>CM046812.1:12341587-13611630 GCA_025617385.1 Murraya koenigii
TCAAAATATATGAACTCATTGAATAACTAGATCAAACTCTGTTTACTCTAATTTAATATTTTATAAAATTTTGATAGCCAGATAAATCTATTACGTTTTGTTCTAATAAATATTTTTATAAAAAATATTTCAGTTATTTACACATGATAGAAAAGCTGTCGTAAAGTTGGATGATGCTAACGAGTTTCTTAGACTGTGGACATATTCAAGTAAGCCGGCATATTTAAGCGATCTTCAATTCGTAGCTTGTTTGTCACTCTTTATTAAATATTAATTATTTATAACAATATTTGAATGTTCATAGTTCAACTAATAAAATTATATGAAGCAAAAAAATAAATACATAGATATAATTCGTGATTCAGAACCATTCTTCATATTATCTTTGAAAATTATCTGTGTTTCATGGTTAATATTAAGTTTTCTTTTTCTTTTTACTCTAGTCTAAGAAGCTTACCAAGTAATTTTTAAATAATTTTATTTAGCTCACTATCCATATTTAAATTTTAACCTAAAAATTAAAAAGACTAAAACTTGATTAAGGTTTGATTTTGCCCACCCCACATTTTTTAGAAAATTACTTCGCCTAATTGTTAAATGAAAATTACCATTTTACATACTTAAAGTCAAAATTTAAAGAGAAAATATATATATATATATATATATATAATTAATTTTGTGACGGAAATGAGTTTTTACTCTAAAACTTTCGACATCAAGAGCTTAACGAATTTTGTGAAATCTTTGAAAGAGTAAGCGGTAAAAAGTAAAAACATCTATGACAATGACATGCTGCTGTCTTTAACTCTCTCTTCAGACGTTCGGTTGCAAAGGCGGAGACGTTATATTCTTATACAATCGCTTCATACTTAAAAATAATTTTAAAATGTTACGAGTTAATTTTAATATTTAGTAATTTTTTTTAAAATTAATTTATCTTAAAATAAATTAAAAATTAAATAATAAGTAATTACTTTTTATCAAATAATAATATAAAATAAAAATAATTACTTTTTATAAATATAATTAAAAAAATCATAAAATAAAAAAATACTAACCAAACAAAATTTTATCACTTAACACACGTCACCAACATATCACAGCACACACATCACCATCATTTAACACCATAACAAAAATTACTATTTAAAATAAAAAATATTAACCAAACCATCCGTTAGCAAACAAATAGTCCATTTAATGATATAGTAAAGTATACGACTAACACCTTACTATTTGTGTATTCTTTCATGTTTGCTTTAATTATGTGATTACGTGTTATTTTGTGTTTGTCTGACGAGATACAATAGAAATAGACGAAGCCTTTGAAACATGTAACTGGAATGTTTATGGTTTCGATTAAGATGAGTTAAGATCGCTAGACTTAAAACAAAAATGTTAAAAGCAGTTATTTTCAAGGAGTAGATATAACTTTTGGGCGGGACAGAGATCCAACTTCTAGTAGGCGCAGATTTCTGAACTACTTTTTATAGAATTTTGGGCTATATATTACAAGTGTGTATTTATTAATAAAAATAATAATAATAGTTTCTGCAAATTACTTGGATTCCCTTTTCAAATATCATGAATTTTGGTAGGACTGAACTTAAACAAACGATCAAGAATAGCCCTGGGTTGCGACGACCTGGCGGCATTGCCTTCTAACCATGAAAGAGTATAGAAGTTTCTGACGTCCTTCAGTCGTAATCCGGAAGGCCCTGGATTCCAAACCGGTGGCCGAAGCTGCTCTCCTCGTAGACAGAATCTTTCACTTCCGCGTAAAGTGGAAGAACACCACTCATTTTCACAAAAGCGTTCCGGAATTTTTCACCCATGTAAAAGATGTTGAAGGAAGCCTTTGTAAGTCCCCCAAAACACTTTGTTTTAAAAGTCTCGTGGGGCAAATAGGCCAGCCAGAGGTGATCGGACTCAAGGATTGTGAAACTTGGGATGGCGACGCTGAATTTATAATCGTATTCTCCCCATTGTAATTTACATTGAATCTCCGCGTAGAATCTGTCCGTACAATGAGGGAGTGACAGTACTGCACAAACAGCAAATCCTATGAAGTCGTCCGACCTAGGAGCTCTCATTGTTACTGAACCACCAATATTCCGATATCTGAACCACCTTGGAATTTCGTTTCCAGGAAGAAAAAGGTGAAACAGAGAAGAACAATTGGGGACTTCCTGTAACGATAAATCATGAGTATCAGCTTGTGAAGATATTAAAAAAATAAAATGTGGGGATCGATAGAGCTGCATGAAGATGTGAGGATTAAACAAAATGCAGTGAAGCAACATTATCGTTTAAGAAATGCAAAAAGTTTCAATGTCGATATAATCCATGGTTGAGTTAAGCCTATAAGATATCACCAGGGTCAGGGGAATGCTTCCAATAGATGAGAAAATATAAATCTTGCCTGCAGATACTGATGTAACAAACTCACGACCTCAAATTTCTGAAAGTAATGCTGATGCACTAACACTAGCAATATAGGGACAACCTGATACTTAATTAAAATCAGAGAGGAATATGTAGAAAGAGTAGAAACCAAGGAATGCTCGAGAGTGCTACAACCAGAAAGTAATGATACGTGGATCAGATTCTAAAGTTAGAATGAAAATCAAGTGAGCAAGTATGACCCATTGGAAAGGATAGTTAATTTTACAGTAAAAAGGTCAAGAAAATGTTCCAAAACAATAAAATCAACTTCATTTTTGGAAGCCTTTAGGGGCTTATTCAAGGCCATGAAGAGTCATAATTTTTCCTTTTTCTTTTAATAAGGTTTATAGGTAAAAATACAGCACTGAAACGCCAGAATAACTAACATGACTGATAGAAATTGACCAAAATAATGAACAGGGTGTTTAGGTTTACCGTGCCAAACAAAATTGGAATCTCTGGTTAATTGCAGAAGTAGCCAATAAAAACGAAGGGAGAAAATTATAGAAAAGAAAAATCAGAGAAGAAACAGAAGAAAATTACTAAACACTCTAACGACTATTATAGTACCTATAAACCATAATCAGGTTAATCAAGACAAATTCTCCTAAAATAAGAAAAATATACAAATAATCAGAAAACAAAATAAGACCCAAACAAGTAAAATGAAACCTAATCCATGAGAATCGTGCTGAAGATTTCCCAAAACTAATAAACAAGTACACTAATGGGTTTAATGAAATACGTAGGCAAAGTAAATGATCTAGTGTTAAAAATTATAATAAGAGCACATATACATAGATATAAGGTCCGCTCCACTCTTCCAGAGCTACAATCAGCTTCCCGACACAATCTAAAAACAAAAAGAAGAAGAGTAAAAGATCCCTCTAACATTACTTTAGTTTCTTCATGTAAAAGGTGACAGATTCAAGTAGGATTTAACTAGCTATTGTTAACATTCCTTCATTTCTATGATATGTTTCATGGTTATTTAAAAAAGTTACAAAATCTCTCCTTGTGTCAAACCAATAAATGCAAATAGAGTTGATTTTAAATTTATCAAGATGAAACAGATATAAGTATAATATCTTGTAACTACTATTCAAGAACAACTTATTTTTCAGTTTATACTAGCCTGAGCAAAGTGAAGCCCTAGGCAACTAAAGAGGTTTCCAGGAACCACGTAAACTTATGAGGTATTCTTAGAGGCATGTCATGAGTCTGATCCCATGTTTAAATTTATGTTTTTGGACCCACAAATTTTCTGATGTTTTTATGCCCTTAATGAATATGTTTTCACAACTTCTTCTTGCATACTGATAAATTTTTAATGCTTTTTATACACTTAATGATTATGTTTTCACACCGGTATCTTGCAATACAACATTGTATGCATGACAAAGTGTTATGCAAGACATAAACTTGTATGCATGACAAAGAGCAAGACCAGACTTGCAAACAAGGTTTTTCTATAGCATAAATTAAAAGATTGGAACCAATAATTTATTTTGAGGAGGACATGTTTGACATTTAACACAAGAATAAGTCAAAAAAAAAAAAAAAGAACATGATTTTGGTCAAAGGTCAAGTCTAACACCAAGCCCTGAAAAGGGTCCTTCTAGCCCAAATTTGTCTAAAATCAAGCCTATAAATATAATGAAGGACGTTTGCTTCCTTTCTCATATTTGAGTACAAGTCCTTTTCTTACAAGAAAAAAATTAAAGTAATTAAGCTTAGACATAGAAAATGCAACACACTAACATTTTGATAGTTTAAATAATAATATAAAAATAAAACAACAACATAGTGTTCAAAACAATCAACAAAAAAGACTCACGGTATATATAGAGTTACCTGAAGCCATTGTTTCATCAATGTAACTACCAAGTTGTCTTTACTGACTTGATCTTCAACCAGCTTGAAGCAATTTAAAAATTCAGAGCAATGTTTGGAGACCGACTTAATTTTAGTAAAGCAGATATTGTTTCCAAAGAAGTACAATCTTCGGCCCCAACAAAAACTATTCCTGGAGGAAGCTCCGGCAATGATTTAAGTCTCCGGCATCCCTCCAAGCAAAGAATTTTAAGCTTTAAAAGTTTATTTATGCTAGATGGTAGGCTAACAAAATTGTTTCCACTTAAATCTATTGCTTCTAATGAGAATAAGGAGCCAATATCAAACGGAATTGCTCCTTCCAAAAGATTGCAGTCACTAAGATCTAAAGTTTGTAGAGAGCTTAAACCAGTGAAACGAGAGAAGGACAAGCACATGGAATCAGAACTTTTCCTTGGCAACAACAATGAAAGAAAGAAATCTGAACTCAAGATTTTGGGTGGTTGTCCTTTACATCCATGGAGAGAGAATATTTTGAGATTCATCAACTGTACAATGGAGGGTGGTATTTGTCTTATTGCAGTGCCACCTACATCTAGTTCTTCCAAACACTCAACTTCCCCCAAGTCCTGAGGCAATTTCTCTAATTTTAAACATCCACAAAGATTAAGTATCTTTAGAGACTTCATACGACAGACTTTTTTCGGAAAACTGACAAGATTTCTGCAGTCTTTTAGATTCAATAAAATAAGTCTTTTAAGAGTTCCAACAGATTGGTGAACCTCAACCAATCTTGTACAGCCTTCAAGATTCAGCCGCTCAAGATTTGGAACCCCTGTAAAGTCAGGGGTTCTGACAAGGCTACAAGAGTGACTGAGTTTCATGGATTTCAACTCCTTAAAAGGCTGCAAGAAACAATAAATAAATTACCAAGAACATCTTTCAGTGACTATAATGCTGTGTATATTGAATGCAACCCAGAAATGATACCTTTATGCCCTTCCAAAGATATTTGGTGCGACTATAACACAGGTTTAGCTTAAAAGTTTCTCTGGCAGGAAACTCGCGAGGCAAAGAATTAAACGTGTATCCATGCCATTTGAGATACCGCAAATTATTTGAGAGGTATTCAAGCTTGCCAGAAGAATGAACATTATTGATTTCAAGCAGCCTTAGACTGCTCATGGTTGAAAATGATTTAGCTTCCAATTTCGTCATCTTAGGCACATCAACAATTATAGCTTCAACTGCATCTGTTCCCTGACAAATAAACGAAACAAAAACAAAATTAGAAGGTGAAAATCAATGATCAAAACAGAAAGAAGTTATCTTGAACTATCTTACCATATTTTTGACAAAACATGATACAAATCCTTATAAAGCCATAATCTACTCCATTTGCCAGGCTTATCACGATGGTGTTCTCGAACAATTTCCCAACCCATTTCTTGTAGCAAATCATGCATCCAAAGTTTGTTATTTGCAATAATTATTAAAGATTTGTCTAGGAGTTCTCTTATCCCAATATCTGAGTTAAAACCACAACAATCTAGTTTTTCCTGACTCGATCTTTGTCTTTCCCTGTGAAGAAACATGCAATATCTAAGAATATTTCTTTATCTCTTCTATCAAGTCCATCATAACTTATTCTGAGAACTTTCAAAATTTTTTCATTAGGAGCTTCTTGTAGCCTATTCAAAGCACTTTTCCATTCCTCAACACTTCGACCACACAAAAAGGATCCCAAAACTTCAATAGCTAGTGGAAGCCCTTGTGCATAATTGACTACATGTTTCGAGAGCTCAACACGGTCATCTGTGGGTTGTTTGCCTTTGAAAACTTTCAAATGAAAGAGTTGGAGAGCTTCAACATTATCCAAACCTCGAACCTTATATAGATTTGTTACTCCGTGGCTCTTGAGCACATGTTCATCTCTAGTTGTAATAATTATTCTACTCCCCAAACCAAACCAATCATGACTTCCAGCCAGCGCCTGTAAATGGTCTAATTGATCCACATTATCAAGAACGACAAGGACTCTTTTTGACATAGCCGCCATCTAATCAAATTAATTCCTTTATGAACGTCCCATATGATTAAATTTCTTTCCACTAGGACCTCAGAAAGAAGCTGTTCTTGCAAAGAAACTAAACCTCTTGTTCTAGAGACTTCTTTAACATTGGCAAGAAAGCTGCTTGCTTCAAATTGATCTTTAAGCCTATTGTATAAAACTTTAGCAAGCGTAGTTTTTCCGATTCCACCCATTCCACAAATGCCAATGAACCGAACATCATCTAATCCTACTTCTAAATATCCATTCATTTTCTCCATTTGAAACGTTATTCCAACAAGGCCATCAACATCACTTGAGAAGGTTGGATTTAATAATTTCGATATCTCTTTAACGATGTCCTGGATCAATTCTGACTCACGCCTAAGATGAAGAACAATAAATCAAAACAGGAAACTTTAATTTCCAAAAATATAAAGTGCCTAAAATAATTATTGTTGATAACTATAGACTTACAAAACAAAAATGCTGCCATAGACCATAATTGATGAAACAGTTTGTAATAGTTTTATAAAAAATTATATGTATCCTACCAATGAACCCCACTTCAGCTTTAACAAAGTAATTTTTTTGGCAAGTTGGTTATTAATTCAAAATTTGAAACAACTTTATTAGTAGCTCAATTTTTATTTATTCCTGTGGGGAGTTAAGGTGGAATTGGAGCAGGCTCTCTCTTATTACGCATCTAAAATTTGAAGTATCTTTATTATTTTATTTTGAGAAGTTCAACTTTTATTCTGTTAGGTTAAGGTAGGAGTTTCCTGTCATTACTCTACTTTCACAGTTTGTGCTTTTCCTGATGATCATCGTGGATAGACTCATAATTTTCTATCATGACCCTGGGATTCGAGGCCTATCGAAACTTTTATTCCGAGTCTTGAATTGTCAATAGATTTATGATAAGAATTTTGTTAAGTTACAACTTACAACTATGTAAAACATGCAAAAATTAATAATATGATAATGAGGCTCACTGTCATGTTACAAGAATTATAAGTTACACAAGTTACAACTTAACAAAACCCAATTGTTAATAGCCTAAATTGAGTTTAATTGAGTCATGCTAACTTATAATTGATACATACAATTCTTTGATTTGACTAGCAAGTTAACACTTTGGCAACACCTGGCTAGTCCAGACTTTATTATAAATTTTTGTTTTATTTAAATAATTTCTCATTTCTCCTAATAAGTCCTTGTGTACTTGACAGAATCTAAATCTATTGACTCTGTGCTGTTGGATGATAATTTATTCGTCCATCTCTTTTATATATATTTTTAAAACTCTTTAAAATTTACTATACTATTATAAGTATCAATAGTTATCCTTTTCATATTCTCATATAAATGTTTGCTGACAATTATTCTTTGATGATTCTTATATTTTAATAATTTAATATTTTTGACTAAAGTCTAAGTTATCAATTGCATCTAAAAATCGATTAACAGATTTTTCCATTGTTGTTATACTGACTTAATATTATCACTTCATATTTTATAAGTTCTAAAAAATAATCAAGGCCCGACAGACTTTCGTTTGGGCAAAATATTAAGAAGATGGTTCTAAGTACTAACCAATATACTATTCCTCAAAATTCAGGAATAGATTAGTTAGTTTCCTCCTACCATAGATTGGTCTATCGTCGACACGATTATAGCTCCACACATCTTACAAAATTATATCGGTGACTGTTTCATTCGGTTTAATGCAACACTCAACTAACTAACCTATAGGATTTGTTTGAGTGATCTTTTCATTTGCCTTTGGGAGAATGGTTGGTAATATGAATTGTTATTCTTTTAACACAAGAGTAAGCATGAAAGATTTTTGATTATTTCTAAAATCAAGGCAAAGTATATAGAGGATGATAATTGTACTTAAAAGAATTTTATTCAATAGTAATTTTATAAAGAAAATTAAAGGTGAGAATAAACATTAAAAAATGCAGATAACCTCACTCCCTTACAAGCGCCTTTTTTAAAAGTGAGCTTATTACTTCTGCATAATACATATTATTTTAAGAGATAGGGATTGTAATAAAGCTATTTTTTTATTAAATTCTTATTTTTTGAATTATTAATATTTTAATTGAAATTTTTTACTTTTTAATGATCCCTATTTCACATGATGTTAACTTTAATCGATTATGAAGTCTTAATCAAGTGACGTATCTTCTTTTATGATTCTTCTTTTATCCATTTATAACAAAAGTTACAATTTGATTGGTGGTTGAGCACTTTACATATCCACAAATCTTTTAATATCACTTTTTCATTTTCAAGATTGCCTGGCGTGTTAAGATGCTTTTTTTTTTTTCTATTTAAAGAAAAAATAACATATTCTAGTATGATTTAACGAAGCGACACTTTTTCCTTACTTATCTTTTCTAATTATTTAAAAAGGACTTTTACACAATTGTCCTTTTATTTGGAGAGATATTTTGTTTTGAACAATTCAATATCATAATCATAGTGTACTTGAACTAAATCAGGATTAGCTTTTCTAATGCTGATTCCAACTTGAATCATATATTGTACTTAATGTAATTTATTATTATGATACTCCGGGCAAGCAGTGAGAAATTTAACGAAGATTGGTCTTTTCGTCTTTATCACCTTCTTGAGGGTGATAATAGCTTACTTGAATTTTTCTGGAAGCTTTTCTAACTCACAGCAATTATCGTTAACATAATTAAGGTTAATAAAATAAAATCCAAAATGTCCTTTATTATTTTTAGAGCAGCTCCTTGAACAAATTAATTGGTAAGTATAGTCGTAAATGACATTGAATTTTGGCATAGAACTAGATTGTCCACTTAAGGTCTATCAAGGCTTTAAACTCTATGAAGAGCTTTGGGAACTTCTCTTTTAATATAATGATCTTTGAGATCTTGAATTGTAAGCAGATGCTCTAATATTTTGGCTTTTGAATTATGTGACAAATTATGAGTAAACTTTCCTCATTTGGATCCCTGAACTCAACATTTTTAGCATGCTGCTAATATATTGTTACGAAGTTCTGGATAATTTTGTAAACTTTTTTCTGGACAAAGTTTACTTTTAACTCTTCTTCAGCGTCATCAATCATAGCAATCCTATCATAAGTTAAAAAATTGTCTTTGTGAAGCATTTTTTCACCTTTAGAGCACATTACTATACCCTTAATATTTTGGCAAAGATCTTCTTCATTGTATTTTCTACTAAGCAAATCTATAATAAAATCATTAGATCCTTCAATGTATTCAATCTTAAAATCGTATTCTCTAAATATTTGTTGTCTTTTAATCAATCTCTTATAATGAGGTAAATTAGGAAGTTTGTTTAATATAAATCATTTGGCCTAGGTATTATAGATCTTACTTTAAATTTCTTTGATAAGAAAAGAAAGTAGATATAGTTATTCTAATTTTTGTCGCCAACAGTTCCTTTCTATTACTATGATAAGTTTCTTTTCTGCGGTTTTAAATGGCCTGATCTCCATAAATTCTTAGAGAATTTGATCCACTAAAAGAATGGAAATGAATTTAAGTACTCAACCTACTTTGATTAAAAGAAGAACTACTAGAAATATAGAATATACTCCAGAAAGTAGAGTACTAGGAAAAGATCATTCAATCTACTTGTAGTAGAATTAAAATTTAATAAGACTTTAAGTCTGCCTAAATATAATCAACTTATACCACTTCCGCCAAGTGAAATTTCAACAGCGGTTAGAAAGAATAATCAAAATCCCAAAATCAAAATTGATTGTAATAATAGAAAATCATGGCATGAAACATTTGCTATCCTAGACATAGGAGCTATTAAGTCTTATGTAGACATTAAATTAATAAAATATTTAGAAAAGATAAATTTTTAAAATTCACATACATATGTGAGATTTAATTAAGAAAGAAAGATACTTGGTCAATATTGTGAATTACTTTTAAGAACTAAAGGTATAGAGTTTATATTTTTTGTTTTCACATAAGCATATTATGAAACATAAATAAGTCATTTGTTTATACTAAGAATGAATTTTTTAAAAATTTCTCTCCTTACAATATAAAAGATAGAAAAATATCAATAACAATTAATAAGATAAAACAAATCATATCAAGATATGTCCAATCATTTTTTATAAAAGTGATTATACTATATTATACGCATAAGCCAGAATGACTCTATGTTTTGATTGATACTAGTTCAAGAATTACTTTAGCTAATTCATGAATTTATCCAAAATTTTATTAAAAAAATTATAGGCCCTTAAAAGGACAAGGAATAAACGGAAAACAAATCACTCTACGAGCTTGTAGAACTAAAACCTTAACACAAATACAAAATTATATTTTAAGCATATTAATATTATGGTCTTATGATCATATGAGAGCACATATACTTTTATGTGTTAAATTTCTTTATCAATTCATTTATGTAATGATTAATGAGACAATTATTTTTAAAACATCATATACTCACTTATAACATCGAGGATACATAATCCTATTAGTCAACTCAAAAACTCCATTTTCAAAGTAGCCAACTTGGAGGTTTCAATATAAAAATCAATCAAACGAACATTTAAATCCGCAGAAATTAATTAACATAATAATGAAAATGAAATGTTGTCTATAAAAAAAAAAAAGGAGATAGTTAAATTTACTTCTTTTTTTTGTTACTAAAAAAATTTAAAGTAAAATATGATAGTACCTAGGTCAAATGATTTATATTCTACAAACTACTAAATTTACCTTAGTACAATAGATTAATTAAATGGCAAAAATTCTATGGAATACAATTTTAAAATTGAATATATTAAAAGATCTAGTATTTGTATTGCACATTTTCTTAACCAAGAATACAATGAAAAATATTAAAGTGCATAGTAATGTGCCTTAAAGGTCAAGAAATGCTTCATAAAGGAAATTTAATGATTTATTATGGGCTTGCCATGATTGATGATGCTAAAAAAGAACTAAGTAAACTTTGTCTAAATAAAAATTTATAAAATCATTCAAAAGTACAAACTTTATAATAATAATAAATATCTAATTTAAGGATCAAATTAAGGGACAAGTTACTCAGAATTCGTCAAAAATTTTAAAAAGCAAACTACCAAAATATCGACTCAAAATTTAAGAACTTAAATTTCAGTATATTAAGCTATAAGATTCCTAAAGTTCTTCATAGAGTTTAAAAACTAGATATAATTCAAGTTAAAGTAAAAGATGCCAATCAAAGCATTAATAATTCAAAAATAAGAATCCAACATAAAAAATAACTTATCAAAATCCTTATCTCTGAAAATAACATGTGTCATATGAAAGAGATAGTAAATAAGGGAAGCCTTCGCATTTATATTCCCAATCTCATTCTCATGTTCATTTTTTTAAAATTACTATCATGAAATAAATAAAACTCTTTTGAGTGAAATTACTATCCTTTATATATCTTGCTTTAATTTTAGAAATAATCAAGAATCTTAAATGCCGATCATTGTGTTAAATAAAAAGATTCCCATTGCTAAGCACTTTCCCATAAATGATTGCAACAAGATTACTCGGATATATCAGCTTACTAAAGATGTGTTACGTTGGACCATCCGAAACAATCACTAAATAATTTTTCAAGATGTGTGGAGTTACAATAGTGTCAACCATGTGCCAATCTATAGTTTAAGGAAATTAACAAATCTATTTTAGAATTCCAAGGAACAATACACAATCATCGTTAATTTATATGGTTATATAATATGTTGGTTTTGATGATTACAAACTATAGATTCATTTTATTAATTATGTTTTTGATAAACAACATCATGCTTAAAAAAGGGGCTAATCGGATTTAGAAAATATAGTCACTCGAAAATAAACGGTTTCCTTCTTAATTGGCATAAATGCTTTGATTGGCATCATGCTTAATTTCGTTATTGGAACTAACCGACTTCCCGCTTAATGTTAAACGACAAATCGGTTACTAAAGATGTTCTCTCTATAATCAAACGGTCGATTGGATAAATCGAACAATAAACCGATTACTCAAAACGACTCTTTGGAATAAACAACCAACCGAATAAGAACAAGTGGCAAACCGATTATCGAAAGTTAGTTCTTCGAATCAAACAAAGATGCCAATTATTTATAAATGGCAAGTCGATTATTCAAAAATCAAAAGGTTGCTACAATGGTGACTTTAGATGGCCAATCCGGTATGAACAAACGAGAACCGGTTATATATGTAAAGTTAATAACGGCTAGTTTTCGGCTTAAACTATAAAAATGCTCAATCAAATTCAAACCACCACAATCTCTATAGTCATCATTGAGCTTGCTATTGAGGAAACAATCATTCTTTGAACTTTAAGCTTGTTATTGCTTAGTTAAACCACACTTTAGGCTTTCATTTGTAATCAAATACATTATGTGAGAGAAATCTTTTGTAATCCTTATTATAAAATCAAAATTGAGTGACAATAAGTATTGAGAAATACTTGAGTTAAGAGATTGATGATAATCTCTTATTGTAAAGGTTGGTTGTCATCTTGGAAATCAATTGTAAGCGTTGTTAAAGCCTTGGAGGCTCGCTTAATAAAATCCTAAAACCCCATAAGCTTGGAAGCGTGGACATAGGTACTATTGACCGAACCACGTAAAAATCACGTATTTGCTCTCTCTTTCCTTATCTCTTTTTTTTTTCATTGCACATTAATTTATTTATTTCAAAATTATTTACTTAGTTAAAGTTGTATTAAGTTTTAATTAAGAAAATTTTTAGAAATCCAATTCACCCCTCTTAGATAGTTTAGTTATTATCTTAAAGTACTTTGAAGCCACTATCTTAATATTTTATAGAAATGAAAGCCTAGGGCCATCACTGTTTTCTAGTTTCTATAAGATATGAGATGATAATAGTAGCTCAATAAACCAACAATGAAAAGATCTATTAATTCATTTTTTTCAAGCAATTGATAATTTAAACTTTAGTTTAAAATATCAAAATATTGATACTATAAGAATCATTAGTAAACAATTGTCTGTAGCAAACATAAATAAATATTGAAGATGACAATGAAATATTTGATATCTTCGAAGAAGAAAATATAATAACTTTAATAAAATCTATAATCACTTTTCTTAAAGTAATTCAACATAAATGCAAAACAAATGGAAGGACTCAAAATAATCCATAGTCAAATTTTTAAAATAATGAATAATAATAATCATATGAATTTCTTGATTCAGAATGCTGAAATTATATTATAATATCTATCTAAAAGTGTTGACCTTATGAATCTTGGATTGAAAAGTAGACTAGTAATATGTATCAATAAAATAGAAAAAAAAGATTTGCTCGTGACCTAGTAAAGATTAAGATTGATAAATATATGTATCAAAGCGTATTCAAAATTTATGAGTATAATAAAAATTTAAAAAATAGTTGTAGAAGAGATTACCGAAGAAATAATCATGCAACGATTGAGAATCAATAAATTTAGAACTAGTCAAGTATATAAAGATTTGTTAGGAAAAATGAAAAAAATATTTGAATAGAAGGCCAACTTATTATAAAGACAAGACTGACAACATATTACCAAAATTTCAACTTGCTAACAAATTATTGTATGTAATAATAATTGTAAGTTAGCATGACTCAATTAAGTCATGCATTCCACAAAATGATATAATAATAATTATGGTGATTGTTAAGTTATATTATGATATAACTTACATCAATTATTAAAGGAAATGCCTAAGTTACATTTCACATAAGTTACAATCTCAGGCGTAAAATATCAAATAGCACTCCAAAGCAATTGATTAATTATGGAAATAACATTAATAGAGTTAAAAAAAATATTATTAAGTTTAAAAGAAGAAGTAAAAGAATTAAAACAAGAAATAGAAAAATTAAAAATAGAAGTAACACTTATGCAAGTAAGAAAAAGAGTAAAAAATTAGAAAGATATAAAATTATAAAATCTGATTTATTCAAAAACTTGATATAGATCTTTCACAAAAACCTCAATCAGGGAGTTTTGATGAATTGTTTATGAATAATAAATATCCAAAAATAATAAAAGAGACTGAAAATCTAAAGGAAGAATTTGAAGAAAAAGTAGATAAAAGTGAAGAAAAAATAGAAATCAATAACGAAGGTAGTTTTGATTGATGGATAAAAAAATAGAAGAAATTACAAAAATTTTTAGTGAAATAAATTTAAGTGATTTAGAAGATTTTAAAAAAGAATATAAAATAAAAATGAATACTAGTGGTAGACCAGAAATGAAACCAAATATACCATAACCTAATACTTCTTATAAACAAAGTAATAAAAGAAATAAACCTAAACCTTTCTATGAACATATACCTCCTAAGAGAAATCAACCATGGAACTTTGATTATAGTTCTAAAGATAGTGAATTATTACAAATAAGTAATGCAGGAGCATTTTTAGATTTAGATTGTAGAAAAGACTCACAAAAAACATAAGTAAAGTGGGGAATGCAAATGAGATTATTTTTTATGTATAATGGACATGAGAATAATTGGAATGTAGAAACAGAAGATAAAAAAATAACTATATTCACCGAAATATTAATAGCAAGTTTTGTAGGAATTTTTTTTAGTTGGTAGCAAGGGTTATCCCTTAATATAAAAGAATTAATAATAAATACAATCAAATCAGGATTTTTAAGCAGTAAAGAACAAGAAATAGAAATAATTATTGAATATATTTCTAATGAATTTTTAGGAGAAATATGGATAGAAAATAGAAAACAAGAATTAAAGGAAAAAAAATTAGGAAATATGTTAAAATTAATAAATCTAAACATATGCAACATGTGTTACGTCAAAAAATATACTCGTGAATTTAGTAAATATTATTATACACAATATTATAGTAATGAAGACCAAAGTATATATCTTAATTTATACTACTCAAAATTATCACCTCCTTGGAATATATATTTCGTAAATGAATATAAAAAATACAAAGCGATAAATACTATGCCTGAAATATTAGGATCGAGAATTAGGTTTTTAAATCAAAGACCAAGTGAAATATATATACAGAAAAATATAATTAAGAGAAGTAAAGTAATTGGAGACATATCTCTGCCATAAGACAGAGATACCAACATAATGGGGAAGTCAAATCCCATATAAAAAACAAAAGAGATATGATAAGTTTAAAGGGAAAAAGTATAAAATATATATATATATATATACACATTTCAAGAAAAAATATACTAAGCCTCATAGAAAATTCTACACAAGAAAATATAAAGAACAAAGGAAACCATTTGATAAAAATAAATGTAAATGCTATAATTGTGGAGAAATAGGACATTTAAATACAGAAAAAATTAGAATTTTAAAAAAGAATTTAATAACATAAAAGATGAATTAGAACTAATAAGTGATTTACCGAGTACGAGGAAAGAGAAATATACATGTCAGAAGATGATATGACCAGTGAATCAGATGAATCAGAATAAGGAACAGGAAGTTAGTAACACAATAGAAGAAAATGAAGAAATATATTAAATAGAAAAAGAAGAAAATATTAATGGATATAGTTTAGTGGCAACATTTGATAAAAATAGGTACAATAAACTCTTAAAAGCAAAATTAGAAAAACCAGACTACGGAATTCTTCACAAGTTAAGAGATATATTTAAAAGAAAGAAAATAATATTACATGAATACTATGAACAGTGAAAAAGCAATAACAATAACCCAAGTCGAAGGAAATATAAGATTAACCTTAATAAATAAAAGGACAATTGATTTACCCCTTAGAAAAATAAATAAGGAATCGATTAGAGAAAAGATACAGTATGTTTACTTAGCAGAAATTTAAATCTTAGTTAAATCATTGTTCAAAGAATGAATAGATAGTCCAATAATATTATCGTTATATGATCAAAGATCTAATGATCCAATGATAAGACACTTAGGAACAATAGAATGAAATTTATGTTATACTAAGTTATTATTTACGTATCATCCAAAATATTGTGTTCATATAAAAGATAAAAATATAGATGAAACATTAAGCCTTCATTTTAAGCTATTAAAAGACAATTTAATGAAAGAAGGAAATAAGTTAATGGCATTCTATTATTCAGCTCCATATAGTTCTTGCAACTCAAACTATGGAAAAATATATAGTAATAAACCATTAATAGAGATTAATAAAGAATGCGAAGATATAACTACATTGATTGAACCAATGGTACAAGATATTAGAATACCTATAAATTATAGATTAAATATTAATGATAGAAAAAAAATAATAAATACAGAAAACAAAGAATCATCAATTATACCTATAAGTTTTAGAGGTAAAATATTAATAAGAGGAAGCTCATCAAATCAAAATTATCCATATACAAAAGATAAATAGTTAATCAACACTTCGACAATAAGAGTAATGAAAATATCGGGATAATATTTTAAGGGATTAAATTATGTAAAAGGCCCATATATTATAATAGACACTGGAGCTAGTCATAATCACATAAACCATAATAAAAATAATGGTCTAATAGTAAAAGAAATAGATGTACCCTATGAATACGTAGATTTCAATGGAACCAAGCATGTATGCAAAAAGACAAGTAAAAGTACTAATAATAATCGAAGGAATAAGGATAATAGTAACATGTTTTATAGATTTAGATATATATAACGAAAATTATATATTATTAGGCAATAGTTTTTTAGAAGATTTAGAATATTACAAAATTGAAAACCATGGTATAACATTATTCTTAGAAGGAAATGAAATCTTTGTAAGAAATGGTAAATAAAACATATCTTAAATATCCTATGTTAGTATATATTCAAGTTCATACAATCGAAAAAGATATACATGTGCTTTAATTGATATAGGTAGTGAAATAACCATAATGAAAGCATTTCTCTCAATAATTGGAAACCAAATGGTCAAATCTAGATAATCGAAATTATCGGTGATAAACAACAAGTTAGTCACGTTGTTCAAAAATATGAAATAATCTTAGGTAGTAAAAATATAGCTATTAACCAAATATATAAATATGATCATATGGATTGTGATATACTTATAGGAAATGATTTTTTTACAGCAGTTTCAATATTATCAACAAACATTATTTTTAATCACCCTTAAAACACCTTGTAATCATATTCTCCAGTATACCTCGAGAATTTTGCCCATTCGTAGTTTAGTCGACTTAGCATGGTGAAAAATATGAAAAATATTATTTAATAAAAATGACTAATATATAACATAAATTTAGAAACTATTAAACAACAATCAAAACAGGTCTATAGTGAAAATCCTTTAGTACTATGGAAACTCGATCACCCTAGAGCAAAAATAGTATTAATAGAAAATAAAATAATCAAGGTAAAGCCAATGATGTATATAATAGAAGACAAAGAAGAATTCAAAATCCAAATAAAAGGACTATTAAATTTAAACCTATACAATATAGTAAAAGCCCCCATAATAGCCACGTTTTTACGATAATGAAAAGAGCTGAACAATCAAGAGGAAAAGTTAAAATGGTAATAAATTATAAAGAATTAAACAAACATACTAAATTTGATAGATATTTTCTACCAAATAAAAAAGTATTGATAAATTTAGTAAAAGAAAAAACTTATTACTCTAAGTTTGATTGTAAATTAGGATTTTGGCAAATAAAAATGGAAAAAGAAAGTATAGCTTATACAGCTTTTAGTACACTACAAGGACATTACGAATGGTTAGTAATATATTTTGGATTAAAAAAGGCCCTACAAATATTCCAAAGAAAAATGGATAGAATATTCAAATGGATAGATGATATTTTAATAGCATCAAATTCATTAGAAGAGCATAGAATACATTTAAAAATTTTGTAAATAAATGTATAAAAGAATAAAAGAATTATCGTAAAAGAAAGCATCAATAGAACATAAAAAAATAGAATTTTTAGGTATGATTCCAGATAAAAATAGAATAAAATTACAATGTCATATTGCAAGGAAAATAGTAGATTTTCCTGATAAATTAGAAAATAAATAAAAAATCCAAAATTTTTAAGATGTTTAAATTATGCCGAAGTATTTAAAGAAAATTTGTCGAAGAAGAAAAATAGCCTCCAAAAATTATTAAGAAAAAATAATACTAGAGGATGGAGTGAAGAGCATACGCAAACAGTAAAATAACTTAAAGAACATTGTAAAAATTTATCAAAATTAAAATTACAAGATGAAAAAGATAATATAATTCTACAAACTGATGCTTCTAATTTATACTAGGAAGCAATACTTAAAACTGATTTAAATGAAATTTGTAGATATACTAGTGAAACTTTTAATAAAGCTCAAATAAATTATCCAGTCCATGAAAAGGAATTATTAGCATTTTATAAAGCAATACAGAAATTTTCATTATTCTTATTACAAAAAACATTCATTATAGATTTGATAATACTTAGATTAATTCCTTAATATACAAAAATTTATCAAATGAACCACAATATAGAAAGTTGCATCAATGGTAAGCATATTTATCTTATTACAACTTTAAAATTGTGAATATAAAAGGTGCTAACAATTTTTTAGCTGATTTTCTTAGTAGGAACGTAAAATTTACTTAGTAAGCATGGAGAAAAGAATAACAAATATGGAGACAAATCTTGTAGACCTTGAAGAGGTTGCAAGCATTCTTGATAATTTCGTAAACAATCTCAGACTCTCTATAAAATATTCAAGAGAGGAGTTTGAAGAAAGCAAAAAAATAAATCCCTTAACTGGGAAATCGAGAACTCAAGTAAATTCTCCAAGTGGAAGCATTGATGGACTCTACCCACATGAAAAAGCTATTTATAATGAGGATTATATACAAATCCCATTAGATAAAAAAGTAATAGCAATAAATCTTAGTAAACTCCCAAGAAAAGACCGCGACTGCTATGCTGTAAAAAGAATAAATTTAGGAGGAATTAAACAAATAAATCTCCTACTAAAAGAAAAAGAATATAGGAGTTTTTCTAAATATATTTACAGTAAAACAGAGTATTCAGAAAGTTGTTTTAAAAGTAATGGTAAATCCATATATCAAAGAGTTGAATGTATACAAAGATCATATCTAGAATTTGTTAAGAAATTAGCAGATTTTGGATATCTTAATCTAATATATCCAAATGTAAACTTGAATTAATTATTTTGTTTCAATCCTACGCTTGTAAGTAAGATAAGTCAGTATGCTCAAAAGAAGAATGTATATTTGAAGTTTTATACAATAAGTCTAGAGTACAATGATGAAGAAGAGTATGAAGCCATTCATCTTATCAGCCTCAGCATCGTAACCAACAGCTTCAACGTATAAGTAGGCCAAAGTAGAAGTAAAGAACCCATCTTTAACGTGAAAATGGGTCTGGATGCATGACAGTCGCTAGAATAGCGATCATAAGATCCTTAACTTCAAATTTGTATGAAAGAAGGAATAAAGTCCTCATACAATAGGATAATTTTATCCTCTCAGACACCGAGAATGTATGTCGCAGATCGAGAGTACTTGCCAGCTTTATATCTGACATCGACAACTACCACATTCCATGTAAACTCACTACAAAACGTATAACGTGTAAAAAAATGAAACACTTAGCACCCATATCATAAAGTTATGTAAACTTTTCAAAAAAGCATGTAGGCCTCATGTCGATCAATATAATGTAGACAGTCCTTAGTCAAAAAGGGAATGGCCCAAAGTTGAGATAAGAGATAAGATTCCACGATGTAATCTTATCACCTTAGATTTTTTTATATAAGAATGTAACAAGTGTAAAGATGTTCTCATTGTAAAATCATTTGATACTAATATATTTTATAGACTTTATAATAAAAGACTTTATTATATATATTTTATATATTTATATACTGTAAAAGACTTTATTATAAAATCATTTATAATATATTCTAAAGTCTCATAGTTTTATGTGAAATATATAATAATTAACTATTTCTTTATATAAAGTCTTTTATTTGAATTTGATAACCATTTGTATCTATATAAATAAATATAAAAAACTTTAGAAAAAATGAAAAATAAATATAAAAATGATAATAGAAGAAATGATCAACCATAAAACTAAAAGAACTAAAAGACTTTAATGAAATAAACCACATAAAAATAAACAAAAATAAATTACATAATCAATAACTCAGAGGATCCATTATTAAATTGTAATTAGTGACTAAAAAATAATTTAATTAATTCTACTTCTCAAATCATTAATTACCAATTAATGGTTGATATAAGTTACATGGTAACGTAACTTCACAATATCCTAACAAAAACAATGCAAAATCAAATCCGATAAAGTTTGACTGTGGTATGGGTTTAAAGTCAATCAGATCTTAAGCGATGTGACGTGTAATAAGTAATTGGTGACACATCCCTATCAAATAAACATAAATTTATTGACGTGAATAAATCAATTAATTATTTAAAACGAACCTGTCCTGCAAGTGCCATCCAGCGAGATTTGCCATTGTTGTCAGAGCAGCTCTCCATCTTAGCACCTTCTCGCGATTCTCCTTAAACTCCTCTTCATATTTACCAAACACTTTCTCTAAATCTTCTCCTTTCTGCTTCCGTACATCTGCCGGATCTACGCCGTAAAAGACGGCGAAAACCTTACGATCCTTCATCTTCTTCCCGCACTCAACAATCGTCGCAAGCTCATCCAAACACCACGGAGAAGAAGCGTAGTTCTTCGATAAGATTACAATCGAAACATTGGATTCTTCAATTGCTTTCGAGAGCTCAGATGAAATATTGTTTCCTCTCTCCAGTGTTTCGTCGTCCTTAAATGTGACGAATCCGTTGCGAATTAAAGCGGCGTGGAGGTGGTCGGTGAAATTGTTGCGAGTGTCTTCGCCCCTGAAACTCAAAAAGACGTCGTATTTGCTTTGAAGAATTTGGTGATGAGTGGAAGAAGATGAAGTATGAGAGGCCGCCATTTTGAAAGCCTTTGGATTTGTGGCTATTAGAGAAGCGATTAAGCAAATGAAAATATCATAAAATGAAAAATAAAAAATCTAAAGCGTTTTCGGCGAGTTTTAGACAACAACCTTCTACTGCTTAATTAATTTGATTTGATAGACCAAATGCCGTCCGATGACCGCTTTTAGGATATCATCAATAGGGATGTGGATGACGCGGCACAGCGTAAGGGATTACGTGAGTGAATGAAAAAATAAATAAATAAAATAAGAAAATTTATTTTTTAAAATTTAATATAAATTTTGAGTCATTAATTTTATATAATTTAATAATAAATTTTAAAAGTTAAGGTAATATATAATAATATTAATTCATCCGTTATTAAGTTATATAAAATTAATAGTTTAAAATTTATGTTAATATTTTAATAAAAAAATTAAATTAAAATAACTTAACCTAAATAAAATATAATAAAATGATAAATGTAAATATCAGCCCTTTTTTTATTTTTTTGGTTCTTATCCACTATATTTATGTTTTATGCTCTTTCGTCATATATGTTAAAGGAAATTCAATACTTCTATTGCTAATGTAGTGATCTTTTTGTTGAATGTTCCTATTCTCTGGGTTAGGCTTGTAGGATTGTAATTATTTCAGTCACATGTTAAATTTATTTTTAAATTTTATTAACAAAGTTTGGTTAAGCTTTCTCAATCGCTTGTAGCAAAGTTTGGGCATGGGTTTCCGTAAATTTAGAAACCCAAAAATATTAGTAGCAGAAGATAAGTATAACCTCTATAAATTAATAAAGTTGTGACCATATAAAATTTATGAATTAAAATAAATTAATAATTTATTAATTTACAGAGTAATTTATAATTTAATTAATATATATTTAATAACTAAACATTTAATTTATTTTACTAATATTGAATATAAATTAAACTATACATTCAATTAACCAAGATAATAAATACACTGTAAATGTCTACTTAATTAAATAATATTCTTGTTACATTAACTTAATCAAATGTATTAAATGAATTAGATTAAAAATAATTTAATTCATGTTATATTCAATGTATTTAACTAATATTTAACCAAAAAATAAATAAATACATTGTACTTATCTTAACCAAAAAAATAAATACATTTTACTTATCTACATAGTTAATTAAATAATATTCATGTCAATTAACTTAATTAAATGTGTTCAATGAATTTGATTAAAAATAATCTTTATATAAACAATCATAGTCAACTACATTTGTAATTTCAACAATTATTAATTTATAAATCGAATGAGAATGCAAAGTTATATAATTTTTTTTAAATAATAGTGTCTTATTATTTATTAAAATTATTATTTTAATCCATTAGCTAAAGTTGACACCGTATAAATGTATTATATAATAAAGGTTATTAATTTACTATGTTAATTTATCAAGTGTTCTACTGTTGTATCTTCCATGTGGTGTGAGTAGCAGATTGTAGTATAAAAATCTTTAGTTCGAGGATAGAGATTTGCAACCAGTAGTTTGCCTGATTCTGAACCCTGCTCTGTAGACCTCTGGACTAATGCTGCGTGTATTCGAACTCCTAGTAGAATTCGGACGACTTGTATTATATCAAAAGTAATAACATCAAGTTACTAACTGTCTTGTATAAATTAGTGTGTACAAATTAATATGATAAAAATAAATTAATTAAAAAGTGATAATAATAATTTTTAAAATTATGTAGGTCTCTGATAATTTTATATAAATAAATCTCTTTATTCTACATCAATTTGTACACACTTATTTATATAAAATAATTGTATCCTATCATTACTCTATCAAAAATCGTTAATTTTCCTAGCAGGTCTGTACTTACAAATAGAACCAAGAACCTCACTGGGTAGCGCCGTTCTGGCTGCACTGTTGCCTTCCAACCATGAAAGAGTAAAAAATTTTCTGTTGCCACTCCGTCGTAATTCCAAAGGCCATGGATTCCAAATTGGAGGTCGCAGCTGTTGTCGCTTGGAGACAAAAAATTTGACTTCCGTGTGAAGTGGAACAACACCACACATTTTCACCGTGGCGTTCCAAAAATTTTCACCCACATAAAAAATATTGAAAGAAGCCTTCGTAGGTACTTGAAAACACTTTGCTTTAAAAGTCTCTCGGGGCAAATAGACCAGCCAAAGGTGATCGGACTCGAGGGTTGCGAAACTAGGGATGGCAACGCTGAACTTGTAATCATCTTCCTCTCCTTCTATTTTACATTGAATCTCCACGTAGAACTTGTCCGTACAACAAGGGAGAGATAATACCGCACAAACAGCAAATCCTAAGAAACTATGATCCGATCTAGGACTAGGAGCTTGCATTGTTACTGAACCACCAATATTCCAATAACTGAACCACCTTGGAATTTCATTCCCAGGAAGAAAAACATGAAACTGAGAAGAACAATTAGGGAGTCCCTGTAATGTTAAATAATGACTATTAGTAAGCTTGCAAACATATGACGAACATGGAGATTATTAATAGATAAGCAAAGGAAAAGAAATTCACTTAAAAACTTAATTGTCATTCAATAGTCACAAATCTGAATGAAATATGTTGTAATTTCTCTCTCTACGGTCTAACACTCTTTCGGAAGCTCGCATACAAGTTCCATGTTCCAATTCCTGTGCGTATGAAATAAAGATTTAGCAAAGGATAATTTTAAAGAAGCCACTAATCCAGAACATATGTATATGCGAATGATCGATACTTGAGGACTATCCAAGAACCACACCATATTTTTACTTTGTAGTGGCCACAGCCAAGACAAGCCAAGGCAACTAAGCAGTCACCCAAGGACCTCAACGGAAGACTAAATGGAAAAGAAGTGCTTTTGTTCCCTTTTTTCTTTCTGCGTGCAAGTCCTTCTCTTTAAGAAAAAAATTAGTAAATACGCAAAACCTACAATCCAACATGCTAACATTTTGATAGACTAAATGTTATTATAACAACAAACTAACAACATAGTGCTCAAAATTATCAACTGACAGAGACTCACGAAGTGAGTTACCAGAAGCCATTGTTCCAGCAACATAGCCATCAAGTTGTCTCTACTAACTTGATCCTCAACCAGCATGAAGCAATTTGAAAAATTCAGAGCAATGTCAGCGGTCCAGCTTAATTTGGGGATAGAAGATATTGTTTCCAGTGAAATACAATTTTCAGCCCCAACAAAAACTATTTCTGGTGGAAGCTCTGGCAATGATTTTAGTCTCCAGCATCTCTCCAAGCAAAGAATTTTAAGCTTCAAAAGTTGACTTATGCTAAACGGTAGGCTAACAAAATTGTTTCCACTTAAATCTATTACTTCTAATGAGAATAACCCGCCAATTTCAAAAGGAAATGCTCCTTCCAAAAGATTGCAGTCACTAAGATCTAAAGTTTGTAGAGAGCTTAAACCAATGAAACGAGGGAAGGACAAGCACATGGAATCAGAGCTTTTCCATGGCAACAACAACGAAAGAAAGAAATCTGAACTCAAGATTTTGGGTGGTTGTCCTTTACATCCATGGAGAGAGAATATTTTGAGATTAATCAACTGTACAATAGAGGGTGGTATTTGTCTTATTGCAGTGCCACCTACATCTAGTTCTTCCAAACACTCAACTTCCCCAAGTCCTGAGGCAATTTCTCTAATTTTAAACATCCGTAAAGATTAAGTATCTTTAGAGACTTCATCAGACAGACATTTTTCGGAAAACTGACAAGATTCCTGCAGTCTTTTAGATTCAATAAAATAAGTCTTTTAAGAGTTCCAACGGATTGGTGAACCTCCAGCAATCTCGTACAGCCTTCAAGATTCAGCCGCTCAAGATTTGGAACCCCTGTAAAATCAGGGGTTCTGATAAGGTTACAAGAGTGACTGAGTTTCATGGATTTCAACTCCTTAAAAGGCTGCAAGAAACAATTAATAAATTACCAAGAACGTCCTTCGGTGACTATTATGTTGTGTATATTGAATGCAACCCAGAAATGATACCTTTATTCCCTTCCAAAGATATTTGGTGTGACTATAACACAGGTTTAGCTTAAAAAGTTTCTCTGGCCGGAAACTCACGGGCAAAGAATGAAATGGGTATCCATGCCATTTGAGATACCGCAAATTATTTGAGAGGTATTCAAGCTTGCCAGAAGGACAAACATTATTGATTTCAAGTAGCCTTAGATTGCACATGGTTGAAAATGATTTAGCTTCCAATTTTGAAATCTTAGGCACATCAGCAATTATAGCTTCAACTGCATCTGTTCCCTATCAAATAAACGAAACAGAAACAAAATTGAAAGGTGAAATTCAATGATCAAAACAGAGAGAAGTTATCTTGAACTATCTTACCACATTTTTTGACAAAACATGATACAAATCCTTATAAAGCCATAATCTACTCCATTTGCCAGGCTTATCACGATGGTGTTCTCGAACAATTTCCCAACCCATTTCTTGTAGCAAATCATGCATCCAAATTTTGTTATTTTCAATAATTATTAAAGATTTGTCTAGGAGTTCTCTTATCCCAATATCTGAGTTAAAACCACAACTATCTAGTTTTTTCCTGACTCGATCTTTGTCCTTCCCTGTGAAGAAACACGCAATATCTAAGAATATTTCTTTATCTTTTCTATCAAGTCCATCATAACTTATTCTGAGAACTTTCAAAATGTTTTCATTAGGAGCTTCTTGTAGCCTATTCAAAGCACTTTTCCATTCCTCAGCACTTCGACCACACAAAAAGGATCCCAAAACTTCAATAGCTAGTGGAAGCCCTTGTGCATAATTGACTACATGTTTCGAGAGCTCAACACGGTCATCTGTGGGTTGTTTGCCTTTGGAAACTTTCAAATGAAAGAGTTGGAGAGCTTCAACATAATCCAAACCTCGAACCTTATATATATTTGTTACTCCGTGGCTCTTGAGCACATGTTCATCTCTAGTTGTAATAATTATTCTACTCCCCAAACCAAACCAATCATGACTTCCAGCCAGCGCCTGTAAATGTTCTAATTGATCCACATTATCAAGAACGACAAGGACTCTTTTGTGACATAGCCGCCATCTAATCAAATTAATTCCTTTATGAACGTCCCATATGATTAAATTTCTTTCCATTAGGACCTCATAAAGAAGTTGTTCTTGTAAAGAAACTAGACCTCTTGTTCCAGAGACTTCTTTAACACTGGCAAGAAAGCTGCTAGCTTCAAATTGATCTTTAAGCCTATTGTATAAAACTTTAGCAAGCGTAGTTTTTCCGATTCCACCCATTCCACAAATGCCAATGAACCGAACATCATTTAGTCCGGCTTCCAAATATGGATTCATTTTCTCCATGTGAGACGTTATTCCAACAAGGCCATCAGCATCACTTGAGGGGTTGGATTTAATAATTTCGATATCTCTTTAATCATGTCTTGGATCAATTCTGACTCACGCCTAAGATGAAGAACAATAAATCAAAACAGGAAACTTTAATGTCCAACAATATAAGGTGCCTAAAATATTTATTGAAGCTAACTATAGACTCACAAAAAAAATGCTGCCATAGACCATAATTGATGAACAATAATGCTACATATCTCAAAATTTTTATTCCAAATAACCATCCCAAACGATGTGGCATTCATCAATTAGTTGGTAAAATTAAAGTGAATTAATTATATTATCTTATCAACCAATTGATGAATACCATATCATTTGGGATGATTATTTAAGATAAAAATTTGAGATGTGTAACGTTACTTATTGATGAAACGGCTGGTAATAGTTTTATAAAAAAATTATATGTATCCTACCAATGAACCCCATTTCAGCCGCAACAAAGTAAATTTTTTAGGCAAGTTTGTTATTAATTCAAAATTTGAAACTACTTTATTATCAGTTCAATTTTTATTTATTCCTATGGGGAGTTGAGGTCGAATTGGAGTGGGCTCTCTCTTCTTACACATCTAAAATTTGAAGTATCGTTTGAAGTGGAATTGGAGTGGGCTCTCTCTTCTTACACATCTAAAATTTGAAGTATCTTTATTATTTTATTTTTTATTTGAGGAAAATGTAATTTTTTTATTAGTTCAACTTTTAATCTGTTTGATTAAGGAGGAGCTCTTGTCATTACTGTACTTTTACGATTTGTGCTTTTTCTGATGACACCATGAATTAGACTCATAATTTGCTATCATGGCCCTGGAATTCGAAGCCTATCGAAACTTTTATTTACAGATCATAGAACTTATGCGGGCACAATTAAAAAACTGATTTTAATATATAAAGTTAATAACCGTTTAGACGTGAGATATAATTTAATGAAATAGTAAGTTAGGGAGACGCTTGTGATAAGGCTCATGCTAACTTCTAGCTATTGTAACATATAATTATTTGATTTGACTAGCAAGTTAACACTTTGACAAAACGTGGTCAGCCTTATTTTTATTATAAGTTTCTTTCTTACTTAAAGAATTTCTCATTTCTCCTAATAAGTCTTTATATACTTGACTGATTCTAAATTTATTGATTCTATGCATTTGGAGGATCATTTGTTCGTCCATTCTTCTATATTTATTTTTAAAATTTTTTAAATTGTTTTACTATATCTTCCATATTTGACTGTGCTTGTAGGTTCAATGTAAATCAGATCCTAAGCGATGTGACGTGTGTGACGTGTAATAGGTATTTGGTGACACGTCACTACTAAATAAGCATAAAATTATTGCGGTGATTAAATAATTTAACAATAATTACTTAATTAAAAAGAACCTGTCCTGCAAGTGCCATCCAGCGAGATTTGCCACTGTTGTCAGAGCAGCTCTCCATTTTAGCACCTTCTCTCGGTTCTCCTTAAACTCCTCTTCATATTTACCAAACACTTTCTCTAAATCTTCTCCTTTCTGCTTCCGTACATCTGCCGGATCTACGCCGTAAAAGACGGCGAAAACTTTACGATCCTTCATCTTCTTCCCGCACTCAACAATCGTTGCAAGCTCATCCAAACACCACGGAGAAGAAGCGTAGTTCTTCGATAAGATTAAAATCGAAACATTGGATTCTTCAATTGCTTTCGAGATCTCTGATGAAATCTCGTTTCCTCTCTCCAGTGTTTCGTCGTCCTTAAATGTGACGAATCCGTTGCGAATTAAAGCGGTGTGGAGGTGGTCGGTGAAATTGTTGCGAGTGTCTTCGCCCCTGAAACTCAAAAAGACGTCGTATTTGCTTTGAGGAATTTGGTGATGAGTGGAAGAAGATGAAGTATGAGAGGCCGCCATTTCGAAAGCATTTGGATCTGTGGCTATTAGAGAAGCGATTAAGCAAATGAAAATATCATAAAATGAAAAATAAAAAATCTAAAGCGTTTTCGGCGGGTTTTAGACAACAACCCTCTACTGCTTAATTAATTTGATTTGATAGACGAAATGCCGTCGACGACTGCTTTGTCATCAAAAAAAGGTGTGGATGTTGACGTGTGAATGAAAATGTAAATAAATAAAATAAGTAAGGTTTTTTAATTTAAAATTTTTATTTGTCAAATTTTAATATAAATTTTAAGTCATTAATTTTACATAATTTAATAATAAATATTAAAAGTTAAGGTAATCTATAATAATATCAACTTATTCATTATTATGTTATATAAAATTAATATTTTAAAATATATGTTAAAATTTGAAGTAAAAGAAATAAATTAAAATAACTTAACTCAAATAAAATATAACAAAATGATAAACGTTTATATTAGCTCTTTTTTTTTTTGGATATTATTAACTACATTTATGTTTTATGCTCTTTTGCCATGTATGTTAAAGGAAATTCAATACTTCTAATGCTAATATACTGACTATTAACAAATAATTTAGTACGGATAATTAAAATATTTTAGGAATGTTCAGTCTAATTGATGCAACATAGTAAAATTTAACAATTTGATTAGCCATACCGGATAGTTTCGATGATGTCATCAATACAAACATGTGATGCAATCTAATTTACGTGAATGAATAAATAAGATGAACGATAGAAAATTTTACATGGCCTTCGTGATGGAGAAATTGTCAATATTAGCCATATTAATTTAGTGATTTACGTTTTTAATTTTTCTAATTTTTTTCTATTTTTTATAGTCAAAAATTTGTTGTATGGACTAAAAACTCATGCTGTGTTTATATTAATTTTAAAAATACCATTTATTTTGTCTTTTGTTATTATAGTAATTTTCTTTGAAGTCCTTGAAGTTTTATAATTTTATGCATTGATTATTCTTCTATCATTTCTACATCTCCGTCCTATTCTTTCTAATATTTTTATTATTTCTTTATAAAAATATATCTTTTGTTCTAGATCATAAAAATTTATAAATTCTAATTCTTCATAATTTTCTTGTCCAATATTTATTAAAACTCTTTTTTCTTGTTCCAAGCTTGTTATTTCTTGGTTTAAATATTCTATATAGAGATTAACTTTATTTTTCCAACTAAAAATCATTCTTTTTATGGTATGGCACATTAATCTAATTCTATTTCAGGCTTCAAATTCTGGATCATTATTATTCATAATGTTTCTGTTTTATACCAATATATCAAAAATTTAATTAATTCATCTATAAATTTCATTCGTTTATTTAATATTATCTCATCATCTTTAGTATTTATATTAAATATTTCTCTTTGGTCTTGCATTAATTCTAGTTCAATATTTCTTATATTCTTCTTACTTTCTTTTATTTCTTCTACTAATTTTCTTATCTCATATTTATCTTCTATTTTTAAAGTATACATCGCGTCTACTATATTAGTTATCGGTTCCATTAAACTTATTTTCTCAAATTCTTATTTTTTCTGACAATTTTTATTAATACTATTGGCTCTGATACCATTTGGCTTGGGGGGTCCGAAGACTAATCTAGTTAATAAAAAAAAATCTAGTCAATACAATTAATTTAATAAGATTTATTTATCTGGAGATAATGAAAGCAATTTAGTTGAAATTAAAGATATATTATTATTATTCAAAATCTGAGTACATAATTTGTACAAGGAATTATTCATAGATATTTTACAAAGAAAAGTAAAACAAACTTTTTATACAAGATACAAGAGGAATCTTTACAAATCTTATAGGTGGTAAAATTATTTTATTCGATTTATTAGTAATAAAAGAAGTCATAGAGATTCATTCCCCATTGTCCTTCTTGTTCTATTTTAGTTTCTAATATAGAAATTTCTTGATTTATCTGAAACATGTATATTTTTTCTTACAAATTATCTATTTCAATCTGATTTATTATTTTTCTTTCTAATTCATTAGGTAGTCCTATATTTTTTACTGCTAACAAGACTTCTTTTGGTACTAATTCTTTTTTAGAAAATATGTATGCTTCATAATCTCTTGTTCCACAACTGAATTGTATTACTAAGGTTTTATGATTATATGAAAGTTTTGTTTCATTATTTATCTGAATTATTTTAGTTATTCCTAAATCTTTTAATAAGGTTTCATGAAATTTTTCCATATTATTGCAAAATATCCAAGATCTCCTTCTCTTCCCGTCAAACATTAACATCTTTATAAATCTTTACCATCAAAAGATAAGAATTTGGAATTATTATCTCTATCCTTTATTGTATAAAATGAATTTTCCTATACACCAGCGGAGTAACATTCTGCCTAAATGACCTCGTCCTTGACTCCCTCAACACGCCTTCACCTTCGGCTAATACGGGAAAACTAGACAGTCTTTTAAAGCTTCACTGTATCCTTTGGTGTCTTAGAATTTCCTTCTATCCAATAACATATATAGGTTTCCTCTTTCTTTCTTATGGGGTTATCTGGTTTATTAGGATGCTTATGTTATTCTGGGTTGAGATTAGAGAAAAGATTTATTTTTGCATTAGAGTTATTATAGAAAAATCATGAGGATTGTTATGAACGCAAGGCTCTGAATTGCTCTGATGGGCTCTTGATCTGCCCCTCAATCTGATTTATTCCTCTTTATATAGAGAGTACATTATTTATACTTATCTTTTCATCCTTTACAGGTGTATGGTTGGAGAAAGGATAGACTCAACTAATGCCCGACATATACATATGGGCTAAATAACTTTATGTGGTGGCCTTACAAAGTCAAAAAGTTTTTGTTACATTATTATAAAATGACAAATATATAAAGTAAAGATTATATTATTTATTTCTGCCGACACAAGTGACAAATTTCCTTTTCTTACTTTATCTCCATCAGTCTGCATGCTTGTTGCAACGTGGCTGTGCTTGATGGAAACCTCATAGTTGTTATCTCATGTATGAAGTCTAGCAGTATCTCAGATGGTGACTCTCCACCTTCTGTTGTCAGCAAGATGTAATTATTGAATTTTATTATTGTCCTGTATTTTCTATTATACAGGTCTTTAGCTATACTCGAGATGGCTTTTATTCCTCGAGCTCTTCTGGTTCTTATCCAAGTTTTATTGAATTGTGGGGCTGTTGTATATTCTGTTCCCACTTCAAGTTAGAAATTTCTGGTAACATGGGCTACTGTAATCATGTAGAAGGCCTGGTATTCTATGTTATTGGTGTATTCAGGACTTATGATGTAAAATTTGAGATATATTTGTCTCTTTTTGGCAAATTTAGAGACTTTTTTTACAAGGAATTCATCAAAACTGGCTAGCTCCTTCAAGTTTATATCAGGGTATATCATGTCAAGGAATCCATACCTTGCTATTTTCCCAATAAGGATTGGATCTGCATCTTTTATTACTATCATTATGAGATAGACATTTTTTCCTGGTGATTTATGGATGGTGTTTTTGTATGAACAAATGGAGTATATCCAGGTGGTTACCTATTTATAATCTTCTTCTTTTGGATTTAAAGGGAGGTTATCATCCTCTGAGACAAAGGGATTTATGTTGACGGTCCTTTTATTGTCTTCACCTGTTGCACAGATGGTTATCATTTTATTTTTTTGGACTATTGGATCACTGATTGGATCTGAATTTATTGGATCGTTGAATGGATCCTGTTTTATTGGGCCTCTTGTAGAATCCTGATTTATTGGATCTCTGGGAGAATCCTGATTTATTGGATCACTAATAGGATCCTGTGGAACGGGTCCACTGCTGCTTCCAGCATTTATTGGATTTATTTGGAGTTTACTGATCAGACTGTTCCAAGAAGAAATCATTCTATCTACTCCATTATTATGTGTTTCAAATATTTCTCTTAGACAATCTATGGCGTCTAGGGCTTCAGTAGCATCAGCTTTCAGCCGATTTATTTCAGCATTTATTTTGGAGATTTCTTCCTCCATTGTTTATGATTCTTCAGTAAATTTTATATTCCTGGATAAAAAATCTGCAAGATAATTGTCAGATCCTTTAATATAATTAACATTAAAAGTATATAAAGATAAAAATACTTGCCATCTATGGATTCTTCTATATTGAGGTTCATTTGGTAATTTATTAAATATTAATGATTTAACTTAAGTATTATCAGTTTCTACAGTAAATTCTTTGGCAATTAAAAATAATGAGAATTTTTTAATTCCTTTTAATATTGCCAACAATTCTTTTTCATGTGTTGTATAATTTTGTTCTGCCGAATTTAGGGTTCCACTTGTATATCTACATATTTTATTTAAATCAGTTTTGAGTATTGTTGCCCAATACAAATCACTGGCATCTGTCTGTAAAATTAAATTATCTGTTGGTTCTGGTAATCTTAGTTTAGGTAAATTTTTACATTCTTGTTTTAGCTGTTTAACTGTTTGTGTATGTTCTTCTTTCCATCCTTGAAGATTATTCTTCTTTAATAATTTTTGCAAAGAATTTCACTTTTTAGGTAGATTGTCTATAAATCCTTCTACATAGTTTAAACATCCTAAGAATTTTTGTATTTGTTTTTTGTTTTCTAATTTATCAGGAAACTGTTTTATTTTCTCACTTATATGAGATTATAATTTTATACTTGTGTTATTGAGTATCATTCCTAAAAATTCTATCTCATTTTGACATATTTTTTCTTTTTTCTCACTTAATACTATTCATTTTTCTTTACACGTTTGTGCAAAATCTTTTAGATGTTTAATATGTTCTTTATATGGTTTTGAACTTATTAGAATATCATCTACATAAACTATTAAATATGTTTTATTCTTTAATAAATCATTTATTCTTCTTTGATATATTTGTCGTGCATTTTTCAATCCAAATGACATTACTAACCATTCGTAATGTCCTTGAGGTATACTAAAAGCTATGTATTTTATACTTTCTTCTTTCATTTTTATTTGCCAAAACCTGACTTACAATCAAATTTAGAGTAGTATGTATTTTCTTTTACTAAATTAATTAATACTTCTTTCTTTGGTAAGAAATATCCATAGAATTTAGTATATTTATTTAATTCTTTATAATTTATGATCATTCTAACATTTTCTCTAACTTGCTCACTATGTTTCATTACCATAAAGGCTGAACTTGAATGAGGACTAAAACTTTGTCTTATTACATTTAAATTTAATAATTCTTTTAGTTGTACTTTAAATTCTGTTATATCTTCTTGAGTATATACCATTGGTCTTACTCTAATGGTTACTGGTTCTATCAATTCTATTTTCGCTCTTAGATGTTCAGGGTTTCATAAAGCTAAAGAGTTATCATGATATACTTCTTGTAATTGTTTCTTAATTTCTTCTATAAATATCAAATTATTTTGTAATTGTTGTTTATCAAAAAAGATCTTATAAGTATAATCATCACGCTCAGCTGCAACTCTGTAAGGTTTAAAGATACGAGGCAGTCGAAGGATATGGCCACATGGTGTCTTAAGATTTATATTATATAAAGTTTGTTGATAACTTTGGAATTGACTAAGGAAATCATTTTCTAAGAGTAAATCTTGTTTTAAAGTGTTATATTGTATAATATGTTTTAATAATATTATTTTATTTCCAAGAATAATTGGAACTTGTGATTTATAATATAATAAAGGTGCATAATTATTTGTTATTCCTATAAGTTTTATTCATGATCCTGAGAATTTATTCCATTCTTTTAGTAAAAATAATTTTCCTAATGTAATTTCACTTCCTGTGTTTATTATTGCACATGTAGTAATATTAGTTTCAGGAAAGGTTAATTCTATATAAGTTCCTAAAGGGAATTTTATAGTATTCATTTATTCATTTCTCCACATTGCTATTAGAACAAAATTCTGTTGTTTCACTATCCATTTTTATATATATTCCTTCAGAAGTAATATTATAATTTATATGTTTTAAGAAACTCATTCCTAAGATTATATCATATATTTCATTTTGAGTAAATCTTGATTCTATAAAACATGGTATTCTAAATAATAATCTTCCTATATATGTTGGTACAGTTACTTCTTTTGTACAGACTCTTAAATTTCCATTGAAGTCTTTGTATTTATATTCATTAGTTGTAGTATGTTCTGTTAATCTTTTATTTTTTAATATATTTAAGTGATTATGACTTGAATCTGTATCTATTAATATTTTTGGACATTCTATGAATTCTATTCTGTTAAAATATTTTCCCATTATTACCAAACTTCCATTAGATGTGTTATCAGGTATTAATATTTCTTTATATATGCTATAATCTGGTTTTCCTTTTCCTTTGTTTTTTATTCCTTTAATAAGCTGTTTATTTCCAACTTGGATTGGTACCATTTGGTTCTTAATATCCTCTTCTAATTCAGGTTTATCATCTTTTATATCTAAATTATAGGTTGTAGGCAAATTACGGATTTGTAATATTGGTTCTATACTTTGTCCTAAATCTTGAAATTCTTTTTCTATTTCTATATAAGGTTTACTACTATATATTTCTCCATAATTACTATTACAGAATGAGTATAAAGCAGAATAATAAAATGTCATAATTTTATTCTCTGGCTTCATTATATTTTTTCTTTTTAATTCAAAGTGTAAATTTAAAATACCATTTATATTTTTATCTTTGATATGGTCACAATATCTAGGGTAACATGTAAATAAAAATTTTTTATAACATAAATTTCCTTCTATAGTTCCTAAATGCGCTAATTCATGGTCTATAAATCTTTGGTCATGTAAACTAAGTATTATTGGTGAATTTATTCCTTCTCTAAATAACGATTTTACTAATATTTGTATTCCAGCTAAATATACATATTGTATTTTATCTCTAATTCTATCACTTTTGATTTTATTTAAAGTAATTTCTATACATCTAGAATTTAATAAACTTAATTTAATATTTCCTCTACTTTGTGTTATGTCTATAGTTTTTTTTTGTTCTTGATATTCATAAATAACTATATTCTTTCTTTTAAAGAATTGTTGTATATTTCTTAAAATTGTATTATCTAGATTTCTTAAATTTAAAGATATTCTTGAAATTTCTTTTAATTTTTTGTGATTTAATTGTACAATTAATTGATATCCATCTCTATTTTCCTGTTGTTCAATTTCTTTATCTATTTCTATATCTTCTATGTTTTCTATTTCAGAATTTTGATTCTGATTCATCTGAGTCTGAGCTTTCGAAAGAATTTGTATTTATAGATTCTGTATTTGTATCACTATAGCTTTCATATATTTCAATATTAAAACAATTTATGTTTTCATTATCAGATAATAATTCCAAATCTGATTTTATTTCTTGATATTCTATTTCAGCTATTCTGATTTTTTTCTATTTACATTCAGGGCTTATATGTCGTTTTTGCCCACAATTCCAACATCTACATTCTTTATGGTCTTTTTTAATTTCTTTATTATGTTTTCTCTTATAATATCTTCTATAAGGTTTTCTTTTAAATGTTTTATTTTTTCAATATTTTCTGTAGTGTTTTTTATATCTCCTTTTATTTTTATATTTACCTTTATATCCTTGTTTACGTTTTCTATGTTTTTTATAATATGGTTTACATCTACATTGATTTGGTGCATCTACTTGATCGCAACAAATCATCATGGCATTTTTTTCTTTTTTATATAATTGTCTTTCTATACATATATCTTTTAATTTTCTTATGACAAATTCTACTCTAGATCCTAATGTATTTGATATCAATTTTCCTGTTTCTGTTGATCTGTATGAATTCCATTCTTTAATAAAGTAAGTATTCCATGGTGATGGTAATTTATTTATATATATATCATAATAAATTGTTTGATCATCATTACTGTAAAATTGTTTATAATAATATTTCTGGAATTCACATGTATAATTTTTTATGTTACATAAATTACATATTTGAAGGTTCATTAAATGTTTTTTTGCTAAAAGTTTTTCTTTTTGTATTTCTTGTTGTTTGAGATCTTCCCAATTTTTTCTTAAAAATTCATCTCTTATATAATTTGTAAATTTATTTAATCCTTCAATAATTCCTTTTCTGAATTCTTGTTTAGTTGCCAATCTTATTAAGGTTTTTGTTTCTTCAGTTATTCTATCCCACCAATTTTGTACATTATCAGTAAAACTCATTATTAGTAATTCTATCCATAGATCAAATTTTTCTTCTGTATTATTTGCATCCCAATCATTATTTTGTTTATTAAATAAAAACATTATTTTCATATCATTTGACCAACTTGTTAATATTTTACTTGGGTCTTTTCTACAGTCTATATCTAATTTAATTCCATAGGCTTAATGGGTTCATTTTCAGTTTTATATTCAGTTATATATTCTCCTGGATACATTTTATAATAAGGTTTTTTAGATGCTAATATCTGATTATGTGCTCTTGTCCCTTTATCAGTGACTACTATATTAGGATTTTCGGTTTTATACTTAGTTCAGTAGGTGGTGCTCCGATGTTCATATTTACATCAAATCCTAGTGTTTCTAGGTCTAAATCTTCTAATGATAATTTATCAAATTGTTCTTCTAAATTATCCATTATTCACTACTACTTGAGCTTGATTTTTTAGGTTCATCAATTTTTATTCCTTTTTGTTTTATATCAATTTTTTCTTTTGATTTATTTTTCAGTGTCTTATCTTTTGATCTTTTTATTGTTTCTTCTAATTTTTTTTGATATTCTTCTTATTTTCTTAATATTTCTGGCATAACAGTAGTTCTTATTCTTTCATCAAATGATCCTTTGACTACTTCTCTAAATTATATTTTTTCTTTATGTCTGATTGATTCTTTTAATTATTTTTGTGCTTTTAAAATTGTTGATTTCTTTTCTAACTTAGTTTTTATTTCAAAAACTTCAATATTTAGAAGCTTAATTTCTTCTATTATTGTTTTAATATGTATTAACATTTGTTTATTTAATTCGTTAATTTCTGTAATATTTTTATCCATTTTGTATTTTTCTAGTTTTCCTGAACTTTACTGATATATTCATAAGAAGGGTGTTTTAGTTATTTTAGTATGTTTTGGCTAGTTTTGAAAGAAATAAATTTGAAGGGTTATTTTCGAAAGTTACAAAATTTTTGAAGTTATTATTGTAGATTTCCCCTTCGTGATGTGAGGGGCTCATCAAATCATCACATTCACCTAAGTTATTTGGTTAACGGATTGTGTTTGTATTACGTTAAATTTAAATTAATTTAAAAATAATTTATTTAATAATTATATTAAAATATTAAATTTTTTTAAATATTAAGATTTTAAATCAGGAAAAAAATAAATGAGTTATATAATAACTCATTCAATATGTAATATTGTTTATATATATATAATTAGAATTTTATTAATATAATATATTTTGATAGATGTGTATATTTTATAATATTAATAATATATATATATATATATATATTAATATTATAAAATATACATATCTATCAAAATATATTATATTAATGAAATTCTAATTATATATATGTAAACAATATTATATATTGATATTATAAAAAATATATGCTATAAATATTTTATATATTTATACTATTGAAATTCTAAATTTATATAAAATTTTATAAATTAAATATTATGTACATGTTTATGCTTCACAAAAAGAAGAAGAAGAAGAAGAGCGAATAATGTTCAATATTTGAGTTTTGAAAACGAAATTCTATAAGTTAATTTAAAATAAAAAAAATATAATCGTATTATTAATTGGGTAAATATGTCAAGAATTTTAAGTCTAACTCGATTCGGAAAAAAATCGTATCAACTCGACTCAATAATTTAATAGTTGTGTCAAATTTAATAACTTATATCAATTTATTTGTGTTGTATTCGTGTCAAGTAATGAGATCATTTCAAATTTTGCCGCGAAAGAAAGGATCATCCTACAAAAGTTAAAAAATGCAATGGGTGTATCTTGCATAACCATTACCAAGTCATCACATTTATTAAATAATTTTAAATTTAGTTTACAATGCTAAAAAATAATTAAAAAAATTTTAAATAATAAAAGTCATAAATAATTGAATGAGAGTTTTTTTTTTTTAATAGACTAAGTTTAGAAAACAATAAAAATCATAATTTAATTATTTGGTTAAATATCAAATTTTTAATTTTTAAGTGAATGTTTCAAGTTTATTTCATATGTTCATATATCCCTAATTCCGGTTAGCCTTTCTCATTTATTAGTTCATTTGTTTTAATTTATTATTCCACCAATTTTATATTTAACCTTCCTACCAAATTCGTTCAATAATATTATTTTAAATAAATTTTTTAGTAAATTTTATTTCTTGTTAGACATATTCATAATTTCAATTAAATTTTTTTTTCTTATGGGTTCATATGGTTTAATTAATAATTTTACTACTTTTGTGTTGAATGTTCCTATCACGTGGGTTTGGCAATTCCAAACATTTGAGTTAAATATCAAATTTACTTTTTAAATTTTATTTTTAATTCAATTAGTCACAAAGTTTGGTTAAGCTTTCTCAATTGCTTGAAGCAAAGTTTGAGCATGGGATTCCATAAATTCAAATGCCCAAATATTAGCGGCAGAAGATATACAGTAAAATCTCTATAAATTAATAAGTCTGAGACTATATAAAATTTATTAATTAAAGAGGTATTAAATAATTGATAAATTAATAATTTAATCGATAAATTAATAATTTTATTAATTTACAAAGTAATTTACAATTCAATTAACATATATTTAATAACTAAACATTCAATATATTTTCACAATATTGAATATAAATTAAACTGTACATTCAATTAACCAAAATAATAAATACATTGTACATGTCTACTTAATTAAATAATATTCATGTTACATTAACTTAATCAAATGTATTCAATTAATTAGATTAAAAGTAATTTAATTCATGATTTATTCAATGTATTTAACAAATCATTTGAGCCAAAAAATAAATACATTGTACTTATCTTAACAAAAAAAAAAATAAAGACATTGTACTTATCTACATACTTAATTAAATAGCATTCATGTTAATTAGCTTAATTAAATGTGTTCAATAAATTTGATTAAAAATAATCTTTATATAAACAAAGTTAGCTACATTTGTAATTTCAATTCATTATTAATTTATTATTTGAATGGTAACACAAAATTATATAAATTTTTTAAAGGTATTATCTTATTATTTTATTAAAATTAGTAATTTAGTCCATTAAACTAAGTCGAGACCGTCAAAATTTATTATAATTATTAATTTATCTGAGTGTTAATTTATAGAAGTTCTACTATATCTTCCATGTGGTGAGGGGTGGAGATTGCAGTATAAAAATCATTAGTATGAGGATAGAAATTTGCCTCTAGTAGTCCGCTTGATTTCGAACCATGATCGGTGAGACCTCTAGGCTAATTGCATGTGTATTCAAAATCTTAGTAGAATTCCGATATATCAAATGTCGTTAATGTTCCTAGCAGGGCTAAACTTACAAATAGAACCAAGAAACTCACTCGGGTAGCGCCATCTAGTCTAGCACTGTTGCCTTCCAAATATGAAAGAGTAAAAAATTTGCTGTTGCCACTCCGTCGTAATTCAAAAGACCATAGATTCCAAATTGGAGCCCGAAGCTGTTATCCCTTGTAGACAAAATCTTCCACTTCCGTGTGAACTGGAACAACACCACACATTTTCACCGCGGGGTTCCAAAAATTTTCACCCACATAAAAATATTGAAAGAAGCCTTTGTAAGTACTTGAAAACACTCAATAAAATTTTTGTTTATCCGCGATCTAGGCATAGGTAAAAATCCATTCTATAATTCGTTTCATTACCCCTTATGAGAAAATTATTGGAATTTGAGTTAATTTTGGTTATGTTATATAAGGTCTTCATTAAGGAAGGGGCAAGTATAAAATAAAATTAAAGAGAAAGATACAATCCCCTAAATGGAATCCAGATTAGAATGAGACATTTCTCCTGAACTGGATCCCAAATTGACGGGTTAGTGTGAGCTTATCCATGCGGTTATGCACTCTTCAAATGAGAATCCTTTTGAGTAACGCAAACATTGGTGAGAATCCAATGCCCCAAAAATCCAAGGATTCCTCCGCAAGGTTCGTCCACAGAGGGTGAGTCAGGGCCTAAGATCAGGCCGAAAGGCGTAGTCAATGGACAATAGGTGAATATTCTTGTACTACCCTTTGTTTCATTATGTACTTACCAGATCGTGAATTAGTAATTGCATCCAATCTCCCAAAAAAATCCCAATTGTTTCGAACTTTCAGGTTCCCTAAAAAATGAGGCATGGAACAGAGTCACTACGAAGAAGTTCCGAGAGTTACAAATGAAACTTCGAGTTCATATTGGTCATGGGTTGAGAACGAGAATTGAACTCTATGGGATATAATCTTTCGCTGTTCCTCAGTAGCTCAGTGGTAGAACAGGCTAATTCTTTTTCGTAATAAAAAAAAAAGAGGGGTTGAAATATCTAGTGATATTTCTACAAGGAGTATTTTATTGAAGGGTTGATGAAGTTATTACTCAAAATACTTTGTTTTAAAAGTCTCCCAGGGCAAACAGGCCAGCTAAAGGTGATCAGACTCAAGGGTTGCAAAACTAGGGATGGCAACGCTGAACTTGTAATCACCTTCCTGTCCTTCTATTTTACATTAAATCTCAGTGTAGAACTTGTTCATACAACAAGGGAGAGATAATACCGCACAAACTGTAAATCCTAAGAAATTACGATTCGATCTAGGACTAAGAGCTTACATTGTTACTAAACCACCAATATTCCAATAACTGACAAATATTCCAATAACTGAACCACTTTGGAATATCATTATCGGGAAGAAAAAACTGAAATTGAGAAGAACAATTAGGGAGTTCCTGTAATGTTAAATAATGACTATTAGTAAGCTTGTATACATATAAAAAACATTTATTTATTATATATTTATTGATTTTGTGTTGTTGCATGATCATTTCTTCGTCCATCTCTTCTACTTTTATTTTTAAAATTCCTTAAAGTTTTTACTATATTCTTATAAATATCTTCAATATTTATTTTTTTCATATTCTCATTTAAACATTTGTTGACAAATAATTAGTCATTGATGATTATTGTAGTATTTTAATATTTAATATTCTTTATTAAAGTCTAAATTATCAATCGCATCCAAAAATCGATTAACAGATCTTTCCATTGTTGTTATACAGAGCTACTATTATCACCTCATATATTATAAGATCTAGAAAACAACCAAGGTTCAGCTTGTTTTCATTTGTACAAAATATTAAGAAGATGGTTTTAAGTACTAACTAGTATAATATTCCTCAAAATTCAGGAATAGATTCAATAGTTTCCTCGTACTATAGATTAGTCTATGGTTGATATTGCTACAGCTCCAAACATCTTGCAAAATTACCTCAGTGATTTTTTCATACAGTCCAATGCACATACAACTAACTAGTCTAATAGGATTTGTCTAAGTGATCTTATTCCAATAGTCTCTAAGAGTGCGCTTAGCAATACTAAATCTTTTTTTTTGAACACAAGAGCAGGCGTGTAAGGCTCTTTATTATTTCTAAAATTAAAGCAAGATATATAGAGGAAGATAATTTCACTCAAAAGAGTTTTATTCATTCTGTGATAGTAATTTTACAAAGAAAAATGAAGCTCAGAATAAGCATTGAAAAATGTAGATGCCTCACTTTGTTATAAGACTCTTTTTTAAAATGAAAGCTTATCTTTTTTGCACAACATATAGTATTCCCAAAGATAAGGATTTTAATAAGGCTATCTTTTTTGTCGGATTCTTATTTTCTGAATTATTGATAATTTGGTTGGTATCTTTTATTTTTCAGTGGCTCCTATGTCACATGATGCTAGTTTTAATCGATAACGAAGTCTTCAACAAATAACATATTTTCCTCACTGGATTCTTCTTTTATCCTTTTTATAACAAAAGCTACAATTTGATTGGTGTTTGAACACTTTACTTATCTCATAATATGTTGCCTGACTAGAATCTACAAGATTTTTTTATATTATTTTTTTCATTTTCAAAATTGTTTGCTAAGATTGTTTAGGGAATGCCGAGCAAAACTGGTCGAGGACAAACCTGTCAGAACAGAAGACCTGGTCACTGGCACGAAGACACCCCTGCTCAATGTCAAAGCTAGTCGGGGTCAAGTGTTCTAAGTTGTTCGAGTTCGGATATTCCCATCCTGCTCGGGTAAGATCACTAAGATCCTCAACCACTGGGCAAGTCCTCATCGCGTTACGGACAATACCATAGACAAGAAGAGACCAAAGCTCGAGCAGAGTAAACCTAAGCATGGTAGCCCCATACCCTGACAACTCGTCACGACGATCGATAACTGACAGGCACCCCCACGCTGTAGGGTTTCGTCACTGTTACCGATGGTCAGCGCAAGCCTCCACAATATTATCATTTTACACAAGCCTACAAGACATCATCATTTGATCACGGAAACCCATAACTGTCTGACATCCCACAATCCTAGATTGTGTCGCAGCAATCCATAGCTGTCAGAAAGATGCAGGCACAATTAATACAGGGGATGGCACTCAAGTAAGGGTGGCAGGAAAAAAGGGGGGATAAATATCAGACAAATGGTAAGGTAAAAGGATTTTGATTCCTAATTTCTTATTTGGATTCTGATTTCTCTTGTTCTTCCTTATCTCTTAAAACTTTTTATTTTTCTACAGGCCACGAACAAAATCATTAAACGTCTCCTGAAGACTAGACTGGGAGAGCAAAAAGGAGCATTGATGGATGAATTGCCCGGTGTGCTGTGGGCTTACAAAACTACACACAAGACCGCTACGGGGGAGACGCCATTTTCCCTGGCATTTGGGCATGAAGCATTCCTCCCAGCTGAAATAGGGGTAGGCACACACTGGACAGAGCATTTTAATGAGGAGCAGAACGTCGAGCAAATTTGTGCAAATCTAGACCTGCTGGAGGAAAGAAGGGAGAGGTCGGCAATGAAGGTGGTTGAATACCAATGGAGGGTGGCTCACTACTACAACCAGAATGTGCACATCCGCTGGTTTAAGGTAGGGACTGGGTACTTAGAAAAGTGAACCAGAACACTAAAGATCTCAAGCAAGGGGTGTTAGGCCCGAATTGGGAGGGTCCTTACAGGGTTTCGCAAGTAGCAGGTCCGGGGGCATACAGGCTATCCTATCCGGATGGACAGGAAGTTAAAAGGCCATGGAATGCACAACATCTGATGAAATATTTTCAGTAAGTTCCTTTATGTTGTAAGTATTGGTATTCAGTTTCTCTCAAAATAGAAGTGTATAAAATCTTGTATATGAATAAAAAGTAAGAAAAACGCTTCCAATGTTAATCCAATGCGAGCAAATTAAAGCTTATGAAAGAAAATAAAGCTAAAGGTCATAAGTCTCAAAGCCTAACTTAAGCCGAGACAAAGTGCCAAGCACAGCTCAGAGAAGGCTCGAGCAAGAGAAGCTCGCGAAAGAAAAGCTGAAGGCCATAAGTCCCAAAGCCTAACATAAGGCGAGACAAAGTGCGAGGCATAGCCAAAAGAAGGCTCGAGCAAGATAAGCTTGCGAAGAAACGCTAAAGCCATAAGTCTCAAAGCCTAATATAAGGCGAGACAAAGTGCCAAGCATAACCAAGAAAAGGCTCGAGCAAGATAAGCTCGCTAATGAAGTTAAAGGCCGTAAGTCTCAAAGCCTAACTTAAGGCGAGACAAATTACCAAGCACAGCCAAGAGAAGGCTCGAGCAAGATAAGCTCACTAGTAAAGCCAAAGGCCGTAAGTCTCAAATCTTAACCTGGGGCGAGACAAAGTGCCAGGCATAGCCAATAGAAGGCTCGAGCAAGATAAGCTCACGGAAAAACGCTAAGGCCATAAGTCTCAAAGCCTAACTTAAGGCGAAACAAAGTGCAAAGCACAGCCAAGAGAAGGCATGAGCAAGATAAGCTCACTAGTAAAGCTAAAGGCCATAAGTCTCAAAGCCTAACTGAAGGTGAGACAAGATGCCAAGCATAGCCAAGAAAAGGCTCGAGCAATATAAGCTCGCGAAGAAAAGTTAAGGCCATAAGTCTCAAAGCCTAACTTAAGGCGAGACGAAATGCCAAGTACAGACCAAGGAAGGCTCGAGCGAGATAAGCTCGCCAATGAAGTTAAAGGCTACAAGTCTCAAAGCCTGACTTAAGGCAAGACGAAGAGCCAAACACAGCCAGGATGAGCTCGAGCACGATAAGCTCGCCGAGAAAGATACTATAGCCATAGATCTTAAGGCCTGATTGGGTAAGGTAAAACAACTAAAATTCATAAGGGGATCAATCCAGTTACTCGTGTCTTGGCAAATGGGCAAGACAAACAGAAGTAGGTAGAGTCTCGAGGATAAGGGAAAAACTTAAAGCCTACTGAAAATCCATCTCATAAAGAATTTAGAACAGACTAAAAATGTAAAGCCAAAGATGGAAAATTTGGTTTTCTTTATTCATTCCAAATTGCCAAAAATTACAAGTACAAGTAAAAAAAAAAAAAAAGGGTACATCAAAAGCCAGTCAAGAGGCTAGAGCAGTCGGGCTAGCAGTTGGGGGAGAGGCTTCAGAAGAGGGAGCAGCCTAAAGATCCTTCTCGGTAGCAGGAGCAGCTTGAGCTTCTTCGGGTGGGGGAGCAGCCTCTCCAGGCCTTACAGCAGCCACTTCTATGCGAGAAGACGGATCCCTTGGTCTCTGGCTCTCGACATCCTGCTCGTTTATGTAAGCATCCACGCCCACCTCGAGCTTGGACATATCCAGCTCGGGGTATTTCTTACCCAAGACGAACATGATAAATTTGTAGCAGAACGTCAGCCCTTTGTTGTACTTCTCTGTGAGTTGGTTCCCCAAGGAGTCCACTTTATTCTGAAGGCAAGAAGATTCTGCTTCCATGGTCCTCTCAAAAGCAAATCTCGGACATCAAAATCTTTTCGAGCATTCACGAGCTCATCTTTGACCACGGATAGCTCTTTCTCGAGGATAGCCTTAGACTCAGCCATCGCCGCTTTCTCCTCAAAGGTGGAGATGTCAGGACGGAGTTTTTCCTTCTCCTCCTCCCCTTGGTCCATCTGCTTTTTTAGGCTCTAGTTATCAGCCCTAATCTTCCTCTCGAGATTCAGAACCTTTGCTTTAAAGGCAGTAGAGGCAGCAGTACCCTGACATGAGAGGCGCTGAAAGATATTGGCCAGCTCGCTAATGTTGGAGGACTCCAACTCTTCCACGAAGCTTTCCCTCACGTGATTGGTGAAATCTCTAACGTAGCGATCAGCGAAATCAGCCTGCTCCTGGGAGCGTACTGATTTGGGCCTAGCAAAGATGGCAGCTCCGAGGCCCCTATGGGGAGCTTCTTTGGCTACTCTTGTACTCTCCTGAACAGGAGCGACAACTCAAACTGGCGAGGCGGTGAGGTCAACTCTGGACCTCTTGGGTGGAGCAGAGGAGCTGCTCAGGCTCTCAACGGTGATCGATCACTTTTTCAGCTGGGCGAGGATGTTGCTCATATCTTCATCCTCGAGAACTAAACCAAACTCGACAAGATTCTGGTAAGACAATAACTCCTTGCACCAGCTCGCGTTGTCTAAAGTAGTGTTAATGTGCTTCCGCAGCTCCTCCCCGACCGGATGGGATACACTCCAAAGACTACATAAGACCAAAAAGGACAATAAGAAAGAGTAAGTAGAAAAATCAAGGCAGAAGAAATGATGAGCAGCAGATGACCTGGAGTATAAAAACGAGAAGAAATTTGAGGAATCTCCTCGGTGGCAGAGGCTGCTCGCTACTAGTTCCCTCCGACAAAATAGAATTTACCCTTCTAGTTGCCACCAGAGGTAGGAAGGTTGGTGATGGGTTTTTTTTCCCTTCAAGCTGGAAGTAAAGTAATACCAGCCTGCGTCCTTTGGGCTGCTTTTTAGCTGGTAGAGGTGCTTTATCTCATCTACCACAGGTTCACTCAAGTTGCACCACTTCCAAAGGACGTACAGCCTAGGCAAGACCCTCTACCCATTCAGATTCAGTTGCCTCGGTGGTAGACGCAACTGGAGAGGACTCAGGCAAAATAGGGCTGTAAGGGCAACCTAACACCCCACCTAAAACATTCGAGGTAGGGGGTGGCGTACCCTCGAGGGAGGCAGCTTGGGGTGCTGTTCTTGTCAGGGAAACGAAGGTCAACGCTGGCTGGGATGTGGTAAGTGGCCCTAAGCTGATCTAGATCCTGGTGCGAGGTCTCACACTTTTTGTAATCAATAGCGAAGAACTCGGCCTCCGACCTTTGGCCGGTCCTTTACCTTTTATGTGGCCGGGTTTCTTCTACAACATCGCCCTCAACGGCATCTCCGGCAATGTAAGTGACCTCTTCTGAACTTTGGTCTCACTAGAACCTCCTATTGGCCTCGGAGCTGCTAGAAGAAGATGATTCTTCAGGGGACATTCTACGGGGTTATTATGTGGCAGACATTTTTCCTAGGGACCACAATCTACCAAGTGGGAAACAAAAACCCAGGAAACAAAAATAAAGAGAACGAAAAGAAAAGGCCAAGAAGTTCATACCTGAAATTGATTTGAATAAGGCAGATAGCACAAAAATATTAGCAAACTGTAAAGGATTATGTTCCATATATCCCAAGTTGGGTTTGTAATGTGAGTATCTTTTATTACTTCATACTAGATGATTACAAATTGCTCTATGTTTAGTAATTTATTTATGTATTTTAAATGTTACTTTGTGTACATCAACCATTCATCAACGCACCTCCCATTATGCCTGAAACAGAGGAGATTTAAAACACCGCAAGTACCGCTAACCCAACACCGGAGCCACAAAGTCTCATTTAGGAGGAGCTTCAAGTAGAAGACCATCATAAGCAAACACACGAATCCAATGACACATATGATTCGGAGGTTATAAATCATTTATTTTCTATATATATATATATGTCATTCGTGAGGTTATATATATTTATTTAAACTTATACTTTTTTAATTCATAACAGTCAAGGACAAAGTTTAATAACGATTATATCATTCGACGAATGGACAAGATTGATCGTTCTCTATGTGAATTGAAGTCGACCTTTAAGGCATAGCATAAAGAACACAAAGAATTTAGAGAAGCGGTGATGAGATTTATTAGTTCAGATCATCGAAAGCTCACACGACCCTTCTCCGATTACACGCTCAGTATGCGGTGAGCAAATTTAATATATCATTAGTGCGTTCTTTTAGCTTTTAATCCGATATTTATTAAATATATTTATCCTGATAAACAGATAGGTCCCAGATGATTGTGGAGTGTATACTGACGTAGAGAATCAGATGATTTCCAGTCATATGTCATTATATACTTTTTATAGGGATGTCAGCGGACAGAGCGGGCAGATTCTTAAGGAGGCGCCGCTGGGTATTAGTAAGTTTGACCGTCCATACAGAAGATCTTATGTCTTTAATAGTCCATATTTGATTCCGTCATTCAAACGAGGGAGGAACATCAATCCTCTGCCTACATTGCAACTAATGGATCGCCAGATCGACGAACGAACGAGTGTAGATATAAATCCACTTCGAGGATTACAAGATCCAAGTGTATGCAATGAGTTCGACCAGTGGTTTGCTGGTAACATTACAATGGATTGTTCAGTCCTCATACTCGCACTTGTTTTTTCAAATACTTTTAGTTCATACTTCACTAGGGTGGCTAGGTGACGAGGTAATTTTTTTTAACATCAAACCACTGGTTGTGCTTGTGTAGTAGGATTGTTTTCTAAATTGACCAATGGTTTGCTATTCTTATTTCTTATGTACAACATATTCATGAGTATTTACGCTTGATCAGCGAGAAGGTATTCTTAGCTCTTTACGACGACCGGGTGGTGTGCTTCTACTGGTGGAGAAACTTGCATCTCTTGAATTTCATCTAGCACTTCCCAATTGATTACGTCACCAACTGGCTCCACTAGTTATGCATAAGCCTTTACCAATGATTCCTTGGTGTAAAATTCAGAACAAAGGCTTATGTAATCCACTCGGACAGTTAAACAAGCAGCAATTGCATGCGCGCAAACGAACTGATCTAAATCGAATACTCTACATGTGCAAGTTTTATTTTGTATGTCAACTAATCCCTCATTCACACCACCACAAAAAACATGGAATCGATGTGGAGACACAGGACGGACCATCATCATTTCAGCCCGAGATCTCCTCTCAATGACTATTTCATCTGCCCAAGTTGTTAGCCGAGTATTCATCGATTCAGCCACAAGTTTTCTATCATAAAACCATTGCTTCATTGTTTTCCTAAAATGATCAATAAGATGAGTAATCGGAAATTTTCGCGGTTCCCTTATAAAAGAGTTCACGCTTTCCGTGATGTTCGTGGTAAGAATACTATATCTTTTGCCTTCGAACTCAGACCTTGGCCAATTATATATACCTACATTATTCTCTAAGTAATCGGCTGCACTGGAATGGAGCATCCACAAAGCCTCAAGTTGTTTTCTAAATTCTTCGTGCCCATATGCTTTTGCGGCTTTTATAAAGATAGGCTCAAAATCATCTCAAACAGCTTTTGACATCTTAAATTTTGCTTTGATATTACCTTTCACATAGTAAAAAAAATGCCATGAGAAGCATTACAGAATACTTTAAGAACGGCTCTCTTGATGGAAGTGCATCAATCAGAGATAAATACTAAGTCTGGCATATCACCAATCACTCCATGTAACTTCATCATAAACCATTCCCAAGCATCATTATTCTCTGAATCCAAAACTTCAATGGCTAACGGATACAATTGATTGTTTTCATCGAAGCAGGTTGCAACAAACATACTTCCCTGATATAGACCCTTTAGATAAATACCATCTACCGCAATCACCGGTCTAATATACTGTTTAAAACCCTTGATGGAAGATCCAAGAGCTACAAAGTAGTATAAGAAATTACCATCGGCATCCCGTTCAAGGTGAGTAACTGTACCCTCATTTGCGACCTTCAAAACATAAGAATATTTGGGTAGTAAGTTATATGACTCTGCAGGATTCCTTCGAATAATTTCCAGACCAACTTCTCTGGCTCGATATGTTTGCTGATATATTAACTGGACACCATATTCCTGCTGCATGTCTACTCTGATATCATTTGGAGTGTATATCCTTTTTTCCTGAATATATTTTTCAGCAATAATATGACCAACAACCCTGCTTGTTACTTGGTGACGGTCGTCAGATAATATCTCATTATGACATGTATATACATTATCAATTCTCCGAACTACCCAATGAAACATTTTGCTCGTTCGAAGGTCTCGTTGCTCGAATACGTCATTTACAAGATTCCGAAGAACAGTGGGCCTCAAAACGTGTAGTTGTGGACCGTGCAATCTTGAAATCAAACTTATTCCGAGGACAAATTTGCCCAGCTCCAATATTAACTCATTGTTCTTAGAGAACAACTTACCCACACTAATATCATCTAAATTACAACTTCTAATAAAGTTTAGAGCAACCAAGTTTGATGGCATAACTGGAGCAAGACTTATAAGAAGATCAACTACTATCCTCATCGAATAGTCCATTGGAGTAGTAGATCAACTGTTCCTACTATTAGCAGCAATATCATCCTAACGCTCATTCTCATTATTATAAGGAATATCAATAAGATCAACACCCCTATCATGAATTGGACTACTGTAGTGAGTAGCCCTCGTACTATTATACACCTCAACACGAACATCATCTGCTTTTGCATTGCCCATGTTATTAATAGGTTCACCCTTTTCACGAAAATAATTGTTGTGAAATGGAGAGTAATGTTGCTCTAAAGATGTTTCTACTGGTAACATCTCTTCTCTAATATCAGGCAATGCAATGCCATTATCATCAATAATGTCATTATTGTCGTGGATTGGTGAGTAATATTGCTGCAACGATGTTGTCCTTGGTAATACCTCTTCTTCAACATCTGGGACAGAGACTAATTCTACAAGTATCTCAACATCTTCAACATCTTGGGTTGGAACTCTAGAAGATGTGGTAACAAATATAGGAATACATCTAATGTTGGCCATATCAGAGACTAAATGTAATACAACCTTCACCATTTCATCGTTACATATGTCCATGGGTAGTGAACATGCACGATGGGTTATGTTATTAGACTTCAATGTTGTCTTTAACGTGATATTATATTCTTTAGGATTTATCTGTAAAACCTCGTATATTTCTTAATAAAAACAGAAGAAACAAACAATCTTTGCAAACAAAAAATGATGTATTCTTAGCGTTCATATAATCCATCCGACCATCTGCCGATGTCTCCCACCAACCATTATAACACAATTCAAGTACAACTAAGTCCATTAATCCTAACATGATTGAAGAAAATAAATTTATTATACTGTTGAAAGCATAATCACTACAAATAAAATATATCAAAACTACTAGACAGAGTGTAATAGGTGCGACAGGATGTACTAGTACGACAGGCCGCTGTGGCATCAATCTGCTGTCTCACTAAGGTGCGACAGGCAACCTGTCTTACTAAGCTTGGTGAGACAAGCAGCCTATCTCACTAACTGTTTGTTGCACAAAAAATATAAACCCTAATGCTCGGCGGCAGATGAACAGTAAACGATTCACCACAGAAATTCATAACACTTATATAAATATTTAATACATTTATATTACCTTACACGCGACTGGGTAAACAAACGGTTGGGTATGAATGTATTGTATGCTAGCTCTGATTTTTAGTTGCAGGGAACAGTGTTTGCAGGACGGACGATGAAAATTTATATGTAAGGGAATAAAAATTAAATATGGATGGTAATTAAGGATATGTAAGTTTTGATTGGCTATATTTGATAGAATATAAAGTGAAGGGTTAATTTTAAAATTTAGAAATTGAGTGTGGCTATTTATATAAATTTTTCAAAAATGAAGTATTGAAATTTTTAAATTATAGATTTTATAAAATAAAAATTATAATTGTAGAGTAGAACTGAGGAAAAAAGTTGCTGAGCTGCGGAAACTCTTCAAGAGGTGTTACACATACCTAGGCAGCTGGGCTTCTCAAACGCACTGTAAGTATGGTATAAATGTAATTATTGTGAAAGTATTAGATGATGTTTAACTCAAATAAAATAATAATATAAGAGACAAAAATGCATGTGTGCTGTAAGAAAACATAAAAGACGTGGGGAAATTTACAAAAATAACTAGACTCAATTTTTAAATTTTAAAATTAATCATTCACTTTATTTTCTATCAAATATAGCCAATCAAAACTCACATTTCCTTAATTACCCTCCCTATTTAGTTTTTATTCGCTTACATATAAATTGCAAACACCGTTCCCTGCAACTAAAGATCAAAGCCAGCACATGATACATTCAATATAATTGTATTAAATATTTATATAAGTGTTATGAATTTCTGTGGTGTATCGTTTGCGGAGCTAGGGTTTATATTTTGGTGACAGTTGGTGAGACAGGCTGCTTGTCTCACCAAATCTTAGTGAGACAGGCTACCTGTCTCACCAAGCTTTGTGAGACAGGCTTGGTGTGACAAGCTACCTGTTGTACCAATCTTGGTGAGACAGCAGATTTGTGCACAGCAGCCTGTCGTACTAGTACATCCTGTCGTACTATCTAGTAGTTTTAATATATTTTACTTTTATGCGATTGGCTGTATGTCGCACCAACTTCCAGAATCTGGAATTGGTGCGATGGTGCCTGTCGCACCAAACCTGGTGCGAGGGTTGTACCTGTCGCACCAAACTGGCGCGATGGCCGATGGCGCGGTGTTGCCATCACGCAGCACCGCGCCTCGGCAGCACCAAATTCATAAAAAAAAAATTATATCATTTCTCACTTACAGATTAAGTTTTTTGGTGACTCAGATCGTCCGTCGTCTCAGAACTCGAACAACTGTTAGAGAATTTTGGTCAGTGACAATACAGGGACAGTTTTATTTTGAAACTTGGAGTTTAACTAATTATAATAACTAAAATATTAAAAAATTATTTATAAAAAATATAAAATATTTTAAATTATTTATGAAAATTTTGCAAAGACGTATTGTATTGGAAATGCGTCGCATATAAAACGAGCGAGTGAGCAAGCCGCTCAAAAGAGCGATTGACCATAGCGCTCCTCTAAAATAAAATAAACGAAAAGAACTGACGTATAGGCATTTTGGACCTTTAATGTAAAAGTGAGAAACTTTCATGGAGCATGGAACTGCCATAATGGGAGGGCCCATCGAGTGATCACATTCACGAGAGAAATTTGAATAAGACAACTTCGATAAGACTCATTATTTCATTAACCTCATTTTCGGTGTTTTGTTTTGTGGTAAATTAGAATTATAATAGGTGTTACTAATTTTAAATTTGGCCTTTTATTTTTTAAATATAAATATATAAATTAAAATAATATACTCAAATCTAAAAAATAGAAAAATAAAAAAATTATATTCTTAATTTATAAATCAATTATTATTCATAAAATTTAAAATTATAATATTAAATTCTCACTTGAATCTTAATTAATTAAAAGAATGTTTAAATTAAATAATTTAATACTAACAAATTAAAATTGTAAATTTTTTTTTATTTCATTTTATTTATCTATTATTTTATTTTAATATAATTATTTTATTAAAATTATTATTGAATATAACAATGTATTTATTATTAACTCATTATAAATTTATAATAATTTTAATAAATAATTAAAAGATATATATAGAAGCCTAAGCCCAGTCCAGTCTAGGCCTAACCCTTATATGTTTAAAAAAGCCAAGCCCGACTCATCAGTTTGTCATCCCCAATTCTTTAATTTAATAATAGGACATATCAGTGTCTTATTTTTATTACTCATTGTTTTACTACACGACAACACATTAAAGTAATGAGTCTATTTCATATAAATTTTTTTAGTAACGAGTCTATTTCATATAAATTTTTCTCCACATCCACAATATGCAATTCAAATTTATTTTTAGCTCCCAACGCATTTTATAATTTAATATTAAAATTCAGGTATTCAGTTAAATAAAATCCTTTGGAAACTACTGAATCAAGCTTTTCGGACCATTTTTCATCCTTAACTATGAGGACCAAAAAATAATAAGAAAGGATTTGTTCCTTACGATATCAAGGAGACTTCTTGAGGAACCGCCTATTTTGCTTTTGCTGTTTCATTGCATCCTTCGTATTTCTGATAGGCATGTTGGCATTTTTCATATATTTGTGCATTTAATCTCCCATTAATCACGTGTCAACTCATGAGCGATCATTTGAAATTTACCTCCAACAAAATCACTTAAAATAAACGAGTGAACCATTTTAATTAGAGAGGACATTTGATTCGGATTCTATTATATTGAACCAAAATTTCAATTGAAATAATTTAATTTATATTCAGTTCATATATATTTTGAATCGATTGATTTCGAGTTCGACTTATTTTAATTCTAAAATAAGATTAAATCCAACAAATTAGTGCCAACTCTTCTAAAAATATGATAATCTTCTATTGTGTATCCGTTATATTAGAAATAGAATAAGTCCAATTAGAACTCAAATAAATTTAGTTATTGTAAAGTCCATGAAGTGATAGATAAATTATTTAAGATAATCATTTTAAAAAGTTAAATTTTAAAGTTCAAAAGGTCTTAAGATTCTATGATATTATCTTAAGACAAACCACCTAAGATAATCCGTTTATATGGTAAGACTTCAAAGTCCAAAAAAGTCTTAAAGTCTTATGATCTTATCCTAAGATAAATTATTTAAGATAATCACGTGCAATCAACATTGGTATAAGAAGACAAGTGTTGTAAGGTGTCACAAGAATAATGAAACTTGTCGTTAAAGCAATTAGGACTCAAGTCAAATCAAGTTAATCTATAAGTATTATCTCTATTCTCACTAAAATGTAAGAAAAAATAAACTCAATAGAAAAATTTTTGATTTTCTATCTCTAAATTCACTCTGAAATTTCGTTGATTAACTTGACCGTCGGAGTGTTTACGCAGCAAAATCGACTCTTTGACTGTTTACTTGTGATTTTACAGTATATTTAAATAAAAATATTCTCATCTTTTAAGCAAGTGAACTTCTAAGATCAAACTCAAAAATCTATTAAAATTAGCCTGAATGATACATTCATTATCATCGGATTCAATAAAAAAAAAAATCCAGTCCTAAAAAAGTCATCTTTAGTTACAATCACACCAACATAAATTGGGATAAAATTTACATCAATAGTATCCTTTAACTAGGATTAGCTATTTAGGCCACACCACACCTCTTATTTGGCTTAACTAAAATTAGCGACCAAAAGACTAGTTTGGAATTGATAATGTAATAATCATATTGTAGGAGTTGAGTCAAGTGCAACACCTCAATACTAAATGAGCCAATTTATAAAAAATTTCTTCCTTCCTCCTGTAATTAGACAAAACGTCAAGGGAGTTCTTCAATTTACCATCATCCTTTGTTTTAACCATTCATTTATTAAAGAAAAGTTGACCACTCATTCTCTTGCAATCACTAAACAACAATTTCTTTTTTAAAAAAAAAATCCGAAACTAGCGGTCGTTTATGGTTAGTTGATAGTCGCTTCGTTTGCTCTCCACTACTCACCCAAGCAAAACAGTCACTCACTCCATGATCACCTCGTCAAGCTTCAACTTCGAAGCCACTCTCCTAACAGCCCCTAAACTTGTACATTATTTACCACTCGAGCTACCACCACTTCATCGCATCAAACGCTGCACAATCTTTTCTCCTCCTCCTCCTCCTCCTCCTCCGTCAGTTAACAAGCCAAAACACAGCAGTCGAATTTACGCTAGTAACAACGGTAACGGTGATAATGGGATGAACAGAAAAGGATATGAAGAAGAACAGAGAAAAGTGCATTGTGAAGTTGAAGTGGTTTCTTGGCGGGAACGAAGAATTAAAGCCGAAATATTGGTCAACGCCGATGTTGACTCCGTTTGGAATGCTCTCACTGACTATGAGCGCCTCGCCGATTTCGTCCCCAATCTTGTTTGCAGGTAAAATTGATGATTAATTTTTAATTAATTGTTTATTTGTTTAGCAACGAACACGTTCACAGCAGTGGCGTTATAAAGATTTTGTTTGTAATTAGCCCATAACACAAAAGTAAAAACCTGATTTGAAGATAATATTTGTAATTTACAGATATAGATAAAATTTCATTGAATTCCCTTACGTTTGGGATAAATTCTTTTGAAGACCATTATGTTTGAATTGTTTAATCTTGGGATGTATAACATAGGTTGATGTTTGAATGTCAGTGGGAGAATTCCCTGCCCACATCCAGGGCGAATATGGCTGGAGCAGAGAGGCCTGCAAAGGGCGTTATACTGGCATATCGAAGCTCGTGTAGTTTTGGATCTTCAAGAGTTTATTCATTCAGTAAGCATTTTAAAACCAAATACAGATGAGTTCTTTTTTTTTTTTTTATTAACTGTATAATCATAAAGGTTATAGCATATTGAAGATACATCATGTGTGCTAATGACGCTCGAATGAGGCTAGCAAAATTGAATTTGTATCATATGCTGATATTCTTGCAAACTTATTTAGCGTATGGTCATTTATTTCTTATTCCTGAGGATCCGACGCTTCCACTTTAGTATATTTGTTGCCTTGGTTTATAGGTTTACGTAGCTTTTCTTCTGCCTTTTGGGTATTTATTTGACATTCACGAATGAGTCTTTGAAATTTTGCCCTTGTTACATAACTATTTAAAATTTAGTTGTTATATAATTACTTATTTACACTCATGTTTGTTACTTAAATAATATGGTCAATGACTTAGGCCAATGATCGAGAACTCTACTTTTCCATGGTTGATGGTGACTTTAAAAAGTTTGAAGGCAAATGGTCCATAAAATCTGGGACAAGGTAGATTCCGTTTACTCATTTTTTAAGCCAGAATGCTTAGTGTAACAAAATTGAACTACGTTTTCCTACTACCTGCCTGTCTTAGCATTCTTTTGTTTTGGAGATGTTTTATGCTAGTTTATCTAAGCTTACTTGATAATACCTTTTTTTTTTTTTTTTTTCCTTTTCTAATAAGAACACATATGTGCGTTAGTGAAGAAATTTAAAACAGATGGCGGACCAGCTGTCTTATAAAAAAAAAAAAAAAAAACTAGGACTATTTGTGCTATACTCAACCAGGCTAGAATTAGGTATAACTCCTCCCATGTTACCCAAAACAGAGCTGCCACTGCATATTTCCAAAGAGTTTTATCCTTTGTTGCTCGACCAAAAGCACCAGATTACTCCATAAGAAGAGAATCACAAGAAACTGGAATGACCCACAAAATATTATCTTCTTTGCACAACTTGTAACACAACTCTGAAGCCACAAAATAGTGAAGAAAAAGATGATTCAAAGTATCTGCACTTTTCTTGCACATCACACACCAAGAAGGAGATTGACAAAAATTAGGAAACCTAATTTGAATCACTTCTCCAGTATTTAATTTTCCTTTTGCCAATGCCCACAAGAAGACTTGAATTTTAGGGGATGCTAGCCTTCCAAATCATTTTGAAGGTAAAACTCTCCAGCAGAATCATCATTGCAGAACTTCTAAAAATATAACTTGCAAGTATACTGTCCTGAGGCTTCCATATCCTTTTGTCTTCCTCCTTAATTTCAACTACATGTGGTAGAGGCTAACTTATTGCTTCATTAACTTGCATCATTTCATTGTAGTTGATAGGCTTTCTTTAGGATTTCTTCTCACTTTGCATCATCAGAGAGGGACCGAATCAAGAATAGCGAATTATCTTCCTTAATGCTAGAGAGCATTTTGCGTAGTTCAGTGGAAAACATTGATTTAGGGAGACATGACTAGCTTGGACAAGGTATTTGCAGCGTTTCATTAGTTACCAACAGATATTTGGAATATTTACCAAATTCAGCTTGATATCAAGGAATTCATATAAATATGATGCGTCTGCTAGTTATTCTGTAATAACCAAGATGTCATATGCTTGTCCCCTGACACCAAGAAAAGGGATACAGTGATACACTCAAAATGACCTATAATGCTGAGAAACATAATTTCATCCCTTGATAAAACTAGTGAGGTCAATGGTATCTTTTGTCGAAGTCAAGTTGGATATCTTTTCTTTCCGAAGTTGTCTTTTCTTTTTTTCTTTTTTTCTTTTTTCTTGGGATGGACAAATATAGTTATTCTCTTTTTTCTTGTTAATTTTCTTCCTTTAATTCTTATGGATGATATGACTGTGCATTTTAAGTTATTGATTGTCATTTTAAGCTATTAAAAGGATTGTTTTACTCTCTTAATTTCTTTTTACGATCACTTCTTTCTTTTTTCAGGTCTTCAACAACCAGTTTATCATATGAAGTTAATGTGATACCTAGATTGAACTTCCCGGCCATTTTTTTGGAGAGGATTATCAGATCAGATCTTCCCGTGAATCTTCAAGCATTGGCTTGTCGAGCTGAAAGGAATTTTGACTGGAATCAGAAGATACCAATGATAAAAAATTCCTTCGGTGAACTATCTTTGCCCATCCTTGCTTCCCCTGGCTTAGACTTGGATGGTGGACTACCTGAGAAGGGTAAAGCACCACCTGGAGAGTTTAATGAAAGCATTGTCCGCTCAAACTTTGGTTCCATGCCGCCATCTTCGAGTGATTTAAACAGTAAATGGGGTGTTTTTGGAAAAGTTTGCAGACTTGACAGGCCATGTTTTGTGGATGAAGTTCATCTTCGTAGATTTGATGGCTTATTGGTAACTCATTGTCTCTAGACTATCCTTAGGCCTTCCTGTCCCAAGGAGGCCATTTTTGTTTTGGCAGTTGCTGATAAACTGGTTTTGAGCTGAAGGAAAATGGAGGTGTCCACCGCTGTGTTGTTGCTAGCATAACTGTAAAAGCTCCTGTCCGTGAAGTTTGGAATGTTCTGACTGCTTATGAGACTCTTCCTGAGTAAGTAATTTACGGTCATCAGTCACGAAATTTTAAATCAAAGTATTAGATTCTGTTCATAAGGTACCAAATACTCAATTCCATTGACTTCAGACATATATCTCTGCACTCCTTTTAGCTGGCTGATTCTAATATTTTATGTTGGGAAATTTCTATCACCTAGGCAAGCTCAAAGAGTGAAATCATTGGAATTCTTTTATGGGCCTTATATTAGGGCTTGAATCCTATAGCTTCATTAGTAGTTGCATTTGGAATGATTCTTTGAAGTTAGATCTTTCTCACTGTGCATGGAGCTGAATAAATAATTGCAATGCATTTTTCTGTTAGTACCGTGAGGATTTTAGAGAGTATCGAATGACCATGATTAGCTTGAAGATGACTAACTGGAGTTTTCACTCACGATAAAATTGCCAATTTAGTACTTTTAGGATTAGAGATCTAGGGTGGTGTTCTATGGATTTGGATATCCATCTATGGCACCTACTTGCTGTTTCTGCATGGTCCAGGTCTTCATTTGATGGTCAGTTTGAAGTTTTATGCTTTTAGTCTAAATTTGATATTTCTTTTTCCTTAATGTGATAGCTATACACAATAAGTCTCCTGCAAAGCTAATCGAAAGGAAGAGTTGTTGTCAAAGTGCATGCTGTACATACAATCTGGTTCTTTTAATTGAATTTAGACACAGTTTCATGGAAGTGTTCTGGCTAAACAACTATTCCATGCATTTTGAGAACTCACTAAGTTCCCTTTTGCAGGCTTGTTCCAAATTTAGCCATCAGTAAGATTTTGTCACGAGAAAACAACAAAGTCCGCGATTCTCCAGGTATAAGAAAAGTCTTTAGAGTAAAATACCGACCGCTTGATTGTAATAATATAGTTTTTTCAAATGAGTTGATGTAAATATAAAATCAAGTGTTTTTAAATGAGTTGACATAACTAAATACTTTTGATAGTTTAAAGTCTGCTATATTAATTTATAAATATTCCAGGCACTGATGGAAATCAAATTACAGGCATGAAAAATGAACTACTAATAATCTTATGGTAAAAACATAAACTCTGTTAGTTTTCCAGAACCTCGATATCTTACAAGGACTCCCTTTTATACAGGAAGGGTGCAAGGGTCTACTGTATATGGTACTTCATGCATGTGTAGTTATGGATATATGTGAACATCATGAACAGGAGATTAGTTTTGTGCAAGTTGAAGGGGACTTTGACTCATTTCAGGGAAAATGGTTATTTGAACAGCTGGGAAGTCATCACACACTATTGAAGTACAGTGTAGAGTCAAAAATGCAGAAAAATTCCTTGCTTTCTGAAGCTATTATGGAAGAGGTACAAGAGTTATAAGTTGTATATGATACTCCAGCTTTCAATTTTGCTCATTAATTCGTTGTTACAACATCTAATTTACATACTAGTTTTAGGTGTGCTATTTGAATGTGAACAAGTTTGTCTTATTTACAAAGGTCTCATGCTTGTGAACCCTCTCCAACTAAAGGCAACGTGTACAGCATACTTAAGCCATTTTTGAAAATAATTACTCATTTTGCTTCATTGTAGATTTTTTTTGTCAAAACACCTCCTTGAATAGGATTATTTCTAAAACTGCAGCCACTGACAAACATATTTATGAATTCTCTTATTATGGTGTCCTATGAAATTTTAGTTTTTCCAAATTATCACTTTCAAGCCTACAGATTCAACACTTCCATAGCTCATGTGCATTTAAAATAATTCATCAATAACATATAGTGAATTTGGACATGGTTCTATATGTATGTTATTCTTATCTTTGTGAGGTAAGTAATTGTTTATGATTTGTCTTCTCTCTATGAACAGAGATTCTGTTTTGTGAAAACTACTTGTTTATTCTTTTTGTTTAGAGTTGTGCTGTTGAAACATTTACTGTAGTTGTAGAAAGATATTCATGCATGTCTTTCATAACCTTGTAGGTTATCTATGAAGATCTTCCGTCAAACTTATGTGCAGCTATTCGAGATTATGTGGAGAAGAGGGAAGCAGATAACTCCTTAGCCTATGATTCTGTTGAAACAAATAATCACACACAATCATCAAATGATCTCACACAATCATCAGATGAACTAGGTGCCTCATCAAGCAGTGACTATGAAGATCTTACAGATTCGGAAACTCCAAATTCATTTAAACAAAGGCCCAGGGTTCCAGGCCTGCAAACGGACATAGAAGTTCTTAAAGCTGAGCTCCTAGAATTTATTTCCAAACATGGACAGGAAGGATTTATGCCGATGAGAAAACAGCTCCGCAAACATGGTAGGGTGGATATTGAAAAGGCCATCACACGCATGGGTGGATTTCGGAGGATGGCATCATTAATGAATCTTTCCCTAGCTTACAAGCATCGTAAACCAAAGGGTTATTGGGACAACCTTGAGAATTTGGAGGAAGAGGTATAATGCTCACTTTTCTTTTGCCAGTTTTATTGGATATGTATGCATTCCTGCTCAAATAATCAATTTACGTGATCAGTCAATGACTTAAAGTAATCAAGTGTGGCTGTGTGATAAATTTTGCAACATAACTTTATTCATCATCATATTAGTATATCTGATGGAATATGGGTTCACGAAATTAAATCAAAACACTTTTCAAATATATAAAAATATACAAAGAAAAAGTAGGTAGACTATTGTGCTTTTCGGGGCTCACATGGGTGGACAGGGAATGGGTTGCTATCAGGCTAAATGATTAATAAAAATAGGGAGAGTTGTATTTTTGTTCAATTGAGTTATTAATTTATGGTCCATGATTAACCCCTGTTTTCTGCTTCATAAATTCCCGTGAAAGGAAGACTCAAACTATAGTTAATAAGGACGATCACAATTTCTTTTCCTTTTTCTTTTTCTCATAAAGTTGTGCTATTAAGTGACCAAATAATGTTAGGGTTAATTGCAATCATTGTAACATGATTATCGTCATCCTTCAGATTAGTAGATTCCAAAGGAGCTGGGGAATGGACCCATCTTTTATGCCCAGCAGAAAGTCTTTTGAGCGTGCAGGTAATAAATATTACACATCTCTTATGTGCTGGTCGTGTCAAAATGGAAAAAATTATTCAGATTGAATGGAAATGGACTGCATCATAAAGTCATGTAGCAACTAACAGCAATAATGTTCTGAATAATCTCATAAAAATTAACTCCACCTTAACAAATCTAGGGAACTTTAGTCATATGACATTTTGTATTATGGGAATTGGGAGGTAGAATTTGCTCTAGAACATTTCCAATGGAACTTCGTTAACAATCACTCAAAGTAGAGTGCAAGATTCTTTTTCTTTTTCTTAAATGCTCTTGTTTCATTTCTAACATAATTTATCAAAAATTACTTCAGGACGTTATGACATTGCGCGTGCATTGGAGAAATGGGGGGGACTTCATGAAGTTTCTCGTCTACTATCGCTTAAATTGAGGCATCCCAACAGACGGGCACATATTAGCAAGGATAAGAAGGTTGATTACGTGGATTCTACTTATTTAGAAGGTGAAGGCAAAATGCCATCTAAACCTTATGTTTCACTCGATACAAAAAAATGGGCGATGAAACTCAAAGATTTAGACATTAATTGGGTAGAGTAAGTCCGGAATTACCTTCCAGCCAAAAAAAAAAAAAGTATGGAATTACCTATAAAAAAATGGTATGGAATTATCTTTCATTGCTATTTACCTTTTGAAAGGCCTATCTCGTTAATTAGTCATATCCCAATGATGTATACTCGTTGGTTTTGGTTGTTGGTAATGCAATTTTTTATCCCAGAGTTAGCAGTAACCGAACCGAAATTGATTTTTTCTCGTTCGCTCGGTTCGGTTTTTTAAATATAAAACTCGAATAAACAAAAATCGAACCAAACCGAATAGTTCGGTTCAGTTTTCGATTCAAAAATTAAAAAATTCGAACTGAACCATTATTCTAGTTTTTTATGAAAAAAATAGAGCAAAGATGATTTTTAATTTTTATATTGTACTAGTTTTTTATGGTTGGTTATATTTTTTTCATTTTTATGGTATGAAATTATGGATTGTATAAGTTATTTTGGTGATTATGATGAATGATTTGGTGGTGGTAGTACTTGATAGTATATTTTAATGAATATTAGGAATTGATGAAATTAAAAATTTGTAGATTTATATGAGAGGTATAGGATTCCAAATATAAAAAACCAAACTGAAAAACCTAAACCGAATAAAAAAATCAAAATTAAATTAAAAAATCGAAACCGAACTGAAACCAAATTGAATCGAATTTTCGATTTCGGTTTGGTTTGATTTTTATTTTTCATAAATGTTTTTTTTTTAAATTGTCAATTCGAACTAAACTAAAATTTTCTGTTTATTCTAAAATCGAACTGAATTGATAACCACCCATGCCCCTGGGTAATGCAATTTTCTTAACAATGCAAGTAGATACGTTATATTCATCTTCCTCAAAAAGTCGCGGTGGAGTGGCTTTCAATCCCTTTATTTGGCTACTCATTCGAGTTTGATTCTTGAGAGAGATAGAAAGTTAAAAATTTATTTGGACTCTGCCATATCCTAACTTCAAGTTTTAAGAAGAAACATATATACAGAATCATATATATGTTTCCAAAAAATATATATATCCAGAGATAAAACAAGAGGCTTAAACCATTGTGCTTTTTAATTTTAAATTATAGAAGTCAAGTGCATGATAAAAACTCGGTACTTTATGATGCTTATCATTTGTTTGGTCCACAAAAGAGAATTTTGCCTTGTTTGTACATTGGTCGTTTGGGATTCCTGGCAGGAGATTAAAAAATTATTGAGAAATGAGAAATTAAAAGTTAATTTTAATGTTTAATAAATTATTTTAAAAATTTCTTTTAGTAAAATAATCACATCTTAGAAAAGATTTTAAAAAAGAATGAAGTAATATTATTTTAAAATTGAGTTTTATTTAATAAAATTTTATAAATATCCTTATATTTATTAAATAAATTCAAAATTATCCTTTGTTCAGTGAAAGTAATTAATGATGCACAAGCAACAATAATTACCTACTTAATATATATATATAGCTTTCTCATTAGAACATTATAGGTATATTTGATATTGAGGTTGGGTAACTATAATTTTTAATTTATAACACTAAAGTATTTGTTAAACATTAATTACTGTAACATAGAAACTATGTTTCAATTGTATGATAAAAAATTTATTATGTATTTAATAATTTTATCAAAATTATTATTTAAAAATTATATTTACTATATATTATTAACTTTTATTTTATAATTACAATTTTTTTTTACAAGCACTCAATCTCAAATATACCTTATATATGACAATATTTTATCCACGCCTTCAATACTGATATTTGGAGATAATAAGGACTGAACCCATTTAGTTTTATTTTTCCTAGGGTTGGGCATCGGATTGGATTCGAGTCAATCCAAATTAATCTTATCGTGATTGGATTCGGATTTAGTTCTAAATTCAATTGGATAAAAGTTTTATAATTCAATCAGATTTGATTCAGCATCGGATCGGATCCGGATCAATCCAATCAATCCGATCGGATTGCACTTATAATTAAAAAGAAAACATAAAGATAAATAACAAATAAAAGTTAAAAGCCAACTCCAATCCTTACATTTCCCAAATCAAATAGAAAGAAATCAAGAATCGAAGAGGCCAGCCATGAGAAAAAGCCGGCCACAAACCCAGATTCGGCCACAAACTCAGCCACAAACTCAGCCACATCACCACAAACTCAGCAACTCTTTGAGAAAAATTCAGCCAGCTGTCCAGTCACATCGACGGCCCAGCTGCACGCCAACGACGTCCCAGCCAACAGTCGTTGAACCCTTGCAGCTGCAAAAGTCCTAAACCGAACCGCTGCATTTATTTGTTTATTTCAAGGGTTTCAAACGGATCCAACAAAGGCTGTGAGGTGTGCAGAGGTTATAAGAATAGATTCTTTGACTTAGAAAACTTTGCAAAGGTTTCGATCTTTGGCCGATAGTTGTTCAACTTTTTCCATGAAGAAATGAAGAAGCACGGTTGGCAGTCATGTTTTCTTGTTGAAGACGACCATTCAGTTTCGACTTTTGCTCAAAACTCCATCTTCTCCAACGAGGTTGAATTGTTTGTGAATTTATTTTGTGAATTGTTTGTGAATTTATTTTGCCTTTCATTCTTCTTGTTTTTTATGTGATTGTAAAATTAATTGTTTGATTTAGCTTTCCTGCTTTTGGGATGCAATTGTTACTCAATTTTTTGACAAAATGATTGATGTTAAAATGAAAACATTTTATTTTTGTTTTTCTTCTTCCATTTGCTGGCTTGTTGCATTGATTTCAATTTTGTATTTAAACTTGCAAGTGATCCAAATTCATCTAATTTATTAGAACACATTCGAATCCGATTTCAATATGATGTTATTGATCCGATCTATATCCGAATTAATCTAAACTATTCATCCAATCCGAGCACATTCGGATCGGATTTAAGTTCGAGTTTCATTCGGATAACTTTTTATCTATCCAAACAATCCAAATCGATCCGATTGATCCGAATTTAATTCGTATCCGATTTTACCATCCCTAATTTTTCTTTCCTATTACGGGCAGCGTGTACTTGTCCATTTTAACGAGTTAACTAATATTGTTTTTGGGTGAGGCTATTTGAGTCTCCCAATTTACTCTTTACACTATATTTTTAATTAAATTTTTATTATAATAATGAATTAATATTGTACCTACTTTAATTTCTTGTTAAGCCAAATATACATATATATTGAAACTTGGGCACAAATTCACATATTCGGTGTATTGTCATTTTATTTATCATATTTCATGTAATAAATTATTAAGTTCATTAAATTTTATTTAATTAATTTTTTTTATTTTATATTTTTTTGTGTTTTATTAAACATACAGAAGAAAAAAAAATTAAATTTATATCTATTTCATTATATAATAAAACTAACATTTGTAATAAAATTTAAAAACGCATATGTACTGTTTTTAAAACACACATAAACTATAACAATATAATCTATTAAATACCAATATTCTTTTTTATCAACAATTTATTACAGTCGCAAATGGTCTATAGAGATATTTTCAAATTTTAATGTCGTTATTGTTCAAGGGAGTAAGTCCTTAAATACATGTAAGAGGTAGGGGAAACCTCACAAAATCTGCAGCGCTTTTGATACGTTATTAAAATGAATCTGGTGGGTTCAGATAGTCCTTCGGCTGGGTAAAATTGAGTTGAGTTAATCGGATTAAGGAAAAATTCATCCGAATTCATCTTGAATTTATATCTTGATCCGAAATTCGGATTGGATTCGGATTTATTATTAAATACAAAATTTCCTGAATTTATTATTAACATTTACAAATACATGTTTTAACAATTAACAATAGCAATTACCATATCATATATAGTATATTACACCATCAAAATTTCAAAACACAAAATTCGGGTTACCGGTTCGGAGGGGATCTTGGTGATGGTGGAGGCATGGAGCAGAAGATCTAACAAAGCAGATTTGGTGTCCGAGTAGCAGATCTGGTCGTTGGCTGCGTCAGCAGGCTGCACTGCGTCTGCGCTTGCGTAGATGGCTGCGTCAATGGATTGCCGCTTTACATTTGATCGGGTTGTGTACGAAACAGTCCGTGAGGCGTGAACTGTGTCTGAGCTGTGACTTGTGAAGACTGAAGAGTAAAGAGGTAAAGAGAAGAAGAGAGTTAGAGAGTGAGAGGTGATACAGTGAGAACTGAAAAGAGAGTGAAGTGAGCAGCAGTGATGTGTGTGTACCATGCGTACTGTGTGTTTCATTTTTGTTTGTGTGCAGTGTCTCTGTTTCATTTTGTTTTTAATTTGATTTTTATTTTTTAGGTAATCCGATATCCGATCCAATTGAATAGTAACGCGAGAACCCGATTGATTGATGAATAATCCGATCCAATTATCCTGATATTTTTTAATCGGGTCGGATCGAATTATTTGCCCAACCTGGATAGTCCCATCCATTATTTAGTTTTTAATTTTGTTTTTTTTTTTTTTAATTCAACTTTCAAGAACCTTGGAATTGGATTATTAAATGGTCCAGTATCATTATTTCAACATTTCTTAAACTAGAAATTCATATTCCAACCAGCAAGTTAAAAATTCTTTTGCTCCAAAATACATGACAAAGCGAGACAGCACACAGATTTGGAACCACATCCAGCATGCAACTATTCATTTCCCACATACCCCCTTCATTCTACTTGATTGATGACATTAGCTAAAGCAGATTTACATTATCATGGAAAGCTGAGCTAGTCATTCTGCAACACTAGCCATCCGTTCCCGGCTTTCTTCATAATCGATTCCAGAGCATTACTTACGCGCTCAGCCTCTCTTCTGGATCTCTCGGTAAGATGATTAGAGATTACATCCTCTATTTGCTTCGTACGTTCTTCCATTTGCCTCATACATTCCTCTATTTGCTTCTTACGTTTCTCTAGTTCTGCTGTTCCTTCTTCAACCTCTCGAGTAAGCTCAGATTTCTTGGAATGGAGCTTGTAAAGGGCGCTGTCCCTGTATACTTGAGCATCAAATCCGTAACGAGCAGCCACTATACTCTTCAAATGTTCAAAGGCAAACTCAATGTTAAGCCCTCCATGTTGCACCAAGTTGAGTCGATGCCACCAAGCGAACATTAATTCATCTGTGACGTCTATAATCCGAGTTTCACACAGGCCATTCACAACCCCGCATAACAACACAAGGAAAGCCTTCATGAGACCGGGGCTTAAATCACAACCGTCACTTATAATATCCCCATATTTGTCAAACAATGTTTTGCAAACTGAAACAAAGTTTTTGTAATCAGCATAATCAGAGAGAAGTTTGCCGGGATCCAAGATTTCGTCCATTGTCTTTGGTGCACTGGATTTGAGCTTCACTACCAACTGTAACAAGGTCTCATCCGAATAAGGAGACTTTTCCGAAAAGCTATGGTTACCTTCAGTACTGCTAGTGTTTGATAAAGTCTCACTTATGCATTCCATTTCCTCTCTATGTCCTCTACAATGGCCTCTATCTTGTTTTTCTCCTCTTCCGTAAAAACTCAACTGTATCTATATCCTCTAGAATGGCCTCTATTTTCTTTTTCTCCTCTTCCTTATCAGAAACTCTCTATTGATAGTTCTTAACTGTACATCTCCACGCTTTCCCATTAGACAAAGTATCACCTATATATGAAGCAATATGAAATCAAGTATATCGATTAAGGTAGATTATAAAGATGCTAATAATAATAATTGATTCATCTTCTCAAATATAATAAGCCTACCTCAGCTAGCATGCAGTTAAATTCTGCAGCGAAGTCGCATTCTACACAATAGTAAATGCATTCTTGACGGTCTCTTTTCTGCTCGCAAATATCACAAAACTCCTCTTCATAATCATCATCAACAAAGTCATCCATTAGGGTGAGGGAATGATGGTGACCCTCATGTTTAATAGCCTTTGGTAAAGGAGCACACCAGAGATGGATGGTGAAATCGCATTTCACACAACGTAAATAGTGAGCATTGGGACTCAAGTTGCAGTTGGCTTCACACCTAGGATTGCCATATAGCTTCTCAAAAATGGTAAGCTTGTGCTGATGGTCCTTGAATATTAGTGAAGGCATTGGTGAAGTGCAGTCAGGATCCAGATAGAAGTCATCACAATTGTCACAGTGGTAAGCGAAGCCATTGAAATATTTATTGCAAGCGTTGCATTGAAGACTTGGTACTGAAAAATGTAGAGTGAGAACATGTTCATGGAAGCGATGCTGGATCTCCCTTGGCAACTCAGCACAAGACTTGTGAAGATAAAGTTTGCAGGAATCACAAACATATGCTGGTCCTTGCACTGGTCTATCACAACCATAGCAAAATTGATCATCATCGTCCTCATTTTCATATAGAACCAAGACATGTGGGTGGCTGAAATGTTTCAGCAGTTCTCCTCTGTTACTCTGCTCTAACTTTTTGACATCGCATTCCACATGAAAACTGATTTCACATTCCAGACAACAGAGAAAGGGAGAACCTAGAAGAATGTCAAAACCACATGTACTGCATTCTCTCCTTTGGGAAGACAGATTTACATTTATTCGAGTAACAAGATGCCAATGACCACTGTACTGTATGTTTGGCGTTGGAGATCTGGCGCATTCAACATGCAATTCAAATTTGGGCTCATCACATAAACAGCACCGGTAAAATTTTTCTCCACAATCCTGGGAACTACAGGCTTGACAAGAAGACATTTTCTTAAAATCACTGTCCATTACGAGATTCACATCATGGAAGGGGTGAAAAGGATGTCTGATAGGGGACGGTGGATTTTCAGAACAAGATTTATGGATGTAAAACTTACATGGGGCGCAGCCATAGATTGGACTACTGATGTTGTTAGAGTAGCATAACTCGCACCTCGTACTATTTTCCTTTATGAGGGTCAGGGGATGCACATGACTCGAATAATATTTCACGAGCATTATAGCCAATTGGTAACCAATTTCAAAACTGCACGCTTCGCAACAGAACTTATAGGGATTCTGTATCTGTGATCGCTCAATTATATGCTTGTAAGGAAGGGTACTAGTAGAATATTTTTCTACAAGGTGGAGAGAGCCGTGTGGATGAAAGGTGATTTTGATCTCTTGGGGTAATTCGGCACATGATTGATGGAAAAGAGGAGTGTTTGGCCAGCATAGTTTGCAAATATAATAACCGCCTTCAAAAAACTCGCTGCCACAAGCAAAGCAACATTTGTTTTCAAACTTGCACTTGCCACAAGCACAGGAGTCATGTTCATTCATGCACAAAGGGTTGCCACACCCAAAGCAATTAAGCTTTCCACCTTCATTCTCATACAGTACTAATGGATGCTTGTGCAGTATATAGTTCTTAATCTCCTTTTCTTTCCCTCTCCCAGTTTGTGTCCCTAAAACATGTACGTATTTGCAATTATAAAAGAAAAACTCAAGTTTATCATCATTCTCCTCATTTTTGGTTAATTCCATTTGTTAACCTACTTTTCTCTTAAGAGCCTAATTTTTACCCAAAAGCACCTCTAAATTAATAGTTAGGAGAGAATCCATGGTGATCTTCAAGAACTGCATTAGTGTTGATATATAAAGTGCTTGGCGTGAACAGAAATATTATCACAACTAAAATATTATCACAACTGGTTGAAGCATACACATTATAAGGAGTGAATAGATAAAAAGCAGTATTGTATTGCTCTTGGAGCACCAAAGATTTTTCCTATTTGTTGTTCATTATTTGAGGCTCATAAATAGATCAATAGATATATTGAATAAAATTTATAAAAGAATGAACGAACCTAACTCACTCGCTACTTTGGGGTGACGGATTTTAAAGGAAAAGAAATTGAAATTTTTTTGATGTGACTCTCATCTGAAGTGTTCAATAAAATTATTCTCATGGTACATATAATTTATACATTTATTTCTATTGTTTCTTTTTAAAAAATTCAATAATCATATCATAAGGATTGGATCCTCCCATCTAAGAAGGTCTTTGGTGCTCATTTTCCATTAATTATTTGCCCATGTGTATGCACATTATCATGATTGATATGCTCCATGAACACCTAAGAATTTTTCCCTTTCCTGACTTAATTTTTCCTAATTTTTGTAAGAAATTTTGACACATGACATTTAAGAAATTATGACATTTTTTTAAAAGAAAAGTTTAATGTAGGCAAAGAAAAGCTCTAGAACTTACCTTTATCAGCAAATTCCTCAATTTCGGTGGAGTCGGATATATCCTCTATGATTAAGCCGTTTCTATTCACCTTATCAACAATTGCTCTATTAACAATTCTTCTTTGCACATCTCCCAACTCTCCCTTCAACGAACAAATTACCTAAGAAGCAACTCATAAAAAAAAAAAAAAGTAACTAAATTGAAGCATTTACGACTTAAGAGATGGAGATAAACTATAGTTTAGCCAAATAATTTTTCAACAACAATATGGGATTAAGACATTTTGTTAGTTAAGTGATTATTTATAGGCGTACCTCAGAAATGACGCAGTTAAATTCTACCATGAAGCAGCATGCTGCACAGTAGTAGCAAATACATTCTCGAGGGTCTCTTTGTTTCTTGCAAACATCACAATAAAGTTCATCTGGGTAACCATCTTCAACAATACTATCCATGAGGATGAGGGAATGGTGGTGATTCTTATGTACAATAGTTTGTGGTAAGGGCGAACACATGAGATGTACAGTGAAGTTGCATTTCACACAGCGTAAAATGGGAGCGATGCAAGAGACAAAATTGCAGCTGGTGGCTACACATTTTGGGACAAAATACAACTGCTGATCAAAAAGAGTAAGAAGGTGCTGATGACCTTGGTAATTTATTGAAGGCTGTAAAGAAGCGCATGTAATATCCAAATAGAAGTTGCATTCATCACAGCTGTAAGTGAAGTCATGGTAACAAGATTTGTGACAAGCTCTGCACACACGTCCAATAGAATAGAATTCTAGTGTGAGGGGATGGAGGTGGAAAGGATGCTGAATCTCTCGTGGCAAATCCATACAAGATTTGTGAAGGTAAAATCCACAGAGATCGCAACCATATGCTGGGGTTGGTCCCTGGATACATTTCTCACATCCACAGCAAACATAAACATCATCAATGTTCCTAATGAGAGTTAAGAAATGCTCGTGGCTAAAATGCATCCGCTTCTCTCTGATGTCGTATTCTTGTTGTACCTCAGAGACTAGGCAACACACATGAGCGTTGTAGTCACATTCAGCACAGCTATAGAAATTATGCCTATTTGGTTTGATTGTTTCTTTCTTGCATACCTCACAGTATAATAGTAGAGTTGTAGAATTAGCTTGGACGAGATTGAAGGTGAGAGAGAGAGGATGATGGTGATGTTTATGGACAATGGATGGTGAAAATAGTGAGACTGAACCACATTGGACATGAAATCTGATATCGCATTCAACACAACGAACACAAAAAGGACTTGTAATTTCAGAATCACAGGCTTCGCATTCGTTTTTCTCTGTGTTATTATCTAGTAAAGTAAGAAGATGTTCATGACCGTCGTACTTTTATGTTTGGCTTCAAAGATGCACATTCAATATGCATCTTAAAGCCACAGCTATGTTCATCACATTTATAGAAGGAGCCTACAGCATCTGAGAATTCACAAACCTTACAGCGAGAATAGACTTGACATTCTAGTGTCAATTGATGGCCTGGGTGAAAAGAATGGGAGATCTTTTGCGGCAACTCGCCACATGATTTATGGATATAAAACTTACATATTGAACAGCCATAGCTCGGACCGTGGATGTTTTCGTAGCATATCGTGCAGTTCCAGTAGCCTTCTTCTTCATCAAATAGGGTCAAGGGATGCTGGTGACTAATATGGTTGATAAGTTTTGCAATCTCCATGATCTCTTTAATTTGGTCATCCCCTCTGTGCGCGTCCCTAGAATTTTATATATTCGAATATTTTTGTTCGGAAACGATGTAGAATAAAAATAATTTGTTCAATTACTAAATTACCTTTGCATACAAATGAAGGGAGGAAATTCACTGGCTCATAGATGAAGAATTATAGATTACATAAGAAATAATAGGATTAACTAATGCATGCATTTTACTTTGCCCCGACTGACGGAGCTCGAACCTGCAGCTTCTGCCTTGACAGGGGGGTGCTCTGACCAATTGAACTATAATCTCGGGGCTGTTAAATGTACCGAATACCTATTTTTATGATTTCATTCAAACCATATGTCATGATGAAATCACAAAAAGGACAAAATTGCACTATTGTACATTAATTAATTCGCTAAGCAGCTGCAAGTGGCTTGTAATTTATTATATCTAATTCAGATCTTACAATAAAAATAATCGTGAAAGGTACATATTACCGACTTTAACACATAATGTATGACAATTACATTTCTGCAGCCAAAGTAGTTGGGTGATGCTTAGACTCCTCCGAATAAAAACATTACATGAGTTGGCATATAAGATTTTTAAACTACAACTAATCTGTTGGCCGGTGACTCTATAATAAAAAATTTTTCAAAAAGTTTTCACTATTTCGAAGAATTTTTTTTTCTGGCTTGGATTCACTACAAATTTTATGTTTTCTAGATTCAGTTTTGTATGACGATTTACGATTTTCGCGTCAAGTTATTATAAATATTCAAAATTTTATTGTTTATAGAAAACAAATTTTATGTTCAAAATTTTTTAAACATGTTTTTGTTTTCTAGGATCCTCAATTTTGTATCTCAATTCACGATCTTTCACGTCAGGTTTATAGATTGTCAAGTCAAATTTATTTAAATAATCAAAATGTTATATTTTCTAGGTTTTCACGATTTTTCAGTCAATTTTTAGAAATTTTAAAGATTTTTTGTTTTTAGAAAACAAATTTTAGCTACCAAAATTTTATGATCTTGGTTCCTTTTTGTTACGATTCACCATTTTTCATGCCAAGGTAATAAAAATGTTCAAAATTTTTCAAATCAAGTTTAGATTCTCAATTTTATGTTTTCTAGGTTTTCACCGTTTCAAGAAGTTTGTTGTTTCCGATTCATGATAAATTTTACGATTTTCTACCTAGGTTCAATTTGTTATTTCGATTCACATTTTGAAGTATCATAGAAATATTCAAAACTTTCTTTAAGAAATTTAACTTTTGTGCTGGAGGTTTGGATAAGAGCAGAGAAGCTATTACATTGCTATCATTAAAGCATTACAAATGACTCTTCTTATTTTATTTTTTAAATATATATTTATTTATCTATGTGGTAAATAGAAAAATAAAAAAAAAGTTTTCTTTCAAAAATTTTTAAATATAAATAAATTTATATTATTTTTATTCTTACAAAAAAAATTATAACACTTATTTCTCTTCAATAATGATGGCATAAAAAATTGTATAAGATTGATTCAGAGGGAGAAGTCGCTCTTCAGTGTCGAAGTGAAACAAATACTTTCATTTAAAAAATCTTATATAGAATACTCTTGGAGCCTTTAATATATTCATAACTATTCAAATAAGAAGTAAAATTTTACTAAAAGAGTTTGTTGGTTAGCTCTAATTTTAGTACATTAAAAATAATAGAACTAACTAATGCATGTATTGCAAGTATAATTAAATTTAATATAACCATTATTCATATGATAATTTTTGAAAATAAATATATACATATCATAATATTATGTACTTATTATTAAATGACTGATATAATATCTATATATTTTAGAATTTCTCCTCATGCATGAGGGAGGAATTTGTCCAATTATTTAGTTAACTTTCAGGAATTAAAAGGGACTGTAATGTTAAACCAAAATAAACACATCCATGTTTTTGAGATTTCTTTCCTATTAGATGTCATGATGAAAACACAAGAAGGATAAAATTGCACAAGGTCCAAGGTGCTGGATCCTTTATTATTATAAAGTCTATACCTGAAGGCTGAAACTCATTTTCTTAGCTGATCAAACTCATTTGCTGGAAAAAAAAAGTTAAAAATTGAATGTTGACAGAAAGTTTACACAAATAACCGTAAAACATGTTTGTCTGTTGTCTTACATAATTAATTGATATATACTTTTTAATTTACACGATGAAATAGACCTGTTTATATATTCCACTTGCTTTCTTGGAACCAGACTGTACATTAATTAATTCGCTGAGCAGCTGCAAGCGGCTTGTAATTTATTATATCTAATTCAGATCTTACAATAAAAATAATCGTGAAAGGTACATGTTACCGACTTTAACACACAATGTATTACAATTACATTTCTGCAGCCAAAGTAGTTGGGTGATGCGTAGACTCCTCCGAATAAAAACATTACATGAGTTGGCGAATAAGGTTTTAAACTATAACTAATCTGTTAGCCGGTGACCCTACAATAAAGAAATTTTTCAAAAAGTTTTCACTATTTCGAAGATTTTTTTTTTGGCTTGGATTCACTAGAAATTTTATGTTTTCTAGATTCAATTTTGTATCACAATTAACTTTTTTCGCGTCAAGTTGTTAGAAATATTCAAAATTTTATTGTTTATAGAAAACAAATTTATTGTTTTTGTTTTCTAGGATCCTCAATTTTGTATCTCAATTCACGATCTTTAACATCATGTTTATAGATTGTCAAATCAATTTTATTTAAATAATCAAAATGTTATATTTTCTAGGTTTTTACGATTTTTCAGTCAATTTTTAGAAATTTTAAAGATTTTTTTGTTAATAGAAAACAAATTTTATCCAGAAGATTTAGTGTGAAACAAAATTTTATGATCTAGGTTGCTTTTTGTTACGATTCACCATTTTTTATTCCAAGGTAATAGAAATGTTCAAAATATTTCAAATCAAGTTTACATAGAGATTCTCAATTATATGTTTTCTAGGTTTTCACTATTTCAAGAATTTTTTGCTTCGGATTCATGACAAATTTTACGATTTTCTACTTAGGTTCAATTTGTTATCTCGATTCACGATTTTTGAAGTATTATAGAAATATTCAAAACTTTCTTTAAGAAATTTAACTTTTGTGCTAGAGGTTTGGGTAAGAGTTAGAGATGGTAGGAAAATTCGGATCCGGTCCGTATCTGCAAACATCCGGAAGATTTGGATCCCGAAAAATTCAGATCCATATATTAAAAAATAAAGATTATATCTGAAAATGCAGATATCTGGATCCATATTTTTTATTTAATTATTAATTTAATTAAATTTCAATATAAAATATATATATAAGCTAAAAAGTCTAAAAGTGTGAACTTATGATATTATTGTATGTTATGCATGTTGAATTGTTAATTGTTGAATTATTAATTATTGAATTATAAATTTTTAATTGGATTTTATTTGATATTATTAAGTAAATTGTGAATTTATATTATTTTTTATGTTTAATTTATATTGTGGTATCTTTAATTATGGATTATGATGTAAGATGTTATTATATGTTATTCATGTTGAATTGTTAATTATTGAGTTATGAATTTATGATTAGATTTTATTTAGTATTATTAGATAAATTGTCTAATTTATGTTATTTTTATGTTTAATTTATGTTGTGATAATTTTAATTGTGAATTTATGATGTTATTGTATGCTCTTCATGTTAAATTATTAATTATAAATTTATGATTGTATTTTATTTTATATCATTATATAAAATTTTAAATTATATTTTAAATTATTAAAATTTAATATTTGCGGATCCGGCTATCCGGGATATTCGCCCGTAATCCGTGCGGATATTACCCGCATCCGGATCCTTATATATTTTTCGATTCGATGCGATTCGATGTGAAATTATTAATGCGGATCTAGATCCGGATTTGGGTGCATTCGGATCTGGATCCGGATTTTGCCATCTCTAGTAAGATCGGAGAAGCTATTAAATTGTTATCATTAAAGCATCACCAAATGACTCCTCTAATTTTATTCTTTAAATGTCTATTTATTTATCTATGTGGTAAATAAAAAAAATTCTTTCAAAAGATTTTTGAAATATAAATAAATTTATATTATTTTTATTCTTCCAAAAAAAAATTATTATAGAACTTATTTCTCTTCAATAATAATGGTATAAAAATTGTATAAAATTGATTAAAGAGGGAGAAGTCACTCTTTAATGTTGAAGTGAGAGAAATACTCTCATTTAAAAAATCTTATATAGAATGTCTATTGGAACCTTTAATGCATTCATGACTATTCAAATAAGAAGTAAAATCTCACTAGAAAAGTTTGTTGGTTAGCCCTCGTTTTAGTACAAATTTCCTTGGTAATTTTTCATAAAGATAATTTCTTTCTAATTAAATCCAATTGCCTAATGCAAAGGTCTCTCTCTAGCTTCTAGGTTCAATTTTGTACAACACGATTGTCAATTAAACATTATTGCTTAATCACTAATTACCACGAAGACATTTAAAATTTTAAATGAACTAAACTCATTTAAAACATGAACGCTCGAACTAAGTCAATGACATTAACACCGTAACATCTCTATGAATTTATGTTGAAGTAAAGTATCAAATTTGGACATGTCCATAATCACATACATTTTTTGTCCACGATAACATTTGTAATATTTAAAAATTTTTATTTAAATTTCATATATTTCTTATTTATAATTTAATAATATCATGAATGTTTTCACTAAATCTAGGATCCGATTCAAACCCATGGAGAGCTTCTCATCGGATCCATCTTAAATTCGATTCAAACAAATAAATTTATATGTGAGGGAAGCTTGAGCTAAATTTTGGTTTATGTGTGTTTCTATAATGAGAAATCAACAATAATCGATTTCTTTTAAGAATAAAATGCATTTATAATAGAGTAATGTTAGAGTTATAAATATTTGTACAAATTATTTTTTCATAAAATAATTTACAAAAATTTTTATTTCTTCTCTCTCTCTTTTTTTTTTTTTTTAAATAGGATTCAAATAGCTTAACCCACTGAAAAAAAGGAAAGTTAGTCCACCGACACATCGACCAGCTTGAATTGCATTAATCATGATGAATGAATTGTATTAGCAACCTTCGCTTCATTCAATTCCATCATTGAATCTTTCTTTTCCCTAGCTGAAGTTGAGGCTCCTTGTAATTGGCAACACATAATTATTCGGATGTCAATTTCCATTAAAGTATGGCACATTATAAAGGAAAAAGATAGGTATACCCTCAAGTTTTGAGAAAATAATCATCAACACCCTTAAATTTTAAAAAGAGACAACAAAACTCTATTTTAACTATAATACCTTTTACCTTTATTATTCTAAAAGAATTAACTCTTATGTTTTATAATAAATAGAAATGTAACATTAAAATAAGTATAATAATATATACAATTTTTAAAAATTTCAATATTTAAAAAATATTTTAATATTTTACAATCTATTAGATAATTTTATTATATTAAAGTAAATTTTACAATAAATAGAATCATAATATTAAAAAGAATGTGTTAAAATTTAATTTATTTTGAATGTTAAGTAAAATAATAATTTTAATATTAGTAGTATATGGATTTTTTTACTTGTAAAATGTATTTACTGCAAATATTTATTTAAAATCTTAAGATAAATAAAAATATATTTACAAAAAAATATAATAATTTACATATTTAAATTTATTAAAATACTAAAATATTTTAATATTGTTAGTCTATTGCATTGATTACATTATTTAAATAATATTTTTATTTATAATAATATGACATAAGCATAAAAGGACATTTTTCCCAAACACAAAATAAGGATAAAAATAATAATAAAATTTCCAAACACAAAGCCAAGGACAAAACTATAATTAACCCTGACCAAGGGTTATTGTCGCCGGCGGTGGGTGGTCATTAAAGGGAGTAGGAAGCTCAAGCCACAACGAACTTGCTTTCATCGGTGGTGGTGATCTTGTTGGTTTTGTTGCTCACGGTTGCTTTTATGCTGAAGAATGCACAGACAAGCCGCGATGCAGCTATTGGCGAAGTTAAGAACTCATTTTAATCCAAGCTAAACTAAAGTAATCTTTATGTAACATTATTAATCATTTAGACTACTGTGAACCTCTTTTAATATTAATTACTTTTACTTGGTGGGAAGTGTGGCCTAATCGCAAGGCTGCTCTTGAGGATGCCTAGGGTCCTTCGAAATATAGATATGCAACTTGGTATTCTTATTTTATTGTACTTCTTTCTTCCTCTATTATAATCTTTATAAAATTTCTAGAATTTATACAAAAATATGAACTTTCATTGAGAATATAAAATATTATATTAAAGATAGTATAAATACTACTTATTTTATTAAAACAATAAAATAAATGAATTTTTAAATATTATTGTGCTTCAAAGAAATTTCCAAAGGCCAGCTTCGCTTCTCCATGCACTTAATAATTCATATTTGTTTAGAGCAGCTGCCTCTTTATTTGTGTATGCATGGGTTCTCCTTGATTAAACAGATATGAAAGTTTGTAGTAAGAGGGCAGAAGAATAGAGTGCAGAGTGAAAAAAAGAACATAATAATTCAGAAGCAAGTGTCTAGAAATTTTAGCTTCCTTATCCTTTTGTGTAAACACTCAATATAAGCGAGAGGAACAAGGGGCTGAGATCTTATATTCCATAAAATTGTAGAAGATATGGCGTGTGTTCCATTGAAGGTGTCTAATCATCACAAATTGGTAGGTTTCAAATCAGATTACATTTTCATACGTTATGCTTGTGCTGATGAATTGAAGACCTATGATCGGCTTGATTTTGGTTTGTTTGGTCGGAGTTGGGTTCCTATTATTTCTTGGGCCATCATATTTGTTCCGGGAGTGAAAGAGAGTAATTGGAGAGAGAGTTTGCCTCCAGCACAATTAAATAGTATGTGCACCGGGGCTTTGGTTGACGTTGTTGCATCTGGTTCTACTCGAGGAAATTATAGGGCCATTGATAGACACGGTGGCTATGAGACTGCTGTTCATGACGTTAGAACTACGGTTCGATTGAAGGAATTGAAGTTTGATAGGCGTGTGCAGTCTGGAGGTTCTCTTCTGTTGCAGATTAATCTTGTAGATCCAAAAGATGGTGGAGATATTGAGTGTGTCGATTTGGCTTTTGATGGTCAAGTATTTTGGAATTTGTATGCGAATTGAATATATAAGATATGTTGTGATCGGGAGAAAATCTATGGTACTTAGAGCTAATACAACTAATCATTGAATGTGTGATATTTGTAGTTGAGTTTAATATAACTATCACTTTGTATGTGATATTTATAGTTGAGTTTAATATGACTATCACTTTGTATGTTAATTTTTCAAAATAGATGAATACATGATATAACACCATTTGCTTGTTGGTTTTTTAAAATAAAAAGTATCTTTGATGTCTTTTAAAATTTTTCTCGAAAAATATTTTGAGAAAAATTTGTATGAATCGGTGCACTACCTCAACATGAGTTGGCGCATTGACAATTAAGATCTTACTATTTGTTGGGTGCACCACCTCAACATGAGTTGGTATGCCCGATAAATGAGAGCCTACTATTTGAGTAGTTTGAGTAGGATAAGTAGATCTCACAGTAAAATCCACTAATTTTTATTATAAAAGAAAAAATGTCACATTAAAATTTGTGGTTTCATTAGAGGACCTACCTAAGCTGCCTAAAATAACAAACTCCCATGTTAACGTGGTGTGCCCAATTTATTTAAGTGTCGGTCTTCAGGAGTATCACACAGAAGGTTTTGACAGAGTGTGTAGGAGATTTTAAGTGGTATTGCAATTTGTCCTATTCTTAAGAAATAACTATGTTGAATTTGTCAGTCGAGTCATTTACTATTTTTCAACAGAAGGAATGGTACAGTTCTAGCATGTTCTGACCTACAGTTAAGGATAGTTTGCTTTTGTAATTTTCCTTTTAAGTTGTTGTAATGGTAGACACAACAAGTGTAATAAAGTCTTTCATTCTTAAATATTTCTTTAATTTTCAGCATCATTGTTTAAATTCTGGTTCAATAGATTCTAGATCTGGTTTTATTTGGTTCTGTTTTACAGTGTTCATTGAAAACAAGAAAGAAAACAAACAAACAAACAACCAAGCCTTGTTGTTTGCTCTTTGCTCGGTCGTGTGTTTGATCAACGCTGGCATTGACCGGTTCCAAGTGGTTGCTTGTTTATGGTTTTTGAACTTTATGTCACGCGTAATCAAATGGGTGGGTGGAATAAATAATGATGAGTTGAGAAAAGAACTTTGCCATTTATCACAATTTATATTATGACTTACTTATTTGTAGTCTTTTTTTTTGTTTATCAGTAATTGGCATTGATTGTCATTCCCAAGGAATAACCTAGTTGGTTGACCTTCTTTCGCATGGTAACAAGAGATCAAAAATTGAGATTAGAAGTCAAACCGTTCATATTAGAGGTCATATTTAATTCTTCCTAATGATAGTTATGTGGACTAGTTACATAAGACAAGTAGAGTAATTTTTAGGGATTATAACTCAGGCTATAAGTGTCAATTTAAGGTGTATAATATATCGTATTGAATCTTGCGACGAGATGAACTAAACTTTAAATGTTAAAGTTATTTTACATGTGGTCGAGTCCAGAATTCTATATTTTCCATAGTCATTTTTACAATATTAAGATATTTCGCTATTTTTTCAATTGTTTTCAATATTTTTATCTTTTTTTTTCTTTACAATAGGATTTGAGTGCCATTTGTTTTGTTTTCCTTAGTTAGACTAGAAAAAAAAATTATTATAAAATAATATTTTAGATTTGCATGTGTTGGTAAATTTATGATATTTAAAGTTAGTATAAAATAGCTTAGAATCCTAGTTTTATTCGTTAAGACTCTTATCAATAATATTTTAGTTATTCAATTGTTTTTGTCTTTATAGTTTATCAATCTTTACATTTCTACAGAGTTAGATATGTCTATCAAATGTTGTAGAGCATGCCACAAAAAGATTAGTCATCTTAAAACAAACATACATTCAAATAATAGAGGAAGCACAAGTGACACAAAGATTTATCTTATAACACATGCAGATGATTACTCTCATCTTAATTTATTTATAATCAGGCATAACCTGATAACGTACTTTTTAACACAACACATAATGAGAAACAAAACAAAATAACAGAAGCAAACGCAAGCTTGCATATTCTAGCAACACAAGCTTTTTATTTGAAATCATCAACAAGTACTTAATAAAAACATCAACACCCTGTATCAAGTCTCATGAATTCATCCAAAGCGATCAGAGCAAATCATGCATGATGATGATGCATGAATTAAGTGTTGGCCTTAATCACTGAAACCACGAGAAACTGGACTTCAACAATGAGGGTCTCATTACTTGGAAGGTATCCCTTGGTGGTGTCATACAGATCATCCCTTGGCAAAAATTTGGAGGACTCTTTTTCCGCAGCCGAGTTGAAAAAATACTTAACTGCAACAAAATAATGTTTGATGTTTAATGTGTTAGCCAGCTCTTGTTTATGTAATAAGCTAGGCTTCAGATATATATGAAGCTAGTGAAGAGTTGATGCTGTAAGGAGTGCGCACTGACCTGTTTGTTCAGCGCCAGCTCTATTCCTGCTGTATTGGTTGGGTATTTTGAACTTAAACTCTGCATAAACTGGTTTCGTAGGTGGAGCTTTTTGATAGTCAGCTAGCTTTAATGACACAGTGAGATAATTGCCTCTATCAGCCCCAGATCCTGCCGGATAGACCACCAGTTGCCTATATTTTACCAAATAGAATTTATTAAAAATATGAACAATGACACCTTGTGGTTTGCCAAAATAATCGCAAACAGTAGATGACTCTGTGTGGCCATTTCTTAAATTAGAAGTAGGTGCATACTTACCAATTTCTTTCTCCAACAGTAAATTCACTTGAACGCTGAACTGTATCACCTACAGAACCGAAAGCTGGGATTGTAAAACGATAAGTTCCATCGGCAGGTTCACTGACCAAGGAAAGAATTTCTTCGGAGCCAGTAGGTTTAACAACATAGACCTCAGCGCCAAATGCGCAACTGTCATCAACAAGGTACCCATTTGAAGGTTCATTAAATGTTGCAAGGTCAAGAAATTTTCCGAAACCCCATTCAGCCTTGCGCCTATCAAAGCGCCTCATCGGGACTTTAGCATCCTGAACCACCAAGTACTGGTTCGATAGCTGATCATACACAAACAATTTGTAGTACACATTAACATTCCAAGTACCATCAGGATGGGGATTGCTGTCATCTATTTTCAGGTAAAGGGACAGATGGTCCTTGCCACCATCATTCTTTTTTCCATTGGGATAGAAAACCAATTTCCTGCCAGTTACAAAATAATTTAGAAATTAAACTTATAATAGTAGTTAACAAATGTTATGTAATATGTCTATTTTTAATTCTACAAATAATGCAAAATACTAAGCACACACATGAGCGGCTGCATGAATAGATGGACTTACCAATTGTAGCCCCCGGATTTGAAAACACCAGATTCAAAACTTTCAACCGTTGATTCGGATAGCAGCTTGAATGACTCTATTTTCAGTGAGTAGTCAGCTGGAGGAAGACTTCTTTTCTCCCTTAAAATTGCTGAAATTCACATAAAGATATATACATAAGAACATTGTTTACGTAGCAATCATTACAATTAATACGATCGATAATTTAAATGAAAAAAAACTAAGATTATTTGAAAAACAGTAATTAGCACACAACGCACCGTTGTCGCCCATGGTAGAATTTCCGAAAAGATGAGAGGATTTGATGAACTCAAAAGGCAGGCAGGCAATTAGATGCAAATAGCTTTCGGTGGATATTACAGGATTAGCTACAACAGGCTATATATAGGCAGATTTTAAGATTTAACAAAGACTGGAGAAAGCCAAGCAACTCTTTCATTATTAACAAAGACCGATAACACAGCTGTGAAGTCAACCTAAATCAACTTGCAAATTATGGAATTTAAGCAAATTTAATTTATGTTATTCAAAACAGAATTACATATTATTGACATTCACTTTTCTTTGATTCTGATATATTTGAAAGTTTCAGAAAATTTTGTGTTTGAAAACCAATAAGCTGAGCCCCCGGTGCAAAATTTCATAAGTTGACCCACATATTTTTTATTACTGCCAATAAAATTATTAGCCAATATTTATAATAAATTTCATTCTTTAATAATTTTTGTTAGGTAAGATCACTACAATAAATTTAGCCTGTATTAACCAATTAATAAAATTCTTTCCTTTATCTTGTATTAACCTAAATGGTCGCATACCTTTTTGGTTTCATGAATGCTTAGCTTTGTTCCCTTGAAAGCTAAACTCAGTAGTTGTCGAATTAATGAAAATATGACAGCTTTTCAGTAATTTTTTAAAAGTACAATAACTAATTAAATAATTAGCTCAAACTATTCGAAATAAATGAGCATTTGTCTATTTTATTTCATTATCTTAACGGTGTACTATTATGAATATACACATGATAGAAGATTAAGAAAAAATAAGCACCAAAAAAAAAAAAAAAAACAGCATTGGATCCTACTTCTTATTCAAGAAGTTGCTATAGTTACTAGTTAGGCAAGTGAGCTTCGTAATATATCAAGCCTGTTGGAGAATTTGAAGGATTAAACACAAAGCTTATTATAGAAAGCTCAAGAACATTACAAGAACAATTCACACACTCTTACAAATTCCTCTCAAGAGCTTTGTTATGCTTCTTATTCTTTCTTGCTCTTAGACTTATATCTCACAACACAATAGCATAGGTATTTATAGTGAATACAACACAAACATAATCATAACAATACACATCACCTAGCACATTCCACTAACCTTTCATCATAACACCAAACATATTCCACTCACCTAACATGCTCTAAAGGAATCCTTTAATGGCATCAAATGTGTAAAGCTAGCCTCCACTCAACATTGTAGACCCATGATGATGAAGCATGATGATGAAGCATGATGATGGAGGGCCATGTACAACTCAACACATTATTATTTTGTAAACAAGTTTATTATTTTTCAACACTCCCCCTTAAACTTGTTTCTGTGACTCTAAGACTTCTTGCTCGAGGAGTTTAGTGAAATTATCACCAACTTGTTCTTTGGCTTTATTCTTCTTATTTTGATTGAACAATGCCCTGTAGGAATATGCATTTAATCTTCTTTTTCGTACTTGTACTTGTTCTCTTTCACTTTCGCTGCTCATTTCTTTGATTTCCACAGACCAATTGTTTCATAACACCCAATGAATTTCTCAATCTGATAAAATCTTCTTGTTTCAATGGCTTAGTAAATATATCACCGCTTGATCTTGAGATTTGACATACTTTATTTGTACATCATTTCTTTCAATACACTCCCTTATGAAATGGTAGCGAGTGTCAATATGCTTACTTCGATCATGGAAGACTGGATTCTTTGATAGGGCAATTGCAGACTTGTTGTCAACAAAGATCTCAGTTGGATCTATTTGGAACAAACCCAACTCCTTCAACAAATTTCTTAGCCAAATTGCATGGCAAACACCTGAAGTAGCAGCTACATACTCAGCTTCACAGGTGGAAAGTGTGACAATTGGCTGCTTCTTTGACATCCACGTGAAAGCAGTGTTTCCCATGAAGAATACAAATCCAGAGGTACTCTTTCGATCATCTAAATCTCCACTCCAATCGCTATCGCTATATCCAACAAGCTTGTAATCATCAGAGAATGAGTATAATAAGCCAAAATCAATTGTACCTTTTATATAGCGAATGATTCTTTTTGCAGCTTTAAAATGGGTGATTGTTGGATTCTCCATATAGCGACTAACGAGCCCAACGGCATAGAGAATGTCTGGCCTCGTACATGTCAAGTAACGCAAACTTCCAACAAGGCTCTTGAAAAAAGTTGGATCAACTCTTTCTTCTTCGTCATGTTTGGACAATTTGACTCCGCATTCCATTGGCGTACTTACGGGCTTGCAATCATGCATCTTGAACTTCTTGAGTATTTCCCTTGCATAGCATTCTTGGGAAATGAATATGCCTTCTTCCTTTTGCTTGACTTCAATGCCCAGGTAGTATGCCATTAGTCCAATGTCAGTCATCTCGAACTCTTTCACCATCACTCTCATAAACTCTTCAAATAACTTTGGATTGCTTCCAGTGAAAATGAGATCATCCACGTACAGGCATACAATCAAGATGTCTCCATCTTTGACTTTGACGTAGAGAGCATGTTCATGTGGGCATTTGGTGAAGCCATTCTCTTTGAAATATTTGTCGATTCTACTATTCCATGCCCTTGGTGCTTGCTTTAACCCATAAAGTGCCTTCTTCAATCTCAAAACTTTATCTTCATATCCTTCCACCACATAGCCCAATGGCTGTTTGATGTAGACTTCTTCTTTGAGAAATCCATTTAAGAAAGCAGACTTTACATCCATTTGATGAATCTTCCACTGTTTTTGGGCTGCTAAAGAAATGATTAGTCTTATAGTTTCCATTCAGCCACAGGAGCAAATACCTCATCATAGTCGATGCCGACTTTTTGACTATAGCCTTTGCAACTAACCTCGCCTTGTGCCTTTCAATCTCACCCTTGACATTTCTCTTCGTCTTGTAAACCCATTTGACACCGATGGCTTTGTGACCTTTGGGAAGTGTAGTAAGTTCCCAAGTGTCATTCTTCACTATGGCTTTGATTTCTTCATCCATTGCGATTCTCCATTTTTCATCTTGTACAGCTTCTTCAAAGTAAACTGGCTCACAATCAGCAAAGAGGCAAAATAGAGTGAGATTATCATGTCTCTCAATTACCTCATAGAGATCTTGAAGACTCCTCGTGCGTTCTTCAGTTCTTTCATTTAAGAAAGATGGTGGTGAATCTCCATGTGTGGTTGATGCTGGTGAGATAGGTGGACTAACCGGCACTTGTTGTTCTTCTACTACTTGCTCCTTCATTGTTTGTTCATTTTCTTCAAAAGGAAAAAAATTGAAGTCATCCACATGAGAGCCAAAATCCCATTCTCCTTCTTCCTCAAAGATTATATCTCGGCTAATCACGATCTTTCCGCTGTCTGGATTGTACAACTTGTATCCTTTAGAATTGATGTCATAGCCGATGAAGATGAACTTCTCACTTTTATCATCCAGCTTGGCTCTTCTCTCGTCTGGTACATGTACATGGGCAATGCTTCCAAAAACTCTCAGATGGGTTATGCCGAGCTTTCTTCCACTCCATGCTTCTTATGGTGTCTTGCCCCACACACTTCTTGTTGGAGATCGGTTGGATAAATAGATTGCACAAGCAACAGCTTCAGCCCAAAATTCTTTGGGTAGTCTTTTGCTCTTGAGCATACTTCTCGCCATGTCGAGGATAGTTCTGTTCTTTCTTTCTGCAACACCATTTTGTTGGGGATCTCGAACCGTCAAAGGGCGTCGTATTCCATTTTCGTCACAAAACTTCACAAATTCTTTGAAGTGAATTCTCCACCTCGATCGGATCTCATGGCCTTGATTTGGTGTCCACTTTCTTTCTCCATCGCAGCTTTGAACTTCTTGAAAACTTCAAAAACTTCTGATTTCTGCTTTAAAAAATATACCCAAGTTTTCCTTGAAAAATCATCTATGAAAAGAAGGAAGTAGTTACTTTTACCAAGAGAGGTTGGCTTGAATGGACCGCACACATCAGTATGAATAAGCTCGAGTGGCTTCCGAGCTCTTGAGTTTGACTCCTTTGGAAAACTCTTTCTAAATTGCTTGCCAAGTAAACATCCTTCACAAACTTGATTGGGATGATTGATTGAAGGTAGACCTTTCACCATGTTCTTTCTCGATAGTAGCTCTAGTCCACCAAAGTTGAGATGTCCATATCGAAGATGCCAAATCCAAGTTGGATCTTTATGACAAGTCTTGAGACACTTTGCAACATCATTCTGAATATTTAAAGGAAACATTCTATTCTTTGACATTTTCACTTTTGTAATTAAGTTTCCTTTGTCATCTCTTAAAAAAAGACTATAATCTTTAAGATGAATATCATAGCCTTTTTCTAAAAGTTGACCTAAACTTAGAATGTTGCTTTTCATATTGGGCACATAGTAAACATTTGAAATTAGTTGGTGGCTACCATCTTTTATGCGAAAAAGGATGTTACCTTTTCCCTTCACTGGTACTTTTGAATCATCTCCAAAAGCGACGCTACCATTCACTGATTCATTCATCTCCACAAACATGCTTCGCTTCCGCTCATGTGATTGCTAGCACTCGTGTCAAGATACCAAGTATTTTCTTGACCTCCATTGTTGTCATTACGTGCTAGTAAAAGTGTGCCATCTCCATCATTCTTCTCTTCAATATAATTTACTTTCTCATCTACTATGTTGTTTGAATTCCGCATTCAAGCATAATGCCCAAATTTTTGACAATTATAGCATCATGACTTGAGATTTTTCATACCTCGATCGTGGATTGTTTCTTCCTCGCCCTCTGTTTGAGCTTTCTCCTCTTTCATTATTGAAGGAGTTTTTGTTGTTGAAATTCCAGCCTCGTCCATGACCACGACCCCTACCTCGTCCTCGGCCTCTTCCTCGGACATAGTGCCTTCTATCGTTGCTGAAGCTTTCTTCTCTTTTCTTTGGATTGATTTCCATCTTGAAGAGTTGTTCTTCGATCCCTTGCTTCTTCTTCATTTTTTCTTCATAAGCTTGCAACCTTCCTTGAAGTTGCTCGATCGTCATAGCCTCCAAATCTTTAGTCTCCTCTATTGTTACTACAATGAGGTCAAACTTGGAATCTACTGATCGAAGTATTTTCTCAATAATCCTTAGCTCTCTCAACTCTTCACCATTTCTTTTTAATTCATTAGCAACAGTCACAACTCTAGTAAAGTAATCAAAAATTGATTCTGATACTTTCATGTGTAAGGACTCAAATTCACCTCTTAGTGTTTGAAGACGGACTTTCTTAACTTGTTCCGCTCCTTTGTAAGAGGTTTCTAACTTCTCCCACGCTTCCTTTGAGGATGTTGCACCAGTGATCTTTTCAAAAGCATCTTCATCTAATGATTGAAAGATGAGATACTTTGCTTTGTTCTCTTTCTTCTTTAAGTCTTTCAAATTCTCCTTTTGTGCCGCAGCTTAAAGTACCTTCATTTTCCGGTACTATAAACCCTTCTCCACGACATCCCACACATCATGTGCACCCAATAGAGCTTTCATTTTGATGCTCCAATTGTCAAATTTGCTCCCTTTCAATTGTGGAACTTGAAATGACATCATACCACCATTTGCCATATCTCACAAATCGGATGAGAATTTGGAGATTCTGAATGCACGAATGAATCCGAACGTCGAAAAACCTTTGGGAGGTCTTGGGTCAACTTTGGTCAACTCGGTGAGTCAACTTAGTTTCTGGACAGCAAACTTCCGATGGCTATTCCGGGCTCGTCCGAACTCCGATTAGGCTGATTCTTGCGGCGTTGCGTTCGTCTCGTCGAGAGCTTCGATTTGATATGCTACACGACTATTTTATGCTCCAAACCTTGCTCTGATACCACTTTGTTGGAGAATTTGAAGGATTAAACACAAAGCTTATTATAGAAAGCTCAAGAACATTACAAGAACAATTCACACACTCTTACAAATTCCTCTCAAGAGCTTTGTTATGCTTCTTATTCTTTCTTGCTCTTAGACTTATATCTCACAACACAATAGCATAGGTATTTATAGTGAATACAACACAAACATAATCATAACAATACACATCACCTAGCACATTCCACTAACCTTTCATCATAACACCAAACATATTCCACTCACCTAACATGCTCTAAAGGAATCCTTTAATGGCATCAAATGTGTAAAGCTAGCCTCCACTCAACATTGTAGACCCATGATGATGAAGCATGATGATGAAGCATGATGATGGAGGGCCATGTACAACTCAACACATTATTATTTTGTAAACAAGTTTATTATTTTTCAACAAAGCCTACATTAATGAAAATTATGTGAAATTTTCTGATTTTATTTTAAGAAAAACTAATTAATTTTCGTTCATTGGTTCCAATGAGTTTGTGTACCTAGCGGTTCTCTGTGATGAAACTCCCATGCGGGATACCTTATTGGTGATACTTATTTTTTATCGTTGAAGTAGAATTTCTTCGTGTTAATTAACGATTAAAGTACTTAATAATGGCCATGAAATTATTAAAGAATGACTGTGTTTAGGTGAGGTCTGTAAATGAAAGCCTATTTTAGCCAATATTATAAATAAATTTGATTCTTTAATATTTTTGGTTTGGTAGGCCAACTAAGTTTCTATAAGACAAATATTAATAAATTTCATTATATAAAGTTTTTAGTTATATAAGGTCAATAATCAATATAAAAAATTTAGTCGTACCAGCCAATACTAATAAGTCATATGAAGTATAAATGAAGGTAATCGAAAGAAAAATTGGCAAAAGATATTTTATCAACGACAGTCAATTAGTTTTGGTCTGATATATTTGAAAGTTTCGGAAGTCGACGTTAAAGAATAATATAGCATGGCTCCTATTTGATGCCAATAAAATCTTTAGCCAAAATTAATAATAACTAAATTTGATTCTTTAATAATTTTAGTTAGGTAAGGTTGTTATAAGAAATTTGCCTTGTATTAGCAAATATTAATAAATTCCATTCTTAAATAATGTTAATTAGCGAAGGTAAGTGTAAACTAAGCATATAATAGTCAAAATTATAGTGACGGCAATTTAAAAAAATTGTTAATTGAAATTTTTGATTTTTACTTGAGAATAGTCATTAACGGTTCTTTGATGAAAACTCGAGCGGATAATTTAAAAGTTAATTTTAGTCATTCTCTATATTGGTTAATGCTTATCTTTATCAATCTTTTTCTACCTTTTTTTCCGATATGAAAATACAATTCTTCTTTTACCCATAGAAAACCTTTAATACTGAAAAATGTTGTATATGTGCCCACGGTTGCCATAAATCCCTTTAATTAGTGTTTCACAATTGTTATGAGATAACGCGCTAACTCTCAGCTTTCTTTGATAATATTTGCATTGTTAATGACAAAATGCTGGAGAGGGTTCTGTTGCAAGGATCAACTAGAAGGGGTATGTATCAACTTTTAGCTTCACAGTGAACTCATCCTAAAGCCAGTTCAAGCTCGGCCATATCCTTGTTTGCTAGTTTTTTAAATTCCGATCAGCTAGTAAATTCTGGACATGTTTCCAGTACTTGTTCTAGGTCTGTCAAGTTGTTAGATCTTTTGCACAAGCGGTTAGGAAATCCTATTCATTAAGTACTTAGAATAATTCAATCTCTTAGTAATAATGATTTAAAAATCAATAAAACTTAATTCTTTCATTCTGTGATGCTTGTCAATAATTCTTTCATTCTGTGATGCTTGTCAATAAGGAAAAAATCATAGGCTGTGTTTTAAATCTTTTGTGAGTAAAACTTCAGAACCTCTAGAACTCTTACATCTTGATTTATGGGCCCTGCACCTTTATTATAAGGAAATAGTTTTAAGTAATACTTTAGTATTGCGGATGATTAGGATTTTCTTGGGTTTTTTCCTTATGAGTATCAAATCACGGACCTTACAAGCTTTTAAAGAATTCAAAATACAGATAGAGAAACTCTTGAATGAACAAATTAAAAAAATATAAAAGATTAGGGTGGTGACTTCAAAGTTTTCACATGTTTTCTCAAGAGCAAGGCATAGCCCTTAGAATTTGATGTTCACGTACACATCACCAACATGGTAAGGTCGAAGGAAAACATAGACACCTAGTGGAGACAGGTTTCAATTTTGGCACAAGCAGGCATACCACTATCTTTCCTGTGGGATACATTTCAAACAGCTGCTTTTCTCATAATTGGGCTTCCAACACTTGTCCTAGAAAGTGTATCATCTTTTGAAAAACTATATCATAAAAGGCCTGATTATACTTTCTTAAGAGTATTTGGTTCAGCTTGTTTTCCATACCTTCGTAAGACCTACATTATTCTCTTAAGAATAGCTGCTTGTTCTTATCAGTGTTTAGATGAGATTATTAAGCAATTGTCTATTAGTTATTTTATCAGTCACGTTAACCTGTATTTAAGCAATTCCTGATGTACTGGTTTAATAGTTGAAAATATAATTCTTCTTTTATCCATATTCTTGTTTTTCTTTCACTTCACATACACATTTTCAGACATAAATTTATAACTATTATATTAGAGCTTATACAAGGGCTAATATCAAATATAAATACTTTTATAGGGTCGGCCTACCCTGTCAACATACCAGCACTAAATGCTTTGTCAAATGGTGGGGCAATGGGTTCTACAGTATGTCCCATTAAGTTTTAATCAGAGGCGAAGCTACGAGAGGACTAGCCTGAGCTTTAGCATAGGCAGCGCTTGAAAATTTATTCGAGACCTAATAATTTATAAACAAAACTTATAAATCTTAATAAATTAAGTAATGTTCATATCAGTTCATATTAGTTCTTAACATAATTCTGAATAAATTTAATAGAGTTAATGATGCTCACATTAGTCTTTAACAGAAATTTATATATTAAACGAATAAAACTCATAATAGTCTCAATAATTAATATTTATTAAAAAATTGTTCACCACAATTTTTAATAATAATAAAATTTTCAAGGGTCACAAAGTGGGATCGATTATAGTCCCATAATGGAACCCACTCTTCTATCGTTCGGCACAGAATCAGTGGCTGGCCTTACCACCGCCGCAGACAGGCTCTATAAGTTTTTTTTCCCCCTAATATCAAGCTTGACATAGAATTTTCTAATTTCAAGATTTAGCAAATTAATGTAAGTCCCACAAATTGATGCTAAAAAAATAATTTAAAAAAAAATACTGTAACAGTCAATCTGAGGAATTATTTATCTTTTTTTTTTAATGAAAATTGAATTATTCTGTATGAAAGTTCTAGCATCTGATTTAGAATGATCAATTTTGCTAAAAATTTATTTAAGTTTGATTATTTTTTTACATTTTTTTTGTCAAACCTCCGTTGTACAAAAAAATTTATTAATATAAAATATCAAAGATGACACTCACCCAAGACAGATGTAATGAGCCTTAACCCTCATAATAGATATAAAACTTAAGAGAGATATAAAACTAAAACAAAATGCATGCATGCAATGCATGATTACATTAATATAACCAATAAGAATCATACAAACGAGAATTAAACATAATTCTATAGTCACCAATGATAAAGCGAAATTAAACCAAACAACACCAAGCCAATCTGTAAGCCACAGTAAACAAATCGATGCATATACTTCCAATATGGTTCAAACATACGTCTCAAAATAAAAAACCAACAAACCCATGCTTAATCCACAAAACAGCAGCAATGGTAACAAAAATAGCAGGCAAAAGAACCGGTAACTTGATATATGATTTGCGCCATGAGAAAGAAGACAGGCAAAAATTTGTAGATTTATATGAGAGGTATAGGATTCCAAATATAAAAAACCAAACTGAAAAACCTAAACCGAATAAAAAAATAAAAATTAAATTGAAAAATCGAAACCGAACTGAAACCAAATTGAATCGAATTTTCGATTTCGGTTTGGTTTGATTTTTATTTTTCATAAATATTTTTTTTTTAAATTGTCAATTCGAACTAAACTAAAATTTTCTGTTTATTCTAAAATCGAACTGAATTGATAACCACCCATGCCCCTGGGTAATGCAATTTTCTTAACAATGCAAGTAGATACGTTATATTCATCTTCCTCAAAAAGTCGCGGTGGAGTGGCTTTCAATCCCTTTATTTGGCTAGTCATTCGAGTTTGATTCTTGAGAGAGATAGAAAGTTAAAAATTTATTTGGACTCTGCCATATCCTAACTTCAAGTTTTAAGAAGAAACATATATACAGAATCATATATATGTTTCCAAAAAATATATATATCCAGAGATAAAACAGTAGGCTTAAACCATTGTGCTTTTTAATTTTTAAATTATAGAAGTCAAGTGCATGATAAAAACTCGGTACTTTATGATGCTTATCATTTGTTTGGTCCACAAAAGAGAATTTTGCCTTGTTTGTACATTGGTCGTTTGGGATTCTGGCGAGGAGATTAAAAATTATTGAGAAATGAGAAATTAAAAGTTAATTTTAATGTTTAATAAATTATTTTAAAAATTTCTTTTAGTAAAATAATCACATCTTAGAAAAGATTTTAAAAAAGAATGAAGTAATATTATTTTAAAATTGAGTTTTATTTAATAAAATTTTATAAATATCCTTATATTTATTAAATAAATTCAAAATTATCCTTTGTTCAATGAAAGTAATTAATGATGCACAAGCAACAATAATTACCTACTTAATATATATATATAGCTTTCTCATTAGAACATTATAGGTATATTTGATATTGAGGTTGGGTAACTATAATTTTTAATTTATAACACTAAAGTATTTGTTAAACATTAATTACTGTAACATAGAAACTATGTTTCAATTGTATGATAAAAAATTTATTATGTATTTAATAATTTTATCAAAATTATTATTTAAAAATTATATTTACTATATATTATTAACTTTTATTTTATAATTACAATTTTTTTTTTACAGTACCTCAATCTCAAATATACCTTATATATGACAATATTTTATCCACGCCTTCAATACTGATATTTGGAGATAATAAGGGCTGAACCCATTTAGTTTTATTTTTCCTAGGGTTGGGCATCGGATTGGATTCGAGTCAATCCAAATTAATCTTATCAGGATTGGATTCGGATTTAGTTCTAAATTCAATTGGATAAAAGTTTTGTAATTCAATCAGATTTGATTCGCATCGGATCGGATCTGGATCAATCCAATCAATCCGATCGGATTGCACTTATAATTAAAAAGAAAAACATAAAGATAAATAACAAATAAAAGTTAAAAGCCAACTCCAATCCTTACATTTCCCAAATCAAATAGAAAGAAATCAAGAATCGAAGAGGCCAGCCATGAGAAAAAGCCGGCCACAAACCCAGATTCGGCCACAAACTCAGCCACAAACTCAGCCACATCACCACAAACTCAGCCTCTTTGAGAAAAATTCAGCCAGCTGTCCAGTCACATCGACGGCCAAGCTGCACGCCAACGACGTCCCAGCCAACAGTCGTTGAACCCTTGAGCCAAAGTCCTAAACCGAACCGCTGCATTTATTTGTTTATTTCAAGGGTTTCAAACGGATCCAACAAAGGCTGTGAGGTGTGCAGAGGTTATAAGAATAGATTCTTTGACTTAGAAAACTTTGCAAAGGTTTCGATCTTTGGCCGATAGTTGTTCAACTTTTTCCATGAAGAAATGAAGAAGCACGGTTGGCAGTCATGTTTTCTTGTTGAAGACGACCATTCAGTTTCGACTTTTGCTCAAAACTCCATCTTCTCCAACGAGGTTGAATTGTTTGTGAATTTATTTTGTGAACTGTTTGTGAATTTATTTTGCCTTTCATTCTTCTTGTTTTTTATGTGATTGTAAAATTAATTGTTTGATTTAGCTTTCCTGCTTTTGGGAAGCAATTGTTACTCAATTTTTTGACAAAATGATTGATGTTAAAATGAAAACATTTTATTTTTGTTTTTCTTCTTCCATTTGCTGGCTTGTTGCATTGATTTCAATTTTGTATTTAAACTTGCAAGTGATCCAAATTCATCTAATTTATTAGAACACATTCGAATCCGATTTCAATATGATGTTATTGATCCGATCTATATCCGAATTAATCTAAACTATTCATCCAATCCGAGCACATTCGGATCGGATTTAAGTTCGAGTTTCATTCGGATAACTTTTTTATCTATCCAAACAATCCGAAATCTGATCTGATTGATCTGAATTTAACTCGTATCCGATTTTACCACCCCTAATTTTTCTTTCTTATTACGGGCAGCGTGTACTTGTCCATTTTAATGAGTTAACTAATATTGTTTTTGGGTGAGGCTATTTGAGTCTCCCAATTTACTCTTTACACTATATTTTTAATTAAATTTTTTATTATAATAATGAATTAATATTGTACCTACTTTAATTTCTTGTTAAGCCAAATATACATATATATTGAAACTTGGGCACAAATTCACATATTCGGTGTATTGTCATTTTATTTATCATATTTCATGTAATAAATTATTAAGTTCATTAAATTTTATTTAATTAATTTTTTTTATTTTATATTTTTTTTGTGTTTTATTAAACATACAGAAGAAAAAAAAATTAAATTTATATCTATTTCATTATATAATAAAACTAACATTTGTAATAAAATTTAAAAAACGCATATGTACTGTTTTTAAAACACACATAAACTATAACAATATAATCTATTAAATACCAATATTCTTTTTTATCAACAATTTATTACATCTATATTATAAAAATAATTTATTTAATTAACAACTACAGTCCCAAATGGTCTATAGAGATATTTTCAAATTTTAATGTCGTTATTGTTCAAGGGAGTAAGTCCTTAAATACATGTAAGAGGTAGGGAAACCTCACAAAATCTGCAGCGCTTTTGATACGTTATTAAAATGAATCTGGTGGGTTCAGATAGTCCTTCGGCTGGGTAAAATTGAGTTGAGTTAATCGGATTAAGGAAAAATTCATCCGAATTCATCTTGAATTTATATCTTGATCCGAAATTCGGATTGGATTCGGATTTATTATTAAATACAAAATTTCCTGAATTTATTATTAACATTTACAAATACATGTTTTAACAATTAACAATAGCAATTACCATATCATATATAGTATATTACACCATCAAAATTTCAAAACACAAAATTCGGGTTACCGGTTCGGAGGGGATCTTGGTGATGGTGGAGGCATGGAGCAGAAGATCTAACAAAGCAGATTTGGTGTCCGAGTAGCAGATCTGGTCGTTGGCTGCGTCAGCAGGCTGCACTGCGTCTGCGCTTGCGTAGATGGCTGCGTCAATGGATTGCCGCTTTACATTTGATCGGGTTGTGTACGAAACAGTCCGTGAGGCGTGAACTGTGTCTGAGCTGTGACTTGTGAAGACTGAAGAGTAAAGAGGTAAAGAGAAGAAGAGAGTTAGAGAGTGAGAGGTGATACAGTGAGAACTGAAAAGAGAGTGAAGTGAGCAGCAGTGATGTGTGTGTACCATGCGTACTGTGTGTTTCATTTTTGTTTGTGTGCAGTGTCTCTGTTTCATTTTGTTTTTAATTTGATTTTTTATTTTTTTAGGTAATCCGATATCCGATCCAATTGAATAGTAACGCGAGAACCCGATTGGATTGGATGAATAATCCGATCCAATTATCCCGATATTTTTTAATCGGGTCGGATCGAATTATTTGCCCAACCTGGATAGTCCCATCCATTATTTAGTTTTTAATTTTGTTTTTTTTTTTTTTTTTGATTCAACTTTCAAGAACCTTGGAATTGGATTATTAAATGGTCCAGTATCATTATTTCAACATTTCTTAAACTAGAAATTCATATTCCAACCAGCAAGTTAAAAATTCTTTTGCTCCAAAATACATGACAAAGCGAGACAGCACACAGATTTGGAACCACATCCAGCATGCAACTATTCATTTCCCACATACCCCCTTCATTCTACTTGATTGATGACATTAGCTAAAGCAGATTTACATTATCATGGAAAGCTGAGCTAGTCATTCTGCAACACTAGCCATCCGTTCCCGGCTTTCTTCATAATCGATTCCAGAGCATTACTTACGCGCTCAGCCTCTCTTCTGGATCTCTCGGTAAGATGATTAGAGATTACATCCTCTATTTGCTTCGTACGTTCTTCCATTTGCCTCATACATTCCTCTATTTGCTTCTTACGTTTCTCTAGTTCTGCTGTTCCTTCTTCAACCTCTCGAGTAAGCTCAGATTTCTTGGAATGGAGCTTGTAAAGGGCGCTGTCCCTGTATACTTGAGCATCAAATCCGTAACGAGCAGCCACTATACTCTTCAAATGTTCAAAGGCAAACTCAATGTTAAGCCCTCCATGTTGCACCAAGTTGAGTCGATGCCACCAAGCGAACATTAATTCATCTGTGACGTCTATAATCCGAGTTTCACACAGGCCATTCACAACCCCGCATAACAACACAAGGAAAGCCTTCATGAGACCGGGGCTTAAATCACAACCGTCACTTATAATATCCCCATATTTGTCAAACAATGTTTTGCAAACTGAAACAAAGTTTTTGTAATCAGCATAATCAGAGAGAAGTTTGCCGGGATCCAAGATTTCGTCCATTGTCTTTGGTGCACTGGATTTGAGCTTCACTACCAACTGTAACAAGGTCTCATCCGAATAAGGAGACTTTTCCGAAAAGCTATGGTTACCTTCAGTACTGCTAGTGTTTGATAAAGTCTCACTTATGCATTCCATTTCCTTCTCTATGTCCTCTACAATGGCCTCTATCTTGTTTTTCTCCTCTTCCGTAAAAAACTCAACTGTATCTATATCCTCTAGAATGGCCTCTATTTTCTTTTTCTCCTCTTCCTTATCAGAAATCTCTCTATTGATAGTTCTTAACTGTACATCTCCACGCTTTCCCATTAGACAAAGTATCACCTATATATGAAGCAATATGAAATCAAGTATATCGATTAAGGTAGATTATAAAGATGCTAATAATAATAATTGATTCATCTTCTCAAATATAATAAGCCTACCTCAGCTAGCATGCAGTTAAATTCTGCAGCGAAGTCGCATTCTACACAATAGTAAATGCATTCTTGACGGTCTCTTTTCTGCTCGCAAATATCACAAAACTCCTCTTCATAATCATCATCAACAAAGTCATCCATTAGGGTGAGGGAATGATGGTGACCCTCATGTTTAATAGCCTTTGGTAAAGGAGCACACCAGAGATGGATGGTGAAATCGCATTTCACACAACGTAAATAGTGAGCATTGGGACTCAAGTTGCAGTTGGCTTCACACCTAGGATTGCCATATAGCTTCTCAAAAATGGTAAGCTTGTGCTGATGGTCCTTGAATATTAGTGAAGGCATTGGTGAAGTGCAGTCAGGATCCAGATAGAAGTCATCACAATTGTCACAGTGGTAAGCGAAGCCATTGAAATATTTATTGCAAGCGTTGCATTGAAGACTTGGTACTGAAAAATGTAGAGTGAGAACATGTTCATGGAAGCGATGCTGGATCTCCCTTGGCAACTCAGCACAAGACTTGTGAAGATAAAGTTTGCAGGAATCACAAACATATGCTGGTCCTTGCACTGGTCTATCACAACCATAGCAAAATTGATCATCATCGTCCTCATTTTCATATAGAACCAAGACATGTGGGTGGCTGAAATGTTTCAGCAGTTCTCCTCTGTTACTCTGCTCTAACTTTTTGACATCGCATTCCACATGAAAACTGATTTCACATTCCAGACAACAGAGAAAGGGAGAACCTAGAAGAATGTCAAAACCACATGTACTGCATTCTCTCCTTTGGGAAGACAGATTTACATTTATTCGAGTAACAAGATGCCAATGACCACTGTACTGTATGTTTGGCGTTGGAGATCTGGCGCATTCAACATGCAATTCAAATTTGGGCTCATCACATAAACAGCACCGGTAAAATTTTTCTCCACAATCCTGGGAACTACAGGCTTGACAAGAAGACATTTTCTTAAAATCACTGTCCATTACGAGATTCACATCATGGAAGGGGTGAAAAGGATGTCTGATAGGGGACGGTGGATTTTCAGAACAAGATTTATGGATGTAAAACTTACATGGGGCGCAGCCATAGATTGGACTACTGATGTTGTTAGAGTAGCATAACTCGCACCTCGTACTATTTTCCTTTATGAGGGTCAGGGGATGCACATGACTCGAATAATATTTCACGAGCATTATAGCCAATTGGTAACCAATTTCAAAACTGCACGCTTCGCAACAGAACTTATAGGGATTCTGTATCTGTGATCGCTCAATTATATGCTTGTAAGGAAGGGTACTAGTAGAATATTTTTCTACAAGGTGGAGAGAGCCGTGTGGATGAAAGGTGATTTTGATCTCTTGGGGTAATTCGGCACATGATTGATGGAAAAGAGGAGTGTTTGGCCAGCATAGTTTGCAAATATAATAACCGCCTTCAAAAAACTCGCTGCCACAAGCAAAGCAACATTTGTTTTCAAACTTGCACTTGCCACAAGCACAGGAGTCATGTTCATTCATGCACAAAGGGGGGCCACACCCAAAGCAATTAAGCTTTCCACCTTCATTCTCATACAGTACTAATGGATGCTTGTGCAGTATATAGTTCTTAATCTCCTTTTCTCTTTCCCCTCTCCCAGTTTGTGTCCCTAAAACATGTACGTATTTGCAATTATAAAAGAAAAAACTCAAGTTTATCATCATTCTCCTCATTTTTGGTTAATTCCATTTGTTAACCTACTTTTCTCTTAAGAGCCTAATTTTTACCCAAAAGCACCTCTAAATTAATAGTTAGGAGAGAATCCATGGTGATCTTCAAGAACTGCATTAGTGTTGATATATAAAGTGCTTGGCGTGAACAGAAATATTATCACAACTAAAATATTATCACAACTGGTTGAAGCATACACATTATAAGGAGTGAATAGATAAAAAGCAGTATTGTATTGCTCTTGGAGCACCAAAGATTTTTCCTATTTGTTGTTCATTATTTGAGGCTCATAAATAGATCAATAGATATATTGAATAAAATTTATAAAAGAATGAACGAACCTAACTCACTCGCTACTTTGGGGTGACGGATTTTAAAGGAAAAGAAATTGAAATTTTTTTGATGTGACTCTCATCTGAAGTGTTCAATAAAATTATTCTCATGGTACATATAATTTATACATTTATTTCTATTGTTTCTTTTTAAAAAATTCAATAATCATATCATAAGGATTGGATCCTCCCATCTAAGAAGGTCTTTGGTGCTCATTTTCCATTAATTATTTGCCCATGTGTATGCACATTATCATGATTGATATGCTCCATGAACACCTAAGAATTTTTCCCTTTCCTGACTTAATTTTTCCTAATTTTTGTAAGAAATTTTGACACATGACATTTAAGAAATTATGACATTTTTTTTAAAAGAAAAGTTTAATGTAGGCAAAGAAAAAGCTCTAGAACTTACCTTTATCAGCAAATTCCTCAATTTCGGTGGAGTCGGATATATCCTCTATGATTAAGCCGTTTCTATTCACCTTATCAACAATTGCTCTAATTAACAATTCTTCTTTGCACATCTCCCAACTCTCCCTTCAACGAACAAATTACCTAAGAAGCAACTCATAAAAAAAAAAAAAGTAACTAAATTGAAGCATTTACGACTTAAGAGATGGAGATAAACTATAGTTTAGCCAAATAATTTTTCAACAACAATATGGGATTAAGACATTTTGTTAGTTAAGTGATTATTTATAGGCGTACCTCAGAAATGACGCAGTTAAATTCTACCATGAAGCAGCATGCTGCACAGTAGTAGCAAATACATTCTCGAGGGTCTCTTTGTTTCTTGCAAACATCACAATAAAGTTCATCTGGGTAACCATCTTCAACAATACTATCCATGAGGATGAGGGAATGGTGGTGATTCTTATGTACAATAGTTTGTGGTAAGGGCGAACACATGAGATGTACAGTGAAGTTGCATTTCACACAGCGTAAAATGGGAGCGATGCTAGAGACAAAATTGCAGCTGGTGGCTACACATTTTGGGACAAAATACAACTGCTGATCAAAAAGAGTAAGAAGGTGCTGATGACCTTGGTAATTTATTGAAGGCTGTAAAGAAGCGCATGTAATATCCAAATAGAAGTTGCATTCATCACAGCTGTAAGTGAAGTCATGGTAACAAGATTTGTGACAAGCTCTGCACACACGTCCAATAGAATAGAATTCTAGTGTGAGGGGATGGAGGTGGAAAGGATGCTGAATCTCTCGTGGCAAATCCATACAAGATTTGTGAAGGTAAAATCCACAGAGATCGCAACCATATGCTGGGGTTGGTCCCTGGATACATTTCTCACATCCACAGCAAACATAAACATCATCAATGTTCCTAATGAGAGTTAAGAAATGCTCGTGGCTAAAATGCATCCGCTTCTCTCTGATGTCGTATTCTTGTTGTACCTCAGAGACTAGGCAACACACATGAGCGTTGTAGTCACATTCAGCACAGCTATAGAAATTATGCCTATTTGGTTTGATTGTTTCTTTCTTGCATACCTCACAGTATAATAGTAGAGTTGTAGAATTAGCTTGGACGAGATTGAAGGTGAGAGAGAGAGGATGATGGTGATGTTTATGGACAATGGATGGTGAAAATAGTGAGACTGAACCACATTGGACATGAAATCTGATATCGCATTCAACACAACGAACACAAAAAGGACTTGTAATTTCAGAATCACAGGCTTCGCATTCGTTTTTCTCTGTGTTATTATCTAGTAAAGTAAGAAGATGTTCATGACCGTCGTACTTTATGTTTGGCTTCAAAGATGCACATTCAATATGCATCTTAAAGCCACAGCTATGTTCATCACATTTATAGAAGGAGCCTACAGCATCTGAGAATTCACAAACCTTACAGCGAGAATAGACTTGACATTCTAGTGTCAATTGATGGCCTGGGTGAAAAGAATGGGAGATCTTTTGCGGCAACTCGCCACATGATTTATGGATATAAAACTTACATATTGAACAGCCATAGCTCGGACCGTGGATGTTTTCGTAGCATATCGTGCAGTTCCAGTAGCCTTCTTCTTCATCAAATAGGGTCAAGGGATGTTGGTGACTAATATGGTTGATAAGTTTTGCAATCTCCATGATCTCTTTAATTTGGTCATCCCCTCTGTGCGCGTCCCTAGAATTTTATATATTCGACTATTTTTGTTCGGAAACGATGTAGAATAAAAATAATTTGTTCAATTACTAAATTACCTTTGCATACAAATGAAGGGAGGAAATTCACTAGCTCATAGATGAAGAATTATAGATTACATAAGAAATAATAGGATTAACTAATGCATGCATTTTACTTTGCCCCGACTGACGGAGCTCGAACTTGCAGCTTCTGCCTTGACAGGGGGGTGCTCTGACCAATTGAACTATAATCTCGGGGCTGTTAAATGTACCGAATAACTATTTTTATGATTTCATTCAAACCATATGTCATGATGAAATCACAAAAAGGACAAAATTGCACTATTGTACATTAATTAATTCGCTAAGCAGCTGCAAGTGGCTTGTAATTTATTATATCTAATTCAGATCTTACAATAAAAATAATCGTGAAAGGTACATATTACCGACTTTAACACATAATGTATGACAATTACATTTCTGCAGCCAAAGTAGTTGGGTGATGCTTAGACTCCTCCGAATAAAAACATTACATGAGTTGGCATATAAGATTTTTAAACTACAACTAATCTGTTGGCCGGTGACCCTATAATAAAAAAATTTTTCAAAAAGTTTTCACTATTTCGAAGAATTTTTTTTTTCTGGCTTGGATTCACTACAAATTTTATGTTTTCTAGATTCAGTTTTGTATGACGATTTACGATTTTCGCGTCAAGTTATTATAAATATTCAAAATTTTATTGTTTATAGAAAACAAATTTTATGTTCAAAATTTTTTAAACATGTTTTTGTTTTCTAGGATCCTCAATTTTGTATCTCAATTCACGATCTTTCACGTCAGGTTTATAGATTGTCAAGTCAAATTTATTTAAATAATCAAAATGTTATATTTTCTAGGTTTTCACGATTTTTCAGTCAATTTTTAGAAATTTTAAAGATTTTTTGTTTTTAGAAAACAAATTTTAGCTACCAAAATTTTATGATCTTGGTTCCTTTTTGTTACGATTCACCATTTTTCATGCCAAGGTAATAAAAATGTTCAAAATTTTTCAAATCAAGTTTAGATTCTCAATTTTATGTTTTCTAGGTTTTCACTGTTTCGAAGAAGTTTGTTGTTTCCGATTCATGATAAATTTTACGATTTTCTACCTAGGTTCAATTTGTTATTTCGATTCACATTTTTGAAGTATCATAGAAATATTCAAAACTTTCTTTAAGAAATTTAACTTTTGTGCTGGAGGTTTGGATAAGAGCAGAGAAGCTATTACATTGCTATCATTAAAGCATTACAAATGACTCTTCTTATTTTATTTTTTAAATATATATTTATTTATCTATGTGGTAAATAGAAAAATAAAAAAAAAGTTTTCTTTCAAAAATTTTTTAAATATAAATAAATTTATATTATTTTTAGTCTTACAAAAAAAATTATAACACTTATTTCTCTTCAATAATGATGACATAAAAAATTGTATAAGATTGATTCAGAGGGAGAAGTCGCTCTTCAGTGTCGAAGTGAAACAAATGCTTTCATTTAAAAAATCTTATATAGAATGTCTCTTGGAGCCTTTAATATATTCATAACTATTCAGTAAAATTTTACTAAAAGAGTTTGTTGGTTAGCTCTAATTTTAGTACATTAAAAATAATAGAACTAACTAATGCATGTATTGCAAGTATAATTAAATTTAATATAACCATTATTCATATGATAATTTTTGAAAATAAATATATACATATCATAATATTATGTACTTATTATTAAATGACTGATATAATATCTATATATTTTAGAATTTCTCCTCATGCATGAGGGAGGAATTTGTCCAATTATTTAGTTAACTTTCAGGAATTAAAAGGGACTGTAATGTTAAACCAAAATAAACACATCCATGTTTTTGAGATTTCTTTCCTATTAGATGTCATGATGAAAACACAAGAAGGATAAAATTGCACAAGGTCCAAGGTGCTGGATCCTTTATTATTATAAAGTCTATACCTGAAGGCTGAAACTCATTTTCTTGGCTGATCAAACTCATTTGCTGGTAAAAAAAAAGTTAAAAATTGAATGTTGACAGAAAGTTTACACAAATAACCGTAAAACATGTTTGTCTGTTGTCTTACATAATTAATTGATATATACTTTTTAATTTACACGATGAAATAGACCTGTTTATATATTCCACTTGCTTTCTTGGAACCAGACTGTACATTAATTAATTCGCTGAGCAGCTGCAAGCGGCTTGTAATTTATTATATCTAATTCAGATCTTACAATAAAAATAATCGTGAAAGGTACATGTTACCGACTTTAACACACAATGTATTACAATTACATTTCTGCAGCCAAAGTAGTTGGGTGATGCGTAGACTCCTCCGAATAAAAACATTACATGAGTTGGCGAATAAGGTTTTAAACTATAACTAATCTGTTAGCCGGTGACCCTACAATAAAGAAATTTTTCAAAAAGTTTTCACTATTTCGAAGATTTTTTTTTTGGCTTGGATTCACTACAAATTTTATGTTTTCTAGATTCAATTTTGTATCACAATTAACTTTTTTCGCGTCAAGTTGTTAGAAATATTCAAAATTTTATTGTTTATAGAAAACAAATTTATTGTTTTTGTTTTCTAGGATCCTCAATTTTGTATCTCAATTCACGATCTTTAACATCATGTTTATAGATTGTCAAATCAATTTTATTTAAATAATCAAAATGTTATATTTTCTAGGTTTTTACGATTTTTCAGTCAATTTTTAGAAATTTTAAAGATTTTTTTGTTAATAGAAAACAAATTTTATCCAGAAGATTTAGTGTGAAACAAAATTTTATGATCTAGGTTGCTTTTTGTTACGATTCACCATTTTTTATTCCAAGGTAATAGAAATGTTCAAAATATTTCAAATCAAGTTTACATAGAGATTCTCAATTATATGTTTTCTAGGTTTTCACTATTTCGAAGAATTTTTTTGCTTCGGATTCATGACAAATTTTACGATTTTCTACTTAGGTTCAATTTGTTATCTCGATTCACGATTTTTGAAGTATTATAGAAATATTCAAAACTTTCTTTAAGAAATTTAACTTTTGTGCTAGAGGTTTGGGTAAGAGTTAGAGATGGCAGGAAAATTCGGATCCGGTCCGTATCCGCAAACATCCGGAAGATTTGGATCTCGAAAAATTCAGATACATATATTAAAAAATACGGATTATATCTGAAAATGCGGATATCTGGATCCATATTTTTTATTTAATTATTAATTTAATTAAATTTCAATATAAAATATATATATAAGCTAAAAAGTCTAAAAGTATGAACTTATGATATTATTGTATGTTATGCATGTTGAATTATTAATTGTTGAATTATTAATTATTGAATTATAAATTTTTAATTGGATTTTATTTGATATTATTAAGTAAATTGTGAATTTATATTATTTTTTATGTTTAATTTATATTGTGGTATCTTTAATTATGGATTATGATGTAAGATGTTATTATATGTTATTCATGTTGAATTGTTAATTATTGAGTTATGAATTTATGATTAGATTTTATTTAGTATTATTAGATAAATTGTCGAATTTATGTTATTTTTATGTTTAATTTATGTTGTGATAATTTTAATTGTGAATTTATGATGTTATTGTATGCTCTTCATGTTAAATTATTAATTATAAATTTATGATTGTATTTTATTTTATATCATTATATAAAATTTTAAATTATATTTTAAATTATTAAAATTTAATATTTACGGATCCGGCTATCCGGGATATTCGCCCGCAATCCGTGCGGATATTACCCGCATCTGAATCCTTATATATTTTTTCGGATTCAGATGCGGATTCAGATGTGAAATTATTAATGCGGATCCAGATCCGGATTTGGGTGCATTCGGATCTGGATCCGGATTTTGCCATCTCTAGTAAGATCGGAGAAGCTATTAAATTGTTATCATTAAAGCATCACCAAATGACTCCTCTAATTTTATTCTTTAAATGTCTATTTATTTATCTATGTGGTAAATAAAAAAAATTCTTTCAAAAGATTTTTGAAATATAAATAAATTTATATTATTTTTATTCTTCCAAAAAAAAATTATTATAGAACTTATTTCTCTTCAATAATAATGGTATAAAAAATTGTATAAAATTGATTAAAGAGGGAGAAGTCACTCTTTCATGTTGAAGTGAGAGAAATACTCTCATTTAAAAAATCTTATATAGAATGTCTATTGGAACCTTTAATGCATTCATGACTATTCAAATAAGAAGTAAAATCTCACTAGAAAAGTTTGTTGGTTAGCCCTCGTTTTAGTACAAATTTCCTTGGTAATTTTTCATAAAGATAATTTCTTTCTAATTAAATCCAATTGCCTAATTCATGACTATTCAAATAAGAAGTAAAATCTCACTAGAAAAGTTTGTTGGTTAGCCCTCGTTTTAGTACAAATTTCCTTGGTAATTTTTCATAAAGATAATTTCTTTCTAATTAAATCCAATTGCCTAATGCAAAGGTCTCTCTCTAGCTTCTAGGTTCAATTTTGTACAACAATTAAACATTATTGCTTAATCACTAATTACCACGAAGACATTTAAATGAACTAAACTCATTTAAAACATGAACGTCGAACTAAGTCAATGACATTAACACTGTAACTTCTCTATGAATTTATGTTGAAGTAAAGTATCAAATTTGGACATGTCCATAATCACATACATTTTTTTGTCCACGATAACATTTGTAATATTTAAAAATTTTTATTTAAATTTCATATATTTCTTATTTATAATTTAATAATATCATGAATGTTTTCACTAAATCTAGGATCCGATTCAAACCCATGGAGAGCTTCTCATCAGATCCATCTTAAATTCGATTCAAACAAATAAATTTATATGTGAGGGAAGCTTGAGCTAAATTTTGGTTTATGTGTGTTTCTATAATGAGAAATCAACAATAATCGATTTCTTTTTAAGAATAAAATGCATTTATAATAGAGTAATGTTAGAGTTATAAATATTTGTACAAATTATTTTTTTCATAAAATAATTTACAAAAATTTTTATTTCTTCTCTCTCTCTCTTTTTTTTTTTTTTTTTAAATAGGATTCAAATAGCTTAACCCACTGAAAAAAAAGGAAAGTTAGTCCACCGACACATCGACCAGTTGAATTGCATTAATCATGATGAATGAATTGTATTAGCAACCTTCGCTTCATTCAATTCCATCATTGAATCTTTCTTTTCCCTAGCTGAAGTTGAGGCTCCTTGTAATTGGCAACACATAATTATTCGGATGTCAATTTCCATTAAAGTATGGCACATTATAAAGGAAAAAAGATAGGTATACCCTCAAGTTTTGAGAAAATAATCATCAACACCCTTAAATTTTAAAAAAGAGACAACAAAACTCTATTTTAACTATAATACCTTTTACCTTTATTATTCTAAAAGAATTAACTCTTATGTTTTATAATAAATAGAAATGTAACATTAAAATAAGTATAATAATATATACAATTTTTAAAAATTTCAATATTTAAAAAATATTTTAATATTTTACAATCTATTAGATAATTTTATTATATTAAAGTAAATTTTACAATAAATAGAATCATAATATTAAAAAGAATGTGTTAAAATTTAATTTATTTTGAATGTTAAGTAAAATAATAATTTTAATATTAGTAGTATATGGATTTTTTTTACTTGTAAAATGTATTTACTGCAAATATTTATTTAAAATCTTAAGATAAATAAAAATATATTTACAAAAAAATATAATAATTTACATATTTAAATTTATTAAAATACTAAAATATTTTAATATTGTTAGTCTATTGCATTGATTACATTATTTAAATAATATTTTTATTTATAATAATATGACATAAGCATAAAAGGACATTTTTCCCAAACACAAAATAAGGACAAAAATAATAATAAAATTTCCAAACACAAAGCCAAGGACAAAACAATAATTAACCCTGACCAAGGGTTATTGTCGCCGGCGGTGGGTGGTCATTAAAGGGAGTAGGAAGCTCAAGCCACAACGAACTTGCTTTCATCGGTGGTGGTGATCTTGTTGGTTTTGTTGCTCACGGTTGCTTTTATGCTGAAGAATGCACAGACAAGCCGCGATGCAGCTATTGGCGAAGTTAAGAACTCATTTTAATCCAAGCTAAACTAAAGTAATCTTTATGTAACATTATTAATCATTTAGACTACTGTGAACCTCTTTTAATATTAATTACTTTTACTTGGTGGGAAGTGTGGCCTAATCGCAAGGCTGCTCTTGAGGATGCCTAGGGTCCTTCGAAATATAGATATGCAACTTGGTATTCTTATTTTATTGTACTTCTTTCTTCCTCTATTATAATCTTTATAAAATTTCTAGAATTTATACAAAAATATGAACTTTCATTGAGAATATAAAATATTATATTAAAGATAGTATAAATACTACTTATTTTATTAAAACAATAAAATAAATGAATTTTTAAATATTATTGTGCTTCAAAGAAATTTCCAAAGGCCAGCTTCGCTTCTCCATGCACTTAATAATTCATATTTGTTTAGAGCAGCTGCCTCTTTATTTGTGTATGCATGGGTTCTCCTTGATTAAACAGATATGAAAGTTTGTAGTAAGAGGGCAGAAGAATAGAGTGCAGAGTGAAAAAAGAACATAATAATTCAGAAGCAAGTGTCTAGAAATTTTAGCTTCCTTATCCTTTTGTGTAAACACTCAATATAAGCGAGAGGAACAAGGGGCTGAGATCTTATATTCCATAAAATTGTAGAAGATATGGCGTGTGTTCCATTGAAGGTGTCTAATCATCACAAATTGGTAGGTTTCAAATCAGATTACATTTTCATACGTTATGCTTGTGCTGATGAATTGAAGACCTATGATCGGCTTGATTTTGGTTTGTTTGGTCGGAGTTGGGTTCCTATTATTTCTTGGGCCATCATATTTGTTCCGGGAGTGAAAGAGAGTAATTGAGAGAGAGTTTGCCTCCAGCACAATTAAATAGTATGTGCACCGGGGCTTTGGTTGACGTTGTTGCATCTGGTTCTACTCGAGGAAATTATAGGGCCATTGATAGACACGGTGGCTATGAGACTGCTGTTCATGACGTTAGAACTACGGTTCGATTGAAGGAATTGAAGTTTGATAGGCGTGTGCAGTCTGGAGGTTCTCTTCTGTTGCAGATTAATCTTGTAGATCCAAAAGATGGTGGAGATATTGAGTGTGTCGATTTGGCTTTTGATGGTCAAGTATTTTGGAATTTGTATGCGAATTGAATATATAAGATATGTTGTGATCGGGAGAAAATCTATGGTACTTAGAGCTAATACAACTAATCATTGAATGTGTGATATTTGTAGTTGAGTTTAATATAACTATCACTTTGTATGTGATATTTATAGTTGAGTTTAATATAACTATCACTTTGTATGTTAATTTTTCAAAATAGATGAATACATGATATAACACCATTTGCTTGTTGGTTTTTTAAAATAAAAAGTATCTTTGATGTCTTTTAAAATTTTTCTCGAAAAATATTTTGAGAAAAATTTGTATGAATCGGGTGCACTACCTCAACATGAGTTGGCGCGCTTGACAATTAAGATCTTACTATTTGTTGGGTGCACCACCTCAACATGAGTTGGTATGCCCGATAAATGAGAGCCTACTATTTGAGTAGTTTGAGTAGGATAAGTAGATCTCACAGTAAAATCCACTAATTTTTATTATAAAAGAAAAAATGTCACATTAAAATTTGTGGTTTCATTAGAGGACCTACCTAAGCTGCCTAAAATAACAAACTCCCATGTTAACGTGGTGTGCCCAATTTATTTAAGTGTCGGTCTTCAGGAGTATCACACAGAAGGTTTTGACAGAGTGTGTAGGAGATTTTAAGTGGTATTGCAATTTGTCCTATTCTTAAGAAATAACTATGTTGAATTTGTCAGTCGAGTCATTTACTATTTTTCAACAGAAGGAATGGTACAGTTCTAGCATGTTCGACCTACAGATTAAGGATAGTTTGCTTTTGTAATTTTCCTTTTAAGTTGTTGTAATGGTAGACACAACAAGTGTAATAAAGTCTTTCATTCTTAAATATTTCTTTAATTTTCAACATCATTGTTTAAATTCTGGTTCAATAGATTCTAGATCTGGTTTTATTTGGTTCCATTTTACGGTGTTCATTGAAAACAAGAAAGAAAACAAACAAACAAACAACCAAGCCTTGTTGTTTGCTCTTTGCTTCGATCGTGTGTTTGATCAACGCTGGCATTGACCGGTTCAAGTGGTTGCTTGTTTATGGTTTTTGAACTTTATGTCACGCGTAATCAAATGGGTGGGTGGAATAAATAATGATGAGTTGAGAAAAGAACTTTGCCATTTATCACAATTTATATTATGACTTACTTATTTGTAGTCTTTTTTTTGTTTATCAATGATTGGCATTGATTGTCATTCCCAAGGAATAACCTAGTTGGTTGACCTTCTTTCGCATGGTAACAAGAGATCAAAAATTGAGATTAGAAGTCAAACCGTTCATATTAGAGGTCATATTTAATTCTTCGTAATGATAGTTATGTGGGCTAGTTACATAAGACAAGTAGAGTATTTTTTAGGGATTATAACTCAGGCTATAAGTGTCAATTTAAGGTGTATAATATATCGTATTTAATTTTGCGACGAGATGAACTAAACTTTAAATGTTAAAGCTATTTTACATGTAGTCGAGTTCAGAATTCTATATTTTCCATAGTCATTTTTACAATTTTAAGATATTTCACTATTTTTTCAATTGCTTTCAATATTTTTATCTTTTTTTTTCTTTACAATAGGATTTGAGTGCCATTTGTTTTGTTTTCCTTAGTTAGACTAGAAAAAAAAATTATTATAAAATAATATTTTAGATTTACGTGTGTTGGTAAATTTATGATATTTAAAGTTAGTATAAAATAGCTTAGAATCCTAGTTTTATTCGTTAACTCTTATCAATAATATTTTAGTTATTCAATTTTTTTTTGTCTTTATAGTTTATCAATCTTTACATTTCTACAGAGTTAGATATGTCTATCAAATGTTGTAGAACATGCCACAAAAAGATTAGTCATCTTAAAACAAACATACATTCAAATAATAGAGGAAGCACAAGTGACACAAAGATTTATCTTATAACACATGCAGATGATTACTCTCATCTTAATTTATTTATAATCAGGCATAACCTGATAACGTACTTTTTAACACAACACATAATGAGAAACAAAACAAAATAACAGAAGCAAACGCAAGCTTGCATATTCTAGCAACACAAGCTTTTTATTTGAAATCATCAACAAGTACTTAATAAAAACATCAACACCCTGTATGAAGTCTCATGAATTCATCCAAAGCGATCAGAGCAAATCATGCATGATGATGATGCATGAATTAAGTGTTGGCCTTAATCACTGAAACCACGAGAAACTGGACTTCAACAATGAGGGTCTCATTACTTGGAAGGTATCCCTTGGTGGTGTCATACAGATCATCCCTTGGCAAAAATTTGGAGGACTCTTTTTCCGCAGCCGAGTTGAAAAAATACTTAACTGCAACAAAATAATGTTTGATGTTTAATGTGTTAGCCAGCTCTTGTTTATGTAATAAGCTAGGCTTCAGATAGATATGAAGCTAGTGAAGAGTTGATGCTGTAAGGAGTGCGCACTGACCTGTTTGTTCAGCGCCAGCTCTATTCCTGCTGTATTGGTTGGGTATTTTGAACTTAAACTCTGCATAAACTGGTTTCGTAGGTGGAGCTTTTTGATAGTCAGCTAGCTTTAATGACACAGTGAGATAATTGCCTCTATCAGCCCCAGATCCTGCCGGATAGACCACCAGTTGCCTATATTTTACCAAATAGAATTTATTAAAAATATGAACAATGACACCTTGTGGTTTGCCAAAATAATCGCAAACAGTAGATGACTCTGTGTGGCCATTTCTTAAATTAGAAGTAGGTGCATACTTACCAATTTCTTTCTCCAACAGTAAATTCACTTGAACGCTGAACTGTATCACCTACAGAACCGAAAGCTGGGATTGTAAAACGATAAGTTCCATCGGCAGGTTCACTGACCAAGGAAAGAATTTCTTCGGAGCCAGTAGGTTTAACAACATAGACCTCAGCGCCAAATGCGCAACTGTCATCAACAAGGTACCCATTTGAAGGTTCATTAAATGTTGCAAGGTCAAGAAATTTTCCGAAACCCCATTCAGCCTTGCGCCTATCAAAGCGCCTCATCGGGACTTTAGCATCCTGAACCACCAAGTACTGGTTCGATAGCTGATCATACACAAACAATTTGTAGTACACATTAACATTCCAAGTACCATCAGGATGGGGATTGCTGTCATCTATTTTCAGGTAAAGGGACAGATGGTCCTTGCCACCATCATTCTTTTTCCATTGGGATAGAAAACCAATTTCCTGCCAGTTACAAAATAATTTAGAAATTAAACTTATAATAGTAGTTAACAAATGTTATGTAATATGTCTATTTTTAATTCTACAAATAATGCAAAATACTAAGCACACACATGAGCGGCTGCATGAATAGATGGACTTACCAATTGTAGCCCCCGGATTTGAAAACACCAGATTCAAAACTTTCAACCGTTGATTCGGATAGCAGCTTGAATGACTCTATTTTCAGTGAGTAGTCAGCTGGAGGAAGACTTCTTTTCTCCCTTAAAATTGCTGAAATTCACATAAAGATATATACATAAGAACATTGTTTACGTAGCAATCATTACAATTAATACGATCGATAATTTAAATGAAAAAAACTAAGATTATTTGAAAAACAGTAATTAGCACACAACGCACCGTTGTCGCCCATGGTAGAATTTCCGAAAAGATGAGAGGATTTGATGAACTCAAAAGGCAGGCAGGCAATTAGATGCAAATAGCTTTCGGTGGATATTACAGGATTAGCTACAACAGGCTATATATAGGCAGATTTTAAGATTTAACAAAGACTGGAGAAAGCCAAGCAACTCTTTCATTATTAACAAAGACCGATAACACAGCTGTGAAGTCAACCTAAATCAACTTGCAAATTATGGAATTTAAGCAAATTTAATTTATGTTATTCAAAACAGAATTACATAATTATTGACATTCACTTTGCTTTGATTCTGATATATTTGAAAGTTTCAGAAAATTTTGTGTTTGAAAACCAATAAGCTGAGCCCCCGGTGCAAAATTTCATAAGTTGACCCACATATTTTTTATTACTGCCAATAAAATTATTAGCCAATATTTATAATAAATTTCATTCTTTAATAATTTTTGTTAGGTAAGATCACTACAATAAATTTAGCCTGTATTAACCAATTAATAAAATTCTTTCCTTTATCTTGTATTAACCTAAATGGTCGCATACCTTTTTGGTTTCATGAATGCTTAGCTTTGTTCCTTGAAAGCTAAACTCAGTAGTTGTCGAATTAATGAAAATATGACAGCTTTTCAGTAATTTTTTAAAAGTACAATAACTAATTAAATAATTAGCTCAAACTATTCGAAATAAATGAGCATTTGTCTATTTTATTTCATTATCTTAACGGTGTACTATTATGAATATACACATGATAGAGATTATGAAAAAATAAGCACCAAAAAAAAAAAAAAACAGCATTGGATCCTACTTCTTATTCAAGAAGTTGCTATAGTTACTAGTTAGGCAAGTGAGCTTCGTAATATATCAAGCCTACATTAATGAAAATTATGTGAAATTTTCTGATTTTATTTTAAGAAAAACTAATTAATTTTCGTTCATTGGTTCCAATGAGTTTGTGTACCTAGCGGTTCTCTGTGATGAAACTCCCATGCAGGATACCTTATTGGTGATACTTATTTTTATCGTTGAAGTAGAATTTCTTCGTGTTAATTAACGATTAAAGTACTTAATAATGGCCATGAAATTATTAAAGAATGACTGTGTTTAGGTGAGGTCTGTAAATGAAAGCCTATTTTAGCCAATATTATAAATAAATTTGATTCTTTAATATTTTTGGTTTGGTAGGCCAACTAAGTTTGTATAAGACAAATATTAATAAATTTCATTATATAAAGTTTTTAGTTATATAAGGTCAATAATCAATATAAAAAATTTAGCCGTACCAGCCAATACTAATAAGTCATATGAAGTATAAATGAAGGTAATCGAAAGAAAAATTGGCAAAAGATATTTTATCAACGACAGTCAATTAGTTTTGGTCTGATATATTTGAAAGTTTCGGAAGTCGACGTTAAAGAATAATATAGCATGGCTCCTATTTGATGCCAATAAAATCTTTAGCCAAAATTAATAATAACTAAATTTGATTCTTTAATAATTTTAGTTAGGTAAGGTTGTTATAAGAAATTTGCCTTGTATTAGCAAATATTAATAAATTCCATTCTTAAATAATGTTAATTAGCGAAGGTAAGTGTAAACTAAGCATATAATAGTCAAAATTATAGTGACGGCAATTTAAAAAATTGTTAATTGAAATTTTTGATTTTTACTTGAGAATAGTCATTAACGGTTCTCTGATGAAAACTCGAGCGGATAATTTAAAAGTTAATTTTAGTCATTCTCTATATTGGTTAATGCTTATCTTTATCAATCTTTTTCTACCTTTTTTTTCCGATATGAAAATACAATTCTTCTTTTACCCATAGAAAACCTTTAATACTGAAAAATGTTGTATATGTGCCCACGGTTGCCATAAATCCCTTTAATTAGTGTTTCACAATTGTTATGAGATAACGCGCTAACTCTCAGCTTTCTTTGATAATATTTGCATTGTTAATGACAAAATGCTGGAGAGGGTTCTGTTGCAAGGATCAACTAGAAGGGGTATGTATCAACTTTTAGCTTCACAGTGAACTCATCCTAAAGCCAGTTCAAGCTCGGCCATATCCTTGTTTGCTAGTTTTTTAAATTCCGATCAGCTAGTAAATTCTGGACATGTTTCCAGTACTTGTTCTAGGTCTGCCAAGTTGTTAGATCTTTTGCACAAGCGATTAGGAAATCCTATTCATTAAGTACTTAGAATAATTCAGTCTCTTAGTAATAATGATTTAAAAATCAATAAAACTTAATTCTTTCATTCTGTGATGCTTGTCAATAATTCTTTCATTCTGTGATGCTTGTCAATAAGGAAAAAATCATAGGCTGTGTTTTAAATCTTTTGTGAGTAAAACTTCAGAACCTCTAGAACTCTTACATCTTGATTTATGGGCCCTGCACCTTTATTATAAGGAAATAGTTTTAAGTAATACTTTAGTATTGCGGATGATTAGGATTTTCTTGGGTTTTTCCTTATGAGTATCAAATCACGGACCTTACAAGCTTTTAAAGAATTCAAAATACAGATAGAGAAACTCTTGAATGAACAAATTAAAAAAATATAAAAGATTAGGGTGGTGACTTCAAAGTTTTCACATGTTTTCTCAAGAGCAAGGCATAGCCCTTAGAATTTGATGTTCACGTACACATCACCAACATGGTAAGGTCGAAGGAAAACATAGACACCTAGTGGAGACAGGTTTCAATTTTGGCACAAGCAGGCATACCACTATCTTTCCTGTGGGATACATTTCAAACAGCTGCTTTTCTCATAATTGGGCTTCCAACACTTGTCCTAGAAAGTGTATCATCTTTTGAAAACTATATCATAAAAGGCCTGATTATACTTTCTTACGAGTATTTGGTTCAGCTTGTTTTCCTTACCTTCGTAAGACCTACATTATTCTCTTAAGAATAGCTGCTTGTTCTTATCAGTGTTTAGATGAGATTATTAAGCAATTGTCTATTAGTTATTTTATCAGTCACGTTAACCTGTATTTAAGCAATTCCTGATGTACTGGTTTAATAGTTGAAAATATAATTCTTCTTTTATCCATATTCTTGTTTTTCTTTCACTTCACATACACATTTTCAGACATAAATTTATAACTATTATATTAGAGCTTATCCAAGGGCTAATATCAAATATAAATACTTTTATAGGGTCGGCCTACCCTGTCAACATACCAGCACTAAATGCTTTGTCAAATGGTGGGGCAATGGGTTCTACAGTAGGTCCCATTAAGTTTTAATCAGAGGCGAAGCTACGAGAGGACTAGCCTGAGCTTTAGCATAGGCAGCGCTTGAAAATTTATTCGAGACCTAATAATTTATAAACAAAACTTATAAATCTTAATAAATTAAGTAATGTTCATATCAGTTCATATTAGTTCTTAACATAATTCTGAATAAATTTAATAGAGTTAATGATGCTCACATTAGTCTTTAACAGAAATTTATATGTTAAACGAATAAAACTCATAATAGTCTCAATAATTAATATTTATTAAAAAATTGTTCACCACAATTTTTAATAATAATAAAATTTTCAAGGGTCACAAAGTGGGATCGATTATAGTCCCATAATGGAACCCACTCTTCTATCGTTCGGCACAGAATCAGTGGCTGGCCTTTCCACCGCCGCAGACAGGCTCTATAAGTTTTTTTTCCCCCTAATATCAAGCTTGACATAGAATTTTCTAATTTCAAGATTTAGCAAATTAATGTAAGTCCCACAAATTGATGCTAAAAAAATAATTTAAAAAAAAATACTGTAACAGTCAATCTGAGGAATTATTTATCTTTTTTTTTTAATGAAAATTGAATTATTCTGTATGAAAGTTCTAGCATCTGATTTAGAATGATCAATTTTGCTAAAAATTTATTTAAGTTTGATTATTTTTTTACATTTTTTTTGGCAAACCTCCGTTGTACAAAAAAATTTATTAATATAAAATATCAAAGATGACACTCACCCAAGACAGATGTAATGAGCCTTAACCCTCATAATAGATATAAAACTTAAGAGAGATATAAAACTAAAACAAAATGCATGCATGCAATGCATGATTACATTAATATAACCAATAAGAATCATACAAACGAGAATTAAACATAATTCTATAGTCACCAATGATAAAGCGAAATTAAACCAAACAACACCAAGCCAATCTGTAAGCCACAGTAAACAAATCGATGCATATACTTCCAATATGGTTCAAACATACGTCTCAAAATAAAAAACCAACAAACCCATGCTTAATCCACAAAACAGCAGCAATGGTAACAAAAATAGCAGGCAAAAGAACCGGTAACTTGATATATGATTTGCGCCATGAGAAAGAAGACAGGCAAATATATACCTCCTCAGGTTCTACTTAAATGGTCACATATACCTTTTTATTTTTTTTTAACTCTTATACCTTGTGACTATTAAAAGTTTATGAAAGAAATTAATTGGTTCTCAATTAAACCTCTAAGTGGAAGAATGTCAAAGATTGCGGCTAGTGACTGTTGCATCTAGAAGCCACAAATTTTGAAAGCCACAATTTTTGAATAAGAAAAAGAGAAGCTGAATTTGTTGAAGAAAGAAAAAAAAAAAGCGCCAAAATTTGGCTATAAATATAGGGTCTCCCCCTCATTTTTGCATCCAATTTTGGTGAGAATTCAAATTGAGAGCAGAGAAATATTCTTAAGTATGTAGATATATTATAGGAACATTTTGGCTCCTCAATATGAGTATTACGAGCGTGCTTTGTTAAAGAATATTTCTCGAAATTATGTCTTTGGGGCTTGGGTGAGAGAAAATTATTTATGAGATTATGGTTGTAACAAATTTTCATAGAGTAAATATTTTTCTCTAGTTGTATGTTCATAATGACCTCGGTTTTTCTCTGAATTTGAAGTTTTTCACATAAATCTTGTGTTTTAAGATTGATATTATTCTTCATTTAATTATTTTTATTGATCTGTTGCTTGACAAATTGCTCGGAGTGATCTTGGGAGGAAGCTCAATTTCCTAGCAAGTTTGCCTTCTGCAAAATTAAATAGTATGTGCACCGAAGCTTTGGTTGATGTTGTTGTATTGGTTACTCGAGGAAATGATAGGGCCATTGATAGACACGGTGGTTACGAAAACTGCTCTTCATGCAGTTAGAACTATGGTTCGATTGAAGGAATTGAAGTTTGATAGGTATGTGTAGCTTGTGTTAAAATTAGTTGCTGAATTGGCTACAGAAGTCAGCTATCATGTTCATAGGTTGTTAAGCAAATTGCTGAGTCAACTGCCACATTGGTAGGTTGTTATGCAAATTAAAATGTTTGTTATTTCCTTCCAGTTATTGGTTGAGCAAAGCTGTATTAGAGCTCATGTTTTTGTTCTTGTAGAAGTTCCTAGATATTCCTATAAATACTTTTGTAATCTCAGTTCAATTGAAGCTTAATAAGATGAATTCAGTTTTTAAATTTTCTCTCTGGAGTTACAATACTTTCTCTGCATTTCTTTAGCTTTCTCAGCAAACAAACAAAATATATTTCTTTAACTTGGTATTAAAGCCATCTCGCAGTCTTCTTTATGGCATCAACAAGTTCAAATAATCAATCTACCACTACTGCTATAAACTCTTTCACCTTTACTACTCCAATCAAGCTTGATCACACAAACTACAGAGTCTAGAAATAGCAAGTACTTTCTTCCACTCTTGGCCATGGAATTAAATGCTACATTGATGGATCTAGGCTCTGTCCTGATCAATTTCTTCCTTCTAGACCTAGATCTGAAGGTTCCTCTTCCAACACAAATAGGGGTGGGCAGAACTGAAACCGAAACCGAAAAACATTTGGTTCGGTTTGGTTTTTTATGATTTTGGTTCTGTTTTTTCGAATCTAAAAATTTGAATATTACCGAACTCAATCATTTGCTTTGGTTCGGATTTCGGATTAAAACTCACAAAATTTGAACCGAACTGATAGCAAGGCATTTTTGTAATTTCACGATAGCATATACATAACACATGTTTGCACTTTGCCCTCGCTGCCTAAAGTCCTAAAAAACGGTGGCAGATGTGGTTTTAATGGCAATGAGAGAGGTAGTTATCAGGGACAAAGCTAAGGGAAAGGAAACTGGAATAATAACTATAAAGGGTTTTTACTGGTAGCGGTTTTAACAATAACTTTACTGTTGGTTTTAACAATAGCTATAGAAGTGGTGGTTTTGGTTCAGAAAGTAATGGAAAGAATTTTGCTCAAAGAGAAGTTACCTGTCAAATCTGTTTCTGGTTCAATCATACTGCTGCAATGCGAAGACAAGTTCAATAGAAACTTTGTTCCCAATTTTCCAGTTCAAGATTACTTTCTTAATAAGAGTCAGAGGTCAAAGGCAGCTTATGTGGCCACATCTGAGGGAGTCGCTGGTTAGAGTTAGTATCTTGACAATGGAGCAACTCATCACCTTACTAGTGTTTTTAAAAAATGATGGTAAGGTTTATTTTGGCTCTTATTGATTGCTTGTAGGTAATGATTAAGGTTTTAAATTACATTATGCTTGCTTGTATACTTACTTTGGCGCATGTATTCATATAAAAGATATTTTATATGTTCCCAAAATTACTAAAACCTTTATCAGTGTTCCAAACTTCTTACTGATAGTAACATTATCATTGAATTTACCTCTGATGTTTGTTTTCTAAAGAACAATGTGTCGGAAACTCTATTACTTCAGGGGTTTGCTGAAGGTGGTTCGTACAAGATACTGTCATGGCATACTCTTTCTCTGATATGCAAGTCTTTAAACCAAGCTATATGGTGTTAGTTCTTTCTTTCAATAAAGATATCATTTCTGTCAAAAACTCCAGTGGTGTTCTGCCTTTAAATACAGAGTTTATGTCTCCTATAGGTTTTCATACTTCAGGCAATGTTTCAGCAAATCTCTTGCGTATTAGACTTGGTCATTCCAGCAAACATGTTATTCAAATTGTTCTGAGAAAAAAAAATTGTTTGTCTTATGTTAATGTCAATAACCAATCTTTCGAGTTTTGTGTTGCAAGTCAGCTTGGAAAATTTTTGTCAATTACATTTCTCAGTCATTGAAATCAATCAAAATATCCTTTAGAATTCATCCACACAGATTTATAAGGGCCAACTTATGTCATATCTATGAATGGTTATAGATATTACATTTCTTTTGTTGATGATTACAGTATATGTTGCTGGATTTTTCCTCTGGCTTCGAAGTCAAATGCCTTAGTCACTTTCAAAAATTTTTAAATATATGGTTGAAAAATAATTTAGTCTCTCTATTAAGGACTTACAATCTGATATGGGAGGAGAGTTTAGGCTTTTCCACCCCTTTTTTCAACGACGAAGAATATTCTCCCTAATATTAAAGTAGGGACAAAGTAGGGATATTCTTCCTAAGCCAAAGTGGATATTCTCCCTAATATTAATAAGTCTGACTCTAATTAAAATGACAAATCACTCTTTTAATGTATATTGAATTTTAAAGATCCCAATGCAAGAGTAACTAATCTATAAAAGGGTATTCCAATTATATTATTAAAGATAATTTTAGGTGAAGCTAGTCAGGGCGAGGGCTTTACGCAAATGACAGCACTCAATTAGGGGAGACATAATAAGTTTTAACTACACTTTAAAATACTTATAAAATTCAAACAAAAATATAAAAAGAAAGAAGCTAACAAACAAAGAGAGCCCTGCCTCCAATGGTAAAACTATAAAAGTTTATGGGCATAACCCAACTCAAAAGCTAACTCAAGATTTGAGATTTATGCAAGTCTAATATACTTTAGTTCAATACTCAGTTAACGTGGGATATTTTTCTTAACACCACTCGTCACGTTTAGGCTGGTCTTTTTTACCGATCCTTGTCACGTGGCAAGATAGTATGGGCCCATTTGTGCATGAGTTTGTCTATGATATTATTTAGAAGTCAATTGGCCTAACTCAACTCAAAAGTTCGTTCAAACATTGAGAGTTATCGAAGTCTTTTATATTTGACCCAAATTTAATACTCATGTGTAATATTTTCCTAAACAGAAACTATATTCTTATATTAAAAAGGCGAATATGGTAGATACACCCCCAAAGTTTAGAGAAATGATCATACATACTTTAGTTTTCAATAACGAACACTAAAATCCCTTTTTGTCTAATTTATCATTTGTCTCTATGATCCTTAAAAATAATAATATTAATAATAACTCTAATATTTTATTATAAATAATAATATAATACTAAAATAATTATAAAAATATATAGATTTTTAAAAATTTGATAATATTAAAATCCATTAGATATATTTTATTTATTTTATAGTAAATTTTATAATAAATCAAAAAATAATTTTAAAAGGAATAATTTTTACATGAAAACTAAGTTATTTTGAATGTTATATAAAAAATTTTAATATTATTAATATGTCAAATTTATTTTATTAATTGTAAAATGGTACGTATTGGGGGGCGTTTTTCCTTTGCTCTCGTGAACATATGATGCTAAACTAATCTCTGAGTGAGTTTGGCTATTGAGGATCATTGACCTTTATAAAATTTAAGTAGAACTTGTTAATTTATTTTCCTCCCTTTTATTATTACTAGCATTGCTATTAAATCAGCGAATTACAACTAGAACACAAAAAAAAAAGCCAGTAAATCGTAAAAATACAAATATTGGTGCTTATTGGACTCAACAACTCTTTATTTATTCAATTGAACTCAACAACTCTTGACTTGTTGATCTTAAATAAAATAAAACAAGGACACACGTAATAACTCCTTCCCCCTTAAAAAGGGACCTTGTTCTCAATGCTGAATTCTGGAAATTGCTTTTGAATTACTTCAATATTCTCCCAGGTAGCCTCTGATGGCGATAATCCATGCCAATGGACTTTCTTCCGTCAGCGGAATCTACTATCAAGAATCGCTTGTGGCCTTGGGCACAATGATTCAACATCAGCAGTAGTGAGTGGCAATTCAGTCTAAACCAATACCTTCTCTCCAATCTTCTTCTTCAATTTAAAAACATGGAAAACAGGGTGTATTCGAGATTCATTCGGCAAATCTAACTTGTAAGCCACATTTCCAATTCTTTTAAGAACTCGAAATGGGCCGTTGTATCAAGGGGCTAATTTCAAGTTTTTTTATCAATGAAATTGATGCTTGCTGATATGATAGAAGACTTAAATAAACCCAATCCCCTTCTTCAAATTCACGATATTTGTGGTGGAGATCATACACCTTCTTCATTCGTGACTAAGCTTCTTGAATTGTTGCATGCAGATTACTAATAATTTCATCACGAGCCATAAGTTCTTTCTCAACTGCATCAACCATAGCCATGCCTGGAATATAACTCAACAATGTCGAAGGTGGCCACCCATAAAAAAATTCTAAAGGATTTTTTTTATTACTGAGTTCCAAATTGTATTGTAATAATACTCTGCCCAAGATAACCACTTACTCTACTCTTTTGGTTGGGAACTAGCAAAACACCTCAAATACATCTCCACTGTACGATTTACTACCTCACTTTAGACATCAGTTTGAGGATGATATGCTGAACTAAAGTTAAATTTAGTACCATTTAGCTTGAATAATTCAGAACAAGATATGCTGGTGAAGGCAGGGTCTCTGTCACAAACAATTGTGTAACATATGCATTTTTTTTATTATGTATATTATTATTTAAAACAAAAGGGGGTGTATTTGATATTTTGGGTGTATAAGGAGATGGGAAACGGGTGAGAAAACATAGAGCAAAACTGAGAAAGAGGGAGAGAGCTGACTCGACCAACCCGTAACCCTAATTTTTGGCCCGGTTGTAACTCTCCTTTCCGGACACCTCACCGGCCGAGCAAGGTGTCAAACGAAAGCTTGTGAACCGACCGTCAACCTTTACATGACCTTGCTGCCAGAAACTGCACGGAATGCTGCTGATTCCATCCGTCTTTGGTCGCGCCACCAGTTGGAAAAGGTTCCCCACCTCACCATCTTCCTTTCCCGACTACCCACCGCCACCGAGGAGGCCGATTTGCCGCCGATCAACCACCCGAAGAGCCGTAGCTGAAAAGGCTCGATCCAGCGCCACCGCGGCGCGTCAGAACTCACTACCACCACTACCTTTGGACTCAGGGTAGTCAATTGGAGCTCGTCCGACCATCCCGACCGTCGTTGGTTGCCGTTGACTTCGTTGACCTGTGAAGGGCATTTTGGTAATTTCATAATTCAGCACAATTTCGTAATTTTTGAATGTTCAGGATGCTTAAGTAATTCCAAAAATTTAATAGTTTGTTCATTTACGAATTTGAGGGTTGTCGACAAGTATAATTTTGGATTTTATTAGTAAATTACGAGTACGGGGTTAATACAGTAAGCTGAGAGACTTGAGAGTTGAGATGTCTGGATGAATATTTACTTTAGGCTTTATTTTTGTGACGATAGTTTGAATTATAAATCTGGGAACCAATTATATCGTTTCTTTAACATAGGTGGATTTGCAGGTGAAAATTTACCTGCGGACTTAGCCGATAACCGAGTCTGAGTTTATCACTGTGAGTGGAATATATTAAACCTATTTGTGTATGCTTTGTTTTATATATTAAAGCTTGTTCGTGAAATAAGTATTTTAATTGTTTTCATTTAATGGTTCTCTGAAATAAATATTTTATACGTATTAATATTTTGTTAAGTTACATTTATTCATTTATGTTTCGTATCGACTTTGAATTTGTAAAAGAGGTGATTGATTTCGAGTATGATTTAAAGTGTTTATATATGGATTTCGAGCATGATTTAAAGTGTATACATGTTGATTTCGAGCATGATTTAAAGCATATTTATGATGATTTCGAGCTTGATTTAAAATGTATATACCTTAACTTCGAGCATGATTTTAATTTTATATATGTGTATATAAGTTATGAAAAATCATGAAGAAAATACCTATTCCCTCCAGATAATATAAGATGAGATGAGATGAGATAGTAGGCCTTTGGGGCCCGTATGAACACACATAAAGGTTTTGGGTCGTGTGTTTGGGGCTTTCGCCTTTTGGAGGCATATGCATGCAGACAGATATTTAGATATGATGAGATTTAAATCCAGGTGGTCCGGACACGATGACACCAGATAGCGCAACATTGCATGTCCGTTGGGATCCGGATATGAATTATGATGATAAGTATGAGATGGCACGTCCCCATCTATCCGTGTAATCCCGAGGCATGATGGTACCCAGATAGTACATCAATGCCCGTTCGTTGAGGTTCGGATATGACGAGATTACTCCCCCAGGTATTTGTTTAAGAATAGTTGTATTATTTAGTATTTGATATTTTAATGTAACATATGAATATGTTATATTTATTTATGCAAATAATTAAAACAATAGGGGTTTATGTGATAAATCAAGGGGGTCTATGTGTTAATCATGAGGGTTGTAGTTGATATTTTGTGGGTCTATTTAAAAGGAAAACCGGGTGAATTTGGAGCAAACCGAGAGAGAGAGAGGAGAGTGTTTGACCCGACCCGGACTTCACGATCTCGATCCGGCTTCGTCGCCGCGCGTGGGAGGACACCACCGGCATCGTTCAACTCACCTCGACGAGAAGTGTCTAGCCCGAGCTTCCCTACCGCCGTTGGGTGAATTCCGGTCAACGTTGACTTTAGAGGCATTTTGGTAATTTCGTGTGTTAAGGGTAATTTCATACAGCTTTGAGGGTGATTTTGTAATCTGAATTGAGGATAACTTGGTAATTTTATGATGTTGAGGGTAAATTAGTAAATTATGAAATTGACGGTAGCATAATTTTGGATTATAAAGTAAATTACGAACATGGAATTAATACGGTAAGCCGGGAAAAATTGAGAGTTGTAATGTTAGTACGAATATTTATTTTAAGCATTATTTTTGCGAGATTAGTTTGAATTATAATTATGGAAAGTAATTATATCATTTCTGTAAAATAGGTAGATCTGCGGACGAGAATCTACCTGCGGACTTGGTTGATCGTCAAGTCTGAAATTGTCACTGTAAGTGGAATATATTAAAATTGTTTGATTTTTATGTAGTGAAGCTTGTTAGTGAAATGAATATTTAAATTGTCTTTATTTAATGGTTTTTCGAAATAAATGTTTATTCCATATAAATATTTCGTTAAATTATATTTATTTATTTATGCCCCGTATCGATTTTAAAATGGTAAAAGAGATGATTAATTTACGAACATGATTTAAAGTGCTTTAATGTGGATTTCAAGCATGATTTTAAGAGTATATGATTTGATCTTGAGCGTGATTTAAAAGTGTATATATGTTGATTTTGAGCATGATTTAAAGAGTATATGATGGATCTTGGGCAAGAGATATATTGATTTCGAGTATGATTTAAAGCATGATTTAAAGTGTATATATATAATGATTTCGATCATGATTTTAAGTTTTAGGAAAATACTCGTTCCCTCCAGATGAGATGAGATAGTAGGCCTTTGGGGCTCGTCTGAACACACATAGAGACTTTGGGCCGTGTGTTTGGGCGCTTTCGCCCTTTGGGGGCATATGCATGCAGACAGACATTGAGATATGAGATCAGATGGTCCGAACACGATGTCGTAGGATAGCGCATCATAGCACATCCGTTGAGATCCGGGGTATGAGTTATGCTGATAAGCATGAGATGGTACGTCCTTTCCTCTATCCGTGTAGCTCCGGGCATGATGGTACTCAGATAGTACATCATTGCCGTCCGTTGAGGTCTGGATATGGCTAGATTATCCCCTGGGTATTTGTTTAAGGATATTTGTTTTACTTAGTATTTGATATTTCAGTACGAGATGATATTTCAATATGAGATGGTGTTTCAATATGAGATGTTTTTCTTGATTTTGTGGCAGTATGAAAATATGTTTATATTCAAAATATGATTGAAATGAAAGAAGTTTTTACATGAAAATATATTTGTTTGAGAAAAATAATTATACAAGTGATGCAATTATTTTTGTAATTATTTTATGTTTTAAAAACTACTATCCACTCACTGATCTCGCTGAGTTTTATATTCATTCCATTTTATTATATTCCCCCCCCCAGGAGATTACAGGTACAACAGTTAACCCAACGGCTGTACATAGTTGGAGTCATTTAGGCCACTGAGTTTGTTTGAGGATATAGAATAATTATTTTCTTTTGGTTAATGTATAATTATCATGTTTTGGATTTATATTAGGGATGTGATGTAAGAGTTAACATACGTGTGTATTATTGGATATGTTACCGGATGAGATTAGGTTGATGTAGTTTGGTGTATAATAAATGATTTGGGAGTGCTTGTGTTGTAATTGCAGGTTTGGGAATGTTATATGTTTGGGGGAGGTTCTGCCGAAATTTCGGTAGAATGCTCATTAATATGATGATTTTTAATATTTGAGTTCAGTTGCTCAAGATAGTTGCCTATGGGAATGGGGCGGGTCGTCTCAGTTGGTATCAGAGCATGGTTTTAGATTTTGTAGACTTTACTTGTTTAAGAAGAATAAGTTTATAATTTTGATAAGAAGGAATTCATAATGGTAGTGGTAGACGTGGCCATGTATAACCATTAGCTAGGTTGACTCATAGTATTGTACCTGTAGGGACAAGTGAAGCTATTATGGGTATATTATCTATCTTTGGCTGTGAAGCACATATTCTTATTGATCAAGAATCTACACATTCTTTTGTTTCCCGTACGTTTGCTAAGCATGTAGAGCGAGAGCCTAAACCACTAGATTGTGACTTAGTTGTTAGTACACCTACGGGAGAGTCACTTCTTGGGAAGAGTGTGTTTCGGAATTGTGTGATTAGAATAGGTGATCAGGAATTTGAGGCGAATTTGATTATTATAGATATTCGAGATTTCGATGCTATTTTGGGTATGTATTGGCTTGCATCTCATTATGCTACAGTGGATTGTTTCACGAAGGAAGTTGTGTTTAATAAGCCGGGGAAAATGTGGTGAAATTTTGTAGGGAGCGCAAAATTTTACCTTCATGTATCATTTCCGCCATTAATGCGAGACGGTTGCTTAGAAAGGGATGCTCAGCTTACTTGGCATATGTGGTGGACATAAAAGTTCAAGAGTTGAAATTGGAGGATATTCCAGTGGTCCAAGAGTTCCCAGATGTATTTTCTGATGAACTGCTATATCCATGGCACCATACAGGATGGCTCTAGCAGAATTGAAGGAACTTAAGGTTCAACTACAGGAATTAGTGGATAAATAGTTTATCAGGCCTAGTGTTTCCCCTTGGGGAGCTCCAGTTTTGTTTGTAAAGAAGAAGGATGGTACCCTCATACTTTGCATTGACTATCGGCAGTTGAACAAGGTTACGATACGCAATAAGTATCCACTTCTGCGTATTGATGACTTGTTTGACCAACTTCAGGGGGCTAAGGTATTTTCTAAGATCGACTTGCGATCGGGATATCATCAGCTTAGAATTACGAGTTTTTGGTGATGTCCTTTGTGTTGACTAATGCTCTAGCAGCTTTTATGGATCTCATGAATAGGGTATTTCACCAGTATTTAGATCAATTTGTAATTGTGTTCATCGATGATATTTAGGTGTATTCTCGAAATGAAAAAGAGCATGCTGATCACTTGTGGATGGTTCTGCAAACTTTGAGAGAAAAACAGCTTTATGCCAAGTTTAGTAAGTGTGAGTTTTTGTTGGACAGGGTGACATTTTTAGGCCACGTGATATCAGCTGAGGGCATTTATGTCAATCCCCAAAAGACTGAAGCAGTTGTAAAATGGGAACGACCTTCAAATGTCACAGAGGTTCGGAGTTTCCTTGGTTTGGCAGGGTATTATCGTCGATTTGTAGAGGGATTCTCTAAGATTGCCACTCCGTTAACACAGTTAACTAGAAAGAATGCCAAGTTCTAGTGGAATGATGATTGTGAAAAGAGTTTTTAAGAACTCAAGACACGTCTTACTTCAGCACCAGTTCTTACACTTCCATTGGGCAAGGAAGGGTTTGTAGTATACAGTGATGCCTTCAGGCAAGGATTAGGTTGTGTGCCAATGCAACACGGAAAGTAGTGGCTTATGCTTCTAGACAACTTAAAAAGCATGAGCCAAAATTACCCAACACATGACCTAGAGCTGGCAGCGGTGGTGTTTGCACTTAAAATATGGAGACATTATTTGAATGGGGTAACTTGTCAAATTTTCATTGATCATAAAAGTCTCAAGTATTTGTTTACTCAGAAAGACTTAAATTTGAGGCAGAGAAGATGGATGGAGTTAATTAAAGATTATGAATGCACTATTGATTATCATCCTGGCAAAGCGAATGTAGTGGCTGATGCATTGAGTAGGAAATCTTCTGGTTCTATGGCTCATATACTAGTAGCCAGTATACCTCTGTTGATCGAGTTAAGATCTTTGGGAGTTGAGTTAGATGCTGATAACTGCGGAGCTTTGATAGCTAATTTTCAAGTTAGGCCTACTTTGATTGACAGAGTCCATCGGATGCAAGCACAAGATCCCTAGTTAATGAAGTTGATAGAGGATGTGTAAAAAGGTTTACGAACCGATTTCATGGTGAGAGATGATGGAGTTTTAGTCATGGGTAATAGACTGTGTGTACCGGATATTGAAGAGCTAAAGAGGAGATCATGGAAGAAGCTCATTGTTCAGCCTATGCAATGCATCCCGAGAGTACGAAGATGTACCATACCTTAAGGGACCATTACTGGTGGCAAGGCATGAAAAGAGAGATTGCAGGATTTTTTTCTCGATGTTTGGTTTGTCAGCAGGTTAAAGCCGAGCATCAGAGACCTACAAGGTATTCCCAGCCGCTTCCTATTCCCGAGTGGAAATGGGAGCATATTACTATGGACTTTGTATCAGGACTTCTACCATTCAAAACCAGCTATTCAATGGATAAGTTCGGAAGTCTTTATGTAGCTGAGATAGTTTGTCTTCACGGAGTATCGGTATCTATTGTTTCAAATAGAGATTCTCGATTTACTTCGAAGTTCTGGACTAGCTTACAAAATGCTTTATGTACGAAGTTGAATTTCAGTATAGCTTTTCATCCTCAGACTGATGGCCAATCAGAACGTACCATTCAAACTTTGAAGGATATGTTGCAAGCATGTGTTATGGAAATCAAGGGTAATTGGGACATTTATTTACCTTTGATGGAGTTTGCGTACAACAACAGTTATCAAGCTAACATCAAGATGGCTCCATATGAGGTTTTGTATGGACGGAAATGCAGAGCTCCAGTATGTTGGGATGAAGTTGGTGAGCGGAAGTTATTTAGCCCAGAATTAGTTCAAGATACTAATGAGCGGGTACAACTTATTCGGGATAGATTAAAAGTGGCTCAAGATAGACAGAAAAGCTATGCGGATAAGCGTAGGTGGAAACTGGAATTCAGTGTTGGTGATAGAGTGTTCTTACGGATATCTCCTTGGAAAGGAGTACTTTGCTTTGGAAAGCGTGGGAAGCTCAGTCCACGTTACATTGGGACATATGAGATCGTAGAGCGTATTGGTCTATTGGCTTATCGATTAGCTCTACCACCTGAGTTGTCCAGAATCCATAATATGTTTCATGTTTCAATGCTCTGAAAGTACATGTATGATCTGAGTTATGTTTATCGAAGCAACCGATTCAGTTGAAGGAGGATTTGACTTACGAAGAGGAGCCAGTTGAGATGCTAGAGGGAAAGCACCAGGTGTTGCGTTGGAAAACCATTCCTTTGGTAAAAGTGCTGTGAAGGAATCACTCAAAGGAAGAGGCTACCTGGGAATCCAAGAACTAGATGCGAGCTCAGAGCCCTCATTTATTTCTGACTGGTACGTAAATTTCGAGGACAAAATTTTTATAAGTGAGAAGGATTGTACCATATGAATTTGTTATATTTATTTATGTAAATAATTAAAACAATAGGGGTTTATATGATAAATCAAGGGGGTCTATATGTTAATCATGAGGGTGTAGTTGATATTTTGCAGGTGTGTTTAAAAGGAAAACTGGGTGAATTTGGAGCAAACCGAGAGAGAGAGAGGAGAGTTTTGACCCGTTTCACCCGTTTGACCCGACCCGGACCCGCAAATTTGACCCGGTCGTAACTCCCTATTCAAACCACCCCACTGGACGAGCTTGGTATCAAATCGAAGCTTACGAGATAGTGAACATTCCCCTGCCATCCCCGCCGGCCAGAAACATTGAGAACGCTGTCGAACGAGAGCGCTAAGCTCGAGCACGAATCCCATCACGATTTGGCCGTGTTTTTGCCAGATTTTGGTGATGCCACCACTTGGATTTTGTTCTCCACCTTGTCCTCTTCCATTCCCGATCAGTCACCGGCACCGAGGAGTCCGTTTTGCCGCCGACCGATCACCCTAAGGAGCCGCGGCTTCACCAGCTCGATCCGGCTTCGCCGCCACCGTTTGGTGAATTCTGGTCAACGTTGACCGTAGAGGCATTTTAGTAATTTCACGTGTCGAGGGTAATTTCGTAATTTATAGCTTTGATGGTGATTTTGTAATCTGAATTGAGGATAAATTGGTAATTTTATGATGTTGAGGGTAAATTAGTAAATTATGAAATTGACGGTAGCATAATTTCTGATTATATAGTAAATTACGAATACGTGATTAATACGGTAAGCCGGGAAAAATTGAGAGTTGTAATGTTAGGACGAATATTTATTTTAAGTGTTATTTTTGCGAGATTAGTTCGAATTATAATTATGGAAAGCAATTATATCATTTCTGTAAAATAGGTGGATCTGCGGACGAGAATCTACCTGCGGACTTGGGTGATAGTCGAGTCTGAAATTGTCACTGTGAGTGGAATATATTAAAATTATTTGATTTTTATGTAGTAAAGCTTGTTCGTGAAATGAATATTTAAATTATTTTTATTTAATGGTTCTCCGAAATAAATGTTTATTCCATATAAATATTTCGTTAAATTATATTTATTTATTTATGCTCCGTATCGATTTTAAAATGGTAAAAGAGATGATTGATTTTCGAACATGATTTAAAGTGCTTTTATGTGGATTTCGAGCATGATTTTAAGAGTATATGATTTGATCTTGAGCATGATTTAAAAGTGTATATATGTTGATTTTGAACATGATTTAAAAAGTATATGATGGATCTTGGGCATGAGATATATTGATTTCGAGTATGATTTAAAGCATGATTTAAAGTGTATATATATAATGATTTCGATCATGATTTTAAGTTTTAAGCAAATACCAATTCCCTCCAGATGAGATGAGATAGTAGGCCTTTGGGGCCCATCTGAACACACATAGAGGCTTTGGGCCATGTGTTTGGGCGCTTTCGCCCTTTGGGGGCATATGCATGCAGACAGACATTGAGATATGAGATCAGATGGTCCGAACACGATGTCGCAGGATAGCGCATCATAGCACATCCGTTGAGATCCGGGGTATGAGTTATGCTGATAAGCATGAGATGGTACGTCCTTTCCTCTATCCGTGTAGCTCCGGGCATGATGGTACTCAGATAGTACATCATTGCCGTCCGTTGAGGTCCGGATATGACTAGATTATCCCCTGGGTATTTGTTTAAGGATATTTGTTTTACTTAGTATTTGATATTTCAGTACGAGATGATATTTCAATATGAGATGGTGTTTCAATATGAGATGTTTTTCTTGATTTTGTGGCAGTATGAAAATATGTTTATATTCAAAATATGATTGAAATGAAAGAAGTTTTTACATGAAAATATATTTGTTTGAGAAAAATAATTATACAAGTGATGCAATTATTTTTGTAATTATTTTATGTTTTAAAAACTACTATCCACTCACTGATCTCGCTGAGTTTTATATTCATTCCATTTTATTATATTCCCCCCCCCCCAGGAGATTACAGGTACAACAGTTAACCCAACGGCTGTACATAGTTGGAGTCATTTAGGCCACTGAGTTTGTTTGAGGATATAGAATAATTATTTTCTTTTGGTTAATGTATAATTATCATGTTTTGGATTTATATTAGGGATGTGATGTAAGAGTTAACATACGTGTGTATTATTGGATATGTTACCGGATGAGATTAGGTTGATGTAGTTTGGTGTATAATAAATGATTTGGGAGTGCTTGTGTTGTAATTGCAGGTTTGGGAATGTTATATGTTTGGGGGAGGTTCTGCCGAAATTTCGGTAGAATGCTCATTAATATGATGATTTTTAATATTTGAGTTCAGTTGCTCAAGATAGTTGCCTATGGGAATGGGGCGGGTCGTCTCAGTTGGTATCAGAGCATGGTTTTAGATTTTGTAGACTTTACTTGTTTAAGAAGAATAAGTTTATAATTTTGATAAGAAGGAATTCATAATGGTAGTGGTAGACGTGGCCGTGTATAACCATTAGCTAGGTTGACTCCTAGTGTTGTACCTGTGGGGGCAAGTGAAGCTATTATGGGTATATTATCTATCTTTGGCTGTGAAGCACATATTCTTATTGATCTTGAATCTACACATTCTTTTGGGGCGGGTCGTCTCACTTGAAATATCTCGTTCATCAGGGCTTGGAAGGTAGAAGGAGCATTGGTAAGAGCAAACAGCATTACTAGGAATTTGCAGTGGCCGTGATGTGTTCTGAAAGCCATTTTTGGAGCGTTATTTGGTACCAAACAAATTTGGTGATAGCCGATATGTACATCAAGCTTGGTGTTTTTCCTTTGCTTCGGTGAACCTATGATGCTAAACTAATCTCAGAGTGAGTTTGGCTTATTGAGGAGCCTTGACCTCTGTAAAATTTAAGTAGAACTTGTTAATTTATTTTCCTCCCTTTTATTATTACTAGCATCGCTATTAAATAAGCAAAATACAACTAGAACACCTAAAAAAAAGCTACTGAATCGTGATAATACAAATATTGTTGTTTATTGGACTCAAATACAAATATTGTTGTTTATTGTACTCAACGACTTTTGACTTATTCAACTTAAATAAAATAAGGACACACCTAACATAAAATTTATATAACCCAAAGATTTATTTAAATTATTTATACTAAAAATAAAATTTTTAAAAATTACTTGAAGTATTGGATATTTTTTATATTATTAGTTCTTTGGGCAAGTTAAATTATTTATATTATATTTTTTTATTGAAAAGTTTTGAAATTAATTTTTTAGTTATTCTATTCAATAAGTATTAGGGTAAAAAAAGGTAAATACTTGGTTAGTTCCTATATTTTAAATTAGGTGCCCATTTGACCCTTATATTTTGAAAAATATCTAAAGACATCCCTACTATTAAATATTGACACTTTCTCTCTTACTTTTTGGAAAATTATCATTCGTATATCCTTATAATACACTTTTTATCAGACGTACTACAACACTTTCAATGTGTATTAGTCATTCATCCTAAGTTGACAAAACTTGTTTGTTGTTCACTAAACCATTAGCTGTCATTTAAAAGTTAACGAAATTATAACAAATTGATAATTTTGCCCTTGAAACTAAGGTTAAGAAAAATTATTATTTCTATACCCTTAAATTGTTATATTATCGCTTGTATACCCTTAAATTGTTATATTATCAATTGTATACCATTAGAGTATTAGTTATTTCTCTTATTTCCATATGAAAAGGCCAGATTACCCATCTGACGTCATTACATTTAAATAGCAACTAGCGGTTTAGGGAACGGCAAATACATTTTGTTAACGTAGGGTAAACAATTAATATATCATAAAAGTATTGTAATATGTTTGATAACAGAGTAAATTAAGGGTATATAAATGATAATTTTCCTATATTTTTTTTTCCTACTACAATAATAATATATATGCTACAATCATGAGAGCATTAATTAGTTTATCCATAAAAATGTTAATTAGCAAATTAACCAATAATTATCAATTTAAAAGAATTAGTATTTTCATAGTCTTACAACAATATTTCTAATAATTATTTATAAATAAATTAATACCTGTCAACTTAAATCTACATTTAATGCCTTATTGTGTTGCTAATAATTATTTATAAAATAAATTATTAGTTACCAAATTAACCCTAAAAGTAAAATAATAATTAAAGTTTGCTTTAACTTTTATTATAGCTTTAATGTTAGTTTGATAGATTAGCTTTTTTTTTTTTTTCATTTCATAAATGTCACCAAGAATATTGTGACCAGGTAATTATTATAAAATCAAAGAAAAATAAGGGCAAGAATGTCACATATTTAATATTTGGAGGTGTGCGGAGACATTTTTTAAATATAAAGATTAGACTAGCTCTTAAAGTAAAATATAGAAAATAAACGAGTATTTACCAAAAAAAAAAAATTGTGCGTCCTTTATTAAAAATATGGGAGTCCGCAAGGACTATCTATCCTTTACCCCCATTAAAATAATTATAAAAATGTAAGATTTTAACTGGTCAACCGGATTCAAAACTTGAAACGTAGGAGTTAAATAATCTATTGGACTTAACCAAGCCTACTGCAAACAAAAGTTAATCTTCTCTATTTACAAATACCTAGAAGTGTAAGTCGAGGTCATTTTAAATCAAGTAAATCAGGTTGCCTTTTAAATCTTGTGACAATGTTATGCATGCTAAGATTTAACTACTTTTTTAAATTTATTTTTATTTTCTAAAATCTTACGACAGTATTGTGTTGTATTAGTGTGCACTATGAAGTTATCCTTTTTTTTTTTTTTAAATCGAGTATTGTTTTTCACAATCAACTACTGAAGTGGGTAGATAAAGCCCAACTTGTTAAATAAATGAAATTCTTATAGCAATTTTTTTCATTTAGAATATAAGGATAGGTCAGGTTCAAACTAATATTTTAGCCCAACCTTTAAGGATTAAAATCGTGTGACCAGTTAAAGAATCCACTCGACCAAGCCCCTAGGATAAATGCAATATTCTTATTTTAAATTGAAAAAAAAAACAAATTTCTTGGTTTTCTTGCTCCGTGAGTACGGTTTCATTGAGTTTTTGCCACTAGCAATTGTCAATGGTGATGTTAAAATTGTTGAAATAAAATCTCGCTTTGTTAAGTAATGTTCAATTAATTTTTGTCAATTTAATTTCTCTGTTGGTTGTTAATGCTTAGCGTTACTAACCATTTTCTAGTACATGTTCATATTCTGGCTGATTAGAAGTAAATAAATTATTTGAACACCTTAAAGCCATGTACGACATGACTTTTAATTGGTATCTGTTTAGGACTGTAACTTGAGCTACAAATATCTATTTTAAGTTCATAATTAATATATTGTTTTGAAACTAATGGAAAAAAGAATACGCATCTTTACAGAAGCGCATCAGGGATAGCAGATCGTCGCCAAAATATTTTGTTTTGAGCTTCAAATCGTTGTTAGATTATTTTTTTTACAATTTCTTGGATTTTTTCCCATATTTTTATCTTTGTTTTCCCTAAACATGGATTTAAGTGTCACTTATTTTTTATTTTCTTTGTTTCAAATTTTTAGAAAATGTTCAGTGAGTGTTTGGCAGTAATGAAAGTGATGGAAAATCAGAGAGAAAACTCTGGAAACAATAAAAGAGAATTTGTTATTCTAATCAACAAAAAAAGAAAAAAATGATTGCAAGCTTATTTATATAGCTACTCAAACTGGAAACAATACACGAGAATTTGTTACTCTAATCAACAAGACGGAAATGATTACAAGCTTATTTATATAGCTACTCAAACTTGATCTAACAAAATAATTACTTAAGCTACTGGATTATTATACATACTATAAGCAACTACTAATTTTGTTTCACATTTCAGCTAATATGTATAACTAACTTTGACATGTGAGCTACTCGGAATAGATCAGCCACTTCACTGTTCAACAACCTCATAATGCTCCACTTACTTTGTTGCACACATGCTAACATCCCCACGAAGCTGAGCTCTCCAAGAATGATGTTCAACTTGGTTCTAAGATAGTGAAACTAGCCATAAGTCAAAGCCTTGTAAGCATGTCAGCAGTTTGATCTGCAATAGTAACAAAGCAGATGGATATTTCTTTTAGCTTGGACCTTCTCACGAATAAAATGTATATCCAGTCCTATATGCTTGGTCTCGGCATGATATATTGTATTGGTGGCCAGAGTTATAGCTCCTTGATAATCACACCACATAACTGGTGTATCAGTAACTTTAAGCCATAATTCACTGACCAAGGCTTGAATCCACAAAAATTCAGTTGTTGCCAACACTAAATTAAAGCTTTGTATTATGATTCTGTACTTGACCTTGACACCACATACTGCTTCTTTAAGGACCAAGACACCAACTTTAATCCAAAATACACTGCATAGCCAGCTACAAACTTTCTATCATCTCTGTCACAAGCCCAATATGAGTCAAGCAATTTACATGCTGGCTGCCACTGGATTATAACTAAAGGCCATAATGAATTGTCCCTTTCAGATACCTAAGTAACCTCTTACAGGCCTATCAATGAATCTTAGATGGAGCTAACAGAAATTGACTTAATTTGTTGATTGAAAATGCTATCTTTAGTATTGTTAATGTCATAGACTGTAAGGCTCCGATTATTCTTCGATATTGCGATACATTTTCAATAAAAGGTCCTGAGTTTTTAATAAGGGAATGAGATGTAGCCATTGGAGTTGGCACTAGACTACATTTATACATACCATTTTTCACAAGCAAATCAACTATATACTTGCTTTGGGATAGATGAATTCCTTCCTTGGTTTTGTTTACTTCAACACAAAAGAAATAGTTAAGCTCTCTTAAGTCCTGGAGAGCAAAGGTATTTTGCATATCAGAAATCACCTTTAATACAATTTGAGAATTTGATCCAGTGATAATAATATCATTAGCATATACTAACACCAGCAAAATATGACTATCATCTGATCTATAAAATAGAGAAGAATCTGAATTAGAATGAGTGAAGTACCATTGCTCAGTCATTGCACCTTTAAATCTATCAAATTAGGCCTTAGGGGCTTGTTTAAGTCTATAAAGTGCCTTCTGCAGTTTACATATATGATAAGGTTTTGAAGAATCAATAATCTCCTCTAGTTGTGCTATGTACACATTCTCAACAAGAATGCTATTAAGAATGATATTGTTAACATCAACTTGTCGAATCATCCATTTGTTTATCACTTCTCAGCTCAAAATAATTCTCACTATAAAGGCTTTTTAATATCAGAGCTAAAGGTTTCACTATAATCAATGCCATAAGTTTGATGAAAGCCTTTAGCTGTAAGCCTAGCTTTGTATCTTGAAACAATACCATCTAAGTTATATTTGAATTTAAACACCCATTTACTACTAATTATCTTAATTGGTACTGTTGGTTTGACTAAAACCCAAGTATTATATACTTGGATTACTAAAAGCTCTTCCTGCATAGCTTTGAACCATTTTGGGTCATGTATTGCTTGAGCTATATATATATGCTCAGTTGGTGTGGCCAGAAGTGTAATAAGGTAAGTTTTTTGTTTGAAAATGCGAACCTTAGATCTGGTGCATGTTATGACCAGGGGGTTGAAAGCTTGGCAACTAATGAGTAGGAAGTGATGAGGAAGAGGTATGGAAAGTTATGGAATTTGGGGAGTTATGATTTGAGTGAGATATAGGCGAAGACTGAGAGGATCAAGAAGAATCTGGAGAGGATATCTACTGTGATGGCTGTGGAGGAGGACCTAGAATACTAGTTACTAAACTGGGTGCTTGGGGAACTTGTACTAGTGAAGAATTTAAAGACATTGTGAAGACAGGATGTAAAGAACAAGAATTGAAAATAAAGAAAAATAAACACCTGACTTGTAAAGAAAAAAGTTTTCATTAAAGGTAACATGGTTAGTGATACGAACCCTTCCAAGAACTGACGAGACCCTAATCAAATTAGGCTTCAAGATCATTTCTAATTTCAGAAATTGAATGGAACCGCGACCCATTGCTTAATGAAGTAAGAACCTTGGTATGTGAGGATGCCACAATCAACTATAGATGGTCTAATTGATAAGTCAAGGGTTGAAAGCCACGAAAAATCTGATAAGTTCAAAGAGTTCATTTAAGAATTAAAGAGAATTATACTCTCAAGTAAATTGCATAAAAAACTTCTTCTTCTTCTCTTATTGAATGCAAATATATATATAGGTTACCAGAAATACTAATTAGAAACAAATTCCTAATCCAATTGAAATAAATAAAAATCCTAAATAAATCAAAATTTAATCTAATAAAAAGGAAAGAATCATTAATAAATTAGGATATTAATCTAATAAAAAAAAGAAAGTATTTTAGATGACTATAACAAAATCAAAATAGCTAATTTGTTGCCTCTTTTAAAAATGGAAACACTATCTAAAAAGATAGTGGGATATCTTTCATCTTTAATGCGCCGATTTCATGGATTTGATTGCTCATAAAATTCAAGAGCTTGAATCATGCATTTATTGGTCTGAATATCTTGTAAGATTCCTTCAATAGGCCTCCATGAATTATATTGATCCCAAGCTGCTTGAATCAACCCATTAAGTCTTTCTTTGAATTTCTTTACACGAGTTCTTGTGACGGTCTGATGGAAACTTGCATAGGATCTGAATATTTCTTATTCTACGTGCTTGTGCCATCCTTGTGCATAATCTCATCATTCCCCTCCTTTTGAAGTGGATTTGTCCTCAAATCTTCACCTACGTCAAAAGGACTTAAATGAGAAACATTAATTGTAGCACTTACATTGTACTTACTAGGCAAATCTAGTTTGTATGCATTGTCGTTGATTCGTTCCAAGACTTGGAAAGGTCCATACCGTTGATGTAGCAACTTGGATTTCTTTTATTCTGGAAATTGTTCTTTGCACATATGTAACCACACCCAATCGCCGGGTTCAAAGACTAGCTTGTGTCGCCCTTTGTTGACTTGTTTAGCATATTACTCCGTTCTTCGTTTGATGTTGAGCTTCGCCGTGTTATGTATATGCTTAACAATTGCAGCCTTTTTCTTTCCATCTAAGTTAACAAGCTCAGAAACAGGTAATGGAGTTAAATCTAATAGAGTTAAAGGATTAAAACCATAAACAGTTTCAAACGGTGAATACTTAGTAGGAGAATGAATAGAACGATTATAAGCAAACTCAACACGTGGCAAACAATCCTCCTAAGTTTTAATGTTCATTTTAATGATTGCCCGTAACAAGGTAGATAAACAAAAACAAAATTACCAATAAAAGCCCGTAAAACATGATTCATAAGTCTCATAAAAGTATTCGAAGCATTAATCAAACCAAAAGGCATGACTAACCATTCATACAAACCATATTTTGTTTTAAAGGCAGTTTTCCACTCATCTCATTTTTTCATTCTCATTTGATGATATCTACTTTTTAGATCAATTTTAAAAAATATACAAGAACTATGCAATTCATTAAGTATATTATCTAGCCTAGGAATGAGATGTCGATACTTTACCATTATGTTGATGATAGTTTGACAGTCAACGCACATCCTTCCATGTCCCATCTTTCTCAGGAACTAGCAAAACTAGAACTGCACATGGACTCATGCTTTTTCTCACGTGGCATTTTCCATCAACTCTTTAACTTACCTTTGAAGCTCCTTTGTTTCCTCCGGGTACTCCTATAGGTTGGTCAGCTTCAAATTGTTACACTAGGTATGAAATCAATTTGATGTTCGATCCTTCGGATTAGAGGTAATCCATGTGGTGTTTCCTCAGGAAAGACATCCTCATAATCCTGCAAAAGAAAAATAATAGAGTTAGGCAAGATAAGGTTAAGCTCGTTGGTGTTCAGAAATGCCTCTTTGTACAGAAATACAATCATTGGCTGATTTGAAAACAACGCTCTTTTTATCTCACTTGCTCTTACATAAAAATTCTTTTGTTGTATATCTAATTTTCTCTTAATTGCCTCAATTTTCTTTTTTTTTTCCCTTTTCATTTTGCCCAGTATCTCTCTGATTTTCACTTTCTTTTTCTTTCGCTCACTCTCTCTTTGTAAGCTTACTTGGTCTTTATAAACATGTTTCGGTGTTAATGGGACGAGAGTGATCTTGCGTTGATTAAACTCAAATGAGTACTTATTGGTAAAACCATCATGCTTCACACGTCTATCGAATTGCCAAGGACGCCCAAGTAATAAGTGTCCAGCTTGCATTGGTACTACATCACATAATACTTTATCTTCATATTTATTGAGCTTAAAAGACACTAGTACTTGTTTGTTCACTTTCACCACGCCACTGTCATTCAACCACTGTGGTTTGTATGGCTTTACATGTTTAAGTGTTGGAAGCCCTAGCTTCTCTACCATGATAATACTAGCAACATTGGTATAACTCCCCATTAATAATTATACTACATACTTTTTCCTGAACATAGCACCTAGTATGAAAGATGTTTTCCCATTGAACTGCTTCATTTTCTTTTACTTGCACACTCAAAGCTCTCTTAGCTACTAAAGTTAATTCATCAAGGACTGCATACTCTTTATCTTCAACATCCTCCAATGGTGGTATCTCATTATCTTCTGCCTCTTCATCTGTTACAATCTCACCATTATCTTGTAACACCATAACTCTCTTATTGACACATTCACTGGCTATGTGTCCTCTGCCATGATATTTAAAACACTTAATATCACGATTCCTAATAGTAGTTGTCACAATGTTACCTTGTGAATTAGGTTTGGAGGGCTCGGATCTTGGTTTAGGTGCAGTAGATGTTTGTGCCCTCTCGGCGACTTCCATGGAATGGAACTCAAGCTTGGGGTTGAACGGGTGTTAGCTCTCCTCTTGAATTGCTGCTCAATCTTGATGGCGTTATAGACCATCTCCTCATTCTCTACATAATGTTGCAACTCAACCATGTTTGTAATCTCCCGGTTAAGACCAGTTAAGAATCGTGCCATGGTAGCTTCTCTATCTTCCCCCACATTTGCTCTAATCATGGGAACCTCTATTTCTTTATAGTAATCCTCCACGCTTCGACTACCCTGGGTAAGACTTTACAGTTTTTAGAACAAGCTTCGGTAGTAGTGGCTAGGTATAAATCATCTTCTCATCAATGTTTTCATTTCATTCCACATTTCAACAGAACGTTCTTCATTTCATCTCCTAGTTATAATAAGTTGATTCCACCAGGTAATAGTATAATAAAAAAATCAATCACAGCCAATTTTATATTTTTTACCTCAGAATAGTTGTGGCAGTCAAATAAAAACTCCATCTTCTTCTCTCATTCAATGTATGCTTCAGGATCAGATTTTCCTTGAAAATATGGAGTTTTCATCTTTATACCACTCACACTATCATCTCGATGCCTAACTCTTCTATGATTACCTATTGAATCCTCCCCTTCACCATACTCATCCCTATAATAGTTATCAACCACTTCTCTACCTGGAACTCTCTCCCTTCAATGTGCTTGGGGAACGTGTTGCAGTTTATGTGCACGTGCGTTCTCTACTTGATCCAAACGCTCATGTATGTACTCTAATTCAATCCTTACCAATCGCCTCATCTCCCCCATCAAGGCTTGAATTTGAAAATTTTGAATAGTCATTTGTTGGCCCTCTACATTTGCGCTTCGCTCTTTGTCTTGAGACATAGTTGAAATCTGTAAAAAGAGATTAGAAATAATGTAGAAAGGACCTCACTTCATTCCCTTCCGTATTTCACTCAAGAGAATGATTCACTTAATTCTACTGGTATTTCACTCAAATTTATTGGCTTTTACCCTCTAATATGCTCACACTCTCTTGCTTTTTTCCACTCGTAATAATTCTCTCTTAGTTCTTATAAAACTAGTCAAATCAATATCAATATTTCAGCAGCAATTCACAAATATTTTACCAAAGAGATTCGGGATATAAGGGCGAGAACACAACGAACACATATAATATTTTGGGAATAAATTTTCACAAAATGAAAAATTTAGACTTGGATTATATAAGATACCAATAATGGAAATTGAAAGATTTTTATCACTATTTTTTTGCTTTGTTTTTTTTTTACATTGAATAATTGAAAATTGAAGGAATTTAGGGTAAGGAATTGGCAAAATTTGTGGATTTAAGGAAATAAATCACAAGGAAGCAAAATTAATAAACCCTAAAAACTGTTTAAGATGAACTGTTCATGCGATACTGTTTATACAGCACTGTTCATACTATTCACATAATTTTTTTTTTTGAATTGAAATAGAAAAAACACAAAATCTAAATAAGGATAGGTAAAACCTAATTAGAACCTTTGCTCTGATACCAACTGATATAAACCCCACCAAGAACTGACAGTACCCTAATCAAATTAGGCTCCAAGATCGTTTCTAATTTCAAGAATTGAATGAAACCGCGACCCGTTACTTAATGAAGCAAGAACCTTGGTATGTAAGGATGCTACAATCAGCTATGGATGGTCTAATTAATAAGTCAAGAGTTGAACGCCACGAAAAATCTGATATGTTCAAAGAGTTTGTTTAAGAACTAAAGAGAATTATACTCTCAAGTAAATTGCATGAAAACTTCTTCTCATTCTCTTATTAAATGCGAATATATATATAGATTACAAGAAATCCTAATCAGAAATAAATTTCTAATCTAATTGAAATAAGAAAAGAATCCTAAATAAATCATAATCTAATCGAAGCTAATAAAAATGAAAGAATCATTAATAAATTAGGATCTTAATCTAATAAAAAAAATGAGAGTATCTTAGATGACTAAATAAAAATCAAAATAGCTGATTTGTCGCCTCTTTTAAAAATGGAAATACTATCTAAAAAAATAGTGGCATATTTTTCATTCTTAATGAGCCGATTTCATAGATTTGATTGCTCATAAAATTCAAGAGCTTGAATCACGCATTTATTGGTCTGAATATCTTGTGAGATTCCTTCAATAGGCCTCCATGAATTGGATTGATTCCAAGTTACTTGAATCAGCTCATTAAGTCCTTCTTTGAATTTCTTTGCACGAGCTGTTTTGACGGATCTGATGGGAACTTTCATACGATCTGAATATGCCTTATTCCACGTGCTTGTGCCATCCTTGTGTATAATCTCATCAGTTAGAGATGTAAACTTCGCCAGATAAGTGTAAAGATTGATAACCTTTATGATGTGGATTGTATCCTATAAAAATGCATCTTTCTAAACTAAATTCAAGCTTATATTTATTGTAAGGTCTAAGATACAGATAGCATGCACATCAAAAGACTCTAAGAATTGAATAGTTTGGCGGTTAAAGAAAAAGTTTGTAGTGAGGTGAGACATGGTTCAAATTATGCGTAGGCAATCTATTAATAAGGAAGACAGCGGTATGGAGTGCATTCCATAAAAAACTGAGGGGAAGATTGGATTGAGCCAACAAGGTGAGACTAATGTCAATTATATGTCTATGTTTTCTCTCTATTTTGCTATTTTGATGATGAATATGTGGACATGGATGCCTAAAATGAATACCATAACTAGCTGATAGAGAAGAGAATGACTTTAACTTACCATAAACTGTTTGAATAGTTTTGATCTTTCTATGAAGACACTTTTCAATAAAGGTTTTGAAAGTAGTGAAAACTTGCAAAGAATCAAATTTAGTAGACAAAGGAAAAATCCATGTAAACCTACTATCATCATCTAAGATTGACAAATAATAGTTGTAACCTTGTGTTGAGGTAATGTGAGAGAGACCCCAAAGATTAGCATATAGTAATTGTAGTGGTGTTTTTGTTTTAATAAAAACAGAATCAAAATGTTGAAGGCAATTCTTGCCAATTTGACATGCATTGTAAAAATCAAGATCTGACATTTTATTAATAACAGCGAAGACAGTATAACTTTTTACAATAGTTTTGCGAGCATGTGGGGCTGGATGTACAAGCCTTTAATGAAGCAAAATAATATAAAATGGATAAATAGAAGCTCACAGAGCAGTTGAATTACATGACTTATTATTGTGATAAAATGAAGACTTGAAAAAGATTGAGTTAGATATATTAGGACAAAAAAATATAGCAAATATTGACACTGGTGTATTGAAAGAGTTTAAACTGTAAGAAACTGAAGACTTTGCATTTAAGTTTGGAGAAGGGGAACATCTTGAAGGTAATATAAGCCCCTTTTAGCCACCGTTTTAAGCAAAATAGTTCTTGTTATCCTAGCCTTGATGAGACAGAAAGGTCTAACAAATTCAATAATAACATAATTGTTGTTTGTTAGAATTTAGGAGATACTTAAAAGATTTTTGGTAATTTATAGAATATGAAGAGCGTGATTAAGAATTAAGAGTTTATTGGTTAATGTAGCAGCAATATGGTTCCAACATATTTGATTTCTAACCCATTTCCATCTCTAACAAACAACAATTTTAATCTAAATAAGGTTTTAATTTGAGGAGGTTACCTAAGTGATTTGTAATATGAGTCGAGTTACCACTGTCAATACACCAAGATAGATCCTCCACTACTTCAAGAGAGGAAACAGCTGGAGTATGAGCAGATTATTAGAGCATGTGAGCATTATTCATTCTATTATAGCAAGTAAAAATAGTATGAGGATTTAAATCAGAATTACTTGAGCCAAAAGTTATTGGTAAGTTTGGGTTCAACAATAAAACCAACAACAAGATCTTGATAGGTGAGATTGCCTTGATGGCCGTAACTTTTGGAAAAATTGCCATATGGACCACAATAACCTCTGCCGAAGTTAGTGAAAGGTCTATGTCCAAAGTTGTTTAGCATAAAAACCCTACCAAAATTATCATATCTAGGCCTAAAATTTTGTCTACCAAAGGCTCTCTAAGGTACAAGTGCAAAATTGTACCTATTGTTGCATTTGCTAGCACTGTGACCTAGTATGAAGCAAATTTGACAGATAATGCTTGACTTATGATTAAAACTATGTCCTCCTTGACTTAAATTATTAGGAACATTGCTATTAAATCCTCCATTACCTCCTGGAAAACCAGAACCACCAGGTTTAGTTTTGAAAGATCCTTAATTCTTTTACACAATATTGGCAGAAGGATTGTGAACCAAATCAACACTAACCTTCTCTTTCTTTTGTTCAATTCTCATTTTGTGACTTAAAAGCAGTGCATACAGATCATTTAGATTCATGTTTTCAGTTTTAGCAAGTAAGATAATAACAAGTGATTCATAATCTTGTGCATATAATCTAGTCAAAATGTAAGTGATCAAATCATAGATTTTTATAAGTTTTCCAGCAAATGCCAAACTGTCAGTTGGACGTTTCATTTTTGAAAAGTAAGCATTCATAGTCATGGATCATTTATTAGCAGTTTAGGGTTTAGGGTTTAGGATTTAGTGTTTGAGAAATGAGCATACGTGTAAGATATTCCTAAAGTTCCTGAGAAGAGATACAATGAATGACAGAGGTGAGTAGATTTTCTTGTATACATGAGAACATCCAACTTAAAAGTAGCTAATTGGTCCTTATCCAAACAATAAATGCAGGATTTTCAAATCTGGATCTAGATTGAACAAGTACTAAACTCGAAGTAGCATTTGGTGCAAAGGCAATATCTGATGCAGGAAGATACTGATCTGGACATTGATTAGCTCCATCCCTTTAATTGAAGCAAGAAATTGATAAAATTATTTTGATCCAGTCTGATAGAAGTAACGAAATTATAAGCGTGTGAATTTTGATTTGTGTTAGCAATTGGTTCTGATAACATTTTAGAAAATGTTCTGTGAGTGTTTGGCAGTAAAAAAAAGTGATGAAAAATCAGAAGGAAAACTCTAGAGAACTTAAAACATAATACACGAGAATTTGTATTCTAATCAATAAGAAGGAAATGATTACAAGCTTATGTATATAGCTACTCAAATTGGATCTAACAAACTAATTGCTTAAGCTACTGGATTATTCTACATACTACAAGCAATTGCTAATTTTATTACAGATTTCAGCTGATGTGTATAACAAACTCTGATAAGTGAGCTATTAGGAATAGATCAGCTACTTGACTGTTCAACAACCTTATATGATGCTCCACTTGCTTTATTGCACATATGCCAACACAGATATTAGAATTTTAATTTGTAAAAAAAATTTGGGTTTCGGTTAATTCATATGTTTGGATTTAGGTATAAAAAGGGGTAAAACCATCGTTTATTATTATTATCAATAAAAATTAAAATTTTCATAATTTTATTCTTCATTGCTTTCCTCTTCGAAACATGATAGTGTCTTGTACATTCTCAAATACGATTGTCTTACGTGCGGCCCTGGTTGATCTTAATACCAATAATTCGAGCCTCACTTACTAGGATGCTCTTTTTCAATGAGTGAATGATTGAACGTGACTTTCATTTCTCATATATACATATAAACTCAAGTTTTGTACTTTAAGAATATCCATCTCATTTCAAATGCAGGTAATGTTAAGGAATCAATGTGAATAATTTCAATCCAAATTGCACAAAATCCATTCTAGATCGTTTAAATGATGATATAGTACATTATTTTATTATTTTAGGTCTTTGATATTTTCTATTTTCATTAAAGTCAGTATCTTAGTCTTTTATTTATAATATAATTATGATTTAGTTTTTCTTTTTAAGTTAATATAAGGAAGTAAATTTTCTCTATTATAAATAGAGAGGTGTTATTATTGTAACTTTAACTTCAATTATTTAATAAAATCCATTCTTTTATGATTTCTTTTGAGATTGTCTATCAAAATTTCTCTTGTAGAGTCGGTAGGATGAGCGTAATCTAATCTTGGTTACAGTATTATTAAAAGATCTCATTAAGTCATTTATATTAGAATGAAATATAATCACATTTCTATTAGAGCATGAGTCAATCGTATTGGCTTAGTCCAATATTAGAATAATATCTAGTGTAATCAACTCTATTAATTAAATTCTGCTCTTTTAATTAGTATTAGAGCACGTTTGTGCCAGTGCCAAATCACCCATCACCATTTATCTAAAAAAAATAGAAGAAAATTAAAAAAATCCCAAAATTGAAAACCTTAGCCAGTGCCACGCAACCACTACTACCCCACAATCTGGCCACCATTACCACCTGTCGCTGCAACCATTAAATTCACAGCCACTAGTGACCAATGCTCCTGCTATCATGTCTTGATTTTTGCTCTCATTCAAGTGCCACAACAACAACACAACCCACGACTGCACTATTAGCGCCATCACCAACACCATTGCCTCACCGTCGACTACATCCAACCACCACTGGATCCGATTAACAGCCGAAATCTCCTTCATAAACCAACCACTATAGTTGCTACTTTAAGACAATTGTTCAATTAAACCATCGTGAATCCAGCCAATACATGGTCATTTTCATGCTCCTCAACCCATACCTACTAGATCCAACCATCACCACACTAAATTCAAAATTTCACTATTATTAACAGGCCATTGGCTTTATATTTATGATTGAAATATTCAAAATGCCTCATGTTTTGAATAATAGGTCACATATTTCGAAAGTTTGATGGAAATTCAATTCCTGAATATTTTCTTTTGTGGTTAGATAAGGTTGAGGAGGAATACATGATTAGAGTGCCGATGTATGATCAAGTATAATTTGTAGGTAATTTTCTATTAAAAATGCGTGCTTTAGAATGGTGGACTAAAGTGCAAAGGCATAGACTACTTTTTGAAGATCTGTCTAAAGTTACTTTATGGAGACATATAAAGCGAATGTCAAGATCATGATTTATTTCTTTTTGTTATTTTTTGTTACAATAATGTATGAGATCAATTTCAGATTATGCTTCTTAATATGAATCCTATCAAGAATTGAGAAGATCCTAATCAAATTATGCTTTAAGATTGTTTCTAATTTCAGAAATTGAATGGAACTGTGACCCGTTGGTTAATGAAGCAAGAACCTTGGTATATGAGGACGTCACAATCAGCTATGGATGGTCTGATTGATAAGTCAATGGTTGAACGTCACAGAAAAATCCGATAAGTTTAAAGAGTTCGTTTAAGAACTAAAGAGAGTTATACTCTCAAGTAAATTGCATGAAAAACTTCTTCTTTTTCTCTTATTGAATGCGAATATATATATATATGTTACAAAAAATCCTAATCAAATTGAAATAAGAAAAGAATCCCAAATAAATTAGAATAAAATCTAATAAAAAGGAAAGAATCTTTAATAAATCATAATCTTAATCTAATACAAAACGAAAGTATCTTAAATAACTAAATAAAATCAAAATAGCTGATTGTTTTACTCTTTTAAAAATCGAAGCACTATCTAAAAGATAGTGGCATATCTTTCATCCTTAATACGCCGATTTCATGGATTTGATTGCTCATAAAATTCAAGAGCTTGAATCGAGCATTTGTTGGTCTGAATATCTTATGAGATATCTTCAATAGACCTCCATGAATTGGATTGATTCCAAGTTACTTCAATCAACCTATTAAGTGCTTTTTTGAATTTCTTTGCACAAGCTCTTGTGACGGGTCCGACGAGAACTTGCATAGAATCTGAATATACCTTATTCCACGTGCTTGTGCCATCCTTATGCATAATCTCATCATTCCCCTTCTCTTGATAAGGATTTATCCTCAAATCTTCACATACTTCAAAAGGGCTTAAATTAGAAATATTAATTGTAGTACTTACATTATACACACCAGGCAAATCCAGTTTGTATGCATTGTCATTAATCCATTCCCTCGAGGTAGCAACTTAGATTTCCTTTGTTATGGAAATCGTTCCTTGCACATATGTAACCATACAATCTATCTAAAGAATAAATTAGCAATGTTAGAAACACCATCTGTCTTTTGGCATGAAATAAAATGTGCCATCTAAGAAAATCTATCCACGATCACAAAAATTGAGTCTTTTTCTCGTTTGAACCTAGGTAAACCTAACACAAAATCCATTGAAATATTAATCCAAGGTGCGCATTAGTAATGGGGTGTATAGTCCATGAGGCTACACTTTCGATTTGGCTTTCCTACAGGTGACATGCCTACCAAAAAGTCTCTTAACATCTCGTTTCATATATGGCCCAATAGAAGTGTTTCTGCAATACGGCTAAGGTCTTTACTATTTCAAAATGTCCCATCAATCATCCTTCATGGGATTCTCTCGCCAATAAATCTCTTAAAGAAAAATTAGGCACATACAACTTATTCTCTTAAGACAAGTAACCATCATGCCTAAACTACTTATCAATCCAAAATTTTTCACAATTATGATATTCAGCACTAAAATCATGGTCATTAGCATACAATTCCTTAATGTCTTCAAAACCAAGCAATTTAGCATTAATTGTTGAGTTAAGGCATACCTGCGAGAAAGATCACCTGTAACTACGTTTTCTTTACCTTTCTTATAACGAATGACGTATGGAAATGTCTCTATAAATTCCACCCAATGAGCATGCCTTTTGTTTAGCTTGTATTGGCCTTAAAGGTATTTTAAAGATTCATAGTCAGTGTGAATTATAAACTCCTTAGGCCATAGGTAGTGCTGCCATGTTTCTAATGTTCGAACTAACACATATAGCTCTTTATCGTAAGTAATATAGTTTAAATCTACTCCACCTAATTTCTTACTGAAATAAGCAATTGCTTGTCCCTCTTGCATAAGAACAACTCTTATGCCAATACCCGAAGCATCACATTCAATTTCAAACGTTTTGTTAAAGTCAGGCAATGATAGTAAAAGGGTTTTGGTTAGCTTTTCTATGATCATTTGGAATGCCTTTTGTTCTTCTCCCCACTTGAATCCAATGTTTTTCTTGAATACTTCAGTAAGTAGTGCGGCCAACGTACTAAAGTCTTTCAAAAACCTCCGATAGAAGCTAGCAAGTCTGTGGAAGCTTTTCATGTTACTTACACTTATAGGACTCGGCCAACCTTAGATTGCACGTACCTTCTCTTTATCAACATTTATACCCTATGCACTTACAACAAATCCTAGAAATACAAGTTTATCGGTGTAAAAGGTACATTTCCTCAAATTAGCAAATCACTTCTCTTTCTTAAGTACATGTAAAACATATTTCAAATGTGTTGCATGATCATCCAAGTTTTTGCTATATATGAGAATATCATCAAAATAAACAATAATAAACTTGCCAATAAAAGCCTGCAAGACATAATTCATAAGTATTATAAAAGTACTCGGAGTATTAGTCAAACCAAAAGGCATAACTAACCATTCATACAAACCGTATTTTGTTTTAAAAGTAGTTTTCCACTCATCTCCTTTTTTCATTCTAATTTGATGATATCCACTTTTTAGATCAATTTTAGAAAATACAAAAAAACTATGCAATTCATCAAGCATATCATCTAGCCTAGGAATGGGATGTCGATACTTTACCGTTATGTTGTTGATGTCTTGGCAGTCACGCATATCCTTCATATCCCATCTTTCTTAGAAACTAGCAAAACTAGAACTGCACATGGACTCATGCTTTCTCTCACGTGGCTTTTTTCCATCTACTCATTAACTTGCCTTTGAAGCTTCTTTCTTTCCTCTGGGTGACACCTATAGGCTGGTCGGTTTGGAATGATTGCACTAGGTACAAAATCAATTTGATGCTCGATCCCTCGGATTAGAGGTAATCCATGTGGTGTTTTATCAGGAAAGATATCTTTATAATCACGCAAAAGAGAAATACTAGAACTAGGCAAGATAAGGCTAAGCTCGTTAATGCTAAGAAATGCCTCTTTATATAGAAGTACAATCATTGGCTGATTTGAAAACAATTCTCTTTTTATCTCGCTTACTCATGCATAAAAATTAGAGAAAATAAAAATTATTTTGTTTTCTCTAATTTTCTCTCAATTGCCTCAATTTTCTTTTCTTTTTTTCTCTTTTTTTGCTCGGCATCTCTCTAATCTTCACTCTCTTTTTTTTTTTCTTTTCCTTTCACTCGCTCTCTTTTTGTAAGCTTACTTGGTCTTTATAAACCTATTTTGGTGTCAATGGAGCAAGAGTGATCTTGCGTTGATTAAACTCAAGCGAGTAATTGTTGGTAAAACCATCATGCTTCACATGTATGTCGAATTGCCAACGGCGCCTAAGTAATAAGTGTCCAGTTTGCATTAGTACTACATCACATAGTACTTTATCTTAATATTTACCGATTTTAAAAGATACTAGTACTTATTTATTCACTTTCACCTCACTACTGTCATTCAACCACTGCAGTTTGTATGACTGTGGATACTTAAGTGTTGGAAGCCCTAACTTTTCCACTATGATACTAGTAGCAATATTGGTACAATTTCCCCAATCAATAATCATACTACATATTTTTTCTTGAACATAGCGCCTAGTATAAAAGACGTTTTTCTGTTGAACTGCTTCATCTTCTTTTACTTGCACACTCAAAACTCTTCTAGCTACTAAAGTTAATTCATCAAGGACTACATACTCTTCGTCTTCAACATCCTCCAATGGTTGCAATCTCACCATTATCTTGTAACACCATAACTCTCTTATTGACACATTCACCTGCTATGTGTCCCCTGCCATGACATTTAAAACACTTAATATCACGATTCCTAATAGTATATGTCACAATGTTACCTTGTGAAATAGGTCTGGAGGGCTCGGATCTTGATTTAGGTGCAGTAGATGTTTGTGGCCTCTCGTCTCGCTTTACATAGCTCGAATTCTATGGTGTGGAACTCAAGCTTTGGGTTTCACAGGTATTACCCCTTCTCTTGCGATGCTATTCAATCTTGATGGCCTAGTAGACCATCTCCTCCATTTCCATATAATGTTGTAACCCAATTATATTTGTAATCTCCCGATTAAGAATCGTACCATGGTAGCTTTTTTATCTTCCTCCACATTTTCTCTAATGATGGCAACCTTTATTTCTCTATAGTAATCCTCCACGCTTCGGCTACCCTGGGTAAGACTTTACAGATTTAATACAAGTCTCGATAGTAGTGAATAGGTACAAATTCCCTTCTCATCAATGTCTTCATTTCATTTCATTCCATGTTTTAACAGACTTCATTCTATCTCCTAGTTATAACAAGCTGATCCCACCATGTAATAGCATAATCAGAAAACTCAATTACAACCAATTTTACCTTTTTTGCCTCAGAATAGTTGTAGCAGTCAAATAAAAACTCGATCTTCTTCTCCCATTCTACTTCAGAATCATATTTTCCTTGAAAAGATGGAATTTTCATCTTTATGTCACTCGCACCATCATCTAGATGCCTAGCTCTTCTATGATTACCTACTGAATCCCCTCATTCACCATACTCATCCCCTTAATAGTCATCAATCTTTTCTCTAGCTTGAACAGTCTCTCTTCTATGTGCATAGGGAATGTGTTGCGGTTGCCCTACTTGATCCAAACACTTATGTATGTGCTCTAATTCAGCCCTCATTAGTCGTGTCATCTCCCCAATCAAGGCTTGAATTTGAAATTTTTGAATAGTTGATTGTTGATCCTCTATATTTGCGCTTCGTTCTTTGTCTTGAGACATAGTTGAAATTTGCAAAAAGAGATTAGAAATAATGTGGAAAGAACCTCACTTCACTCCCTTACGTGTTTCATTTAAGAGAATGATTCACTCAATTACACTCGTGTTTCACTCAAATTTAATAGCTTTCATCCTCTAATATGCTCACACTCTCTTGCCTTTTTCTCTCGTAATAATCAATTCACAAAGATTATATAAAAGTGATTCGGGTTTGAAGGGCAAGAACACTACGAACACGTATGATTAGGTATTGGAAGCACAAAATAATAATATTTTTGGAAAAAGTTTTCACAAAATGAAGAATTAAACTTGGATTCTATAAGACATCAAAAGTTTTCACAAAGACATCAAATATATATATTATTTTTTGCTTTGCCTCTTTTTTTTTTTTAAACACTGAATAACAGAAAATTGAAGGAATTTAGGGTAAGGAATTGGTAGGATTTTACCACTTGAAGGAAATAAATCGCAAGAATGTAAATTTAAGAAACCCTAAATACTGTTCACGATACACTGTTCATGTGGCACTGTTCACAATATTTTTTTTTTTGAATTGAAATAAACAAGACACAAAATCTAAATAAGGATAGGCAAAAACCTAATTAGAACATTTGCTCTAATACCAACTGATACTAACCCCGCCAAGAACTGACGAGACCCTAATCAAATTAGGCTTCAAGATCGTTTTTAATTTTATGAATTGAATAGAACTGCGACTCGTTGGTTAATGAAGCAAGAACCTTGGCATGTGAGGATGCCACAATCAGCTATAGATGATCTGATTGATAAGTTAAAGGTTGAACGCCACCAGAAAATTCGAGAAATTCAAAGAGTTCGTTTAAGAACTAAAGAGAATTATACTCTCAAGTAAATTGCATGTAAAACTTCTTCTTTTCTTCTTATTGAATGCGAAATATATATAGGTTACAAGAAATCATAATTGGAAACAAATCCTAATCCAATTGAAATAACAAAAGAATCCTAAATAAATCAGGATCTAATCTAATAAAAAGGAAAGAATCCTTAATAAATTAGGATCTTAATCAAATAAAAAAAGAAAAGTATCTTAAATGACTAAATAAAATTAGAATAGCTAATTTGTTGACTCTTTTTAAAATGGAAACACAATCTAAAAAGATAGTGGCATATCTTTCATCCTTAATGCGTCGATTTCATGGATTTGATTGCTCATAAAATTCAAGAGCTTGAATTACACATTTATTGGTTTAATAAATAGGCCTCCATGAATTGAATTGATCCCAAGTTGCTTTAATCAGCTCATTAAGTGCTTCGTTGAATTTCTTTGCACGAACTCGTGTAACAGGTCTGATGAGAATTTACATAGGATCTGAATATGCCTTATTTCACATGCTTGTGCCATTGTTATGCATAGTTTCATTACTTCTAGTTTAAACATTTTTATGGATACAAATATTATAATGAACCTGAAGAGGATGTAGTTAAAAGAATTGTATAGGGGCATGGTTTATATATTTAAGATAAAATGCCTATATACATTATCTACACTTAACAGCATGTAATTAATTTAGCCACACAAATCAAGTTATAAATTTAGAAAAACTTAGATGTTGTGCTTAAAATAGTTGATGAAGATTCAATCAAGCAATGGTCTGTCTCTATAATAGTGCCTGAAGATGTACGCATGCATTCACCTATTGTTGAGGAATAAGACTCGCTTAAGATGCCAAAAGATGAGGAATAATTTATTGATTTAAAGTTTCAATCTAACAATTTGTGCGAGAATGTGCATGATGATTCTTAGGAAGGCAAGACAAGTGTCGAAGATGATAAGATTATCAATCTATCTGAGATTTTTAAAGAAGATATACAACCTACTCTTGATTTAAGCATTTAGCCTAATAGTACGATCAAGGCTGTGCTGCAAAATCAAGTTGAAGAGACTCTAGTAATGATTGATATGATTATGCCTATCCACATCGAAGACAAGAAGGTTATTCTTGAAGAAGATTCGGCTGCAAAGCTAAAGCTAATTAGGGAGAACATTAAGCAAGATTTGATAAAAGAGTTTAGAGGCTTGAAAGTTGTTCACTTTTATAAGACTTCACCTTTTCGCAGAGTGACTAGTAAGATCAGAAAGAAGGTGAAGCATGGGGAATTTTAATTTTCAAGCACGATTGATAAGCAAGGCTACAAGTTCGAGCTCTAAGATGCATTGATGCTCCACTACAAGTTTTATCCTTTAGATAAATTTAAGAACAAGTATCTTTTAAAGAGGGGGAGACTGATATAGGATGTTATTTTAAGCTTTTAGAATTTTAGGTCTTTGATCATTTGTGTTTTAATTATAGTCAATATATTAGTCCTTCATTTCTATTATGATTGTGATTTTGTTTTCTTTTTTAAGTTAACTTAGGGAGGTAGGTTTATTCTATTATCAATCGAAAGGTCTTATTATTGTAACTTTAACTTTATCTTTTCAATAAAACCTCTCTTTTATAATTTCCTTTGGGATTATCTATTAAAATCTCTCTTATAGAATCTTAGAATAGAACGAGATCTAATAACACTTTGATGGGACTGTAAGTCAATCAGATTAGCTTGGTCTAGTGCTAAGTGATATCTAGTGTTATCAATATCTATTTCGCTTCCATTAGCTTGCTCCCTAAAATTGAAATTAAATCTAATGGCAATCATTTCAAGTACATAATCTAAATGTCACTTTCAATTTCGTGAAACATGCTAGTACGATTAAATAACAAATGTATTTTTTCTCAAATTCACACTTAGAACTTAATATCAGTAATTGGGGCCTCACTTGTGTTAAATGTTAATTTCTATGAATGTTACTTTCTTTCTTTTTTCTTTTTCAAAAAAGAAAAAGAAAAAAATTTCGAGCTTGAATTTTTAAAAATATCCATCTCCTTTCGAATAAAGTAAAAACTATATAAAATAACAGTCGGAATCTAAGAAAACAATTTTAGTGACATTATTTATTTGTCGATATGAGTAAACTAATTTAAAAAGAGTTTTGTATTTTAAATAATTATGTCATTTGGCAAATGTATTATTTTTTTACTAATTTCATGTATAAATTTCAAAACTTATCATATATATATAAATGTTATGTACGTGAAAGTAGAAGTCCAAAAATTAATGCAAGTACATTGCACTTGGTAACCTTAAATAATTACTTTCTACAACGAGAAAAAAAATATCAAATTTAATGTAGGTTTTGACAACATTTAAGGATGAAATTGAGTTCAATTAAGAAAAAAAATAAGTTGCTTTCATTGAGAAAATTGAAGTTGTCCAGAAAAATAGTCCTTAATATTATGAGTTCATTATGTTATTTTTTTAATTTGATTAATTACAAATTTATATTTTCATTGGGCTCTAACGGATTTGGAAAAAAAAAAATTATTATCACATGCATTTAACAAGGTTATTAATTTAATGCATTGGGTTAAGTTAAGATCGGAAGATTTTATTATTTAATCAAGGTTATTAATTTATTGAATATTCATTTATGAAAGTTTAACCATACCAGTAAAGTCAAGAAATCAATGGGAAAAGTTTTTAAGAGAAATGTACTGGCGAAGTACTTGAAATTGTGTTAAATTCGTTCCAGATCTTCTAAAAGTGAGATATAATTATTTTTTTATTAAAATACTAAGGTTATAATAGAAACTTTAAAAAATGTAACTGCTTGTAAAAAGTAATCATCTAACGGCTTTTGAAAGCTACTATCAAAATTAAAAAAAAAAATTATTAATGAAGCTGATTTCACGAAAGTTACCAAGCACTATTTAAAAAAAATTATGCAATAAGAAGTTTGTTGAGTTTCAAACTTAATTCCAAACGGGGCCTAATATCTCTAAATGTTACTTTCATTGAATGTGACTTTCTTTTCTTCACAAGAAAAAAAAAATTCAAGCTTTGAATTTAAAAAAATATATTCAAGCTTTGAATTTTAAAAAAAATATTCAAATGCGAGTAATGTCAAGAAATCAATAGGAACTAGGATTAAAGTACTTGGACTTGAGTGTAGCAGATCATCTGGCAAGCCTAAGATTAGAGTGCTGCACTTACACATGGTGGGATAATTCACCACATTGGATTTCTAGGTTACTTTCCAATGATGTTAATGGAGTTTTAAGATATTGTTTCTCTTAAGATTATTTTTTATATTTTTTTCTTATTTCATTGCTTTTTTTTTTTTTTTTTTTCTTTTGTTGTTGCACTCTTCTAACTATTTTGAGGAGGAAGGCTCACTATGCCCTCCTGAATAGAGTCTATTGTTATTTAGCCTCGATAAAGTTGTCTCGCTAGTTGAGTTTAAATCCATTCTAGATCTTCCACATGACTATCTAGAATGGAAAATTTGAAATTAGATCTAATGGCAATCATTTTTCTGTACATGATCATATTCTGGCTGATTTAAAATAAAGAAATTTTTTGACAAGTTAAAGCAAGTAAGCCTTTTTCTAATAGGTATTGTTCTTTAATTGATCGGTTGTATTTGAAATTTGGCAGAATCTATTAGGAGTTTATTCACCCTATAATAAAATAAAAAACTTTCTTTATTAAGAAATCGACATGACTGATGTTAAGGTTATTTTAGATCATGTAAATCAAATTGCCATTATGGAATTTCAACAAGTTTAGTTTTTTTTTTCTTCACTTGAAAAGTTTTGGTTTATGTTCCCTCCTTATGTTTTTCATTTAGTTGATTTATATAACAAGTAGAAACCTAGCCTAACCCTCACCATCTTAGTAGTTTATATAAAATAAAATAATGACCCCTAAATTATGTTAATCAAAAGATTCCAAAATCTAAATAAATTTACTCATCAAGACTAAGATCAAGCTAAAGTCATTATAAGAGTCCATTTAGAATTATTTTTGAAAGGCTCAAAAGTGATTTTCTTAAGTTAGAATCTAGTTTTGTTATTTGGTAATTTTTTTAAAAAATTATGTTTGACAAAATCACCGATCCTACAACAAATTTTGAAAAATAAAAAAGAAGTAGTATTTCAAAACCTAATTTTGAGAATTAGTTTATAGTTAATACAATTCTGTATACATCCTCACATATATTGTGAAAATTCAAAATTATTCTCATGAATTGAGAAAAAAATCATCCAATTAAAAAGAATATTCTTATTAGCAATTATATTGAGATAAAAAAATAAATAAATTAATAAAATAAAAATACTTATATTAGTTATCAATTATTATATATACATATTTATAAATATGTAAATAAACTTATTTTGATATTATATCTATTTCGATAATTTATATTCTTATAGCAGTTTAGCAATAAAATTTGTTAAATACATGCAACTATTTTTAAAAGTATTGTAAAACTCAAAAGTGCTGGAAAACTCACTGCAATGTTAACTTTTTCCAGGATTCAAACTTTGGTAGCCTACTAAAGAAACCACTCGATCAAGGCCCCTGGAGTTAGAGCAATTATCTTATTTAAACTTGAGAAAAATAAAAAATTTATGATTTTCTTGCAACGTGAACCGTTCAATTGAGTTTGAGCCACCAGGGATTATCTGTGGTAGTGATTAATGGTTGAAGTTCGATTTCTTTTGATAATTAATGTTTAGTTATGAAAATGCTTAGCTTTTTTCAATCAGTTTCAGGTACATGTTCATATATATTCCCAAATTCACACTCTATCTATTCTTTTATGTTGTCATGGTCCAGCTCAATAATTATACCAATAATTAGGGATTCACTTTGTATGATATATCATTTTCATAATTGCCAATAACTCTCTTGTCAACATAATTTTATACTATTACCCATATTTTCATATACACTTTTATTTATATTTATTATAAATTAAATAAATCATATGAATATAAATTAAAATAAAATAATTTAGCACTAAAAATAAGAAACATATGTTTCGGAATGAATAAAAATTAATAATAAGAAATTTTTCTTATATTTTTGTTATTTTTAAATATTTTTCTTATAATAAATATGTATTTTATATTTCCAAGATAAATTATTAATTAAATGACACGTTGACCTCCGTCTTCCTTTAAATTTTTATACTAGAGGATTTTGGATATTGTTAAAAAAATAAAGGGATAAGTAGTAGATATTGATTTGAGTAGAGGAAAATTGGCACTCTCTCTAATAAGATTGAAATTCTCCATTACCATATATTATTTACAAAATTTTCATAGATATCATTCCAAAATTTCAGTATATTAAACCTTCTAGTTCCAAAGACGACATTGAGTCTTGACTAATCAACAATAATTTCAAAATCAATTACCAATGTATTAGAAACATAATCGACAACAATTTATAGATTATAGGAAACAAAAATTCATACATTGATTATATACAAGAAAGGAATAACCTCATCCATATTAAACTGTTTAAATGAATATCCTCCTTAGAGAAGGTTTACTAAAAAAGAAAAAAAATGCCATACAAAACCAGAACAAGCATATAAATAGATAAATAAAAAGACTACTTTTTATCCTTAACAACAAAAACGATAAGAAATTTGACTTCAACGATCAAAGTATCACCATAATGATATCCTCTTTTACGGAGACTATGAAGTGAGATAAAATAGAGGTAACCACTCTCTCGAATTTTACTTGAAAACCAACTGTTATGAAAGCGTGGATTGAGCAATAACAAATTTGTGGTGACTATGACTTTTGAAAAAATATAAATGTGGTGTAAACCAATGCAAATAAAATAGGACACAATAATTTACGTAGTTCGCCTTAAAGCCTACATCCACGGGCAAAGATTAGAAGATAATTTCACTATCAAATGAGAATTTACAAAATTGTAAAAAACTCTCAACACACAATACCCCAATACTCCCAATTATATCTTCACTAGAGCACTCAAGTAGAAGCTTTATCAAATTTCTTAAATTGCTTTATTTGCAATTACTCTTAATTGGGAGATTTTTGGATGCTATAAATCTCTCCCTCTTAGCTCTATTTATAGTGAAAAACTTCACCTACCATCCTTCTTCAATTTGTCACCGTAGACTTAATTTACCAAACTGGCAAATTATGTTCTATCTTTGGGGGCTTACTTTTCAAATCCAATATGGTGGGCTAGGCTGACTTTTCAATAATTCTCCACCTCAGTGAAAATTTATCCAAGTGTAAGCCGACTTTCAACAAACCATCCTCCAGTCTCTATCTTCTCCGACTGCTTTCAAACTTGTAGGATATTAATCAAGTTTATACAATACTCAAACTTGATCGTCATCACTACTTTGGTCAACATATTTGCAGGATTCTCTATCTTGAATTTTGAAGAAGAATCTTCCACTCGTCAATAATTTCCTGCAAAAAGTGAAGTAGTACATCGATATGCTTCGTACGTTCATAATAAACTTGGTTCTTTGCTAAGTGTATGGCATTTTGACTATCGCAATACATGTTGATATGTTCCTATACTAATCCCAAGTTTTCAAGCAAATACCCTCTTTGACAACTCCTGTAATTGCTATGTACTCGGCCTCTGTAGTCAAAAGTGCAACAGTAGACTATAGTGTCGACTTCCAACTGATTGGCCCTCCAACAAAAGTAAATACATATCCAGTGGTTGACCATTGTTTGTCTAAATCACCAACATAATCAGAATCAATGTATCCAATCACATCTTAACCAAGTATGTCATCTTGCTCAAATAGTAAACCAATATCCACAGTTTTTTGAATGTACCATAGTCCATTTCACAGCTTTCTAATGTCCTTTACCAGGATTATGCATATATTTGCTTACCATACTAATTACTTGTTAAATGTCAGGTCTCGTACACACCATTGTATACATCAAGCTACCAACTGTATTTGAATATAGAACTTGCAACATGTATTCTTTTTCCTCATCTACCGAAGGAGATAGTTGAGCAAAAAGCTTGAAATAAGAAACCAATGGGGTAATCACAGGTTTTTTCTGCTTAATCATGCTAAACTGATGTAGTACCTTCTTCAAATACTACTTCTAAGATAAGCTGACTTTGGCATGAGCTTTATCTCTACATATCTTTATGCCAAGAATCTTCTTAGCTTCACTAAGATCTTTCATCTCAAACTCTTGATTAAGTTGAGTTTTTAAATTTTCAATCTCATCTTTGCTCTTAGATGCTATTAACATATTATCCATATACAAGAGCAAATATATAAAAGATCTCTCTTGTAGCTTGCAAAAATATACACAATGATCAAATTTATTTCTTGTGTACCTTTGCTCTTTTATAAATCGATCAAATCGCTTGTACCACTGCCTCAGAGATTGTTTCAATTCATAAAGTGACTTTGTCAGTTTGCAAACCTATTTTTATTTTCTAGTAACCTTAAATCCATCTGGCTGAGTCATGTAGATTTTCTCTTCCAAATCACCGTTTAGAAATGTAGTTTTCACATCAAGTAGAACTAGTTCAAGATCAAATTGCGCAACCATGGCTAGTAAAATATGAATAGATGAATGTTTCACAACTGGAGAAAATACCTCACTATATTCTATTCCTTCCTTCTGAGCATAACCCTTCACTACTAATTTATTCTTATATTAAATTTTATCCTTCCTTCTGAGCATAACCCTTCACTACTAATTTATTCTTGAATTTAATTTTATTCTTACGAGAGTATCCTTTCTTCTTTTCCTTAGGTAGTTTCACTAACTCGCAAGTTCTATTTTTATGAAGAGACTGCATTTATTCATCTATTACTTGCTTCTACTGTACACTTTCAGGGTTACTTATTGTTTCTCTGTAAGTGTAAGGAATATTATCACCTATAACTAGAATTGCATAGGCCACCATATCAACAAAGCGAGCAAGTTTATGAATTTTACTGCATGGTCTTCTATATGCAATTGAATCTTGTTGATGTAAAGGTTCTTAGATCAGAACCTTTTCATCATCTTCAGTTAATAGAGATTCAACTGTAACATTTTCGAACTCTACCTACTGCGAAGTACTACTGGACTTGTCTTCCTTTTGAGAATCCTTTCATTTTAGCATAGCAGATTCATCAAAAATTACATCACTTTTGAAAATAATCTTCCTTGTAACCAGACACCACAAACTATATCCTTTTACCCTAGCAATTATACCCATGAACAATTCTTTCTTTGCTCTTTGGTCTAACTTAGATTCTTTTACATAATAGTAAACAGTGGAACTAAAAACATAGAAAGAATCATAATTAGCAGCAGGTTTATCAGTCCACATCTCCATAGGTGTTTTGCCCTCAATTGCAGCTGTTTGCAAATGATTAATCAGATGGCACACATATACGACTGCCACAGCCCAAAACTCTTTGTCCAATCCTGTATTGGACAACATAAAACCGATTTTCTCCAGTATAGTTCAGTTCATGCGTTCTACCACCTCATTCTGCTGTGGTGTATCTCAAATAGTGAAATGTCACACAATGCCCTCATCTCGGCATACTTGTAGAAACAGATCATTCTTGTACTCAATGCCATTATCTGAATGAATTCTTTTGACCTTTCTCTGGTCTAAGTCTTGACCATTTACTTGTTCAAAATTTCTTTCTTGTTCTTCATCAAATAAATCCATACTTTTCTTGAATAATCATCAATAAAAGTAACAAAATAGTGCATACCTTCCAAAGAAGCTGCTCGGGTAGTCCCCACATTTCACTATGAACATAATTCAGAATCCCTTTTGTATCATGAATTGTTGAACCAAACTTCACCCTTGTCTGATTGCCTAGAAGACAATGTTCTTAAAATTCTAATTTACAAGAATTTGCACCTTTCAATAAGCCTTGCTTTACCAAAATCTGTAAAGCTTTATCACCAGCATGTCCCAAACACATATTCCACAACTTGGTTGCATCTGAATTTGCATCATTTTTAGAAATTGTTGATACTGATCCAATAATTTACTCCCTTGGAAATAGTACAAGTTATTTTTTCTTGTACATTTTATTACTATTAGTGCACCAGCTACTACTTTTAACAATCAATCTGTTAGAGTAATTATGAGCTCTTTACATTCTAAGACTCCTAATGAGATGATATTTTTCTTCAAGCTTTATATATAGTGGATATCAATCAAGACTTGAATTGAGCCATCATAACTCGTCAATTGAATTGAACCTATGCCCATGGATTTACAAGCACTGTCATTGCCCATAAAAGAAATTTCATCATCCAGCTCCTTGAGACTAGAAAACTAACCCTTATTAGGACACATATGATAAATATAATCTGAATCCAAAATCCACTCATCTGAGTGACATACCAATGCCATGATAACTAAACTAAAGTCTGACTCCTCATCATGTTCTGTAACACATGCATTAGAAATGGCCTTGCCCTTTTGTAACTTAAGACAATTATTTTTCCAATGCTTTTTTTCACGATAAAAAATACATTCATCTTAGCAAGCCTCCTTTTAGACTTGCATCTTTTTCTAGGATTGCTGCTTTGTAGACGAACTTTTACTGTTAATACTTCTGCAATTATATCTCTATGATCCTTTTTGTCTTTCTTTTTAGTCTCAGAGTTATACAATGCACTGCATACAGCATCGAATGTGACATTGTCTTTCTCATAAAGCAAAGTGGTGGTAAGATGATCATATTCATCAGGAAGGGAATTTAACAACAATAATGCCTTATCTTCATCTTCAAATTTCTCATCCAAATTCAGCAAATATTTTAATATCTTGTTGAATGAGTTCACATGGTCATTCATAGACATGCTAGGTGTATACATGAATCGATAGAGTTTCTTTTTCATATAAAGCCTATTTTTAAGGCTTTTCTTCATATACTTTTCTTTTAGTGTCTCTCATAATTTCTTTGCTGATGGCTCTTTCATGACAGAGTACTTCTGATCTTTAGCCAGACATAGATGAATAGTATCACATGCTCGTCTATTGATCTTTGTTTACTCCTTGTCATCCATCTTATCAGGCTTTTCTTCAAGAGCGAGCTCTAATTCCTGTTGACGTAAGACATCTAACACCTCACATTGCCACATACCAAAATTATTAGTACCATCAAATTTCACACTTGAAAGAACAGTCTCTATGATGTTTATTTCATGTGAATAAATACACCAAGAAAGTTTCTAGGAGAATTGAGGGGTCACAATGGTCCAACTTAAAACCCAGACTCCTTATACTCTTATCTTCTTGTTGACAGAACTTTTCTAAACATGTAAAAATACACATTACTTACAATAGACTGTCTATTAAGTACATATGGTTGTATCCACCACTATGAACAGTACTATACCTGTGAACAATACCATATATGTGAATAGTATCGTACACTCAGTACAAAAATTCGGTTTTGATACCAATTGTAGCAAAAGCGAGGGTTGAGCAATAACAAATTGTGGTGACTACGACTTTTGGAAAAATATAAATGTGGTGTAAACCCATGTAAATAAAATAGGACACAATAATTTACGTGGTTCGGCGTAAAGCCTACGCCCATGGACAAAGACTAGAAGATAATTTTACTATCAAATTAGAATTTACAAAATTAGAAAAAACTCTCAAAACCCTATACCCCAATACACCCAATTATATCTTCACTAGAGCACTCAAGCGGGAGCTTTCTCAAATTTCTTAAATTGCTTCACTTGCAATTACTTTATTTATAGTGAAACACTTCACCTACCATCCTTCTTCAATTTGGCTTCAATTTGCCAATTTGTCAAATTGTCACCGGAGACTTAATTTACCAAATTGACAAATTATGTTCAATCTTTGGGGGCTGACTTTTCAAATCCAATATGGTGGGCTGGGCTGACTTTTCAACACCAACAGTTGCCAATAAAAAATCATTTTTTTTAAAGTTAGCTTAATTAATTTAGTGTATAAATTTTGTAAAAAGATTATTATAAAATAAATAACTTCTTTGTTAGTCTATTCTGATCCGGGGATGGTCTAGCGCTCACATCTTGTATTCAGCGTACAACTTAGTCTTAGATTGGAGGATATCGTCCGAAACTTGCAGTCTTATGTAAAATGATAGATAATTTTCCTTTGCTTTAGCATCTTTATCATCTCTCATAGGGCAAATTACAATTCTCCTGTGAATCCGTAGCCAAAAACACCTTAAGTAAATGTAACTATTTACCAAACACTTTACGTGTTGTGTCTTTTCAAATTAAGTTAAGTAGAGGATATGAGTTCGAGTCCCATGAAACTCATTCACTTTGAATAAGGGCAGCTATCTCTCTGAATATTATTGGGATCAGACCCTGAAGTAATGCTCGATAGACTTCTGGGCAACACAAAACGCAACCGAAAACACCATACCCATAATTCTAGTCTTGAGTAAACCGTAGCTACCAAATATCATCTAGATCTAAGTGATGTCAACAATCCATTTGGTTCATTCAGTTTTATGCAAATTTCGTATCTTTTTTCCATTTTCATTCACTTGGATGTAGAAGGATTTAAAAGTTTTCGTTTAGGTATTAATGAAGTTCATTAATTGTCTTTTGTAATTCTGATATTTTAAAGTTTGAGAAATTGATACTAAAGAAACGACTAGCATGACTCTGAAATTAAAGCCAATAAAATCATTAAAGAATGACTATAATTAGAAAGGTCAACGTAAACTGAGAGTCTGTATTAACCAATATTAACTAATAATAAATCCCAATCTTTAATAATTTTGTTAGGTAAGGAAATTGGTAAAGTCAATGAAAATTAAGCCGATACGGATAAGATTCACACAAAGGATGAATTTGATAAACAATCAAGCATTCATAACCTACAGAAGGAAAGTGCAAGCCAATGACATATCAAGTTCCAGGATCATCTATTCTTGCTATTGAGGACTTTGTGGCTAGAACATTACTCTATGTTGGTTTTACATTTTTTTTAATAATAAGTCACTTTAGTTTCCTTGAAATTTATGAAATTATTGGTTGAATTTTCGTCATCTTCTCAGTCAAATGGACTTCATAACTAGTCACTCTTTTCGTGAAGCTAATTATGTAGTAGATCGCTTGGCGAATCTCGGATTAGTGTGCTTTGATTTCACTTGTTGGGATAATCCACCACATGAGACTTCTAAATTTCTTTCTAACCACGCTAATGGATTCTCAAGTTATGGTTTATGTTAAGACTGTACTTTATAGTTTTTTCTTATTTAGCTATCTATATTTTTAGCCTTTTTTTTTTAAATTATTATAATTCTCTAGCTATGTTAACGGGTAAGGCTATCTTTGTCCCCGTATTATTTATCTTCAATAAAATTACCTCGTTAGTTGAGATTTAAAAAAAAAATCCAGAATCATCTATAACGGCCAAGTATTTGATTGATTGGAGACAATAAATTCTTAAATCTCTAACCTTCTATATTTTATAGTACACTCAATAGGAATTCCACTTTTGTCAACCCTTAGAATTGATACGAGAATTCCTCACTATCATTATACATATTATCCTCATTACTAAGTAATTCAATCAAGAAAGAAATAATATTTATTTTGCTAGTTTATCTTGTATCAATTTTATCAAATACTAATAAGTTTCACGTACCACATTGTCACAAATATAAATTGCCTGCCACAAAAACTTAAAAGAAAAAAAAATAGAAATAATTTAAATAGAAATAGAAGAATTCTAAAAATAAAATTTTTTTAATAGATATTGTACAATCCAGACAACAGAAAGATCGCGATTAGCCGAGATGTAATCTTTGAGGAAGAAGGAGAATGGAATTTTGGCTATCATGTGGATGACTTCAATTTTTTTCCTTTGAAGAAAATGGACAGACAATGAAGGAGCAAGTAGTAGAAGAACAAGAAGTGCGGTTAGTCTACCTATCTCACCAGCACAACCACATATAGCGATTCACCACCATCTTTCTTAAATGAAAGAACTAAAGAACGCACGAGGAGTCTTCAAGATCTCTATGAGGTAACTGAAAGACATGATAATCTCACTCTATTTTGCCTCTTTGCTGATTGTGAGCCAGTATACTTCGAAGAAACTGTACAAGATGAAAAATGGAGAATCGCAATGGATGAAGAAATCAAAGCCATAGTGAAGAATGACACTTGGGAACTTACTACACTTCCCAAAGGTCACAAAGCCATTGGTGTCAAATGGGTTTACAAGACGAAGAGAAATGTCAAGGGTGAGATTGAAAGGCACAAGGCGAGGTTAGTTGCAAAAGGCTATAGTAAAAAAGCTGGCATCGACTATGATGAGGTATTTGCTCTCAGTAGTCTGAATGGAAACTATAAGACTAATCATTTCTTTCGCAGCCCAAAAACAGTGGAAAATTCATCAAATGGATGTAAAGTCTGCTTTCTTAAATGGATTTCTCAAAGAAGAAGTCTACATCAAACAGCCATTGGGCTATTGGTGGAAGGATATGAAGACAAAGTTCTGAGATTGAAGAAGGCACTTTATGGGTTAAAGCAAGCACCAAGGGCATGGAATAGCAGAATCGACAAATATTTCAAAGAGAATGGCTTCACCAAATGCCCACATGAACATGCTCTCTACGTCAAAGTCAAAGATGGAGACATCTTGATTGTATGTCTGTACGTGGATGATCTCATTTTCACTGGAAGCAATCCAAACTTATTTGAAGAGTTTATGAGAGTGATGATGAAAGAGTTCGAGATGACTGACATTGGACTAATGGCATACTAGCATTGAAGTCAAGCAAAAGGAAGAAGGCATATTCATTTCCCAAGAATGCTATACAAGGGAAATACTCAAGAAGTTCAAGATGCATGATTGCAAGCCCGTAAGTACGCCAATAGAATGCGGAGTCAAATTGTCCAAACATGACGAAGAAGAAAGAGTTAATCCAACTTTTTTCAAGAGCCTTGTTGGAAGTTTGCGTTACTTGACATGTACGAGGCCAGACATTCTCTATGCCGTTGGGCTCGTTAGTCGCTATATGGAGAATCCAACAATCACCCATTTTAAAGCTGCAAAAAGAATCATTCGCTATATAAAAGGTACAATTGATTTTGGCTTATTATACTCATTCTCTGATGATTACAAGCTTGTTGGATATAGCGATAGCGATTCGAGTAGTGATTTAGATGATCGAAATAGTACCTCTGGATTTGTATTCTTCATGGGAAACACTGCTTTCACGTGGATGTCAAAGAAGCAGCCAATTGTCACACTTTCCACCTGTGAAGCTGAGTATGTAGCTGCTACTTCAGGTGTTTGCCATGCAATTTGGCTAAGAAATTTGTTGAAGGAGTCGGGTTTGTTCCAAATAGATCCAACTGAGATCTTTGTTGTCAACAAGTCTGCAATTGCCCTATCAAAGAATCCAGTCTTCCATGATCGAAGTAAGCATATTGACACTCGCTACCATTTCATAAGGGAGTGTATTGAAAGAAAGGATGTACAAATAAAGTATGTCAAATCTCAAGATCAAGCAGCTGATATATTTACTAAGCCATTGAAACAAGAAGATTTTATCAGATTGAGAAATTCATTGGGTGTTATGAAACAATTGGCTGTGGAAATCAAAGAAAATAACAGCGAAAGTGAAGGAGAACAAGTACAAGTACGAAAAAGAAGATTAAATACATATTTCTACAGGGCATTGTTCAATCAAAATAAGAAGAATAAAGCCAAAGAACAAGTTGGTGATAATTTCACTAAACTCCTCGAGCAAGAAGACTTAGAGTCACAGAAACAAGTTTAAGGGGGAGTGTTGAAAAAAATAATAAACTTGTTTACAAAATAATAAGGTGTTGAGTTGTACATGGCCCTCCATTATCATGCTCCATCATCATGCTTCATCATCATGGGTCTACAATGTTGAGTGGGGGCTAGCTTTACACATTTGATGCCATTAAAGGATTCCTTTAGAGCATGTTAGGTGAGTGAAATATGTTTGGTGTTATGATGAAAGGTTAGTGGAATGTGCTAGGTGATGTGTATAGTTATGATTATGTTTGTGTTTTATTCACTATAAATACCTATGTTATTGTGTTGTGAGATATAAGTCTAAGAGCAAGAAAGAATAAGAAGCATAACAAAGCTCTTGAGAGGGATTTGTGAGAGTGTGTGAATTGTTCTTGTAATATTCTTGAGCTTTCTCTAATAAGCTTTATGTTTAATCCTTCAAATTCTCCAACATAGAAATCTTAATTTTCATGTGGTTTGGCTGGGATGAGAAAATGAGAAGAAAAAAAATGTTTGTTCATTTATGGTATTTTCTATAATTATTACACTATTTTTATTTATTACTTAAAATTAGTTATTTATTTATTATTAATTAATTAATTAATTAATTTGTTGTTATTCATGAGTTACTTAAATTTAATACTTAAATAATTCTGCTGCACAAGTGACCGAAAGATTTATAACATAGATGATTACTTTCATCTTAATTTATTTTATAATCAGGCATTGCCCGATGTACACACTTTTTAACGAGACACATAATCAATACACACTTTTTAACAAGACACATAATCAAGAAACAAAACAAAACAACACAAGCAAATGCAAGCTTGTATATTCCAGCAATACAAGCCTTTTATTCGAAATCATCAACAAGTACTTAATAAAACATCAACACACTCGAAATTGATAGAGAAAGGACGATAAATTGTCTGCTGTGAACCTCGCTTGAAGTCTGATGAACAAACCATGCATGATGATGATGCATGAATTAATTGGCCTTAATCACTGAAACGACCAGAAACTGGACTTCAACGGTTAGAGTTTCATTACTTGGAAGCTATCCCTTGGTGGTGTCATACAGATCATTCCTCGACAAAAGTTTAGAGGACTCTTTCTCCGCTGCCGAGTTAAAAAAATGCTTAACTGCAAGAAAATTTTGTTTGATGGAGAATATATATATATGTTAGGTCTTGTTTATATAATATGGTAGGCTTCAAATCATTATTTGTCATTGTAATGTATGTAAAGCTTGTGAAAAGTTGATGCTGATAAGGGGCGGGTACTGAACTGTTTGTTCAGCGGCCGCTCTGTTCCTGCTATATTGGTTGGGTATTTTGAACTTAAATTCTGCATAAACTGGTTTCTTTGGTGAAACCCTTAGATAATCAGCTAGCTTAAACGAAACAGTAAGAAAGTTGCCTCTATCAGCTCCAGATCCTGCTGGCTAAACTACTAGTTGCCTATATTTACCAAATAGAATTAATTTAAAAAGGGAACAATGACACCGCATTGTTTGGCAAAATGATCACAAAGACCCAGTACTTTAAAAAATGGTCACACAGATTCTTTTCTGAGACACAGTCCCTAAGGTTTGTCCCAACAGTTTAAATTAAAGGTTGGTGCATACGTACCAACTTCTTTCTCCAACCGTGAACTCACTGGAACGCGGAACTGTATCACCTACAGAACCAAATGTTGGGATAGTAAACCGATAAGTTCCGTCCTCAGGTTCACTGACAAGGGAAAGAATTTCCTCAGAGTCAGTTGGTTTAACAACGTAGACCTCAGCACCAAATACACATGTGTCATCAACAAGGTACCCATTTGAAGATTCACTAAAAGTTGCAAGGTCAAGAAATTTGCCGAAACCCCATTCAGCCTTACGCCTATCAAAGCGCCTCATTGGAGCTTTAGCATCTTGAACCACCAAGTACTGGTTCGATAGCTGATCATACACGAACAATTTGTAGTATACATTAACATTCCAAGTACCATCAGGATGGGGATTGGTATCATCTATCTTCAGGTAAGGGAAAGATGGTCCTTGCCACCATCATTCTTTTTTCCACTGGGATAGAAAACCAATTTCCTGTCAGATATAAAAGTAATTAAGGAATTAAACTTATAAATTGTTGATGCAGTTTTTCCTGCGTGTCTTCGAACAGTGCCTCGAACCTTCGAACAGTGCCTCGAACCTTCAACTAGCTCGAGACTATCTACAGTATCCTCAGCTCGTGATTAGCTCGAGCTCGAGCAAGACTGTCTCCTTCTTCCTGTTCCGATGTCTTTTCTGGAACAGCTATCTCCCGGACCTGTACTCACAGAAACCAGGGTCAGGGGTCGCCAGGCATATTCCGGCGAAAACCCTCCGACGCTCAAGTCAGTGATCGGGTTGTTCTTTTTGGTATCTCCCTTAGTGAGGGAGACCGGAAAGATGAAAGGGATATTTTTTCGCCCTCCCTTTTGAATAAATATGGTGTTCTCAGAGAATTTAGATAAGAGAAATCAGAATAGGAAGAACCTGTATAAGCTTACGGATTCTTTGTGAATCAGAATTTCCAACCCTTGTAACGTTCCCCTTCGTTTCCTTTTATATTCCATTTTTCCCGCTCTTTCCATTTCCAGGCTGTCCATTCCCACGTTGGTGGTATTTGGGTCCCTCTGACAGCTGGGATTGGTGTAATATTCCCTGGGGATGCGTGGCTGTCCCCTTAACCCGATTCACGTGGCCAGATCACTATGTCGGGCATGTGCGCTAGGAATGATGACACCTTGGAGGCATGTGCCGGCCATCGGCAACAGTATCACCACCATACCATGTGGGGCCCTGGTCAGACATTAAAAGGTGTGCCAAGATTCTGAGAAAATGGGTCGGGCTTCCCTGGGCCGGGTCTTGTCCAGTTGTGCTCGTGGACTTAACCTCTGCGAGCAGAAAAGGTGTGCTCGGTTCTCAACCTTGACCATCTTTGACCTGGGGGATGACCTCGAGCAGGCAGGAGAGTGCTCGGGGCTCGAGCTTTACAGCTTCGACTGGATGGACGACCTCGAGCAGGCAAAGGATTGATCGGAGTTCGACCATGATTAACCTCGATCGAGTGGACGACCTTGAGCAGGCAAAAGAATGCTCGAGGCTCGAGCGGCTATGAATCCCTGACCTCGACCAGCTTCATGAGATCGTCCTAGTGAGATCGTCTTCGTGTCAGTGGTCGGGACTTCTGCTCGAGTTAGGCTGTCCTCGAGGTATTTTATTCGAGCTAGAGGGCCTCGAGGAGACCTACCCGATATTACCCAAACATAAATATTAATTCAAAAATGTAAAATAACATATTCATTATTAATTAATCTTATTAAAAAAGCAAAATTGTTTAATTTTTTGACATTCACTTAGTTTTCGTTCTGATATATTTGAAAGTTTCAGAAGCTGACTAAAGGAATGACTATTGCATGACTCGTAATTAATGCCAAATACAAGCATTAGGCAATATTAATGATAAGTTTCTTTCTTTTAATAATTGTTGTTAGGTAAGGTCATTATAATAAATTTAACCTGTATTAGCAAATAGATTAAATATAAATTTCATTCTTTAACCCTTAGCCTGTATCAAGTAACCCCATGATTTCATAAATGCTTCGTTATTTGTAGGGTAAATACTAATTAGTAGTGTGAGCTAATTATTCAATTAGTACTTATAACTTGAAAAACTATCTAAAAATTTTTGTTATATATATAATCATTCTTAGATGCGGATATCCTCATTTTTTTAATGCAAACACCCTACTTATATATATGTATATAAACAACAAGGATAATAGATAATAACTGGTCCATAATAGACTTGAAAATTAATCTACGTATAATCAACGGTTGAACAAACAGACAACTTTCACGCTAAAATATTGAGCGAATGCAATGTACAACCAATGCAATGTACAACATTTGATTTGCCAGATTTCAAGTTTGTAGCAGATTTCAGATCTGGAAGACAAATAATAAAACAACACAAAATATGTTAGGAAATATGTCTTATTTTTCAATGAAAATTTGTAAATCCTAAATTATAATATTCTTTTCTTATTTAATAGTTTTCTTATCTAATAGGATTCCTATTTAAGGAATAAGTAATTTTTGGGATTTGACTTATTCAAAGAAGAATACAACTAGTATAAGGAAAAGAATACTTCTCCTACAAGAAATAATCACTATATATAGGGAGGTTGGGTTCAGTTGTTGGCATAACAGAGCAATGAGTTCTCTGCAAGTAGATAGTTTTTAATGTGATTGGGAGTTCTCTGCAAGTAAATAGTTTCTAATGTGAGAAAATGATAGATCGATTGAGACATTGGATGTTATTGGGGTTTTGGGTTTGAGAAAAAATATTAGAGTGATTGTAATAATTTTTCACATAATGGATTTTTCTCTCGTTGTTATTGGAGGCCGTAGTTTTTCTCTAGTATATGAATTTTCTACGTAAATTCTTATGCTGTGTTATTGGTTTTATTGTCCATCTATTTTCTTTTTATTTTTTATTTGATATCTGTGCTTGCAAGATCTTGGGTGGGATTAAACATTTCTTAACAAGTGGTATCAAATATAAAGGTTATTTTACAAAACAATTATATCAGCAATGAGGTTTTCAAAACCTATAAAGGTATAAATAGAAAAGTTTGATAGAAGAATCAATTTTGACTTGTGGCAAGTTCAAGGCAATGATATATTAATTCAATCTGGTTACACAAGGAAAGTAAGGGTGATGTAAACTATGTTTTCACTAGTGAACTAAGCATATGTAGACAATCAAGACACCTCAAAGAAAATTGTCGAAATATAGCAAGTTCGGCAAATAGCTCTAAATTAGTAGATGGAGATATTGATAATGTTAGCTAGTGGTGTGTCTCTTTTCTCCATGAGAGATGATCTATCCTTTTGGCATGCCAGAAAAGAGGATGTGTTACTGTTAGCGAAGCTATATGATTTGCACACAAGACATGATTTTGCATTGATGCAAGGTGTATGGTGGAGTTTTTATGTCGATGGCTAACAACTCTCAAGGAAGCCAAACATGAGAGTGGGTCATGTGCGAAATACGTGTACTTTGAAGAAGGTGGCGTATGATGACTAGCATCATTCTGAGTTAAAGCCAATAAAATCATTAAAGAATGACTATAACTAGGTAAGGTCAATGTAAACTGGAGCCTGTATTAGCTAATATTACTAATAAATCAAATTTCATTCTTTAACAATTCTTGTTAGGTAAGGAAATAGGTAAAGTCAACGAAAATAAAATACTAATAAGTTTCACGTACGTCATAAACATGTACCACATTGTTAGAAATATAAATTATCTGCCGCAAAAACTTTAAAAAATAGAAAGAATTTAAACAAATAGATTAATTTGAGAAAAATAATTTTTTTAATATATATTTCGGCATTTTGAGGAGCTAATGTCTTCTAAATACAACTATTAAGTTGTCAAAATAATACTCAAGCCACTTTTTATTATATAAAAATAGACTTTAGATACCATTTAACTTTAGGCTATATTTGGGAGGTAGGATTAAGTGTAGGGTATGAATAATTTTTGGGATAAAATATTAATTCTGTGACTGCCATGTTCAATTGGATTAGATTGATGGGCTAAATTTAAAATTTAATCCTAAATTCTTGAGATTAGCAATCTCAATTTTTATGTGGGTTTAGTTGGGATTAAACAATGAGAAGAAGAAAACATTATTCATTTATGATATTTATATTATTTATCACTTAAAAATGAGTTATTTAATTATTTAATTTATTTATTTATTTATTAGTTGTATTCATGATTTACTTAAAATTTATTATTTAAATAATTTTCCTTATTTTATTTAATATGAAATCATATATCTCATATGAAATAACCTATAATTTAAATAATTTACATTTCTTTATAACCTATAAATTAAATAATTTATATTTGTTTATTAGAATATGACTATCCAATTACTAATTTAATATATTTAATTTTCTAATTAGTTTTTTTAAACTAGTTATAATTTCTTTAATTAAATATCAACTTAAATACTATTTAACTTTATTTAGATTTAGTTTAACATAGTCCAATCCCATACTATACTAAACAAGAGACAACATCCAATCCAAACTAATTTAGTCCAATTAAATCCTATGTGTTAAACTTAGCCTAAGATAAAAAAAAATAAAAGAATAGTAAAAATAAAGCATGTTCTTACAACATGCTAACTTTAAAACAAAAACATAAAATAAAATAAATAAATAAAGATAATAAGAGTTAATTTTCAACCTATAAGTTTCCACATGTCATCAAATTATATCCAATCATCAAATTTCACGGTTACTATTATATTGTTGAGGATGTTATCCCGCTTTGGTAGAGCATTGATATTAAGTTAAGTATATAAGGGTTGGAGAACCTTTTTGTAATGTTATAATGGTTTAAGTAAATATTTTGTTGTTTCCATGGTTAATTAATTAATTAAGTTTTATTTTTGGTCATTCACTGTGCTGCTAGTGTGATTACTGCTTAGCCTTTATCAGTTATTTTCTAATACTGATTTAAAACTAAAATAAATCATATTGGAAAGTACAGTTGATCATCTAACCGGACTAAAATTTGTTTGGTGAATGCTGCTCGAATTATGGATTCATTTATCTATTGGAAGGAATGAAGTCTGCCGTATTACTTTCCAATCGTTCACTTTAAGTGAAGTTTAAAGAAATAAAATTTTAATGTAGACAGGGTTGTACCACAAAGGCTTTGGCCTCAATAATTATTGAGAGGGACTTAAGATAATGTACTTAACACACATCGTCACATGAAGACTAATTCTTTTGTCTAGTTTTTGTCATGTGAAAGTGTATTAGAGGAACCACTCACTCGATGAGTTTGACTCTAGTATCATATCAAAGTTTATAAGTGTAATTAATACTTAAAAGTTGGTTTAAAATTAAGTTCAAGGCTGCCTAAACTATATCCATGAAAAATTTAAATAAACAAAATAAACTTTAATCTTATTGATTTTTATAAGTACAAAGAATTAATTTATACAATGGATGAATAAAATAAAATGGAAATGATACAATTGATATGATATTTGAGAATTCAATTGATTTGTAAAAATTGAGAATTAATGTTTTTATGTTGATTGACGACGATTAATTTTTGTGTTGATTAGCAAATATGCAGAGAATCAATCATTAAATTGCGTAAATTAAAAGGTGGGGTTATAAAATATTAGAATATGTAATATAGATCATACTTTACCAAACATAATATATTATTAAGTTTAATACACCTTAATTGTTAATGTTAAGATAGTTGAATTGATTAAACATTTATCAATCTTTAGTTAACTGATAAGGCAAGTTTTGTTATCATTAGTTTTCACTGACTCAATTCGTTAAAAAGAGTTTGTTATCAATGCTGACATGTCAGCTGAGCTGGCAAGTTAGTTATAGTTAATAGCTTGCAATTGCAGCATATGTAACAAAGTGAAGAAGATTCTAGATCACTGTATATATACCTGTCTAACTAAACAGTGTCATTCCAAAAACCTAACACAATAAATTCACTCCAAATTAGATAATGCAAGTTCTAAAATTAAAATAAACTTCAAACACACACTATCACTACTAGAAAAATGGCCTTTAGTGATACTAAAATAGTGTCACTAATTACTTTTAGTGACACTTATTAATAGTGTCAGTGATCTGGGAGTCAGAAAAATACTGACACTTGAATGTAGTGTCAGGAATTACTATTACTATAGTATTACAGATTTTATGACACTATAGTATCAATAATTACTATTACTATAGTATCACGAGTTAGTAATATCAATAAAACAATCACCCTAATGAAATTGATACTTTATGATACATTTTTAGTATCAATGACTTTTATTAATTATTATTGTCATTTTAAATTTTATCAATCTAATGATATTATTTAAAAAAGAATATTAGTAAACTGCTAAAATGAACAATTATATATAAAATTTCTATGACAAAACACCGTTACTTTCATACACAAACAAATCAGGCTCTCTATCTACAAATTTAAGGAAGATTAAAATATTAAAAAAAAAAGAATAAAGATCATATCCCTCTCAAGCCCATCTATAAATTTAGACTTTTTCTCCAACCTCGCCGGTTAGCTTGGCATAGTGCTCCCACTCGTCTTGGTCAAATGGATATTCAATTGATACAATAGGATAATTAGAGAAGATGTTTATAGTATCCCAGCAGATGAAAGCTGCACAAAGAGATAACATCTGCGTCAAACCAGTGAAAGAACTTGACAACTACGGAAGATGTTTATAGTATTCATAAAGCGATTTTCAGGCCCCTTTCTCTCGATATGAAAATGTAGGTTAACAAAGATATAATCTATATCGAGAAAGGGTTCAAACAAAATTGAGCTAATAACAAAGCTCACAACCATACCGAAATCCAGTGAAAGTCCCGTGACCGCATGCCGAAGCAAGAAGAACCAATCGACTTTCATGTGTGTAGACATACCAACACACATTCAATTTCCTTGTCTCCACCAAGTCAAGTGATTTTGTGCGAATCATAAGCAAACAAGTTCAGCCCACGAATTGACTCCATTTAGTGTGTATGAGGAAAGGATAAAATCAACAGCAATTGCAAGTTCAAAAGTAAGTGATCATCCAGTCATTAAGACGTTGAAGTGTTCTTATAAACAAATAAGCCATTCCAATGGCTAGTAAGCATCAACCTAGAACATGGATAACAATTTTATAGACATGACACTTGTTCTTCTAACACGCCATATCAAAGTTGGCACCAAATTATTGCTAAACATATCTATATTCAATAATTTCAACGCAAAAAAAAAAATCATTCTTTACAATTCCGAAAACTCGATGAAACTTCCCTTTACCGCTTCTTTACAACGACAAAATCATACAATGGGCAGTCCGTCCAGAAAAATCCCAATATATTCTCCGAATCGGACCTACACCTATGGCTAAAAGCTTCCAAAGTTTCTCTTATCCAAAATCGTATCTCGAAGTCGGACCATCTGTATTGCTATAAGCTTTGTATCTAGAGAAAATCGAACGCTTAAAATTGGCCCTTCGTGTATTGAATCGGAGGAAGGAGTGGCAAGAGGATTGAAGGGAACGGTTTTCCATGAAAAGATCCGTTGAGTAGAGCAGGAAAAACTAATCAAACAGAATTACTGAAATAAATGCTTATTAAACAAAACTAAAATGCACTTTGAATTCATGTTAAATTGCAAAATGAATACTTTACCTCATTAGATGTTGAGGAGATGAGTAACTTAGTTCCATCATCATAATGTAATCAGTTTATTCCTCCAGATATTAACAGAACTGAAGTAGACGATTAGGCCTTTCCTCGAAGCTAATAAGTGGATATGCACATAACAAAGCTAGATTTACAAGCAATGATATGGTCCAATGTAACAGTTGACAGCTACCTCTTACCCAACAGGCAGCCCACCAAACAACCGCAACAACCCCTCAACTCCGGCCATGCTCCACCAAAACTTTCCTCATCCGCCGCGGTTTCCATCACCCCCTCCTACCTCATCATTGATTCCCACCACAACATCATCCCACTTCAAACCGCCCTCCACCATGGCCAATCCAACCCATCATTCATGCTTGCTGCAAATCCCTCCCAATACCCAATCATCGTCTCGGTTTCACCCCCACAAGCTCGATTACGGAAAAATCACTTATAGTCAGTATCGATGACATCCGCTCGCTGCCACCACCCTCAACAACCCGGCCAAACACCGCCAAAAGTCCGCACCTTCACCCCCACAAACCTTGATAACCCATCTACAACCGCTATCTCTTTGGCCATGGATGGGGCATCTTCCTCGCTGTCATCAAACCGCCACAAATCATCACAGATCAGGTCGAACCTCTAGTCCAATCCGTCACAAATCACCCAAATCGTGACATCCATTAACCCAAAGCCACAAACTCCAATGAAAGGAACCCAGAAACCGAACCAAATCTCATCACGAAACCCAAACTCGTCCACCTAAACTAAACAGCCCGTGAGCTTACCAAACCCAAATCGGCGAGCTGAACTTTCCTCCACCTTGGCCTCGGCTTCCATCGACGACCCACATCTAGGGGTAACTCCCCACCCCATCGCTGGAACTCCACAACTTTCTCACCACTCCAAAATATCCAAACCCGTGAGCCACCCACCTCAACCCTCCTAGCTTCGCAACCAAGCATACTCAAACTGCAGTCCACTTTGCAAGCCCCAGTCAAACCATCACCGAACCCCAAACTCATGCATTCAAATTCATAAAATTATTATCAGATTATATAAATGGACAAAAATAAAGGGAAGAAGACAATTGACTTACATGTAATTAGACCAAAACGACAACGGATCCAGTAATTGATGAACATGATTTTGGTGTAATCCATTTTCTTTCTAGTCGTTGGACAAGCTTATAAAGCCGGGTTGAATCGAACGATTTGACTCGGGGCCAGCGCTGATGGGTTTCGTCTTCGACCAACGCTTTTCCCGCAAGTTTTTGTGAGAATTATAACATTATTATTCGCTAAGTTCGGACTATGGCAGCCGACGACCGGGTAGAGAGAGACGATGGCCAAATATGGAGAGACCCACGGCGAGAGAGAGAGAGAGGCGACAAGAGCTTGAGTTGCAGGCAGGCAAGGAAGGAGGCTTGGAGATGCAGGCGAGGGTGCGATGGCCGGAGATCGGAAGGCAGGCGAGGGCGGAGGACCGACAGCAGTAGTGGAGGTAGAACAGGGAGGCGGCGAGGGCGAAGAAGAGATCGGAGGGAAAAGGGAGGAAGGAGGTGGATTCGGAGAGGAAGATGGAGAGGGAGAGGAAGAGGACGAGCGTGGACTGGAGGGAGGTGAAGAGGTGGACGGGGGAAAGCATTGAGAGATGGATGAGAGTTAGAGAGACGGAGCATTTAGGTTTTTTTATCTTTTATTATTATATTTTTGTTTTTAAAATCTTTAAAAAGAATGAATTAAGTTAATTTAACGTGACTCGATGGTCTCTGTCTCAAATGTTAAAGTTTTAAATTTTAAAAGTCTCAAGTTCGAGTTGGAACTAAAACAACTATTAATGAATTTTTTTTTTATCTCTAATACTTTAGTGTCAGTGATTATTGATGTTTAATTTACTAACACACTAGTATCAATAACCACTAATACCTACTTGTTAATAGGTACATTTGTTCACAATTACTGATACTTTTTGTTAAGTGTCAGTAAACTAAGTGTCAGTAAATGTCATTTTTCTAGTAGTGCATTAATGCGGATTTGTCATAAGAGGATTCTTAATCGTCTTACAGCTATGGCCATGCTCCTCGCACCAACCACAACTTATAGTAGACCGAGGGATATCTTCACCTGTAGATGGTATTATTCGTGTTTTCCGACGACCGAACGATGATGGTAAATCTGGTGGGTTCCCTTGCAATGTTCAAACATCTTATGGAATTTTCCAGTTGGCCATCTCTCCAACTAGAATAATGGATTCTGAATATACCGTCACCAATGTTTCCTTTGTGTAGTAATGAGAACAAAAGCTTATAGAATATCCACTCAGAGATATAGGCAAACTGCAATTGCATGAGCACAAATAAATTTATCTACTTGAAATACTTTACAACTGCATGTCTTTTTTCTTATGTCAACAAAATCCTCTTAATACCACTTTTCTTCACCTAAAACTGATAATCAGACACATTTAAACAAGCATTTTAGTAACAATATCTTTTCTATCATCATATATTTTATGTACTCATCAACTCGGCTACTTTCTTTCTATTCATAAAACCATTGTTGCATTATAAGTCTAAAGTGTTAAGTAATTGAGTAATATAAAATCTTTTTAGTTCTTTTATCAAAGCATTAATACTCTCCGCAATATTAGTGGTTAGAATGTCATATCTTTAACCATCAAAATGAGATTGTGCCCAATAATAAAGGCCTACGTTTTCTAAATTCTTTGTTGCATCTGCATGCATACCCCACAAATCCATTTATTTCTCAAACTCTAAGGGATCATACATTTTTACTACTTCTTGAAATGCTCACTTAAAAAAATACTTCCAAAGTTTACTAGAATTCTTAAAATGAAACTTTATGTTACCTTGCAAATGGAAAAAATAAAGTCCATATAGTACACTAGGAAATACCATGTAAACTACTTTTTCAATAGACGTGCAACCATCAAATATAAATGCCAACTCCGAAACATCTCCAATAACTCAATGTAAATTTGTCATAAACCATTCCCATGAGGCATCATTTTTTGAATCTACTATCCCACTTGCTACTATATAAATTTGGTTATTTCCATCCAAGCTTATTGCAACTAACATGGTCCTTTTGTATTTACTTTTCAGATAAGTCTCATCCACAACAATCATTGGCTTATGGATTGCATAAATTGATGCAAGATCCGAGAATTAAAAAATAATAGAAAAAAATTATTTTGTTCATTTACAAGAAGGTGATAAATGATTCATTTATTCTTTTTTTTCAAGATATAAGAGTATTTGGGAAGTAAATTATATGATTCTCCCTGAACTCTTTGTATTATTAATTTAAGAGCTTCTTCCCTAGCTCGATATGCTTATTGGTATGAAAAATCAATTGCATAATCATTTTTCAAGACTGAAATAATATATTTCAAAGTGTATATATGTTTGGCATCAAGAAAATTTTGCTTGATCATTTCACCTATAACCTCGTTGACTGCTAAATGATGACCGTTATGGAAAATGTCACTCTGACAAGTGTGTATCGTGTTATATCTCTTCACTAATCACTTCACATTCTCCTTGTCATTCGGCCTTGTTGCTGCAAGTCGCCATTTACATGTATCCAAAGCATATTGAGCCTCATAACATACTATTGTGGACTTATATACCTTAAACTCAAACTTATCCCTAATGGCAATATTGCTAAGCTCCATGTGTAAGAGTTTCTTCGTGACTGAATAACTGCCTCACACAAATACCAGTGGAACTGGAGTCTTTAAGTACGTCTAAAGCTGCCCAATCTGATCGCACAATTAGATCCTCCAATTGCAATGGGTTTACTGGACAAGGAACTATGGACCGACTTTGGCTACAAGACACTAGACTTACAACTGACTTTAACTACAGGTCTTTAGACTGATAACATGATGTTGACATGTATCATTAACTTCTTGAAACCAATCCACATCCTTCACAATGTCAATTGGACTACTGCGATGTCCAAAATTCATTTGGAACTCAACGTTATATGTTTTTGCAGGCATATTATCCACATGTGTATTGACAAAATTATTATCGATAAGATCGTTGTAGAAGCAGAATGGGGAGTAGTGTTCAAAGGCTGAAGTTTGAATTGATGGCATGAAAGGAGATTCTATCGAAAATTTTAAGAGTTGTTATCACATAAATAGGAATGTAGCTATAATTAATTGAATGAGAGTTCATACACATAATAACCTCACCATTTCATAGGAAGTGAGTCAATGGGCTATATTGGATGAGTTGATTTAACATTTGTTTTCACCGAGAGGGAATATTTATCAAGACTTTTCTTCAGAATTCCATACAACTTTGAAACAAATTGTTCAAATGTTACATATTTCCAAAAACAAAATTTAATAACTTTTCCACTCCCGTACTCCATACGACCATCTTTCAAAGTCTCCCATGCTCCATCAAAATACATTTTTAAACACAATTGACTCCATTAACCTGATGAAAAATAATAATAATACTTTATTAATAATGCTCCAAATAATAATTAATATTATTATATTAATTAAATAATTAATTGGCAACAAATTGGGGTGATAGCACTATTACCCAAGTGACAGAAAAGTCGCTCAAATTACATGTGCATTTATGTTGGGTGACCCGAGCACTAATCGTCCAATATGCAATATCCTATCGCCTGATCAACAAGTCATTCTAGGCTTGGATGATAGTTTTGTCAAGGAGGCGACGCTAATTGTCGCCTTGATTTTGGATTTCGTTTTCAACATTGTTCAAAACACATTTTGTTAGTTTTTGTCAGAATTTTACTAATTTATAATTCTATTAACACACATTTACTATTTAATGTACTCACGTTATAATGAAATGAACAAAAGTATCATTTTATATGAAATCTAGCAAAAAAAAAGGAAAATACTAACTTTAATTTCTTTTTATTCTTTAGTTTGTTGCTTAATTTGTCTTTAATGTTTGGATCTAAGTTTGATTAATGTGCGTTGAATGAAAGGTGAAATGGGGGTTGTTTTGGTGGTGAGTGAAGAGGTTCAGTTGGTGCTTGGGGAGTTGTAGTGTTGATTGTTTTTAGTTTCAGGTGTATTTTGGTTCAAGATGCTTGTAAATGATTTTTATTGTAAGAATAATTGGAGCGAGGTTTTTTTGATAGCAGTCAAAGGAATAAATTTCTCACGTTAATGCTTGATTCTCTGAATTTTCCTTTCATTTTCTCAGTAAACAAACTAGTCCATAAAATCTTAACTGATAACAGTACAACTTAAGGCAATATAACATAACACAATCCATTACAGTAGAATACAGTGCAGCATAAGTTCCAAACGCCCAAATATTATATTCCTTAATTATAATATATAAAATTTTTGTTTAAGAATTAAAAGATAGTAGTTAAGGTCATTATCACCACCATAGGAATTCTAGTTTAATATAATTTCTTAATATTGCTGCATCTTTTTCATGGAGGCAAAGTTATTTTCAGGCCGTCTCTAATTTCTTTATTAATTCTAAGCTCATATTCATAGTCTTCCCTAAGAATGTTAACGTGACATCAGTTTTCTTTTTTTAATTCTTAAACAAATTTATATTATGTTAATGTAACTTGATTTACATTGACCTAACTACTATCTTTTTGTAATCATCCATTGACCTTAGGGATATGACCTTAACTACACTCTTTCTGCAACAATTGTCTATCTGAAAATATCTAGTTAATTGGGAAATCTCTATTTGTATTCCTTATTTAATTTTCTTTTTGTTTCTTAATGTCAAACTTGGCATTCTTTTCTTAATAGTCTTTTTGTAGACTTTTAGGATGCAGATGGAACCCTCACCACAAGCCACATTTATAGTCAATCGAGATACCTTAAGTGGGCCCTCCTTCTGTATTTTAATATATATATATATATATATATAGTCGTTAGATTAAATTTCTTTGTCGTTATCTAACTAGGACATTTCTTTTTGGAAATTAACATTCAATAGTAATAGACACTTGCAACTTTTCTTGTGTTGAGGATCAAACCTTACTGGTATTTAAATTAGAAAAAAAAAATTGTTTGTCCAACAATAAGAATTTGTTATTTCAATAGGTCTAGGTCCTGTTATGTGATGCACTAATTTTTTATTTTAAATCCGTGAACATTAAAGTAGATGTTCCTACCAGAGAACTCATTTAATCTGCCAAAATAGAAAGTACTCATAAAAAGCGATTGGGTCAACTCTTCAACAAAATTTTTGCCTCTCCATCGATCGAGGATGGCTAACCAAATTTTTGAACTCGATGAGCAGAAATTGCAGGCACTGGGTTTAGAAGGTACAAAAACCCATTTCGGCCATACACACAAGCTGAGTCTATGCAGTTTCAATGGTGATTTCACAGTGTCTTGCAATTATTGCAACCAGATCATCGGGGGTCCCATTCCTGCATATTGTTGCATTAGCTGTGAATTCTTCATGCATTTATGCTGCGAGGAGATTCCAGAAAAAGTTCACCTAGTTGAACACCCATTTCACAGGCAAGTGATGAAACTAGCATAGGGCTAACCACTAGATTCCTCTAGTTTTAGTTTATTGAAATATAATTATATAAATTTGAACTTTCTTCCATCTAATTTTTGCTCAATATCTTCATACATTTATATTTTTCATCTGATCTTCCCTCAAGTATTATGATATCTAATCCTGGCTTCGCTGCTGCAGGCAGCACTGTCTTCATATTACCCCTTTGAGTAAGGATAGATCCAGGGATTGCAAAGCGTGTACAAAATCAATCCGAGGAGTTAGTTTAAGCTGTTCGAGATGCAGTTTTCACCTTCATGTTTCATGTATTAGGTCGATAGCTGTATGTAATTTTGAGGAAATTGATTCGGACGAAAGAGTTACGACGGGATATCGATATTCCTCCCAACGAGCCTTAAAACACAAGGTTCACAAGCACGGCCTGTTTTATTTCAGTGACAAGTCGTTATCGAGTTTTATGCAGTGTAAATTCTGCAGCGAGAAATTCGAGGGCTCTAATTTTTACCGCTGTGTGGTCTGTGATGTGAACTTCCATATTGAATGCATACCGCTACCACGTGTTGTGAAGAATGATAAAGCTCACCAGCATCCTCTCTTGCTCCTCAGTTCGCTTGAGCTCGTATATGACAGTGAGAAGTATTGCTGTGATATTTGTCAGGAACAAGGGAATGCAAGGCATCATGTTTATTTCTGTGACGATTGCAAGTTTATAGCTCATGTTGAGTGTGTGCTCAATGAGGTACCTTTTTTTTTCTTTTCTTTTTCCTTTCACATCCATTAGCAATATTCAAAGTCTCAATGCTTTAGTTATTTTCTAATTTTCTGCACAACGTAATCGTTTCTTAATTATGTGTGCTCCTAATCAGAAAGAATTCGTTATTTTTATCTTTGACAGAATACAAAACAATGTGTTTGTGGGTGTCGTTTTGTTAGATATGTGTCTTTTCTTCCTTTCCAGAGGGGTACCGATAGTCTTAACTTAATTTTTTTTACCTGCCCCCATCATTTCAGAATTTTTTTTTCCCATGGGCCTAAACTGGTTCTCTGTATGTGTTTTGGGCCTGCTCACTTAGTAGAGCAGGAAATTTCAGCATCAATTGTGCTATGTTTTGAAATAATACGAACGTACATGCGTGCTGACAATTAGTGTTTGGTTTGTTAGGATACTTTCGAGATTGAAAAATATGATTTAGAATACAACAGTGATGGAGAGGAGGAAATTAATAGATTCATGGAAAATCAACTGAGCAAAGAACATTCGGAAGTTGAACACAAATTTCATCCGCTACACCCCCTCTCGGCTACTAAATGTGTGAGCAACCAAGAATCAGTTGCTTGTAATGCCTGTACGAAGGAGATTACTGACATCAAGTACAACTGTTCGAGTTGTAGCTTTAGCCTTCATGTGTCATGTGCTCATAAGCCACTCAAACGGGTTCTAAAACATGACTGTCACAGACACAATCTGTTTTATTTTGTAGAAGATGAACTCAACTTCAGGTGCCAAAAGTGTTCTAAAACTTGCAAAAGGGGTTTTTACCGATGTCCCGAGTGTTGTATAAACTTCCACATTGATTGCATTCCTCTACCACGAGTTATGGTCCTTATGAAACAGACTAGTCACCGCATTACTCTCATCCTCTTAGATTTAGTAATGGAGTATGACTCGGATTATCAAAACTGTGAGATTTGTATGAAGCCGAGAAATTCTGAAGATCATGTTTACTACTGCCAGGAACGTAACTTTTTTGCTCATGTTGAATGTTTACTTGCAAAGGTAAGTTTACAATTATGTCTGTTTTAACAACTTTAGTCCCTCATATATTTCTATTACTTCATTTCATCCTGAGTGTGAAAAATTAGTTGAAAAAATACACTGATGAAAAATGATAGACATAACATTTTATATACTAATTGATTATCTGAAACTAATCTATAAATTATATATGCATAATAATTTATTTGTTAAAAGGTAACAGTGTGCATTTTCTATCACTATTTGAACATTTGGGATGAAATTCAATGTTAAAAATGGATTGCTTATTTGGTATAAGGAATGGATGTAGATCAGTTTTATTTGCTCTACGCAGGGTAATATCATTACTTCATCATCAAATGAACTATTATCCTTGGATCCAGAATATAAGAAGAATAATATAGTACAAGAGGCTGATACAAAGGAAGTGAAGAAAAATAATGATGCTGATTGTAGCAGGATCGAATCAATCATGATGCAGGTCACTATGCTTCTATCAATCTTTTCTTTATGGCACCATATCACTAGACGTACCAAACCTTTAAAATTCTTGATTATCACAAATATAGAGTTCAAAGTAAAAACATTATATATTTGATCTATCAGGAAGACACTTCATCAGAGAAACTGCCACGCTTGGATTCCAAGCGTGGGGATGAAATACAGCAGCCGACTGTGGCGGATAAAGCTGTTAAAAAGAAGAGGCAGGAAGAGAAAATGGAAGATGATCTCAATGGACAAGTCGATTACTTCATGATCAAGGTACCAACATTAGTTTTTGACATGCTTCAGGAGTGTTTCTTGGCGGGTTTGATTTTCCTCTATGTATTAATACTAGTTTATGTGCTGAGGTTATGGTCATAATCTTGATTGTTGAAGTAGCTTCGTCGAAAGGTTGTAATAATTTATTGGTGGAATGTGATTCAATGGCCTTGGTTTGTTCACAAGCTTCATAACCATGGTTTGTCGCTGCGTGGATCCTTCATAATCATAGAATAGATATGTTAAAATTCCATATCATTGGAAAAATATCATACATGGCTGTCAAAAGTTAAAATGTTAATAATATAAGTTTTAATAAACACTTAACTCTTGAGCTAGCTTATAAATATCACTTATGTTCATTGGCTTTTATATGGTATCAAGAGTAAAACTCATACACAAGTGAGCCTATTGTTACGGGCCGCGCGATTCCAGCCCAAAAATGGCCCAAGGACATGAGCTAAGATGTGCTAGCTTGGCCCGATTCCGGAATGTTTCGTAAAATTCCAGCAACTAGCACACTTGTACATAAGACTAAACTTCTCTAGAATGTTGCACATGTATATAGAATTCTCTAGAGCTAACCAAGCTTCCCTATAAATATGGGTGAGCTCTAGGCATTTGAGCATCCACAACTCATCAAGCAAAGCATCAAAACATCCAGCACTCTTGTAAGCTTTCTTTTGATTAATACAATTTTCGCATTTGGCTACATTGCTCGCTAGCTCTCCCTTCTCTTTAGTGTTTCGGGAAACCTCTTGGCTTAGCTATTGAGAAGTTCAAAGGCTTACTTAGCAACATCCTGACCAAGGTAGTCTAAGTACCGCACGGGTTTGCTGTGCAAAACACTTATCCCGTGACAAGTGGTATCAGAGCTAAGGTTTGCAAACACGCATTCCAGCAGCAATGACCAACCTTCCAACCTCAAGCACAACACAAGAGGGTGTTATTGGTGTGGAGATCCTCCTGGAACCAAGCCGGGGCCGCAATGAGACTCGCGGGTAGGCCAAGACTCGTAGCAAGTCCAAGGCTGCTTCGATCGATGCTTTAGAGCCACGATTGGCTACGCTCTAAACTACAATGTCCGCCGCTCAGGACACCCTCGAAACTTTAGAGGAAAGGGTGGACGGTCTCAAGGGCGAATATGCCAACTTCACAATGGAAACCAAGGCCCTCATCCAAGACCAAGCCAACACCCTTCGAGGGGAATTTCGAGTATTTCATGTATTGATGAAACTCCGCAGCTTCGTGCAAGATGAGCTGCGCGCTGCCAGTGCGGAAGTGGAGGAAGTACGCTCGGACTGGGCATGGCACAAGCGCACACTCTCCTCCAGCCTAGCCTCTACAAGCACGAGTGATGCGCGAAGCATTGACGTGCCAAAGCCCGACACCTACGATGGCACACGGAATGCTACCATCATAGACAACTTTCTCTTTGGGCTAGACTAATAGTTCGATGCCATGAGTGTTCGTAATGAGGCATCAAAAGTGGGCACCACACCCACATTTCTACGAGGCGCTGCACAATTATGGTGGCGTCGGAAGCATGGTAAAATGGGCAAAGGCATTTGCGTCATCAACACATGGGCAGACTTCAAGCAAGAATTCCAAAAGTAATTTACCCCAAGTAATGCTGAGAAAGAGGCGAGAGCACGACTACGTCGTCTCAAGTAAATGGGTAGCGTTCGCGACTATATCAATGAGTTCACTACTCTTATGCTCGAGATAAGCGACATGTCCGACAAGGACTCACTCTTCTACTTCCAAGATGGCCTCAAGGATTGGGCCAAAACGGAGTTAGACAGGTGGGGCGTCCAAACATTTGACGACGCCATTGCCACCGCAGAGTTGCTGAACGAGTACTCCACCCAATCCAAGGACAAAAGGCCTAGCCAAGGCAAAGGTGGGGAGAGAGCCGCAAGAACAAGGGTAACAATCGAAAGGATTGGGAGCAGAAAAAGCCTCCAAGCGGCAAGAGCGGGCAAGGAAAATCGGAAGGCAAGAAGGAGCCACCGAAGGCACGCAGCCCATGCTTCATATGCAATGGCCCTTATTGGGTACGCGACTGTCCGGAGAAGAAGTCGCTCAATGCGCTCGCTGCCCAGCTCAAGGGCAACTCCACACCATCGCCGGAAGAACCCCTACCCAGCATGGGTTCTATCCAAAGACGCAGGCTACGTTCGCCAGTCTAAAGCCTCTTTCGGTGCACCGGCCCTTTTCCAAAAAAAGAAGGATGGATCGTTGCGAATGTGCATCGATTACAGAGGGCTCAATAAGATCACTATCAAGACCAAGTACCCAATTCCCTTGATAGCAGATCTATTTGACCAGCTTGCAAAGCAAGGTATTTCACCAAACTTGACTTGCGCTCCGGGTACTATAAAGTGCGCATCGCTGAAGGAGACGACCCCAAGACTGCGTGCGTGACAAGGTACGGATCTTTCGAGTTTCTTATAATGCCTTTCGGACTCACAAATGCACCTGCTACGTTCTGCACTCTCATGCACAATGTGCTACAACCATTTTCTCAACCGCTTTGTGGTCGTGTACTTGGATGACATAATGGTGTACAGAACCACGCAAAAAGGCCACCCGATAGCGTTCGAGAGCCAAAAACTCAATGACACGGAACTCCGCTACACCGTGCAAGAGAAGGAGATGATAACAATCATTCATTGCTTACGAGTGTGGCGACACTACTTGCTTGGCTCACACTTCACGATCATGACGGACAACGTAGCAACAAGCTACTTTCAAACGCAAAAGAAGTTGAGCCCCAAGCAATCAAAGTGGCAAGATTTCCTTGCGAAATTCGACTATAGGCTCGAGTACAAGCCAGGCAAAGCCAACGTCGTTACGGATGTACTAAGCCGCAAGGCAGAATTGGCCAGACTTAGCGCGAGCCAACTGAAGTCAGACCTTGTCTCACGCATCAAAGAAGGACTCCAACAAGACCCATTGGCAAGGGACTTGTGGGAAAAGGTCCTCGAAGGAAAGACAAGGAGATTTTGGCAAGAAGAGGGCATTCTCCTCACCAATGGAGATCGACTGTTCGTGCCAAGGCGGAGAAATCTACGCAAAGAAGTAATCAAGGAGTGCCACGACTCCAAGTGAGCTGGTCACCCCGGAATAGAGCGCACAACTGCACTAGTCCAAGCCTCATATTTTTGGTCAAAAATGTTGGATGACATCGAGGCATACGTGCGGACTTGTCTTGTGTGCTCACAAGACAAGATAGATCACCAATTCCCGACAGGATTGTTGGAGCCCCTGCCCCTTACATCTAGGCCCTGGGAAAGCGTCTCAATGGACTTCATTACGACCTTACCCAAATCCGAAGGTTGTGGCAGCATCATGGTTATGGTAGACCGTTACAGCAAGTACGCTACTTTCATTGCCGCACCAACAGATTACAAAGTGGATGAAGTAGCCCGTCTCTTCATCAAACACATAGTGAAGCTTTGGGGTGTTCTAAAAAGTATTGTGAGTTATCGAGACCCACGCTTCACAGGAAAGTTTTGGACGGAGCTCTTCGAAATGTTGGGGACGGACCTCAAGTTCTCAACAAGCTTTCATCCACAAACAGATGGACAAATCGAGTGCATCAATGGCCTCCTCGAGATGTACTTGAGGTATTATGTAAGCGTTCATCAGCGAGATTGGGCGAAGTTGCTTGATGTCGCCCAATTTTCATGCAATCTCCAATGGAGTGAGGTTACTGGCTAGAGCCCATTCGAGATCATCATGGGATACCAGCTCATGACTCCCAACGCCATAGCCTCGACTTATGGAGGAAAAAGCCCCGCGGCACATAAGCTCGCTCGCGAATGGCATGAAGAAGCGGACATCACGCGAGCTTACCTCGACAAGTCCGTGCAGAAAATGAAAAAATGGGCCGATACTAGGAGACGGCACGTCGAGTATAAGGAAGGCGATCAAGTCATGATCAAGCTCCTACCCCAACAATTCAAGACACTTTCCAAAATCCACAAGGGGTTCGTGAGGCGGTACGAAGGATTCTGCATTGTCCGACGAGTAGGCAACGTCTCGTATCTAATAGAGCTTCCACCAAGGATCAAGAATCATCCGATCTTTCACGTAAGTCTTCTCAAGCCTTATCACAAATACGTGGGAGACCTAACATGCGGAGAATCGAGGCGTGCCCCAACAGCCGTTGTCACCGCGTTCGAAAAAGATGTGGAGTGCATCCTTGCCGATCGAATCATTCAAAGAAGCGGCGTGCCAGCGTACTACGAGTACTTGGTGAAGTGTTAAAACCTCCCCGATAGCGGAGCCACTTGGGAACGTGAAGATGAATTGTGGCAGTTCGCGGAACACATCCAAAGGTACAAGCACGAAAGCGCGACGAGGACGCCGCTAGCTTAGGTAGGGTAGGATGTTACGGGTCATGCGATTCCAACCCAAAAATGGCCCAAGGACATGAGCCAAGATGTGCTAGCTTGGCCCAATTCCGGAATGTTCCGTAAAATTCCAGCAACTAGCACACTTGTACATAAGACTAGACTTCTCTAGAATGTTGCACATGCATATAGAATTCTCTAAAGCTAGCCAAGCTTCCCTATAAATATGGGTGAGCTCTAGGCATTTGAGCATCCACAACTCATCAAGCAAAGCATCAAAACATCCAGCACTCTTGTAAGCTTTCTTTCGATTAATACAATTTCCGCATTTGCCTACAGTGCTTGCTATCTTTCCCTTTTCTTTAGCGTTTCAGGAAACCTCTTGGCTTAGCTATTGAGAAGCTCAAAGGCTTACTTAGCAACATCCCAATAAAGGTTGTCTAAGTGCCGCACGGGTTTGCTGCGCAAAACACTCATCCCATGACACTTTACTGCCTTACCACTTGACAAAGATAGGTAAAAGAAAGGCCTATACATGATAGGGACAAATAGGAAAAATATCCCATATTGGTTGAGAATTGTTATTGAGTTAATAATATAATTTTGAGACAACCCCCCTCCAAAATCCTCTTATTGTACTCCACTTAATGCCAAAAATACTATTTTCTGCTCTAAATCAGCAATTTTTTCATTTAAATCATTCAATTTTTAGAAATTTTCTCACCTTTTTTTTTGTCAATCTTGATATCTCCATCCTTCGCTTCAAACTTTATATGTCTACAAAGCTAAAATAATGGCTTACCAAAAATAAAAATAATCAATGTGAAAATAATTAATGTTTTATGTTTGTGCAAACCAATTGTATAGGCGAGAGAGAGAGAGAGAGAGAAGGAAAAAATCATATCTAAACAAGTAAAATAAGTTGAAGCAAGAGAGAATATAAGTGTGATTTATTCTGTTTGTATTGGTCCTTAAATATAATTGTAAGAGAACATGGGTTTTATGAGATTAATAAAGGGATGACAATAGTCTAGCTCTAACTTTTGAGTTACTTTTTGAGTAGGAGTAATGCCTATGACTTCTATACCATCATAGAAAACAAGTTAATAGGTTTCTATATTATTATCACATCAATTAATCTTATTCTTATATATGTATTTTTTTTTTCACATGAAAGAATCGTGGGTTTTGAATTAGCACTAATTTAGAACTTGATCTAAATGAAAGGAGTTATTAGTACACATTACTTTTAATGTTTTATTCATGTCTATGAATTATTTATGAATTTTATCATATTTTATGTGGATTATGAAGTTAGTTTCATAAACTAAAAATTAGGCTTATTCTTTAAAAGGGAGATCGTCAGATCTCTATTGAAATCAATATATACACTTATCCTCTATTGTTTTTATAATGTCTAATAATCTTCCTATCAAGGGTGGAGGCTCTTGAAGACTAGAGGGAGCTGCATGGCTCCAGCACCTGTAGGACTTTAAAAAGAGTATAAAATTTCTAAATGAAATATTTAAAATTAGATATAAAAATATTAAATTGGCCCTTGCACAACTAATTTGTAATCTTTATATAGGATGAAACTTTAATTTCATATTTTGTAAAATAAAGTTAAAATAGCTCAATTGTTTGACTTGATTAATTGCTTTTTCATTCTGACAAAATGACAAATAGCCTTTTAAAAGTTTGATAAAGTTTGAGCCCACTTCTTTAATGTTTATTTTATTAATTTTTTTTTCATTTTATTTTTTATTTGTAATAGTAGCCATAATTATCAATCAAACCAAATTCAAATTGTTGTAGTTACAAGCAAAATTGCCATAAAAATCAATTCCTTATTAACACTTGAAATTTTAACGTGACCCCCCCTCTTTCTTGTCATAAAAAAATTCAAAGGAAAAAAGATAAAATGGTCAGTTACTTAATATTTGATTTTGGAAATATAAAATATATATTTATTATAATAAAACTGTTATAAAATAATTATAAAAATACAAGAAATATCTTATTTTTAACATTTTATTCACATTGAAACCTATTTTTTATTTTTATTTTTATTTATTTAAATTATAATAAATATGAATAAAAATATATTTAAAAATAATGGTAATACTATAAAATCACAGTGTCAATAGAGTTATTAAATAATGTAGAATAAGTTAAGAGTAAGTTATATACATTTATTTTAGTAACAAGAAACTGACAATCTAATAACTTATGATAATATAATGTTTTAATTAAACTTTTTTCATCGATGATGTACTTGTTTTCAATAATGAACGAACACCCATTTTAATTTTTCAACGAGTTAATGTATTATTTTATAATGATTATATTAATCAGTAATCAAGCTGTTAAAAAAATATTTCTTGTAGTAAAATACAATTCATATTTCTAGAGGATTATATTTTTATTTTTTATTTTACACCATAATCAATTATACGCTAAATGAACTCAGCCAAAATACTTGAACAAAAAGTTCTTTCAAATTGAAATTAATTAACTCCTATATGAAGAGAGTTCTTTGTTAGGTGAGTCTTTACAATTATCTCCTTAATTATGGAACGTAAAACCTTTTAAAATGACTAGAGATCTCTCTGACTAATGGCTAAATGTAATTTTGGTTGATTAATAATTTTTAGTCTTCTTTTGGATTTTGCGAAGGGCTCGGCAGGTATGACCATGAAACATTTGATGTTATAGAATCTATAATTCTTACCATAAAGAAATATTCATAGACGAGACATCAGCGTATGTTTTGTTAGGAATGTTCACACAGTAATGGAATAAAATAGGGTTGGCAAATGGAACCGGCCGGGGCTTGGGGAAGCTGTAGGTGGTTTTGAGAAAAGCTCAACTCTCGGTAGTTCATTCCATACTTTTTCGGAAACTAAATTTTTTATTTAGAAAAATCAATTTTTGAAAATTAAGGGAAATTATCAATTGTTTGGAAGTTTATCATTTTACCTTCCACTTAAATGTTAATATCTGTTTTAAGATTTTAATAATAAAAAGATGCATCAGAATTGAAAATGGTGTAAATGTGTACATTTAATATATATATATATATATATATGACCAGGCTTGAGTCAGGCCCAGTCTTATTTATGGAAGCCCATTATTGTGCCAGGACAACATTTTAGAAGTCCAAGCCAGGGCTTTCTATATTGGGCTGAGCCAATGTCCACCAGGCCCAAACTTTTTTAGCACATTAATTGGTATCATGCAACGACTTCTATCAAGAATAATTGTTTGCTAGTCTGTTAAGCTACCATTATGATGTATTTTACTGTCAATTCCGAAAAATTAGAAATTAATAAATCCTAGCTAGTGCAAAAAAGTTTTGATAGCATTATGAACTGAGTGAGATACATCTTGAAATCGAATGAGGTTACAGCCTTTCCAAATCACATTAACAACGCTGCTGCAGGCACATGCTCCAGATTTGATATGGGAAAAGGGAAATTCTTACTTTTCAGCACGTTCCAAAAGTTTAACCATAGAGCAATCAGGAGATGGGTGTTAAATATGTCACCAAGCCATTTCCATAATGCTTGAGCAACGGCCCCTAAGTTACCTCATATTTACCACTAATTAGGTTGTTTGAACTTTATTATTGTGGTATTTTTATATACAAAAAGCCCTTTCTTCCTTTTGACAAACACATTACATCAAACTAACATTAAAAAAAAAATGATATGTTAATAGAGTGTGGATTAATTCAAAATTTGGGATAACTTTGATTATTACTTCGATTTTTATTATTCTTGTGTAGGGTTGAGGTGGGACTTGAGGTGGGCTCTCTAACCTCTATCATTATTCAACATTAGAAGATATTTTAATGGGAAGATATTGTTTCTAAGAGATAATAATTGAGATAAAGAAATTTGCAAAATAAGGAGTAATGATTTTTGAGATAACGTAGAATCTCAAACTTAAACTAACGTCAAAGGCTAAAGTAAAATAAGAAAAAGAATTGTTGTAACAGGAAACTAATTGGAGGGAATGTAAAATTATTACCGTTAGGAATTGAACTCGCCTCTTCAAATTAAATTTGATGACGCGAGTGCGTGAGTATTATTGAATTAAAGCTCAGCTAGCAGCCGCGGATCTATCTTAGGTATCAAATGTCTTTCAATTCTTTCCAGGAAAAATTAAAATAAAGACTTGAAGCAATATCGTTTATTATTATTAGAAGTAATTCTTCTAGCCACTGATGCTCATCTAAAGATCTCCAATGCAAACTTAAATATCATCAGTGTTGAAGTATTTCATTTGATTATTTGCCATATGTAGGCCTAAGCTCAATTCCTTGGATAATGATGCCATGCTTTTTAAGAGATCCTGATTCATAAAGCCTACATACTTGTTTGGATAATATCGGATAGGCCCCTCGAAGCCCTTCCAGCTCGAGTAAGACACCCGAGGACAGCCTAGCTCGAGCAGCCCTTCTGGTCAAAGCTGGTCAAAGTCGAAGAATTAAAAGCTGCTCGAGCCCCAAGCACTTCCTTCGCCTGCTCGAGATCGTCCATCAGGTCAAAGCTGGTTAAGGTCGAAAGCTAAGCACTCCTTCGCCTGCTCGAGGTCGTCCCTCAGGTCAAAGCTGGTCAAGGTCGAGAGCCGAGCACATCTTTCCTGCTCGCAGAGATCAACGAGCACAGCTGGGCAAGACCCGACCCAGGGAAACCCGACCCGTTTTCTCAGAATCCCGACACACCTTTTTATGTCTGACCAGGGCCCCACATGGTTCGGTGGTGATCATCATTGTCGGTGGTCAGCACATGCCTCAAGGTGTCATAATTCCTAGCGCACTTGCCCGACATGGTGATCCAGCCACGTGAATCGGGTTAAGGAGACGATCGCTCATCCCTAGGAATATTCCGCCAATCCCTACTGTCGGAGGGACTCGGATACCACTAACGTGGAGTGGACGACTGGAAATGGAAAGAGCGGGAAAAATGGAGTATAAATGGAAACGAAGGGGAACGTTACAAAAGTTGGAAGGATTGAATCCAAAAAGTGGTTGGCATTTCTAATTCACAAAGGGTTGGATTTTCTGATTCACGGGTTCTTCCTATTCGACTTCTCTCACTTTGATTTTCCGAAAAACACCATACTTATCCAAAAGGGGCGAAATAATACCCTTTGATCTTTCCGGTCTCCCTCACTAAGGAGATACCAAAAGACAAACCCGACATCGACTTGAGCGTCGGAGGGTTTTCGCCGGAACACGCCCGGCGACCCGACCCGGTCTTACGTGAGTACAGGTCCGGTAGATCTCCGTTCTGAAGAAGACAGCTGAACAGGACGAAGGAGGTAATCCTGCTCGAGATTGAGCCTATCGCGAGCAGAAGGATCGAGGCACTGTTTGAATCCGCGAGCGTAAGGTTCGGACGATCCCGCTCGAGCTGCTTGGTGGCACTGCTTGAAGGTTCGAGGCACCGCTGAGGCATGCGGAAAACTCGCATCAACATCTTTTGGCGCCGCCTGCGGGATCGGCACAAAAGCCCGATTTCCTAATACATTCAAGACACACAACGCAACGATGAGGGAAACAATCAAGAGGAGTAAGTCCGAAGAGTCAAGAACTTTGAGAGAAGTGGCCAATGAGGCCCAGAATAGGGAGATCCAGGAAAGAATGGATCGGATGGAAAAACAGATTGAAACTCTGACCTCCCTGTTACAAGAATTCAGGGAGGAACAGAGAAAAGTATGTAATGATGTCCCGGAGTCCAACCGAGGGAATGCTCATGTTCAGGAAAATGCGGGAGATGAAGCCCAAAGACCTAGGGCACCGAATGTTGCAGTGAGAGAAGAAACAAACATGGAGGAAAGGGGGTCTCGTCAACATTTGCAGGATACAGCCCTAACCTCTCGTGCGGAGGAGTTGGAGGGAGAGTATCGCAGGTTGGCACAAGTTGTGGAAGATCTTCGGGGGAACGGAAAGAGTCCAAGTTGGCGAATAATGCTGGACAACGAATCTCCACTCTCCGCGGAGATCATGGGTCTCACGATCTCGCGTGACTTTCGCTTCCCAGATCTGAAATTTTCAGGAAAAAGTGATCCGTTAGTGCACATTGAACGGTTCAACGACATGACGGGGGTGCAAGGATTGTCAGCAGCACAGAGGTGCAGGGCCTTCCCGCTCACTCTTGAGGGAAGGGCGAGAGAATGGTACCGCAGACTCCACGGGAAGCATCTTGAGCTTTGAACAGATGTGCGGGAGTTCGCAGAACAATTCCGGGGCGCAGTGACCCCTGAGGATGACATGATGGAGCTGTCGAGTGAAGCAGAAGGGAGGGAGAGTCCCTCCGGGAGTTTATCAAAAGATACCATAGATCGGTCCTAGATCTTGGTGCGTTCAACCATCCCCAAGCTCTGAGAGGATTAAAAGATGGGATCCGGATGGGAAGACCATGGTATAACCTACGGAGTCCTTCGATTCGTTCGTATTCGGATGCGTATGAGCAGGTGGAACTGGATACGGTGATCGAAGAGGAAAAAGTCTGCAAACCGAATAATTAGCGGGACCGAGAACATACCGGATAGCTCATCCGAGACGGACGAGAGGTCAAGAGGTCAGTGGAACGCACAACTCCCGAGGAAGTATTTCCAATGAAGTCCCCATGTATTATAAAATGCTAATGTAAGATTTCGTCCCAGGATGGGATATGTAAAAGTATAAATGTATGTAAGAATAAGAAAAGCATTTATAATGTAAGTTCAAAATGAAGACCAGAAGCAGAAGAACTCCTCAGCCAGAAGTCCCAAAGCCTAAGTCATTAGGCGGGACGGTGCCAAGCTCGGGTCAATTGAAGACCGGAGCGAAGTGTGATCGAAGACGCTCGGGTCAATTAAAAGGCTCGAGCGAAGTTTCGGAAGAGCTCCTTGGCCAGAAGTCCCAAAGCCTAAGATATTAGGCGAGGCGGTGCCAAGCTTCGGGTCAATCGAAGACCGGAGCGGGAGTAATATCGAAGACGCTCGGGTCAATTAAAAGGCTCGGCGAAGTTTCGAAGAACTCCTCGGCCGAAGTCCCAAAGCCTAAGTCATTAGGCGGGACGGTGCCAAGCTCGGGTCAATTGAAGACCAGAGCAGGAGTGTTATCAGAAGAAGCTCGGGTCAATTAAAAGGCTCGAGCAGAAGTTTCAGAAGAGCTCCTCGGCCAGAAGTCCCAAAGCCTAAATCATTAGGCGGGACGGTGCCAAGCTCGGGTCAATTGAAGACCAGAGCAGGAGTAATATCAGAAGACGCCGGGTCAATTAAAAGGCTCGAGCGAAGTTTCGAAGAGCTCCTCGGCGGAAGTCCCAAAGCCTAAGTCATTAGGCGGGACGGTGCCAAGCTTCGAGTCAATTGAAAACCGAGGCGGGAGTAATATCGGAAGAAGCTCGGGTCAATTAAAGGCTCGAGCGAAGTTCAAGAAGAATTCCTCGGCCGAAGTCCCAAAGCCTAAGTCATTAGGCGGGACGGTGTCAAGCTTCGGGTCAATTGAAGACCGGAGCGGGAGTAACTGTCGAGAAGCTCGGGTCAATTAAAAGGCTCGAGCGAAGTTCAAGAAGGACTCCTCGGCGGCAGTCCCAAAGCCTAAGTCATTAGGCGGGACGGTCAAGCTTCGGGTCAATCGAAGACCGGAGCGGGAGTAATATCGAGAAGCTCGGGTCAATTAAAAGGCTCGAGCAGAAGTTTTAGAAGAACTCCTTGGCCAGAAGTCCCAAAGCCTAAATCTTAGGCAGGACGGTGCCACGCTTGGGTCAATTGCAGGCCCGAGCAGAAGATCCAGAAGCACTCCTCGGCCAGAAGTCCCAACGGGACGGTGCCACACTTGGGTCAATCAAAGGCCCGAGCAGGAGTAACAGCAGAAGACTTAGGCTTTGGGACTTCTGGCCTTAGCGTGCTTCATGAGCTTCTTCTGTTCGGGCCTGTGATTGGCCTCACTAGGTGTCGTCCCGCCTAAGACGTAGGCTTTGGGACATCTGGCCTTAGCGTTGTCTTCATGAGCTTCTTTTGCTCGGGCTCGCACTGGCCTCGCTAGGTGACGTCCCGCCTAAAGGCTTAGGCTTTGGGACTTCTGACCTTAGCGTTCTTCATGAGCTGCTTGGCTTCAACTTGAATTTATATTACAAATGTTTTTCTTACTCTTACATACATTTGAGCTTTTACACATCCCTATTTTGGGAAGGAATCTTACATTAACACTCACAATACACGGAAACTTACTCGAAGTATTTCATCAAGAGTTGTGCGTTCCACGGCCTCTTGACCTCTCGTCCATCCGGATGAGCTAGCCGGTATGCTCCTGGTCCAACTAATTGAGTGACTCGATAAAGGCCTTCCCAATTTGGCCCTAGCACACCTTGCCTTGGGTCCTTCGTGCTCTGGTTGACTCTTTTGAGTACCCAATCACCCTTCTTGGAACCGGCGAATGTGCACATTTCGGTTGTAATAACAAGCCACTCTCATTGATATTCTCGCGATCTTAGCAATGACCCTTCTCTCTTCTCTTCCAAAGAAGTCCGGACTCGCACACATCCGCTCGTTGTTTTGCTCCTCATTGAAGTGTTCTATCCGATGGGTTCCCATTCCTATTTCAGCAGGAACCATCGCTCGTGCCCAAACGCCAAGGAGAATGGGGTCACTCCAGATGGTCGCTTTGCGTGTGGTCCAGTAAGCCCACAAGACACCGTGCAGCTCGCTCCTTTTTGCTCGCCAAGTCTGGTCTTCAGGAGACATTTTATGGTTTTGTTCGCGGCTTCCACTTGTCCATTGGCTTGTGGGTGCGAGGGAGAGCAAAATTTCAGCTCTATCCCCAGATTTCGGTAGAAGTCTCTGAACTTGCCGTTGTCAAACTGTCTCCCATTGTCTGTGACCAATGCATGAGGAATCTCATACCTGCAAATTATATTTTTCCAGATGAAATCAGTGGTTTTGCCTTCCGTGATGCTGCTCAAGGCTCCCACTCGACCCATTTGGTGAAATAATCGATCACGACTATGGCATGGGTGGCGGACACTTTCCTTCGCAGATGGTCCGATCAAGTCAATTCCCCATTGAGCAAACGGCCATGGTGAATTCATCACCGTAAGGTTCTCCGGAGGCTGAGTTAGGTAGTTGGCAAAACTCTGGCAACTCTTGCAGCTTCTGGTCTTCTCCTGAGCATCTTGATGCATGCGGGGCCAAAAGTATCCTTACCTCAAGGCCTTGAAAGCCGAGGACCTCGCGCCAGAATGATTTCTGCAGATTCCTTCGTGTATCTCTCGGAGGACATAATCAGCCTCCTCCTGGTCTAAGCACTGCAACAAGGGGAGAGTGTACCCCCGTCTATATAAGACCCCGTCAATGAGAGTGTACCTGGCTGTTTTGCACTTCAACTTCCTTGCTTGCTTCTTATCGGCTGGCAATGTCCCTTTGTTGAGGTAAGAAACGATCGGCTCCATCCAGGTGTTGCTCGTCGATAAGCTCATGACCTCGTCCCCCTGCTCGATGCTCGAGCAGGTCTTGATTTCCAAAGAGATAGACTTTGGTATCTTGGGGTCCGATGCGGCTACCATGCGAGCTATCATATCAGCTCGAAAATTCTTTCCTCTTGGGATTTGTTCCACCTCGATAGCTCGAAAACTCCCCATTAGCTGCTTCACCTTCCGTAGGTAGGCTTTCATCTTATCCCCCTTCGCCTGGAAGCTCTCGTCGAGGTGGTTTGTTACCAGCTGTGAGTCTATTCGAAGCTTTACCTCCTCTGCTTTTACTACCGAGGCGAGCTTCAATCCCACTCTTACGGCTTCGTACTCGGCCTGATTGTTGGTAACTTCGAACTCTAATTTCACAACGTATTGCATCTCTGCCCTTTCAGGACTTATGAGCATAACTTCTGCCCCTGCTCCCTGATTTCCACAAGATCCATCTACTGTGACTATCCATGTGTTGGTCGAGGTCTGGGAATCTGGTAGGGGCTCGCTCTCCGTCTCCTGATCCCTTGCAGTGCACTCGACCACGAAGTCAGCTAAAGACTGTGCTTTTATGGCTGCTCGGGGTTGGCAATTAATGTCGAACTCGCTTAGCTCTACTGACCATTTTACCAACCTTCCAGAAGTCTCAGGCTTGTACAGAGTTTGTCTGAGGGGCTGGTTTGTTAGAACCACTACCGAGTGTGCCTGAAAATAAGACCTCAGCTTTCGGGCTGCTGTTACCAGGGCCAGTGCCCATTTCTCCATCAATGGGTATCGAGTCTCAACTTCCAGCAAAGCTCTGCTCGTGTAATAAACAGGGTACTGCACCCCTGACTCTTCCCTTACCATAACTGAGCTCGTTGCCCATTGGGACACGGCTAAGTACAGAAACAGTACCTCCCCTGCTCGAGGTGTAGACAGTAATGGAGCCATCAGCAAGTATTCTTTCAACTGTTGGAACGCTGCTTCGCATTCTGGCGTCCACTTTGTCCTCTTGCCTTTCTTTATTTCTTGGAAGAAGACTCGGCATTTATCCATGGCTCGAGATACGAATATGTTGAGGGATGCCAGTTTGCCGGTGAGACTTTGTATCTCCTTGAGGCTGCGGGGGGACCTCATTTCTACCACTGCTCTTATCTTCTCTGGATTGGCCTCGATCCCCTTGTGACTGACCATGAAGCCTAAGAATTTTCCTGAACCCACTCTAAAAGCACATTTCTCTAGGTTTAGCTTCATCCAGTACTTTCTTAAAAGTGCAAAGGTCTTCTCTAAATGCTTTACATGCTCCTCCGCGTCTTTAGACTTGGTGATCATGTCATCCACATATACCTCCATCGTTCGACCGATCAATGGCTTGAAGACCTTGTTCACCAGCCTCTGATATGTTGCCCCTGCATTCTTTAGACCGAAGGGCATGACCTTGTAGCAGTACAGCCCCTGATTGGTGATGAAGGCTGTGCACTCCTCATCTGATCGGTGCATGGGAATCTGGTTATATCTTGAGAATGCATCCATAAAACTAAGCAGCTCGTGCCCCGCCGTAGAATCCACCAGTTGGCCTATCTTTGGTAGCGAAAAGCTATCTTTTGGGCAAGCCTTGTTCACATCAGTGAAGTCCACGCACATTCTCCATTTCCCACTTGCCTTCTTCACCAGCACCACATTCGAGATCCATTCGGGGTAGGAGACCTCCCTTATGAATCCCGCTTTCAGCAGCTTCTCCACCTCGCAATTGATGGCCTCATATCTTTCTTGGTTGACGCATCTCCTCTTCTGCCTCATTGGCTTAGCATCCTTCCGTATTGCCAGCATGTGACACGCCACTTCTGGGTCAATCCCGGGCATATCCTCATGCGTCCATGCGAACACATCCGCGTGTGCTCGCAGACACTCCACTAACTTTTCTTTCAACTGCTCGCTAATGCCCGAGCCGATACGGATTTTCTTCTCGGGGTCGTCTGCTTTGACCTCGACCTCCCCCAGTGATCGGGTTGTTCTTTTGGTATCCCCCTTAGTTAGAGAGATCGGAAGAAGAATGGAAAATGTGTTTTTGCTTTCCTTTCTGAATAAATGGAATTTCGGAAAAATCAGAAATCGGAGTAAAGAGAAATGAGAATTAGAAGAACCTCTATGAATTTTTGGAACCCCTGCAATTTACCTGTCCGTTTCCTTTTATCCTCCATTTTTCCCACCTTTTCCCTCTGAGAGCATCCTTTCTACGTCGGTGGCATCTGGGCCCGTCTGACAGCCGGGATTAGCGTAATATTCCCTGGAGATGCGTGGATGTCTCCTTAACTTGGTTCACATGGCCAGATCATCATGTCGGGCATACGCGCAAGGAATGATGACACCGTGGGGGCATGTGCCGGGCATTGGCAACATTACCACCACCATACCATGCGGGGCCCTGGTCAGACATCGAAAGGTGTGCCAAGATTCTCAGAAAACGGGTCGGACTGCCCTGAGCCGGATCTTACATTCCATTTATCCTATGACTGGTGTAGCCCAGTTGTGCTCGAGAACTTGACTGCAGTGAGCAGAAAGGAGTGCTCGGGTCTCGATCAGTCTTCGAGCTCCTCGTTCTTGTCCAACCTTGACCGGACCTAATGACCTCGAGCAGGCAAGAGAGCTCGGAGCTCGGATGGCTCTGAATTCCTCGACCTTGACCAGCTTTGACGTCTAGTGAAAACGTCTTCATGCCAGTGGTCGGGATTTCTGCTCGAGCTAGGTTGACCTCGGGATATTTTATTCGAGCTGGAAGGGCCTCGAGGAGACCTGCCCGATATTACCCAAACACATTGCTTTATATAATATCATATGAAAAATAGTTCAGATCCCTACGTTGAGTTTGACCTCCGTATCCACATGAACCGAATCATAAACATCGTCACCGCCATTCAGCTCATCACCTAGAAACCAAATAAGAGAATGAGAAAAACAGGTTAAACAAAAAGAGAAAGAGAAAATAGAAAGGCCAAAGCAGATTTTGGTTAATTACCATCGTCAGGTAGGTCTCGAATCATAAACAGTGAATTCAAAATTTAACTACTAATGACATTTAAAAAAGTAAGGTTGGATAGTCAAAACCAAAATTTATTTTTAACTCATAACTTCCTCAACATTCCATAATTGCTAATTACTATAACTAGAAGTTTCAGAATTAAGGTAGAGTCTGATTTTTTATTTGAAAGTTAAATAGGTCTAAATTTTTTTAAAGTCCGAATGAGTTTGAATTTGAATGTTTGAATGACATATTTATTTATTTTTTTAATATATGAGTATAAGTAATATCTTATTTGTTTTTATAAATGAAAATATCTTAAGGTTATTTAACATTTATGTTATTACAAATCAAAAAAAATAATTAGATTTTATAGTTTAGAAAATAAATATATTTTATAGAGATATTTTTGGAATATAATATTAACTTTTCATTCCGATTTTTTTTTATTCAGATAAAAGTCACAAAAATTTACTTTTTTCTATTCAGATAGAAACATCTAAAAATAAGATATAAGTTATAAAATTTCATACTTTAGACATTTCACAAATAATCCCTTATCAGTAACAGTATTTTTGGTCATTTTTGTGGACTCCATCAAAATTTCAGTCACTTCTTTTCATTCAAAGTAGCATTACTGATAATTAAATAGATATACATAAGGGTTTGTAGTTTCGTTGTCATTATTAAATAAAAATGCTAGCAAATATCTTCATTTCAGCATTTAAAGAAAGTTTTGGCACAGTCATTAGAAAAAAACTCTCTATATACAAAGTTATTTGACAAAATATGCTTTAATCAAATGAAAGAATAAAAGAAGAAAGAATTACATAAAAATTGACCTGGCCAAGCTTTTCCGTTTCGCTGAAGCCTCTGTCGTCCTCGCTTAATAGTCTTCTGGTTGTAACAACAAACGAGAAGAAAAATTTTAGATTTTGTAGTTAAAAACATTAATTAATTTGTTCCTTTTGCAATTTTAATTAACTAACAAAATTATGTTTTTAAGTAGTCAATGAAAAGAAAAATTAAAATGTAAAAAATTATTTAAATCCTAACGCTACAAATTCTTAAATGGCACATGTTAAAATATCTTCGGATTTGATCTCAGGAACCTGAAAAGTGTCAACATTCACTTCAGTGCCTACACTGATTGAAACCTTTGATGCCATTGAATCTTCTAGTGTAATTTCCTACAATATTAAAAATATCCACATATAAGACAGTTAATGGAATCATGTAGAGCTTATGAATTTTGATTTAATTTTATAATGACCTTTCTGTCATCAACATTTCCCTTTGCTTTATCCTTACTCCTGGATCCTGGGTTTGGAATGTTACCGCCCGGATTCTGAAATAAATTATTAAAATACAAATAGATCAAGCAAAATCTATCAGTAAAATAAAGGGTGTCAGTCTCCCTGAGTTGAGGTAGTAAAATTTAAAAAATAAATAAAAACAAAAAAAGAAGCTAACATTCCCACATCTTTGAGTTTTTTCTCTTTATTAGTAAGAATTGAACGTTGAACATCGTAATCAATCACCTCAGAACCTAGACACAATAAAGGAGAATGAGAAAAATGGATAAAAAAGAAATGAAAGAAATAATAGAAAAACCAAGATAACTATGTGTTTTATTTTGGTCTTCATGCAAATCTCGATTCATAGACATTTATGGAATTTAATTGGAATGACTTTAGCTGGAAGTGTTTGAATTAAGGGGCAATTTGATAATTTTGTAGTTTTTAAAATAATTATTATTAGATGTAATATAAAAATAATTAATTGTGAAGAGAATCAATAAAATATGTATTTAATAAATTTTACTATTAAATTACTATTAGAAAGTAAATGATTAAGTTGGTTACAATGTTTAATAAAATTAATTTAAATATTTATAAACATGTATATAAGTAATATTTATTAATGTGTAGATATAATAATTAATAACTAATTAAAATAAATATTTCATATTATTAATTTTATTTTTATTTCATTATCTTAATATAATTAGTAATAATGACAATCACTCTAAAGTTAATGATTTTATTTTCTAATTAATAAGGATAATTTTGAATTTTTATAATATATAGGATGATATATATGAAATTGTTTGAATTATAAAAGTAATTTTTAAAATTAAATTTTGAAAAGCTACCCATTTTCTATTGCTTAAAATCTGTTGTAAGTACCAAAAGTAATTTCTAAGAAAATTTACTAAATATTAATATTAATTTTTAATTTTTTAAAATTACTTTTGAACCTCTTAAAAATAATCTCAAATAAATCTTAAAATAGTAATTATATTTTGATATTTTTAAAAACTCTTTTAAAATTTCATTCACTTTATTTTTTCCGGTCAAAGTAGTATTTCTCATAATTAATCAATTATATGCATGCAAGAGTTTGTGAATATTTTTGTGGTCACTATTCTGTATGCGCATTAGCTAATTCAATTAATAAAATATCTTAAGCAGAAAATAAGAGATTTGATATTCAAATCCTGTTCACATGGAGTTCACAGAGAGGAGATTCACTGGCCGTTAAGACTAAATCTTATAAAATCTATTAGTGAATGAATTAATATCATTAAATATTATTTTGACTAAAATTTTATTATTAAATTTTACAAAATTATAGTATTACAAAAATGTTAAATAATAACTCATGTTAGGATAGTTCTTTTTAAAAACTGTCATTAAATATATTTAATGATTGTTAATATGTGAATTGTCATATTTAATAATTGTTAATATGTGAATTATCATAATATATAATACTTATAATGACTATTATGTGATAAAATAATCATTAAACATCATACAAAATATATTCTTAATTTTAATGGCGGTTTATTTATGATAACTATTATTAAAAATAAAAAATTATTATTATTATTTTTAAGTATAACAGTAATTATATATTTAGTTAAAAATAATATTAATTTTAATGATTGTTCTTACAAAACAGTCATAAAAAAAATATTTTAATAATTATTTTTATTTCAATGATTATTATATGTGTAATTAAAAATAATCTTGTTATTAATAACAGTTCTTAAAATCATCATTAAAGTGAAAATTTGTAATGATCGTTGTTTTAAACAACGGTCACCATATGTCCAGAATTTTAAGAGAAAACATCATTCATACATTTTTTAAAAAATAAAAGAAAAAACAAAAGAAAAGAAAACCGGCCCCAATTACTGAACACTAAATCCCTAAAATTACATAAGTTCTAAACGCACGCACGCAGCCGCTCTCTCAGGCTTCAGAAGCACACAAGCCGCCGGCACAAGCAGCCCGCGCAGCAGCAGCTGAGCACGGCAGCACCAGGCCATCAATAGCAGCAGCCCCCCTCTCTCTCTCTCTCTCTCGCTCGCTTTCTTTACTTTCCCGCTCAGGGGTGCCGGGGGGTGGGTGTTGGGGTAGGGGTTGGAGAGGGGATTTCTCTCAAACAACTCCGTACTCACTCTTCCTTTATTTCTCTCACTAAAGCTGCATAGGGGAAGTCAGTAAGTTTCAGTTTTTTTTTTTTTTTTAAATTTTTGTTAGTGTTGCATATTAATTAACTATTTTCCATGTTATTAATTAAATAATAATAAATTTTGTCATAATTGCTGGTGACATTACATATTTATTTAACTCGTTTTTTTTTTTAATCTTTTTGAGGAGTGCATTGTGCTGTAGTTTGAGCAGAAATGGCTCCATTTATATTTTGAGAAGTTTGGAATTTTTTGTTCTTTTATAGTAATATTCTTGCAGAGTGTGTGATGTGCTAGTGTACTAAAGGACTAATTTTTCATTTTGTTTGGTAGTTTAAAATGATGCCAGATTGGTAATTGATGCTAAATTTGTTGCATTTTGCCAATTTTCTTGGGAATTTTAGTTTTCACAGAGTCGTTAACTGTTTTTCTTGGTTATGTTTGTAGCTTAACAACCACTAGTTTGATGATTTTTTGACACCCACCCAAAGCTCAAAAATACTTCTACAATAAAGATGTGAATGTGAAAACCGGAAATGTTGTTCACATATCCAGAAAGTCTTTTTTTCTTTTACGGATTTAATTGGAGATTAATAACAGCAATTTTAGTATTCCATGTGCAAAATGTGATGTTGATGCATATTATACTCAGTAACCATCATGAACTGATGGGTCTTGATTTCCCCAAATATAGCTTGAATGTGATGGAGGTAATTTATGGGTTTTGCCTTTACATTTGTTCATTTTTTTTAATTGATACCGAGGATGATGTGAAGTTGCTTAGAGAAAATGGTATGATTTTGAACAGATTAAAGAGTGACGAAGAGGCTGCAAATTTTTGGAATGAGATATAAGTAAGATTGACAATATTTCGTTCCTAGAGAAAGTGATTGAAGATATCAACAATTATTATGACAGTTGATGGTGTGTTATAGTTGGAAAATTTATGAAGCATCAATTTTAACTTTATTGGCTGCCGTTTTGCTATTGTTCTTGGTGACAGTAAAAGCATTTAGTGCAATTTATGGTTGTTATCATTGAGCTCGTGGAACCATCTGATTTTGAAGAGATAACTGAAAATAATTGAGCTCGTTTTTTTGAAATTTCCTCTCAATTCCTTCCGTAATCAACATGAAACTTATAAGAAATCCTAATTTTCTTTTGATTTCTGTAGATCATCTATAACTTTCTGTATTTAAACTTCTAATTCCTTGCAGTTTCATAATTCATTCTCAAACAAAAGTGTTTTCCTCATAATTTCTTTGTTTTCACTTGTTAAATTTAGTGCTAGTTCCAAATTTTAGATTTTGGTGTATTATATGTTGTTTGCATTTGTGCATTTTATTTTCTCAAATATTTGATTAACACTTTTTGAATTTTAGTTAAAGCTCAACATTGAAGGTAATCAAACACAGAAGTGGATTAAGATATGAAGAGGAGTTGTTTGAAGAAAGTTGATGTTACTGCACTTGGTTAAGGTTCTTTTGTAACTAATTCTTGCTATAGGGTAAGTATATCAATATAATTCTTATCTTTTTTTTGCGTTATGTCAATTTATGCTGGATTAAGTTGAAGGGTAAAAAGCCCATAACTGATCTCCCTACTTCTGGTGGCAACTGGAAGAGCAAATTCTTCTTTGTTGGGGGGGAATGGGGTCATGCTGCACTTCTCGCCGAGGGGATCCCTCCGGTTCCACGGCATTTTTGCACTCCAAGTTGTTTATCTGTCTAGTGAATTTTCATTCTAGTTCTTCTGCTTGTACCTGCTCTCACTATTCTGTCTTGATTGTTTTTGCAGTATCTTGGGGTGCATCTTACAGAATTGGAGAAGAGCTCCGAGCACACGTCAGGACAACACTTGACAACGCGAGCTCGTGCAGGGAGCTGCTTATATCCCAAAATTTTATTTAGTTCGGCCTGGTGATAGAAGAAGGGATGAGGGGGGTACTTGATATGATGCAGAAGCGTGTTGGGACCTCCGGAGGTGCGAGCAGCTCAAAAAGGCCCCGAGTTGATACGGATGCTCCGCCTCCACTTGCTCGAGCTTCCCCTTCGGCTCAGAAGGTAGAGCGAGCAGAAGAGGGCCCTCCTCGCAGGCGTCCGAGGACTGCGGCCCCAGGTCGGCCTCTACCCGAAAGCGTGCAGGAGCAGGGTTGGTCTAGTCGTACTGAACCCTATATTAAGGACTTTTTAGGGGAGCTAAACGACAGGTTCCTGGATGAGCTGGAGTCTTATAACGTTGATGACCTGTGCGGTGCTCTCCAACGTCTTACTTCCTGTATTGTAGCTGTTGCCACTAGATTGAAGGCCAAGACTCAGGATTCCCTGAAGCAGCTTCGAGCAGAAATCCAGAGCTTGAGGCAGAGTCTTGAGCAGTTACAAGAGGAGAACACAAAGCTTCAAGAGGAGAACTCCACCCTCACGGAGAAGGCAGTGATGTCAGACTTCAGGGCTACCCAGTTCAAGAGGGAGCTGTCCCTTATCCGAGAGGAGTTGCTCGAGGCTCGGAAGGACTTGGACGTCCAGAGGCTCTCTTTCGAGAGGACCATGGAGGGGGAAACTTCTCGCCTCCAGGGGCAGGTGGACTCTTTGAAGGTTCAACTCGCGACCGAGTACAATGACGGGGTGGCCTTCAGCTACAACTGCCTCATGTATGCCTTGGGCAAAGAGCATCCCAAGGTCGACCTGACTAAGGTCCAAGCAGGTGTTGCGGAGTATATGCGCATCCATGACATCCCAATCCAAGAGTCAGAAGCTTCCCCATCCGAGGCCCCCACCGAACTTAGGGAAGTTGCTCCTCCTCCTCCTGCTGACGCTCCTGCTGCTGCTACTGATGATGATGCTCCTCCTGCTAGCCATGACCCCTCGGCCGCTTGAACTCTCTCCTTTTTTTTTTTTTTAACTTCTTGTACTTGCAATCTTTTATGAATGAATAAAAAAACATATATTGAACAACTTGTTTCTGTACCCGTAGGCATATACTTGCGTTTTTCATTTATGTATGTGGTTGGCTCCGTGCACTTGCTAAGTGGAAATTTTATAAGTGTTGGGCTTTTATTTTATTTTTTGCCCAAGTTATTACTTCTCGTTTCGTCCTTAACTTATGTGTGGCAAATATTTGCCTTGAGTTAGGCTGAAGGCTTTCTGTTTGTCTTGTGTGCTCGGTCCATTTGAACTGATGTTCGATTTGTATTTGGTAATTGTTAATTTTGCGAGCTCATTTGGCTCGAGCCCGAATTTGGCTAATGTTAAAATATTGCGTTATCTACTCGCGTTCTTCTTGCTCGAGCCTCCAAGGGGCTCGCGCTGGGCACAGTCCCACCTTAAGCTAAGCCTTCGGACTTCTAGCCTTTCGCGTTTTTTGCGAACTTCTCTTATTGGGGCCTGTCATAGGCTACGCTTGGCACCGTCCCGCCTAAAGCTTAGGCTTTGGGACTTCTGACCTTTATGTTCTTCATGAGCTTCTTCTGCTCGGGCCTGCAATTGGCCACGCTTGCACCGTCCCACTTAAAGCTTAGACTTTGGGACTTCTGGCCTTCGCGTTGTCTTCATGAGTTTCTTCCGCCTCGGCCTACATTGGCCACGCTTAGCATCGTCCCGCCTAAAGCTTAGGCTTTAGGACTTCGCCTCAGCGTTGTCTTCATGAGCTTCTTCCGCTCATGCTCGCATTGCCACGCTTGGCACCGTCCCGCCTAAAGCTTAGGCTTTGGGACTTCTGGCCTTCACGTTGTCTTAATGAGCTTCTTCTGCTCGGGTCTGCAATTGGCCACACTTGGCATCGTCCCGCCTAAAGCTTAGGATTTGGGACTTCTGGCCTTCGCGTTGTCTTCATGAGCTTCTTCTGCTCGGGCCTGCAATTGGCCACCCTTGGCACCGTCCCGCCTAAAGCTTAGTCTTTGGGACTTCTGGCCTTCGCGTTGTCTTCATGAGCTTCTTCTGCTCGGGCTACAATTGGCCACGCTTGGCACCGTCCCGCCTAAAGCTTAGGCTTTGGGACTTCTGGCCTTCGCGTTGTCTTCATGAGCTTCTTCTGCTCGGGCCTGCAATTGGCCACGCTGGGCACCGTCCCGCCTCAAGTGCCCGCCTCAAGTTTAGGCTTTGGGACTTCTGGCCTTCGCGTTGTCTTCATGAGCTTCTTCTGCTCCGGCCTGCAATTGGCCACGCTTGGCACCGTCCCGCCTAAAGCTTAGGCTTTGGGACTTCTGGCCTTCGCGTTGTCTTCATGAGCTTCTTCTGCTCGGGCCTGCAATTGGCCACCTTTGGCACCGTCCCGCCTAAAGCTTAGGCTTTGGGACTTCTGGCCTTCGCGTTGTCTTCATGAGCTTCTTCTGCTCGGGCCTGCAATTGGCCATGCTGGGCACCGTCCCGCCTAAAACTTAGGCTTTGGGACTTCTGGCCTTCGCGTTGTCTTCATGAGCTTCTTCTGCTCGGGCCTGCAATTGGCCACGCTTGGCACCGTCCCGCCTAAAGCTTAGGCTTTGGGATTTCTGACCTTCGCGTTGTTGTTGGCGAACTTATGGTCTTTAACTTGCCTGTATTAAATTATACTGGAAGCATTTCTTTGCTTTTTACATATGTTCGATATTTTATACATTTCCATTTCGGAAGAAATTGCATGCTAATGCTTACAATACAGTGGAAACTTACTGGAAATATTTTATCAGATGTTGTGCATTCCACGGCCTCTTGACTTCTCGTCCATCCGGATGGGTTAATCGGTATGCTCCTGGTCCGGCTAATTGAGTGACTCGATAAGGACCTTCCTAATTCGGCCCTAGCACCCCCTGCCTGGGGTCCTTCGTGTTCTAATTGACTTTCCTGAGTACCCAATCCCCCACTTGGAATCGGCGGATGTGCACATTCCGGTTGTAGTAGCGAGCCACTTTCTGCTGGTATTCTGCAATCTTTGCAGCGACTCTTTCCCTCTTCTCTTCCAGCAAGTCCAAGCCTGCACACATCTGCTCGTTGTTTTCCTCCTCGTTGAAGTGCTCTATTCGGTGCGTCCCTATTCCTACTTCAGCAGGAACAACTGCCTCATGTCCAAATGCCAAGGAGAATGGGGTTTCTCCCATGGCTGTTTTGTGTGTGGTTCTATATGCCCACAAGATGCCAGGCAGCTCGTCCACCCAGGCTCCTATCTGCTCGCCAAGTCTAGTCTTCAAGAGACGTTTTATAATCTTATTTGCAGCTTCCACTTGTCCATTGGCTTGCGAGTGTGAGGGAGAGCAAAACTTCAGCTCTATCCACAGGTTTTGGCAGAAGTCTCTGAACTTGCCGTTGTCAAACTGTCTCCCATTGTCCGTGACCAATGCATGAGGAATCCCATACCTGCAAATCACATTTTTCTAAATGAAGTCAGTGGTTTTACCTTCTGTGATACTGCTCAAGGCTCCCACTTCGACCTATTTGGTGAAATAATCGATTGCGACTATGGCGTGGGTGGCAGATGCTTTCCCCTTCGGCAGTGGCCCTATCATGTCAATTCCCTATTGAGCAAACGGCCATGGAGAGTTCATCACCGTGAGGCTCTCTGAAGGCCGAGTCAGGTAGTTGGCAAAACTTTGGCAGCTCCTGCAGCTTCTGGTATTCTCTTGGGCATCTTGGTGCATGCGAGGGCAAAAGTATCCCTGCCTCAAAGCCTTGAAGGCCAAAGACCTTGCGCCTGAATGGTTTTCGCAAATCCCTTCGTGTATCTCTCAGAAGACATAATCAGCTTCCTCCCGATCTAAACATCGCAACAGCGGGAGAGTGTATCCTCGCTCGTCATGTAACCCCATCGATCGAGTGTGCACCGGCCGCTTTACACTTCGACTCCGGCTTGGTAAGAGATGATTGGTTCCATCCAAGTGCTCGCTCGACGATAGGCTCATCACTCGTCCTCCCGCTCGATACTCGAAGCGTGTCTTGATTTTCAAAGGAATAGACTTCGGTATTTTAAGGTCGGATATGGCGGCCATGCGAGCTATCATATCAGCCCGAAAATTCCTTTCTCTCGCGATCTGCTCCACCTCGACTGCTCGAAAACTCTTTATCATCCGCTTTACCTTCGCGAGTAAGCTTCCATCTTCTTTCCCTTGCTCGAAGCTTTCGCTGAGGTGGTTTGCCACCAATCGTGAACTGCTCAAGCTTTACCTCTTCTGCTTTCACTACCGAGGCGAGCTTCAATCCCGCAATTACAGTTTCGTACTCGGCCTGATTGTTGTTAACTTCGAATTCCAGCTTCACAGCATATTGCATCTCTGCCCCTTCAGGACTGAGGAGCACAACTCCTGCCTCGCTCCCTGATCTCCACAAGACCTATCTACCGTGACTATCCATGCGTTGGTCGAGGTCTGGGAATCTGGTGGGTGCTCGCTCCCTGTCTTTTCATCCCTTGCCGTGCACTCGACCACGAAGTCAGTTAAGGACTGAGCTTTTATGGCTGTTCGGGGTTGGTAGCTGATGTCGAATTCACTTAACTCCACCGACCATTTTACCAACCTTCCAGAAGTCTCCGGCTTGTGCAGAGTTTGTCTGAGTGGCTGGTTCGATAGTACTGTTACCAAATGCGCTTGGAAATAAGGCCTCAACTTTCAGGCTACTATCACTAGGGCCAGTGCCCATTTCTCCATCAACGGATATCGAGTTTCAGCTTCCAGCGAAGCTCTACTTGTATAATAGACAGGGTATTGCATCCCTGATTCCTCCCTTACCAGAAACGAGCTCGTCGCCCATTGAGACACAGCTAAATACAGAAATAACACCTCCCCTGCTCGAGGTGTAGACAGTAACGGGGCTCTCAGCAAGTATTCTTTCAACTGTTGGAATGCCGCTTTACATTCTGGCGTCCATTTTGTCTTCTTGCCTTTCCTTATTTCTTGGAAAAAGACTCGGCATTTATCCGTGGCCCGAGATATAAATCTATTGAGGGATGCCAATTTACCGGTGAGACTTTGTATCTCCTTGAGGGTACAGGGGGACCTCATTTCCACCACTGCTCTTATCTTTTCTGGATTGGCCTCGATCCTCTATGACTGACCATGAAGCCTAAGAATTTTCCCGACCTAACTCCAAAGGCACACTTCTCATGGTTTAGTTTTATTCGATACTTTCTTAAGAGTGCAAATGTCTCCTCTAAATGCCCTACATGCTCCTCCGCATCTTTCGACTTGGTGATCATGTCATCCACGTACACTTCCATCGTTCGACCAATCAACGACTTGAAGACCTTGTTCACCAGCCTCTGATATGTTGTCCCCGCATTCTTTAGGCTGAAGGGCATGACCTTGTAGCAAAACAGGCCCTGGTTAGTGATGAAAACTGTGCACTCCTCGTCTAATCGGTGCATGGGAATCTGGTTATAACCTGAGAATGCATCCATGAAACTAAGCAGCCCGTGCCTCACCGTGGAGTCCACCCGTTGGTCTATCTTTGGCAACGGGAATCTATCTTTAGGGCAAGCTTTATTCACATCTGTGAAATCCACGCACATTCTCTATTTCCCACTTGCCTTCTTTACCAGCACCACGTTCGAGATCCATTAGGGGTAGGAGACCTCCCTTATGAATCCTGCTTTCAGCAGCTTCTCCACCTCGCAGTTGATGGCCTCATATCTCTCTTGGTTGACGCATCTCTTCTTCTGCCTATGACACGCCACCTCTGGATCGATCCCAGGCATATCCTCATGCGTCCATGCGAATAAATCCGCGTGTGCTCGCAGACACTCCACCAGCTTTTATTTCAACTGCTCAACCAGCTTTTCTTTCTTCTCGGGGTCGTCTGCTCTCACCCCAACCTCCTCTAGCTTCTCAGCTGGCTCTTGTCTTCCATTCCTTGACTCCCCTCTCGAGTCTAATGATGTTATCGGCAAGGTCTCCTTTGCTGCTACAGCGTAACAGCTCCTCGCGACCCTTTGGCTGCCCTTAACTACTCCCACAGCCCCATTCACTCGATACTTCAGGGCTAAGTAGTGGGTGGATAGAACGGACTGGCTGATCCTTATGAACGGCCTCCCCAATATTGCCTCGGTAGGGGCTGACTTTGTCTACCACCACGAAGTCCAGCATCATGTTCTTCTCGAAAGGCCTCGAGCCCATGGTCACAGCTAGTTTGATGATTCCCAGGTGGAAACTTCCCTCCCTCGAATCCTTTCAAGTAAGTGCTCGTATGCTCGAGGCTCGCGCTTGCTATTCCCAAATCCTCGAGTGTGGACCTGAAGAGAATGCCCACCGAGCTTCCTAAGTCTACCAGTATTCAGTCAACTTCCTTATTAACGATGTTCGCTTTCACGACCAACGCATCCTCGCTGGGGTACACAGACCCTCCCTCGCCTTCCTCCGTCCACATAATGGGCACCGCCGGACCTTAGCCTTTTCACGACTAGGCAGTGAACATGATTTCTTTACTGCGCAGCAGTATCTTCAATAATTTTTCGAGCTCTGCTCGAGCTTCCCGCCATGTAGGGTCCTTCCGATATCACCTTCAGTGGCCGTGCTCCAGCTCCATGTCATAATCTTGGTCATCCTCCTAGGGTTGCTGCTCGACCACCGGATGTCCTCCTTCAATAAACTCGTCCAAGTACCGATTTCTAACTAGATCCTCCATCTGGTTCTTCAAATCTCAGCATCGTGACGTGGAGTGGCCGTGGTCACCATGGAAGCGGCAGAACCGTCCCTTATATCGTTTGCCAGCCGACTTGGCCATCGGTGTTGGGGTCTCAGCAGTCCTCGCTCCTCTGCCACTTGAAGTATCTATTGGAGGGATACCTTCAACCTTGTGTATCGCCCGTAAGTAGGGCTCTGCTTCACCACCTGTATCGCCCGATCTCTTGGGAAGCTTCTTGGTGGAGGTGGCAACGAACGATCAACCCTATTATGATCCATCGCAGGTCTGCTTGGTGGTTGGTTGCGGGATGAGCGGTTGTCGTGATGCCTGTACTCCCTGTGATCCGGGCCTGGAGACCTGCGAGGTGGGACGGGAATCATCCGCGACGGGGAAGCTCTCTGGTAAGGGTTGTAGAGGTAACCCGATCCCTTATTTCTTTTGAAGTCAGCGCTCCTCGGGCAGGGCCTCCTTTCTCCTTCCTCTTTGTCCCGCTGCCCTGTTTACTTCTAAGCTTTGCAGCCTTTTCCTCTTCGATGACCATGTCCATTTTCACCTGTTCATACGCATCTGAATATGAACAGATCGAAGGGCTCCGTAAATTATACCATGGCCTCCCCATCCTGATCCCGTCCTTCAGTCCTCTCAACGCGTGGAGATGGTTAAATGCACTAAGATCTAGGACCAATCTATGGTACCTCTTGACAAATTTTCGGAGGGGTTCTCCCTCCCTCTGTCTTATTTCTGACAGCTCCATCATATCATCCTCGGGGGTTACCGCACCTCGAAACTGCTTTGCAAACTCTCTGCACATCTGCTCGAAGCTTAGGATGCTTCCTCGGGCAGCCTGCGGTACCACTCTCTAGCCCTCCCCTCAAGAGTGAGTGGGAAAGCCCTACATCTCTGAACTGCTAGCAGGCCCTGCACTCTTGTCATGTCGTTGAACCCTCTATGTGCACCAACGAGTCACTCTTCCCTGAAAACTTTAAATCTGGGAAACGGAAGTCACGTGGAATCGTGACGCCCATGATCTCTGCCGAGAGTGGGGACTCATTGTCCAGCATTACCCTCCAACTTGGGCTTTTTCCGTTTCCCCGAAGATCTTCTACAACCTGTGCTAACCGACGAACTTCCCCCTCCAACTCCTCTGCGCGGGAGGTTGGTGCTGTCTCCTGCAAATGCTAGCGAGACTCCCTTTCCTCCATGTTCGTTTCCTCTCTCCTAGTTACGTTTGGTGCCCTCAGTCTCTGGGCTTCGTCCCCAGCCTGCTCCCTAACGGGGGCGTTCCCACGGCTGGACTCAGGGACGTCGTTGCATGCTTTTCTCTGCCCCTCTCTGAGTTCATGTAAGATGGATGTTAGCGTCTCCATCCGATCCATCCTCTCCTGGATCTCTCTGTTCGAGCCTCATTAGCCACTTCCCTCAGAGTGACCGATTCCTCTGGACTTACTCCTCTTCTGCTGTTTCCTCTCATCGTTGCGTTATGTCTTCCGAATGTGTTGGGAAATCAGGCATTTTGTTCTGATCCCCACAGATGGCGCCAAAAATGTTGATGCTCTTTTTCCCGCGTTCCTTCAAATAGTGCCAAAAACCTTCTGCTCGCAGTCAACTCGAGCTCGAGCAGGACTGCCTTCCAATTTCGATCAAACGGAAGTCTCCCGGACCTGTACTCACAGAAAACGGGGTCAGGGGTCTCCGGGTGTTGTTTCGGCGAAAACTCTCCGACGCTCAAGTCAGTGATCGAGTTGTTCTTTTTGTATCCCTCTTAGTTAGAGAGACCGGAAGAATGGAAGGGGTATTTTTCCCTTCCATTTTGAATAATGAAACTCCGGAAAAATTCAAGTGGAGGGAAGGAAGAAGAAGAAGAAGAAGAACCTGAGTAAATTTTTGGAAATCCCGCAACTTACTCGTCCGTTTCCATTTATTCCCCATTTTTCCCGCTCTTTCTTTCTCAGACTGTCTGTTCCCACGTTGGTGGTGTCTGGGCCCCTCTGACAGCCGGGATTAGCATCATATTCCCTAAGGATTAGCGTCATATTTCTTTCTCAGACTGTCTGGTTGGCATGGTTCATATGGCCAGATCATAATGTCGGGCGTGCGCACAAGGAATGATGACACCGTGGGGGCATGTGCCGGTCATCGGCAACAACTTCTTCAACAACTGAGGTCCCCCATAGAGAACTTCTTCAACGACTGAGGTCCCCCGTAGAGAAACTCAATGGAAACCCGTTCACAATGCAAGGTTAATTAAAAATCCGAAGCACCTAATTTCCGTTAACGTAGGCTTTATTTATTATAGTTTGACTTATGTATATATGGGATCTATCATTTATTAAGTAGTTAGTTTTCAAAAATTTTAAGTTAATTAATTACATTATCTTATCATTTATTTGATAAATACCACATCAATTAAGTTGAAGTTTTGAACGGTCTAACATCTACTCATTTATTATAATGACCTTCGTCTTTACCTAACAAAAATTATTAAAGAATGAAATTTATTATTAATATTGGCTTAAGATTTTACTGGCATTAGTCATGCTAGTCTTTTTCTGCTATTAAGTGATTGTTATTACTTAAAAATCCTTTTTTTTTTCATTGGATTAATTAAACTTGTTGAAATTCCGTAATTGGCTACTTGATTTGGGATGACAAGAAAAAAAAAAATCTATTGGTGTTTAATTTTATTAAAATGAGGGATCGATAATTGAAAAATGTTCTCTCATACATACAAACATACATAATGATGCTCACATACAGACATCCGCACTGAACCAATATATATTTTTGTTAATTTATTTTATTAATTATTTGTGGCAATGGTCTAACTCCTGTGGTGAGGAATGCTATCACTAGTTTGCGTGTGTTAATAAAAAAAAAACCTTAATCACTTTATAGCTTATAAGGATCCAACGATTGTATTAAAAGTAAATATTTACGGAAATCAACAATACTTAAAAAAATTGATTAATTTAGCCTCACCAACCCTTTACGAAGAAGGCTGTCCGCGTTCCGTCCGAAACAACAGTGTTTGCACAAACAAATATTATGGAAAGACGAAACATAGTCAAGTTAAGGGAAGTTCTAGTACATTTTGAAACATAGGTAGAAGTGGTAAGTTTCAAAAAACATTAGGGGGATTACGGTTATTTAATTTGCCCCTTTTGTATTCCTTAAAAAAAAAGAAGGAAATGAGTTTATTATCAACACTTGGATGCCAAAATTTATATATATAATTTCTCGAGCAAGGACCTACTTTGTCTAATTTTTATTTAAATGGGTAAATTGAATTTTGTCCTTCATTGAGAAAAAGTAAAATTTTTGAGATTTGAATGTTATTGACTCAAACATAAGTTGAAGTTTCCCAAATGATATTATAAACAGTTAAATTAGTTATTGTTTCTTTGCGTTTGATTAGGTTTTGTCTTATTATATTTTCTTTGCGGTCATTAAAAAAAAAAGGCATTTAGTGATACTTATTTCGTGACACATTGGTAAAAAGTATTAGTATGCACTAACATATGTGTTATTTTCCTTGTTTAATAGGAAAGTATCACTAATTATTGATACTATAGTATCTGTAAAGTTAACATCACATATCACTGACAAAAAAAGTATCAGTTCAAAAATAAAAATGGAATTATACGCTTGTTGCGTTTAGAATTGAAACCAAGATCTCCTAAAATCAAGCTTTTAAGTTTAAAGTTAAAACCACGAAAAATTAGTTGGTGACACTAAGATATCAGTAAACGAAAAAGAAAAGTTCATCAAAATTTTTGAAATTCATTTAGCAGATTTGACTGAAATTTCTAACCGGTTTGACTGTAATGTTTTCGTTTATTTTGTTAGTTTTGATAAGAATTGTTCCCGTTTCAGTTATTATTTAAAAAAGAAAATAGAAAACACCAAACTTACCGTTTTAATTTATCCTAACCTAATCAATGAAACCTCTATTATTTTTCTAAGTGTTCGCCTGTTGCTCATCATCTTCTCTTTCAAACCTCTCTCTCTTCTCTTTGAAACCTAACCCCTCGTCTTTGAAACTGCCATTAATCGAGCAGAAGAGCCACCGATCGAGCACACAGCCACAGTCACCACATAGCGGTGACAAAAGCTGAACCTAAGCTTTTTCATTTTCATATAAATTTATAATTTCTCTAACCTTTCTAACTTTCTAGACTGATTATTCTTGTTTAGTTCACATGCATGTTAAGAATTCTCTCTTCTTATTGTTAATAACAATTGATTTTTAAATTTCTGTTATTGACCATAATTTGGAAAAAAAAAAAAGAAGCGAAACCCAAAAAATAATTTGGGATTTTTCTATGTTTTTGGGGCTTTGGTAATATATACTGACCATGAGAAATAATTATTTAGCTTGGATCTTTTAAACATTTGCTACTCAAACTCATGATGGTATGCCACTCTGAGTTTAGTGAAGATGGGACATGATAATTTGAATATGTGTGTAGGTGTATTGATACTTCATAGTAGATGATGGAATTCGAGAGAGCTAATTGTTGCTATCTTAAAAAAATCAAAAGTTTATAGTTTGTTTAATTCGAAACCCTAGATATTTCAAATTAAAAAATATATCTTTTGTTGACTTGTGGAATTAATTTAGAAATTTTTTAAACTTGCTGGAGTTTTTTATTGATTATAGAAGACAACTTTGTTGTTAAAACAAATTATATAGACTCTTTGAATTATATCGTAAAGTATTGAAATCAAATTTGATCTAAATAACGATTCTTTTAACATCCCAAATGCAATAATTTAATTTTTGGGTTTGTTCAAGTAAGATTACAGAACATAGCACTGTTAAAAATATTTTATCAACAGTGTAAGCAGAAGATCAAAAATACAAAACTAACAGAGGGAATGACTGATAACAGAGGGAATGACTGATCTGTTGAAAAAATAATAAACTTGTTTACAAAATAATAAGGTGTTGAGTTGTACATGACCCTCCATTATCATGCTCCATCATCATGCTTTATCATCATGGGTCTACAATGTTGAGTGGAGGTTAGCTTTACACATTTGATGCCATTAAAGGATTCCTTTAGAGCATGTTAGGTGAGTGGAATATGTTTGGTGCTATGATGAAAGGTTGGTGGAATGTGTTAGGTGATGTGTATTGTTATGATTATGTTTGTGTTTTATTCACTATAAATACCTATACTATTGTGTTGTGAAATATAAGTCTAAGAGTAAGAAAGAATAAGAAGCATAATAAAACCCCTAAGAGTGATTTGTGAGAGTGTGAGAATTGTTCTTGTAATGTTGTTGAACTTTCTCTAATAAACTTTGTGTTTCATCCTTCAAATTCTCCAAAAAGTGGTATCAAAGCTAAGTTTGGAGGATAAAATAGTCTTATAGCATATCAAATTGAAGCTCTTGACGAGACGAACGCAACGCCGCAAGAATCAGCCTGATCGGAGTTCGGACGAGCCCGGAATCGCCGTCGAAAGTTTGCTGTCCAGAAACTGAGTTGACTCACCGAGTTGAAACGTGTTGAGCCGAACTAAACCAACCGGACCAAGCCGAATCAAGCCGGATCAAGCCGAACCGAGTCAGTCACCTGAACCGACTGTTGACCGTTAACTCTTGACCGTTGACTGTTGACCGTTGATAGTTGACCGTTGACCAAAGTTGACCCGAGACCTCCCAAAGGTTTTTCGACGTTCCGGATTCATTCGTGCATTCAGAATCTCCAAATTCTCACTCGATTTGTGATATATGGCAAATGGTGATATGATATCATTTCAAGTTCCACAATTGAAAGGGAGCAAATTTGACAATTGGAGCATCAAAATGAAGACTATTGGGTGCACACGATGTGTGGGAAGTCATGGAAAAGAGCTTTATAGTACTAGAAAATGAAGGTACTTTAATTGCAGCACAAAAGGAGAATTTGAAAGACTTAAATAAGAAAGAGAACAAAGCAAAGTATCTCATCTTTCAATCATTAGATGAAGATGCTTTTGAAAAGATCGCTAGTTTGAAAAGATCACTAGCGCAACATCCTCAAAGGAAGCCTGGGAGAAGTTAGAAACCTCTTACAAAGGAGCGGAACAAGTTAAGAAAGTCCGTCTCAAACACTAAGAGGTGAATTTGAATCCTTACACATGAAAGTATCAGAATCAATTTTTGATTACTTTATTAGAGTTGTGACTATTGCTAATGAATTAAAAAGAAATGGTGAAGAGTTGAGAGAACTAAGGATTATTGAGAAAATACTTCGATCAGTAGATTTCAAGTTTGACCACATTGTAGTAACAATAGAGGAGACTAAAGATTTGGAGGCTATGACGATTGAGCAACTTCAAGGAAGGTTGCAAGCTTATGAAGAAAAACTGAAGAAGAAGCAAGGGATCGAAGAACAACTCTTCAAGATGGATATCAATCCAAAGAAAAGAGAAGAAAGCTTTAGCAACCAGAGAAGGCACTATATCCGAGGAAGAGGCCAAGGATGAGTTAGAGGTCATGGTCATGGACGAGGCTGGAATTGTCAAAAACTCCTTCAATAATGAAAGAGAAGAAAGCTCAAACAGAGGGCGATAAAGAAACAATCCAAGATCGAGGTATGAAAAATCTCAAGTGCAGTGCTATAATTGTCAAAAGTTTGGGCATTATGCTTCAGAGTGCAGAATTCCAAGCAACATAGTAGATGAGAAAGTGAATTATGTTGAAGAGAAGAATGATGGAGATGACACACTTTTACTAGCACGTAATGACAACAATGGAGGTCAAGAAAATACTTGGTATCTTGACACAGGTGCTAGCAATAACATGAGCGGAAACAGAAGCATGTTTGTGGAGATGAATGAATCAGTGAATGGTAGCGTCGCTTTTAGAGATGATTCAAAAGTACCAGTGAAGGGAAAAGGTAACATCTTTTTTTGCATAAAAGATGGTAGCCACTAACTAATTTCAAATGTTTACTATATGCCCAATATGAAAAGTAACATTTTAAGTTTAGGTCAACTTTTAGAAAAAGGCTATGATATTCATCTTAAAGATTATAGTCTTTTTTTAAGAGATGACAAAGGAAACCTAATTACAAAAGTGAGAATGTCGAAGAATAGAATGTTTCCTTTAAATATTAAAAAAGATGTTGCAAAGTGTCTCAAGGCTTGCCATAAAGATCCAACCTGGATTTGGCATCTTCGATATGGACATCTTAACTTTGGTGGACTAGAGCTACTATCAAGAAAGAACATGGTGAAAGGTCTACCTTCAATCAATCATCCCAATCAAGTTTGTGAAGGATGTTTACATGGCAAGTAATTTAGAAAGCTCGGAAGCCACTCGAGCTTATTCATACTAATGTGCGCGGTCCATTCAAGTCAACCTCTCTTAGTAAAAGTAACTAATTCCTTCTTTTCATAGATGATTTTTCAAGAAAAACTTGGGTGTATTTTTTAAAGCAGAAATTAGAAGTTTTTGAAGTTTTCAAGAAGTTCAAAGCTGCAGTGGAGAAAGAAAGTGGACACCAAATCAAGGCCATGAGGTCTGATCGATGTGGAGAGTTCACTTCCAAAGAATTTATGAAGTTTTGTGACGAAAATGGAATACGACGCCTTTTGAAAATTCTGAGATCCCCCCAACAAAATGGTGTTGCAGAAAGAAAGAACAGAACTATCCTCGACATGGCGAGAAGTATGCTCGAGAGCAAAAGACTACCCAAAGAATTTTGGGCTGAAGCTGTTGCTTGTGCAATCTATTTATCCAACCGATCTCCAACAAGAAGTGTGTGGGGCAAGATACCGCAAGAAGCATGGAGTGGAAGAAAGCCTGGCATAACCCATCTGAGAGTTTTTGGAAGCATTGCCCATGTACATGTACCAGATGAGAGAAGAGACAAGCTGGATGATAAAAGTGAGAAATTCATTTTCATCGGCTATGACATCAATTGTAAAGGATACAAGTTGTACAATCCAGACAACGGAAAGATCATGATTAGCCGAGATGTAATCTTTGAGGAAGAAGGAGAATGGGATTTTGGCTCTCGTGTGGATGACTTCAATTTTTTTCCTTTTGAAGAAAATGAACAGAAAATGAAGGAGAAAATAGTAGAAGAACAACAAGAGTCGGTTAGTCCACCTATCTCACCAGCATCAACTACACATGAAGATTCACCACCATCTTTCTTAAATGAAAGAATTGAAGAAACCACGAGGAGTCTTCAAGATCTGTATGAGGTAACTGAGAAACATGATAATCTCACTTTATTTTGCCTCTTTGCTGATTGTGAGCCAGTTTACTTCGAAGAAGCTGTACAAGATGAAATATAGAGAATCTCAATGGATGAAGAAATTAAAGCCATAGTGAAGCATGACACTTAGGAACTTACTATACTTCCCAAAGGTCACAAAGCCATTGGTGTCAAATAGGTTTACAAGACGAAGAGAAATGTCAAGGGTGTGATTGAAAGGCACAAGGTGAGGTTAGTTGTAAAATGTTATAGTCAAAAAGTTGGCATAGACTATAATGAGGTATTTGCTCCTGTAGCTCGAATGGAAACTATAACACTAATCATTTCTTTAGCAGCCCAAAAATAGTGGAAGATTCATCAAATGGATGTAAAGTCTGCTTTCTTAAATGGATTTCTCAAAGAAGAAGTCTACATCAAACAGCCATTGGGCTATGTAGTGGAAGGATATGAAGACAAAGTTATGAGATTGAAGAAGGCACTTTATGGGTTAAAGCAAGCACCAAGGGCATGGAATAGCAGAATGGAAAAATATTTCAAAGAGAATGGCTTCACCAAATGCCCACATGAATATGCTCTCTACGTCAAAGTCAAAGATGGAGACATCTTGATTGTATGCCTGTACGTGGATGATCTCATTTTCACTAGAAGCAATCCAAACTTATTTGAAGAGTTTATGAGAGTGATGGTGAAAGAGTTCGAGATGACTGATATTGGACTAATGGCATACTACTTGGGCATTGAAGTCAAGCAAAAAGAAGAAGACATATTCATTTCCCAAGAATGCTATGCAAGGGAAATACTCAAGAAGTTCAAGATGCATGATTGCAAGTCCGTAAGTACGCCAATGGAATGCGGAGTCAAATTGTCCAAACATGATGAAGAAGAAAGAGTTGATCCAACTTTTTTCAAGAGCCTTGTTGGAAGTTTACGTTACTTGACTTGTACGAGGCCAGACATTCTCTATGCTGTTGGGCTCGTTAGTCGCTATATGGAGAATTCAATAATCACCCATTTTAAAGCTGCAAAAATAATCATTCGCTATATAAAAGGTACAATTGATTTTGGCTTATTATACTCATTCTCTGATGATTACAAGGTTGTTGGATATAGTGATAGCGATTGGAGTGGAGATTTAGATGATCGAAAGAGTACCTATGGATTTGTATTCTTCATGGGAAACACTGCTTTCACGTGGATGTCAAAAAGCGACTAATTGTCACACTTTCCACCGTGAAGTCGAGTATGTAGCTGCTACTTCAGGTGTTTGCCATGCAATTTAGCTAAGAAATTTGTTGAAGGAGTTGGGTTTGCTCCAAATAAATCCAACTGAGATCTTTGTCCACAACAAGTCTGCAATTGCCCTATCAAAGAATCCAGTCTTCCATGATCGAAGTAAGCATATTGACACTCGCTACCATTTCATAAGGGAGTGTATTGAAAGAAATGATGTACAAATAAAGTATGTCAAATCTCAAGATCAAGCAGCTGATATATTTACTAGGCCATTGAAACAAGAAGATTTTATCAGATTGAGAAATTCATTGGGTGTTATGAAACAATTGGCTGTGGAAATCAAAGAAATTAATGGCGAAAATGAAGGAGAACAAGTACAAGTACGAAAAAGAAGATTAAATGCATATTCCTACAGAACATAGTTCAATCAAAATAAGAAGAATAAAGCCAAAGAACAAGTTGGTGATAATTTCACTAAACTCCTCGAGCAAGAAGACTTAGAGTCACAGAAACAAGTTTAAGGGGGAGTGTTGAAAAACAATAAACTTGTTTACAAAATAATAAGGTGTTGAGTTGTACATGGCCCTCCATTATCATGCTCCATCATCATGCTTCATCATCATGGGTCTACAATGTTGAGTGGAGGTTAGCTTTACACATTTGATGCCATTAAAGGATTCCTTTAGAGCATGTTAGGTGAGTGGAATATGTTTGGTGTTATGATGAAAGGTTGGTGGAATGTGCTAGGTGATGTGTATTGTTATGATTATGTTTGTGTTTTATTCACTATAAATACCTATGCTATTGTGTTGTGAAATATAAGTCTAAGAGTAAGAAAGAATAAGAAGCATAACAAAACCCCTGAGAGTGATTTGTGAGAGTGTGAGAATTGTTCTTGTAATGTTCTTGAACTTTCTCTAATAAACTTTGTGTTTCATCCTTCAAATTCTCCAACATGATCTTATTATTGAAACATTGATTTGGCTTTTATAGTTTCATAACAGACCCTTAACTAAAACGATAAAAAAGGAATAAATCAAACCATATTCAATAATCTTAGAAACTGGGGATTTATTCTAACAGAAAGCAACTAACTTGAGACTCTAACTGAAGGCAACTGACTCCTTTAATCCCTCCCTTGAACTAACTATTGTGAGGCAGTTAGTTTATACTAGTGACTTCACATATTCCCAGCTTCTCTTTAAGCTTCTGAAATGCATCCATCTTTAAAGGCTTGGTTATCAAGTCTGTTACCTGGTCTTGTGTTCCACAGTGAACTAGTTCAACTTCACCATCTTTAGTAAGATCTCTCAAGAAATGGAAATGCACATCAATGTGCTTGCTCCTCCCATGTATGACTAGACTTTTGGAGAGTTTAATAGTCGAACTATTATCGCACATTATAGTAGTACTTTCTTCTTGTGAATGGCCTAGCTTCTTCGAAATCCTTCTCATCTAAACTGCGTGACAAGCACAGGCTGCAACTGCCACAAATTATGCTTATGTGGTTGAAAGGTTAACAATGGGTTGTTTCTTCCATGACCATGAGACTGCACCATAACTCAGCAAGAGCACATAACCAGATGTGCTCTTTCTGTCTTCCACATCACCAGCATAATCACTATCCGTGAATGCTAGTAGCTCTTTTTCCCATCTTTTCTTATAAAAAAATCATATAGTTGATGGTGCCCTTCAAGTATCTCAATATTCTCTTAGCAGCTTGCAGGTGAATTTCTGTTGGTTTTTTGCCATGTACCTACTTATAATTCTAACACAAAACTTCATGTCTAGGCATTTGGCAGTGAGATACATTAAGCCTCTCACTATCTGCTTGTAATAGGTCTCATCCACTGTGATTCCATTATCATCTCTACATGCTTTAAACCCTGGCACAATTGGACTACTCACTGGATTACTTTCTTGCATCCTAAAACGTTTCGAAACCTCCATGGAATAATTTCTTTGACGGACAAAAATGCCATCTGGTTTTTGCAACACTTTAATTCCAAGAAAGAGCCTCATTCTCCCCAAATTCGTCATGTCAAACACTCTCATCATTAAACTTTTAAAGTCAGATATCATAACCTCACCATCACCAGTGAAAATTAAATCTTCCATATAAACACTCACAGTCAACACTTTACCTTCACTGCTCCATTTGGTGACCAAAGTCTACTCATTAGGACATCCTTGAAGTCTTTCTCTGATGAAACGGGCTTCAATACTATTGAACCAAGCTCTTGGAGCTTGTTTTATGCCATATAAAGCCTTATACAACTTGTAAACCTTGTGTTTAAAGCCCTTCTTCTTGTATCCTCTTGGCTGCTCCACATAAACATCCTCATTGCGTTCACCATGGAGAAATGCAGACTTTAAATGAAGCTGAAATATCTTCAAGCTCCTCTGTGCTACAAGCGCTATTATCATTCTTACATTATCCATTTATGCCATAGGAGCAAAAACTTCAGTGTAATCCACTCCATACTGTTGAGAGTAACCATTAGCCACTAGACGACCTTTATACTTGTCCACTTCACCAAGATTATTAAACTTTGTTTTGAAAATCCATTTGACTCCAATCCTTTTGGCACTAGGTGGCAAGTCAGTAAGCTTCCAAGTTTGATTCTTCTCTATTGAGTTGATCTCAGAATTCATTGCTGTTCTTTATTTTGAACTCTTCACTGCTTCTTCAATGCTCATAGGATCTGAAGATACAACCAAAGTCATATTAACCTCATTTTCCTCTTCTAACAGCCCTTTACCTCTCATATAGTCTTTCCTCCATAGAGGAAGCTGCCTGTTTCTTCTTCCACCTATATTGATTGCTTCTCCATCTGCAGTACCAGGAGATGCATTCACTGCCATTGGAGTTTCATCATCAACAGCTTCCTCAGCTTCATTAATGGTTTTATCACCTTCTGCTATATTTGGATTAGTTTCATTACTGTATTCTAGATCCATCAACAAATACTTTTCATAGCTTGCATCCTAATCCTACTGTTTGTCTTCCTCGAACACTATATCCTGACTGATTATGACCCTTTTCGAGATAGGATCAGTTGAAATTCAGTTTAAGTGTTTGGGAGCAAAGAAAGTTAATTGAAAAGCAAAGAAAATGAAGCTGGATCTGAAAACATCTTTCTCATTCTCAATGATCTGATTTTCGTTGCATGAGAATATATGAGCTGCTGCCTTTTATACAATGCAATACTAAGCTTAATACTTGTAACTAACTGCAGCTAATTATAACAAATTATAACAACTTAAGAAACTAAACATCACGTGCATAAACTATGACATAATTTCCAGGTGCCACTTCACATCTTATATCATCAATTTGTAATGGTATGTGACTGCTGCAGTTGGTGCTGTAATCCTCTACTTTATTATCCATACAGTGCATGTGTGCTTCCTTAACATCCCCCTTCAAGCTCAACGGTCTGCTAGTGACATTGAGCTTGGAACGGAAATATTGAAATTTAGAAAATGACAGAGGCTTGGTTAAAACATCAGAATGAATATAATGCACATCCAATTCAATGTGTTTTGACCTTGAGTAGAAGACTGGATTTCGAGCCAACTCCCCTGCACTTTGATTATCACGCCAAAGAATTGGTGTTGGCAAATTAACAATATTAAGCTCACTAAATAAAGACTGCAACTAAGATAATTTAGAGCTTGCTGTAGACAGAGCTCTATACTCACTCACTGTGCTTAACTTGGCTACAATGGCTTGCTTCTTAGAAGACCAAGAGATCAAATTATTTCCTAAATGTGTGCAATATACTCTAATAGACTTTCTATCATCGAGATCGCAGGCTTAATCAGCATCTGAATAACCATTCAAGCCTGTAGTTGCAAGTATGTCTTATTTTTGAATATGAAGGCCATGAGTTATTGTATCTTGGAGATATCTAAGAACCTTATTGCAGGCTAACCAGTGTCGAAGTGTTGGAGCACTGAGGTATTGGCTGAGTTTATGGACAGAGTAAGCTATATCTGGTTTGGTAAGTTTGAGATACTGAAGTCCTTCAACTATACTTCTATAGAGGGTAGGATTTTCAAACTCTTGGCCTAAATAGCTTTGAACATTCTTATCTAGCTTAAGACCTGTACCGAAAGAAGTATCTGAACCTTTGCATTCCTGTATTGAAGCTTTGGTTAATAAATATTTTATGTATTTTGTTTTTGAGAGATACATTCTACTTTCTATATAGCAGATCTCAATACCAAGGAAATAAGCAACTAATCATAAATCTTTTAAGGCAAATACTTTACTCAGCTTTTCAATGAATTCTTTAATTAAAGCAGAGTCAAGACGAGTAACTAAAACGTCATCAACATAGATAAGCACAATGATTAATAATTTTTTATCATGTATGATAAATAAAGATGTATCTGCCTTGGAATTAAAAAATTGCCATGTAATGAGAAGCATTTAAGCTTATCATACTAGGCTCTAGGGGTTTGTTTCAGTCTCAGAGAGCTTTGTTGAGTTTGCAAACATAACCTTCTTTGCTTGTAAAGCCCTTTGGCTGTATCATGTAAACATTCTCAGAAAGTTCTCCATTGAGGAATGCAATGTTTACATCAATTTGTCTAACCTTCCATCCTTTTATCACAGATAATCTAAGAATTACCCTAACTGTTGCAGATTTTATCACTCGGTTGAAGGTTTCTGAATAATCTAATTCTTCTATTTTATGAAATCCCTTGGCAACCACCCGAGCTTTATGTTTTGCAACTGTCCCATTAATCTGGCTTGAGTTGAAAGATAGATTCATAAGGTGTTTTTATGGATAAAGTGGGTGTTGGCAATCTGTTTATGATATATGTGGCTGTATGAAAAAGAATCCCACCAAAATTTAATGGGTAGAGTAGCTTGAGCAAGTAAGGTAAGTCCAAGTTCTGCGATATGTCTATGTTTCCTCTCTACTAAACCATTTCGATTATGAGTGTAAGGGCATGAGTGTCTAAACTGAATTCCTTTTTTATGAAGGTAGCTTACAAAAGGTCTAAACTCTCCTCCTCAGTTAGATTGAAGACATTTAATAGACTTTTCCAATTGTTTTTCAACTTGTGTTTTGAAGATTTTAAAGACTTGCAATGTTTCATCTTTGGTTTTTAATGGAAAAATCTAAGTGAATCTAGTAAAATCATCTACAAAACTCACACAATATATGTATCCCTGTATGGAAACCACAGGAGCAGGTCCCCATAAATCTGTATGGAGAATCTCTAAAGATTGTTTTGTTTTTTTTTACAGAAGCTAGAAAGTGGAGTTTGTGCATTTTCCCAAGTTTGCATGCATCACATGAATCAAAGGCTTTAATTTTATTCACAGATTTAAAAGATAAACAAGACTGAATTACATGATTTAAGACTTTGGAGTTTGGATGTCCCAGCCTTTGATGTAATACAGATGAACTTAACTGACATTCAGGGATTACATGACAAGCAATAGTTGCTGCATTGTGCAAGCAAGACATTGTTTTGTTATTGAAATCAGAGATGGCACCCGAGAACATTGAAAGAGGAACAACAGACTCAATACTAGTAACATGCCCTTGAGTAGAAGACTGAGAGAGACCCTTATTTGGTGTAAACAAAGACAATCTGTATAACCCCTTTTCAGCCTTGCTTTGCAGTATGATCAAATTCTTCACCTTGTCCTTCACAAAACAGAATCTATCAGTGAATTCAACCACCACATTATTGTCTTTGGTTAGTTTGGATATGCTGATAAGATTTTTGGTTATTTAAGGAACTAGGAGTATGTCATGTAGTTTAAGTGTGGTACAATTCATAGAGCCATGCATTCTCATAATAGCATTACCTGTGTGTGTGATGCTTAAACTAGTGCCATTATCGATAACAACTTTAGATGTACTTGCAAATGAATTGTTGACTTGCAAGTTTTTCATGTCATTTGTGAGATGGTGAGTAGCACCACTATCCAGATACCAATTTGGATCAGTTTGACCATCCATGTTAGCTAAAAATGAGAGCCATACAATTTGATACACGTATGAAGAAAGCTTCACAGTAAGGAATCCAATGATAGAATTTGTGCAAATTGAATATTTTCCACGTTATTTTTCATGACTATCCTTAATTTTCTAGAATTATTTTTTCCTTTTTTATTTAGTCATACGGTAATCCAATTTCCTTCTGCCCCATGTGAGCTAGATTCAAACTCAGAGCTTTTAAATTTTGGATGTATATTGAATTTTTTATATCTCTAATAACACATGACATCTCTAGAATCCTGTTTTAAATTGATGTTAATCTTTTGAATTACCTTAATAAATATTAAATTACCATTTTTAATGTTAGAAGGATCATTAGGGGGCATAAGGGATGGTGATTATGGTTAGCTCATTTTTTTGTGGTGAACAAATGTAAACACGTTCCATTTTTCTTTTGCTTTTTAAGAAGTGACTAGAGGTCATATAACGTAAAATCTATATAAAATGGGTTCTATTCAATTTTTTTACTTTTCCTGAATTTTATTTTTTTTTAGCCGAACATGGGGTGGTTCCATTCAAGATAGAAATGCTAGTTCCGCCATCGCAAGGGAGCCATTATTTTATAGTTTAATGACTTCTAAATGACTATAGAATGATTACAGTGACAGGTAAATCAATGAAAATCAAGCCCACATTGCCCGATAAATAATAATTAATTGACTTTCATCAGTTAAAATTTTTCTCATTTCATGAGAATTGACAGTGAAATTAAGCCTACAAGCCTATAGTACGTGCCTTGACAATGGAATTAAAGCCTTTCCTAATGCAATCAATTCAGTAATTCCCCATAAATCGATTAAAAAAGACCAGAATTAATAAGGTTGTCAATTAATATACTACATTCAAGATAAAACTATGTTTAATTATCTAATGAAATGCCATCTGATGATGATGTCACATGTAAAATATTTAGAGAATTTCCACGAACATATAAATAAAGACAAATAGCTTGGAAAATATTTGTGAAATTATCAAACGAAGACCATAAGTGAGTTTAATTATGCACAGACGTTTTTTCCCTACGTCATGATGCGCGTTAGCGGACATGGGACTGGCAAGTACATTAGATAAAACCTTGCCTTTAACATTGACTAATATTTCTCCAAAACTAATAATAGCTATTCATTATAGGCACATAGTATATTTATTTCTAAAATAACTAACAGTTACCAATTATTTCTTGATTAGTTCATGGCTCACTATTTAATCGTCTCCTGATTCTTAAATCTTTTAATCCGCATACAATTGTGCTGATATGCGTTCACATCGAAAGCCGACCTGATTTGTATTTTGTTTAATTAATTAATCGTCCAACTAGCATTTTAATTCGCAATTATTAATTAATTTTGTAACATGATTATATATAAAATTTTAAGATTTAACAAAGACCGAAGAATTTAAAGCAAAAAAAGTCTTTCTCTATTAACAAATACCTTGAACTTAAGGCCATTTTGGTTGTGACTTCTGATACATTTGAAAATTTCAGAAGTTGAAATTAAAGAATGACTATAGCATTTGCACGCCAGTTGAAAAAAAATTTCCGAATCAACCCATTTTAATCTGGGTACATTTGGTCGGAATAGCATTTGTGCGCTAGGTAAGCTACTTTACGGCTAAGCATCACAGAGTATGCCCGTGAAAGCATAAAATCATGCTTAGCTACATTCATACCTTATAGGCTAACAGATCATTATCAAAGGGATTTACCTTTAGCTATATTAAATAGAGTCTTTACCACCGATTATACCATGAACCATGGATCTGCGTACCATCAACTATCACAACACAGACCGATTAACGGTCATTAATTCACAACTAACCATTCGAGTCTTGATCAAACGTCCCAAAACCCTAGATACAGACACCTTAAACCTTCGAAACCGACATCGGCACATAGCTACGTCCTGTTTCTTTTGATCGAAACTTGTTCCGTATGCATACCTATCTTATTGTCATCATAAACCTATCCTAGTCTCACATTCCAGAGTCTTACAACTATAGAAGCCTATGAGCCTATCTCATACTTAGAAACTAACTCAACAATTAAGGTGTTTGGGTAATACCGAGAGGACCCCCTCGAGGTTGATCCAGCTACGAGCAGAAGACCTGGTCGCTAGCACGAAGATACCCTTGCCAGGTGTCAAAGTTGGTCGAGGCCAAGTACTCGAAGGCTGGTCAGGCCCCGATCTCCCCATCCTGCTCGGTATAAGAGGCCCTCAACCACTGACCCGGATATGAATGCGTCACGAGGGGCGTCATGGATAGAGGGAGGCCAAAAGCTCGAGCAGAGCAGACTAGAGCGTGGCGGTTCCTTATCCCGACAGCTTGTCACGACGATCGATGAAATGACAGGCACCCCACGCCGTAGGGCTCCATCGCTGTTATCGATGGCAGGCGCACGCCTCCACAGTGTCATCATTTCCTATACGCGTGCACGGCACCATCATTGGGTCACGGGAACCCATACCCGCCTGACATCCCGCATCCCCAGGGCGTGCCGCACAACCCAACTGTCAGAAGGGCCTAGTCACAATTAATGCAGAGGGCGGCTATCCAAGCAAACAAGGGCGGGAAAATAGGAGGATAAATACCAGCCGAGAGACAAGGTAAAATGATTCTTTCTTTCTTCTTTGGAATCTTTGGGACTTTCTTCTTCCTTACCACACCTCCCTTCTTCAAATCTAACACATTTTCAACTCCAACCAAACCACCACAAACTCAGACTCTCTCTATCATTTCTCCCCTTCAAACGCCCTATCTTTTCCGGTCCCTCAAATCAAGAGGGATATCAAAAGAATCAACCCGATTACTGACTTGAGGGTCGGAGGGTTTTCACCAGAAAAACACCTGACGACCCTTGACACTTTTCTTTGTAACGCAGGCTGAAGGAAATCGTCGTTCCAGCAAACAGAGAGAGGCAAGAGTTAGTAAGGAATCCTGATCGAGCAACCGGTGAGCAGAAGTTCATAGCGTCATTTGGAAACGAGCAAAAAACAGCATCAACATTTTGGCGCTGTCTGTAGGGATCAATTCAAAAAGCTTGATTTTCTGATACATTCAGAAAACAACACAATGATGACAGTAAATAGCAGGAGAGGAGTAAGCCTGGAGGAATCGATGACTCTAAAGGAGGTGGCCAATGAGGCCCGGGACAGAGAAATCCAAGAAAGGATTGACCGGATGGAAAGACAGATGGAGACACTGACATCCATCTTGCAGGAGCTCCGGGATGGGCAGAGGAAAGCAAGCACACTAAAAATTATGTATTCGTTAATCAGAAATTTTCCACTATTTAGATTGAACAATTTGTACCCTTTGGAATTGTTGTCATAACTAGTAAAGATGAACTACTCACTTTTTTCATCTAGCTTGGCTTTTCTCTTGTCTGGTACATGCAACAGATAGGCAATACCAGGCTTTTGTCCACTCTATGCTTCTTGTATTGTATTGCCCTACACATTTATTGTTGGAGATCGGTTGGATAAATAGCTGCACATGCAACAACTTTAGTCCAAAATTCTTTGGGTAATCTCTTACTCATAAGCATACTTTTTGCCACATCATGAATGATTCTACCCTTCTCTTCTGCAACACCATTTTGTTAGGGAGATCTTGGAACTGTCACCTACGTCGAATTTTGTTCACTTCACAAAACTCTATGAATTCTTCGGAAGTGAAATCTCTACCTCGATCAGATATCATGCCTTTAATTTGATGTCCACTTTCTTTCTCCACTACAGCTTTGAACTTTTTGAAAGCCTAAAAAACTTCTAACTTCAGCTTCAAAAATTGTACCCAACTTTTCTTGAAAAATCATCTATGAAGAAAATGAAGTAGTTAATTTTACTAAAAGCGTTTGGCTTAAATGGACTGCACACATAATTATGAATAAGCTCGAGTGGCTTCCGAGCTCTTGAGTTTGAATTTTTTGGAAAACTCTTTATAAACTGCTTGCCAAGTAAACATCCTTCACAAACTTGATTAGGGTGATTGATTTAAGGTAGTCATTTCACCATATTCTTCTATCTCGAACTTAGTGTCTTCTCTCATTGTCAGAGCTTTTTTCTCTCTTCTTTGGATTGACTTCTATCTTTAGAAGTTGTTCTTCAATTTCTTGTCTCTTTTTCAGTTTTTCTTCAAGGCTTGCAACATTCCTTAAAGTTGCTTGATTGTCATAGTTTTTAAATCTTTAGTCTCTTCTATCATCATGACAATATAGTCAAACTTCGAATCTACTAATCAAAGTCATTTTTTAATGATCCTTATCTCTTTTAACTCCTCACTAATTCTTTTCAATTCATTGAAAATGATCACAACATGAGTAAAATAATCATAAATTGACTCGGGATGCCTTTATACATGAGGACTCAAATTCTCCTCTTAATATTTGAAGACAAACCTTCTAAACCTGTTTCTCTTCTTTTTAAAAGGTCTCTAGCTTCACCCATGCTTTCTTTAAGGATGTTGTACTATCAATCTTTCTAAAAGTATCTTCATCTAATGATTGAAAGATTAGATACTTTGCTTTGTTCTATTTCTTTTTCAAGTCTTTCAAATTCTCCTTTTATGCTGCAGTTAAAGTAGCTTCATTTCCTGGTATAGTAAAACTCATGACTTCCCATATATTGTGTGCACCCAATAGAGCCTTTATTTTGATATTCTAGTTGTCAAACATGCTTCCCTCCAATTGTGGAAATTAGAATGACACCATGCCACTGTTTGCCATAATTTACAAATTGAGTGAGAATTTGAAGATTTTGAACTCACGGACGAATCCAAAAGTCAAAAAAACTTTTGGAGGAACTCGAATAAGCTTTCAGTCAAAATTTAACTTTTGGTCAATGATCAACATTGTTTAACAATCAATAGATGGTGGTCAACTATCACTGGTTTGGTTCGGCTCGATCTAGGTTTAACTCGGTTAGTCGACTCAGTTTTAAGAACAACAAATCTTCAGAGGCGATTATGGGCACGTCTGGACTTTGATCAGGCTAATTCTTATGGTGTCGTTTACCTCTCATTGAGCTCTTTAATTTGATATGACATTGATATATGAAGAACATATTACCAGCTCTAATACCATTGTTGGATAATTTTAAAAATCAAACACTCAAAACACTTTTTATTTCTTCAAGAACACTTCTTAAATACTACAAATTTTGTTTTTAACTCTTTACAGCTGAGAGGTTTTGTCGTTTTTCTCTTGATGATGCTTAAATTGAATACGTGTTATACATATCATAATTCAATCACAACCATTCATTTATTCAACTATCACACAAATCATAATCATTCATTAAAATCTACAGCTTACCTACTTCACCAACCACACCAACCTTACATACCATAAGAAACTTCTATGAATTGAGCTTTGATTTCTTCAAGTTGGATAAAGTTTATGATCCAACAGACCTTACCTAAAATCTTTTTATAATTATTTATTGACTTAATTTTATATAGGCTATACTTCCTAATTTTTTTACACCAAAAAATCATTCGAAATAATCAGTATTTATCAATTGGTTTGTGAGATAAAACAATTAATTTACTTGGATTTTGAAAAGAATTGCCAGCCACTCAATAAATACTGTATCATTTGAGATACAATTTAAGACAAAAGATTTGGGATGTCTTATCATCCTCCATATGAAAATATACAATTAGGAAGTTATTATTTGGATTCCTATTCCTTATTTCCTTCTCAGTTTATTTGTTATGTCAGACATTGTATCCCTTTCTAAATTAGTTAGCCAATCAAGTATTCATATTGAAGTAAGTAAAAGTATTTAGTTTCAGTAATATTCTTTTGTATAATTACATTGACCTTACTCATGATTTTTGTTTAATCATTTGATAAGCAATTGGTAATTTGATATATCGTACCTTCAAGCATGTTTATTGACTGCCTTAATTAATTTCCTTATCAATCTCAATCTTATGTCGATAGACGTTTAATTATTGATTTATTTATTTATTTTGTTCACATGAAATCAGGCTAAATAGTTAACTAATTAAAATTATTGATATGCACGATGCTCATTGACTTAATTGTGTATGACCTAGCTATAGTCTTACTTGAACCATTTAATTGAATCAGTATACATTTTGAATACTAATATCATATTTGATTTTTCATTTAACACAACCTACCCATTCTACATCTTACCAGAGAATGATTAAATGCTGGATAATACCAAAAACAAAACCGTTGTATCTAACATAGAATTGTTCCATACAAAATCTGGCCTCAATTTCCCTTATTTAATTTATTGTCGCACTCAGTTCTGATGAAACGAAGGTAAAATGTAATAAATTAAGACTTATGCTAATATTTCTTCTCCAATCCATAAATTTTTTGGTTGTCCCCATGGTGGTAATGACTTCAGTATACGGCTGCATGTCCAGTGACAGCTAACCCTCTAAATACGTTGTTTATTGTAAAAGTCATATGGGAAGCGAATGGATAGTTTTTCAGGATGGGGATGAGAAAAACACGGCGCTAGTGAGTCATATTTTAATATTATAAGTTCTTTTCCAAAGATATTGTAGCTATATAGCAATTATATTTAATTTAATTGTTCTTATAACATTTCCCCAATTTAAGAAAGTCTTTGGTACATTGGTACATTGAAGGTAATACATCAACTAATAATTATATGATATATGTAGTTCAATTTAATATAATTAATAATAGTTTCATTTTAATAAAATTTTGATCAAGTCGTTATCTTACCCATAACATTTAAGGAATTGTTATTAGGCATGATCTCTTTGGTTTATGGGATGAACTACTAATAAGAAAGAGACTGACATTAAAGGTGATGGTACTTCGACGGTCAAATTAGTTAAGTGTTAGAGAAAGTGATGGGTTTTTTAAAAACCCAATATCACTAAAAAAGTGAGAGTACCAGAGAAGAAACTAAACCTATTTTCCTGAGACAAACTTGAAATTTTTGAGGAGTGCCTTGAAGGCATCGTAGTGTCCTTTTAGACACGTGACAGACTGTAGTAAGTAGTTCCCCTCCTCAAGTAGACAATTTTGGTAATTTTGCTTCTAATTTGAGTTCTTTAGCCTCTTTAGTGCTAAACAAGTGTTAGCTGAGAGACTATCCTTAATGGAAGTAAGTACTAATCTTTGACTGGCTTATTTCAAATAAGCCAATTAGGATTTTAGAGTAGCTGACACCGCTGTTAGTGGCTTAGATAACAACTAAGTTAGTTCCCTCTCTAACTCTTGGAGCATGTGACTGTTGGGGAGATATTTTGAGAATATCTCTGACGGGATTAGATCATGCTGACGTATAACAATTTTGGTAGAGGACCTGTCATTCTTACAGTGGTCTTCCATCAATATGTGCAACCCAAAGATATCTTAGGAGACATTCTCTGTACCTTCTAGGTTAATAGAGTGGCTTATACTCTCTTTTTAGATATTTTCATTTTACCATTGTCCTTTGAATTTCCTGATCATATTTTGCAAGCGCCAATTGGTCATGGGTTCTATTGTATACGTGTAACGTCCAAATTGCATGACCTAAATTTTTCCACTAACAAGTATGGTAACTTTATGAAATAATTGCGGACATGACGAAACATCATTTGGTTATATGAATGATGTGGCCACCACTTGAGTATTATAGAAATTCTCATAAATTGGTTTGTTAAGTAAATATACAAGTTACTCAAAGACTTCCTTTTGGTTTGATATTGATCACTACAGATAAAAGGTATCTTAAAAAATATTTGTTGTTAACTATGGTGTTGAAATATATAGTTATGAAAATAATAAATTAAATGTTTAGTAAATTTCTTTTGACTTACACCTAACTTGATAACAACAGCTTTGAACATTCTCAATTTCTTTTTTAACACCATTTCCATACAACAATTACTCCATCAATATCATCTTAAACCTAGGGTCTAAAACAGTTGCCATAACCATGAATCCGTTAACAAAACTCCAATATTTTTCAAACTTAACAATCATTGAGTTAGCCATTGCTTGGATTTTTTCCCAATTAGAATACATCCACTCATAAATTGGCAATTTAATCTCGCAAATGTTTGAAAAATAAATATTAGCTGTTGGATATCTAGTCCCATAAAACAATGTAGTCACTTCTTAAAATGATTCAAGCCCATCCAAATTTCTTTAGCAAAAACCCAATCTTCTTCGGTAGGTAAAGATTTGTATAAGGTTTCTCGTTGTTTCAAATGAGGAAATATTTCATTAAAAACCAAGGCTCTAGTAAACTTTAAGTATGTAGAGTTTCATATAGTCTTACAATCCTGAACTAAATTGTTATTACAAGGAATATTACTTTAATGAGCTTTTTGCATGAACATGAATTAGATTTTATTCGTCTTCCCAACAAATGTTTCTTGTCTTTTAGGTGTGGCAACCTAAAATAGAATACTATTATGAATTCTCTCAATATTATCACTAATCACAGTCATCCTCTCCTTCACAATTAAATTCAATATATGAGCAGCACAATGCATATGAAATAAATCACCATTCAACGAAAGTGAGCTACAAGATAACTTTTCTAGCAAGATATCAACCATAGCATCATTTGTGGTGCAGTTGTCAACAATTAAAGTACATAACTTACTGTCTATGTTCCACTCAAATAAACATTACACCAAAGCTTCAAAGAGTACCTTAGCAGTATGTGGACATGGCTCATATAAGAACTTAAATTTTTTTTTAAAAATTATATTATTATTAATATCATGCAATAAGTATAAACATTTAAAAATAAAATAGACTTAATAATTTAGTGTAGTAATACCTAATGATATGACTTTTTAGTTCCCAGTTGTCATTTACAAAATGTGATGTTATAGCCATAAATCCCTTTTGTTGGTTACTAGAAGTCCACGTATTAGTAGTAATTGCAATTTTATTATAATTTAAATCCAACAGCCTCATTGTTTTGGCCCTCTCGTAATCATAGATTTTCAAGATGTCACTTTTTAATGTGTTACAAGAGAGAAACTTGAACATTGGCTGGAGAGAACCAACGAATCTTTTAAAAGCCCAATGTTCAACTATACTCAGTGGATATTCATGAATAATTACCATATTTGCAAGCTCTTTCCTTAAAGTTTCTTGATTAAATGAAAATGTGGATACTTTATATTTTCCTCTCTCTTTCTTAGCTTGCAATTGCTTATGAGCTGACTCAACTGTATGGTTTAACAGCATAAAACACAACCTAATATGAGTATGTAAATGACTGGTGCCATTTTTATGCTTCACACTTAATCTCTTATTACAGTAGTTCCAAATAGCTACATAATCCATTTTTTCCCACCAATTTTCTATCTTTTAAAGTGTTCCCAAATGTCACTAATCAATTTCCTATTTTGCGAGTCAGCCTCACCTGAAGCAATTTCTTTTCCACATGTTACTAGAACTGGAGTTTGGGTTGAAGCTACCTCTGCAAATTTTGTCTTCACATATTGAAGGTTGGTTTGAAGGTATCTAAAATTCTGTTCCTATTCTAGGTGAATCACTGTCATTGAGCTTAAAGGCTTGCATCTTTTACCTTAAAACTTTCATCTGATTGTAGTGAATACACAATAAAACTGATTTTAAATGTATCAAATTAACAAGTTAGCATGCTGATGGAGAATATCACTTCTTGATAAACAAAAAAAAAAAGAAAAACTATTCAGTACTTAAAATAAATTCTAATCATTAAAAAATAAAAACACGTTGATTCTCCATCATAACACTAAATATTGCCCATCATACCCAGCATCTATTAAAAAATTATATGACATTTTGATTACCTTATCAACGTACTTTTAGTCAAAATTTGGATTTGGTTTCTAAATTTTAAGTCTAGAGTGTTTAATAATTGTCGGGGTTAATAGAGAGATTATTGAAAAGACACTCTTTTATAAAAGAATAAAAACAGTTCAAAATTAGGTTAACGACTTAGGAGGTGTTCCGCACCGTGCATATGCAATGCAGTCACATGTTTGGACTGCATGCAACAGCAGCAACTCCTCCATTATGCAAACTTGAGGGGTGCTCGGGTTCACTTAATGCGATAATTGCTGCATTAGTTTTTCTTTCTTTATTTCTTTCATTTATATATATATATGTGTGTGTGTGTGTAGTATAACAAATAAAAATAATTTGTAATTTTGTATATTCAATAATATTGTTTTTATACTCATTATATAAAAATAAAATATAATTTAATATTACATCATTTAATATTATACTGTATTATAATAATTCTAATATGAAAATAAATAATCTAATATAACTAATAATAAATACTTAAATATTAATAAATTTTATAATATAATTTAATATTAATATTAACATAAAATAATGAAATAAAATGTTATTTACCGTAATTAAATAGTCGTTACCACCAATTCTACCATGAACCATGATCTACCTACCATCAAGTATCACATTACAACACCGATTAGCAGGTCATTCACAACGAACCTTTCGCCATTGGTTAACTAACTTTTGGCTCTTGATCAAACCTCCCAAAACTTAGATACAGAGACCTTAAACCTTCGAAACTCACACCTGGTACACGACCATGTACTCCGGTCACCTATCATCGAAACTCGTTCAATACACATTCTTGAGTCGAGTTTTAGCTCAATAGTTGCGGTTTGCTTCAAACTTATATTTGTTAGCCCAATAACTAATTTTAGTCGAAGTGACATATTTTTAACATCAACGACCTCGCATTGCATTGTTACAGTGACCTTCTACGTTAGAATTTTGCTAAAACCTTGACTTTATATACATTAATTATTATTGTGCGGAAGCGCAGGTTGAGCAAATTACCAATTGATGGTAACTGTGACTTCTAGAGAAACTTAAATGTGGTGTAAACAATTGCAAAGAAAATTGACACAATAATTTACGTGGTTCGACGTAAAGCCTGCATCAACGGGCAAAGACTGGAAGATAATTTTACTAACAAATTAGAATTACAAATTGAGAAAAACTCACAAAAACCCAATACCCCAATACACCCAAATAAATTCTCCTAGCACTCAAGTGGAAGCTTTTCTCAACTCTTTCAATTGCTTCACTTGCAATTGCTCTCAATTTTGGGATGCCTTAACAATAGCTATTTATAGGAATGCATGGTAGTACTATTTCACCAAACCTTTAAAATTGTCAAAGTTTGGTTAGTGATTACCTAATTTTTAGCCAAACTTTGAACAATTTACCTTTGAATAATTTTGGCCAAACTTTGAACATGTGCTTTGCCAAACTTTGAAAAATTTGGCTTTGAATTTGATTTTTTCAACAATTCTCCACCTCGGTGAAGATTTACCCAAATCTGAGCCGACTACCAACAAACCATCATTCCCAAAGTGGCTGCATCTTTGTGACTGCCAACCGTAGTTCAAAATATTACTGAACTTCCTTGTATAAAATGATCCTCCAATCTCTAACTTTCTCAATGTTTTAAACTTCTAGGATATTGATCAAGTTTAGACAATGCTCAAACTTGATCGTTGTCACCACCTTGGTCAACATATCTGCGGGATTCTCTGCAGTCTTAATTTTCTGAAGAAGAATCTTCCCCTCATCAATAATTTCCCGCACAAAGTGAAATCGTACGTCAATATGCTTCGTACGCGCATGATAAACTTGATTCTTTGCTAAGTGAATAGCACTTTGACTGTCACAATACAAGTTAACATGCTCTTGGATCAATCCCAAGTTTCCAAGCAAGACTTGTAACCAAACAGCCTCTTTAATAGCCTCCGTAATTGCCATATACTCGGCCTCTGTGGTTGACAATGCAACTGTAGATCGTAGTGTAGACTTCCAACTAATTGGCCCTTTCATAAACCGATCAAATCACTTGTACCATCGCCTTGGAGATTGTTTCAATCCATAAAGCGACTTTGTCGGTTTGCAAACCCAATTTTCTTTTCCAATGACTCTAAATCCATCCGGTCGAGTCATGTAGATTTCCTCTTCCAAATCACCATGCAAGAATGCGGTTTCACATCAAGTTGAACTAGCTCCGGATCATATTGCGTAACAATGACTAGCAAAATCCGAATAGAGCGAATGTTTCATAGCCGGAGAAAATACCTCATTGTAGTCTATTCCTTCTCTCTGAGCGTAACCCTTCGCTACCAATCTAGCCTTGTATCGAATTTTATCCTTACGAGAAATCCATCCTTTTTGCATATACCCATTTGCACCCAATTGCCTTTTTGTCATTAGGCAGTGTAACTAACTTCCAAGTTCTATTTTTTGAAGAGACTGCATTTCTTCATCCATTGCTTGCTTCCACTATACATTTTCAGGGCTACTTACTGCTTCTCTGTAAGTGGAAGGAACATCACCATCTACGATTGGAAGTGCATAGGCCACCATATCAACAAAGCGAGCGGTCTCACGAATCTCTCTCCACGGCCTTCTATATGCAATTGAATCTTGTTGCTCTAAAGGTTCTCGAGTCGGAACCTCTTCTTCATCTTCGGTTGATTGAGAATCATCCGCCTCTTCAATACTAAGTTGGATTATCTTTAACCTTTTCAAGCTCCACTGCTGCGTGAGTACTCTTGGTGTTGTCATCCTTTTGTGAATCCTTTTGTTTTAACATGACTAATTCATCAAAAGTCACATCTCTCTGAAAATGATCTTCTTTGTATCTGGACACCATAAGCGGTATCCTTTTCCTCCACCGAGTTATACCCATGAACAATGTTTTCTTCGCTCTTGGGTCTAACTTAGATTCCTTTATATGATAATAAGCGGTGGAACCAAAGACATGTAAAGTATCATAATCGATAGCGGGTTTATCGATCCACATTTCCATGGGTGTTTTGCCCTCAATTGCGGTGATGGCAAGCGATTAATTAGATGGCACGCATATACAATGACCTCGATTCAAAATTCCTTGCCCGATCCGAGCATTGGACAACATACACCGAACTTTCTCCGAGTATAGTTCGGTTCATGCGTTCTGCCACCCCATTACTGTTGTGGTGTACCTCGAGCGGTGAAGTGTCGCAGAATGCCCTCATCTCGGCATACTTGTAAAATGGATCATTCTTGTACTCACCACCATTATCCGGCGAAGTCTTTTAACCTTTCGACCGATCCGAGTCTCGACCATCTTCTTCCATTTCAAAATATACTCAAAACTTCACTTTTGTTCTTCATCAAATACACCCATACTCTTCTTGAATAATCATCAACAAAAGTAACAAAATAGTGCATACCTCCCAAAGAAGCTACTCTAGTAGGTCCCCACACATCACTATGAACATAGTCCAGAATCCCTTTTGTATCATGAATTGCTGAACCAAACTTTACTCTTGTTTGCTTGCCCAGAACACAATGTTCACAAAATTCCAGTTTGCAAGAATTTGCACCTTTCAATAAGCCTTGCTTAACCAAAGTCTGCAAAGCTTTTTCACCGGCATGTCCCAAACGCATATGCCACAACTTGGTTGCTTCTGAATCTGCATCCTTTCTCAAAACTGTTGATGCTGATCCAATAACTGTACTCCCTTGGAAATAGTACAAGTTATTTCTTCTTGTGCCTTTCATCATCGTCAATGCACCAGCTACTACCTTCAAGAATCCATCTCTCATAGTGATTGTAAGCCCTTTGGATTCTAGGACTCCTAATGAGATGAGATTTTTCTTTAAGCTGGGTACATAGCGAACTTCTATCAAGACTTGGATTGAGCCATCATGATTCTTCAATTAGATTGAACCTATTCCCATGGTTTTACAAGCATTGTCATTGCCCATAAAAACAACTCCACCATCTAGCTCCTTGAAGCTAGAAAACCAGCCCTTATTAGGACACATATGATAAGTACAACCCGAATCTAAAATCCACTCATCTGATTGACATGTCAACGTCATGCCAACAAGACTAAATTCTGACTCCTCATCATGCTCGGCTACATGCATCGAAATAGCCTTGCCCTTTTGTAACTTAGGACAATTCTTTTCCAATGCCCTTTCTCGCGACAAAAGGCACATTCATATTTGGCGAGGCCTACCTTTAGACTTGCCCCTTTTCCGAGTTTGCGGCTTTGTGAGCGATCTCTTGCTGTCAATACTTACGCAGCTGTATCTCCGTGATCCTTTTTATCTTTCTTTCCGGTCTCGACATTATACGATTGCACTACATACAACATCAAATATGACCATGGTCCTTCCCATGAAGCAAAGTGGTAGTGAGATGGTCATATTCATCAGGAAGTGAATTCAACAGCAACAATGCCTTATCTTCATCTTCAAATTTCTCATCCAAATTTAGCAAATCCGCTAATATTTTATTGAATGAGTTCACGTGGTCATTCATCGACATACCAGGTGCATGCGTGAATCGATAGAGTTTCTTTTTCATATAAAGCCTGTTTTCAAGGCTTTTCTTCATAAATTTTTCTTCCAATGTCTTTCACAAATTCTTTGCTGATGTCTCCCTCATGACAGAGTACTTCTGATCTTTAGCCAGACATAGGCGAATAGTACCACATGCCTGTCTATTGATTTTTGTCCATTCCTTGTCATCCATCTTTTCAGGCTTTTCTTCTAGAGCGAGATCCAGCTCTTGCTGACATAAGATATCCAACACCTCACATTGCCACATACCAAAATTATTGGTACCATCAAATTTCTCCACTTCAAACTTTGCATTAGTCACGGTGGTCCTTGCTGGCGAAGGCGATGGCGACACTTCTGCCATCCTTCTCAACCTCAAATAATCAATGCCTTCAACAACTATTCACACTTGAAAAACAGTCTCTATGATGTTTATTTCGCGTGAATAAATGCACTAGGAAAGTTTCCAGGAGAATGGAGGGGCCACAATAGTCCCACTTAAAACCTAGACTCCTTAGACTCTTATCGACTTGTTGACGGAACTTTCCTAGACATGCAAAAATACACACTACTTACAATAGACTGTTCTCCAAGTACAAATGGTCGTATCCAGATCATGTATCGTGAATAGTATTGTATACCCCAAGTACGAACCTTCGGCTCTGATACCAATTGTTGTGCGGAAGCGCAGGTTGAGCAAATTACCAATTGATGGTAACTGTGACTTCTAGAGAAACTTAAATGTGGTGTAAACAATTGCAAAGAAAATTGACACAATAATTTATGTGGTTCGGCGTAAAGCCTACATCCACGGGCAAAGACTGGAAGATAATTTTACTAACAAATTAGAATTACAAATTGGGAAAAACTCACAAAAACCCAATACCCCAATACACCCAAATAAATTCTCCTAGCACTCAAGTGAAAGCTTTTCTCAACTCTCTCAATTGCTTCACTTGCAATTGCTCTCAATTTTGGGATGCCTTAACAAATGAAGAACAATAGCTATTTATAGGAATGCATGGTAGCACTATTTCACCAAACCTTTAAAATTGTCAAAGTTTGGTTAGTGATTACCTAATTTTTAGCCAAACTTTGAATAATTTTGGCCAAACTTTGAACATGTGCTTTGCCAAACTTTGAACAATTTGGCTTTGAATTTGAATTTTTCAACAATTATTATAATAACTTTACCTAGCAAAAATTATTAAAGAATGTAATTTTTATTAATATTGGCTAATTGAATGAAATTTATTATTAATGTTGGCTAATGATTTTATTGGCATTAATTATGAGTCATTCTTTAATGTCAACTTATGAAACATTGATAATTTCTCGTTTAGTTCTTATATTTTGATTTAAAGTTCGTTTAGTCCCTATATTTTAAAAAATACCTCAAGACACCCTTATTGTTAAATATATTACATTCATACCCTTATTTTTTCTTTTCGCTGACAAGAATACCCTTATGATGATACTCTTGGGGATATTAATGAAAAGAAAAAAAATGCTAATTCATCAAATTAGCCTTAAAAAATAAAAATTAATCTAAATATTTATGTTATAATTTTTTTAACTTTTATGATTAATTTGGTAAATTAAATGTTTTATATACAATTACTATTACGATTGTTGCAAGGATATTAAATAATACAATAAGTTGGCTGATATTAATTTATTTATAGATAATTATTAGCAAAATTGTTGCAAAGATACAAAAAAATACTAGTTCTTTCTTAACAATATTTGTTGGTTAATTTACTAATTAATCTTATTAATTAGTCAGGGCAATAATGTAACATATTTAATAAGAGTGGTATATTAAGGTATTTTTTTTTAAATATGCAAACTAAACCAGCACTTAATTAAGCGAAATACAGGGACTAAACAAGAATGTAACATATTTAAATATATCAACCAATTCTAAGTGAACGTCAATAATCAAACAATATTTTAATTGATCTTCTTGAAATTCCATAAGCTGCAAGTTGATTTAGGATGACTTTAACATGATCACAGCTGTGTTTTGGGTATTTGTTAATAAAGAAAGACTTAAAATCTTTCTTAAATCTTAAAATGTGCCTATATATAGCCTGTCGTAGCTAATCCTGAAATATCCATCGAAAGCTATTGTCATCAGATTGCCTGCCTACCTTTTGAATTCGTCAAATCCTCTCATCTTTACGGAAATTCTAGTATGGGCGACAACGGTGTGTTTTGTGCTAATAACTGTTATTCAAATAACTGTAGTATGCGTTATTTAAATTATATTGATTACAATTAATTGTTCGCATAACATTTTACAGATATATATATATATATATATATATATATATATATATCTTCATGTGAACTTCAGCAATTTTAAGGGAGAAAAGGAGTCTTCCCCCGGCTGACTACTCACTTAAAATAGAGTCATTCAAGCTGCTATCCGAATCAACGGTTGAAAGTTTTGAATCTGGTGTTTTCAAATCCGGGGGCTACAATTGGTACGTCCATCTATGCATGCATGCATCCAGTCTTTGTATTACTTGGAGAATTAAAAATGAATATATTACATTTGTCTGTTGAAATTTAGTACTGTAGTTTCTTAATTATTATTGTATCGGCAGGAAATTGGTTTTCTATCCCAATGGAAAATCCCAATGGAAAAAAGAATGATGGTGGCAAGGACTATCTTTCGCTTTACCTGAAAATGGATGACAGCAATCCCCATCCTGATGGTACTTGGAATGTTAATGTGTACTACAAATTGTTTGCGTATGATCAACTATCGAACGAGTACTTGGTGGTTCAGGATGCTAAAGCTCCAATGAGGCGCTTTGATAGGCGCAAGGCTGAATGGGGTTTCGGAAAATTTCTTGACCTTGCAACTTTTAATGAACCTTCAAATGGGTACCTTGTTGAAGACACATGTGTATTTGGTGCTGAGGTCTACGTTGTTAAACCAACTGACACCGAGGAAATTCTTTCCTTGGTCAGTGAACCTGCTGATGGAACTTATCGTTTTACTATCCCAGCTTTCAGTTCTGTAGGTGATACGGTTCAGCGCTCGAGTGAGTTCACTGTTGGAGAAAGAAAATGGTAAGCAAGCACGTACCTTTAATTTAAAAATTGGTTACATAGACTCGCCCACTCTTTAGACAAATCTTAAAGTCTGTGTGTCCCAAAAAAGGGTTTGTATGATTATTTTTGAAAATCTTGGGTGTTCTGCGATCACTTCGCCAAACCACATGGTGCCATTGTCCATTATTTTAATTCATTCTCTTTTGTAAAATATAGGCAACTAGTGGTTTATCCAGCAGGATCTGGAGCTGATAGAGCAACTTTCTCACTATTTCATTAAAGCTAGCTGATTATAAAAGCTTTTCACCAAAGAAACCAGTTTATGCAGAATTTAAGTTCAAAATACCCAACCAATACAGCAGGAACAGAGCAGGCGCTGAACAAACCGGTCAGTACTCGCCCCTTGTCAGCATCAGCTCTTCACTAGCTTTACATATATTTCGATTACAAATATTGTTTTTCAGCCTAGCATATTACATAAACAAGATCTAACATAAATATATTTTCCGTCAAACAAAATTTTCTTGCAGTTAAGAATTTTTTTAACTCGGCTGCTGAGAAAGAGTCGTCCAATTTTTTGTCGAGGAATGATCTGTATGACACCAGCAAGGGATTCCTTCCAAGCAATGAAACTCTAATCGTTGAAGTCCAGTTTCTGGTTATTTCGGTGATTAATGCCAATTAATTAATGTATCGTCATCATGCATGGTTTATTCATCAGACTTCCAGCAGGGTTCACAGCAGCAATTTATCGTCCTTTCTCTATCAATTTCCAGTGTGTTTATATTTTCATTAAGTACTTGATGATTTCGAATAAAAAGCTTGTATTGCTGAAATATGCAAGCTTGCATGTGATTCTGTTGTTTTGTTTTGTTTCTTGATTATGTGTTTTGTTAAAAAGTGTGTTCATCGGGCAATGGCTGATTATAAATAAATTAAGATGAGAGTAATCATCTGTGTTATAGGTCTTTGCGTCCCTTGTGCTTCCTCTATTATTTTGAATGTGATAGTTATTTAAGATGATTGATCTTTTTGTAGTGTGTTCTACAAATTATTTAAATTATAGATTATTTCATATGAGTTATATGATTCGATATTGAATTAAAAAAATAAAATTATTTAAGTACTAAATTTTAAGTAAATCATGAATAATAAATAATTAATTAATTAATTAATAACCATGAAAAAATAGCTAATTTTTAAGCAATAAATAAAAACAGGGCAATAAAGTATGGAAGATATCATAAATGAACAAACATTTGTTCTTCTCATTGTTTAATGGTCAAACCCATATTTGGGAGGTGTTAGTTCCCTAAAGTGACAACACTAACTATTAAAAAATTTATGTTTTCTCTAACTAATTTATTTCTTTTTAAATTCCATTTTTTTTTTAAGTTTTCGCGGCAGACAGTTTATATTTGTAGCAATCTGTGGTACGTGTTTATGACGTACGTGAAACTTACTAGTATTGGTTTGTATAGGCTTGATTTTCATTGACTTAACCTATTTCCTTACCTAACAAATGTTATTAAAGATTGAAATTGATTTGCATTTGCTTCGTTTGTTTTGTTTTGCTTCTTGATTAATTGTTTTGTTAAAAACTGCGTTCATGGAGCTATGCCTGATTATAAACAAATTAAGCCGAGATTAATCATCTGTGTTATAAGTCTTTGTGTCACTTGTGCTTCCTCTATTATTTTGGACGTATTATTTATTTAAGATGATTTTTTTTTTGTGGCGTGTTCTACAAATAATTTGTAGATCTATCATTAATCAAAATTAAATACGACTGCTAATATATATGAATATCCTGATTTGTAATCTATAATTTCAAAGTAAATGACGTTATGATACATCTACATTTATTTTAAAAAATTATCTTACTAGTAGTCATATAACAAATAAATTAAGCAAAATATCCACAGTAGTCAGAACATGCTAGAACTGTACCATGTCTTCTGTTGAAGATAGTAAATGACTACAAATACAACATAGCTATTTCTTAAGAACATGACAAATTGCAAGACCACGTCAAAACTTCTTCTGCAAACTCTATCAAGACCTTCTGTGTGATACTCATTAAGAGAGACACTTGAATAAATCGGACACACCACCTCAATATGGGAATTTTATTTTTAGACAGGTCAGGCGGATTCTCCGGTGAAACCCACCAACTTTAATGTGACATTTTTTCATAATATATAAAAATTAGAGGGTTCTATTATGGGTGGTCTATCATACAACAAGTAAATAATACTGTGACATACTTGCATTTATTTTGAAAACCAACCATATAAGTGGTGGATATATTAAATTTAACTACACACATTATATGTGTATTAATTAGTTATATTTCTAATGTATTTTAGAATTCCTCTACATTTATTTCTATCAAAGTTGTTGGGATATTATTAAGGGTGATGCAATTAATTTTGTTCTCCAATTTTTTACCACCGGTCAGCTATATTAGAATGTTAATTGTTCATTTATCTCTCTTATTCCCAAGGTAGAAGGTGCCAAATCCATTACCCAACCCTATAGCCATGGCTAATTTTGTTTCCAAATCATTACGCCCATCTATGCACGTAGCTGCCCATGTGTGTGCTTAGTATGTTTTATTACTTATAGAATTAAAAATGGATATATTATATTGTTGGTTTAAAATTGTTTTGCAGTTGAAATAATAAGATCGTTTTATCATATAACATATAAAATTACTATAATCTACAAATCATACATTTGCTTTTTCCTTTTAGTAATTAAGACACTTAAATCACGATCTGTCACCACCAATCCTGCTAAATCATGATTTATTGCTAATGATCTTCTAGGTTGAAACGACCTACCCCATTCTCAGAGGTGACCTATCTCAAGAAACTAAACTCAAACTTTAAAAATCTTATTAATGAGAATTCTACCAAAATTTCGGCAGAGCCTCCCCTAAACATATAACATTTCCAAACCTGCAATTATAACACGAGCACTCCCAAATAATTTATTATGCATCAAACTACTTCAATCAGTCTCATTCAGTAACATATCCAATAGTGCACACTTTTCTTAATTCTTATATCATATCCCTAGTATAATTCCAAAATAGGATGATTATATACACTAACCAAAAAAATAAATTATAATTCTATATCCTTAGACACTCTCATGTGGCCAAAACGACTCCAATATGTGCTGCTGCTGGGTCAACTCTTGTACCTGAACTCTATTGGGGTAGAAAAATATAATAACATTGAGTGAGTATAAAACTCAGTGAGCTCACTGAGTGGATAGTAGTTTTTGAAACAAAAAATACTTACAAAAATAAATGCTTCGCTTGTATAATTACTTTTCTCAAATAATTATTTTAATGTAAAAATTCTTTTCATTTCAATCATATTCTGAACATAAATATAATTGATACTACCACAAAATCCAAAAAAACATCTCATATGAAAATATCAAATACTAAGTAATACAATTATCCTCAAACAAATACCCGGGTGAATAATCTAGTCATATACGGACCTCAACGGACGACAATGATATACTATATGGGGTACCATCATGCCCGGAGCAACATGGATAGACGAGAACATGCCATCTCATGCTTATCAGCAAAACTCATATCTGGATTTCAACGGATGTGTTATGATGTGCTATCTAGCGACATCGTGTCTGGACCACCCGGTCTTAAATCTCATCATATCTCAATATATGTCTACATGCATATGCCCCAAAGGGTGAAAGCTCCCAAACAGACTGCACAAAGCATATATGTGTGCTCAGACGGACCCCAAAGGCCTACTATCTCATCTTATGTGGAGGGAATGAGTATTTGCTTTAAACTTAAAATCATGCTCAAGATCAACCATATACTCTTTAAATCATGCTCAAAATCAACATATATACACTTTAAACCATGCTTGAAATCCACATATATGCATTTAAATCATTTTAAAGTCGATACGGAACATAAATAATTAAATATAACTTAACAACATTTTTATAAACCAATGGGCTTATAGCCTAGTGGGAGAGCCATTGTACTCACAATGTTGAGAGCAAAGGTTCAAGCCCTTATAAGGGTTATAAAAAAAAAAAAACTTAACAACATATTTATACATAATAAACATTTATTTCGAAGAACCATTAAATGGAAACAATTAAAATATTTATTTCATGAACAAGCTTTACTATATTAAAATAACGTACGCAAATAGTTTTAATATATTCTACTCACAGTGATAAACTCAGATTCGGCTATCACCCCAGTCTGCAGTTAGATTTTCGTCCGTATATCCACCTATTTTGAAGAAACTATATAATTACTTCCTGTAATTATAATTCGAACTAATGTCACAAAAATAAAACTTAAAATAAATATTCGTTTAAACATTATAGCTCTCAATTATCTCGGCTTATCCGTATTAGCCCGCTATTGAGAATTTACTAATAAAAATATTCGAAATTATATTTGTCGACAACTCTCAAATTCATAATTTACTAATTTATCCTCAACATCATAAAATTATCAATTCATTCTCAATTTAGATTGCAAAAACATTCTCAAAGTTGGAAATTACAAAATTACCCTCTATGCACGAAATTACCAAAATGCCCTTACAGTCAACATTGATCGGAATTCACCCAACAGTGGTGGAGAAGCTCAGAATAGACACTTCTCATCGAGGTGAGTTCAACGGTGCCAGTAGTGTCATCCCACGCGCGGCGGTGGCACAATATCTAGCCCTTGAAGCCGCAGCTCTTTGGGGTGGTCGGGCGGCGGCAAATCAGCCCTCTGGGTGCTGGTGGCTAGTCGGAAATGGAAGATAGTGAGGTAGGGAATCATTTCCAACCAGTAGCGTGGTCAAACACGGCCGGAATCAGCGGCGATCGTCCGTGACAAACCCGTAAAAATTTCAAGCTTTGCCTGCTGTGTTCCGCGCGGTTTCCGATAGCAAGAAAATGGAAAATGGAAAATACCGACTCACAAGATTTTCTTTGACACCTTGGTGGCTGGTGAGGTGGCCGAAAATGGAAAATAATGGTGGGTCAGGTTCGCGGGTCACGTGTCGGGTCGGGTTGGGTCAATGGGTCAGCTCGCTCTCTCTCTCGGTTTCAATCCAATTTTTCTACCCGTTATCCATCTTTTAAACACACCCAAAATATGAACTAGACCCCCTCTTGTTTTAATTATTTACATATATAATCAAATTAATTACATATGTTACATTCCTCCCCACTTATAAAAATTTCGTGCTCGAAATTTACGCACCAGGTAGAAATAAATGGAGATATTGAGCTCGCATCAAGTCCTCGGATTCCCAGGTAACCTCTTCATTTGAATGATTCGTCCACAGCACTTTTACCAAAGGGATGGTTTTCAAACGCAACACCTGGTGTTTTGCCTCTAGTGTCTCTACTGGCTCCTCTTCATAATTCAAATCCTCCTTCAACTGAATCGGTTGCTTCGATAAAACATGACTCAAATCATACATGTACTTTTGGAGCATTAAAACATGAAACACATTATAGATCCCGGACAACTCAGGTGATAGAGCTAATCGATAAGCCAATGGACCAATACGCTCTACAATCTCATATGGCCCAATGTAATGTTGACTGAGCTTGCCGCGCCTCCCAAAGCGAAGTACTCCTTTACAAGGAGATATTCGTAAGAACACTCTATCACCAACATCGAATTCCAGTTCCTGCCTACGCTTATCCGCATAGTTTTTCTGTCTATCTTGGGCAACTTTTAATCTATACTGAATAAGTTGTACACATTCATTAGTATTCTGAACCAATTTTGGGCCAAATAACTTCCACTCACCAACTTCATCCCAACATACTGGAGTTTTGCATTTTTGTCCATACAAAGCCTCATATAGCACCATCTTGCTACTAGCTTGATAACTTTTACTATATGCAAACTCCATCAAAGATAAATAAGTGTCCTAGTTACCCTTGATTTCCATAACACATGCTCCCAGCATATCCTCCAAAGTTTGAATGGTACATTGTGACTGGCCATCAGTCTGATGATGAAAAGCTGCACTAAAATTCAACTTCGTACCTAAAGCATTTTGCAAGCTAGTCTAGAACTTCGAAGTAAACCGAGAATCTCTATCTGAAACAATAGATACAGGTATTCCGTGAAGACGAACTATCTCAGCCACATAAATACTCCCCAACTTATCCATTGAATAAGTGGTTTTGAATGGTAGAAAATGAGTAGATTTTGTAAGTCGATCTACAACCACCCAAACACTGTCGTGTCCATGCTAGGTACATGAAGTCCTGATACAAACACTATAGTAATATGCTCCCATTTCCACTTAAGAATAGGAAGGGCCTAGGAGTACCCTGCAGGTATCAGATGTTTAACTTTAACCTGATGACAAACCAAACATCGAGAAACAAATTCTGCAATCTCTTTTTTCATGCCTTGTCGCCAGTAATGATCCCTTAAAGTACAATACATCTTCGTACTTCCAGGATGTATTGCATGGGTTGAACAATAAGCTTCTTCCATGATCTCCCTCTTTAGCTCCTCAATATCCGGTACACACAGTCTATTATCTATGACTAAAACTCCATCATCTCTTACCATGACATAGGTTTGTAAACTTTTTTGCACATCCTCTATCAACTTCATTAACTAGGGGTGCTATGCTTGCATCCGATGGACTTTATCAATCAAAGTCGGCCTAACTTGAAAATTGGCTATCGGCATCCAACTTGACTCCCAAAGATCTCAGCTCGATAAATAGAGGTATACTGGCCATTAGCATATGAGCCATAGAACCAGAAAATTTTCTACTCAGTGCATCAGCCACCACATTCGCTTTACTTGGATGATAGTCAATAGTGCATTCATAATCCTTAATTAGCTCCATCCATCTTTTTTGTCTCAAATTTAAGTCTTTCTGAGTAAACAAATACTTAAGATTTTTATGATCAGTGAAAATTTGACAAGTTACCCCATATAAATAATGTCTCCATATTTTGAGTACAAACACCACCGCTACCAGCTTTTGGTCATGATTTAGGTAATTTTGCTCACGCTTCTTAAGTTTTTTGGAAGCATAAGCCACTTCTTTCCCATGTTGCATTAGCATGTAACCTAACCCTTGCTTGGAAGCATCTCTGTATACCACAAACCCTTCATTGCCTCGATGGAAGTGTAAGAACTGGTGTTGAGGTAAGACGTGTCTTGAGTTCTTAAAAACTCTTTTCACAATCATCATTCCACTGGAACTTAGCATTCTTTCTAGTTAATTGCATTAGCGGAGTGGCAATCTTAGAGAATCCCTCTATAAATCGATGATAGTACCCTGCCAAACCAAGAAAACTTAGAACCTCTATGATATTTGTAGGTCGTTACCATTTCACAACTGCTTCAATCTTTTGAGGATCGACATAAATGCCCTTAGCTGATATCACGTGGCATAAAGCTGTTTTTCTCTCAAAGTTTATAGAACCATCCTCAAGTGATCAACATGCTCTTTTTTATTCCGGGAATACACTAAAGTATAGACAATAAACACAATTATGAATCGATCTAAATACTGGTGAAATGCCCTATTCATGCTATCTATAAAAGCTGCTGGAGCATTAGTAAACCCAAACGACATCACTAAAAACTCGTAATATCCATATCGGGTTCTGAATACTGTTTTAGGAATATTGTCCTCTTTAATTCTAAGCTGATGATATCCCGACCGCAAGTGGATCTTAGAAAATACCTTAGCCCTCTGGAGTTGGTCAAACAAGTCATCAATACGCGGAAGTGGATACTTATTGCATATCGCAACCTTGTTCAAATGTTGATAGTCAATGCAAAGTCTAAAGGTACCGTCCTTCTTCTTAACAAACAAAACTAGGACTCCCCAAGGAGAAACACTAGGCCTAATAAATTCTTTATCCACTAATTCTTGTAGTTGAACCTTAAGTTCCTTCAATTCTGTGGGAGCCATCCTGTATGGTGCCATAGATATAGGAGATGTTCCAGGCACTAATCGATAGAAAACTCAATCTCCCTGTTCGGTGGCATCCCTGGCAGTTTATTTGAAAATCAATCTGGGAACTCTTGGACTACTGGAATATCCTTTAATTTCAACTCTTGAACTTTTATGTCCACTATATATGCTAAGTAAGCTGAGCATCATTTTCTAAGCAACTGCCTCACATTAATGGTGGAAATGACACATGAGGGTACCCCACAAAATTTCACCACAGTTTTCCCTAGCTTATTAAACACAAATTCCTTTTTAAAATAATCCACTATAGTTTAATGAGATGAAAGCCAATCTATACCCAAGATAGCATCGAAATCTCGAATATCTATAACAATCAAATTCGTCTCAAATTCATGCTCACCCATTCTAATCACACAATTCTGATACACACTCTTGGCAAAAACTGACTCTCCCGTAGGTGTACTAACAACTTAGTCACAATCTAGTGGTTCAGGCTCTCGCTGTACATGTTTAGCAAACGTACAGGAAATAAAAGAATGTGTATGACACCGGACACAAAATATGAAAAACCAAAGTCACACATATAAGAAATAACAAGCTCACCACCAAAGCAAACAACAAAAGGATACAAAAAAAAACTTCACCACCTAAAGTTGTTAAGCTAAGGATACAGGGCTTAAAACACTCACCACTCAATGGAATCTACCAAAGAGATATAGAGTTGATAATAACTCAAAATTTTTTAGTATTAAATCCCTCCCCTCTTTTTTGTGACTACTTAAGCTTAAATAACTTTTCTTGGAACAACCCTCCAAGCATAGGTTATTAAAAAACCCTTCAAATGACTTGAGTTCTAAGACTAACATTAAAACTAGACATTAATGAAACATTGGTATTCTCAAAATACAGCAAAAGAAATTTAAAAACAGTTCCAAGTCCAGAAATATTCTTGTTGACTCAAAACTGAACATCCTCCACTTAACTGATCATAACTTACTGTAGAAAGCTCCAAATTTAGATTAGTAAAATTCATTGGAAAGCTAACAGAAATATCTTTCCAATCATATATGGCTCGAAAATTAATTCAACCTTATGCAGTACAGTTTAATTCCCAAAATGCCCCTCCTGCACTTCATTTCTGATTACTTGATTAATGTAAGAACTTGAGCTGCACTTTGTATGACTTGAATACCATATATTTCAAACACCCCTGTGTTAATCTCCCCTTGTTCAAAAAAATTCTACCTCGAGTTTTGATAATTTTCTTCATGATAAGGAGACAAATCTAATATGTTGTATGTTGACGAAACACCATAGCCATCTGGTAGCTCAATCTTGTAAGCATTATCTCCAATGCGTTGCAACACTTTAAATGGTCCATCAGCCCTTGGTCTAAGTTTAGCATACTTCCCAGGTGGAAAACGATCTTTTCTGAGATGAACCCAAACCAAATCTCCTTCCTAAAACTTAGCATGTTTTCGATGCTTGTCTGCAGATTTTTTATACTTGTCATTTTGCTTTAAAATTTTGTCTCGAACCTGTTCATGCATCTTTTTGATACTTTAGAGCGTTCTTCTGCATCTCCACTAAATTGATGAGCAGTCGAAAGTGGAGCCAAATCCAAAGGACTAATTGGATTCTTGCCATAAACTACTTCAAAGGGACTTGAACCAGTAGTTTGATGTATGGAATAATTGTAAGCAAATTCAATCTGAGGCAAAATGAGATCCCATTGACGAATGTTCTTGCCCACATAGCTTCTCAAGAGATTTCCCAAGCTTCGATTTGTAACTTCAGTCTGACCATCAGTTTGAGGATGATGAGAAGAGCTGAATTTAAGAGTGGTTCCTAACTTCCTCCAAAGAGTGCGCCAAAAGTGACTCAAAAACTTTGAATCTCGATCAGAAACAATGGTTTTTGGAATTCCATGTAGCTTCACAATCTCCTTGAAGTACAAATCAGCAACATGAGAGGCATCCAATGTTTTATTACACGAAACAAAATGAGCCATTTTTTAGAATCGATCAACCACCACCATGACGTAGTCTTTGTTTCTTTGAGTCCTTGGCAACCCAACAACAAAGTCTAGACTAACATCTTCCTGTGGAGCTTCGAGGATCGGTAAGGGATTGTATAGGCTCGTGTTTTGACCATGAGCTTTGGCCATATGATAGATTTTACACCTCTGCACATGACGCACAACATCTTTATCCATCTTTGGCCAATAGAAATTTCCTTGCAAGCAAGCTAACATCTTATCCCTTCCAAAGTGTCCTCCAACAGCACTGCCATGTGCCTCCATGATAATAGATTCCCTCAAAGAGCACTGAGGAATACATAAACGATTTCCCCTGAAAAGAAAACCATCATGTAATTGGTACTGATCATATGTTCCATTCTCACATTCTCTCCAAATTCTGCCAAAGAAAGAATCATCTTTGTATAGCTCTTTTAAGATTTCAAAGCCTACAATCTTCACTTCCATAGAGGAAAGCAAGGAATGTTTTCGACTTAACGCATCAGCTACAACATTATGAGCACCCGATTTATGCTTGATGGTAAAATTGTAAGCTTGAAGAAACTCCACCCATTCGGCATGTTTTCTATTAAGCTTCTGCTGACTATTGATAAAATTTAGTGCCTCATGGTCAGAGAAGAGAATAAATAGCCTAGAAAGCAAATATTGACTCCAATGGTTCAAAGCCCGGCAAATAGCATACAACTCTTCGTCATAAGTTGAGTACTTCCTGCGGGAGTCATTCAATTTTTCACTAAAGAAAGCTATTGGTTTCCCTTCTTGGCTGAGTACAGCACCAATTCCAGTATTAGAGGCATCACACTCAACTTCAAACACCTTGCTAAAATCTGAAGTGATGAGCAGCGCTTGCTACCTTTCTCTTGATGATTTAAAAACTTTCTTGTGCCTCTTTGGTCCATTTGAAACCTTCTCCTTTCAAGCATTCGGTTATCTGAGCAACAACTGTACTGAACCCTTTGATAAATTGTCGATAAAAAGAAGTAAGACCGTGAAAACTTCGGATGTCATGAAGCGACTTAGGAATTGGCCAGCTTAAAATTGCCTCCACCTTGCTTGGATCCATTTTAATCCCATCTTTTAATACAACATAACCCAAAAAGATGAGGCTATCAGTAAAAAACTTGCACTTTTTTAAGTTGACATAAAGCTTTTGATTTCTCAAAATCTCGAAGACTTGGCGAAGATGCTCCAAATGTTGTTTTTCATCTTGGTTGTACACAAGAATGTCATCAAAATACACAACAATAGATTTTCCAATCAAAGGTTTAAAAACATGATTCATCAGCAGCATGAAAGTGCTTGGGGCATTAGATAGACCAAATGGCATAACCATCCATTCATAAAGTCCATCCCTCATTTTGAAAGCCGTTTTCCATTCGTCACCATGTCTCATTCTGATTTGATGATAGCCACTTCGGAGATCAATCTTAGAAAAAATTATAGCACCATAGAGCTGGTCTAGAAGATCGTCAAGGCGTGGAATAGGGAAACGATAATCAACCGTTATCTTATTCATTGCTCTGCTTTCAACACACATACGCCAAGATCCATCTTTTTTTGGTACCAATAAGGCAGGAACAGCACAAGGACTTTTGCTTTCTCTCACCAACCCTTTCCTTATAAGCTCATCAACTTGCCTCTGTAATTCTTCGTGCTCTTTTGGATTCATTCGATAAGCCGCTTTATTTGGTAGAACAGAACCAGGAATAAGATCAATGCAATGTTGAATGTCCCTCATGGGAGGTAGCCCATGTGGTAATTCTTCTGGAACAACATCTGAGAATTCTTTAAGAAAATATTTCATAATCAAAGGCGGCTCATTACTCTCTTCATTTTCCTCAAACACCACCGTAACATAAACTTTACTACCACTTCCCAATTCTTTTTACAATCTGAAACAATCAAGCAAATTATTTTCCACTCCATTGATAGGTTTAGAATTTTTCTCTACTTTGAAGGACCCAAAATGATTTTACTTCCATATTTAATGAAAGTATAAGTATTCTTATAACCATCGTGAACAACCCTTCTATCGTATCGCCAAGGACGACCTAAAACCAAATGACATGCATCCATAGGAACAACATCGCACCAAACTTCATCTTTATATTTATGCCCAATAGAAAATGAAATAAGGCAACGTGTGTTTACCTCAATCTCGTTTCCCTTTATAAGCCAAGAAAGTTTATAAGGTCGAGGATGCTGCTCCGCTTTGAGCTTCAACTTCTTGACCATTTCAGCTTGCTACCACATTCTCAAAGTCGCCACTATCGATAATGACATCGCATACCTTTCCACGACAAGTGCATCTAGTGTGAAAGATATTCTTTCTCAGCCAATCTTCTCCATCTTCACAAACAATACTCAAACTTTTTGAATAATAAGAGAATTCCCAAAATCAGCATATGTAACTTCCCATCTTCAACATCCTTTCCGACTCTAGGATTCTCATGATCGTCTTCCACATTCTCGCCATCACTCTCCTCTTCAACAAGCGCAACCACCCTACGATTAGGACACTCGTAAGCAATGTGCCCATAACCATGGCATTTAAAACATTGACGAGAACTAGCATTCGAACCATTTGCTCATTGCTTAGATCCTTCCCAAGCATTATTCTTCGTAATTTTCTTTGCAGTAGAACTCGAACCGAATTATGCTTAGAGCTGAGCCACTCCCGATTGACATCACGAACTCACGAACCGAAAGCCCCCATCACGAGCATCTTTTGTTGCTTTTCCACTTTAAGAGCAAGTCTGCACACATCACTATAAGTCCAATATGGTTGGAGCTGGACCACATTACCAATTTCAGGTTGTAAACCACCCGGATAGCGTGCGATCGCATGCTCTTCCGCCTCTACCAAATCACACTTCATCATTAGATTGTCGAACTCTGCTGTATAATCTTCCACTGACAGTTCCTTTTGCTTAAAGTTGTGGAACTTAAGGTAGATATCTTGCCTATAGTTATCGGGCAAAAACTTCCTCTTAAGCTCTTTTTTCATTTTCTCCCAAGTAACAATTTTCCTACGTCCCTCACGTTCCCTTTGTCTTTTAAGATTTTCCCACCATAAAGAAGCATACTTTTTAAGTTTAATGACAATGAGTTTCACTTTGCGATCTTCGAGCACATCTCCGTATTCAAATATGCGTTCAACGTAAATAAGCCATTCAACGAACTCTTCCGGTTGCATTCTTCCTTCAAATTCAGGTATTTCGTTCTTGAATTCGAAGGTTGATAAGTATTACGACGCCTATGATTCCGAGATCGCGAAGAAAAATTACTATTAGAGCTTTGATCCCGATGGAAGGGATTATAATCTTCCACGCCATTGATCGAGCCTTCTTCATCCGAACTACCATTTGCGCAGACTTCTCGAGTTGCTTCAAGATGCTTAGAACGTTGCTCGAAGTTGTTCGACTTGTCTTCTAAGATCATCCCTTTCTATATCACCCAAGTCCCTCTCACGAACAGGAGGCCCTGCAACTCTTGTATCATGTCGACGTCGTTGAGCCATAAATGTCAGAACCTAAAGCTCTGATACAAAATTTGACACCGAACACAAAATATGAAAAAACCAAAGTCACACGCCCAAGAAATAACAAGCTCACCACCAAAGAAACAACAAAAGGATACAGAAAAAAACTTCACCACCTAAAGTTGTTAAGCTAAGGATACAGGGCTTAAAACACTCACCACTCAATGGAATCTACCAAAGAGATATTTTTGTGACTACTTAAGCTTAAATAACTTTTCTTGGAACAACCCTCCAAGCATAGGTTATTAAGAAACCCTTCAAATGACTTGAATTCTAAGACTAACATTAAAACTAGACATTAATGAAACATTGGTATTCTCAAAATACAGCAAAAGAAATTTAAAAACAGTTCCAAGTCCAGAAATATTCTTGTTGACTCAAAACTGAACATCCTCCACTTAACTGATCATAACTTACTGTAGAAAGCTCCAAATTTAGATTAGTAAAATTTGTTGGAAAGCTAACAGAAATATCTTTCCAATGATATATGGCTCGAAAATTAATTCAACCTTATGCAGTACAGTTTAATTCCCAAAAATGCCCCTCCTGCACTTCATTTCTGATTACTTGATTAATGTAAGAACTTGAGCTGCACTTTGTATGACTTGAATACCATATATTTCAAACACCCCTGTGTTAGTGTAGATCTAGGATCAATAAGATTATGTGCTTCACAGCCAAAGATAGATAATATACCCATAAGAACTTCTGGTGTAGCACGTGCCTCATGTTGTGTCAAAACAAAAACTCGAGCCTGAGTATGAGGTCGACTAGGCTGACTTTTCTCAACTGAAGCAATTGTCTAACTCTTACTAGTTGATGTAGGATCACCTATCTACACACCTCTCTGGCCCTGAGTCTGTCTATGGTAAGGTTGGTACTGAGATGATGTCCATCCTGCAGGATTGCCACCCTGAGATAAAGTATAGTAGAATCTCTTGACGTGTCTAGGCTGACCACAACGATAACAAACTTTCTCTCCAATTCGACACTGACCTTGATGGTTCTTACCATAAATAGGGCAAGAGTTATGCTGAGCACCCCTAGGATGATCATCACGATATCCCCCTTTACTCATGTCATAATGTCCCTAACTCCTGACGTTACTTCCCACCGACTGCTGCACTGAGCAATGGCTAACAGTCTGTCTTAGTCTCCCTTAATGCCAATACCCTGACTTCTCTAAGTGTCATCAAAATATCCCGCACCAATGCTTCCTTGCTTAGGTGTTCTACTACTATAGCCACTATCTATCTAGCTCTGGCTCCGTTTCTGCTTCAATGCTTGAATTTTATGTCTCTCCGCAATACTATACTCAACCCTCCTGGCTGCTTCAACTATCTCTCCAAACTCGGTGTATCTCGATGCAGTTACGATAGTGGGAATCTCAAATCAAAGGCCCTCCTCGAATCGTCTGCATCTTTCTCTCTCATCACTCACCACAGCCGTAATAAATTGATAAAGGTCTATAAACTTTGTCTCATACTCTTCCACTGCCGTCGAGCCCTGGACCAAATCGGGGAACTCACTCTGGTTGATGTATTGATACACCACTGGAAAATAATGAGTATAGAATTTCTTAAGGAAAATATCCTAAATAATGTCAGCATGCCCATAATATCGACGTTCCACAGTCTGCCATAGTGATAAACTGTATCCTCATGTAGAAAAGTGGCAAATGCTACTAGCCTGTGATTGAGCTTGATTCTGAATAACTATATTCAAAATCTGAGCTAGCCAATCAAATGACTACTCAATGTTTAGGGCATTTGCAGGTACTTGTTGTGTAGTCCCCTGCGTAGAAGATTCTATAGGTTCACTTGCCCCCCGGTACAATACTAGGAGTCAACCCAGCTCCATCATGCCAAACACCCTCATCATTGAACTTTTAAAGTCGGATATCATAACCTCACCATCACCAGTGAAAATTAAATCATCCATATAAACACTCACAATCAACACTTTACCTTCACTACTCTATTTGGTGACCAAAGTCTACTCATGAGGACATCCTTGAAGTATTTCTCTGATGAAATGGGCATCAATACGATTGAACCAAGCCTGTGGAGCTTGTTTTATGCCATATAAAGCCTTATACAACTTGTAAACCTTGTGTTCAAAGCCCTTCTTCTCGTATCCTCTTAGCTGCTCCACATAAACATCCTTATTGCGTTCACCATGGAGAAATGCAGACTTTAAATGAAGCTGAAATATCTTCAAACTCCTCTGTGCTACAAGGGCTATCATCATCCTTACAGTATCCATTAGTGCCACAGGAGCAAAAACTTTAGTGTAATCCTCTCCATGCTGTTGAGAGTAACCATTAGCCACTAGACGACCTTTATACTTGTCCACTTCACCAAGCTTATTAAACTTTGTTTTGAAAATCCATTTGACTCCAATCTTTTTGGCACTAGGTGGCAAGTCAGTAAGCATTCAGGTTTGATTATTCTCTATTGAGTTGATCTCAGAATTCATTGTTGTTCTTTATTTTGTACTATTCACTGCTTCTTCAAAGCTTAGAGGATCTGAAGATACAACCAAAGCCATATTAACCTCATTTTCCTCTTCTAACAACCCTTTACCACTCGTATAGTCTTTCATCCATAGAGGAAGTTGCCTGTTCTTCTTCCACATATATTGATTGCTTCTCCATCTGTAATACCAGGAAATGCATTCACTGCCATTAGAGTTTCATCATCAATAGGTTCCTCAGCTTCATTAACGGTTTTATCACCTTCTGCTATATTTGGATTAGTTTCATTACCCTATTCTAAATCCATCAACAAATAATCTTCATAGCTTGCATCCTAATCCTACTGTTTATCTTCCTCGAACAACATATCCTGACTGATTATGACCATTTTCGAAATAGGATCAGTTGAAATTTAGTTTAAGTGTTTAGGAGCAAAGAAAGTTAATTGAAAAGCAAAGAAAATGAAGCTGGATCTAAAAACATCTTTCTCATTCTCAATGATCTGATTTTCTTTGCACGAGAATATATAAGATGCTGCCTTTTATATAATGTAATACTAAGCTTAATACTTCTAACTAACTGCAGCTAATTATAACAAATTATAACAACTTAAGAAACTAAACATCACGTGCATATACTATGACATAATTTCCAGGTGCCACCTCACATTTTATATCATCAATTTTTAATAGTATGTGACTGTTGCAGCTGGTGCAGTAATCCTCTGCTTTATTATCCATACAGTGCATGTGTGCTTCCTTAACATCCCCCTTCAAGCTCAACGGTCTGCTAGTGACATTGAGCTTGTAACAGAAATAATGAAATTTAGAAAATGATAGAGGCTTGGTTAAAACATCAGCCACTTGTTCTTTAGAAGAAATATATCTAATTTCCAACTCTTTCATTAACACTCTATCTCGAATATAATGCATATCTAATTCAATGTGTTTTGACCTTGTATGGAAGACTGGATTTCGAGCCAACTCTCCTGCACTTTGATTATCACATCAAAGAATTAATGTTGGTAAATTAACAATATTAAGCTCATTGAAAAAAGATTGCAACCAAGATAATTCAGAGCTTGCTGCAGACAGAGCTATATACTCACTCTCTGTGCTTGACTTGGCTACAATGGTTTGCTTCTTAGAAGACAAAGAGATCAAATTAATTCCCAAACATATGCAATATGCTCCAATAGACTTTCTATCATCGAGATCGCAGGCCCAATTAGCATCTGAATAACCATTCAAGCCTGTAGATGCAAGTGTGTCTTCTTTTTGAATATGAAGGCCATGTGTTATTGTATCTTGGAGATATCTGAGAACCTTATTGCAAGCTAACCAGCGTTGAAGTGTTAGAGCACTGAGGTATTGGCTGAGTTTATGGACAGAGTAAGCTATATCTAGTTTGGTAAGTATAAGATACTGAAGTCCTCCAACTATACTTCTATAGAGGGTAGGATTTTCAAACTCTTGGCCCAAATAGCTTTGAACATTCTTCTCTAGCTTAAGACCTATACTGAAAGGAGTATCTAAACCTTTGCATTCATGCATTGAAGCTTTGGTTAGTAAATCTTTGATGTATTTTGTTTGAGATATATGTATTCCACTTTCTGTATAGCAGATCTCAATACCAAGGAAATAAGCAACTAATCCCAAATCTTTTAAGGAAAATACTTTACTCAGCTTTTCAATGAATTATTCAAGTAAAACAGAGTCAGGGCCAGTAACTAAAATGTCATTAACATAGATAAGCACAATGATTAATCCGTTTTCATCATGTCTGATAAATAAAGATGTATCTACCTTGGAATTAAGAAATTGCCATGTAATGAGACAACATTTAAGCTTATCATACCAAACTCTAGGGGCTTGTTTCAGTCCATAAAGAGCTTTGTTGAGTTTGCAAACATAACATTTTTTGCTTGTAAAGCCTTTTGGCTATATCATCAAAACATTCTCAGAAAGTTCTCCATTGAGGAATGCATTGTTTACATCAATTTTTCTAATCTTCCATCATTTCATCACAACTAAGCTAAGAATTACCCTAACTGTTGTAGATTTTATCACTGGGCTGAAGGTTTCTGGATAATCTAATCCTGCTGTTTGATGAAATCCCTTAGCAACCAGCCGAGCTTTATGTTTTGCAACTGTCCCATCTGTGTTGTATGTGGTTCTGAATACTCATTTACAACCAACCAATTTATATGAGGGTAATGGTGGTACAAGACTCTATGTATTATTAGTAATAAGAGCATCATACTCAGCTTGCATTACTGTTTTCCACTTGGGATCTGATAAAGCTTCAGGAACAGTAGATGGTTCAAGACTGTTGTGAATACCAATGAATGCTTTAGACTTAAATACACCAGCCTTGGCTCTAGTAATCATACTATGAGTGGACAATGTGGGCTTTGATTGTTGTGATGGTGATTGTGTAGATATAGATGGAGATGAGGTATATTAGGTGTGTTATCTGTTTCATTTTGGGTTGAATGACAAGTAAGTGCAGGTGAATTTGAAGTATTAGGTGGAGAAGAATGATCATTATCTGCTGCATCAGTTTCAAAGGTATTTAGACTACCATTAGGAACAGAAATAGTGTATGACTGAAGGTAACTTACAAAAGGTCTAAACTCTCCTCCCCAGTTAGGTTGAAGACATTTAATAGACCTTTCTAATTATTTTTCAACTTGTGTTTTGAAGATTTTAAAGACTTGCAATGTTTCATCTTTGGTTTTTAATGGAAAATCCAAGTGAATCTAGTAAAATCATCTACAAAACTCACATAATATATGTATTCCTATATGGAAACCACAGGAGCAGGTCCCCATAAATCTGTATGGAGAATCTCTAAAGGTTGTTTTATTTTGGTTACAAAAGCTGGAAAGTGGAATTTGTGCATTTTCCCAAGTTTGCATGCATCACATGAATCAAAGGCTTTAATTTTATTCACATATTAAAAAGATGAACAAGAATGAATTACATGATTTAAGACTTTGGAGTTTGCATGTCCCAGCCTTTGATGTAATACAGATGAACTTAACAGACATTCAGGGCTTACATGACAAGCAACAGTTGCTGCATTGTGCAAGCAAGACATTGTTTTGTTATTGATATCAGAGATGACAGCCGAGAACATTGAAAGAGGAATAGCAGACTCAATACTAGCAACAAGACCTTCAGTAGAAGACTGAGAGAGACTCTTATTAGGTGTAAACAAATACAATCTGTATAACCCCTTTTCAGCCTTGCCTTGTAGTATATTCAAGTTCTTCACCTTGTCCTTCACAAAACAGAATCTATCAGTGAATTCAACCACCACATTATTGTCTTTGGTTAGTTTGGATATGCTGATAAGATTTTTGGTTATTTGAGGAACTAGGAGTATATCATTTAGTTTAAGTGTGGTACAATTCATAGAGCCATGCATTCTTATAACAACATTACCTCTCGTGTGTGATGCTTAAACCAGTGTCATTACCAATAACAAGTTTAGATGTACCTGCAAATGAATTGTTGACCTGCAAGTTTTTCATGTCATTTGTGAGATGGTGAGTAGCACCACTATCCAGATACCAATTTGGATCAGTTTGACCGTCCATGTTAGCCAAAATCTAGAGCCATATAATTTGATACACGTATGAAGAAAGCTTCACAGTAAGGAATCCAATGACAGAATTTGTGCAAATTAAATATTTTCCACGTTATTATTCTTGTCTATCCTTCATTTTCTAGAATATTTTTTCTTTTCTTATTTAGTCATTCGGTAATCCAATTTCCTTCATCCCCATGTGAGCTGGATTCAAACTCAGAGCTTTTAAATTTTGGATGTATATTGAATTTTTTATATCTCTAATAACACATGACGCCTCTAGAATCCTGTTTTAAATTGATGTTCATCTTTTTAATTAACTTAATAAGTATTAAATTACCATTTTTAATGTTAGAATGATCATTAGGGGGCATAAGGGATGGTGATTATGGTTAGCTCATTTTTTTGTGGTGAATAAATGTAAAGACGTTCCATTTTTCTTTTGCTTTTTAAGAAGTGACTAGAGGTCATATAACGTAAAATCTATAGAAAATGGGTTCTATTCAATTTTTTTACTTTTCCTGAATTTTATTTTTTTTTTTAAACTGAACATGGGGTGGTTCCATTCAAGATAGAAATGCTAGTTCCGCCATCGCAAGGGAGCCATTGTTTTATAGTTTAATGACTTCTAAATGACTATAGAATGATTATAGTGATAGGTAAATCAATGTAAATCAAGCCTACATTGCCCGATAAATAATAATTAATTAACTTTCATCAGTTAAAATTTTTCTCATTTCATGTGAATTGACAGTGAAATTAAGCCTACAAGCCTATAGTACGTGCATTGAAAATGGAATTAAAGCCTTTTCTAATGCAATCAATTCAGTAATTCCCCATAAATCTATTAAAAAGACCAGAATTAATAAGGTTGTCAATTAATATACTTCATTCAAGATAAAACTATGTTTAATTACCTAAGGAAATGCCATCTGATGATGATGTCACTTGTAAAATATTTAGAGGATTTTCCACGAGCATATAAATAAAGACAAATAGCTTGGAAAATATTTGTGAAATTATCAAACGAAGACCATAAGTGAGTTTAATTATGCATAGACTTTTTATCCCTACGTCATGATGCGCGTTAGCGGACATGGGACTGGTAAGTACATTAGATATAAAACCTTGCCTTTAACATTGACTAATATTTCTCTAAAACTAATAATAGCTATTCATAATAGGCAAATAGTATATTTATTTCTAAAATAATTAACAGTTACCAATTATTTCTTGACTAGTTCATGGCTCACTATTTAATCGTCTCCTGAGTCTTAATTAAATCTTTTAATCCGCATACAATTGTGCTGATATGCGTTCACATCGAAAGCCGACCTGATTTGTATTTTGTTTAATTAATTAATCGTCCGACTAGCATTTTAATTCGCAATTATTAATTAATTATGTAACATGATTGTATATAAAATTTTAAGATTTAACAAAGACCGAAGAATTTAAAGCGAAAAAAGTCTTTCTCTATTAACAAATACCTTCAACTTAAGGCCATTTTGGTTGTGACTTCTGATACATTTGAAAATTTCAGAAGTTGAAATTAAAGAATGACTGTAGCATTAGCACGCCAGTTGAAAAAAATTTCCGAATCAACCCATTTTTATCTGGGTACATTTGGTCGGGATAGCATTTGTGCGCTAGGTAAGCTACTTAACGGCTAAGCATCACAGAGTATGCCCGTGAAAGCATAAAATCATGCTTAGCTACATTCATGCCTTATAGGCTAACAGATCATTATCCAAGGGATTTACCTTTAGCTACATTAAATAGAGTCTTTACCACCGATTATACCATGAACCATGAACTGCGTACCATCAACTATCACAACACAGCACTGATTAACGGTCATTAATTCACAACTAACCATTCAGAGTCTTGATCAAACGTCCCAAAACCCTAGATACAGCACCTTAAACCTTCAGAAACTGACACTGGCACGTAGCTACGTCCTCTGTTTCTTTTGACTGAAACTTGTTCTTTACGCATACCTGTCTTATTGCCATCATAAACCTATCCTAGTCTCACATTCCAGAGTCTAACAACTATAGAAGCCTATGAGCCTATCTCATACTTAGAAACTAACTCAACAATTAAGGTTTGCATCAAAACTCCTATAACTAATTTTAGTGGATTGAGAGATACTTTTCATGTCAATAGCATCGTATTCCATTGTTACAGTGACATTACATTAGAATTTTACCACAACCTTGACGTTATATGCATTATACGACTCCAGGTTATTCGGATATCTATATAGTTTACCTTGAATCCATTGATCTATTATTTCCTAGGAAGATTCGCTCCCACATCATCTCTGCGAGCAGGCCATCTACTTAAAGCCATTCAAAGTTTCAGTACGGAAATCATTGGGCCGCACTAAGGCTTGATGACGCCGACGGTGCTACTCCCCAAAACTATTGCTAATGCGGGATAAATTTATTATAATAATCTTACCTAACAAAAATTATTAAAGAAATGAAACATATGATTTTATTGGCATTAATTGCGAGTTATGCTATATAGTCATTTTTAATGTCAACTACTCAAACATTCAAATAGAGTAAATACTCATTTAGTCCTTTTATTTTTACTTAAAAACTCGTTTAGTCATTATATTTAAAAAATAACTCAAGATACTTCTATAGTTAAACATATTACATTCGTACCCTTATTTTTCATTTTTTTTACAAGAATACCCTTGTAATAATATTTTTTGGATATTAATGAAAAGAAAAATTATTAATCCATCAAATTAGCCTTAAAAACAAAATAAAAATTAATGTAAATCTTTATGTTATTATTTTTGGTAAATTAAATTTTTATATACAATAATTAGTAAGATTATTGCAAGAATATTAAAAATTACTATAAGTTGGTTGATATTAATTTATCTATAAATAATGACCAGCAAGATTAATACAACGATACAAAAAATACTAGTTATTTCGTACTAATATTTATTAGTTAATTTAATAATAAATATTTATTGGTTAATTTGCTAATTAAATTTTATATAGATAAATTAATTAATGTCAAAAATATTGTTGTTAGGGTGCTATTTTAAAAGTAAAGAAAAAAATTAAGGGCAAGCATGTAACATAAATAAAAACATGGGTATATTAAAGTACTTTTAAAATATATAGACTAAACAAGCATTAAAGTTTATGGTTAAACGCATTTATTGGATTCAATTATATCAACGAATTCTAAGTGAATGCCAATAATTAAACAAGTTTTTTATTGGATTAATTGAACATGTTGAAATTCTATAATTTGCAAGTTGATCACTCAAACATCATCATGGCAGTGTTAGAGGAATTTGTTAAGAAAGAAAGACTTGCTTCGCTTTCGCCAGTCTTTCTTAATTCTTAAAATCTGCCTATATATAGCCTGTAGTAGCTAATCCTGGAATATCCATCAAAGGCTATTTTCAACAGACTGCCTGCCTACATTTTGAGTTCGTCAAAGCTTTTCGAAAATTCTCCTATGGGCGACAACGGTGCGTTTTGTGCTAATTACAGTTATTCAAATAATCGTAGTTTGTATTATATAATTATCGATTGTATACAAATTACAATTAATTCTTTGTGTAACGCTCTTATGTATGTATGTGTGTGTGTGTGTGTGTGTGTATCTTCATGTGAATTTCAGCAATTTTAAGGGAGAAAAGGAGTCTTCCTCCAGCTGACTACTCACTGAAAATAGAGTCATTCAAGCTGCTATCCGAATCAACGGTTGAAAGTTTTGAATCTGGTGTTTTCAAATCAGGGGGCTACAATTGGTAAGTCCTTCTATGCATGCAGCCGCTCATGTGTGTGTTTAGTATTTTGTATTACTTATAGAATTAAAAATGGATATGTTACATAACATTTGTTAACTAATATTATAAGTTTAATTTCTTAATTATTTTTGTAACTTGCAGGAAATTGGTTTTCTATCCAAATGGAAAAAAGAATGATGGTGGCAAGGACCATCTGTCCCTTTACCTGAAAATAGATGACAGCAATCCCCATCCTGATGGTACTTGGAATGTTAATGTGTACTACAAGTTGTTTGTGTATGATCAGCTATCGAACCAGTACTTGGTGGTTCAGGATGCTAAAGCCCCGATGAGGCGCTTTGATAGGCGCAAGGCTGAATGGGGTTTCGGAAAATTTCTTGACCTTGCAACATTTAATGAACCTTCAAATGGGTACCTTGTTGATGACAGTTGCGCATTTGGCGCTGAGGTCTATGTTGTTAAACCTACTGGCTCCGAGGAAATTCTTTCCTTGGTCAGTGAACCTGCCGATGGAACTTATCGTTTTACAATCCCAGCTTTCGGTTCTGTAGGTGATACAGTTCAGCGTTCAAGTGAATTTACTGTTGGAGAAAGAAATTGGTAAGTATGCACCTATTTTTAATTTTAAGAAATGGCCACACAGAGTCATCTACTGTTTGGACAAACCTTTGGGGTTTGTCTAACTATTCTTTAAAACAATAGGTCTTTGCGATTATTTTGGCAAACCACAAGGTGTCATTGTTCATATTTTTAATAAATTCTATTTGGTAAAATATAGGCAACTGGTGGTCTATCCGGCAGGATCTGGGGCTGATAGAGGCAATTATCTCACTGTGTCGTTAAAGCTAGCTGACTATCAAAGCGCTACACCTAGGAAACCAGTTTATGCAGAGTTTAAGTTCAAAATACCCAACCAATACAGTAGGAATAGAGCTGGCGCTGAACAAACAGGTCAGTGCGCACTCCTTACAGCATCAACTCTTCACTAGCTTCATATATATCTGAAGCCTAGCTTATTACATAAACAAGAGCTGGCTAACACATTAAACATTACACATTATTTTGTTGCAGTTAAGTATTTTTTCAACTCGGCTGCGGAAAAAGAGTCCTCCAAATTTTTGCCAAGGGATGATCTGTATGACACCACCAAGGGATACCTTCCAAGTAATGAGACCCTCATTGTTGAAGTCCAGTTTCTCGTGGTTTCAGTGATTACGGCCAACACTTAATTCATGCATCATCATCATGCATGATTTGCTCTGATCGCTTTGGATGAATTCATGAGACTTCATGCAGGGTGTTGATGTTTTTATTAAGTACTTGTTGATGATTCCAAATAAAAAGCTTGTGTTGCTAGAATATGCAAGCTTGCGTTTGCTTCTGTTATTTTGTTAAAAGTGTGTCCATCAGGATATGCCTGATTATAAATAAATTAAGATAAGAGTAATCATCTGCATGTGTTATTCGATAAATCTTCGTGTCACTTTTGCTTCCTCTATTACTTGAATGCATTTTTGTTTTAAGGTGATTGATCTTTTTGTGTCATGTTCTACAAACAATTGTTAGATCTATAATTAAAGAAAATTAAGTACGCACTCTAGTATGAACATCTTGACTTGTAATCTCAATTTTTGATCTCTCATATCATCATCATGCTTGATTTGCTCTGTTGGTTTGGATGAGTTCATGTGACTTCATACAGGGCATTGATTGTTTTATTAAGTACTACATACAGGGTACTGAATAAAAATCTTGTATTCTGCTATTTTGTTTTGTTTCTTGATTATGTGTTTAGCTAAAAAGTGTGTTCAGGCCTAATCAATTGTAATTAAATAATGATGAGAGTAATCAATCTTAATTATTCAATCTGATCTAGGATTATTATGCAATCTGAATTATTATGCAAATTCCAATAAAGAAATTAATCCAGCATAAGCATCGCATATCTAGGATCTTTGCTCATGCCTACTAAATTATAAATTCATTATATATATGTGTGTGTGCATGAATGTCAGTCTATAATAAAAAAGTTTATAAAATATATCAGTCAAGTAATGCAACATCAAGAATTTCTATCTAAACAAAATCTAATATTTAATAAAGTAAATCTTTAAATCCAATTAAAATAATAAATTAATCTTTAATATTAATTCTAAAGACCCAAAAACAATAATACTCGATCGTATAAAGAGTATTTCGTGTAGGATATTGTTTTAGGTTTTAGAATTTTGCTATTTTAGGTGTTTGGATATTTTTTATATAAACAAGAATAAATTATGGTATGTTTTTAGTCTTTTTATTTTCAGAATAATTGTGATTTAATTTTTCTTGTAAAGTAACTTGGGTAAGTATATTTACCATATTATAAATAGGGAGATCTTATTATTAATTTCATAATCTTAACATTTTCTTTGGGATTATCTTTCAATCTCTTATAGAGTCGTTTGGATAAGAGCATTATCTAATCATGCTTAAGATGTTCTCAAAATTTCATTGAGTTGATTGGATTTGAACAAGATCTAATCACACTTCGATTAAACCATAATCTAATCGCATTAGCTCGACCGGTAATAGAATGATATCTACTATTTATCTATCCTATCAGTCTGCTTCTGCTACATTGCTCCATCAATTTGTATTAGAGCATTTATGTGTCAATCACAAAACCTTTATGGCTTCCCACATTCATCCTTATTGAATCTATCACTGAAAAAAAAAAATCCCTGAATGATGAGTGTTTCTTTTATTTTTTTTAAGAGGAGGAAACTGATGTAAGATGTTATTTAGAATTTTATTATTTTAATTCTATTGATATTTTTTGTTTTAATTATCTACCCTATCAATTCGCTTCCCCTATGACAACCCTGACCACTCCATTGGATCCAAGGTGAATCGTTTGATATTCATTGTAGTACTTATCTCATACTCATCTTTAAAATTGATAACATAAATTTAAAATATGAATGTATAAAACTGGCCTCGGGACTTTACTATAAACATTTAATAACATCTATGTCTCATCTGAAAGCATATTCAAACTTCGCACACTTCACATCTCACTATATATACAAACATCTTAAATACTTATATATGAACATAAACGTGCTCAAAATCTAAGTCATGCAGCAATGTGTGTCGTGGCCCAACCTCAACTAATTAGAAACTGAACTACATGAAATTTAGCAGAAACCTACGAGAAATGGGGTAAATAGAAAAATAGTAAACTTATGGCTCAGTGAGTAGATATAGTTATATATATAGATATAAAGTAATGCACTAGTGCTTATACATATATAGTTAACTTGACTGAAAGGTATAAACTCCAGCTGTAGAGGGATCAACCATCGATAATTTGGGTGTAAGCATATTAACTTGTATTATACAACTCCACAGTGTACACCTCACATTATATAAGCAAACATTAAATTGCACCAAATAATACCCAAGGGGAATAACTTTCAATACTCGCTGGGATCATCATCGCATAAGTAAAACAGGGAAAAATCTCTCAATACTCAGTGAAATTGAACTAAACCGCATGGGTAGAGTAACCTATTGTGTGCGGAATGTAGAATCAAGTACACCAAATATTACAAAAAAATAAAGGACACAAGAATTTAACGTGGTTCAACAATTACGTCCCCATCTAATGTGAATATGTAGGCCATTGTTGATCTTTGCTTGTCTAAGTCTCCATCAAAATCAGAATCACAATACTCAACATATTGTTGACCACAGTCCTTTTTGAACCATAACTTAACATCAACTGTCCCATATAGATATTGAAAAATGCACTTCACCGTAAGCCGATGGTTTTTACCCAGATTATACATGTATCGACTAATCATATTGACAACTTAAGATATATCGGACCTTGTGCACACCATATCATATATAAGGCTACTCGAAGTACTAGCATATGGAACGTGAGCCATGTAGTCACACTTTTCTTGGGAGGAATGACATGAAGAAGAGCTTAATTTGAAATGAGGAACTAAAAAAGTACATACCGGTTTAATTTTTAAGTCCACTATATGCTCCAATTCTTTTTTCTCTATGAATCTCCATCTGAAGTATTCTCTGTGCATCACCTAAGTCTTATATCTCGAACTCAGAAGCCAGCTGCTTCTTGAATTTCTTAATATCATCTCAATTTTTCAAATCTATAAGCATATTGTCATCATAGAGTAAAAAATAGATGAAAATTCCATCTTGTAGTCTTTTAAAGTAAACACAGTGATTGTGTTCACTTCTGGTGAATTTCTGCTATTGTATAAGTTGATCAATCTCTTGTACCACTGCATTAGTGATTTTTTTTTTATTTCGTACAAAAATTTAATCAATTTGCACATATGATTCTTCTTTCCAGCAATTTTCAAACCACAAGGCTGAGTCATATAGATATCCTTCTCTAAATCCAAAGTCCCATTGAGCCAAATCTAACTCATATTCTGCAATTAAGGCAAATAGGATACGAATGGAAATATGTTTTACAACTAGAGAGAAAACTTTATTGTAATCAATACATTCTTTCTGAGCAAAACTTTTTCTATAAGCCTTGCCTTCTAATGAAGAGTTGTTTGATCTGGAGACCTTTTTTTTTGTGTAGACCCATTTGCTGTCATTAGCCCTCTTCTCGCTTAGGTAACGCCATGGGTTCCTAAGTTTGATTTTGATGAAGTGATGTCATCTCTTCTACCATGGCTAACTTCCACTGATCACTCTCATTGCTACATAAAGCTTAACTGAAAGTGTTAGAGATATCATTATCAATAAATAGAAGTGCATAAGCTACTACCATATATTTTGTAAGCCATTCGAATTTCTTTATCTATTTTCTTGTTCTTCTTATTGTTATAGACTCGTCTGTATCTACATCATTAATTGTTTCTTCATCATATAGGACATCAATAGAAATAATATCATTTTCAACTCTTAGTGTCACCTTCAAAGTTAATCCTATCTCTAATATATAACTAAGTGATACATAGGGAGTTACATCCGACTCTACCCGCTGCAATACCTTAATGGTCTTGTTCTCCATTTACTAAGAACTTGAAGCTTTCAACATCTAAACTTCATCAAACTTGACATTTTTGCTACACAAACTTATATATCGCTGTGAACATATTCATAGAGATTTTTCTGTGAACATATTCAGAGATCTCATGAGTATCATAAATAGTAGTACCAAAGTTGACCCTTATTTTCTTGCCTACTATGCAATGCTCATAGAACTCTATTTTGTAGGTCCTAAGACCTTTCAAAAGGCCTTTCTTTATCAGATTTTCCAAAGACTTTTATCCTACATGTCTCAACTGTATATGCCATAGCTCAATAATGTCACTGTTTGCCTCTGAAATGTTCAATTCATCACTTGTACTTCCCTTCGAGTAATAAAAGTACTGACATTGGAATCCTTGAAGAACCATTATAGCCTCATATGTAAACTTCATTGTGCCATCTTCGATATAACTTTATTCCCTTTAGCTTCTAAAGTACCTACATAAATTAGATTTTTCTTTAAAGCTATAAATTCTATCAAATATTTAGAGCCGAATTATTCCTATCCCTACTATGTGAAATGATTAATCATTCCCTATCACAATTACCTCGGATTTTAAATTATGAAAATCTGTAAATCATTCCCTAACAGTACACAAATAATAGGTTGCTCTAGTATCAAATATCCACTTATTTGAACTAGCCATATATGTTGTAGTAGTAATACTTAGTGAATAATCAAATATCCACATATAAGCCTTTGGAAATCTTTCCTCCAATACCACTTTCATGAAAAAACATAGACTCATCTAGGATTATATTTCTACTTCTCGATTTGGATTAAGAGTTTTTTCCACCATGCATATTTTTTTTCCACCATGGAAAAACATACACTCATTACTTCAAGGTGATTTTCAAGACTTTTAACATACACCTAAAGTCATTACACACTCGTCATCTTTCTCCAAATGTTTCACCTCTTTGGTCAAGCAAGATTTGATTTAAGTATAAGCTTTCTTGTCATACAATCCCAAGTTTCTTCGTCATACAAGTATTTTTTATTTTTCAAAATAATATCGATATCAATTTGAATAAGGGCATCCATAACTTTATGCTTCTAGATACCGAAGTTGATTTTTCCATCAAACTTTTCTACATCGTTCTTCTGGTCTCTAATAACATATGTTGAATGATGATGTGACATGTATCACCTCCCACTTAAAGTATTCGCTAAAATAGTCTAGGTAGCTCTCTCTCTAATTCTAAAAGTTTCACTTTCTTTCATTTTCTTATTAAACTGTTCACACTTCAAAGAACAAACTCTATGATATCAATTTAGTATGAATAAATGCACTAGGAAAGTTTTTAGGAGAATGATGAGATCATAACGGTTCCACCTAAAATCCAAACTCCTTAGACTCTTATCGTCGTGTTGACAGAACTTTTCTATACATGCATAAATACACACTACTTGCAATAAACTATCCCCCAAGTACAAATACCCATCTCTACGATATTTGTGAACATTGTTGGATAGTACCATATATATGAACAGTGCCATATACGTGAATAATTTTGTATATCCCAAGTACGAACCTTTAACTCTAATATCACATTTTGTACATGGAATGCGGAGTCAAGCACATCGAATAATTATGAAAAAAATAAAAGACATAAGAATTTAATGTGGTTAGATAATTATGCCTACATCTACGGGAGTAAGAGAAAAATAATTGTATTACTTAACAATTATTAAGGTACAATTTTGAGTAAAGAAACCTCACTTCCCAATACCCAAATACACTTAGAACTCTCACAACATTTAAAAGAAAATTCATTTCAATTGCTCACACTCTCCGATTGCTCCACATTAAACAATTCTTCACTTGAATTGTTTCTCTGACGTTTGGGATAATTTAAGAATGAATGAGGAGTTCTATTTATAGCCAAAATTATAGCACTATTGCACCAACCCCACTTCTTTCTTTAATGTTTTTGGCACCTATGCCCATCCTGCCAATTTGAAAAAACTTGCATGCTACTGTTTCATGCAATTATTCAACATTTGCATGCTAACTTTCCAATATAACCTAAATTTCAATATGCATGCGCAGAGCCTTTTGGGAAAGATACACATATAGTGACTAGCAATCACATCTTATAAGTTAATCAATCATATAATATGCATACATTGCAATACTAAATCTTACTATCAAACATAAATGTTTCATGATATATGTAATAGTAATAATAGTAATCCACTCACAGCTCATGTTTCATTCTGGGGTTTGTTGGGACTCTTGCGAGTTTTTGGATTCTCAAATTTCTCTTAAAATAAAAGGTTAAAAAATAAACTTGTAGAACTGGTATAAAAGCTTATACATATAATGTAAATTAAATCATAACTTCTAAAATTTTAAAAAATCTATTACCAACTGACTCACTAGATATAGATTTAACTTCTCTATTCTATTTCCTATAATATTTCCTTTAATTCCACTTTTTATCTTCTTTTCCCACTCTCGGCTTCTTAATTTCTTTATCCTTTTATTTATTTTGTTATGTTCTTTGTCTTCTCCTTTCTCTTCTCTTTTTTTTTTCTCCCTCTTTTTATTTTCCTTTCCTTTTCTTTTTTTCTTTCTTGTTCTTTTTAGTTTCTTCTTTCTTTGATTGCACTCTTTTGGTTTGATTTGTTAAAACATGTGAACTGCTTCAATTCTTCACTTTATATATGTCACTATCTCTAAGAATGCTTGACAAGCACACCTGTGAAGCATGCATATGCTCAAATTAAAGCAAGCAGCTTTTTGTTGCTTTCGATATCAGCCACATAGCCTCTTTTAAGTTTGCAAGTGCATTACACCCTCTATCCCCCCACCTAGTATTTTAGTTATTTTGAAAGAGATTATTTTATAAATATAGTTTAAAAAAAAGTGAAAACTTTAATTTATTATTTCGTGAATAATCTTAAAATATTAAGGGTTTTAAAGAACTTTTGGCTAGGGCAAGCTATAAATTTGCCGCCAATAATCATACATTCCTTTGTTAATTTTTTTTTTCACACCCTACTGACAACCCACTTAACTTAATTAGCTCTAATTTTCTTTCTCATATTTAGCTCTACATCATATTTAACCCATTGAAAAAGAAAAATAAAGTCAATTCTCATCATTTCTTCTATGCAATGTGATATACATATAAAGAAAGCTTCACAACAAGGAATCCAGATTCTCTCCTTAATCTTTTCTCATTAATAGTTTATCCTCGCTTTCAAGAATCCAATGATAGAAATTGTGCAAATTCAATCTTGTCTTCTTTTTTTTTTTTAATGTCTATCCTTATTTTTCTAGCATCATTTTTTCTTTGCTTACCTAGCTACATGGCAATCAAATTCCTTTTTCAGGGAGATTCAAACTTCAGAACTCTTATTTGTAGCACAAAAGCTTTTACTATCTCAATTAAACGGCACCCAAAAAATTAAGGTGTGTATTAAATTGTAGATATCTTTATTAACACATAAAATCTCTAGAATCTTATATGCACGTTCTACTTTCCTATAATGTAAAATCTACATAAATAGGCCAATTTTCTATTCAATTATTTTCACTTTTCAATTTTTTTTTAAATTAGGGTTGTTGGCCATTCTAGAAATAGTAGTTCCTCTCTTGTAAAAGGACCCATTATTTAATGACTTATAAATTATTATAGAATTACTACAATGATAGGTAAATCAATGTGAATCAAGCCTATATTATCCAAGAGAAAGAAGAGTGAGTCGTGAGTGTTGTAGTGTCTCTCTTGTAAAAAAGGCTATAATGCCTAAAGAAGCTTGGGACACTTTTACAATGATTATTTTCAAAAGAGAATAACACACGGCTATAACTTCTAAAGAATGAGCTATTGTCAATTTCACAGTAGAACATATCAATAAACGAGTTCTTCAACAAGGTATTATAGTGAAATTTTTTATTCTAGAATGAAAAGAATTATTCACCATGGTTTTGAGGCTCAAGCTTATGAACTTTGTTACAATTTTGCCAAGGTTGGCTAACCCAATCAATCACTGAGGAGTTTAAAAATGTTTTTGCCCATTAATAAGCAATTGACAAACAAATGAGTGGAGCCTCAATAAAGAATACCGATAAGAAAAGACAGCGATTTAGATGACATAGTGGAGAAGAATCTAAAGGAGTTGTGGATAATTTAAGATGTTGCCAATCAGTAGAGTTTGATAATGGTGGCCAATGCAAGTCAAAGAATAAGTTTGATGGGAATTGCTACAACTACAAAGAAAAGGGGCCACATGGAAGAAGATTACTGGTCTAAGAAAAATATGAGGAGAGTAATGCTGCTACGTCTAATCAAAAGAAGGATAGTAACTATTAGAGTGATTGGATTGTTAACTCTAGGTGCTCAAATCATATGAGTGGTGATAAAGAGAAGCTTTAAACTATGACCAAGTATAAGGGTTGTTTGGGTAATATCGGGTAGGTCTTCTCGAGGTCCTTCCAGCTCGAATAAAATACCCCGAGGTCAATCCAGCTCGAGCAGAAGTCCCGACCACTGGCACGAAGACGGTCTCACTAGACGTCAAAGCTGGTCAAGGTCGAGGAATTTAGAGCCGTCTGAGCTCCGAGCTCTCTTGCCTGCTCGAGGTCATCAGGCCCAGTCAAGGCTGGACAAGGACGAGGAGCTCGAAGGCTGATCGAGACCCGAGCTCTCCTTTCTTCTCGCTGCAGTCAAGTCATCGAGCACAACTGGGCCACGCCAATCATCGACCAAATGGGACGCGAGACCCGGCTCAAGACAGTCCGACCCGTTTACTCAGAATCCTGCACACCTTTCGATATCTGATCAGGGCCCACATGGTATGGTGGCGGTACTGTTGCCGATGGCCGGCACATACCCCCACGGTGTCATCATTCATTGCGCGCACGCCCGACATGATGATCTGGCCATGTGAGCCATGTTAACAAGACAGCGGCGCATCCCCAGGGAATATTACGCTAATCCCGGCTGTCAGAGGGACCCAGACACCACCAACGTGGGAACGGACAGTCTGGAAAATGAAAGAGCGGGAAAGATCAAGAATAAAAGGAAACGGATGAGTAAGTTGCAGGGGTTGGCAAAATTGAATACAGGTTATACTTCTTCTTCTTTTTCTCTATTGAGATTTTGGCCGGAATATTCTTTACATAGAAAAAGAAGACAAAAACACCCTTCATATCCTTCCGGTCTCTCTAACTAAGAGGGATACAAAAAGACAACTCGATTATTGACTTGAGCGTCGGAGGGTTTTCGCGGGAACAACATCCGGCAACCCCTGACCTTGTTTTCTGTGAGTACAGGTCTGCGAGGCTTCTGTTTTAGTGACGACAGAGGAACTAGAATTGGAAGGCAGTCCTGCTCGAGCTCGAGCTAGCCACGAGCAGAAGATTCTTGACACTATTTGAAGGGACGCGGGAAAACAGCATCAACAAGGGTGGTTGTGTATTAGCCACAACAAATAACTCACGACTGCGCATAGCTCATGTTAGGAGAACAGTTCTAGCACCTTATATAGCCCTAAAAATGTAGCACCTCATGATGTGTACTATATCCTTGATATGAAGAAAAAACTACTATCAGTATCACAATTAACATCTTCAGGCCACTATGTTTTATTTAGTTCGTAAGAAATCAAGGTGTATCAAGAGCTAAAGATCTTAGGGACACCTATTATAGAAAGACAAAGGTTGGAGTTAGTCTATATATTGTCAATAGAGTCTGCTTATGTAGACAAGACTTGAAGAAACAAGATATTAGATTTATGGCATGCCCGATTAGGACATATTAGCTATTATATGTTGAAGGTGATGATGAATAAGTTAATGCTCATAGGTCTGCTTCAACTTGACGTAAGAATAGACACAGTATGTGTAAGGTGTCGATATAGTAAGGCTTACCAATTCTCATATGAGAAAACAAAATTCAAAGCAAAAAAATTATTAGAAATGGTAACTCTAGCATATTTGAGCCTGTTAAGCAACCTTCTATCAGTGACATGAGATACATGAACATATTCATAGATGAATTCTCCAGGTATTTCTAAGTCTTCTTTATGAAAGAAAAATCTGATATATTTTCAATGTTTAAAGAATTTAGAGACATAGTTGAAAGAGAATTAGGAGCCTACGAACTAACAACAGTGGAGAGTATACATCATATGAGTTCTCCTAATATCTTCGAGACTAAGACTATAAAATATGGTATCAGTTCACTTGTACCAATACACCATAACGGAATGACGTAGTAAAATGAAAGAATCAAAATCTAGTAAAGATCTGTTGGAGTATGATACATATAAAGAATATACAAGGGAAATTTTGGTTTAAAGCTATGAAGAAGGTCGCTTATATGATCAATAGACTTCCTCAACCAAAGCTTGGGTTCATATCACTTTACGAGAAGATGTGGAATATAAAGCCTATAGTTAGCCACATTCATGCATTTGACTGTGTGTACTATGTCTTCTTTTGAAGAAAATTTGACAATAAGATAATTTATTGTATCCTCGTCGATATGATAGCCAAAGGAAAGAATAGAGTTATTTTGATCCTACCAGTGGATGATGCTACATAATATAAAATGTAGTATTTGATGAAGCATATTTATGGTAGTCTTAAAAAAAAAAGGGCTACCATATTCAAAAGAAATTAAAGATCAAATGAAGGAACAAATTGCCAAAATTCACTTGAGTTAGGAAGAATATGAGGATTTTAATGGTCCAAGGGATGTAGATATCGGGCATGACAAGGTGCAAAGTCTTTGGAAGACAAGTGTTCACCAAAGTCCTATTGAAGACGAAGAACCAAGAACTCCTGAATCTTAATTTAGAAGATCTAAAATAATGAGAAATCTAAATCTCAGGTACACTAATGTAGTAGTTGCAAAAGAAGAAAAATAAAAGAACTTAAGAAATTTAAAGAAATAATAGACAATTCTTATTGAATGAAAGCGATGAAGGAAGAAATCACCGCACTTAAGCAAAATCAGACTTGGGATTTAGTTCCAAAACTAAAGGATGCAAAACTAATACCTTGCAAATTGGTGTATAAGATTAAACGGTGACCGAATGGTTCATTAAAAAGGTATAGGGCTCGATTGGTAGCTCGAGGATTCTCACGATAGTACGAACTGGATTATGGTGAAATGTTTAGTCTGATGGCAAAGCTCATAATATAAGTGTTTTACTTGCCCTTACAACGAGCAAGGAATGGAAATTATGGTAGATGGATATAAAAATTGTATTTCTACACAGAGAAAAGTTGGTAATTGGGTATATGGATGATTTAATTCTTATTGGTAATGATGAAGAAGAGATTTGGCGTACAAGAGGAAACTTATTAGTTTGCTTCCAGATGAAAAAGTTTGGTCAGCTTAAGCACTTCCTTGGTTAAAAAGTTAATCGAACAAATGGGTGAATATTTATTTGCTAACAAAAATATTCGAAAGACTTGCTGAAGAAGTTTGGAATGTTGGAATGCTGGAATGTAAGCCAATTTTAACTCTGATAGAAATCAATAAAATAATGTGCACACACTAAGGCAAAGATTTACAAGATGGAATGATGTATAGACAATTGGTAGGTAGTCTAATCTACCTAATGCTGACTTGACTAGACATTTCATATGTAATGGGAATAATAAGTCGATACATGCAAAATGCGAAGAAGCCTCAGTTGGAAGCAGTTTGGAAAATACAAAGATATATGAGAAGTTCAATTGGTCTATTATACAAGAAAGGTGAAAGGTGCTAGCTAATTAGCTCTTGTAAAGTTGACTGCACCGGAGAATATGATACAAGAAAATCAACTATTAGGTATGTTGTCAAAATTGAGTTTGAAGTAGTTTCTTAGTGCAGTAAGAGACAACCAACTGTATCACTATCAACTATAGAAGCAGAGTATACAACAATAACAATGGCAGTTCAAGAAAGCACTTGGTCGATGCAATTGATGAAGCTTCTAAACCAACTAGTAGAATACGTAGTCCCACTGTATTACGATAATCACTTCACATAAGGACTAAGCATGTGGAGGTGCACTATCACTTCGTCTGGGAAAATGTTTTAAAAGATGAACAGGAAATGCAGTATGTTAAGAAGAACAATCAAGCTGCAAATTTCCTCATAAAAATTCCTAGTACTGGAAATTTTGAAAAGTTCCGCTAACAGCTCAATATGGATAGAAGGATGAAATTTGTTGTTGAGGGGGAGTGTTAAAAGTCCAACGTCAATTTTAGGATCCAATCTGATTATATTTATTCAAGCTCAATCCATGGAAGATTCAAGAATTGTGTAGAGAATGAGAGATATTTCTAGTAAAAAAAATCTAATGATGATAAAAATATCTATGTCTAGATACTTCTTGAATATTTGATGATAATTATAAAATGTAGTTGTTAAATGTTTGTAATTTAATAATTGTGTGGTTTGTATTAGTTTTAGATTATTATAAACACCCCTAGACTCTTTGTTGTAGGCATCAAATGAAGAGTAAAGAATTAGAAAAAGGCATCAAGTGAAGAGTAAAGAATTAGAAAAGAAGAGTGAACCGTGAGTGCTGTAGTTTCTCTCTTATAAAATAATAATAAAATCCTTTAATTTAGTATAATTCTTCAATTGCCCAAATAATTTTAGTTTTGAACAATTTAATCCTCTTCAGTTTTCAACAAAGTGCATTAAGTGAAAACTTGCCTTTAACCGTGACTAATATTTCTCTAAAAATAATAGGTATTCATAATAGGCAAATATAATACTTATTGCTAAAATAATTGACATTAGCCAATATTTCTTGACTAGTTTATGGCTCACTATTTAATTGTCTCGTTTGTCTTATTTAAATCTTTTAATCCGCATACAGTTGTGGTGATATGCATTCGCTTCAAAAGCCGACCTCATTTGTATTTTGTTTAATTAATTAATTGTCCGACTGGCCTTTCAATTCACAAATATTAATGAATTTTGTACCATGATTATATATAATTTTAAGATTTAACAAAGACCGAATAAATGAAAGCGAAATAAGTCTTTCTCTATTAACAAATACCCACAAATTAAGGCCATTTTTTGTTGCGATTTCTCATACATTTGAAAATTTCAGAACTTGACGTTAAAGAATGACGGTTGCATGACTTGTAATAAGTGCCAATAACAACATTAGCCAATATGGATAGTAATAATAAATTTTATTTGTTTAATAATTTTTGTTAGGTTAGGCCATTACAATAAATTTACTCTATTGGCTAATATTAATAAATTTCATACTCCACGTAATTAAGGTCTCAAATATTTTTAAGCCGCTCATGTCTAGTAGCAGATGAACAAATTTTTTGTTGATTTAAGTTGCATTAAAATATGGCCTTTCTTTAGTATTAAGACTCAATGTGAGCTTAGCTTTTACTGAACACTAAATCAATTGTTCGAATTATTTTCAAATATTGTTATTGTTTAAAATTTCTCTTGGCTAACAATCATTGATTCATAGCTTAGTAAAAACTCAACACAATACTAAATAACCTCTTAAAACCTATGTTGGAATTTATTTAGCTAATTACACCAAAAAAGTCCTTATCACTAATTTCTTTGTCAATATTTACATTCTTATTCTTATTTAAGTATGCATTTAGCTAAAGTCTGAATAGATATAAACGCATATATTTGAATGAAATTTGTTCTTTCAATATCTGAATATAAGTGTTAAGTTATTGGTTTATTTAGAAAGAAAGTATCTAAAATATGATATTTTGACATATATAACCTCATGAATATTAACAATACTTATATTCATTTGTTAAACATATGAGAAATTATAAATAAATTGTTTGATTAGTTTAAAAAATTCGATAATGTGTACCTTAACAAGCATGAAAAATAAAAATATATCTAACAGGTTTATCTTTTGACATTAATATATGATATTTAAAATGTTATTTTTAGTATATTTTACAACATTTTTTTCCTGTTAATTACATAAGCTAAGTAAGAATTGTTTAATAATTTGAATTAAAACTAATGTATTAAATATTATTCAAAACCTATTTGAAAATTTATAATTATAAATAGAAAATAGATGGACCTATTATAATGCACACTCACCTAAAGTCCTATTATGTTTACTCCTTCACATAAAAAAAGATTGCTACTTCTAGATTGCATGCTTCTAGATTGTATGCTTCTAAATTATGCATGCATGTATTTTGTTAACATTTTGTTGGTATGAGGTTGAGTCTATACCCAAATGGGAACAAAAAAGGGCAAGGGACTGGCTATATTTCAACTAAGAAATAATTTTAGTCGAGTACGCAGCCAAGATTAAAGGAATTTTGATAATGTAAAATTTTAGGTGTTACAAGTTGAAAAAACTATATATTATTTTGTTAAAGTATTATTTCAATTTGGAGGCAGAAGCTTTATCGAGTAATCTTCAAACACTTTTATTTAGCTGACCATCTGAGTTTAAATCCTTAGAGAGATAGTATTTAAAAAATTCATAAGGACTTTATCTCATTGGTAACTCAAATGAAATAACAACTACAATCATGAAATCATAACTAACTCAAGATTAAGATTACAGTAAATCAATGCCTATGAGATTTAATAAGTCTGACAGTTATTACTAAGTTAATTAAATCTCATATTTGATCAAGTTAAATGTAGAAATACTACATCAATAAATTCATACATGATTAAGACAAATCACTCAATGAATTTATTACAGTTTATACCTAAATAAAGAGCCCAACTTTATTTATCAACTGCGAACTTAATTTATTTAATCATAAGATAACTTGTATTTATGTCTTTTATGAATGCACATGATGATCGCATAAATACATATAATATGATTAAATGAACTTTACTCAAAATATTAATGCAATTCAAAATATCTGAATAAATACTTGAAATATTTTATTAATTAGACAATCATTATGATTTAAAGAGCACATAATCCCAACAATCATCCACTAGCTCTCAAAGCATATCTGGCAAATTGTACATGCTTGTAGGACTTTAAGTGTAGGTTAAAACATTTCTATATTATTTCCATATGAGATGATACTTCCTCTCAATGTGTTTTTATTTCTTGTGGTTTCTTGGTTCTTTTGATTGAGCCACTACACCATTATTATCGAAAAATAATTTAAGTGGTGCACTTGCAGTAGATACCACCTCAAGATCTCGAAGGAACTTGCGGAGCCATACCGCTTCTTTTGCAGCCTAAGATGTAGCCACATATTAAGCTTCTGTTATGGAGTCTGTGATACATAATTGTTTCACGCTTCTCCAACTAATGACTCCACTTCCTAATGTAAACACATAGCTAGAAGTAGACTTTCCAGAATCCTTATCTGACATAAAGTCAGAATCAATATATCCCACTAGAGTAAGTTCATCACCAGAATACACAAGCATATAATCCTTAGCTTCTTTTCAGATACTTCATTATATTCTTGACAGCAGTCTAGTGATTAGGTTCAGGATTAGATTGATATCTGCTAATCATCCTAATCGCAAAACATGTGTCTGGTCTAGTGCAAAGCATGGCATACATGAGACTTCCCACAACTTCCGCGTAAGGAACTCATCTCATTTTCTCTATCTCCTTAGAAATTTTAGGTGATTAATCTTTAGAGGATAAAATTCCATGTCTGAATGGTAACAAACCAATCTTGGAATTTACAATGCTAAATCTAGCCAATATCTTATCGATATAGACCACTTGAGACAAAGTTATCGTTTTATTCTTCCGGTCTCGTAGCAACTTGATACCAAGAATGTAATTAGCTTCTCCCGGATCTTTCATATCAAATTGTTTTTCTAGCCAACTCTTTATAGTAGTCAATACTTCTACATCATTTCCGATAAAGAGAATATCATCTACATAAAGAATTAGGAGGGCTACAGATTTTCCCTAAATTTTCTTGTACACATATGGTTCATCAATATTCTGAATGAATCCAAATGATTTTATCGCTTGATCAATCCATAGATGGATCTTTGCAACTTGCATACCAAGTGTTCTTGGCCTTTTTGTATGAATCCATCTGGTTGCTGCATAAAGATGTCTTCTTTAAGATGCCCATTAAGAAAGGCAGTCTTGACATCCATTTGCCAAATTTCATAATTTACCACTACAACAATAAAGAGCAGAATTCTGATAGATTTAAGCATAGCAACCAGAGAAAACGTTTCCTCATAATCGATTCCCTCTTTTTGAGTGAACCCTTTGGCTACTAATCTTGCTTTAAATGTTTCCATCCTTCTGTTTACTCCTCTTTTCCTCTTATAGATCCACTTGCATCCAATAGGTTTTACCCCATTTGGTGCCTCTACAAGTTCCCAGACTTTATTGGAATAGATAGATTCTATTTCTTGATTCATACCCATTTGCCAATGTTTAACATCACTATCTATTAGAGCTTTATTGTAACTACTGGGATCTTGTACATGTACATATGAGATTGTTGTATAGGTTTCTCCCAATAACATATATCTTGCTGGTAACCTAGTTACCCTCCCACTATGACTAAGTTCTAAAAATGATATCTGTTCAGGGATAATCCTTTGTTGATCAAATTGTTGCTCTTCGTTCTATTCTGAAACAGGTGTTGAAAGCTGAGTATCAATTTGATCACTTGACAATTCTTCAAGTATTACCTTACTCTTAGGTATGAAGTTTTTCATATAGTCTTCCTCGAGGGAAGTAAAATGTGTGCTCACAATTACCTTCCTATCTTGAGGACTATAAAATAAACCTCCCCTTGTTCCTTTGGGATACCCCACAAACATGCAAACCTCAAAGCGTGAATCCAGTCTGCCTTTGATTTCAGCATATGTGCTGGTGATCTCCAAATTCGAACATGTCGTAAACTTGGTTTTCGACCTGACCATAATTCTATTGGGGTTTTAGGCACTGACTTAGATGGAACTAAGTTCAAAAGGTAAACTGCAGTTTCTAGTGCTAGTCCCCACAAAGAGATAGGTAATTTCGAATAACTAAGCATAGATCTCACCATATCCAAAAGAGTTCTATTTCTTCTTTCAGCTACCCTATTTTGTTGTGGTGTTCCTGGGGCAGTCAACTAAGATATAATCCCATTTTCAACCAAATACTCTTTAAATTCTCTGGAGAGATATTCACCACCTCGATCAGATCGAAGTTTCTTTATGCTCTTATCTAACTGCTTTTCTGTCTTAGCCTTATACTCTTTAAATTTCTCAAGAGCTTCAGACTTGTGACTCATCAGATAAACATAACCGAATCTTGAGTAGTCATTAGTGAAAGTGATGAAGTACTTATAACCTTATCGAGCTTGTACATTGATTGGTCTACATACATCTGTATGTGCCAATTCAAGTGGTACTGTTGCACGCACTCCTTTGGCCGAGAATGGCCTTTTGGTCATTTTTCTTTCTAAACAGGATTCACAGTGTGGCAATGATTCATTTTCTAACGGACCCTAGAGCCCATCTTTGATCATTCTCTGTATCATATTTTGGTTTATATGACCTAAGCGTAAATGCCAAAGGTAGCACTGGTTGGAAGAAATCTTTCTTTTCTTCGATAAATGTGTATGCTCATTATTATCAATTATTGTGTCATGCATAGAAAGGATCATAGGACTCAAATGATATAAATTATCTTCCAATGTACCAGAACAAATAAGTCTATTATTGTAAAAAATAGAAACTCAGGACCCAAAATTTACAGTATACCCTTGCTTTCTCAAACAAGCTACTGAAATTAAATTCTTCTTAATGTCTGGAACATAAAGACAATTATTCAAAACTAAAGTCTTATTATTGAAAGATAATAAAACAGATCTAGTCTTTTCTGCTGACACAAACTGTCCTGTCCCAAGCTGCAGCTTTACGCTTCCTTCACTTAGTTTCCTGAAACCAAAAAAGTGAATTACAAATATGATTAGTTGCTTCTGAATCCAACACCCATGTGTCAACTGGATTCTGAACTAAACAGGCCTCAATAACAAAAATATTACCCATACATGATTTTACAATCTTTGGGCAATCCTTTTTCCAGTGACCCTTCTGTCCACATATAAAGCACTTGCCTTTAGGCATGCCATCTTGCTTTGTTGACAATCTCTTTTTCCTAGGTTTCCTTTTTTTACCTTTGCCTTTTGGCTTAGGCCTAGAAGAATTATTTTCAGCAATATTTATGCTTCCCAGAGATTTCTCAGCACGATAGATCTCTTCAGCATAATGGAGTTCATTCATCAATTCTGTTAAGGTCATGTTTCTTTCGTTCATATTATAATTGACCTTAAACTCTTTGAATGTATCTGGTAGAGATTCTAGCACCATATCAATTTTTGAGTTATCATCGATTTGTGCTCCCTAAATCTTAGCCTCATTCAAATAGTCCACCATTTTGAGGACATGATCATGAACTCTTGTGCCCTTCCCCAGTTTACTATTCATAATACCCTTCAATGCTGCTTGTCTCGCAGAGCGAGTACTCTGCCCAAAAATCTCTTGGAGACTATCCATTATTTCAGTAGCAGTTTCCAAATTCTGATGTTTGGTCTGCAGAATATTAGAAATTGAGGCTAAAATATAGCATTTAGCCATTTCATTGGCCTTTTGCCATTTCTCTTAAAGCCTCTTCTCATTCTATGAGCATTCTCTGGTGGTATTGGGGGGCACACTTGGGTTAAGACATATTTATAATTTTCAGCAGTCAGGACAATATATAGATTTCTTTTCCAATCTATATAATTCTCGCCAGTAAGTTTGTTTTGATTCAGAATAATAGCAAGTGGGCTTAAGGAAGACATTTCTGAAAAATAAAACATCCATGCATTAATATTTAGAAACAATAATATTCACAATAAAAATCTAAAATGCAAAAAACCATAAATGTATTTTATTTTATTGCAACGATAATCTAGTACAGGTTTAGCAAGCTATCCGTTGGGGAAGTCATGCCGCCACTTACCAGACCCAATTAACCATTAGATTATTTACTTTCATGTCGTAACATGATAAATAACTATCGTTATCTTTTAGGGCCAAAATTTTGTTAACAGAGCTTCGTTGGGAAGGTTAATAACAAATTTTGTTGAGTGTATAACCATTGTTTCAATCTACGTATTTCTCATTTCATGTAGCCACCATTGGGGTGATCAACAGATTGAAAAATATTTCGATTTTGTCTTTAAAGAAGTTCATCAAATAAAATGCCTAATATATATACCCTCCGTAGGGAGCATCACCGTATCATGAAGTCGAGGTATATATATAATTTTATTATTGAACTAACAATGGAGCCTGTGTGAAAATTATCTTTGAAAGTTGGTTTTCCTTTAAAACATACATATATTGCTAATTGCATGCTTCCTATAATATTATCTAAGTGATATCTTATATTATTAAGCAATTTTAAATTTCAAACAATATGCATGAATTCATGTTATATGAATGACATATATTATTATGCATAGAGTGGCACTACCTATTCTATATGACATGTTATCATGGTATGTTCACATCCAAAACACAATATATAGAAAAATTAAATAATCTCAATTCATGGTTTTCCTAATAAAAAATATTAACCCTAAGCCTAATCTTCATTGGGCTTCATGTCAATATTTCTTCTCTTGGATTATCTTTGTTGATGGCCTTAGCTAATATGGGCTTTAAATTTATTATTGGTTCAAATTTTTAATTTTAAAGAAAATTGTTGATGCTGTTTTTCCAACGTCCCTTCGAATAGTGCCAAAAACCTTCTGCTCACACTTAGCTCGAGCTCGAGCAGAGCTTTCTTCCAACTCCGATTCCCCTGTTTCTACCAAAACTGAAGTCTCCCGGGCCTGCACTCACAAAGGACAGGGTCGGGGGCCGATGCTCAAGTCAGTGATCGGGTTGTTCTTTGTGTATTCCTCTTAGTTAGAGGGACAGGAAGAATGGAAGGGGTATTTTTTCCTTCTTTTCTAAATAAAGAATATTCCGGCAAAAATCCAAGTGGAGAAAATGAAGAAGAAGCAGAACCTATGTCAATTTTCTCCACCCCCGCAACTTACTCGTTCGTTTCCTTTTATCCTCCACTTTTCCCGCTCTTTCTTTTCCAGACTGTTCGTTCCCACGTCGGTGGTGTCTGGGCCCCTCTGACAGCCGGGATTAGCATGATATTCCCTGGGGATGTGTAACTGTCTGGTTAGCATGGTTCAAATGGCCAGATCATAGTGTCGGTCATGCGTGCAAGGAATGATGACACCGTGGGGGCATGTGCCGACCATACCATGTGGGGCCTTGATCAGGTATCGAAAGTTGTGCCAGATCTCCGATAAAATAGTTTGGACTGTCCTCAGCCAGCCGTATCCGGGTTTTGCGTTACTTCTGTTCTATGACTGACGTGGCCTAGTTATGCTCGAGGACTTGAATACAACGAGTAGAAAAGTGAGCTCGAGTCTCGACCAGCCTTCGAGCTCCCCGATCTTGACCAGCTTTGACAGGGCCAGATGTCCTCGAGCAAGTAAAAGAGCTTGGAGCTCGGATGGTCCCGAACTCCTTGACCTTGACCAGTTTTATCGTCTAGTGAGTCCGTGTTCGTGCCAGCGGTCGGGACTTCTGCTCGAGCTGAATTGACCCCGGGGTGTTTTATTCGAGCTGGAATGGCCTCGAGGTGACTTGCCCGATATTACCCAAACACCGGCTAGTCCTCGAGCGAGATAAGTCGCTAATTCGCCCATGTTTTCTAGCTGTCTTCCGCTTCCATCATTTCTCGTTTAACGCGGGACACGTGGATAGATCCCGGCCATGCGTTTGAATTTCAAAGAGACGTTACTCGAACGGTCGCGTCTCTTGAGACGCACATAGTCAGCCGAAAAGACGTGTCTCCCCCTTTAAAAAACCCCTAATTTCTTCACATGTATCTCCTATTGCTTATTTTTTTCTTAAACCCCAAAATTAATCCGCTTGCAACTATTCACTCATCTTCTTCTTCTGCGTTAGAGCGATTTCCGGCCATATATACTTCTTCCTGTATTCAGGTATAAACCTCTCTTCTATCTCTTGCCACCGTTCTGTTCTTGCTTCCTCTGGATTTCTGGTTCCAATTTGGGTAGACTATAATTTTAGGAAACAATGTCAAATACCCAGCAAGGCCGTAGAAAGTTACCCTAGGAATCTTCCTCTTCTAGCGAAGTAGAGCCCCTTAATGTAGTTTCGGTGAGAGATTCTAGTCCGGAAAGGGATTTGCCCGCGACGGAGACCCAGCCGCATCAAGGGGAGAGGGCCAGCAAGAGGTCAGAGGGTAGAGGGTACCTAATTGACCTTATGAGGTGTGAAACCACACATTTAGAGTTGAATAGGCTTAGGCATTCCAACCGTATACCCGACAGTGTGGAGTTGCGGTTGTAGGGCAAGGGTGACATTCCCAGCCGTCCCCCTCAACGGTATCCTACCTTTCACCTGGAGTGCTTCAATTGGGGGGTCAGGCTGCCTCTCCAGCCTTATTTTGTCCGAATTTTGTCCAGATTCCGGCTGGCCCCAGGATAGTTGAACCCAAACGGGTGGAGGGTTTTGTCTGGCCTCTTTATTTTGTGGAAGTGGTGCAATTTGGGTGAACCCTTGGTGGATGAAGTAAAGCACCTTTATCAGTTGAAATGCAGCTCGAAAGATGCTGGGTGGTACTACCTCACCTCCAGCTTGAAGGGCAAGAAGCCCATCACCGATCTCTCCACTTCTGGGGTTAAGTGGAAGAGTAAATTCTTCTTTGTTGGGGGAGATTGGGCAGCGCTCGGGATCGCTCGGATCCGACATTTTACTCCGATCGCTTATCGCTATCGAATTTTCATTTTAATTCTTCTGCTCGTACCTGTTCTCACTATTCTGCCTTGGCTATTTTTGCAGTATCTTGGGTGCATCCTACAGAATTGGGGAAGAGCTCCGAGCACACGTCAAGACAGCACTTGACAACTCGAGCTCATGCAGGAGTTGCTTACATCCCAAAATTTTGTTGAGTTCAGCCTGGTAGCAGAAGAAAGCATGAGGGAGGTGTTTGACATTATGCAGAGGCGTGTAGGGACTGTCGGAGGTGCGAGCAGCTCGAAGAGGCCCCAAGCTGATATAGATGCTCCGCTTTTACCTACTCGGACGTCCTCTTCGGCTCGGGTGGTAGAGCGAGTAGAAGAGGGTCCTCCTCGCAGACGTCCGAGGACTGCAGCCCCGCTCGGCCTTAGCTCGAAAGCGTGCAGGAACGGGATCGGCCTAGCCGTGCCGAGCCTTACATCAGGAACTTTACCGGGGAGATGAACGACAGGTTCCTAGATGGACTGGAGTCTCATGATGCTGACGAGATGTTTAGTGCTCTCCAGCGCCTCTCCTCCCATACTTCAGCTGCTGTGACCAGCTCAGGGCCAAAACTCTGGATTCTCAAGAGCAGCTTCAAGTAGAGATTTAGAGCTTGAAGCAGAGTTTTGATTATTTGAAGGAGGAGAACATGAAGCTTCAAGAGGAGAACTCCACCCTCATGAATAAGGCAGTGGTGTCAGACTCCAAGGCTACCCAATTCAAGAGGGAGCTATCCCTTGTCCGGGAAGAGCTTCTCGAGGCTCGGATGGACTTGGACGTTCAGAGGCTTGCTTTTGAGAGGACCGTGGAGGGGGAAACTTTTCGTCTCCAGGGGCAAGTGGATGCTTTGAAAGTCCAGCTAGCGACCGAGTACAACGATGGGGTGGCTTTCAGCTATAACTGCCTCGTGTATGCCTTGGGCAAGGTACACCCCAAGGTCGACCTGTCTAAGGTCCAAGTGGGTGTTACTGAGTACATGCGCATTCACGACGTCCCCATCCAAGAGTCTGAAGCTTCTCCATCTGAGCCCCCGACTGAACCAAGGGAGGTCGTTCCTCCTGCTGCTGATGCTCCTCCTGCTGCTGCTGATGATAACCCTCCTGCTGCTGCTGATGACGCCCCATCTGCTGCTCCTGAGCAATTAATTTCTGCATCTACGTACATGAACTTGCGTTTTACATTTGGTGTATGGGATTGGCTTTATGTACTTGCTAAGTGGAAATTTTATAAGTGTTAGGCTTTTCTTTTGTTTTTTGCCCAAGTCTGTTACTACTTGTATCATCTTTTTAACTTATGCGTGGTAAAGATTTTCCTTGATTTGCGCTGAAAGCCTTTTGTTTGTCTCGTGAGCTCGGTTTACTTGAACCGACGTTTGGTTCGTGCTACATGGCTGTTTATTTTGGGAGCTCATTTGGCTCGAGGCCGAGTTTGGCTTATGTTTAAATATTGTGTTATCTCCTCGCATCCTACTGGCTCGAGCCTGCAATCGGCTCGTGCTGGGCACAGTCCCGTCTTAAGCTAGACTTTGGGACTTCTAGCCTTCGCGTTGTCTTCATGAGTTTCTTCTGCTCGGGCCTACAATTAGCAACGCTTGGCACCGTCCTGCTTAAAACTTAGGCTTTGGGACTTCTAGCCTTTGCGTTCTTTATGAGTTTCATTTGCTCGGGCTTGCAATTGGCCACGCTTGGCACCATCCCGTCTAAAACTTAAGCTTTGGGACTTCCGCCTGCTCTTCATGAGCTTCTCGGTCTGCATGGCAGCTTCTCCGTCTAAAACTTGGCTTGGGACTTTGACCTTCGTGTCTTAATGAGCTTTTCACTGCCTTGGCCATCTGCATCTCGCCTAAAACTTAGGCTTTGGGACTTCTGACCTTCGCGTTGTCTTCATGTGCGTTTTTACTCGGGCCTGCAATTGGCCACGCTTGGCACTGTCCTGCCTAAAACTTAGGCTTTGGGACTTCTGGCCTTTACGTTCTTCATGAGCTTCATCTGCTCGGGCCTGTAATTGGCCATGCTTGGCACCATCCCGCCTAAAACTTCGGCTTTGGGACTTCTGGCCTCGCGTTGTCTTCATGAGCTTCTTCTGCCCGGGCCTGTAATTGGCCACGCTTGGCACCGTCCTGCCTAAAACTTAGGCCTGCACTCACAAAGGGCAGGGTCAGGGGTCACCGAGTGTTGTCCCTGCGAAAACCCTCCGACGCTCAAGTCAGTGATCGGGTTGTTCTTTGTGTATCCCTCTTAGTTAGAGGGACCAAAAGAATGGAAGGGGTATTTTTGCCTTCTTTTCTGAATAAAGAATATTACGGCAAAAATCCAAGTGGAGAAAAGGAAGAAGAAGCAGACCTTGAGTAAATTTTTTCTACCCCGCAACTTACTCTTCCGTTTCCTTTTATCCTTCACTTTTCCAGCTCTTTCTTTTCCAGACTGTCCGTTCCTACGTCGGTGGTGTCTAGGACCCTCTGACTGCCGAGATTAGCGTGATATTCCCTGGGGATGTATGACTGTCTGGTTGGCATGGTTCACATGGCCAGATCATAGTGTCGGTCATGCGTGCAAGAAATGATGACACCGTGGGGCGCTTGATCAGGTATCAAAAGCTGTGCCAGATCTCTAAGAAAATGGTTTGGATTGTCCTGAGCCAACCGTATTCGGGTCTTGCGTTACTTCTGTTCTATGACTGACGCGGCCTAGTTATGCTCGAGGACTTGAATACAATGAGCAAAAAAGTGAGCTCGAGTCTCGACTAGCCTTCGAGCTGCTCGACCTTGACCAACTTTGACAGGGCCCGATGACCTCGAGCAAGTAAAAGTGCTCGGAGCTCGGATGGTCCCGAACTCCTTGACCTTGACTAATTTTATCGTCTAATGAGCCCGTCTTCGTGCTAGCGGTCGGGACTTCTGCTCGAGCTGAATTGACCCCGGAGTGTTTTATTAGAGCTGGAATGGCCTCAAGGTGACCTGCCCGATATTACCCAAACAAAAATTTGAAATAAAATTTTTGGACCAAAAATAAATTTAACTTGTTTAAACTATATCCATGCATTTTAATCCATTAAGCCCAAAATTTATTGGACTTAAAACTAGGATTTTACCAAGCCCAAAACTATTTTTGGACTTAAACGCATTATAGTAAATTAGTTTTGCCCAAGCCAAATATATAGGACTATAGGGACCTGAGTGATATTTAACACTCCAAAACTCTACCTGTATAATTTTCTTCTCCGCCGCCATCAACAAAACGTAGAGCTGCCGTTCACTGTCTTCTACGTTCTATGCTTTTGCTGGAGAGGGAGCTGCTGCCACGGGGCAGCTGTTGCGCGCGCTGCCTGCAGCATGAGTTGCTGCTTGCAGCATGCGTTGCTGTTGCGCGCGAGAGGCCTGCCGTTGCAGACGGGATTGGTTCTGCTTTGTGGCTTCAGCGCGCGCGAGCGCTGCGTGCTACACCAGTCCCGCGTGCACGCTGCATGCTGTGCGAGTCCAGCGAGCACTGCGTCTCGAAATTTTTTTTTATTATTTTTACAGATTACCACCTCAATATTTACATAAAATTTAAAAACATAAAATTAAATCAAAAGGGAAATATGGTGATAATAGACCACCCCTTTTATTACAAATTCAAAACGAAAATACAAACAAAATTCGAACCATGATTTGAAACAATCCAAGCATGCTTTATTCATATATTAACAAATAATATATATCTAAATAAATTGTGCCACTCTAATACATAATTAACAAGATAGATTTCTTAAAAAATTCTTATAAATTATTATGATATGGCTCTGATACCAATTGAAGGGAATAAAACTAGGTTTTTCAATATTTCAATAAAAACCTTTTTGGACCGATCTCATACAACATATAAGAATTAAGTAATCTAGAAATTCATACCTTTATGTTTTGAGAAGATGAACAATTGAGAGTTGTAGATCTGCCTCCAAACGATCTTCCAGGCTATGACTCAAGTTTGCTCAACACTGGACGTGTGGGCGTCTGTTTCACCACTCCCCAATTGTAACTGGCTCATCTTTGATGTCTTCTTTAATTTTTCTTAAAAAACTCTGGGGTTCTCTCCTATCTGTTTTTAAGAGAATAATGCCCCTTTTATAATATCTTATGAAAAACCCTAGTATGTTAGGATTATGATTTCTATTTAAAATAGAATTCATCTTTTAACTATCTCTCTACTTACGTAAAAGTGGAAGGAATGTGTAACTAACTAGGAGACCACCTTGTAAAATATTACAAGCCCCCATTTACACTTGAATATAACACATTAGGCCTTAACAAATATTATAAATATGATTTTCATCTAATATGCCAATTTTCTTGCTTTTGGGTCCAGTGATGGTGATGTCAATTAAATGAGTTAACCCGGGGATCATTTGGGAACATACAACAGTGGCTACAATAATTAAATTTGTAATTAAACAAATATAATTATTTAATTCCAATTCTACTCCATTATAAGATTGAAAATGACCTCCATAATTGTATGCTCGAATATAATTCGCCCAAGCCACATTGATTTCTTTACTGCACAATCCTTTGTACCACATCGTTAATTTAAATTGATATCTCAACTGTCCAATCAATTTAATTACATCTTGTTCCTTGATACTTACTGGTTTTCTCTAATGATCATTTTCAACATACTTATTTATGTTGAGACACTCTGGCGAGAGAATTCTATGATCAAGTACTGAAAACCCATCAAGAGATGTGTCGTACAAATTCTATGTTGTTAATCTACAATTTCAATAATTGTAATTGCTCCCACCAAGATACCGGGCAATCTTAACTACATGTGTCATACCCATTGGTAACTCAAATGAAATAACAACTACAATCATGAAATCATAACTAACTCAAGATTAAGATTACAGTAAATAAATGCCTATGAGATTTAATAAGTCTGACAGTTATTACTAGGTTAATTAAATCTTATTGTGATCCAGTTCAATGCAGACATACTACATCAATAAATTCATACATGATTAAGACAAATCACTCAATGAATTTATTACAGTCTATACCTAAATAAAGTGCCCAACTTTATTTATTAACTACGAACTTAATTTATTTAATCATAAGATAACTTGTATTTATATCTTTTACGAATCCACATGGTGATCGCATAAATACATATAATATGATTAAATGAACTTTACTCAAAATATTAATGCAATTCAAAATATCTGAATAAATACTTGAAATATTTTATTAATCAGAAAATCAATATGCTTTAAAGAGCACATAATCCTAACAAGATTTAGGTGCATGTCTGTAAGGATCCCCACCTTAGATTAGATTAAACGTATATATTTCGATTTGATTCCGTGACTTATTGCTTCTATTAAAAGAGTTAAACTGATTTTTTAATGAATATTTTACTTATATACTTATTAAAAAAAAAGAAGAGAGAATTGGTAAAACCTGTATCAATTTTTTAGCCTCAATTTACTCAAACTAACTTGACCATGCTTTGGATATGTTAGGTATACAATTTAAAATCATTTTGTATATAAATTTTTTCATTAAAATGAGTAAAACAGCAAGGACTATACCTGCAGAGGTTGACTTAAAAAAAAAAAACGACTCAACTAATAAAATCTGTTTTTAAATCCTCAAATCTTTCTAATGAACTTCTTTATGCCAATTCCCTCAAAAGCTCGTGAGGTTTAAAATTACAAAAACATATAAATCTTTTGTTTGGTCATTTGGGAATCAAGAATCAAGAATTTTGCAATGGTATCCATCGGAAAAGGTACCTTTATAATCCTCTCCTCCTCAAAGTTTTAACTTGTAGCTTATCTTGGTTATAATAATAATACTTTCTAAAATCAAATTTAATGTTTCTGTTTCGAAAATATTCTGTCAAATTAATTAACAATCATACTTGATAAACTCACCACTAATGGATGCTTGATTTCTATATACAGTTAAAAGAGATTTTCCACCACCAGCTCACTTCATCATGGAAATAGAGTCATACTCCCAACTCTTCACGAAATTTGACGATAGATATCAATCTGGTATCTTTGAAGCCGGTGGCTACAAATGGTGCGTTATTCCAATTTTAATTTCAACTTAATAAAACAAGTTAATTTGTAACATATGCGTTTTGTGTTGGTATTAGCAGGAGATTGGTTTTTTACCCTAATGGAGACAAGAAAAGGAACGCCAGTGGACATATTTCACTGTACTTGGCAATAGATGAGGCCAATAATCATCCTGATAACGATTGGAGGGTTTATGTCAACTACAAATTTTTTGTGCAGGACCAGAAAGAGAACAAGTACTTGCCAATCGAAGGTAAGAATTGTTTGTTTTTTAGGTGTCCCAGAGTTGAGTCCCTTGAAGATATTTTGAGTCTAGTAACTATTTTCACATGCATGTCCATTTTTTTTCTATTGTCTTACAGCCATATTCAGCTCTAACATTATATGAAATCTCACAGATCTAATTTAAGTGGAGGGTTGTCTAAGCCTTATATACTTAACACAAGTTCATTCTTAGAAGATGTCTATCAGTGTTCATATAATTTTACTAAAGCATTATTTTTCTAAGCACATATAATTTTACTAAAGCATTATTTTTCCATCAAGATCCAACTCATGCTTGATGAACATTTTCCTAAATTTTTGTAGAGGCCAAAGGTGTTGTGAGGGAATTCAATCGCATGAAGAAAGAATGGGGTTGTGACCGATTGTTAAGCCTTGAAGCTTTCATGGAGCCTGCGAATGGATACATTGTGAACGATTACTGTTCATTTGGAGTTGAGGTTTTCGTTATTAGGCCTACTGGCTGCGGAGAAACTGTTTCTATGGTTAGTGTTGAACCTGCTGAAAGTACTCACACAAGGGAGTTCCGTAACTTCAGAAAATTAGCGTACGCGGGAAGTCAATATTCTGAAAACTTTACTGTTAAAGGAAGAAAATGGTACAATCTACTATATTATATGTCATTAAAATCACGCAAAGCTAGCCTGTAAGTTGATTGATAAAAGTATTTCAAATTTTTAATTTCTTCTGACGATTCCAGGAAGATAAAAGTTTGCCCTATGGGAGAAGGCTCTGAGATGGGCAGATCCCTTGCTCTTTACCTCATTCTTGATAAAGAGGAAAGCATTCAACAGAATGGGAAAGTGTATGCTAAATTCAAGCTGCGAGTATTGGACCATCGCCGGAAAAATCAGTCGGAAAAACAATGTAATCAATGTCTTATGGACTTTTCATTTACAATTTCTTGATTTTTTTAATCTTTTTTCAAGAGTTTGTCGGTTTATAACTCCACAAAATCTAATTATTTTCTTGCAGTGAGTCATTGGTTTTCTACTGAAAATTCAAGAGACTCAGTATGGGGCTCCAATGAGTTTGTGCCACTAATGGATCTTTATGATCCAGGATGCGAATACCTTAATAATGATGGTACTCTAATCGTTCAAGTAGATTTTGTTGTTGTTTCTGACTTCAAATAAGGTTCTTCTTGTCATTTGCTGTACTTGTTGTATGGTTACTGCTTACCTGCTTCAAACAATTTCCAGTAATAATTGTTCAAATGCTTGCTTATTTAAAATAAAGGGTTCATATATATTGGAATGAGGTTGATTGAGTAATCCTACTAAAATTGTTTGATGTAATGCTATTTGATTTACGGATGTATTTGTTATTAGAAGGAATGAAGTACCGTTTATGTTATTTCCGTATTGATTTTCCTTTGTTCACTTTTAATTAAGTTGAAGGATTAACTTTTTCTTTTTTCAGTTATTATTGTTTGTTCTGATGCTAAATTTCTAAGCTATACTCAAAAGTGTTGGAGAATTTGAAGGATGAAACACAAAACTTATTAGAGAAAGTTCAAGAACATTACAAGAATAATTCACACACTCTCACAAATCCCTCTCAAGGGCTTTGTTATACTTTTTATACTTTCTTACTCTTAGACTTATATTTCACAACACAATAGCATAAGTATTTATAGTGAATAAAACACAAACATAATCATAACAATACACATCACCTAGCACATTCCACCAACCTTTCATCATAACACCAAACATATTCCACTCATCTAACATGCTCTAAAGGAATCCTTTAATGGCATCAAATGTGTAAAGCAAACCTCCACTCAACATTGTAAACCCATGATGATGAAGCACAATGATGATGAAGCATGATGATGGAGCATGATGATAGAGGGCCATGTACAACTCAACACCTTATTATTTTGTAAACAAGTTTATTGTTTTCAACGAAAAGTTGGCTTAAGGGTTGAAATTGTCTAAGTCTTGTATGTTTTACGTAAGATTTAATTTCAATTGATGTCGGATAATGTCCCTAGCTAACACCTTTGGTCACATACAGAGCATTCTTTTGGTATGGCCCACGTCATGTGGAAGAGTATTTGTGGGCCCACTCGTGGGTGTATTTTACTTTGATACCATTAAAATAAACGCAATATATAATATGGTCTACATCACATGTTTAATCTATAAAAAAAAAAAAATCACGTGTGTAAAAATATTTTGAAATTAATTTGACAAAAATAATCTAGGTTGTATAGTTTTGACCTTCAAACATCCTCGAGAAAAGGACATGTTACGCTTCAAATGCATCTCTTAAAAGGAGGAAGATTACTAGTTTTTTCTTTATTGAAACTAGTATATAATATTTTCTTCCTATTGCTTTTCATAATACTCGATAATCTCTCATGTCACCATAATTTTATAGTATTATCCATAATTTCATATATATTTTTATTCATATTTATTAGAAACTAAATAAGTCGTGTAAATACTTAAAATAAGAAATATAAATTTGGGTATGAATCATTTTTATTTTTTAAAATATATTTTCTTTATATTTTATATTCTCAAGATCGAATATCAAGCAAATGACTTATTTATCTCCTTTTTTCTTTAAATTTTTGTGCCTGGAGGGTCGTGGGTATTATAAAAATAATATGAAATAAGTAGTATATATTAATTTCAGGAGAGGGAAAACTTGCAATCTCCCCTTAAAATAAATGTGTAAACTGTGTATAGGTATAAATAATTTAGTTTATTTCCCACAAGAGAATAAACTTGAGTAATTGTAAAAGGGAGAATGATACTTTGTTCCAGTTATAATCTCTAATTTAAAAATAATGACAGAAAAAAAAAAGCATGGGTGACATTTCAACAAATAAAATAATTAGTTTTAATTTTAAAACTCTCATCAATTTCTATAGAAAAGATATTGAATCCCATGCACCTAATTTATACGCAAGAAATAACTTGAAGAGTTAGAACTATTATTGGCTAATACGGGATAATATATTATTATAAAAAATAATTGTAATGAGTTGATAATTGAAAAAAAAATTGCACCATTGTGACAAGTGTGCATAGAAAGAACCTCTTATCTTTAAAATTCTTACTTTTTTATAAGTGAGTATCTATATATAAGCTCAAAATCTTAGGCTTATTTTTTTCATTTGAGATAAACTTTATTTTTCTTTTAAATTTTTAATATTAAGGGTGCACTTTAAGACACAATTTATCACTCATTCAAGCATCATTTTAAGCATATATATATAGCATTTCAAAATGTTCGTGGCATAGAATCTAAAACCTTTAAGATTTGCCACTTTGGTTAAGTAGATCTCACTCAAAATCTGCCCTCAAAAATAACATATTATATGCTAATGTTTCAACATTTATATCCTCAAACACACATCCTATCACGTGCAAGACAATCCTTTTGCTAGTCTTTGTCATTGGAAATGTAGTGTGAACTTATTCATTCATGAATTTAGCTCTAATACTATATAGAAAATTAACTCAACAATGAGTTAACTCAAGAATTGAGGTTTACCTCAAGCTTAAACCATTAGCATTCTCAACCGATATGAATAATATTATAACAAAACTCACATTTATGGTTTACCTTTCGACAATGAGTCTTTTTTTTTTTAAAGTTTCAACAGTAAAAAAATAAATGATGTAATAAAATTTTTTCAAGGATCTATTTGTGAAAATTACAAATGTCTAGGAAGGATAAAAGTGTTAATCTCCGATTATATAATAATATATTAATTTTTATGCATGAAAATATTTACACAGCCTATTTACTAAATTGGTGTGAGTGTCATTAAATTAAATACCAGTTCTTACAATCCAATTACATTGGATGTGGTTTGAATAATAAGATAATTAAACTTATAATTTTCAGACCATGAAACAAAGGATAAAGTATTACCCGAATCCACCACTTAGGAATAAAAATTTTACACTTCTGTTGCTGAACCCCGGTCCAAGCAATTGATCCGCTGGCAGTTTGGTGAAATAGCCGCATAGTCCCCTTTTTTCTTCATAATTAATTACATAGACTTTTTTAAATAAGTGTTATACTCAGATAAAATATAATGAGAATACATTACTATAGTCAAAAGGCCGCATAAATTTCTTAAACGAGTCTATATGACCAGTTCTAAAAATTAAGGGATCTTCTTGATAATTTTTTCAAATAGTAGGTATGTAACTGTCCTTTCCACAATTTCATAAATTTTCTTTTGACAAAAAAAGGAAAAAAAATTAAAAATTTTAATTTTTAATTAATTAATTTTTTGCACTCTTGCACCCAACACAACAGTTTCATTAATTCCTCTTCAAATTCTATCATCTGGCCCCTAAGTCAAATACATAGATCTATAGCATTATCTGATAACATACTTTTATGCTTCTATTAACATACTTTTATGTAGTTTTTTTATTTTTAATAAATTTTGTTCCACTTATTGCAAAAGTAGATATTTTCGTTGATTTTATTCTATCCAAACATTATAAAGTGGTGGCTTTGGGTTTTGTTGTTGTTGTTATGCATTATGATGTATTTTTCTTGTAGACTAGAAGCTTCTCAATTTCGGATATAGAAATATACATGTTAAAAATCGGTTATGAAAATCAGTTACAATAAGAGATTTATTACTTTATCGGTTGGTACTTATGAATTTCTGAAAGAGATAAGGAATATTTCTGATAGTAATTTAATAGATACATCTATTAGTTGAATCCCAATATGCTATCCTTCATCCTATGCATTCGTAAATATTCAAGAGCTCAGTCTTTAAATTACAGCTGAGGAGAGATCCCCTCTCTCCCTATTTTTTTATTACTGCAGCCAAGTTTTTATCTCGAGGATTAGACCACTTATATTCTCAATATCCCTCCTTGAGTATGCCATGGCTACTCTTATGCATGTTTCCCATTTGAGTTTTACTGATGATATTATTAATTCTGCAAATGGGAGCAGATGTAGTCTTCATCACATTATGACTTTTTAACACCAATATAAGGTTGTATCAGGTCAATTGATCAATTAGCTAGGAAACAGACCTCGAATATCTGGGTAGGCCAATTGGCTCCGTTCATATAGAGGAAAGCTTATGCCTATACGACACTTTTTCCCTTCCTGCCATTTCGTATGCTTTATGTCCTTAGACCACTTACTGCATTAATTCATAATATTGAGCAGTTGTTCACTAAATTCTTATAGAGAAATACAGATTCTAAGTGGCACATCCACTGGTGCAAATGGCCATCTATTTGCTTTTCAGTGGCTAAGGGTGGTCTAGGAATTCCTTCTTTTTCAAATCTAGCTGAAGATTTAGTAGAGAATTCCAAGTATTGTAAAATTGAGCACCCATGCATGGTTCAATTTTGATACCTTACTTCCTGCTTTGGCAATGCTTATACTTCATTCATTACGTTGCTGAGTCTCATATACATTGTCTGATTAGATCTAGTAATAGTAGCTTTTAATACGACTGCTGGTTGGGCTCTATGCCTCTCTTACTATTTAATCCTATTGCTGCTTCTATGGTTCTTGTATGTTTCGTTTGGCAGGGTATAGTTTAGGATATAGGTATACTATTGTCTGTTCTGCCTACTTCAATGGTCGAGTAGATTTTTTTTGCCTCTATTTTTTGTGTCAGATTGGATATGTTTCGTTGAACTTTATCTAGGGATAAGGATTTTTCTATAAAGATTGTTTTGTAGATTGTTTGCAAACATCATATCCAGAATGAGATTTTTTTTTTATATTTGGCAGCGACATATTCCTTCCAGGGTTCTTTTTTCTTATAGTGGTTACTATATGGCTTTTTTGCCACAAATGGTACCTTGAGCTTGAGCATTTTTGCATGGTTTCCTGGTGCCATTGTGGTCAGTCTATTGAGATTGTCAAGCACTTATTTTTAGATTGCCCATTGGTTAGGCTGGTCTTGTGGTGATTCTATTCTATAATTAGTATTTGATATCTTCCTTTTACTAATCTTGAGGTGGATTTTGCTACTTCTCATTGTTCAATGCGGTGGGAGTTTACTTATCTTATTGGCCAAATTCATGATTTATCTTCTAGTCCTTCTGTTATTAGCACAAATATATTTTGTAAGGCAACAACTGCTCCTGACTTCATTGCCAGTTGGGCATGTACTTATCAGACTTATCAGTAATTCTTTAATTCCATGGATCTTCCACCTGGTGTGTTTGGTATTCTTCATTTGGATGTTCTCAAGTTCCCATATGTTCAATGTTGATTTGCTTTGATGGCTCCTTTTTTGGAATTGTTTGTTGCTTGTTAATTTTACTTTTTAGAGGTTTAGGTTCATGCCTTCCTCTTTATGTTTCCTTCATTATCTTATTTATACTACAATTAGGAGTCCAACTGAACTCTCCACCTCCATAGCGGTTTAAAAAAAATTATCGCTGAGTTTTTCATGGAAGGTAAATCTGCTAATTGCTTTATTAATGTTTACATTAATCTTTATTTCTTTAAGAACACTCGTTAAAAACTATAACTTTTGTTTTTAACTCTCTAAAATTGACATATTTTGCTGTTTTTCTCTTGATGCTTAAACAAAAAACATGACGGGGTATTTATGCATATCATATATCGATCACGATCATTCATTAAAACCTACCACTCACCTACTTCACCAACCACATCAACCTTATCTACTATAAGAAACTTCTATAAATTGGGCTTGGATTTCTTCAAGTTGGCCCAAGTTTATATTCCAACACCAACCCCCTTGATCCTGTGAAACAAGAAATTTCTAAATTTTACAAAGTCTTCTTATTGAGTGGCTTTGTGAAGATATCAATTGCTTGATCTTATGATTTCACATACTAGACTTGCACTTCTTTTATTGTAATACATTCCCTTATTAGCATAAATCTTGCTTAACTCTTCTTATAGCAAACATTAGTCCTTTAACAAATTTCTAAGCCAAATTGCATGCAAAACATTTGTTGTAGCAGCTATGTACTCAGCTTCACAAGTGGAAAGTGTGACAATTGGTTACTTCTTTCACTTCTATGTGAAAGCAGTATCTCCCACGAAAAACATAAAATCACTGATACTCTTTCAATCATCTATATAAGTACTTCAGTCACTATCACTATATCCAAGCTTGTAATCATTAGAAACTAAGTACAACAAGCCACGGTTGATTATGACTTTTAAATATTGAAGAGTCTTTTGTGGCATTAAAATGGGTGATAGTTAAAGTTTTGATGTGATGACTAACTAGTACAACAACACAAAGAATGTCAGGCCTTGTACAAATTAAATAGTGCAGACTTCAACTAGAATCTTCAAAAGTGTTAGATCTATTATTTCTCCTCATTATGCTTTGACAACTTGACTTTGTATCCCACTGGTGTGGTTAGTGGCTTACAATTATTCATTTCGAACTTTTTGAGAATCCACTTTGCATAACTTTCTTGTCATATGAAAATATCATCCACTTGTTGCTTAACTTTAATGTCCATATATTCTATCATCACTCTAATGTCTGTCATCACAAATTCTTTTATTATCATTTTCTTGAAGTCATCGAACAATCTTGAATGGGTTTTGGTAAAAATCAAATCATCTATATACAAGCATACAATTAAAATGTCTCCATCTTTGACTTTAACATAGAGAGTATGTTCAATTCTGTTATTCTATGCCCTTGGTGCTTGCTTTAACCCATATATGGCATTCTCTAACCGCAGAACTTTATCTTCATATCCTTTCACTACATAGCCCAATGGTTGATCAATGTAGACTTTTTTTCAACAAATCCATTTAAGAAAGCTAACTCTCATTTAAGAAAACTTTATCTTCATATCCTTTCACTACATAAAAAGATTATGAGCACGTCTGGACTTTGATCAGGCTAATTCTTATGGTGTCTTGTCCCTCTCATTGAGCTCTTTAATTTGATATGACACTGATATATGAAGAACATATTACTAGCTCTAATACCATTGTTGGATAATTTTAAAAATGAAACACTCGAAACATTTTTTATTACTTCAAGAACACTTCTTAAATACTACAACTTTTGTTTTTAACTCTTTACAGCTGAGAGGTTTAGTCTTTTTTCTCTTGATAATGCTTAAATTGAATACATGTTATACATATCATAATTCAATCACAACCATTCATTTATTCAACTACCATACAAATCATAATCATTCATTAAAATCTACCACTTACCTGCTTCACCAACCACACCAACCTTACATACCATAAGAAACTTCTATGAATTGGGCTTTGATTTCTTCAAGTTGGATAAAGTTTATGATCCAACAGACCTTACCTAAAATCTTTTTATAATTATTTATTGACCTTAATTTTATATAGGCTATACTTCCTAAATTTTTTACCCCAAAAATCATTCCAAATAATCGGTATTTATCAATTGGTTTCTGAGATAAAATAATTAATTTACTTAGATTTTGTAAAGAATTGCCAGCCACTCAATAAATATTATATCATTTGAGATACAATTTAAGACAAAAGATTTGGGATATCTTATCATCCTCCATATGAAAATATACAATTAGGAAGTTATTAGTTGGATTCCTATTCCTCATTTCCTTCTCAGTTTATTTGTTATGTCAGACTTTGTAACCCTTTCTAAATTAGTTAGCCTATCAAGTATCCATATTGAAGTAAGTAAAAGTATTTAGTTTCAATAATATTCTTTTGGATAATTACATTGACCTTACTCATGATCTTTGTTTAATCATTTGATAAGCAATTGGTAATTTGATATATCGTACCTTCAAGCATGTTTATTGACCGCCTTAATTATCGTGCATATCAATAATTTTAATTAATTTCCTTACCAATCTCAATCTTATGTCGATAGACGTTTAATTATTGATTTATTTATTTATTTTGTTCACATGAAATGAGGCTAAATAGTTAACTAATTACAATTATTGATATGCACGATGCTCATTGACTAAATTGTGCATGACCTAGCTATAGTCTTACTTTAACCATTTAATTGAATCAGTATACAATTTGAATACTAATATCATATTTGATTTTTTATTTAACACCACCTACCCATTCATATTATGGTTAAATATTCACATTCAACATTGCGAACTTGATTAATAAAAACTCATTAATTCATGAATTCCATCAATAAGGCCAACTGCATATTAATTATATATGACCTTTAAGTTTTTGGCACAAATCATTTGTTAATTCTTACTAACTAAACTTATGGATTCAAAATGACCTTTAACCATAGTCTTCAGTTTTTGGGTATCTGTTAATAAAGAAAGACATAATAGCAATCCTGCCTCAAGTCTTTCATTAAGACTGACATTTAATCATAGTTTAATTTTATGTTTGATTTTAACAATACAATCACAATCAAGATGCAGACTTCTACATTTTACCAGAGAATGATTAAATGCTGGATAATGCCAAAAACAAAACCGTTGTACCTAACATAGAATTGTTCCATATAAAATCAGGCCTCAATTTCCCTTATTTAATCTATTGTCGCACTCAGTTCTGATGAAACGAAGGTAAAATGTAATAAATTAAGACTTATGCTAATATTTTTTCTCCAATCCATAAATTTTTTGGTTGTCCCCATGGTGGTAATGACTTGAGTATACGGCCGCACGTCCAGTGACAGCTAAACCTCTAAATACGATAATTTATTGTAAAAGTCACATAGGAAGCGAATGGACAGTTTTTCTGGATAGGGATGAGAGAACCACGGCTAGTGAGTCATATTTTAATATTATAAGTTCTTTTCCAAAGATATTATAGCTATATAGCAATTATATTTAATTTAATTGTTCTTATAACATTTCCCCCATTTAAGAAAGTCTTTGGTACATTGGTACATTGAAGGTAATACATTAATAAATAATTGTATGATATACGTAGTTGAATTTAATATAATTAATAATAATTTTATTTTAATAAAATTTTGATCAAGTCATTATCTTACCCATAACATTTAAGGAATTGTTATTAGGGATGATCTCTTTAGTTTATGGGATGGACTACAAATAAGAAAGAAACAGACATTAATGGTGATGGTACTTCGACGGTCAAATTAGTTAAGTGTTATAGAAGGTGATGGGCTTTTGAGAAATCTAATATCACTAAAAAATTGAGAGTACTGAAGAAGAAACTAAATCTATTTTCTTGAGACAAACTTGAAATTTTTGAGGGAGTACCCTTGAGAGCATTGTACTATCTTTTTAGACACGTGACGGTAATAAGTTGTTTCCCTCCTCAGGTAAACAATTTTGGGCAATTTTGCTTCTAATTTGAGTCCTTTAGCCTCTTTAGTGCTAAACAAGTGTAAGCTGAGAGATTATTCTTAATGGAAGCAAGTACTAATCTTTGACTGACTTATTTCAAATAAGCCAATTAGGATTTTAGAACAGCTGACACCGCTGTTAGTGGCTTAGATAACAACTCAGTTAGTTCCCTCTCTGACTCTTAGAGCATGTGACCGCTGGGGAGATATTTTGAGAAGATCCCTGTTGGGATTAGATCACGCTGACGTATAACAATTTTGGTGGAGGAGCTGTCATTCTTACAGTGGTCTTCCATCAATATGTGCAACCCAAAGATATCTTAGGAGACATTCTCTGTACCTTCTAGGTTAATAGAGTGGCTTATACTCTCTTTTTAGATATTTTCATTTTACCATTGTCCTTTGAATTTCCTGATCATATTTTGCAAGGGCCAATTGGTCATGGGTTCTACTGTATACGTGTCACGTCCAAATTGCATGACCTAAATTTTTCCACTAACAAGTATGGTAACTTTATGAAATAATTACGGACATGACGAACCATCATTTGGTTGTTATATGAATGATGTGGCACCTCCTGAATATTTTAAAAGTTCTCATAAATTGATTTGTTAAGTAAATATACAAGTTAGTCAAAGACTTTCTTTTGGTTTGATATTGATCACTACAGATAAAAAGGTAGCTTAAAAAATAATTGTTGTTAACTATAGTGTTGAAATATTTAACTATGAAAATAATAAATTAAATGTTTAGTAAATTATTTTTTTTAGGAAGTGTTGTGAGTTTCAAAAGAAATTATACGTGTTTAGTGAATCTTATTGCAAAATTGATGCATGAATACAAATGACTAAAATAGGTATAATATAAACATGTATATAACAATATTTTTATTTGTGTGAACATAAAAATTAGTAACAAAGAAAATAAATAATTACTTTATTAATTTTAATTTTTAATTTGTTTTCTCAAAATAATTTATAAAATAAATTAATTGATTCTATTGATTTTATTTTCTAATTGAATAAGGATAATTTTGAGTTTATGTAATAAATGTGCGGGTATATGTGAATTTGTAAAAAGTAATAAAAATGATTCTCCTAATTAAGATCATAAAATATTACTCATTCCTTACTTTTCAATATTTGGTTTGATTTTATCAAAAGTAATTTGAAAGAATATTACCAAACAAAAGGACAATGTTTAGCTTCTCAAAACTACTTTTAAACCTCCAATATTAGCTTCTCAAAACTAATTTTGAACCTCCAATAAAAATTCCAAATAAACCCTAATTATTTGAAATCTGATTCAATTCCTCTATGGATGATTTGCAATAGTCATATTTTTCTCTTATTACCCATTGTTGCCTTTATCATTTATGTATTGTATACATGTTTTTTTCCTTCTAAACTTTATTGATCAAAGTCAACAACTGAGAGGAGAAGAAAGAAGTGAGTGAGCAATTAATCTTGGAGAGAATAAAAATTGCAAGATAATCATTCCCAAAAGTTACTTCAAAATTAATTTTCAGCTGATGTGAGACTGTGTCCTAACACTGATGAACTCTAACTAAACTTATTTGATGAGCCAAAACCTTTTTTGCGATCGATTTCAAAGAGTTTTTCTGACCAATAATAGAATCATTATTCAGCAATTCCTCTCTATGTAATCATTATTCAGCAATTCCTTTCTATGTACATCCAAAATTTCAATTAGATCCTCAATTTTTTGTCTATTAAAAAAAACTATATAACTTACGGTTTTCCTCCATCTGATTTTTGCTTGATATCTAAAATTTATTTTATCTTTTCATCTGATCTTCTCTCAAGTATTATCAATTACAATTGTTTAGTGACAACACTACTAGAAAAATGGCCTTTAGTGATATTAAAATAGTGTCACTAATTACTTTTAGTGACACTTATTAATAGTGTCAGTGATCTGGGAGTCAGAAAAATACTGACACTTGAATGTAGTGTCAGGAATTACTATTACTATAGTATTACAGATTTTATGACACTATAGTATTAATAATTACTATTACTATAGTATCACGAGTTAGTAATATCAATAAAACAATCACCCCAATGAAATTGATACTTTATGATGCATTTTAGTATCAATGACTTTTATTAATTATTATTGTCATTTTAAATTTTGTCAATCTAATGATATTATTTAAAAAGAATATTAGTAAACTGCTAAAATGAACAATTATATATAAAATTTCTATGACAAAACACCGTTACTTTCATACACAAACAAATCAGGCTCTCCATCTACAAATTTAAGGAAGATTAAAATATTAAAAAAAAAAAGAATAAAGATCATATCCCTCCCAAGCCCATCTATAAATTTATAATTTTTGTCCAACCTCGCCGGTTAGCTTGGCATAGTGCTCCCACTTGTCTTGGTCAAATGGATCTTCAATTGATACAATAGGATAATTAGAGAAGATGTTTATAGTATCCCAGCAGATGAAAGTCTGCACAAAGAGATAACATCTGCGTCAAACCGAGTGAAAGAACTTGACAACTACGGAAGATGTTTATAGTATTCATAAAACGATTTTCGGGCCCCTTTTCTCCGATATGAAAATGTAGGTTAACAAAGATATAATCTATATCGAGAAAGGGTTCAAACAAAATTGAGCTAATAACAAAGCTCACAACCATACCGAAATCCAGTGAAAGTCCCGCACTGCATGCCGAAGCAAGAAGAACTAATCGACTTTCATGTGTGTAGACATACCAACACACATTCAATTTCCTTGTCTCCACCAAGTCAAGTGATTTTGTGACGGAATCATAAGCAAACAAGTTCAGCCCACTGCAATTGACTCCATTTTAGTGTGTATGAGGAAAGGATAAAATCAAAAGCAATTGCAAGTTCAAAAGTAAGTGATCATCCAGTCATTAAGAAGTTGAAGTGTTCTTATAAACAAATAAGCCATTCCAATGGCTAGTAAGCATCAACCTAGAACATGGATAACAATTTTATAGACATGACACTTGTTCTTCTAACACGCCATATCAAAGTTGGCACCAAATTATTGCTAAACATATCTATATTCAATAATTTCAAAGCAAAAAAAAAAATCATTCTTTACAATTCCGAAAACTCGACTGAAACTTCCCTTTACCTGTTCTTTACAACGACAAAATCACACAATGGGCAGTCCGTCCGAAAAATCCCAATATATTCTCCGAATCGGACCTACACCTATGGCTAAAAGCTTCCAAAGTTTCTCTTATCCAAAATCGTATCTCGTAGTGGATCGTCAGTATTGCTATAAGCTTTGTATCTAGAGAAAATCGAACGCTTAAAATTGGCCCTTCGTGTATTGAATCGGAGGAAGGAGTGGCAAGAGGATTGAAGGAAACGGTTTTCCATGAAAAGATCCGTTGAGTAGACAGGAAAAACTAATCAAATAGGAATTAAGAAATAAATGCTTATTAAACAAAACTAAAATGCACTTTGAATTCATGTTAAATTGCAAAATGAATACTTTACCTCATTAGATGTTGAGGAGATGAGTAACTTAGTTCCATCATCATAATGTAATCGGTTTATTCCTCCGGATATTAATGAATCAAGTAGACGATTAGGCCTTTCCTCGAAGCTAATAAGTGGATATGCACGTAACAAAGCTAGATTTACAAGCAATGATATGGTCCAATGTAACAGCTTGATGACTACCTCTTACCCAACCTAAGATCCCACCAAACAACCGCAACAACCCCTCAACTCCGGCCATGCTCCACCAAAACTTTCCTCATCCGCCGCGGTTTCCATCACCCCTCCTACCTCATCATTGATTCCCACCACAACATCATCCCACTTCAAACCGCCCTCCACCATGGCCAATCCAACCCATCATTCATGCTTGCTGCAAATCCTCCCAATACCCAATCATCCTCTTGGTTTCACCCCCACAAGCTCGATTACATGAAAAATCACTTATAGTCAGTATCGATGACATCCGCTCGCTGCCACCACCCTCAACAACCCAGCCAAACACCGTCAAAAGTCTGCACCTTCACCCCCACAAACCTTGATAACCCATCTACAACCAGCTGTCTCTTTGGCCATGGATGGGGCATCTTCCTCACGTCATCAAACCGCCATAAATCATCACGGATCGAGTCGAACCTCCACTCCAATCCGTCACAAATCACCCAAATCGTGACATCCATTAACCCAAAGCCACAAGCTCCAATGAAAGGAACCCGAAACCGAACCAAATCTCATCACGAAACCCAAACTCGTCCACCTAAACTAAACAGCCCGTGAGCTTACCAAACCCAAATCAGTGAGTGAACTTTCCTCCACCTTGGCCTTGGCTTCCATCGACGACCCACATCTAGGGGTAACTCCCACCCCATCACTGGAACTCCACAACTTTCTCGACCACTCCAAAATATCCAAACCCGTGAGCCACCCACCTCAACCCTCCTAGCTTCGGAACCAAGCATACTCAAACTGCAGTCCACTTTGCAAGCCCCAGTCAAACCATCACCGAACCCCAAACTCATGCATTCAAATTCGTAAAATTATTATCAGATTATATAAATGGACAAAAATAAAGGGAAGAAGACAATTGACTTACACAGAATTAGACCAAAACGACGACGGATCTGTAATTGATGAACATGATTTTGGTGTAATCCATTTTCTCTCTAGCTGTTGGACAAGCTATAAAGCCGGGTTGAATCGGAACGATTTGACTCGGGGCCAGGCGCGGTGGGTTTCGTCTTCGACCAACGCTTTTCCCGTAAGTTTTTTGTGAGAATTATAACATTATTATTCGCTAAGTTCAGACTATGGCAGCCGACGACGGGGTAGAGAGAGAGCTGATGGCCAAATATGGAGAGACCCACGGCGAGAGAGAGAGAGAGACCTGACGGAGGCGACAAAGAGCTTGGAGTTGCAAGCGAGGGCAAGGCAGAGGAAGGAGGCGAGGGCGGAGATGCGGCCGGAGAGGGTGTCGCATTTGGCCTGGAGATCGGAGGACCGGACTGGAGGCGATGGAGGACGAGACAGAGTAGTGGAGGTAGAACAGGAGGCGGCGAGGGCAGAAGAGATCGGAGGGAAAAGGGAGGAAGGAGGTGGATTCGGAGAGGAGGATGGAGAGGGAGAGGAAGAGGACGAGCGTGGACTGGAGGGAGGTGAAGAGGTGGACGGGGAAAGCATTGAGAGATAGGTGAGAGTTAGAGAGACGAAGCATTTAGGTTTTTTTATCTTTTTGTTATTATATTTTTGTTTTTAAAATCTTTAAAAAGAATGAATTAAGTTAATTTAACGTGACTCGATGGTCTCTGTCTCAAATATTAAAGTTTTAAATTCTAAAAGTCTCAGGTTCGAGTTGGAACTAAAACAACTATTAATGAATTTTTTTTTATCTCTGATACTTTAGTGTCAGTGATTATTGATGTTTAATTTACTAACACACTAGTATCAATAACCACTAATACCTACTTGTTAATAGGTACATTTGTTCACAATTACTGATACTTTTTGCTAAGTGTCAGTAAACTAAGTGTCAGTAAATGTCATTTTTCTAGTAGTGCAAGTCTATATTCCTTTTACTGCTGTATGGATTGTGACGTGAACTTCTATGTAGAATGCCTTACCTTCTTATACAATCAATCCTACAATTCCCGATGAATTAAATAAAACAGGCTATAATTAATAAGGTTGTCAATTATATCTTATCAAGTGTAAAATTACGTTTATTTAGCAACATTTAGATAAACGTCAACGAACATATAAATAAGAGAAAATTGCTTAGAAAATACTTGTGAAAATGATTCGTATTTTGTTTAATTAATCGTCGGATTGGCCTTTCAATTCGGCAATGAGTAATTAATTTTGTTCAAATTAAGAAATGAAATTAAAGCCTTGCCTAATACGATCGATCGAACAATTCCCAATAAATTGAATAAAAAACAATATAATTAATAAGGTTGTCAATTAATATGTCTTATGGAATATTTTGAGAATATTCGTCCACAAACATATGACTAAAGATAAATAGCTTAGAAACTGATTGTGAAAATGATTTTTATTTTGTTTAATTAATCGTCTGACTAGCCTTTCAATTCTGGAATAACTAATTAATTTTATTCAAAGAAAAGAAATTAAAGCCTTTCCTAATACAATCAGTCCAACAATTCCCGAAAAATTTAAAAAAAAAGACTATAATTAATAAGGTTTTCAATTTTTTTTTATTGAAAACAGAAGGTTGTCAATTAATATAACTTATCGAAGGTTCGATAAAATTTTGTTTGATTAGCAATATTTTGAGAATCGTCGACGAACATATAAATAAAGACAAATAGCTTAGAAAATGCTTGTGAAAATGATTTGTATTTTGTTTAATTCAACGTCTCACTGGCCTTTCAATTCGGCAATGACCAATTAATTTTGTTCAATGTTTATATATATATATATATATATATATATATATATATATATATATATATATATATATATATATAATATTAAGATGTAACAAAGATTAAAGAAATTAAAGCGAAGAAATTGTCTTTCTTTAGTAACGAATACGCATAAGACTATGATCAAGTTAAGGCCATTTTGGTTGTGACTTCTGATATGCTTGCAAATAAAGCCAATAAATCAATGGAAAATAACAATATTAAATTTCATTCTTTAATAATTTTTTTGTTAGGTGAGGTAATTACAATAAATTTAACCTCTATTGGGCAATATCAATAAATTAATTTCAGTGACTTGGCGCACTCAACAGTTCACAACTAGCACTCGCCAAAAAAAAGGCTCATATATGTAAGCGTGAAGATAAACGAATACTCCGTTCGCACGTTATTGGATACGGGACCAACATACAACTTCGTGTCTGAAGACAAGGCCAAGCACTTAGACCTTAAAACCACCAAGGAATGAGGCATAATGAAGGCGGTGAACTAACCCTCTAAGCCCATTGCAGGCACAGCGCAAGACATGCATATTTTCACTTAAGACATGGAACGAAAAGCTCAATTTCTCCATTGTGCTCATGGACGACTTCAAGATGGTCCTTAGCATGGAATTCTTCAACCAAGTCCATGCCTTCCCACTTCCATCCACGAACTCCCTAAGCATCCTCGACGAGAGTAAGGCATGCATAGTTCCTGTGAAGCGTGGCAAGTCCAAGAAGAATACAATTTCAGCCATGTAATTCAAAAATACTTTAAAGAAGGAACCACGCTTCCTTGTGTCCATCCAGGAGCTCAACTAGGGGGAAAATTCTGCAAATGCTCTAAGCCAAGTCCTTCTAACGATACAATCTGTCCTTGGAGAATTCAGGGACGTGATGCCTCCAAGCTTTCGAAGAAGCTCCCACCTAGACGAGATGTAGATCATCAAATTAAGTTGGAACAAGGTTCGAAACCTCCACCCGAACTCAAAGAGTTACGAAAATAGCTCACGAATTTACTAGACTTAGGCTATGTCCACCGATCTAAAGTCCCATTTGGTGCATCGGTTCTCTTCCAAAAGAAAAACGATGGCTCACTACAGATGCGCATCCACTATAGATCAGTCAACAAGATCACTATCAAGAACAAGTATTCGATTCGCTTGATATAAAATCTTTTCTACCAGCTTGGCAAAGTGCGATACTTCACCAAACTTGACTTGTGCTCTAGGTACTGCCAAGTTTGCATTGCCGAGGGAGATGAACCAAGGACAGCATGCGTAACAAAGTACGAATCTTTTGAGTTCCTTGTAATACCTTTTGCTCTCACAAACGCTCCGGCTACATTCTAAACACTCATGGCCAAAGTGCTGCAACCATTCCTCAACCGCTTCGTGGTCGTGTACTTGAACGACATAGTGGTGTATAGCATCACGCTCGAGGAGCATGCTGAACATTTACGACAAGTCTTCCAAGTACTTCAAGAAAATGAGCTCTACTTCAAAATAGAGAAGTGTTCAATCGCTCAAGAAGTGGTAGAGTTCCTTGGGCATAAAATAGCAGTCAGGAAGTTAATAATGGAGAACTCGAAAGTGAAGACCATCCTTGGTTGGGAACCTTCCACGAAAGTGCCCAAGCTTCGTTCTTTTCTAGGGTTGGTGAGTTACTATTGCCGATTTATTAAGGGCTACTCAGTGAAGGCGGCACCCTTGACCGACCTTCTTAAGAAAAATCGAACATGGCATTGGTCTAAAGAATACCACCACACATTCGAATGCTTGAAGAAAGCAATTTCGGAAGAGCCTGTACTAGTTCTTCCATATCACAAGAAGCCCTTCGAAGTGCAAACAAATGCCTCTGACTTCACCAGTAGTGGAGTCTTCATACGAGAAAGCCACTCTATATCTTTCGAAAGTCGAAAGCTAAATGATACGGAAAGGCGCTACACGGTGCGAGAGAAAAAAATAACTGCAATCATCTATTGCTTGCGAGTATGGCAAAATTACTTACTCGGCTCATACTTCACGATCATGACAGACAATGTAGGGACAAGCTATTTCCAAATACAAAAGAAGTTGAGTTTGAAGCAAGCAAGGTGGCAAGACTTTCTTGTGGAATTCGACTATCAGCTCAAGTAAAAACCAGGGAAAGCCAATGTTGTTGCAGACACACTAAGCCACAAAACATACTTGACAACACTTAGTATGAGCTAATCGAAGTCCGACCTTATCTTACGCATCAAGAAAGGCCTCCAATAAGATCCGTTGGCTAAGGACTTGCTGTAGATAGTTCTTGAAGGGAAGACAAGGCAATTTTGGCAAGATAAAGGCATCTTTCTCACCAAAGGAGACTGGTTATTCGTGTCTAAATGAGAAAATTTACACAAGAAAGTAATCAAGGAGTACCATGATACCAAGTGGGATGGTTACCTAAGAGTTGAGTATACCACCGCACTAGTTTAGGCCTTGTACTTTTGGCCAAACATGTAGGATGATATCAAAGCATATGTGCGTACTTGTCTTGTGTGCTAGCAATACAAGATAGATCACCAACTACCGGCAAGGTCGTTGGATCACCTGCTCCTAGCATCAAGACCGTAGGAAAGTGTTTTGATGGACTTCATTACAGCCTTGCCTAAGTCCGAAAGATGCGACAGTTTCATGGTCATGGTTGATTGATACAGTAAGTACGCAACTTTCATTGCTGCACCAACTGATTGCAAAGTCGATGAAGTAGCCCGTCTCTTTATCAAACACATAGTAAATCTTTGGAGAGTCTCAAATAGCATTGTAAGTGACCGAGACCCACGTTTCATTGGACATTTTTGGACGAAACATTTAAGATATTAGGGACAGATCTCAAGTTCTCAACAAGTTTCCATCTGCAAATGGATGGCTAGATCGAAAGCTTCAATGGCCTCCTCGAGATGTACTTGAGGCACTATGTAAGCGCTCATCAGTGGGATTGGGCGAAGTTGGTCGACGTCAATCAATTTTCTTACAATCTCTAATGGAGTGAGGATACCAACAAGAGTCCATTCGAAATCATAATGGGATTTTAGCCCATTTCTCCTAACTCGATATCCGACCTACGAAGGGAAAAGACCTATGGCTTATAAACTATCTTACGAATGGCATAAAAAGGAGACATCACGAGAGTTTATCTCGACAAAGCCACAAGCAAAATGAAAAAGTGGACGAATAAAAGGAGATGGCACGTTAAGTCTAAGGAAGGTGATCAAATCATAATCATGCTCCTACCTCAATAATTCAAGACGCTACGAAAGGTCCACAAGGGGTTAGTGAGGCGTTACGAGGGACCCTTCCGAATTTTCCATCGTATGAGCAACGTCTAATATTAACTAGAACTTTCTCCAAAACTCAAGATCCATCCAGTTTCCACGTAAGTCTTCCCAAGCCCTATCATGAAGACGTGGGAGACCCAAGTCGCGGAGAATCCCAACATGCCCCAACAGCCGTTGTCACCACGTTCGACAAAGATGTGGAGTACATCCTTACCGATCGAGTAATCCAAAGGAGCGGCGTGCCAGCATACCATGAGTACTTAGTGAAGTGGAAAACTCTCCTTGAGGGTAAAACCACTTGGGAACGTGAAGAATATTCGTGGTAATTCATGGAGCACATTCGGAGGTTCAAGCATTAGAGCGCAATGAGGACACTGCAAGGTAAAGTGGGGGAGGATGTTACGGATAGCCCAAATTGAGCCCAAGAATGGCCAAAAGCCATGAGCTGAGATGTGCTAGCTTAGACTGATTATAAAACTTTCGCAATTCTCTCGCAACTCTAGTACACTTGTACATACACCAGAATTCTCTAGAATTTGGCACACGTGTATAGAATTCTCTAGGTATAGAATTTTCTAGAGCTAGGCAAGCCTCCCTATAAGTATGGGTTGGCATTAGGCATTTGAATATTCAAGCATTGAGCAAGCACTCAAAGCACTCTTGTAATCTTTCTCTCAAGCAATACAATTTTTGTATTTAGCTCATTTGCTCTCTAACTCTCTTCTCTTTAGCATTTTCTGAAAACTTCTTGGCTTAACTATTGAAAAGTTCAAAGCCTTACTTAACAACTTTAGGCAAAAGTTGTCTAAGTGCCGCACGAATTTACTGCGTAAAATACTATTCTCATGAGAAATAGCTGATTTAATAGGCTTTAATGTGGATGGATGGGTACAAGTGTGAAAATATTTACTAAATGAGTTGTACTCTCACTTAGATGATTACAGCAAATTATATGGACTTGAAAGAATAAACAACCTTATCCACATTCTTTCATATTTTGAGAATTGGCTAGCATTGTCTAATCGATAGATGACTATGCCTGACATGGGTCATCTTATGGCATCTGCACAATGTTGTCTTATACCACTTGTCCTCTGTACAATGCCTTATATTTTTGCCTTTGAGATATGAGCTAGTGCATATACTATCTCGCAGAAATATTGCTCTTGGCTATGTATTTTGGCAATCATTTTGTTGAGGTATAATTTATTATTTTATTAATTTAATTTATGTTCTTACATATAATTTAATTAATTTATGGTTATTAATTATAAGTTTTTACATGTATTTTTAATGTCAGGTCACCCTATTCCACCTATAACACTTGATCGGGGAGCATATCATCACCCTATCGTAAACGGATGGGAGACTTCACATACTTCTCGAATAAAACAATGTAGAGAAATTATAAGCCCTAAGGTGGCTTCTATAGATATAATAGTTTTAGACAACGAACTCTATAATACTATTCATTTGTTTATTTATTATGTTTTTGCTTTAATGTTGGCATGCCATTCTGGGAAAGTTAAAATGAACATGGATTTTGAATATATGTTCTAGATTTTGAAAAAATTATTTTCTAGATTTTGAAAGCTAAAATTAACATGGATTGTGGTGCAGATTTCAAACCTTGTTGTTGAGTGCTTAAATGTTAACTGCTACTATATGAGGACATAAGATATTGTGATCAGTTGTTCCCAAAGTGCAGTTGTTCAAACTAATGTGTGTGTTCTTTCATGATAATGTGTTAAGAAGATACTGCATGATAAGAAATGTCGAGTAATAGTACTTTTGCTGTATGCACACATAAGATATTGCATGATAACTAATGATGCATTTTTAATATCATAAGGTGTCCATCTGCAACAACAAAATTCAAAGTAAATATATAGCAAAATCACAAAACCAGAACCACAAGTATAGATGGAGAAAACTAAAAAAAAAAAATTAAAATAATAAACTAAACCATGAAGGAAGTAAAAACTAGTAGAGAAGAAACCAAAACCATGTTTGCACAAAATAGTATTAGAACAACAACCACAGAACATCTCATATTCTTTAAATTGACATATACTGGCAATATGTGACATGAACCCACATCAGAAATTGTAAGTTTATTATCAAAACTCCATTAAATACAATAAAAAGTACCACAATCCTATTGACTTCTTCCCATAATTCACATTATCATGAGATTCGCCATTTGTTTAAGAGTGCTTAAAAAGCATCAAAAGCCTTGACACCCTTTTCTATTTATTTTATGGTGCTAAGCTAGAGTAGGAAAAAATGAAATTTTGGGATCAAGAAAGCACATGGGCTGCATTTGAAATAAGTAATTGATGTATGATTCCATGAAGAGTGTTTTAAGTGCTTAAAGAAAAAAGAAGTGTGAGAGAATTGGTTGAGTTTTATTGAAACTAAATCAATGAATTTATACCAAGACTATTTGTGAGCTTAAGACAAGTGGCCTAAACTTAAGTTATTGATGTCCTAAACTAATGCCAAAACAGTAGCCACTAATGCATGACATTTGCGTACAATTAGCTTAAAAAGAATATTTACAAAAGAATAGTAATCAATCAAGGTATAAAGAGATAATCTAGACGTTGGAAATACCTTTGATGGTGCTTTGCATCCAGCTAAATTAATCTTTTTGCGGATGATTGACTTCATTCCTTATCATCCTCCCTCAAGCTGGAGGATGGAACGCAATGAACTGCTAGCTTGTACCGAAACTAAAGGAAAGATTGCTTTGGCAGTGGTTTTGTAAATACATCAACAATTTGTTTTGTAGAAGGCAGAAACCTTATAATGAGTGTTGATGCTATTTTCCCACGTCCATTCAAATAGTACCAAAAATCTTCTGCTCGCAGTTAGCTCGAGCTCGAGCAAGACTGCCTTCCAATTCCAGTTCCTCTGTCTTTATCAGAACGAGAGTCTCTCGGACCTGTACCCACAGAAAACAGGGTCAGGGGTCGCCGAATATTGTTCTAGCGAAAATCCTCCGACGCTCAAGTTAGTGATCGGGTTGTTCTTTTTGTATCCCTCTTAGTTAGAGAGACCGGAAGAACGAAAGGGGTATTTTTGCCTTCCTCTCTGAATAATGGAATTCCAGAAAGAATCAGAGTAGAGAGAAGTAAGAATCAGAAGAACCTGTGTGAATTTTCGGAACACCTTCAATTTACTTGTCCCCTTCCTTTTATTTTTTCTTTTTCCTGCCTTTTCTTCCCTAGATCATCCGTTCCCGCGTCAGTGGTATCTGGGTCCCTCTGACAGCTGGGATTAGCGTAATATTCCCTGGGGATGCGCGGCTGTCTTGTTAACATGGCCAGATCATCATGTCGGGCGTGCACGCAAGGAATGATGACACCGTGGGGGCATGTGCCGGCCATCGGCAACAGTACCGCCACCATATCATGTGGGCCCTGATCAGACATCGAAAGGTATGCGGAATTCTGAGGAAACAGGTCAGACTATCCTAAGCCAGGTCTCGTGTTCCATTTGGTATATGATTGGCGTGGCCCAGTTGTGCTTGAGGGCTTAACTGCAGCGAGCAGAAAGGGGAGCTCGGGTCTCCATCAGCCTTGACTGGGGCTGATGACCTCGAGCAGGCAAAAGAGCTCGGAGCTCAGACGGCTCTGAATTCCTCGACCTTGACCAGCTTTGACATCTAGCGAGACCATCTTCGTGCCAGTGGTCGGGGCTTCTGCTCGAGCTGGGTCGACCTCAGGGCATTTTATTCGAGCTGGAAGGGTCTCGAGAAGACCTACTCGATATTACCCAAACACCAGTCCCCAGTTTATAGTCTTTTGAGTGAAACGAGATAAGACTGGAAACTTATTAGTGATGGGCCGACTTCCCGGCCTTTTACACTTCCCCACGTTCTTCAGCTGTCTTCCGTTTCCATCATTTCGTATTTAATGCGAGACACGTGGACAGATCCTGACCGTGCGTTCAAATATTGAAGGGACGTTACTCGAAAGGTCGCGTACGTGCCGTCTGCTAAAAAGACGCGCCTTTCCCCTTTCTTCTTTTAAAAACCCTTGATTTCTTCACTGTACTTCCTATTGCTCATTTTTACTCAAACCCAAAATTTTCCATAAGTGCTTCTTCATCTTCCTCTTCCGTGTCAGAATGATTTCCGGCCGTATAAACCTTTCTCTGTATCCAGGTACAACCCTTCTTCTTTCTATTCTCACCATTCTTCCTTCTTCCGGGTCTTTGATTCCATTTGGGTAGATTTTACTCTAGGAAAAAATGTCTGGTACCCAGCAAGCCCGTAGGATGTCCCATGAGGAATCTTCCTCTTCTAGTGAAGTAGAGCCTCTAAGTATAATTCCAGTGAGGGATTCTAGTTCAGAAGGGCATTGCCCACGGCGGAGGCCCAGCTAGCATCGGGAGGAAAGGGCCAGCCAAAGGTCCGAGGGTAGGGGATACCCAGTTGACCGAGATGAGATGTGAAACCACCCGGTTAGATTTGGATAGGCTTAGGCATACCCACCATATACCCGATAGTGTGGATTTACGGTTGCTAGGCAGGGTGATATCTCCAGTAGTCCCCCGAGTGTATCGACCTTCCATCTAGAGTGCTTGAATGGGGGTCGATTGCCTCTCTAGCCTTATTTTGCCCGGGTCTTGTCCAGATTTCGTCTGGCCCCGGGGCAGTTGAACCCGAATCGGTGGAGGGTCTTTTCCAGACTCTTTGTTTTGTGGAAATGGTGCAATTTGGGTGAACCCTCGGTAGGGGAAATAAAGCACCTTTATCAGTTGAAGTGCAGCCTGAAGGATGCTGGTTGGTACTACTTGACCTCCAGCCTGAAGGGTAAAAAGCCCATCACTGATCTTCCAACTTCTGGTGGCAACTGGAAGATCAAATTCTTCTTCGTTGGGGGGGAATGGGGGCACGCTGCACCTATCACCGAGGGATCCCTCCGGTTCCACGACATTTTTGCACTCCAGGTTGTTTATCTGTCTGATGAATTCTCATTTTATTTCTTCTGCTCGTATCTGTTCTCATTATTTTGCCTTGTCTGTTTTTTGCAGTTTCTTGGGGTGCTTCTTACAGAATGAGGGAAGAGCTTCGAGCACACATAAAGACTGCACTTGACAACGCGAGCTCGTGCAAGGAGCTGCTTACACCCCAAAATTTTTTGGAATTTGGTCTGGTGCAAGGAGAAGACATGAGGGGGGTGTGCGAGATGATGCATAGGCGTTTAGGGACTGCCGGAGGTGCGAGCACCTCGAAGAGACCACGAGCTGAAACAGATGCTCCGCCTCCACCTGTTCGAGTTCCCCCTTCTGCTCAGCAGGTAGCATGAGCAGAAGAAGGTCCTCCTCGCAGGCGTCAGAGGACTGCAGCCTCAACTCGCCCTCAACCCGAAAGTGTGGAGGAGCAGGGTCTACCTAGCCGTGTCGAGCCCTACCTGAGGAACTTTACCGGGGAGATGGATGACAGATTCCTGGACGGGCTGGAGTCCTATGATGCTGACGAGTTGTTTAGAGCTCTCCAGCATCTCTCCTCCAGAACTTCAGCTGCTGTGACCAGGCTCAAGGCCAAGACCCAAGACTCCCAAGAGGAACTTCGAGTAGAGATTCAGAGTTTGGAGCAGACTATCGAGCAGCTGAAAGAGGAGAACAGGAGGCTTCAAGAGGAGAACGCAACTTTTGAAGAGAGGACAGCGGTGTCTGACTCTGAGGTCACCCAGTTTCAGAGGGAGCTGATTGTCATCCGTGAAGAGTTGATCGAGGCTCGGAAGGACTTGGAAACCCATAGGTTCTCCTTTGAGCAGACCATGGAGGGAGAAACTTCTCGTCTCCAAGGGCAGATAGATGCTTTGAAGGTCCAGCTCATGACCGAGGTACAACAATGGGGTGGACTTGACTATGATCGCCTCGTGTATGCCTTGGGCAAGGTACATCCCGAGGTCGACCTGTCTAAGGTCCAAGAGGGTGTTGCTGAGTACATGCGCATTAACGACGTCCCCATCCAAGGGTCTGAAGCTTCCCCTTCCAAGCCCCAGCCTGAACCCACGGAAGCTGTTCCTCCCCCTGCTGCTGATGCTCCTCATGCTGTTGCTAAAGATGCTCCTCCTGCTGCTGCTGATGGTGCCCCTCCTACTACTGCTGCCTGAACTATATTTTTCCTTTTCTTTTTTTTTATTCTTGTACTTGTAATCATTTCAATGAAATAAGAAGGCATATATTGAACAACTCATTTTTGTACTCGTGCGTATATTCTTGTGTCTCATGTGTGGGATTGACTTTATGTGCTCGCTTAGTTGGAATTTTGTAAGTGGACTTTCATTTCATTTTATGTCCAAGTTCACTACTGTTTGTATGATTCTTTAGAATTATGCTTAGCAAAGATTTACCTTGAGTTAGGCTGAAAGCCTTTGGCATGTTTCGTGAGCTCGGTCTTTCTGGACTGACGTTCGGCTCGTGCTTTGTGGCTTCTTATAATGCGAGCTCATTTCCTTTGAGCCCAATTTTGGTTCATGTTTAAATTCAACGTAATCTCCTCGCGCTCTTCTTGCTCGAGCCTACAATTGGCTATGCTTGGCACCGTCCCACCTAAGTCTTAGGCTTTGGGACTTCTGGCCTTAGCGTTCTTCATGAGCTTCTCTGTTGGGCCTGCAATTGGCCTCGCTAGGCACCGTCCCGCCTAAGACTTAGGCTTTGGGACTTCTGACCTTAGCGTTCTTCGTGAGCTTCTTTTGCTCGGCCTGCAATTGGCGTCGCTAGGCACCGTGCCGCCTAAAACTTAGGCTTTGGGACTTCTGACCTTAGCGTTCTTCGTGAGCTTCTTCTGCTCGGCCTGCAATTGACCTCGCTAGGTACCGTCCCGCCTAAGACTTAGGCTTTAGGACTTCTGACCTTAGCGTTATTCACGAGCTTCTTCTGCTCGGGCCTGCAATTGGCCTCGCTAGGCACCGTCCTGCCTAAGACTTAGGCTTTGGGACTTCTGGCCTTAGCGTTCTTCACGAGCTTCTTCTGCTCGGCTTGCAATTGGCTTCGCTAGGCACCGTGCCCCCTAAAACTTAGGCTTTGGGACTTCTGACCTTAGCGTTCTTCGTGAGCTTCTTCTGCTCGGCCTGCAATTGACCTCGTTAGGTACCGTCCCGCCTAAGACTTAGGCTTTGGGACTTCTGACCTTAGCGTTCTTCCTGAGCTTCTTCTGCTCGGCCTGCAATTGGCCTCGCTAGGCACCGTGCCTCCTAAAACTTAGGCTTTGGTACTTCTGACCTTAGCGTTCTTCGTGAGCTTCTTCTGCTCGGCCTGCAATTGACCTCGCTAGGTACCGTCCCGCCTAAGACTTAGGCTTTGGGACTTCTGACCTTAGCGTTCTTCCTGAGCTTCTTCTGCTCGCCCTGCAATTGGCCTCGCCATGTATCGTCCCGCCTAAGACGTAGGGTTTGGGACTTCTAACCTTAGCGTTCTTCACGAGCTTCTTCTGCTCAGCCCACAATTGGCCTCGCTAGGTACCGTCCCGCCTAAGACTTAGGCTTTGGGACTTCTGACCTTAGCATTCTTCGTGAGCTTCTTCTGCTCAGACTGCGATTGGCTCGCTAGAATGCAGTCCCGCCTAAGACTTAGGCATTGGGACTTCGACCTTAGCGTTCTTCGTGAGCTTTTACGCTCGACTGCGATTGGCCTCGCTAGATGCCAGTCCCGCCTAAGACTTAGGCTTTGGGACTTCGACCTTAGCGTTCTTCGTGAGCTTCTTACTGCTCGGCACTGCAATTGGCCTCGCTAAGTGCAAGTCCCGCCTAAGACTTAGGCTTTGGGACTTCTGACCTTAGCGTTCTTCACGAGCTGCTTGGCTTCAACTTAAATTTATATTATAAATATTTTTCTTACTCTTATATACATTTGAGTTTTTACACATCCCCATTTTGGGAAGAATCTTACATTAACACTTACAATACAAGGAAACTTACTGGAAGTATTTCATCAACAGTTGTGCTTTCCACGGCTTTTTGACCTCTCGCCCATCCGGATGGGTTAGCCGGTATGCTCCTGGTCCGGCTATTTGAGTGACTCGATAAGGACCTTCCCAATTCGGCCCTAGTACACCTTGCCTCGGGTCCTTCGCGTTCTGGTTGACTCTTCTGAATAACCATTCACCCACTTGGAACCGGCGAATGTGCACATTTCGGTTGTAATAATGAGCCACTTTCTGTTGGTATTCTGCGATCTTAGCAGCGACCCTTTCTCTCTTCTCTTGCAGCAAGACCAGACCTGCACACATCTGCTCGTTGTTTTGCTCCTCATTGAAGTGCTCCGTTCGATGTGTCCCCATTCCTATCTCAGTAGGAACAACTACTTCGTGCCCAAACGCCAAGGAGAATGGGGTTTCTTTTGTGGCCGTTTTGTGTGTGGTTCTATAAGCCCATAGGACACCAGGCAGCTCGTCCACCCAGGCTCCTTTTTGCTCACCAAGTCTGGTCTTTAGGAGACGTTTTATGGTCTTGTTCATGGCTTCCACTTGTCCGTTGGCTTGTGGGTGTGAGGGAGAGTAAAATTTCAGCTCTATCCCCAGATTTTTACAGAAGTCTCTGAACTTGCCGTTATCAAACTGTCTCCCATTGTCTGTGACCAATGCATGAGGAATCCCATACCTGCAAATCACATTTTTCCAAATGAAGTCAGTGGTTTTACCTTCTTTGATACTGCTCAAGGCTCCCACTTCGACCCATTTGGTGAAATAATCAATTGCGACTATAGCGTGGGTGGCAGAAGCTCTCCCCTTCAGGAGTGGCCCGATTAAGTCAATTCCCCATTGAGCAAACGGCCATGGTGAGTTCATCACCGTAAGGTTCTCTGGAGGCTGAGTTAGGTAGTTCGCAAAACTCTAACAACTATTGTAGCTTCGTGTATCTCTCGGAGGACATAATCAGCTTCCTCCTGATCTAAACATCGTAACAGTGGAAATTCCTTCGTATATCCCCGCCTGTACAGAACTCCATCGATCAAAGTGTACCTGGCCGCTTTACATTTCAACTTCCGGCTTGCTTCTTGTCGACAGGCAACACTCCTTCCTTAAGGTAAGAAAAGATTGGCTCCATCCAGGTGTTGCTCGTCGATAAGCTCATCACCTCGTCACCCTGTTCGATGCTCGAGCAGGTCTTGATTTCCAAAGTGATAGACTTTAGTATTTTGGGGTCGGATGCGGCTGCCATGCGAGCTATCATATCAGCTCGAAAATTCTTTCCCCTTGTGATTTGTTCCACCTTGATAGCTCAGAAATTCTCCATTAGCTGCTTCACCTTCCGTAGGTAGGCTTCCATCTTCTCCCCCTTCGCCTGAAAGCTTTCGTCGAGGTGGTTTGTCACCAGCTATGAGTCTGTTCGAAGCTTTACTTCTTCTGCTTTTATTACTGAGGCGAGCTTCAATCCCACTATTCGGGCCTCTTACTCGGCCTGATTGTTGGTAACTTCGAATTCCAATTTCACAGCGTATTGCATCTCTGCCCCTTTAGGACTAAGGAACACAACTCCTGCCCCTGCTCCCTGATTTCTACAAGATCCATCTACTGTGACTATCCATGTGTTGGTCGAGGCCTGGGAATCTGGTGGGGGCTCGCTCTCCTTCTCCTCATCCCTTGCAATGCACTCGACCACGAAGTCAGCTAAGGACTGAGCTTTTATAGCTGTTCGGGGTTGGTAGCTGATGTCGAATTCACTGAGCTCCACCGACCATTTCACTAACCTTCGGAGGTTTCGGCTTATGCAGAGTCTCCCTGAGTGGCTAGTTTGTCAGAACCACTACTGAATGCGCTTGAAAATAAGGCCTCAGCTTTCGGGCTGCTGTGGCCAGGGCCAGTGCCCATTTCTCCATCAGTGGATATCGAGTCTCAGTTTCCAGCAAAGCTCTGCTCGTGTAATAAACAGAGTACTGCACCCTTGACTCCTCTCTTGCCAGAATTGAACTCATTGTCCATTGGGACACGGCTAAGTACAGAAACAGTACCTCCCCTGCTCGAGGTGTAGACAGTAATGGAGCTTTCAGCAAGTATTCTTTCAATTGTTGGACGCAGCTCGCGATTCTGGCGTCCACTTTGTCTTCCTGCCTTTCTTCATTTCCTGGAAGAAGACTCGGCATTTATCCGTGGCTCGAGATACGAACCTATTGAGGGATGCCAATTTTCCGGTAAGGCTTTGTATCTCCTTAAGGCTATGGGGGGACCTCATTTCCACCACTGCTCTTATCTTCTCCAAATTGGCCTCGATCCCTCTGTGACTGACCATGAAGCCTAAGAATTTTCCCGAACCAACCCCAAAAGCACATTTCTCTGGGTTTAGCTTTATCCGGTACTTTCTTAAGAGTGCGAAGGTCTCCTCTAAATGCCTTACATGCTCCTCCGCGTCTTTAGACTTGGTGATCATGTCATCCACATACACCTCCATCGTTCGACCGATCAATGGCTTGAAGACCTTGTTCACCAGCCTCTGGTATGTTACCCCGGCATTCTTCAGTACCGAAGAGCATGACCTTGTAGCAGTACAATCCCTGATTAGTGATGAAGGCCGTGCATTCCTCATCTGATCGGTGCATGGGAATCTGGTTATATCTTGAGAATGCATCCATAAAATTAAGCAGCCCGTGCCCCGCCGTAGAATCCATCAGTTGGTTTATCTTTGGCAGCGGGAACCTATCTTTAGGGCAAGCTTTGTTCACATCTGTGAAGTCCACGCACATTCTCCATTTCCCACTTGCTTTCTTTACCAACACCACATTCGAGATCCATTTGGGATAGGAGACCTCCCTTATCAATCCCGCTTTCAGCAGCTTTTCCACCTCGCAGTTGATGGCCTTATACCTCTCTTGGTTGACGCATCTCCTTTTCTGCCTCACTGGCTTAGCATCTCTCCGTATTGCCAGCCTGTGACACGCCACTTCTAGGTTGATCCCAGGCATGTCCTCATTCGTCCATGCGAACACATCCGCGTGTGCTCGCAGACACTCCACCAGCTTTGCTTTCAACTGCTCGCTAATGCCCGAGCTGATCCAGATTTTCTTCTCGGGGTTGTCTGCTCTCACTTCCACCTCCTCCAGCTCCTCAGCCGGCTCCTGTCTTCCATTCTTGGATTTCCCCTTCGAGTCCAGCGAGGTTATCTGCATGGTTTCTTTGGCTGCTACAGCGTAGCAACTCCTCGCCACCCTCTGGCTGCCTTTTACGACCCCATTCACTCGATACTTTAGGGCCAAGTAGTGGGTGGATAGCACGGACTGGCTTATCCTCATGAACGGCCTCCCTAGTATTGCCCGGTATGGGCTAGCTTCATCTACCACCACGAAGTCCAACATCATGTTCTTTTCGAAAGGCCTCGAGCCCATGGTTACTCGCCGACTGATGATTCCCGAGGTATCGACTCCCTCCCCAAATCCTTTCAAGGGAGTGCTCGTCTGCTCAAGGCTCGCACCTGCTATTCCCAAATCCTAGAGTGTGGATTTGAAGAAAATATCCACCGAGCTTCCCGAGTCTACCAGTATTCGGTTAACTTCCTTGTTAGCTATGTTCGCCTTCACAACCAGGGCATCCTCGTGGGGGTACAGCACCCCCTCCTCGTCTTTCTCCTTTCACATAATGGGCACCTGCCGGACCTTGGCCTTTTTGGCAGCGAGGGCAGTGAACAGGACCTCTCGGTCGGCAGCGACATATCTGCAATAATTCTTCCGAGCCCTGTTTGAACTTCCTTCCATCGTGGGCCCTCCAAAGATCACCCTTGTAGCCGGCGGTTCCAAGTCTATTTCATAAGCTTGATCATCTTCCTCTGGTTTCTGCTCAACCACCGGATGTCCTCCTTCAATAAACTCGTCCAAGTACCGATTCCTAACCAGATCCTCCACCTGGTTCTTCAAATCACGGCACTGTGATGTGGAATGGCCGTGGTCACCATGGGAACGGCAGAACCGCCCCTTGTCTCGTTTGCCGGCTGACTTAGCCATTGGCATTGGGGGGCTAAGCAGTCCTCGCTCCTCAACCACTTGAAGTATCTCTTCGAGAGATACCTTCAACCTCGTGTATTGCCCGTAAGCGGGGCTTTGCTCCACTATCTGTATCGCCCGATCCTGTGGGAAACTTCTTGGTGGGGGTGGCAATGGACGATCTGCTCTATTGTGGTCCACCGCAGGTCTGCTTGGTGATTGGTTGCGGGATGGGTGGTCGTCGTGACGCTTGTACTCCTTGTGATCCCAGCCTGAAGACCTGCGGGGTGGCAGGGGAATCATCCGTGGTGGGGGAGCTCTCTGGTAAGGGTTGTACGGGGCAACCCGGTCCCTTGTTGCTTTTGAAGCCTGCGCTCCTCGGGCAGGACCTCCTTTCTCCTTCCTCCTTGCTCCGTTGCCCTGTTCACTTCTCAGCTTTGCAGCCTTTTCCTCTTCAATTACCATATCCATTTTTACCTGTTCGTACGCGTCCGAATATGAACGGATCGAAGGACTCCACAGATTATACCATGGCCTTCCCATCCGGATCTCATCCTTCAGTCCCCTCAGCGCTTAGGGATGATTAAACGCGCCAAGATCCAGGATCGATCTGTGGTACCTCTTGACGAACTCCCAGAGGGATTCTCCCTCCCTCTGTCTTACTTCCGATAGCTCCATTATATCATCTTCGGGGTCGCTGCACCCCAAAATTGCTCTGCAAACTCCCTACACATCTGTTCGAAGCTCAAGATGCTTCCATGCGGCAACCTGCTGTACCATTCTCTTGCCCTTCCCTCAAGAGTGAGCGGGAAGGCCGTGCACCTCTGGGTTGCCGACAAACCCTGCACTCCTGTCATATCATTGAACCGCTCTATATGCACCAACGGATTGCTTTTTCCTGAAAACTTCAAATCTAGGAAGCGGAAGTCACGTGGGATCGTGACACCCATGATCTCCGTTGAGAGTGGAGACTCGTTATCCAGCATTATTCTCCAACTTGGGCTCTTTCCGTTTCCCCGGAGGTCCTCCACAACTTGTGCCAACCTACGCACCTCCCCCTCCAGCTCTTCCCCACGAGAGGTTGGGGCTGTATCCTGCAAGTGCTGATGAGACCCTCTTTCCACCATATTTGTGTCCTCCCTCACGACAACATTTGGTGCCCTAGGTCTTTGGGCATCATCTCCCACATTTTCCCGAATGGGAGCGTTCCCACGGCTGGATTCAGGGACGTCATTACATGCTTTTCTCTGTCCATCCCTGAGTTCTTGTAATATGGAGGTCAGAGTCTCCATTTGTTTCTCCATCAGATCCATTCTTTCCTGGATCTCTCTGTTCTGAGCCTCATTGGCCACTTCCCTCAAAGTCACCAACTCCTCTGGACTCACCCCTCTTCAGCTGTTTCCTATCATCGCTGCGTTGTGTGTCCTGAATGTGTTGGGAAATCAGGCTTTTTGAACTGATCCCCACAGACGGCGCCAAAAAATGTTGATGCTGTTTTCCCGCGTCCCTTTAAATAGTACCAAAAATCTTCTGCTCCCAGTTAGCTCGAGCTCAAGCAGGACTGCCTTCCAATTCTAGTTCCTCTGTCTTTATCAGAACAGGAGTCCCTCGGACCTGTACCCACAGAAAACTGGGTCAGGGGTCGCCAGATGTTGTTCCGGCCAAAACCCTCGGACGCTCAAGTCAGTGATCGGGTTGTTCCTCTCTGAATAATGGAATTCCAGAAAGAATAAGAGTTGAGAGAAGTAAGAATCAGAAGAACCTGTGTGAATTTTCGGAACCCCTTTAATTTACCTGTCCCCTTCCTTTTATTTTTTCTTTTTCCCGCCCTTTCTTCCTTGGATCATCTGTTCCCGCGTCAGTGGTATCTGGGTCCCTCTGACAGCTAGGATTAGCGTAATATTCCCTGGGGATGCACGGCTGTCTTGTTAACATGGCCAGATCATCATGTCAGGTGTGCACGCAAGGAATGATGACACCGTGGGGGCATGTGCCGGCCATCGGCAACAATACTGCCACCATACCATGTGGGCCCTGATCAGACATCGAAAGGTGTGCGGGATTCTAAGGAAATGGGTCGGACTGTCCTGAGCCAAGTCTCGCGTTCCATTTGGTCTATGATTGGCGTGGCCCAGTTGTGCTTGAGGGCTTGACTGCAGCGAGCAGAAAGGGGAGCTCGGGTCTTGATCAGCCTTGACTCGGGTTGATGACCTCGAGCAAGCAAGAGAGCTCGGAGCTCAGACGGCTCTGAATTCCTCGACCTTGACCAGCTTTGACGTCTAGCGAGACCGTCTTCGTGCTAGTGGTCGGGGCTTCTGCTCGAGCAGGGTTGACTCGGGGTATTTTATTCGAGCTGGAAGGGTCTCGAGGAGACCTGGCCGATATTACCCAAACAATGAGTGCTCCTAGTGCGACTTTTTCTTGAACAAAATGGTAGTCAATTTCAATATGTTTGGACCGAGCATGATACACTAGATTGATGATCATGTGTAGTGCGCTGAGGTTATCACAAACTAGTTGTGGTTGTTTATGGATAGGAATGCCAATGTCACGTAAGGGGAAAGTAAGCCATGTTATTTCTGCGATAGTTGAAACAAGAGATCGATATTCTGCTTCAGTGCTTGACTTTGAGACTGTTGGCTATTTCCTTGAGGACCAAGAAATACAATTAGCTCACAAATATATATAGTATCCTGTTGTGTTTCTTTGATTTACTTTATAGCCACCCCAATCTGCATCACAAAAACCATTTAAACCAAAATAGTCCATTCTTCCCTTAAGGGCATATAAGTATCCTTTTTACTGCACTCAAATCAGACTTTGAAATTTTTGACAGAATTTGTTCACAGCTTGAACAATATCTGGTCTACTGAAGGTTAAATATTATAGTGCCCAACTAGTTGTCTATACTCGGTGGGATTGGTGTGTTTGTTGTCTCCATGTTTGTGTTGATCATTTATAACCATTGGAGTTTTAAAATGAGAGCAGCTAAGCATTTCAGCATGGTACAATAAGTCCTTTGTATATTTTGATTGAGCAATGAATATTCACCTGAGATATATTTGATTTATAAGCCGATGTAATAACGAAGTTTCTCAAGATCTTTTAGCGCAAATTCAATGCTAAGTTTATGAATTAGATTATCGATGAAGTCATAGTTATTTCCTATTATTACTAAGTCATTTACATAAACCAACATAAGAACAGTTATTGTGTTAGTTCTAAAAATAAAAAGGAAAGCGTCAGCTTTGCTACAAGTGAAGCCAAGATGAAGAAGAAACTGAGGTAAATAGTCAAACCAGGCCCTAGGTGCTTATTTAAGACCATCGAGGGAATGTTGTTATTTGCAAACATGGTTAGGTTGCTCAAGGCTTTTGAATCTTGCTGGTTGTTCCATATAGACTGTTTCCTTGAGAAAACCATGTAGAAATGCGTTCCCCACATCTAATTGTCTCATTGTCCAATTTGAAGTGTACTGCAACAAATTTTTCTCTCTTTTGTTTCTATAATATGAAAGTGAAGCTTTGAAAACAGTGTATGGCAGCTTTGAAAAGAGTGTATGGTATGTTTTGTTGGCTTGCTGTACATGTATGTGTATTTAAGTGACATTTATCTTGGTTTTGTTTCTTCTGTAACAAAATGACAAAACAATGTGGGGCTAATTTTTTTTTTACATGAATGGGCCATGTATTATTAAAATTTGTATCTTTATTGACTTGATTATGCACAATATTTATAATTAAACAAAAAAATACTTTTGTTCAATATGTAATATCCTCTGTATAGATGATCTAGTACATTAACAGAGCTTACATTTTTAGTGTGCAAGTTTGTATTTTTCACTTAAACATGAAAACTTTGAAGTCATTTATACAATTTAATTAAACTTATTACGCTAATATCATATAATAAATGAATAGGTAAAAACATTTAATATAGACAAATCTTTGATATTTTGTCATAGGTTGTCTAGCAAATATCAGGATGGAGTTTAAGATTTCGGAATTTACCATTTTTAATTATGAAAGTAAAATGTTAATAACATATAATCTTCCTCCATAGTTGTGCATGAAGAGGAAGTTTATGATGCTGTCTCTACTAATCTCTGGCCCTAAATAGTCTGGAAATGATATAGATGTATACTTAACACCTTTGATTAAGGACTTAAAAACCTTATGGAAGGTAGGTATTGATTTGTTTGATGCATATAAGAAAGAAACATTAATTAATAGGATGTGTTGATGTGGATAATTAGTGACTTCAGAACATATGGGAATATGTCTGGGTGTACTACTAAGGGATATTATGCCGCCTAGTGTGTGGGATAAACACATGTGCATGTTGGCTATTACATAGTAAAAAATTGTCATATATAGGCCACATTCGGTTTCTTAAAAGCCCTCATAAACCTTGGTCTTAAACTTAGTAACTGAAATTCCACACCAAATTTGAGAAAAAAGTTCAAAAATAACTTAAGTATAAAGAGTAATTTAGTTATTTTAAAAGAGAATGATTTGGAGACATATTTTAAAAAAATTAAAACTTTAATTTATTTGTGAATAATCATAAAACTTTAATTAATTAATTTTTAAACAAATTTTTTTTTTGGCTAGGCCGAGCTATATTCTGCACTCAATAAGCATACCTTTTGTTGATCCGGTTTTTTGAGTGCTCTCGAATGATGTCCAAACTCCTGCTCGCGGGATGGTCGAGCAAGAACGCTTGCCAACCTCAATTCTCCTCTATTCACCGGAACAACGATCTCCTCGGGCCTGTATTCACAGAAAATAAGGTCAGGAGTCGCCGGGTGTTTTCCCTGCGAAAACCCTCCAACGCTCAAGTCAGTGATCGGGTTGTTTTTTTTGTATCCCTCCTTGTTAGAGAGGCCGGATAAATAAAATAAAAATGATTGATTGATCCAAGTGGCCGTAGCCCAAAAATGACTAAACCGTGAGACAGGAGAAGAATCTGAAAATTCCGGAACCCCCCCAACTTACACGCCGGTTTCCTTTTATTCTTCAGTTTTCCCACCCTTTTCCTCTAAGATCATCCACTCCCGCGTTAATGGTGTCCGTGTCCTCGACAGTCGAGATTATCGCTGCAGTATCCCGGAATGCGGATTCCGGTGGCCATGGGTTCCTATGGCCTGATTATGGTGTCGGGCATGCATGCACAAAATGATGACACTGTGGGGGCGTGTTCGGCCATCGGTAACAGTCACGACACCATACCGCGTGGGGTATTGGTCAGGCATCGATCGTCACGTTGATTCGCTGGAGAGACGGGTCGGACTGTCTCGGATCGGCTGTACTTGAATCTTGCATCCACTCCGTTCCATCGCTGATCGGGATAGGTCACACTTAGGGGTTTGAAGACCTCGAGTAGAAGAAGGAGCTCGGGGCTCAACCAGTCTTGAAGTCCTCGACCTTAGCCAGCTTTGACGATTAGCAAGGTCATCTTCGTGCCAGCGGTCAAGTGCTTTGCTCGAGATGGGTTGACCTCGAGGTCTTCTACTCGAGCTGGATTGGCCTCGAGGAGACCTGCTCGATATTACCCAAACACCAGTCCCCCAGTTTTTAGTCTTTGGAGTGAAGCGAGATAACACTGGAAACTCCTTGTCTGGGCCGGCTTCCTAGCCTTTTTATCTTCTCGTGTTGAGCTGTCTTCCGCTTCCATCACTTCATATTTAATGCGGGACACGTGGGTGGATCCCGGCCGTGCGTTTGAATTTTGAAGAGACGTTACTTGAACAGACGCATCTCTTGAGATGCGTGCCGTTTGCTAAAGAGATGCACTTTCCCCTTTAAAAACCCTCGATTTCTTTACTGTGCTTCCTATTGCCCATCTTTGCTCAAATCAAAATTAATCGCTTGCAAGTACTTCTCATCTTCTTCCTTGCCGTCGCTGCCATTCCTATCGTCAATTCTTTCTCAAGTATAAACCTCTTTACCCTTTCTCGTTATTTTTCTGCTCTTCGTTTATTTGGGTTTTCGATTCCCACTGGGTAGATTGTGCCTATAGGAAGCATGTCAGACACCCAACGACCCTGTAGAATGTTGTCTGAAGAATCGTCCTCTTCAAGTGACTCTGAACTACTTAGGATGATCCTAGTGAGAGATTCAAGTCCTGAGGGGGTTTTGGTTGTGGCGGAGACCCGGCCGCAATAGGGGGAAAGGGTTAGTCAACGGTCAGAGGATGGAGAGTACCCCATTGACCACATGAGGTATGAAACTTCACACCTGGACCTGGACCGGCTTAGGGACACCTACCATATACATGCCAGTGTGGATTTGCAGGTGCCCGGTAAGGGTGACATGCCCAGCTGTCCTCCCTAAGGATATGTCACTTTTCATATGGAGTGCTTTAGGTGGGGGTTAGGTTGCCTCTTCAGCCTTATTTTGTCCGAATTCTGTCTAGACTTTGCTTGGCCCCGAGGCAGTTGAACCCGAATGGGTGGAGGGTCTTGTTCGGTCTTTATGTGTTGTGGAGATGGTGCAATTTGGGCGAGCCCTCGGTAGAGGAGATAAAGCATCTCTACCAATTGAAAACTAGCACGAAGGACACTAGTTGGTACTATCTCGCCTCCAGTCTGAAAGGCAAGAAACCCATAACTGATCTCCCTACTTCTGGTGGCAACTGGAAGGGCAAGTTTTTCTTTGCCGGGGGAGACTGGGGGCAAGCTACATCTGCCTCTGAAGGGGTCCCTCCGATTCCTCGTCATTTTTGCACTTCAGGTCATCTATTGTTCAACAAATTCTTACTTTGGTTTTTCTGCTCGCATCTTTTCTTACTATTCTGTTCTGGTTGTCGTTGCAGTATCTTGGAGTGCTTCTTACAGAATCGAGGAAGAGCTTCAAGTGCGTGTCAACACTGCTCTCGATAACGCGAGCTCGTGCAGGGAGCTACTCACAATCCAGAACCTTGTAGAGTTTGGCCTCGTTCCTGAAGAGGAGATGAGTGGTGTGCTTTCTTTGTTGAAGAGGCCTGCGAGCACCTCAGACTGCCCGAGCAACTCCTTTGCTCCAGCGAAGCGACCTCGAACTAATACTGCCTCCTCACCGATCACGACTGCACCCTCCGCTTAGGAGACTGAGCGAGCAACAGAGGGTGCACCCCGCAAGGCTCTGAGGAGTGCCACTTCATCTCGACCTCGATCAAGACACGTACAAGAGTAGTTGCGATCTGACATCGCCGATCCTTACCTTAAGGACTTTGCCAAACAGATAGAGGAGAAGTTCTTGGAGGGGATAGAGGCTTCTGGAGCTGATGACTTAGTCGGCGTATTCCACCGCCTCTTTTCCCGCGCTGCGGCTATTGCTACCACCTTTAAGACCAAGACTCAGGATTCTTAGAGAAAGATTAGAGCAAAAAATCAGAACTTGAAACGGAGTCTTTAGCAGAAGGATGAGGAGGCAACGAAGCTTCATACGGAGATCTCCACCCTCGAGAAGAAGGCAGCAATGTCAGAGTCCAAAGCACTCCAGCTCGAGAAGGAGCTGTCTCTTGTTCGGGACGAGCTACTAAATGCTCGAAAGGACTTGGACACGCAGAGGTTCTCCTTCAGAAGACCATAGAGGTAGAGACTTCTCGCCTTCAGAGGAAGGTGGACTCTCTGGAAGGCAGGCTCACGATAGAGTATAATGATGGGGTGACTTTCAGCTATGACTGCCTCGGTCTGTCTTGAGCAAGGAGCATACCAACGTAGACATATCTAAGCTCGAGGCAGGTGTCGCGGTGTATATGCTTGAGCACGATGCCCCAAACCAAGGGTCGAGAGTCTCCCCAACTGAGGCCCCTGGTCGGACCGAAAAGCCTGCACCACTCTTCGTTGAAGTCTCCCTGCTGCACTGAAGTCTCCCTACTCGCTACCACAGAAGGTGCTCCATTTTCTGAGGATCTAGCTCCATCTGCTAGCCCCAATGTTCCAGCCAATTGAAGACTTCTCTTTTTTTTTTTTGTACTTGTATTTTTTGTTGAATAAATGAAGAACATGCATTGGATAATTTATCCTTGTGTTTGTATATACACTTCTGACCTGCATTTTTCTGTGAGATTTACTCCAAGCCTTTGCTAACTAGATTTTAACAAATGTTGGGCCCTTTGTTTTTCTTATCCGAGTCACTTCCGCTAGTGCCTTCTCCTAGCTTATGCATGACAGAGTCTTGCCTTAAGTTACACTTATAGACCTCTGTTCACGCTTGGCATCATCTCGCCTTAAGCTAGGTTTAGAGACTTCTGGCCTTTGCGTTTTCTTTGAGAGCTTATCCTGCTCGAGCCTGCAATTGGCTCACGCTTGACACCGTCTCGCTTTAAGCTAGGCTTTGAGACTTCTGGCCTTTGCGTTTTCTTCGTGAGCTTATCCTACTCGAGCCTGCAATTGGCTCAAGCTTGGCATCGTCTCGCCTTAAGCTAGGCTTAGAGACTTCTGGTCTTTGCGTTTTCTTTGCGAGCTTATCTTGCTCGAGCCTGCAATTGGTTCACTCTTGGCACCGTCTCGCCTTAAGCTAGGCTTAGAAACTTCTGGCCTTTGCATTTTCTTATCAAGCTTATCCTGCTCGAGCCTGCAATTGGCTCACGCTTGGCACCGTCTCGCCTTAAGCTAGGCTTAGAAACTTCTGGCCTTTGCATTTTCTTCACGAGCTTATCCTGTTCGAGCCTGCAATTGGCTCACGCTTGGCACCGTCTCACCTTATGCTAGGCTTAGAAACTTCTGGCCTTTGCATTTTCTTCGCGAGCTTATCCTGCTCAAGCCTGCAATTGGCTCACGCTTGGCACCGTCTCACCTTAAGCTAGGCTTAGAGACTTCTGGCCTTTGCGTTTTCTTCGTGAGCTTATCCTGCTCGAGCCTGCAATTGGCTCACGCTTGGCACCGTCTCACCTTAAGCTAGGCTTAGAGACTTCTGGCCTTTGCGTTTTCTTCGTGAGCTTATCCTGCTCGAGCCTGCAATTGGTGCAATTGGCTCACGCTTGGCACCGTCTCGCCTTAAGCTAGGCTTAGAGACTTCTGGCCTTTCCATTTTCTTCGTGAGCTTATCTTGCTCAAGCCTGCAGTTGGCTCACGCTTGGCACCGTCTCGCCTTAAGCTAGGTTTAGAGACTTTTGGCCTTTGCATTTTCTTCGCGAGCTTATTGGCTTCAACTTGCCTATATTGAATTAATATTGGAAGCTTTCTCTTGCTTTTATACATGTTCAAGATTTTACACATCTTTATTTTAGAAGGAATTGGATATTAATGCTTACAATACAAGGAAACTTACTGGAAATACTTCATCAAATGCTGTGCATTCCATGGCCTTCTGACCTCTCGTCCATCAGGATAGGTCAATCTGTATGCTCTCGGACCGGCCATTTAAGAGACCCGATAGGGAACTTCCCAGTTCAGTCCTAACACACCTTGCTTGGGGTCCTTCGTGTTCTTATTGACTCTTCTAAGTACTCAATCTCCCACTTGAAATCGGCGGATGTGCACATTCCGGTTGTAATAACGGGTCACTCTCTGCTGGTGCTCTACTGTCTTTGCGGGCGACCCTTTCCTTTTCTCTTCCAGCAAGTCCAAGCCTGCACACATTTGCTCAAAGCTCAGAATGCTTTCTCGTGGTATTCTGCAGTACCATTCTCTCACGGTTACACGACCTTATACTTGGAATGCTTCAAATGGGGGGTTAGGCTGCCTCTACAGCCTTACTTTACCCGGGTTTTGTCTGGGTTCCGTCTGGCCCCTGGGAAATTGAACCCGAATGGATGGAAGGGTCCTTTCTGGACTCTTTGTTTTGTGGAAACGTTGTGATTTGGGTGAACCCTCAGTAGGGGAAATTAGACACCTTTACCAGCTGAAGTGCAGCCCGAAGGATGCTGGTTGGTATTACCTTACTTCCAGCCTGAAGAGTAGAAAGCCCATCACCGATCTCCCGACCTCTGGTGGCAACTGGAAGAGCAAATTCTTCTTCGTTGCGGGAGAGTGGGGGCATGCTGCACTTCGTAGCGAGGGGGTCCCTCCAGTCTCGCGGCACTTTTGCACTCCAGGTCATTTATTTGCCTTGTGGATTTTACTTTTCGTTTTCCTGCTCGCGTCTGTTCTCATTGTTTTGCTTTGGTTCTTTTTTACAGTCTCCTGGGGTGCTTCTTATTTGATTGGGGGCCAACTTCGAGCACGTGTCGACGTTCTTCAACGCGAGCTCGTGTAGGGAGCTGTTGACACCCCATAACTTTTTTGAGTCTAATTTAGTACCAAGTGAAGAGATGAGTAGTAGGATGCGTGACGTCGTGTGGGGACGGCGGAAGGTGCGAGCACCTCGAAGAGGCCACGAGCAGAGGCGAGTGCTCCACCTCCACCCACTCGAGCTACCTCTTCTGCTCGACAGATCGAGCGAGCAGAGGAAGGTCCTCCACGCAGGAGACAAAGGACCGCTGATCCAGCTCACCCCGACACGAGCAACGTCGGCTGGCCGTTCCGAGCCTTTCCTGAGGGCCTACAATGAGGAATTGACCAGCGGATTCATGGACGAGATAGAGTCCTGCAGTCCCGAGGCGTTGTTCAGCATCTTTCAGCTGCTCTCCTCCCGAGCTTTGGCAACCGCGACTAGGCTTAATGAGATAGCTCAAGGTTCCCAGGAAGAACTTCGAGCAAAGGTTCAGAGGTTGGAGCAGACTGTGAACGAGCTGAAGGAGGAAAATCAAAAGCTGCTGGACGAGAATTTAAATTTTTCAAAGAAGACAGCGTGGTCGACTCAAGGCCTCCGAGCTTCGAGAGGAGCGATCGACACCAAGGACGAATTGAAGCACGCTCGGAAGGATCTGGATACTCAGAAGTCTTACTACGAGCAGCTCATTGAGGGAGAAGCTGCTCGTCTTCAAGGGCAAATTGACACTCTGAAGATCCGACTCGCTCATCGAGTACAACATTGAGGCGGACTCCGACTCGATCGCCTCATGTATGCTTTTGGCAAGGCATACCCCGAGGCCGACATGTCCAAGGTTGAAGGGTATGTAGCTGAATACATGAGTAATCCCGAAGCTACTCCATCCGAGCCCCAAGGTGCTGTCAGAGAGCTCGCTCCTTCTCCTTCCAATGCTCCTCCTGCTGAAGCTCCTCGCTGATGCTCCTCCTGCTATCTAGCTGATGACGTCCCTCCTGTCACTTTGAATGACTTGGACTCTTTCTTCTTCTTTTTTTTTATTTTTTTATTTTATATGTAATCATTTCAAATGAAATAAAAGATACATGTTGAACAACTCTATTGAATGCTCGTGTGCGCATGCTCTTGTCTTCTATGTTGAATTGACTTTGAATATGCTTGTTAAATAAAAATTTTCTAAGTGTTGGACTTTCTATTTTCCTTTATGCCCAAATGTAATGCTGTTTAATCTATGCATAGTAGAATTTTGCTTTTACAAGTCCATTTAACTTACTCGAGCTCACATTTGGCTCTTGCTTGATACTGTCCCGCCTAGAGCTTAGGCTTAGGGACTTTGGCCAAGGAGTTCTTACGCTCGAGCACATGGTGGCTCAAGCTTCCTCGGCGTTACTCCGATCGGGCCTACAATTAACCTGAGCTTGGCACCGTCTCGCTCTAAGACTTAGGCTTTGGGACTTCGGCCAAGGAGCTCTTCGATCTTACGCTCGGGCCTTTTAATTGACCCTCGCTAGGCACCCTCCCGCCTAAGACTTAGGCTTTGGGACTTCTAGCGGTAGCGTTCTTCACGAGCTGCTCCTGCTCGGGCCTTTTAATTGACCCTCGCTAGGCACCGTCCCGCCTAAGACTTACGCTTTGAGACTTCTGGCCGTAGCGTTCTTCGCGAGCTGCGTCTGCTCGATCCTTTTAATTGACCCTCGCTAGGCACCGTCCCGCCTAAGACTTAGGCTTTGGGACTTCGGCCGTAGCGTTCTTCATGTTGCTTACGCTCGGGCCTTTTAATTGACCCTCGCTTCTTCTCGTGATTCTCCTGCTCGGGCCTGCAATTGACCCAAGCATGGCACCGTCCCGTTGGGACTTACGCCGAAGCTCTTGCGATCTTACCGCTCCGGCCTTTTAATTGACCCTCACTAGGCAGCAGTCACGCCTAAGACTTAGGATTTGGGACTTACGGCAGTAGCGTTCTTCGTGTTGCATACGCTCGGGCCTTTTAATTGACCACCGCTTCCCGTGATGCTCCCGCTCGGGCCTGCAATTGACCCAGCATAGCACCGTCCTGTTGGGACTTCTGGCCAAGGAGCTCTTCTTGATCTTCTGCTTGGGCCTTTTAATTGACCTCGCTAGGCACGGTCCGCCTAAGAATTAGGCTTTGGGACTTCTGGCGATAGCGTTCTTCATGTTGCTTTTGCTCGGGCCTTTTAATTGACCCTCGCTAGGCGCAGTCCGCCTAAGACTTAGGCTTTGGGACTTCGGCCATAGCGTTCTTCGTGACTACGTGCTGCTCGGGCCTTTAATTGACCCTCGCTAGGCACCGTCCGCCTAAGACTTAGGCTTTGGGACTTCGGCCGTAGCGTTCTTCATGTTGCTACGCTCGGGCCTTTTAATTGACCCACGCTAGGCACAGTCCGCTCTAAGACTTAGGCTTTAGGACTTTTGGTCGTAGCGTTCTTACTGTTGCTTACGCTCGGGCTGCGATTGCCCTCGCTTACGCTCGTGATACTCCCGCTCGGGCCTGCGATTGACCTAAGCATAGCGCAGTCCGGTTGGGACTTCGGCCAGGAGCTCTTCTGATCTTACGCTCGGGCCTTTTAATTGACCCTCGCTGAGCAGCGTCCGCCTAAGACTTAGGCTTTGGGAATTCGGCCGTGGCGTTCTTCGTGACTGCGTGCTGCTCGGGCCTTTTAATTGACCCTCGCTAGGCGCAGTCCGCCTAAGACTTAGGCTTTTGGACTTCGGCCGTAGCGTTCTTCATGATTGCTACGCTCGGGCCTTTTAATTGACCCACGCTAGGCACAGTCCGCCTAAGACTTAGGCTTTGGGACTTCGGCCGTAGCGTTCTTCTTGATTGCTACGCTCGGGCTCGGAATTGCCCTCGCTTCTACCGTGATACTCCGCTCGGGACTGCAATTGACCTAAGCATAGCACGTCCGTTGGGACTTCTGGCCAAGGAGCTCTTCTTGATCTTCCGCTCGGGCCTTTTAATTGACCCTCGCTAGCACCGTCCGCCTAAGACTTAGGCTTTTAGACTTCTGGCCGTAGCGTTCTTGGCGATGCTTCGCTCGGACCTTTTAATTAACCCTCGCTAGGCGCAGTCACGCCTAAGACTTAGGCTTTGGGACTTCAGGTCATAGCGTTCTTCGTGACTGCGTCTGCTCGGGCACTTTTAATTGACCCTCGCTAGGCACGTCCGCTCTAAGACTTAGGCTTTGGGACTTCGGTCATGGCGTTCTTGATGCTATACGCTCGGGCCTTTTAATTGACCTTCGCTAGGCACAGTCCGCTCTAAGACTTGGCTTTGGGACTTCGGCCGTAGCGTTCTTCATGTTGCTTACGCTCGGGCCTTTTAATTGACCTCGCTCTTCCGTGATACTCCCGCTCGGGCTGCAATTAACCTAAGCATAGCACCGGCACTGTTGGGACTTCGGCCAAGGAGCTCTTCTCGATCTTACGCTCGGGCCTTTTAATTGACCTCGCTGAGCACAGTCCGCCTAAGAATTAGGCTTTGGGACTTCGGTCGTAGCGTTCTTCACTGACTGCGTCGCTCGGGCCTTTTAATTGACCCTCGCTGAAGCCTGTCACGCCTAAGACTTAGGCTTTGGGACTTGTGGCCGTAGCATTCTTCATGATTGCTTTTGCTCGGGCCTTTTAATTGACCACGCTGAGGCACCGTCTCGCCTAAGACTTAGGCTTTGGGACTTACGGTCGTAGCGTTCTTCTTAGCTGCTTACGCTTGGGCCTGCAATTGACCGAGCTTCTCCGTGATACTCCCTGCTCGGACTGCAATTGATCCAAGCGTCGCACCGTCCCGTTGGGACTTCTAGCCAAGGAGTTCTTCTTGATTTTTGCTCTTCATCTCGAACTTACATTATGAATGCCTTTTTTATTCTTACATACATTTGTACTTTTACATATCCCATTTTGGGGAGAGATTTTACATTAGCACTTTACATTACAAAGAGACTTCTTGGAAATATTTCCTCGGGAGTTGTGCGTTCCAAGGCCCCTTGACCTCTCGTCCGTCTGGATGAGCTAACCTGTATGCTCCTGGTCCTACTAGCTGAGTGACTCGATAAGGGCCTTCCCAATTTGGTCCTAGTACACCTTGCCTCGGGTCCTTCGTGCTCTGGTTGACTTTCCTCAGCATCCAGTCACCCACCTGGAATCGGCGAATGTGTACATTTTGGTTGTAATAACGAGCCACTCTTTGTTGATATTCTGAGGTCTTAGCAGCGACCCTTTCTCTCTTCTCTTCCAGCAAGTCCAGGCCTGCACACATCTGCTCGTTGTTTTGCTCCTCGTTGAAGTGCTCTGTCCGGTGTGTCCACATTCCTATCTCAGCGGGAACCACTGCTTCGTGCCCAAACGCCAAGGAGAATGGGGTCTCTCCAGTGGCCGTTTTGTGTGTGGTTCTGTAAGCCCACAAGACACCGGGTTGCTCGTCCACCTGAGCTCCTTTTGCTCGCCTGGTCTTGTCTTTAGAGGCGTTTTATAGTTTTATTCGCGGCTCTACTTGCCCGTTGGCCTGCGGGTGTGAGGAGAGCAAAACTTTAGCTCTATCACTAGATTCGGCGAAGTCTACGAACTTGCCATTATCAAGCTGCCTCCCATTATCGGTGACTAACGCATGAGGGATCCCGTACCGCAAATCACATTCTTCCAAATGAAGTCGGTGGTTTTACCTTCCGTGATCTTGCTCGAGGCTCCCACTTCGACCCATTTGGTGAAATAGTCAATCGCGACTATGGCATGGGTGGCGGATGCTTTCCCCTTCGGCAGTGGTCCAATCAAATCAATTCCCCATTGAGCAAACGGCCACGGTGAATTCATCACCGTAAGGTTTTCCGGAGGCTGAGTTAGGTGGTTGGCAAAGCTCTGGCAACTCTTGCAGCTTCTTGTCTTCTCCTGAGCATCTTGATGCATGCGAGGCCAAAAATATCCTTGCCTCAAGGCCTTGAAAGCTAAGGACCTCGCGCCAGAATGATTTCCACAGATTCCCTCGTGTATCTCTCGGAGGACATAATCAGCCTCCTCTTGGTCTAAGCACCGCAGCAAGGGAGAGTGTACCCCCGTCTATATAAGACCCCATCGATGAGAGTGTATCTGGCTGCCTTGCACCTCAACTTCCGTGCCTGCTTCTTATCGGCTGGCACTGTCCCTTCCTTGAGGTAAGAGATGATCGGCTCCATCCAGGTGTTGCTCGTTGATAGGCTCATCACCTCGTCCTCCTGCTCGATGCTCGAGCAGGTTTTCATTTCCAAAGGGATAGACTTTGGGAACTTAGGGTCCAAAGCGGCTGTCAAGCGAGCTATCATATCAGCTCAAAAATTCTTCTCCCTCGGGATTTGCTCCACCTCGACAGCTCGGAAACTCCCCATTAGCTGCTTTACCTTCCGGAGGTAGGCCTCTATTTTCTCCCCCGTTGCCTGAAAGCTCTCATCGAGGTGATTCGTTACTAACTGTGAGTCTGTTCGAAGCTTTACCTCCTCTGCTTTTACTACCGAGGCGAGCTTCAGCCCTGCTATTACAGCTTCGTACTCGGCCTGATTATTGGTTACTTCGAACTCTAATCTCACAGCGTATTGCATCTCTGCCCCTTCTGGACTTAGGAGCACAACTCCTGCTCCTGCTCCCTGACTTCCACAGGATCCATCTACTGTGACTATCCAGGTGTTGGTCGAGGCCTGGGAACCTGGTGTGGGCTCGCTCTCCGTCTCCTCATCCCTCACGTGCACTCGACCACGAAGTCAGCTAATGACTGTGCTTTTATTGCTGCTCGGGGTTGGTAATTAAGGTCAAACTCGCTTAACTCCACTGACCATTTCACCAACCTTCCAGAGGTCTCAGGTTTGTACAGAGTTTGCCTGAGAGGCTGGTCAGTCAGTACCACCACTGAATGTGCCTGAAAATAAGGCCTCAGCTTTCGGGCCGCCGTGACCAGGGCTAGTGCCCACTTCTCCATGGGTGGATACCGGGTTTCTGCTTCTAGTAACGTTCTGCTCGTGTAATAAACATGGTACTGTACCCCTGATTCTTCCCTTACCAGAACTGAGGTCGTTGCCCATTGGGATACAGCCATGTATAGAAACAGTACCTCTCCTGCTTGAGGTGTTGACAGTAACGGAGCTTTCAACAAATACTCTTTCAGCTGCTGGAACGCTGCCTTGCATTCAGGCGTCCACTTTGTCTTCCTGCCCTTCTTCATTTCCTGGAAGAAGACCCGGCACTTATCCGTGGCTCGAGATACGAATCTGTTGAGGGACGCCAGTTTGCCAGTCAGACTCTGTATCTCTTTGAGGCTGCGCGGGGACCTCATTTCCACCACTGCCCTTATCTTCTCTGGATTGGCCTCGATCCCCCTGTGACTCACCATGAAGCCTAAGAATTTTCCCAAACCCACTCCAAAAGCACATTTCTCTGGGTTAAGCTTCATTCGGTACTTTCTTAACAGTGTGAAGGTCTCCTCTAGATGCCTTACATGTTCCTCCGCGTCTTCAGACTTGGTGATCATGTCATCTACATACACCTCCATAGTCCGACCGATCAATGGCTTGAAGACCTTATTAACTAGCCTCTGATACGTCGCCCCTGCATTTTTTAGGCCGAAAGGCATGACCTTGTAGCAGTACAGTCCCTGATTGGTGATGAAGGCTGTGCACTCCTCGTCCGGTCGGTGCATGGGAATTTGATTATATCCCGAGAATGCATCCATGAAACTGAGCAGCTCGTGCCCTGCCGTAGAGTCCACTAGTTGGTCTATCTTCGGTAGTGGAAAGCTATCTTTTGGGCAGGCCTTGTTCACGTCTGTGAAGTCAACACACATTCTCCATTTCCTGCTTGCTTTCTTCACCAGCACCACATTCGAGATCCATTCGGGATAAGATACCTCCCGTATGAATCCTGCTTTTAGCAGCTTCTCAACCTCGCAGTTGATGGCTTCGTACCTCTCCTGGTTGATGCATCTTCTCTTTTGCCTCATTGGCTTAGCATCTCTCCGTACTGCTAGCCTGTGACACACCACTTCTGGGTCGATTCCAGGCATATCCTCGTGCGTCCATGCAAACACATCTGCGTGTGCTCGCAGACATTCCACCAACTTTTCCTTCAACGGCTCGCTAAGGCCCGAGCCGATTCGGACTTTCTTCTCGGGGTCTCCTACTCTCACCTCGACCTCCTCCAACTCCTAGGCCGGCTCTTGCCTTCCGTTCTTCGAGTCCCCCCTCGTATCCAACGAGGTTATCTGTATAGTCTCTTTGGCAGCTACAGCATAGCAGCTCCTCGCTACCCTTTGGCTGCCTTTTACAACTCCTACGGCCCCATTTACTCGATATTTTAGGGCCAAGTAGTGGGTGGATAGCACGCACTGGCTGATCCTCATAAATAGCCTCCCTAGAATGGCTTGATATGGGCTGGTTTCATCTACTACCACGAAATCCAGCATCATGTTCTTCTCGAAAGGCTTCGAGCCCATGGTTACTGCCAACTTGATGATTTTTAGAGGTATCAGCTTTCCTCCCCCAAATCTCTTCAAGGAAAAGAATATCTACCGAGCTCCCTGAGTCAACCAGTATTCGGTCAACTTCCTTATTCGCTACATTGGCTTTTACCACCAAGGCATCTTCGTCGGGGTACAGCACCCCCTCCTCGTCTTCATCTGTCCACATGATTGGCACCTGCCGAACCTTGGCCTTCTTGGCAGCAGGAGCAGTGAACAGGACTTCTCGGCCGGCAGCGGCATATCTGCAATAGTTTTTCCGGGCCCTGTTGGAACTTCCGGCCATCGTTGGCCCACCTGAAATTACTCTCGTGGATGGTGGCTCCGTGTCTATTTCGTAAGCCCGGTCACCTTCCTCAGGCTGTTGTTCAACTACCGGGTGCCCTCCTTCTACAAACTCATCCAGGTACCGATTCCTAACTAAATCCTCCACCTGGTTTTTCAAATCACGGCACTGTGATGTGGTGTGGCCGTGATCTCCATGGAAACGGCAGAATTGCCCCCTGTTCCGCTTGCTAGCCAGTTTGGTCATCGGCGTCGGATGGCTCAGTAGCCCTCGCTCCTCAGCCACTTGAAGTATCTCTTCAAGAGATACCTTCAGCCTCGTATACTGTTCGTAAGCAGGGCTTTGTTCCACCACTTTTATCGCCCTATCCCTTGGGAAACATCTCGGTGGGGGCGGCATTGAACGATTAGTCCTGTTGTGACTCATCTCAGGTCTGCTAGGTGGCTGATTGCGGGATGTGTGGCCATCATGACGCCTGTACTCTCTGTGATCCCGGCCCGGAGACCTGCGAGGTGGCAGGGGGACAATCCGCGGCGGGGGAGCTCTCTGATATGGGTTGTACAAGGCAACCCGGTCTCTTGTTGCCTTTGGAGCTTGTGTCCCTCGGGCAGGACCCCCTTTCTCCTTCCTCCTTGCTCCATCGACTTGCTCACTCCTCAATTTGGCCACTTTTTCTTCTTCGATTACCATATCCAGCTTTACCAGCTCATACGCGTCTGAATATGAACGGATCGAAGGACTCCGCAGATTATACCATGGTCTCCCCATCCGGATACCGTCCTTTAATCCTCTCAAGGCTTGGGGGTGATTGAATGTACCAAGATCTAGGACCGATCTATGGTATCTTCTGACAAACTCTCGGAGGAATTCCCCTTCTTTCTGCCTCACTTCCGACAGCTCCATCATGTCATCCTCAGGGGTTACTGCGCCCCAGAATTGCTCTGCAAACTCCCTGCACATCTGTTCAAAGCTCAAGATGCTTCCCTGTGGGAGTCTGCGGTACCATTCCCTCGCTCTTCCTTCTAGGGTGAGTGGGAAGGCCCGGCATCTCTGGGCTGCTGACAATCCTTGCACCCCAGTCATGTCGTTGAACCGCTCTATGTGCACTAACGGATCACTTTTTCTTGAGAATTTCAGATCTGGGAAGCGGAAGTCACGTGGGATCGTGACACTCATGATCTCCGTCGAGAGTGGAGATTCGTTATCCAGCATTATTCGCCAGCTGGGGCTCTTTCCGTTCCCCCGGAGGTCTTCCACAACTTGTGTCAACCTGTGCACCTCTCCCTCCAACTCTTCCGCGCAAGAGGTTGGGGCTGTGTCCTGTAAGTGCTGACGGGATCCCGTTTCCTCCATGTTTGTTTCTTCCCTCACTGCAACATTCGGTGCCCTAGGTCTTTGGGCTTCATCTCCTACATTTTCCCGAACGGGAGCATTTCCTCGGCTGGACTCCGGGACATCATTACATGCTTTTCTCTGTCCCTCCCTGAGTTCTTGCAATAGGGAGGTCAGAGTCTCCATCTGCTTTTCCCGCATATCTTCAAACGGCTCTCTGAACCTTCGAACAGTGCTTCGAACCTTCAACAGTGCCTTCAAACAGTTCGAGCAGGATTGTCTAAACCTTCTGCTTGAAACAGTGCCTCGATCCTTCGGCTCGCGATAAACTTGATCTCGACCAGGATTTCCTCCTTCGCCCTGTTCCACTGGTCTTCCGGACCTGTACTCACAGAAAACAGGGTCAGGGGTCGCCGGGCGTGTTCCGGCGAAAACCCTCCGACGCTCAAGTCAGTAATCGGGTTGTTCTTTTTGGTATCTCCCTTAGTGAGGGAGACCGGAAAGATGAAAGGGATATTATTTCGCCCTCCCTTTTTGAGTGGACATGGTTTCTTTTCTTTTTTTAGGAAATCAGATAAGAGAAATCAGAATTTACAACCTTTCAGAATCAGTTTGTGACTCAGAAATGCCAACCCCCGTAACGTACTCTTTCGTTTCCTTTTATACTCCATTTTTCCCGCTCTTTCCATTTCCAGGCTGTCCATTTCCACGTTAGTGGTATCTGGGTCCCTTTGATGACCGGAATTGGTGTAATATTCCTTGGGGATGCGCGGCTATCCCCTTAACCCGATTCACGTGGCCAGATCATTATGTCGGGCATGTGCGCTAGGAATGATGACACCTTGGAGGCATGTACCGGCCATCGGCAACAGTATCACCACCATACCATGTGGGGCCCTGGTCAGACATTAAAAGGCGTGCTAGGATTATGAGAAAGCGGGTCGGACTACCCGGGGCCGGGTCATGTCTAGTTGTGCTTGTGGACTTAACCTCTGTGAGCAGGAATGGTGTGCTCGGTTCTCGACCTCGACCATCTTTGACTGGGGTGACGACCTCGAGCAGACAAAGGAGTGCTCGGGACTTGAGCGGCTCTGAATTGCCCGAGCTTGACCAGCTTTGACCTTCCCCGATGATCTCGAGCAGATTGTAGAGCTCGGAGCTCGACCTTGACTGCTTTGACGTCCTGACTTCTGCTCGAGCTAGGTCGTCTTCGGGGTATTTTATTTGAGCTGGAGGCCTTGAGGAGACCTGCCCGATATTACCCAAACAGTAAATATGATAAAAATACTAAAGCGATAAAAATTCTAATGACGTTCCACAGAAATTCGAGGACAAATTCGCAATTCACATCATTTGAAGATATCAAAACCTTAAAAAAATGACGATCAAGACTCTCCAAATTATTCACATGACATCACATATCCGACAACTCCTTGCTAATGTATTTTGTGCTTCAAAAATATATATTAGCAATTATCCCATAAAAACCAATAAAATCCAAATTTCTATTCAATTTCATTCTATTCAATTATTTATAATTTAGGAAAAAGGACACATAAACCCCCAAGGTGTGGAATAATATGGTCATGTGAACTCCTAAGTTTTCAATGAGGAATACAAATATTCCCTTTTGACTATAATGTCCTTTATAGATGGTAACTAAAAAATTGGGCTTTAAATTTTTTTAATACATACAAATATAATTTTTTAATATATCAAATAATTTTTAAAATATAAATTACTATATTATTTTAATAATATAATTGTATTTATTATACAAATTTTTAATAAATCTTTAGGTTAAATATATTTTAAAAATAATAAAATGTATCTCAAGCTTTGATAATGTTAAAATTATTTTATATAGTGTTGAAAATAATTTAAAATTATGTATGTTATACATATATTAACATTATATTTCTATTTACAATACAATTTACTTTAATATAGTATAAGATAGTAAAGATTAGTAAATCTATTTAAATATTAAAATTATTTTAAAATGTAAATACTGTTAGATTTATTTTAGTGTTATACTTCTATTTATTATAAGACATTGGAGTGAATTATTTTGAGTTAATGAAGTTAAAGAGCATTTTAATGAAAAGGGAGTCAGCCCTACCACTATGCAGATTAGGTGATTGCCTAGAGCCCGACATTTTAGGAAGATCTTAATCTATAGAAATTTATACTACCTAAATAAATAATATGAAATTTTAAATGTTATATTTACAGAAGGCTACATAAATCCTAAATTAAAATTTAAATATATTGAAAATCAACAATAACATACATAGTTAGCGAGCACTAACACATATACTCAAAAGAATATTTAAGTTAGAATTGTCAAAAATTTTGATTAGAATTACAAAACTTTTACCTAAATATATAATATAAAAATTAGCCATTATCATGCCATCATTTTAAATATAATATTTTTATTTTTCAACGGTATCATTCCTATTCTTTTACAAATTTAATTAATTTTGTATTGATGTAGCATAAGATTGGTAAATTATTAATTTAGTATGCAATTTTTTACATATAAAATTCATTTAATGCAAATATTTATTTAAAATCCTATAATAAAAAATATTTTCAGAAAATAAATATAATAATTTATATATTTAAATTTATTAAAATACTAAAATATTTTAATATTGTTAATCTATTGTATAGATTACGTTATTTAAATAATGTTTGTATTTATAAAAAAATTTAAAGTCAAATTTTTTAGAGATAATAGAGATTAATAGTATAATAGTCAAATGATGATCAAAATGGCGTCTTGGTATCCCTTTTAGGGGTGTTGGTGATCATTTCCTCAAATCTTGGGGGTGTGTATGTTATTTTCTCTTTATTTTCATATATGCTCTTAATTCAATACACTAATGTTGTTATCAATTTTATATTATAATGGATTTTTTATTTTATTTTTAAATATATCATTAATTCAATTATATTTTTTTTCCAATTGAAATTAGTGATTATTTTATAAAATGATTAAATTATATATTCATTGAAAAAATTAGGGAGCTAAAATGTTATTATTGCTTTAATTTATTTTTTAAAAAAATTCTAATTGAAAAAAAAAGTATGTCAATCTAATATAAAATTGTCGCTAGTATTAAAAATACTTACAAAAATAACATATATTAATAATTATCAACATTTTCATAAAATGTTTATGTTAATTTTGAGATTTTTATTTATTAGTTATATTAACTAAGAGGACAAGTTAGAAAATAAAATTTGAATATTTTGAGATTTTCTATAAAGAGGAATCATCAGGATTGGGTTCTTCAAGTAGAGTCAGAGTGCTTCTCAAATAAACAATGACACCCAAATATATTTTTGCTAAGTTGAGTTTAGTTTATTGTTGACATTTCTAACTATAAATATTTTTGTAATTAAAAAAGATGAATAAAATTTAAATTTTTAATTTATTTATGCTTGGTAATTAAGTACTTAACTTTAGACATTAAAGCTTTACATGTAATTTTTAATTAATTGAATGTAATTACATGTATTGATTTATTTTACCTTAATCCTTATTTAACTGTAATTTTTAAATTTTAATTGTTTAATTTATTTAATTGATTTATTAATCTTTATATAATTATATGTTATTATAGGTTACAATGTCAGATTCCATAATTGAAAAATAGTGTTTTTATATTTGAATTGTGTTTTGTTTTCTACTCTTGTTTATAACTATTTTATTTAGAGTATGTATTTATAAGAATAAGATTCTCTGTATCCCCCTTATTTGAGGTATTTATTTTTACTTATGAACTTTTATGCTCGCCTTAGACTTCACAAAAAACTAACAACTTCTTAGTTTTAATGTTCACGTAAATTCTTAGCAGAATTACATAACTTGATTAACATTGACTTTAGTTCTCTTTCTATCCTTTTTTATGCCAGATGGATTGACTCCATAAATATAGAGTCCTATTTAAATCCTTTGATTTGCATACGATTGCTAGCTATTAGCCGAAATAAGATTTAATATTTGCTTAATCGTTTCCACTCTGCAATGGCTATAGGACAAGGTACCTTCTTTCTTCCCTTCTTCTCAGTTCTTGGTTCTGATCTAAGATTCAAAATTTGCCAACTCCGATTGATTTCTGCAATTTTTTTATGTCATTAATTCAGTTATGTTTGAAACAGAAATTAAATTAAAGAAATGAGGTTTTAATACAATTAAAAAAAAATAAGAGACGCTAATACAACTTTAATTTGGTGCATTGGTTAATCAAAGTTGTTCCATAAACCTTTTTTTTTTTTCCCACAGAAATTTCAATTGTTAAAAGAGATCTTCCACCAGCTCACTACACGCTAAAAATAGAGAACTACTCACAACTATCAAAGGCAGTTGCAGACAGATATGAATCTGCTATATTTAAAACCAAAAATGAATCCCAAGAATACAACTGGTGAGTTCCTATTTTTACCTGCTTAACTGTACTTTTCTTTGATCGTTGTCATTGATTAGCGATTCTAGTTCAAATCCGGATACTATAAAATCCAGACATCTAGACCTGATAACTATTAATTAATTAACTCACCAATAATAAGTCACAAATTTCGTGTTTTGTTGGTAGGAGGTTGATTCTATACCCAAATGGGAACAAAAAAGGGCAAGGGACTGGCTTTATTTCACTTTACTTGGCACTAGATTGCAGCACTTATTTTTATAAGAATCCGTGGGAGGTTTTTGTTAACTTCAAATTCTTTGTCCAAGACCAAATCAAGAACGAGTACTTGGCCATCCAGTGTAAGAATATATCATCTCCATATTGACAATTAAGACGTATCAATTCTGCAATATATCCTTTAGTTATGACAATTAGTTCCTTGCATCTAGCTTATTAAATTAATTATGAAAATGATTTGATTTAATTTAAATTTGTATAGATGATGATGATGGGGCAGCAATTCGTTTACATAGTATGAAGAGAGAATGTGGTATTGACAAATTAATTCCACTTCAAGCTTTCAAAGAACCTTCTAATGGATATCTTGTTGAAGATTCCTGTGTATTTGGAGCTGAGATTTTTGTTATTAAGCCTACTGGCAAAGGAGAAGCCCTTTCCATTGTTAAGGTACCTGCTCAACCTGGAAATATTCTCCGATGGAAAATAGCTAATTTCTCAGATTTAAGAGATCCTGAGTACTGCTCTGGCGAGTTCAATGCTGGAGGAAGAGAATGGTAATACTTTTATGCTTTCAGCTGAACTTTTCTTTTATTTTTTTATGATAGCTATATTTATACAAAGTTATGCCCCGTATTTAATTTGGTACAGCACCTAAAGTCTTTGATATATACTTATATTTATTTGGGGTTTCTTTTGGGTATGGATTCACAGGAGAATTGTGATTTGCCCGATGGGAGATGATAAAGATGATAAAGCAAAGGGAAATTATTTATCATTTTACATACGACTGCAAGGTTCAGACGATATCTTCCAATCCAAGAGGAAATTGTACGCTGAATACAAGATGCGAGTGCTAGACCATCCCCGAATCAGAATCGACGAACAAAGAAGTGAAATTAAATTTGTTTTATATTTTTATTTATTTTATAATAATCTTTTTGCAATATTTATACACCAACTCTAACTTTAAAAAAATTGCTTTCTTTGCAGGCAGCTGTTGGTTTTCAAATGAAATTCGGGAGAGTGGTTACCCCTGTTTTATCAAGCGTGATAATCTCCACAAAGGAGGATATCTTTATGGTGATACTTTGATCCTTGAAGTAGAATTTCTTATCGTTTCTGTGGTTAAGGATCAAAAGTAGGATTTTTTTTTTTCACTAAGAAGGGAATTCATTTAAACAGAAGTTTAATATGGATGAGGTTATTCCTTTGTCGGATTTGTATTTGGGAGTTCAATTCTAGATTTAATCAATGTACCAATTTATGTTCCCTATAATCTATAAAATGTTGTCGATTATGTTTTTAAAAAATATTGAAGTAGTTGTTGATTTGGAATTTTGGAATGATATGTGAGAAATTTTTTATACGCAATATACGCATTCGTAATGACTTTGATTTCAGACATATTTGTGAATTCTTATCAATGTCTAATCTCAAACTAGGTTGAATCTACCTTTCTTCCTCGACTAACGATGATATATAGAAGCACTAGTTAAGATGTGAATTCTTACGAGGTCTTTGTTACATTCTGTTTTAGAAAATGTTATTAATAAATCATTTGATCTTATATTTTGGGTTCATTAGTTTTACTTGGATCGATAAATATTCTTTATTCCTTGATGATAGATCTGTCTAATATAGCCATTTTTTCCTCAGTAATGTTACTTGATATATTAATTAATTTAACTATCTTTGATAGCTCTATTGGCTTATAAAATTGAAAAGGCAATTTATTATTTAGAGTCTTTAACTTACCTTGTATGCCAGACTTGACACCATTGTCTATCTTTAACGTTTTTTGTTAGTTGAGTCTTTGTTGCTTATTGAAATTAATTAATGAACTCAAAAAACATCAAAGGCTTCAAAAATGCCAAGCTTACGTTCTGTTTGTAAAAACAATTTTTTTTCCTTGCACTAACGTCATTTGTCAATTATATTTAGCTATTAGTAGCATGGCAAACAATAGAATGAAGTGATACTAATTTAGCCATTTAAAAGACCTTGTTTCACATACTATCATTTTACTTGATCGAACCTTGACTTTCTCCAACTATCACACTAACCAAACTATTGCATTCTTCCTGTAGCATTGCATCAACATACTGCTAACCAATCTCCCCATATTAGATATTATTTTCTATTTTATCCTTTAATAAGTTTCCTCATTTCTTAGAGGATTGCATTAAAATAAAAAATTTGGGATATCTTTTGAAATAAATTAAGAAAAAAATTAAAAAGGCAGGTGAGGATTTAAAAAAGATTTTGAACAAATTAGTCTAGTGCCGGAGCCAGGATAATAAATTAAAAAAACAAAAAAAGAGGCAAGCGTGGATTTAAAAAAGATTTTAAATAAAAATCGTAGCTCAACTAAGCAATAATTTTAGTCGGGTACGGAGCCAGGATTAAAGAAATTTTGATAAGGTAAACTTTTAGGTGTTATGTTAAAAGTTGAAAAAAAATTATTATTGAGTTAAAGTATTATTTCAATATAGGGCCAGGAGCTTTACCGAGTAATCTTCAGACACTTTTATTTAGCTGACCATCTGAGTTTAAATCCTTAGAGAGGTAGTATTAAAAAAATTCGCAAGGACTTTATCCACCTTTCTAAATTTTTAAAAAATTGGATCTCATGCTACGCAGCATTTTTATCCTTTCAAACACGAAAAATAGTACTTAGAAGGAAAAATTGTTGAAAAAGTCAAATGAAAGTGCATGTTTAAAGTTTGGCTAAAATTATTCAAAGCCAAATTGTTCAAAGTTTGGCTAAAAATTAAGTAATCACCAAACAAACTTTAACAATTTTAAAGGTTTGGTGAAATAGTGCTACCATGCATTCCTATAAATAGCTATTGTTCTTCATTTGTTATGACATCCGACAATTGAGAGCAATTGCAAGTAAAGCAATTGAGAGAGTTGAGAGAGAGCTAGGAGAATTTATTTGGGTGTATTGGGGAATCGGGTTTGTGAGTTTTTTTTTTTTTCAATTTGTAAGCTCTCACTTGTTAATAAAATTATCTTCCAGTCTTTGCCCGTAGATATAGTCTTTACACTGAACCACGTAAATTATTGTGTCAATTTTCTTTGAAATTATTTACACCACATTTAAGTTTCTCCTGCAGTCACAGTTACCATAAATTGGTAATCTGCTCAACCCGCGCTTCCGCACAACAAAAATCATAAAAAAAAATTACTTAAAGGCTAGATTTAGGTGCATGTTTGTAAAGATCCCCACCTTAGATTAAACGTATATATTTGGATTTGATTCCGTGACTTATTGCTTCTATTAAAAGAGTTAAACTAATTTTTTATGAACATTTTACTTATATACATTTAAAAAAAAAAAAGAATTGGTAAAACCTATATCAATTTTTTAGCCTCCATCTCCTCAAACTAACTTGACCAGGCTTTGGATATGTTAGGTGTATAATTTAAAATCATTTTGTATATAAATTTTTTCATTAAATGAGTAAAACAGCGAAGACTATACCTGCAGAGATTGACTTTACAAAAAAAAAACCGACTCAACTAATAAACTCTGTTTTTAAATCCTCAAATCTTCCTAATGAACTTCTTTATGCCAATTCCCTCAAAAGCTCGCAAGGTTTAAAATTACAAAATCATATAAATCTTTTGTCTGGTCATTTGGGAATCAAGAATCAAAAGTTCTGCAATGGTATCCGTCGGAAAAGGTACCTTTATAATCCTCTCCTCCTCAAAGTTTTAACTAGCAGTTTATCTCGGTAATAATAATAGTACTTTCTAAAATCAAATTTTCCACCACCATGTCATGGGGTTAGTGTTTTGCGCAGTAAACCCGTGCAGCACTTAGACAACTCTTACCGAATGTTGATAAGTAAGCCTTTGAGCTTCTTGATAGTTAAGCCAAGAGGTTTTCCGAAATTGCTAAAGAGCAATTGATCCAAATGCAAAAATTGTGTTGCTTGAGAGAAAGATTACAAGAGAGCTTATAAGAATGCTTAAGATGCTTGCTCAATGCTTGGATGCTCAAATGCCTAATGCTCACCCATATTTATAGGGAGGCTTGCCTAGCTTTAGAGAATTTTATGCCTATAGAATTCTATGCACATGTGTCAAATTCTAGAGAAATCCAGTGTATGTACAAGTGTGCTAGAGTTACTGGAATTTTGTAGAAGTTTCTGGAATTGGGCCAAGCTAGCACATCTCGGCTCATGTCCTTGGGCCATTTTTGGGCTCTAGTTGGGCGGGTTGTAACAACCAGCTCACTTCATCATGGAAATAGAGTCATACTCCCAACTCTTCACGAAATTTGAGGACAGATATCAATCTGGTATCTCTTGAAGCCGGTGGCTACTAATAGTTCATTATTCCAATTTTAATTTCAACTTAATAAAACAAGTCAATTTGTCACATATGCGTTATGTGTTGGTATTAGCAGGAGATTGGTTTTTCACCCTAATGGAGATAAGAAAAGGAAAGCCAGTAGACATATTTCACTGCACAAATTTTTTGTGCAGAACCAGAAAGAGAACAAGTACTTGCCAATCGAAGGTAATAATTGTTTGTTTTTTAGGTGTCCCAAAGTTGAGTCCCTTGAAGATATTTTTAGTCTAGTAACCATTTTCACAAGCATGTCTAGTTTTTTCTTTTGTCTTACAGCCATATTCAGCTCTAATATTATATCAAATCTCACATACCTAATTTAAGTTGAAGGTGTCCAAGCCTTTGTTGAAAATAATAAACTTGTTTACAAAATAATAAGGTGTTGAGTTGTACATGGCCCTCTATCATCATGCTCCATCATCATGCTTCATCATCATGGGTCTACAATGTTGAGTGGAGGTTAGCTTTACACATTTGATGCCATTAAAGAATTCCTTTAGAGTATGTTAGGTGAGTGGAATATGTTTGGTGTTATGATGAAAGGTTGGTGGAATGTGCTAGGTGATGTGTATTGTTATGATTATGTTTGTGTTTTATAAATACCTATGCTATTGTGTTGTGAAATATAAGTCTAAGAGTAAGAAATCATAAGAAGTATAACAAAGCCCCTAAGAGCAATTTGTGAGAGTGTGTGAATTGTTCTTGTAATGTTCTTGAACTTTCTCTAATAAACTTTGTGTTTCATCCTTCAAATGCTCCAACAAAGTGGTACCAGAGCTAGGTTTGGAGGATAAAATAGTCATGTAGCATATCAAATCGAAGCTCTCGACGAGAAGAACACAACGCTGTAAGAATCAGCCTGATCGGTGTTCGAACGAGCCCAGAATCGCCGTCGGAAGTTTACCGTCCAGAAACTGAGTTGACTAACCGAGTTGAAACGTCTTTAGCCGAACTAGACCGAGTAGGACCAAGCCGAATCAAGCCGGATCACGCCGAACCGAGTCAGTCACCCGAACCGACCGTTGATCGTTGACCAAAGTTGACCCGAGACCTCCCAAAGGTTTTTCGACATTCCGGATTCATTTGTGCATTCAGAATCTCCAAATTCTCACTTGATTTGTGAGATATGGCAAATGGTGATATGATGTCATTTCAAGTTTGACAATTGAAAAGGAGCAAATTTGACAATTGGAACATCAAATTGAAGGCTCTATTGGGTGCACACGATGTGTGGGAAGTCGTGGAAAAAGAGCTTTATAGTACCAGAAAACGAAGGTACTTTAACTGCAGCATAAAAGGAGAATTTGAAAGACTTAAAGAAGAAAGAGAACAAAGCAAAGTATCTCATCTTTCAATCATTAGATGAAGATGCTTTTGAAAAGATCGCTGGCGCAACATCCTCAAAGGAAGCGTGGGAGAAGTTAGAAACCTCTTACAAAGGAGCGGAACAAGTTAAGAAAGTCCGTCTTCAAACCCTAAGAGATGAATTTGAGTCCTTACACATGAAAGTATCAGAATCAATTTTTGATTACTTTACTAGAGTTGTGACTGTTGCTAATGAATTAAAAAGAAATGGTGAAGAGTTGAGAGAACTAAGGATTATTGAGAAAATACTTCGATCAGTAGATTCTAAGTTTGACCACATTATAGTAACAATAGAGGAGACTAAAGATTTGGAGGCTATGACGATCGAGCAACTTAAAGGAAGGTTACAAGCTTATGAAGAAAAACTGAAGAAGAAGCAAGGGATCGAAGAACAACTCTTCAAGATGGAAATCAATCCAAAGAAAAGAGAAGAAAGCTTCAGCAACGAGAGAAGGCACTATGTCCAAGGAAGAGGCCGAGGCCGAGGACGAGGTAGAGGTCGTGGTCATGGACAAGGCTGGAATTTCAACAACAAAAACTCCTTCAATAATGAAAGAGGAAAAAGCTCAAACAGAGGGCGAGGAAGAAACAATCCAAGATCGAGGTATGAAAAATCTCAAGTGCAGTGCTATAATTGTCAAAAGTTTGGGCATTATGCTTCAGAGTGCAGAATTCCAAGCAACATAGTAGATGAGAAAGTGAATTATATTGAAGAGAAGAATGATAGAGATGGCACATTTTTACTGGCACGTAATGACAACAATGGAGGTCAAGAAAATACTTGGTATCATGACACAGGTGCTAGCAATCACATGAGCGGAAACAGAAGCATGTTTGTGGAGATGAATGAATCAGTGAATGGTAGCGTCGCTTTTGGAGATGATTCAAAAGTACCAGTGAAGGGAAAAGGTAACATCCTTTTTCGCATAAAAGATGGTAGCCACCAACTAATTTCAAATGTTTACTATGTGCCCAATATGAAAAGCAACATTCTAAGTTTAGGTCAACTTTTAGAAAAAGGCTATGATATTCATCTTAAATATTAGTCTTTTTTTAAGAGATGACAACGGAAACCTAATTACAAAAGTGAGAATGTCGAAGAATAGAATGTTTCCTTTAAATATTCAAAATGATATTGCAAATTATCTCAAGGCTTGTCATAAAGATCCAACTTGGATTTGGCATCTTCGATATGGACATCTCAATTTTAGTGGACTAGAGTTACTATCAAGAAAGAACATGGTGAAAGATCTACCTTCAATCAATCATCCCAATCAAGTTTGTAAAGGATGTTTACTTGGCAAGCAATTTAGAAAGAGTTTTCCAAAGGAGTCAAACTCAAGAGCTCGAAAGCCACTCGAGCTTATTCATACTGATGTGTGCGGTCCATTCAAGCCAACCTCTCTTGGTAAAAGTAACTACTTCCTTCTTTTCATAGATGATTTTTCAAGAAAAATTTGGGTGTATTTTTTAAAGCAGAAATCTGAAGTTTTTGAAGTTTTCAAGAAGTTCAAAGCTGGGGTGGAGAAAAAAAGTGGACATCAAATCAAAGCCATGAGATTTGATCGAGGCGGAGAGTTCACTTCCAAAGAATTTGTGAAGTTTTATGGTGAAAATGGAATACGACGCCCTTTGACAATTCTGAGATCCCCCCAAAAAAATGGTGTTGCAGAAAGAAAGAACATAACTATCCTCGACATGGCGAGAAGTATGCTCAAGAGCAAAAGACTACCCAAAGAATTTTGGGCTGAAGCTGTTGCTTGTGCAATCTATTTATCTAATCGATCTCCAACAAGAATTGTGTGGGGCACGACACCGCAAGAAGCATGGAGTGGAAGAAAGTCTGGCATAACCCATCTGAGAGTTTTTGGAAGCATTGCCCATGTACATGTACCAAACGAGAGAAGATCCAGGCTTGATGATAAAAGTGAGAAGTTCATTTTCATTGGCTATGACATCAATTCTAAAGGATACAAGTTGTACAATCCAGACAATGGAAAGATCGTGATTAGCCGAGATGTAATCTTTGAGGAAGAAGGAGAATGTGATTTTAGCTCTCGTGTTGATGACTTAAATTTTTTCCTTTTGAAGAAAATGAACAGACAATGAAGGAGCAAGTAGTAGAAGAACAATAAGAGCCAGTTAGTCTACCCATCTCACCAGCATCAACCACACATGGAGATTCACTACCATCTTTCTTAAATGAAAGAACTGAAGAACGCATGAGGAGTCTTCAAGATCTCTATGAGGTAACTGAAAGATATGATAATCTCACTCTATTTTGCCTCTTTGCTAATATTGAGCCAGTTTACTTCGAAGAAACTGTACAAGATGAAAAATAGAGAATCGCAATGGATGAAGAAATCAAAGCCATAGTGAAGAATGACATATGGGAACTTACTCCACTTCCCAAAGGTTACAAAGCCATCGGTGTCAAATGGGTTTACAAGACAAAGAGAAATGTCAAGGGTGAGATTGAAAGGCACAAGGCGAGGTTAGTTGTAAAAGGCTATAGTCAAAAAGTTGGCATCGACTATGATGAGGTATTTGCTCCTGTAGCCCGAATGGAAACTATAAGACTAATCATTTCTTTAGCAGCCCAAAAACTGTGGAAGATTCATCAAATGGATATAAAGTCTGCTTTCTTAAATGGATTTCTCAAAGAAGAAGTCTACATCAAACAGCCATTGGGCTATGTGATGGAAGGATATGAAGACAAAGTTCTAAGATTGAATAAGGCACTTTATGGGTTAAAGCAAGCACCAAAGGCATGGAATAGCAGAATCGACAAATATTTCAAAGAGAATGGCTCCACCAAATGCCCACATGAACATGCTCTCTACGTCAAAGTCAAAGATGGAGACATCTTGACTGTTTGCCTGTACGTGGATGATCTCATTTTCACTGGAAGCAATCCAAACTTATTTAAAGAGTTTATGAGAGTGATGGTGAAAGAGTTTGAGATGACTGACATTGATTTTGGCTTATTTAAAGAGTTTATGTTGTTGGGCTCGTTAGTTGCTATATAGAGAATCCAACAATCACCCATTTTATAGCTGCAAAAAGAATCATTCGCTATATAAAAGGTACAATTGATTTTCGCTTATTATACTCATTCTCTGGTGATTACAAGCTTGTTGGATATAGCGATAGTGATTGGAGTGGAGATTTAGATGATCGAAAGAGTACCTCTGGATCTGTATTCTTCATGGGAAACACTGCTTTCCACCTGTGAAGCTGAGTTTGTAGCTGCTACTTCAGGTGTTTGCCATGGAATTTGGCTAAGAAATTTGTTGAAGGAGTTGGGTTTGCTCTAAATAGATCTAACTGAGATTTTTGCCGACAACAAGTCTGCAATTTCCCTATCAAAGAATCCAGTCTTCCATGATCAAAGTAAGCATATTGACACTTGCTACCATTTCATAAGGGAGTGTATTGAAAGAAAGGATGTACAAATAAAGTATGTCAAATCTCAAGATCAAGCAGCGGATATATTTATTAAGCCATTGAAACAAGAAGATTTTATCAGATTGAGAAATTCATTAGGTGTTATGAAACAATTGGCTGTGGAAATCAAAGAAATTAACGGCGAAAGTGAAGGAGAACAAGTACAAGTATGAAAAAGAAGATTAAATGCATATTCCTACAGGGCATTGTTCAATTAAAATAAGAAGAATAAAGCCAAAGAACAAGTTGGTGATAATTTCACTAAACTCCTTGAGCAAGAAGACTTAGAGTCACAGAAACAAGTTTGAGGGGGAGTGTTGAAAACAATAAACTTGTTTACAAAATAATAAGGTGCTGAGTTGTACATGGCCCTCCATCATCATGCTCCATCATCATGCTTCATCATCATGGGTCTACAATGTTGAGTGGAGGTTAGCTTTACACATTTGATGCCATTAAAGGATTCCTTTAGAGCATGTTAGGCGAGTGGAATATGTTTGGTGTTATGATGAAATGTTTGTGGAATGTGCTAGGTGATGTGTATTTTTATGATTATGTTTGTGTTTTATAAATACCTATGCTATTGTGTTGTGAAATATAAGTCTAAGAGTAAGAAAGCATAAGAAGTATAACAAAGCCCTTGAGAGCGATTTGTGAGAGTGTGTGAATTGTTCTTATAATGTTCTTGAACTTTCTCTAATAAACTTTGTGTTTCATCCTTTAAATTCTCCAACGGCCTTATATACTTAACACAAGTACATTCTTAGAAGATGTTTATCAGTCTTTATATAATTTTATTAAAGTATTATTTTTCCAATCAGATATAATTTTATTAAAGCATTATTTTTCCATCAAGATCCAACTCTTGCTTGATGAACATTTTCCTAAATTTTTGTAGAGGCTAAAGGTGGTGTGAGGGAATTCAATTGAATGAAGAAAGAATGGAGTTGTGACCGATTGCTAAGCCTTGAAGCTTTCATGAAGCCTCGCGAATGGATACATTGCGTAACGATTCATCGCTCATTTAGAGTTGAGGTTTTCGTTATTAGGCCTCATCGGTCATGGAGAAACTATTTCTATGATTAGTTTTGAACCAGCTGAAAGTACTCACACAAGGGAGTTCCGTAACTTCTGAAAATTAGCTTGCGTGGGAAGTCAATATTCTGGAAAAGTTACTGTTAAAGGAAGAAAATGGTACAATCTACTATAGTATATGTCATTAAAATCACGCAAAGCTAGCTTGTGAGTTGATTGATAAAAGTATTTCAAATTTTTAATTTCCTCTGACGATTCCAATAAGATAAAAGTTTGCAGACTCTGAGATGGGCAGATCCCTTGCGCTTTACCTGATTCTTGATAAAGAGGACAACATTCAACAGAATGGGAAAGTGTATGCTAAATTCAAGCTGCGAGTATTGGGGCATCGCCGGAAAAATCTGTCGGAAAAACAATGTAATCAATGTCTTATGAACTTTTCATTTACAATTTCTTTTTGTTTTTAATTTTTTTTCAAAAAATTTGTCGGTTTATAACTCCAGAAAATCTAATTATTTTCTTACAGTGAGTCATTGGTTTTCTACTGAAAATTCAAAAGACTCAGTATGGGGCTCCAATGAGTTTGTGCCACTAATGGATCTTTATTATCCAGGACGCGGATACCTTAATAATGATGGTACTCTAATCGTTCAAGTAGATTTTGTTGTTGTTTCTGACATCAATTAAGGTTCTTTTTGTCATTTTCTGTACTTGTTGTATGGTTACTGCTTACCTGCATCAAACAATTTCTAGTAATAATTGTTCAAATGTTTGATTATTTAAAATAAAGGGTTCATATATATTGGAATGAGGTTGATTGAGTAATCCTACTAAAATTGTTTGATGTAATGCTATTTGATTTAGCGGATGTATTTGTTATTGGAAGGAATGAAGTACCGTTTATGCAATTTCCGTATTGATTTTCCATTTGTTCACTTTGAATTAAGTTGAAGGATTAACTTTTTTTTTTAGTTATTATTGTTAATATTATTTGTTCGTTCGAAGCTATACTTAAAAGTTGGCTCAAGGGTTGAAATTGTCTAAGTTTGAATTTGGAAAAATAATAAAATAAAATGTATATTATTATTATTTTAATATAATGAGGGGAGGAAATGAAGCCTATAAATAGAGGCTTTATTTCCTCTCCAAGCATTCCATTCTTCAATTATTTTGAGAGCAAAAAGAAAAACAAAAGGGAGTTTTGTGTTAGGGTATTTTACTATTCTTGTAAAATTAGTGAGTGAGAGATTGGGTGTATTGGGGTTCTGGGAAGTGAGCCAAAATATTACAATACTTGTAATCCTCATATCACTAGTAAAATATTTTCATTCTGTCCTTGACCGTGGACGTAGGATAAAAGTCGAACCACATAATTTCTGGTGTCCAAGTTTTATGCTTATTCTTCATTTTCTTCTAATTTCATTTTAGCTGTGGCCCTATTTCACCCATAAATTTCCTCATAGTGGTATCAGAGCCTTGGTTGTATTTTTTAGAATCGGGTTACTGTTCACATGAAGTTACCGTTCACGTATATAGATGCTGCTCACATATATGGTACTGTTCACGTGAAACAGTGAGAGCCGATCCTAACTAAGGTAGTTAATGGTGAAAGCAATGGCGGCAAAATACGAGATTGAGAAGTTCAATGGGAACAATTTCTCGTTGTGGAAAATGAAGATGAAAGCTATTTTGAGAAAAAATAATTGCTTGGCAACAATTGTAGAAAGACCCATGGAGATAACTGATGATGCCAAGTGGAACGAGATAGATGGTAATGCAATTGCTGATATACACTTAGCACTTGCAGATAAGGTGTTATCCAATGTGGTAAAGAAAAAGACAGCGAAGGAAATATGGGATACTCTCATAAAATTATACGAGGCTAAGTCGTTGCACAACAAGATCATTTTAAAGATGAGACTCTATACTCTTCGCATGGCAGAATCTACATCAGTGACTGACCATATCAACACCTTGAAGACTCTATTTTCGCAACTCACAACATTGGGTCCACAAAATAGAGGAAAATAGACGTGCAGAGCTTCTATTTCAAAGTCTACCAGATTCATATGATCAACTCATCATCAATTTAACGAACAACAATCCGACGGACAGTTTAGTTTTCGATGATGTTGCAGCCTCCATCTTCAATGAGGAAAGCAGGCGCAAGACGAAGGAAGATAGGCATGCAAGTTCACAGCAAGCAGAAGCGCTATTGGTGACGAGAGGGAGATCAACAGAATGTGGCCCCAATAGGAGTTACAATCATGGTAGATCAAAATTCAAAAGTAAGAAGAATGTGAAATGCTACAATTATGGCAAGAAAGGGCATGTGAAGAAAGAATGTTGAAGAAATCAGAAGAGTAGAGAGAGTAAAGCACCTGGGTCATCAAATGCTTAGGGTTGTGTGGCTAGTACTCCACGATGATGGTGAAATTTTCTATAGCGAGGCATTAGCTGTTACAGAAGGCAGAAAGTGGTTAGCTGACGTCTACCTTATAGACTCAGGAGCAACATGGCACATAACCTCTCGGAGAGAATGGCTCTACACATATGAACCCATCTTAGGAGGATCTGTGCATATGGGCAATGACCATACCTTAGAGATTACTGGTATTGGTACTATCAAAATAAAAATGTATGATGGTATAGTTCACACAATTCAGGAGGTACGATATCTCAAAGTCTTGAATAAAAATCTATTGTCTTTGGGACAAATAGATAGTCTTAGGTGCAAAGCCCATATTGACAATAGGATGATAAAAATTGTCAGAGGAGCACTTGTATTAATGACGGCAGAAAAGATCGGTGTGAATCTATTCATGCTTCAAGGAGAAACATTACAGGAAACTGATGCATGTGTTGCATCAAATGGAGAAGAGTCAGCGATGATGTGGTATCTCAGACTTGGCCACCTGTCAGAACAAGGTTTGAAGATTATTTATGAGTGAAAGCTGCTTCCGGGACTCAAATTGATAAGTTTACCATTTTGTGAGCATTGTGTTACAAGTATATGCATGCATAATCTAGAACCATACAATCTAGAAGTATACAATCTATAAGTAGCAATCTTTGAATGAAGAATGAAGAAGAAGAATATCTAGAAGCCATATTTCAAAGTTTGAATTCTAAATTCAAACTTTGAATTTGGAAAAATAATAAAATAAAATATATATTATTATTATTTTAATATAATGACGAGAGGAAATGAAGTCTATAAATAGAGGCTTTATTTCCCTCTCCAAGCATTCTATTCTTTAATTATTTTGAGAGCAAAAAGAAAATAAAGGGAGTTTTGTGTTAGGGTATTTTAATACTCTTGTAAAATTAGTGAGTGAGAGATTGGGTGTACTGGGGTTCTGGGAAGTGAGCCAAAATATTATAATTTTTGTAATCCTCATATCACTAGTAAAATATTTTCCTTCTGTCTTCCCCCGTGGACATAGGCTAAAAGCCGAACCACGTAATTTCTGGTGTCCTAGTTTTGTTCTTATTTTTCATTTTCTTCCAATTTCATTTTAGCTGTGGCCCTACTTCACCCATAAATTTCCGAACAAAAACTAACTCAACAATGAGTTAATTCGAGAATTGAGCTTTACCTCAAGCTTAAACCATTAGCATTCTCAACCGATATGAATAATATTATAATAAAAGTCACATTTATGGTTTACCTTTCAACAATGAGTCCTTTTTTTTTTTAAATGTCTCAACACTAAGCAAAAAATAAACGATGTAATAAAAGTTTTTCAAGGATCTATTTGCAAAAATTACAAATGTCTAAGAAGGATGAAAGTGTTAATCCCCGATTATATAATAATATATTAATTTTTATGCATGAAAATATTTAGACAACCTATTTACTAAATTGGTGTGAGTGTCATTAAATTAAATACGAGTTCTTACAATCAAATTATTTTGGATGTGGTTTGAATAATAAGATATTTAAACGTATAATTTTCAGACCTTGAAACAAAGGACAAAGTATTACCCGAATCCACCACTTAGGAATACAAATTTTACACGTCCGTTGCGGAATCCCGATCCAAAAATTGATCCGTGGCAGTTTGATGATATAGCCGCATAGTCCCCTTTTTTATTCATAAATAATTACATTGACTTTTTCAAATAAATATTATACTCAGATAAAATATAATGAGAATACATTACTATAGTCAAAAGGCCGCATAAATTTCTTAAACGAGTCTATATGACCAGTTCTAAAAATTAAAGGATCTTCTTGATAACTTTATCAAATAATAGGTATGTAACTGTGCTTTCCACAATTTCATAAATTTTCTTTTGACAAAAAAAAAATGAAAAAAAAGGGAAAAAAATTTCATTTTAATTAATTAATATTTTCCACACATGCACCCAACACAACAGTACCATTAATTCCTCTTCAAATTCTATCATTTGGCGCCTAAGTCAAATACAACGGTCTATAGCATTATCTGATAACATACTTTTATGCTTCTGTTAACATACTGTTGAAAAAAAACAATAAACTTATTTACAAAATAATAAGGTGTTGAGTTGTACATGGCCCTCCATTATCATGCTCCATCATCACGCTTCATCATCATGGGTCTACAATGTTGAGTGGAGGTTAGCTTTACACATTTGATGCTATTAAATGATTCCTTTAGAGCATGTTATGTGAGTGGAATATGTTTGGTGTTATGATGAAAGGTTAGTGGAATGTGCTAGGTGATGTGTATTGTTATGATTATGTTTGTGTTTTATTCACTATAAATACTTATGCTATTGTGTTGTGAAATATAAGTCTAAGAGTAAGAAAGCATAAGAATCATAACAAAGCTCCTCAGAGTGATTTGTGAGAGTGTGTGAATTGTTCTTGTAATGTTCTTGAATTTTTTCTAATAAACTTTGTGTTGCATCCTTCAAATTCTCCAACACATACTTTTATGCTTCTGTTAACATACTTTTATGTAGTTGTAGTGTTGTATTTTTAATAAATTTTCTTCCACTTATTGTAAAAGTAGATATTTTTGTTGATTTTATTCTATCTAACATTATAGAGTGGTGGCTTTGGATTTTTTTGTTGTTATGCATTATGATGTATTTTTCTCGTAGATTTGAAGCTTCTCAATTTCGAATATAGAAATATACATGTTAAAAATCAGTTATAAAAATCAGTTATAATAAGTGATTTGTTACTCTATCAGTTGGTACTTATGAATTTCTGAAAGAGATAAGGAATATTTCTGATAGTAATTTAATATATTGTGTGTATTTTTAGTAGATACATCTGTTAGTGGAATCCCAATATGTTATCCTTCTTCCTGTTCATCAATTCCAGAGCTTAGTCTTTAAATTACAGCTGTGGAGAGATCTCCACTCTCCCTATTTTTTTTTATTATTGTAGCCAAGTTTTTATTTCAAGGATTAGACCACTTATATTCTCAGTATCCCTCCTTGAGTACGCTACGGCTACTCCTATGCATGTTTCCCATTTGAATTTTGCTGATGATGTTATTATTTTTGCAAATGTGAGCATATGTAGTCTTCAACACATTATGAATTTTTAACACCAATATGAGGTTGTATCGGGTCATTTGATCAATTAGCTAGGAAACGGACCTCGACCGCTTGCCAGGCTATAGTTCAAGCTGTAACTAATTTTCAAATGTGCCAATTTTCTTTTGTTTATCTAAGATGCTTGATGTATGCAGGTTGTACACAGGTCTGATATTTTGATGATACGATCCATAAAATCAGAAACCGAATTTCTAGGTAGGCCAATTAGCTATTTTCATATGGAGAAAGCTTATGCTTATACGGCACGTCTTTTCTTCCATGCCACTTCGTATCCTTTATTTGCTCTTACCACTTCCTGCAGTAATTCATAATATTGAGCAGTTGTTCACTAAATTCTTATAGAGAGATCCAGATTCTAAGTGGTGCATCCACTAGTGCAAATGGCCATCTATTTGCTTTTCAGTGGCTGAGGGTGGTCTAGGAGTTCCTTCTTTTTCGAATCTAGCTGAAGCTTTTGTAGAGAATTCTAAGTATTGTAAAACCGAGCACCCATGTATAGTTCAATTTCGATACCTTACTTCCCACTTTGGCGATACTTCTGCTCCATTCGTTGCATTGCTAAGCCTCATATGCATTGGCTAATTAGGTCTAGTAATAGTAGCTTTTAGTATGATTTCTGGTTGGGCTTTATGCCTCTCTTCCTATTTAATCCTACTGCTACTTCTATGGTTCATGTATCTTTCATTTGGTAGGGTATAGTTTAGGATATACTATACTATTGTCTGTTCTGCCTACTTTAATTGTCGAGTAGATTTTTTTGGCTTCTATTTTTTGTGTTGGATCGGGTATGCCTTGTTGGACTTTATCTAGGGATAAGGATTTTTTTATAAAGACCATTTGGTAGATTGTTTGCAAACGTCATATCCAGAATGAAATTTTTTTTTTTTATGTTTGGTAATGACATATTCCTTCTAGGGTTTTTTTTTTTGCTTATGGTGGTTACTATATGGCTTTTTTGCCACAGATGATACCTTGCCATACATCATTATGAATAAGCTTGAGTGGCTTCCAAGCTCTTGAGTTTTTGGAAAACTCTTTCTAAACTACTTGCCAAGTAAACGTCCTTCACAAAATTGATTAGGGTGATTAATTGAAGGTAGTCATTTCACCATATTCTTCTATCTCGGACTTAGTGTCTTTTTTCATTGTCAGAGCTTTTTTCTCACTTTTTTGGATTGACTTCTATCTTGAGAAGTTGTTCTTCAATTTATTACCTCTTTTTTAGTTTTTCTTCAAGGCTTGCAACATTCCTTAAAGTTGCTTGATTATCAGTCTCTAAATCTTTAGTCTTCTTTATCATCATGAAAATATAGTCAAACTTCGAGTCTACTAATCGAAGTATTTTTTTAATGATTCTTATCTCTTTTAACTCTTCACCAATTCTTTTTAATTCATTGAAAATGATCACAATATGAGTAAAATAATCATAAATCGACTCGGATACCTTTATAAGTAAGGACTCAAATTCTCCTCTTAATGTTTGAAGACAAGCCTTCTTAACTTGTTTCTCTCATTTTTAAAAGGTCGATAGCTTTACCTATGCTTCCTTTGAGGAGGTTGCACCGTCAATCTTTCTAAATGTATCTTCATCTAATGATTGAAAGATGAAATACTTTACTTTGTTCTCTTTCTTTTTCAAGTCTTTCAAATTCTCCTTTTACACTGCAGTTAAAGTAGCTTCATTTCTTGGTAGAGTAAAGCTTGTTTCCATGACTTCCATACATTGTGTGCATTCAATAGAGCCTTCATGTTGGTATTCCAGTTGTCAAACATGTTTCCCTTCAATTGTGGAAATTATAATGACACCATGCCACTGTTTGCCATAATTTACAAATTGAGTGAGAATTTGAAGATTCTGAACTCACGGATGAATCCAAAAAGTGAAAAAAAAAACTTTTGGAGGAACTCGATAAGCTTCTGGTCAAAGTTTAACTTTTGGTCAACGATCAACATCGTTCAACAGTCAATAAATGGTGGTCAATTATCACAGGTTCGGTTTGGCAATCTCGATTTGACTCGGTTAGTTGACTCAGTTTTAAGGACAACAGACCATCAGAGGCGATTACGGGCATGTTTGGACTTTGATCAGGCTAATACTTATGGTGTCGTGTCCCTCTCATTAAGCTCTTTAATTTGATATGACACTGATATATAAAGAACATATTACTAGCTCTAATAGCATTGTTGGATAATTTTAAAAATCAAACACTCTAAACATTTTTTATTTCTTCAAGAACACTTCTTAAATACGACAACTTTTGTTTTTAACTCTTTACAGCTGAGAGGTTTTGCCCTTTTTCTCTTGATGATGCTTCAACTGAATACATGTTATACATATCATAATTCAATCAAAACCATTCATTTATTCAACTACCACACAAATCATAATCATTCATTAAAATCTACCACTTACCTACTTTACCAACCACACCTACCTTACATACCATAAGAAACTTCTATGAATTGGGCTTTGATTTCTTCAAGTTGGATAAAGTTTATGATCCAACAGACCTTACCTAAAATCTTTTAATAATTATTCATTGACCTTAATTTTATATAGGCTATACTTCCTAATTTTTTTACACTAAAAAATCATTCCAAATAATTAGTATTTATCAATTGGTTTGTGATATAAAACAATTAATTTACTTGGATTTTGTAAAGAATTTCCAGCCACTCAATAAATACTATATCATTTGAGATAGAATTTAAGACAAAAGATTTGGGATGTCTTATCATCCTCCATATGGAAATATACAATTAGGAAGTTATTATTTGGATTCCTATTCCTTATGTCCTTCTCAGTTTATTTGTTATGTCAGACTTTGTATCCCTTTCTAAATTAGTTAGCCAATCAAATATCCATATTGAAGTAAGTAAACTTATTTAGTTTCAGTAATATTCTTTTGTATAATTACGTTGACCTTACTCATGATCTTTGTTTAATCATTTGATAAGCAATTGGTAATTTGATATATCGTACCTTCAAGCATGTTTATTGACCGCCTTAATTATAGTTCTTGTTTATTCATTTTTTTTTTCTCTTTGGCTACTATCTTTAATTTCCTTATCAATCTCAATCTTATGTCTTTAATTAATGGTTTATTTATTTATTTTGTTCACATGATATAAGGCTAAATAGTTAACTACTTAAAATTAATGACATGCACGGTTCTGCTTGACTTAATTGTGCATGACCTAGCTATAGTCTTACTTTAACCATTTAATTGAATCAGTATACAATTTGAATACTAATATCATATTTGATTTTTTATTTAACACCACCTACCCATTCATATTATGCTTAAATATTCACATTCAGCATTGCCAACTTGATTAATAAAAACTCATTAATTCATAAATTCCATCAACAAGGCCAACTGCATATTAATTATATATGACCTTAAACTTATGGATTAAGAATGACCTTTAACCATAGTCTTCAGTTTTTGGGTATCTGTTAATAAAGAAAGACATAACAGCAATCCTGCCTCAAGTCTTTCATTAAGACTGACATTTAATCATAGTTTAATTTTATGTTTGATTTTAACAATACAATCACAATCAAGATGCAGACTGCTACATTTTACCAGAGAATGATTAAATGCTGGATAATGCCACAAACAAAACCGTTGTACCTGACATAGAATTGTTCCATATAAAATCTGGCTACAATTTCCCTTGTTTAATTTATTGTCGCACTCGGTTCTGATGAAACGAAGGTAAAATGTAATAAATTAAGACTTATGCTAATATTTCTTCTCCAATCCATAAATTTTTTGGTTGTCCCCATGGTGGTAATTACTTGAGTATACGGCCGCATGTCCAGTGACAGCTAACCCTCTAAATACGGAAGCGAATGGATAGTTTTTCTGGATAGGGATGAGAGAAAGGCGGCTAATGAGTCATATTTTAATATTATAAGTTCTCTTCCAAAGATATTATAGATATATAGCAATTATATTTAATTTAATTGTTCTTATAACATTTCCCCCATTTAAGAAAGTCTTTGGTACATTCGTATTTTGAAGGTAATACATCAATTAATAATTATATGATATACAAAGTTGAATTTAATATAATTAATAATAGTTTTATTTTGATAAAATTTTGATCAAGTCATTATCTTACCCATAACATTTAAGGAATTGTTATTAGAGATTATCTCTTTGGTTTATGGGATGATGGTACTTCGATGGTCAAATTAGTTAAGTGTTAGAGAAGGTGATGGGTTTTTGAGAAACCCAATATCACTAAAAAATTGAGAGCATTGAGGAAGAAACTAAACTTATTTTCTTGAGACAAACTTGAAATTTTTGAGGGAGTGCCCTTGGGGCATCGTAGTGTCTTTTTAGACACGTGATAGACTGTAGTAAGTAGTTCCCTTTCTCAAGTAGACAATTTTGGGTAATTTTGCTTCTAATTTGAGTTCTTTAGCCTCTTTAGTGCTAAACAAGTGTTAGCTGAGAGACTATCCTTAATGGAAGCAAGTACTAATCTTTGACTGGCTTATTTCAAATAAGCCAATTAGGATTTTAGAGTAGCTAACACCGCTGTTAGTGGCTTAGATAACAACTAGGTTAGTTCCCTCTCTAACTCTTGGAGCATATGACTGTTGGAGAGATATTTTGAGAAGATCTCTGTTGGGATTAGATCATGCTGACGTATAACAATTTTGGTGGAGGACCTGTCATTCTTATAGTGGTCTTCCATCAATATGTGCAGCCCAAAGATATCTTAGGAGACATTCTCTGTACCTTCTAGGTTAATAGAGTGGCTTATACTCTCTTTTTAGATATTTTCATTTAACCATTGTCCTTTGAATTTCCTGATCATATTTTGCAAGCGCCAATTGGTCATGGGTTCTACTGTATACGTGTCACGTCCAAATTGCATGACCTAAATTTTTCCACTAACAAGTATGGTAACTTTATGAAATAATTGCGGACATGACGAAAGATCATTTGGTTGTTATATGAATGATATGGCCACCACTTGAGTGTTATAGAAATTCTCATAAATTGGTTTGCTAAGTAAATATACAAGTTATTCAAAGACTTTCTTTTGGTTTGATATTGATCACTACAGATAAAAGGTAACTTAAAAAATAATTGTTGTTAACTACGGAGTTGAAATATTTAGCTATGAAAATAATAAATTAAATGTTTAGTAAATTTTTTTTTTAGCAAGTGTTGTAGTTTCAAAAGAAATTATATGTGTTTAATGAATCATGTTGCAAAATTGATGCATGAATGCAAATGACTAAAATAAGCATAATATTGAAAGAAATTTACTTATTACATGTATATAACAATATTTTTATTTGTGTGAATATAAAATGGGTAACAAAAAAAATAAATAATTACTTTATTAATTTTATTTTTTTAATTTGTTTTCTCAAAATAATTTATAAAAAAATTAATTGATTCTATTCATTTTATTTTCTAATTGAATAAAGACAATTTTGAGTTTATGCAATAAATGTATGGATATAGGTGAATTTGTAAAAAGTAATAAAAATGGTTCTATAATTAAGATTTTAAAATGCTACTCATTTCTTACTTTTTAATATTTAGTTTGATTTTATCAAAAGTGATTTGAAAGAATATTACCAAACAAAAGGACAATGTCTAGCTTCTTAAACCTACTTTTGAACCTCCAATAAAAATCCCAAATAAACCTTAATTATTTGAAATCTAATTCAATTCCTCTCCGGATAATTTGCAATAGTCATATTTTTCTCTAATTACCCATTGTTGCCTTTATCATTTATGTCTTGTATACATGTTTTTTTCCTTCTAAACTTTATCGATCAAAGTCAACAACTGAGAGGACAAGAAAGAAGTGAGTGAGCAATTAATCTTGGAGAGGATAAAAGATGCAAGATAATCATTCTCAAAAGTTACTTCAAAATTAATTTTCAGCTGATGTGAGACGGTAGTTAATTTTAATCATTCTCAAAGTCAACACTGATGAACTCAAGCTAAACTTATTTGATGAGCGAAAATCTTTTTTGCGATCGATTTCAAAGAGTTTTTCTGACCAATAATAGAATCATTATTCAGCAATATCCTTTCTATGTACAGCCAAAATTTCATTCAGATCCTCAATTTTTTGTCTATTAAAAAAATTATATAACTTACGGTTTTCTTCCATCTGATTTTCGCTTGATATCTAAAGTTTATTTATATTTTTTCATCTGATCTTCTCTCAAGTATTATCAATTATAATTGTTTAGTGACAAGTCTATATTCCTTTTACTGCTGTATGGATTGTGATGTGAACTTCTATGTTGAATGCCTTACCTTCTTATACAATCAATCCAACAATTCCCGATGAATTAAATAAAACAGACTATAATTAATAAGGTTGTCAATTATATCTTATCAAGTGTAAAATTACGTTTATTTAGCAACATTTAGAGAAACGTCAACGAGCATATAAATAAGAGAAAATTGCTTAGAAAATTCTTGTGAAAATGATTCGAATTTGTTTAATTAATCGTCAGATTGGCCTTTCAATTCGGCAATGAGTAATTAATTTTGTTCAAATTAAGAAATGAAATTAAAGCCTTGCCTAATACGATCGATCGAACAATTCCCGATAAATTGAATAAAAAACACTATAATTAATAAGGTTGTCAATTTCTTTTTTTATTTGAAAAGCAGGCTGTCAATTAATATATCTTATGGAATATTTTGAGAATATTCGTCCACGAACATATAAATAAAGATAAATAGCTTAGAAACTGATTGTGAAAATGATTTGTATTTTGTTTAATTAATCGTCCGACTAGCCTGTCAATTCGGGAATAACTAATTAATTTTCTTCAAAGAAAAGAAATTTAAGCCTTTCCTAATACAATCAGTCCAACAATTCCCGAAAAATTGAATAAAAAAGACAATAATTAATAAGGTTGTCAATTTTTTTTTATTGAAAACAGAAGGTTGTCAATTAATATATCTTATCGAAGGTTCGATAAAATTTTGTTTGATCAGCAATATTTTGAGAATCGTCAACGAACATATAAATAAAGACAAATAGCTTAGAAAATGCTTGTGAAAATGATTTGTATTTTGTTTAATTCAACGTCTCACTGGCCTTTCAATTCGGGAATGACCAATTAATTTTGTTCAATGTTTATATATATATAATTTTAAGATTTAACAAAGATTAAAGAAATTAAAGCGAAGAAATTGTCTTTCTTTAGTAACGAATACGCATAAGACTATGATCAAGTTAAGGCCATTTTGGTTGTGACCTCTGATATGCTTGCAAATAAAGCCAATAAATCAATGGAAAATAACAATATTAAATTTCATTCTTTAATAATTTTTTGTTAGGTGAGGTCATTACAATAAATTTAACCTCTATTGAGCAATATCAATAAATTAATTTCAGTTTTAAAGATTTTAGTTGTGTAATATAATAAATTTAGCCTGTTTTAGCCAACACTAATAAGTGCCATTCCTCAATAATTTTAATTATGGAAGATCAATGTATATTAATAATGAAGCCTACACTAGCCAAAACAGAAAATAACAAAAAATAAGAAATTAATCCTTAATTAGGGAGAAACTTTCTACTTCGACAGTTGAAGAGTATCCCCATAGAGAATTCGGTGGCACTAGGCTGGGCAACCAACCCAATACGATTCGAAAAGTTCAGGTTCAGATTAGATGCGGTTCAAGGCTCCAACCTGATTGAATGATATTTTAATCAGGCCAATTGGATCATGATAGGATAAGGTTAAATCAGAACAGATCCAACAATCCGATCGGGTTGACAGTAGATTACAAAATAACAAAATTTTTTTAACCTAATTACCAGAACAAAAAATTTTTAACCTAATCGCCATCTAACTGACTAATTAATTCTAATAACACAATACACACCACACGCACTATCTAAATCTCAAATTCAGCAACGCTGCACCAAGCCCCCCACGGCTGACATCTCACCACCGCCAACAACACGTGACATCTCCACTGCTCGACCGTAACATGCTACCAGTAGCTTCTTTTACTTCGACCGTGCCACTTGCAAAGCAACTCGATCGATGACCGCGCCTCACAGCTCGAGCATCGAAGTTTGATCGCCTACCACCTTCAAATTTTCATGGTCTAATTTTAAATTATGATTACTAATTAGACAATTTACAAAATTCTTTTATGCTTAATAATGCTAACCAACAAGTCATCATTATATTAGAATTATTAATATAGTGAGCGTGAGAATTGAGCTCTGACTCCCTCGGGCTTAATTTGACAATAATTTTTTTTAATTTTATTTTCAATGAGAATTAATTAAATGTTAATAATTGTCAAAAGAAATATGCATGTCCAAATTTTATAAGTGAATAATTATCAATATTACAAGTAAAATTGTGCTTAATTTTTTACTCCATAGATTGAGGGTCTATTAATTTATTAATTGAAAAAGTTGTTTGGGTAATATCGGGCAGGTCTCCTCGAGGCCCTTCCAACTCGAATAAAATACCCCGGGGTCAATCCAGCTCGAGCAGAAGTCCTGACCACCAGCACGAAGACGGCCTCACTAGACGTCAAAGCTGGTCAAAGTCGAGGAATTCAAAGCCGTCCGAGCTCCGAGCTTTCTTGCATGCTCGAGGTCATCAGGCCCGGTCAAGGCTGGACAAGGACGAGAAGCTCGAAGGCTGATCGAGACCCGAGCTCTCCTTTCTGCTCGCTACAGTCAAGTCCTCGAGCACAACTGGGCCACGCCAATCATAGAACAAATGGAACGCAAGACCTGGCTCAGGACGGTCCGACCCATTTTCTCAGAATCCCAACACACCTCTCGATGACTGATCAGGGTCCCACATGGTATGTTGGCGGTACTGTTGCCGATGGCTGGCACATGCCCCCACGGTGCCATCATTCCTTGTGCGCATGCCTGACATTATGATCTGGCCATGTGAACCATGTTAAGGAGACAGCCGCGCATCCCAGGGAATATTACGCTAATCCCAACTGTCAGAGGGACCCAGACACCACTGACGCGGGAACAGATGATTTCGGAGAGAAATGGCGGGAAACAGAAAAAATAAAAGGAAACGGATAGGTAAATTGCGGGGGTTCCAAAAATTCACACAAGTTCTTCCTATCCTTGCTTCCCTTGACACTGATTATTGGGGAATTCCATTATTGAGAAAGAAAGGCAAAAAATACTCATTTCATTCTTCCGGTCTCTCTAACTAAGAGGGATACAAGAAAGAACAACCCGATTACTGACTTGAGCGTCGGAGGATTTTCGCTGGAATAACATCTGGCTACCCCTGACCCTTTTTTCTGTGAGTACATGTCCGGGAGACTCCCGTTCTGGTAAAGACAGAGGAACTGGATCTGGAAGGCAGTCATGCTCGAGCTCGAGCTAGCTGCGAGCAGAAGATTTTTGGCACTGTTTGAAAGGACGCGGGAAAACAGCATCAACATTTTTGGCGCCGTCTGTAGGGATCAGATCAAAAAGTCTAATTTCCAGACACGTTCAGGAGACACAACGCAGCGATGTGAGGAAACAGCCGAAGGGGAGTGAGTCCAGAGGAATTGATGACTTTGAGAGAAGTGGCCAATGAGGCTCAGAATAGGGAGATCCAAGAAAGAATGGATCGGATGCAGAAACAAATGGAGACTCTGACCTCCATATTATAAGAACTCAGGGATGGACAGAGAAAAGCATGTAACGACGTCCCTGAATCCAGCCGTGGGAACGCTCCCATTCGGGAAAATGTGGGAGATGAAGCTTAAAGATCTAGGGCACCAAACGTTGTCATAAGGGAGGAGACAAACATGCAGGAAAAAAGGTCTCGTCAGCACTTGCAGGATACAGCCCCAACCTCCCGTGAGAAAGAGCTGGAGGGGGAGGTGCGTAGGTTGGCACAAGTTGTGGAGGACCTCCGGGGAAACAGAAATAGCCCGAGTTGGAGGATAATCCTAGACAACGAGTCCCCACTCTCAACGGAGATCATGGGTGTCACAATCCCACATGACTTTCGCTTCCTGGATTTGAAGTTTTCAGGAAAAAGCGATCCGTTGGTGCACATAGAGCGGTTAAACGACATGACAAGAGTGCAGGGTCTGTCGGCAGCCCAGAGGTGCAGGGCCTTCCCACTCACTCTTGAGGGAAGGGCAAGAGAATGGTACCGCAGGTTGCCGCAGGGAAGCATCCTGAGCTTTGAACAGATGTGTAGGGAATTTGCAGAGCAGCTTCGGGCGTAGTGACCTCAAGATGATATGATGGAGTCAGCTGAAGTAACAGAGAGAGGGAGAACCCTCCGGAGTTCGTCAAGAGGTACCACAGATCGGCTCCTAGATCTTGGCCGCTTAATCATCCCTAAGCTACCGAGAGGACTGAAAGATGAGATCCGGATGGGAAGGCCATGGTATAATCTGCGAAGCCCTTCGATCCATTCATATTCAGACCCGTATGAACAGGTAAAAATGGATATGGTAATTGAAGAGGAATAGGCTGCAAAGCTAAGAAGTGAACAGGGCAATGGAGCAAAGAGGAAGGAGAAAGAAGGTCCTGCCCGAAGAGCGCAGGCTTCAAAAGCAACAAGGGACTGGGTTGCCCCATACAACCCTTACCAAAGAGCTCCCCCACAGCGGATGATTCCCCTGCCACCTCGCAGATCTCCAGGCCGAGATCACAGGGAGTACAGGCATCATGACGACCACCCATCCCACAACCAACCACCAAGCAGACCTTCGGTGAACCACAATAGAGTAAATCGTCCATTGCCACCCCCACCAAGAAGTTTCCCAAGGGATCAGGCGATACAGATGGTGGAGCAGAGCCCCGCTTACGGGCAATACACGAGGTTGAAGGTATCTCTCGAAGAGATACTTCAAGTGGCTGAGGAGCAAGGACTGCTGAGCCCCCCAACACCAATGGCTAAGTTAGCTGTCATTTCCATGGTGACTACGACCATTCCACATCACAGTGCCGTGATTTGAAGAACCAGGTGGAGGATCTGGTTAGGAATCGGTACTTGGACGAGTGTATTGAAGGAGGACATCCGGTGGTTGAGCAGCAACTTGAGGAAGATGATCGAGCTTATGAAATAGACTTGGAACCACCGGCCACAAGGGTGATCTCAGGAGGGCCCACAATGGCAGGAAGTTTAAACAGAGCTAGGAAGAACTATTGCAGATATGCTGCTGCTGCTGGCCGAGAGGTCCTGTTCACTACCCCCGCATTATGTGGACGGAGGAAGACGAGGAGGGGATGCTGTAGCCCCATGAGGATGCTTTGGCGGTGAAAGCAAACATCGCTAATAAGAAAGTTGATCGGATACTGGTAGACTCGGGAAGCTCGGTGGATATTCTCTTCAAGTCCACACTCGAGAATTTGGGAATAACAGGTGCGAGCCTCGAGCAGACGAGCACTTCCTTAAAAGGATTCGGGGGAGGGAAGCTAATACCTCTAAGAATCATCAAACTGGCTGTAACCATCAAGCTAGCCCATACCAGGCGATACTGGGGAGGCCGTTCATAAGGATCAACCAGTGCGTGCTATCCACCCACTACTTGGCCCTAAAGTATCGAGTGAATGGGGCTGTAGGGGTCGTAAAAGGTAGCCAGATGGTGGCAAGGAGCTACTACGCTGTGGCAGCCAAAGAAACCATGCAGATAACCTCGCTAGACTCGAGGGGGGAGTCAAGGAATGGAAGGCAGGAGCCAGCTGAGGAGCTGGAGGAGGTCGAAGTGAGAGCAGACGACCCTGAGAAGAAAATCCGGATCGGCTCGGGCATTAGCGAGCAGTTGAAAGAAAAGCTAGCGGAGTGTCTGCGAGCACACACGGATGTGTTCGCATGGACGCATGAGGATATGCCTGGGATTGACCCAGAAGTGGCGTGTCACAGGCTGGCAATACGGAAAGATGCTAAACTAGTGAGGCAGAAGAGGAGATGCGTCAACCAAGAGAGATATGAGGCCATCAACTACGAGGTGGAGAAGCTGCTAAAAGCAGGATTCATAAGGGAGGTCTCCTACCCCGAATGGATCTCGAATGCGGTCGGTAAAGAAAGCAAGTGGAAATGGAGAATGTGCGTGGACTTCACTGATGTGAACAAAGCTTGCCCTAAAGATAGCTTCCCATTGCCAAAGATAGACCAACCGGTGGACTCTACGATGGGCACGAGTCGCTTAGTTTTATGGATGCATTCTCGAGTTATAACCGGATTCCCATGCACCGATCGAGACGAGGAATGCACGACCTTCATCACCAATTGTGGATCTGTATTGCTATAAGGTCATGCCCTTCGGTCTCAAGAATGCAGGGCAACATACCGTAGGTCGGTGAACAAGGTCTTCAAGCCATTAATCCGTCGGACGATGGAGGTCTATGTGGACGACATGATCACCAAGTCGAAAGACGCGAAGGAGCACGTAAGGCATTTAGAGGAGACCTTGCACTCTTAAGAAAGTACCTGATGAAGTTAAACCCGTAGAAGTGTGCCTTGGGTTGGTTCGGAAAGTTCTTAGGCTTCATGGTCACCACGAGGGATCGAGGCCAATCCGGAGAAGATAAGAGCAGATGGTGGAAATGAAGTCCCCCGTAGCCTGCAAGGAGATACAAAGCTCCAAGAAATTGGCATCCCTCAACAGGTTCGTATCTCGAGCCACGGACAAATGCCGAGTCTTCTTCCAAGAAATGAAGAAAGGCAGGAAGACAAAGTGGACGCCAGAATGCGAAGCGGCGTTCCAACAGCTGAAAGAATACTTGCTAAAAGCTCCATTACTGTCTGCACCTCGAGCAGGGGAAATATTGTTTCGTATCTACCGTGTCTCAATGGGCAACGAGTTCGGTTCTGGTAAGGGAGGAGTCAGGGGTGCAGTACCTTATTTATTACACGAGCAGAGCTTTGCTGGAAGCTGAGACTCGATATCCACTGATGGAGAAATGGGCACCGCCCCGATAACAGAGACTCGAAAGTCGAGGCCTTATTTTCGAGCCCATTCGGTAGCGGTTCTAACAAACCAACCACTCGTGCAAACTCAGCACAAGCCAGAGACCTCCGGAAGGTTGGTGAAATGGTCGGTGGAGCTCAGTGAATTCGACATCGGCTACCCACCTCGAACAACTATAAAAACTCAGTCCTTAGACGATTTCGTGGTCGAATGTACAGAAAGAAATGGAGAGATAGAGAGCGAGCATCCACCAGACTCCTCGCCCAACCAATGCATGGACAGTCACGGTCGATGGGTCATGCGGGGACCAAGGAGCAGGAGCAGGAATTGTGCTTCTCAGTCCTGAAGGGGTAGAAATGCAGTATGCTGTGAAGCCGGAGTTTGAAGTCACCAACAATCAGGCCGAATACGAGGCTATAATTGCTGGATTGAAGCTCACCTTAGTAGTAAAAGCAAAAGAGGTGAAACTTCAAACAGACTCACAGCTGGTGGCCAACCATCTCAACGAAAGCTTGCAAGCGAAAGGTAAGACAGCTGATTGATAACTTCCGAGCTGTCGAGGTGGACCAGATCTCGAGGGGGAATAATTTTTGAGCTGATATGATAGCTCCTATGGCCGCTACCTCCGACCCCAAAATACCAAGGTCCATCCCGTTGGAAGTTAAGACCTGCTCGAGTCTCGAGCAGGAAAATGAGGTATTGGGTTTATCGTCGAGCAGCAGCTGGATGGAACCAATTGTTTCTTACCTCAAGGAAGGGACGGTGCCGGCCGATAAGAAGCAAGTAAGGGAGTTGAAGGGGCCAGGTACACTCTCATCTATGGGGTCTTGTATAGACGGGGATACACCCTCCCCTTGCTGCGGTGCTTAGACTAGGAGGAGGCTGATTATGTCCTCTGAGAGATACACGAAGGAATTTATGGGAATCATTCTGGCGCGAGGTCCTTGGCTTTCAAGGCCTTGAGGCAAGGATATTTCTGGCCCCGCATGCGTCAAGATGCTCAAGAGAAGACCAGAGGCTGCAAGAGTTGCCAGAGTTTTGCCAATTACCTGACTCAGCCCCAAAGAACCTTACGGTGATGAACTCACCATGGCCGTTTGCTCAATGGGGAATTGACTTGATCGGGCCACTGCCGAAGGGAGAGCATTTGCCACCCACGCCATAGTCGCAATCGATTATTTCACCAAATGGGTCGAGGTGGGAGCCTTGAGTAGTATCACAGAAGGTAAAACCACTGACTTCATCTGGAAAAATGTAATTTACAGATATGGGATTCCTCATGCATTGGTCACAGACAATGGGAGACAGTTTGATAACAAGAAGTTCAGAGACTTCTGCCAAAATCTGGGGATAGAGCTGAAGTTTTGCTCTCCCTCACACCCGCAAGCCAATGGATAAGTGGAAGCCACAAACAAGACCATAAAACGTATCCTGAAGACCAGACTTGGCGAGCAAAAAGGAGCCGGGGTGGACGAGCTGCCTGACGTCTTGTGGGCTTATAGAACCACACACAAAACTGCCACTGGAGAGACCCCATTCTCCTTGGCGTTTAGACACGAAGGAGTGGTTCTTGCTGAAATAGGAATGGGGAGGCACTGAATGGAACACTTCAATGAGGAGCAAAACAACGAGCAGATGTGTGCAGGTCTGGACTTGCTGGAAAAGAAGAGAGAAAGGGTCGCTGCTAAGATCACAGAATACCAACAGAAAGTGGCTCGTTATTACAACCAAAATGTACACATTCGCTGGTTCCAAGTGGGTGATTGGGTAGTCAGAAGAGTAAATCAGAACACGAAGGACCCGAGGCAAGGTGTGTTAGGGCCGAATTAGGAAGGTCCTTATCAAGTCACTCAAATAGCCGGACCAGGAGCATACTGGCTAGCCCATCTAGATGGGCGAGAGGTCAAGAGACCGTGGAACGCACAACTCTTGATGAAATACTTCTAGTAAGTTGCCTTGTGTTGTAAGCGTTAATGTAAAATTCGTTCCCAAAATGGGGATGTATAAAAACTTAAATGTATGTAAGAGTAAGAAAAACATTTGTAATATTAATTCAAGTTGAAGCCAGGAAGCACGTGAAGAAAGCTCAGGTCAGAAGTCCCAAAGCCTAAGTCTTAGGCAGGACGGTCCCTAGCGAGGCCAATTGCAGGCCGAGCAGAAGAAGCTCATGAAGAATGATAAGGTCAGAAGTCCCAAAGCCTAAGTCTTAGGCGGGACGGTACCTAGCGAGGCCAATTGCAGGCCGAGCAGAAGAAGCTCGTGACGCTAAGGTCAGAAGTCCCAAACCCTAAGTCTTAGGCGGGACGGTGCCTAGCGAGGTCAATCGAGCCGAGAATGAAGCTCGTGAAGAACGCTAGGTTAAGTCCCAAATCTAAGTCTTAGTGGGACGGTACCTAGCGAGGCCAATGCATGCCCGAAGAAGCTCATGAAGAACGCTAAGGCTAGAAGTCCCAAAGCCTAAGTCTTAGGAGGGACGGTACCTAGCGAGGCCAATTGCATGCCCAAGCAGAAGAAGCTCATGAAGAACGCTAAGGCCAGAAGTCCCAAAGCCTAAGTCTTTAGGAGGGACGGTGCCTAGCGAGGCCAATTGCAGGCCGAGCAGAAGAAACTCGTGATGAACGCTAAGGTCAGAAGTCCCAAAGCCTAGGTCTTAGGCGAGACGATACCTAGCGAGGCTAATTTCAGGCCGAGCAGAAGAAGCTCGTGACGCTAAGGCCAGAAGTCCCAAAGCCTATGTCTTAGGCAGGACGATGCCTAGCGAGGCTAATTGCAGGCCCGAGCAAAAGAAGCTCATAAAGAACGCTAAGGCTAGAAGTCCCAAAGCCTAAGTCTTAGGCGGGACGGTGCCTAGCGAGGCCAATTGTAGGCCTGAGGAGAAGAGACTCATTAAGAATGCTAAGGCTAGAAGTCCCAAAGCTTAAGTCTTAGGCGGGACAGTGCCAAGCGTGGTCAATTGTAGGCTCGAGCAAGAAAAGCACAAGGAGATTACATAGAATTTAAACATGAACCAAAATTGGGCTCGAGCCAAATGAGCTCGTAAAATAAAAAGCTACCGAGCACGAGCAAAACTTTGAATCAAGTAGATCGAGCGTACGAGACAGGCAGAAGGCATTTTAGCCTAACTCAAGGCAAATCTTTGCCATGCATAAAGATGATACAAGCAGTGATAAACTTGGGCATAAAATAAAGTGAAAGTCTAACACTCATAAAATTCCCACTTAGCGAGCACATGAAGTCAATCCCACACTTAAAACATAAGAATATGCACACGGGTACAGAAATGAGTTATCCAACATATGTTCTTTATTCATCGAAACGATTACAAGTACAAGGTATAAAAAAAAAAAAGAGAGAAAAATAGTTCAAGCGATAGGGGCATCTTCTGAGCAGCAGGAAGAGCATCTTCAATAGAAGCAGCAGCAGCAGGAGCGTCAGCAGTAAGGGGAGGAACAACTTCCCCAGGTTCAGTCTGAGGCTCGGAAGGAGAAGCTTCAGACCTTTGGTTGGGGATATCATGAATGCGCATGTACTCAGCAACACCCAGTTGGACCTTAGACAGGTCGACCTTGGGATGTACCTTGCCCAAGGCATACACGAGGCAGTCATAGCTGAAGGTTACCCCATCGTTGTACTCGGTTGCGAGCTGGACCTTCAAAGCATCTTTCTGCCCTTATAGATGAGAAGTTTCCCCCTCCATGGCCTGCTCAAAGGAGAATCTCTGGGTGTCCAAGTCCTTCCGAGCCTCGATCAACTCTTCATGGATGACAGTCAGCTCCCTCTTGAACTGGGTAACCTTAGAGTCAGACACCACTGTCCTCTCTGCAAAGGTTGCGTTCTCCTCTTGAAGTCTCATGTTCTCCTCTTTCAACTGCCCAATAGTCTGCTCCAAGCTCTGAATCTCTACTCGAAGTTCCTCCTGAGAGTCTTGGGTCTTGGTCTTGAGCCTGGTCATAGCAGCTGAGCCTAGTCATAGCATTAAATAGCTCGTCAGCATCAAAGGACTCCAGCCCATCTAGGAATCTGTCGTCCGTCTCCCCGGTAAAGTTCCTCAGGTAGGGCTCGGCGCGGTTAGGCAGACCGTGCTCCTGCATACTTTCAGGTCGAGGGTGAGCTGAGGCCGCAGTCCTCTGACACCAGCGAGGAGGACCTTCTTCTGCTCGTTCTACCTGCTGAGCAAAAGGGGAAGTTCAAGCAGGTGGAGGCGGAGCATCTGTTTCAGCTCGGGGTCTCTTCGAGGTGCTCGCGCCTCTAGCAATCCCTACACGCCTATGCATCATCTCGAGCACCCCCCTCATGTCTTCCCCTCGCACCAGACCAAACTACAAAAAATTTTGGGGTGTAAGCAGCTCCCTGCACGAGCTTGCGTTGTCAAGTGCGGTCCTTACATGTGCTCGAAGTTCTTCGCCAATTCTGTAAGAAGTACCCCAAGAAACTGTAAAAAACAGCCAATGCAAAATAATGAGAACAGATACGAGCAGAAAAACTAAAATGAGAATTCATTGGACAGATAAACAACCTGGAGTCCAAAAATGCGTGGAACCGGAGGGATCCCTCGGTGAGAGATGCAGCGTGCCCCCATTCCCCCCCAACGAAGAAGAATTTGCTTTTCCAGTTGCCACCAGAAGTTGGGAGATCAGTGATGGGCTTTTTACCCTTCAGGTTGGAGGTAAGGTAGTACCAACCAGCATCCTTCAGGCTGCACTTCAACTGAGAAAGGTGCTTTATTTTCCCTACCTAGGGTTCACCCAAATTGCACCATTTCCACAGCACAAAAAGTCCGGAAAGGACCCTCCACCCATTCGGGTTCAACTGCCCGGGGGCCAGACGAAATCTAGACAAAACACGGGCAAAATAAGGTTGGAGAGGCAGCTTGACTCCCCATTTAAAGCATTCCAGATGGAAGGTCGTATACCCTTGAGGGAACGGCTGGGGATATCACCCCTGCCCGGCAATCGTAAATCCATACTATCGGGTATATGGTAGGTATGCCTAAGCCTATTCAAATCTAAATGGGTGGTTTCACACCTCATTTGGTCAATGGGGTACCCCCTACCCTCTGACCTTTTGCTGGCCCTCTCCCCATGATGCGGCTGGGCCTCTGCCGTGGGCAATGCCCCCTTCGAACTAAAATCCCTCACTGGAACTACACTCAGGGACTCCACTTCACTATAAGAGCAAGATTCCTCAGGGGACATCCTACGGGCTTGCTGGGTGTCAGACATTTTTCCTAGAGTATAATCTATCCAATCAGAGTCAAAAACTCGGAAGAAGGAAGAACAAAACTAGTGAGAAAAGAAAGAAGAAGGGTTTGTACCTGAACACAAAGAAAGGTTTATATGGCCGGAAATCGCTCTGACACGGAAGAGGAAGAAAAAGAAGCACTTGCAAAAAATTTCGGGTCTGAGTAAAAATAAGCAATAGGATGTACAGTGAAGAAATCAAGGGTTTTTAAAGAAAAGGAAAAGGTGCGTCTCTTCAGCAGACGGCACGTAAATCAAGGGGCGCGACCTTTCGAGTAACGTCCCTTCAAAATTTGAACGCACAGCCAGGATCCATCCATGTGTCCCGCATTAAATACGAAATGATGAAAGCGGGAGACAGCTGGAAAACATGGGGAAGTGGAAAAGGCCGGGAAGTCGGCCCATCACTAATAAATTTCCAGTCTTATCTCGTTTCACTCCAAAGACTAGAAACTGGGGGACTGGTGTTTGGGTAATATCGGGCAGGTTTCCTCGAGGCCCTTCCAGCTCAAATAAAATACCCTGGGGTCAATCCAGCTCGAGTAGAAGTCCTGACCACCGGCACGAAGACGGCCTCACTAGACGTCAAAGCTGGTCAAAGTCGAGGAATTAAGAGCCGTCCGAGCTCCAAGCTTTCTTGCCTGCTCGAGATCATCAGGCCCGGTCAAGGCTGGACAAGGACGAGAAGCTCGAAAGCTAATCGAGACCCCAGCTCTCCTTTCTGCTCGCTCTGAGTCAAGTCCTCTAGCACAACTGGGCTACGCCAATCATAGAACAAATAGAACGCGAGACCTAGCACAGGACGGTTCCACCCATTTTCTCAAAATCCCAGCACACCTCTCGATGACTGATCAGGGTCCCATATGGTATGTTGGCGGTACTGTTGTCAATGGTCGGCACATGCCCCCACGGTGCCATCATTCCTTGTGCGCATGCCCGACATTATGATCTGGCCATGTGAACCATGTTAAGGAGACAGCCGCACATCCCCATGGAATATTACGCTAATCTCAACTGTTAGAGGGACCCAGACACCACTGACGCGGGAACAGATGATCTCGGAGAGAAATGGCAGGAAAAAGAAAAAATAAAAGGAAACGGACAGGTAAATTGCGGGGGTTCTGAAAATTCATACAGGTTCTTCCTATCCTTGCTTCCCTTGACACTGATTATTGGGGAATTCCATTATTGAGAAAGGAAGGCAAAAAATACCTCTTTCATTCCTCCGGTCTCTCTAACTAAGAGGGATACAAGAAAGAACAACCCGATTATTGACTTGAGCGTCGGAGGTATTTCGCCAGAACAACATCTGCGACCCCTGACCCTGTTTTCTGTGAGTACAAGTCCAGGAGACTCCCGTTCTGGTAAAGACAAAGGAACTGGAACTGGAAGGCAGTCGTGCTCGAGCTCAAGCTAGCTGCGAGCAGAAGATTTTTGTCACTGTTTGAAAGGACGCGGGAAAACAGCATCAACAAAAGTGTTATTGTTAATTATTCTTAGTGCGATTACGGTAGTATTATTACTAATTACTTTAAGTCAACTATAGCATTGTAATTATTTTAGTGTTCTAATGTTAGGCAATATTGAAGTTGGTAGAATGGTAGTTGCCTAGTTGGAGTACGAGATGTTGGAGTTGATAACTGGTCAAAGTGCTAGAGCAGAGGAAGGCTATTTAGCATTTATGTTTAAACTTTATGTTTTAAAGACTATTCGTTTAAACTTTGTGTTTTAAAGACTATTTAGTTTTAAATTTTGTGTTTTGGCGAATATTTAATTATGTTTGAACTTTGTGACTGTGTATTGAAGACTAATTAAGTTCGGAGTTTGTGATTTGGAGACTAGTAAGTTTGGATTTTGTGTTTTGGAAACTATTTATGTTTGGACTTTATGACTTTCTGTTAGTAGAATATTTATTTTTCGACTTGGTGGATGTAAAGATGAATGTTGAAATGAGAACATTTGTAGTTTGATGTCTTAATGGATGTTTAACGAAAACTTTTGAAGTTTTGTTAGTGGATGTAGAAGACTTAGATGGGAGAATTTGTGTAATGTAAATGTAATAATGAAGTTTATTTTAATTTTTATTCAATTAATTTGATAGTAGTAGTTTTTATTTGTTATTGGAGATTAGTAAAATGGACTAAAATAATTACATCAAAAAAATCTTCTACTAACAAAAGTAATTAGCAAAAAGAATCAAAATAAACAAAAAAAATGATGAAATCCGAATTTTAACTGAATTCATCCTAACTAATTCGAATTTTACCTGCATCTGATCCAATCCCATTTTATTCAAATGTAGAAGTTTAGATTGTGTTCATATGGCTTTTTCTCCAAAGTGATCAACCCGGACCGGTCGGGCTGATCAGAACCTAAATTTGACCACCTCTCAATGGCACAAACTCAATGGAACCCGGTTCACACGGCAAGTTAAAATCTGAAGCACTTAATATCCGTTAATGTAGGCTTAATTTATTATAATATGATTTAGGTAATTTTGGTCTGTTCTTCAATTTATTACAAATATTGGCTAATACAGGCTAAATTTATTTTGGGTTATAGTGATTCCAAAATATTATACAAATAATGTGAAATGTGATATGTCATTTAATAAGTGGTTAATATTTTTTACAAATTTCTAGTGAATTAATTATATTATCTCATCATTTACTTAATGAATATATACTACATGAATTAGGATAAAGTTTTGGGCTGTCTAGCATCTATTCATTTATTATAATGATCATACGTTCTTACCTAAAAAAATCATTAAAGAATGAATTATATAATTAATATTGGCTTAAGATTTTATTGGCATCAGTCATGCTAGTGTTTTTTAAATGTTAAGTGACTGTCATACTTGAACGTCTTTCTTCTTTCATTGGATTAAGTAACTTGTTGAAATTCCATAACTGGCTATCTGATTTAGAATGACAAAAAAGAAAAAAATTGCGCTGCTGTCTCATTTTATCAAAATGAGAGATCTGTCGTTGAAAAGTATTATAGATATATATATATATATATATATATATATATAGAGAGAGAGAGAGAGAGATGTTGTCTTGAACTTTGTTAAAGTTCGAAAAAATTATTAAATTGTGCTATCTAATAGTATAATGACTATGAAATAACATTACACTATCAAACCATGCCCAAACTTTAATAAAGTCCAAGATTCTTGACCATATCAACACTATGTATATATCATTCTTGGGTGCGAGCATTTTTATATTTTTTACGAACACACTATTAAATCGTATGGTCTAATAGAGTTAATTTTCAATACACTATAAAGTCATATAATTTAATAACATTAAAAATTAACTCTATTAAGTCGCACAGCTTAACAATGTGTCTGCATTAAAAAAATATGAGGGTGCCCACAATAGATAAAGAATATATATATATAGATAAAACAATAAAAACGCCCATTTCAATACACTACATGAAAAAATACATTGCGTTGAGTGTGTATTTTACTTGTATTTTTGTTTATCTCTTAATGACTTCAAGGATTTCTCATTAGAATATGATTATATATATATATATATAGGCATTATTTGGGTGCGGCTAAGTTACATAATTTTGTAGTTTACAACAATTCAAAAGTGCACCAATTAAACCAAGCTTAAGTTAATTATCAAATACTTTTAAGTTATTCTTAAATTGTAAGTTATAAGATTATGTAATTTAAAAAGTTTCACATTATGCAGCTTCCACTATGTACGATTGCTGAGTATATTTTGGAACCCTATGAGAAAGCATTAAAGGATTTGTTTGATAATGCCAAAAATAAAAACTCTATACCTAACTTAGAGTTAATTAAATAACATTTAATAGTTTGTTTTGACTGACAAACTTTAATTGCTTGTGTTTAAATGAGGGAGAAGTGTACTCATCAAAAGCAGTTGCCTAATTGGGTCTAGTCTGCAACAAAATTTTGCCTCTCGATCAACGATGGCAAACAAAATTTTTGAACTCGATGAGGAGACATTGAAGGCATTGGGGTTAGAAGGTACCAAAACCCTTTTCAGCGACACACATAGTCTGAGGCTATGCAGTTTCAAAGATGATTACAGAGTATCTTGCAATTGTTGCAACCAGATCATCAGGGGTCCTATTCCTGCATACTGTTGCATCGACTGTGAATTCTACATTCATATATGCTGTCTGGAGATTCCAGAAAAAGTTGATCAAGTTGAACACCCATTTCACAGGCAAAATTTCATTTGGATCCTTCCGTTTTTAGTTTATTAAACTATAGTTATATAAATCACGGTTTTCTTCCATGTAATTTTTGCTTGATATCTAAATATATTTACATTTATCATCTGATTTTCCCTCACTTTTTATCAATTACAATTTTTTCAGTTTAGCCTGGTCTGATATCAAATCCTGGCTTCGGGACAGCTGGCAACACCGTCTTCAAATTACTTCTTTTGGTAAAGATGAATCCAGAGATTGCAAAGCATGTACAAGATCTATCAGAAGTGTCAGTTTAAGCTGTTCGAGCTGCCACTTTGACCTTCATGTTTCATGTACTAAACCGCCCCAACGCGCCTTAAAACACAAGGCTCATAAACACAGCCTGTTTTATTTTAGTGAGAAGTCGCTATCGAATTTTATGAAGTGTAACTTCTGCAGCGAGAAATTTGAGGACTCTAATTTTTACCGCTGCGTTGATTGTGGTATGAACTTCCATGTAGAATGCATACCGCTACCACGTGTTGTGAAGAATTACAAATCACACCAGCATCCTGTCAAGCTTCTTAGTTCACTTGGACTCGTGTATGATAGGGAGGAATATTGCTGTGATATTTGCAAGGAACAAGGGAATGCAGGGCATCACGTTTATTACTGTGACAAGTGCAACTTTATGGCACATATTGAATGTGTGCCCCTTCTGGTACCTACTTACCATCAAGTCTCATTAATTGTTTTATTTTCGAATTTTCCATGTATAAAACTTATTCATTATCTGCAGAAAATACTTCTCTTAATTCCAAAAATTAACGAAATGGTCATTTTTGGCATTAAAAGAGTTACACTAAAGCAATGGGTTTGTGGGTGACAATTTGTTTGGTTGTTAAAATCACTTGGTATTTATTGGGATATATATCTGTTTTGAATTGGGGTGGCCCTGGCCGCAGTACAGATATAAGTAGTTTAGGCCCTCCGTGTGCCAACTAGTTCAGTTTAAAAAATCTCTTAAATAGAAAACAAAAAGTCTAAGATTTGAACTCCACTCACAATCACAAGGGTGGATGGGAATTCAGATACCATTATAACTAAACAATGATAATTAACTGCCATGCATTCACATTTATTTAGCATAGATCATATTATGATCTAAACCCGGTAGATATATATGTGTTTTCTTTGTTAGGATTATTCTTTGGAGATTGAAAATTTTGATTCAAATCAAGACAAGAGTGATGGAGAAGAAGAAATTAATAGAATTAGGGAAATTCATCTGAGCCAAGAACATTCCAAACTTTTTGAACACAAATTTCATCCGCAACACCCGCTATCGGCTAGTAGATGTGAGAGCAAAGAAGAATCATCAATTACATGCAATGCCTGTATGAAGGAGATTACTAGCATCATGTACAACTGTTCGACTTGCGGCTTTAGCCTTCATGTTTCATGTGCTCATAAGCCACGCATAGAGGCCCTAAAACGTGATTGTCACAAACACAATCTATTTTATTTCTTAGAAAATGATGACAGCTTCAGCTGCCAAAAGTGTTGCAAAAAATGCAACGGCGGTTTTTACCGCTGTCCTGAGTGTAATATAAACTTCCACGTTGATTGCATTCCTCTACCACGAATTATAGTCCTTATGAAACAAACTGCTAGCTACCGCCTTACTTTTCTCCTCCTAGATTTGGTCATAGAAGATGACTCAGTTGATGTTTATGATCAACACTGTGAGTTTTGTAAGAAGACTACAAGGAATTCTGAGGATCATGTTTACTACTGTCAGGAAGGAGACTTTTTTGCTCATATTGAATGTTTACTTGCAGAGGTAAGTTTACATTTACATTTCGCTCGAAGAACTTGTTTTTGCCACTTTAGCTGTTCAAATAGTGATAGAAAAAACACACTGTTAATAATAGTTTTATTTGCTCTTTGCAGGGTAATATTATTACTTTGTCATCGAATGAACAATTATCCTTGGATCCCGAATATGAGAATAAAAATGACCACATATATAACTTGGAAGAGGCTGATACCAAGGAAGTGAGGAAGAAAATTTTAGATTATAGCGGGATTGAACCAAAAATGATGAAGGTAAGTACAAATTATGTGAAATTTGTTTATAAATTTTCTAGTAATGCTACACTTCCCAATGGCTAGCGTAATAAATAATTTTGCAAGCTCTAAACTTCATAATCCAATCGATAAGTACCAATAATATAACATGACTATAACTATTAGAGTAATACTACACTTACCAAATAGAGTAATAATTAATTTTGTAAGTTACAAAATTTATCAACCAATACATGAGTACCTTAACTATTATTCATAACTTTTTGATATGACACCAAATCACTAGAGCAACTAGATTTCTATGGGCCTAAGTCTGACTCAAATGTTAGCACAAGAGTTGAAGGTTCTTGTGCTAACATTTGAGAGTTGAAGGCTCTATGGTACCAAATCACGAGATGTCTATGGGCCTAAGTCTTACTTAAATATTAGCACAAGAGTTGAAGGCTCCCAAGCCTTAAATATTTAATAAAAGATTTCATTCTCAACTAATGTGCCTTGTAGGCCCTGGAAAAACTTTGATAATCACAGATGTGGAACTCAAATTTCAAAACTTATGCCGCATTAATTAATTTATATAAAACGAGTTTGTATATGGGTTGTGTGGCTTTATCAGTTACTCTCAATTTTTGTTATTAAAGACTTTTCCTTGTTTTAGATATTGTATCTTTCATGATCGTATTTAAAACAAGTCGTACATAGTTATACTGACTGAAATTGGCTTGATTAATTTTGCTTTCAATATGTTTTTAAATTATTTACATGATTCAGGATGACAATCAAAAGGAGTTGTCAACAGAAGGAAGTAAAATGGATAGCTCATTTGCTCTGTTTGCACAATGCATTTCGCACATTATTTCTCTTACAACACCTGGAGATGCAAGCAGATTATCATCGACATATCCCGTCTTCAAATCAGTTGTGGATTCGGATTCCATATGGGAGAAGTTCTTGCCATCCGATTACAAGAAGATCATTTCCATCTCATCATTCTCTGCTTCATCTTTGGTCACTTCGTTGTCTAAGAAGGAACTTTATTTTCATCTTTGCTACAACCCCATTCTCATCAACAATGATACCATGAGCTTCACGCTAGATCAAGAAAGCGGGAAAAAATGTTACATGGTTGGGGCAAGAGGGCTTTCTATCACATGGGGAAGTTTACCCCAATATTGGAAATGGATTTCTCTACCGGCGTCTAGGTTTGTTTTGTTCTCTCCCGACTTTATGTTTGCTTCAATATATTTATTTTTTTTTAAAAATGGTAGACAGGTGGGTGAAGCCCAAAATCAATTTATTTTTTATCCCCATACAATCCAAAATTCAAATTCAGGGGCCAATTAAATGAAACTGCTTCAATATTTTTCAATCATTAAAACAAATTTAAAAGAATTAACTATTTATCTTACTGCATGCATATATATATTATGCCAATGCATTTGTAGGTTTCCTGAAGTGGCTGAACTCAAGCTTGTGTGGTGCTTCGAAATCATGGCAAGAATTGAGACAAAAGTTTTGTCATCCAAAACCAACTATGCAACCTACCTTGTGTTTAAGTTTGTTGAAACAAGAGAAGGGTTTAAAACTAGACCTATAGAGTTTGATGTCTATTTTGAGGGAAGCGATAATCACAAAAAGCATAGCTTGTTGCTAGATCCTCTAGCGGATATGCCTCGACTATCTCTGACCAGAAGGGATGGGTGGATGGAGGTTGAGATGGGTGAGTTTTTTAATGAAAATGGAGATGATGGAGCAGTAATTTGTAGGGCGTGTGAATCAGAACCGACGCCTAAGCGTGGCATCATTATCGAAGGAATTGAGCTTAGGCCTAAAAATTGCAGATAAATGCAATTACTTCAATTTCAAAATGTTGATGCTGTATATGTTTTATTTGTTAGTGTTTTCATTGTCGGTATCACATGGGCAACACCGGTACAGAAAGTGATAACATTGACCCATATTTTGTGTCTGTCTATAATATTGAACGGTCATGATAAATTTTTAATAACGGTTCTAATATAAACGGTCATGAAATATGTAAGTAGCAATGACCATTGAAATAAAAATACGGTCATCATTTCTCAATTTAAAAAAAAAAAAAATACTTTTGGCTTCTGCTATGATTCGAAGAGAGAAAATCAAATTTGAAAATTTTTCCCAAAATTTGTGCATTCCCATTTATTAGTGAGATTATCTTTTAGTGTTTGTCCTTGGATGTAAAATTTATGCAAACCACATAAATTGTTGGGTCATATTTTCTTTAAATTTATTTATTACCACATTTGTATTTGTCCAGAAGACATAGTAACAGTAATTGTAATATATGCATTTTTATTTTATTTATATATTTAAATACTTTAATTAAGCGGGGGTCTATATGATAATCAAGAGGTGGTTTATGTGATATTTTAGGTGTGTTTAAAAGGTGGAAAACGGATAAAATTTGGATTGAAAACCAAGAGAGAGAGAGGAGAGAACCCGTTTGACCAGACCTAGACCCGCGAACCTAACCCGCTGATTTCTTTCATTTCCGACCACCTCACCGGCCGAGCAAGGTGTCAAACGAAAGCTTGTGAGCCGGCTGTCAACCTCTACACATCCTTGCTGCTGGAAACTGCGCAGAACACCGCCGATGAAGCTAGAAATTTGCACGAGTTTGTCACGGATAATCACCGCCGATTCCGGCTGTCTTTGGCCACGCCACCAGTTGGAAAAGGTTCCCCACCTCACCATCATCCATTCCCGACCAGCCACAGGCACCGAGGAGGCCGATTTGCCGCCAACCGATCACCCCACAATGCCACAGCTTCATGAGCTTGATCCGGTGCCACCGCTGCTCGTGGGAGGTCACCACCGACACCGTTGAACTCACCTTGACGAGAAGTGTCTATTCCAAGCTTCCCCACCACCGTTTGGTGAATTCCTGTCAATGTTGACCGTAGGGGCATTATGGTGATTTCGCGTATAGGGAAATTTCATAATTTCCAGCTTTGAGGATTTTTTGCAATCTAAATTGAGGATAAATTGATAATTTTATGATGTTAATGATAATTTAGTAAATTATGAATTTAAGGGTTGTTGACAAGTATAATTTCGGATATTTTTATTAGTAAATTACAAATACGAGATTAATACAATAAGCCGAGAAAATTGTGAGTTGTAATATTTGAATGAATATTTACTTTAAGCGTTATTTTTGTGAGATTAGTTCGAATTATAAATATCGGAAATAATTTTATCATTTCTTTAAAGTAGGTGGATCTGCAGATAAAAATCTACCTGCGAACTTGGGTGATAGCCGAGACTGAGTTTATCACAGTGAGCGAAATATATTAAAATTATTTGCGTACGTTATTTTTATATAGTAAAGCTTGTTCGTGAAATGAATATTTAAAGTGCTTTTATTAAATGGTTCTCCGAAATAAATGTTTATTACGTATAAATATTTTGTTAAGTTATATTTATCCATTTATGCTCCGTATCGATTTTAAATTGGTAAAAGAGATGATTGATTTTTGGGCATGATTTAAAGTGTATATATGTTGTTTCTGAGCATGATTTAAAGTGTATATATATTGATTTCGATCATGATTTAATGTTTAAAGCAAATACCCATTCCCTTCAGATGAGATGAGATAAGATAGTAGGCCTTCGGCGTCCGTCTGAACACACATATAGGCTTTGAGCCGTGTGTTTGGGCACTTTCGCCCTTTGGAAGCATATGCATACAGACAGATATTGAGATATGATGAGATTTAAGACCGGGTAGTCCGGACACGATGTCGCCAGATAGCGCATCATAGCACGTCCATTGAAATCCGAGTATGAGTTATGCTGATAAGCATGAGATAGTACGTCTCCGTCTATCCGTGTAGCTCCGAGCATGATGGTACCAAAATAGTACATCATTGCCGTCCGTTGAGGTCCGGATATGACTAGATTATTCCCCGGATATTTGTTTAAGGATAATTGTATTACTTAATATTTGATATTTCAAGATGAGATGTTTTTCTTGATTTTGTGGCAGTATCAATTATATTTATGATCAGAAATATGATTAAAATGAAAGAAATTTTTAAATAAAATAATTAATTGAGAAAAGTAATTATACAAGTGATTCATTTATTTTTTTAAGTATTTTATTATTCAAAAACTACTATCCACTCATTGAGCTCACCCTATTTTATTATATTCCCCCCCCCCCAGGAGATTACATATACAATAGCTAACCCAGTAGCTGTATATATTTGAAGTCATTTTGGCCACATGAGATTTTCTGAGGACATAAAATAATTATTTTTCTTTTGATTAGTGTATAATCATCCCATTCTGGAATTATGCTAGGGATGTGATATAAGAATTAAGAAACGTGTGTACTATTGGATATGTTAGTGAATAAGACTAGTTGATGTAGTTTGATGCACAATGAATTATTTGGGAATGCTTTTGTTATAATTGCAGGTTTAGGAATGTTATATGTTTAGGAGAGGTTCTGCCGAAATTTCGGTAGAATTCTCATTAATAAGATGATTTGTTTTTAAATGTTTGAGTTCAATTTCTTAAGATAGGTCGCCTCTGGCAATGGAGCGGGTCGTCTCAGTAATATTGATAATTGCTCAACCTGTACTTTCGCAACAATATCAATATTAAATTTCACTCTTTAATAATTTCTGTTTGGTAAGGTCATTACAATAATTTAACCTCTATTGGGCAATATCAATAGTAAATTAATTTCATTCTTTAGTTAATGTAATTAATTTAGCCTGTTTTAGCCAACATTAATAAGTTCCATTCTTTAATAATTTTAATTATGGGAGATTGGTGTGTATATTAAATAATTAAGCTAATACTAACAACCGCATCAAATGACAAAAAAAAAACTAATTAATCCTTAATTAGGGAGAAAAATTATACTTCAACAATTCAGGTGTCACCATAGAAAACGCTGGTGGCGCAAACTCAAAGGAACCCCATTCACACTTCAAGGTTAAAAGTCCGAAGAATTACTGTAATTTCCGTTAACGTATGCGTTATTTATTATAATTTGACTTACATAATTTTAGTCTATCTTTAATCATTTACTACAAACATTGGCTAACATGCTAAATTTATTACAAGTAATAGACACTCTAATTTTTTTAAAATGATGTGACATGTGATTTTTCATTTATTAAGTGATTAGTAATTTTTTATAAATTTTAAATGACTTAATTACACTATTTCACTATCAGCTCGGTGATTCATACAACAATTAAGATAAAATTTTGAGCGGTCTAATATCCACTCATATATTATAATGACCTTTTGTCTTTACCTAACAAAAATTATTAAAAAATGTAATTTATTATTAGCTTTGGCTTAAGATTTTATTGTCATTAGTTATGCTACTCATCTTTTAATGTTAAGTGATTGTCATTACTTAAACATCCTTTTCTTTTCCATTAGATTAACTAAATTTATTGAAATTCCATAATTGGCGGCTTGATTTAGAATGACCAAAAAAAAAAAACATTGTATTGGCGTCTCATTTTATTAAAATGAGCGATCGATCAGTGATATAATGATACTCCGGTGCAGACGATCCCACTTAAGCAATATATATTTGTTAATTTATTTTATTAATTATTTGTCACAAAGATCTAATTAACATTTGTGGTAAGGAATGGTCTCTCTAGTATGCGTGTTTGAATAATAATAATAATAAAAAGAAATCCTTAATCATTATAAGTCATAAGGATCTAACAATTGTGTTAAAAATAAATATTAACAGAAATTAACAATGCTTAATTTACCATCTCCATCCTTGTATGACGATGGCTGCCAGAGTTCCGTCTGTAACAACTGTTTGGGTAATATCGGGCAGGCCCCTCGAGGCCCTTCCAGCTCGAATAAAACACCCCGAGGACAGCCTGGCCCGAGCAGCTCTCCAGATCAAAGCTGGTCAAGGTTGAGAGCTGAGCACTCCATTGTCTGCTCGAGGTCGTCTCCCAGGTCAAAGATGGTCAAGGTCGAGAACCGAGCATACCTTTCCTGCTCGCCGAGGTTAAGTCCACGAGCACAACTGGACAAGACCCGGCCTAGGGCAGCCCGACCCGTTTTCTCAGAATCCTGGCACACCTTTCAATGTCTGATCTGGGCCCCACATAGTATGGTGGTGGTACTTATTGCCGATGGTCAAGCACATGCCCTACTGTGTCATCATTCCTAGCGCACATGTCCGACATGGTGAGTTGGTCACATGAAGCGAATTAAGGAGACGACCGCAGCATCCCAGGGAATATTACGCCAATCGAGGTTGTCGGAGGGACTCAGATACCACTAACGTGGAGTGGACGACTGAAAATGGAAAGAGCGGGAAAATGGAGTATAAAAGGAAACGAAGGGAACGTTACAAGGGTTGGAAATTCGATTCACAAAGAATCGATGAAGCTTACACGGTGTTCTTCCTATCCTTATTTCTCTTATCTAAATTCTCTGAGAACACCATATTTATTAAAAAGTGAGGGCGAAAAAATATCCCTTTCATCTTTCCGGTCTCCCTCACTAAGGGAGATACCAAAAAGAACAACCCGAATCATCGACTTGAGCGTCGGAGGGTTTTCACGGAACACGCCCGGCGATCCCCGACCCCGGTTTCGTGGAGTGCAGTCCGGAGATAGCCGTTCGGAAAAGACAGCGAGCAGGAAGAAGGAGACAGGTCCTCGCTCGAGCTCGAGCTAATCACGAGCTGAGGATACTGTAGATAGTCTCGAGCTGGTTGAAGGTTCGAGGCACTGTTCGAAGGTTCGAGACACTGTTCCTAATACATTCAGGACACACAACACAACGATGAGGGGAAACAGCCGAAGAGGAGTAAGTCTAGAAGAATCAGTAACTTTGAGAGAAGTGACCAATGAGGCCCAGAATAGGGAGATCCAGGAAAGAATGGATCGGATGGAAAAACAGATGGAGACTCTGACCTCCCTATTGCAAGAACTCAGGGAGGGACAGAGAAAAGTATGTAATGATGTCCCGGAGTCCAGCCGAGGGAATGCTCATGTTCGGGAAAATGTGGGAGATGAAGCCCAAAGACCTAGGGCACCAAATGTTGCAGTGAGGGAAGAAACAAACATGGAGGAAAGGGGGTCTCGTCAGCATTTGCAGGATACAGCCCTAACCTCTCGTGCGGAGGAGTTAGAGGGAGAGGTGCGCAGGTTGGCACAAGTTATGGAAGATCTTCGGGGGAACGGGAAGAGCCCAAGCTGGCGAATAATGTTGGACAACGAATCTCCACTCTCCGCGGAGATCATGGGTGTCACGATACACGTGACTTCCGCTTCTCAGATCTGAAAATTTTGGGAAAAAGTGATCCACTAGTGCACATAGAACGGTTCAACGACATGACAGGGGTGCAAGGATTGTCAGCAGCTCAGAGGTGCCGGGCCTTCCCACTCACCTTGGAGGGAAGAGCGAGAGAATGGTACCGCAGACTCCCAAGGGGAAGCATCTTGAGCTTTAAACAGATGTGTATGGAGTTCGCAGAGCAATTCCAGGGCGCAGTGACCCCTGAGGATGACATGATGGAGCTATCGGAAGTAAGGAAGAGGGAGGGAGAGTCCCTCCGGGAGTTTATCAAAAGATACCATAGATCAATTCTAGATCTTGGTGCGTTTAACCATCCCCAAGCTCTGAGAGGATTGAAGGATGATATTCGGATGGGGAGACCATGGTATAACCTGCGAAGTCCTTCGATCCGTTCGTATTCGGATGCTTATGAGCAGGTAAAACTGGATATGGTAATTGAAGAAGAAAAAGTTGCCAAACTGAGGAATGAGCAAGTCAATGGAACAAGGAAGAAGGAGAAAGAGGTCCTGCCCGAGGGACACAAGCTCCAAAGGCATCAAGGGATCGGGTGCCCCATACAACCCTTACCAGAGAGCTCCCCCACCGCAGATGGTCCCCGACCACCTCGCGAGTCCCGGGAAGTTCCAATAGGGCTCGAAAAACTCATCGCAGATATGCCACGACCGTACGAGAAGTCTTGTTCACTGCTCCTGCTGCCAAGAAGGCCAAGGTTCGGCAGGTGCCAATCATGTGGACGGATGAAGACGAGGAGAGGGTGCTGTACCCTCACGAGGATGCTCTGGTGGTGAAAGCCAGCGTAGCAAATAAGGATGTTGATCGCATACTGGTTGACTCGGGGAGCTCGGTGGATATTCTCTTCAAACCCACACTCGAGGATTTGGGAATAACAGGTGCGAGCCTCGAGCAGATCGAGCACTTCCTTGAAAGGATTCGGGGGAGGAAAGCTAATACCTCTAGGAATCATCAAGCTGGCAATAACCATGGGCTCGAAGCCTTTCGAGAAGAACATGATGCTGGATTTCGTGGTGGTAGATGAAGCCAGCCCGTACCAGGCAATCTTAGGGAGTCCGTTTAAGATGATCAGCCAATGCGTGCTATCCACCCATTACTTAGCCCTTAAGTATCGAGTAAATGGGGCTATTGGGGTTATAAAAGGCAGCCAAGGAAACTATGCAGATTACCTCGCTGGACATGAGGGGGGAATCGAGGAATGGAAGGCAAGAGCCGGCTGAGAAGTTGGAGGAGGTCGAGGTGAGAGCAGGAGACCCCGAGAAGAAAATCCGAATCGGCTCAGGCCTTAGCGAGCCGTTGAAGGGAAAGTTGGTGGAATGTTTGCGAGCACACGCAGATGTGTTCGCATGGACGCACGAGGATATGCCTGGGATCGACCCAGAAGTGGCGTGTCACAGGCTGGCAATACGGAGAGATGCTAAGCCTGTGAGGCAGAAGAGGAGATGCGTCAACCAGGAGAAATACGAAGCCATCAACTGCGAGGTTGAAAAGCTGCTGAAAGCTGGATTCATACGGGAGGTATCCTACCCCGAATGGATCTCGAATGTGGTGCTGGTGAAGAAGGCAAGTGGGAAATGGAGAATGTGTGTTGACTTCACAGATGTGAACAAGGCCTGCCCAAAAGATAGCTTTCCATTACCGAAGATAGACCAACTGGTGGATTCTACGGCAGGGCACAGGTTGCTTAGTTTCATGGATGCATTCTCAAGATATAACCAAATTCCCATGCACCAATCAGACGAGGAGTGTACAGCCTTCATCACCAATCAGGGGCTGTACTACTACAAGGTCATGCCTTTCGGCCTAAAGAATGCAGGGGCGACGTATCAGAGGCTAGTGAACAAAGTCTTCAAACCATTGATTGGTCGGACTATGGAGGTATATGTAGATGACATGATCACCAAGTCTAAAGACGCGGAGGAGCATGTAAGGCATCTCGAGGAGACCTTCGCACTCTTAAGGAAGTACCGAATGAAGCTAAACCCAGAGAAATGTGCTTTTGGAGTGGGTTCGGGAAAATTCTTAGGCTTCATGGTGAGTCACAGGGGGATCGAGGCCAATCCGGAGAAGATAAGAGCAGTGGTGGAAATGAGGTCCCCTCGTAGCCTCAAGGAGATACAAAGTCTGACCGGCAAACTGGCATCCCTCAACAGATTCGTATCCCGAGCCACGGATAAATGCCAAGTCTTCTTCCAGGAAATGAAGAAGGGCAGGAAGACAAAGTGGAATATCTGTTGAAAGAATATCTCTTGAAAGCTCTGCTATTGTCGACACCTCGAGCAGGAGAGGTACTGTTTCTATACTTGGCTGTGTCCCAATGGGCAACGAGCTCAGTTCTGGTAAGGGAGGAGTCAGGGGTACAGTACCCTGTTTATTAGAGCGTTGCTAGAAGTAGAGACCCGGTATCCCCCAATGGAGAAATGGGCATTGGCCCTGGTCACAGCAGCCCGAAAGCTGAGGCCTTATTTTCAGGCACATTCAGTGGTGGTTCTGACTGACCAGCCCCTCTCAGGCAAACTCTGTACAAACCTGAGACTTCTGGAAGGTTGGTGAAATGGTCAGTGGAGTTAAGCGAGTTTGACCTTAATTACCAACCCCGAGCAAAGAATAAAAGCACGACCATTAGCCGACTTCGTGGTCGAGTGCACTGTAAGTGGACGAGGAGACGGAGAGCGAGCCCACACCGAGTTCCTGTGCCTCGACCAACACCGGATAGTCACATGAGATGGATCCTGTGGAAGTCGTGGAGCAGGAGCGTGAGTTGTGCTCCTAAGTCCAGAAGGGACAGAGATGCAATACGCTGTGAGATTAGGGTTCGAAGTAACCAATAATCAAGCCGAGTACGAAGCTGCAATAGCAGGGCTAAAGCTCGCCTCGGTAGTAAAAGCAGAGGAGGTAAAGCTTCGAACAGACTCGCAGTTGGTAACGAATCACCTCGACGAGAGCTTTCAGGCAAAGGGGGAGAAAATGGAGGCCTACCTCCGGAAGGTAAAGCAGCTAATGGGGAGTTTCCGAGCTGTCGAGGTGGAGCAAATCCCGAGGGAGAAGAATTTTCGAGCTGATATGATAGCTCGCATGGCAGCCGCATCGGACCCCAAATTCCCAAAGTCTATCCCTTTGGAATTGAAGACCTGCTCGAGCATCGAGCAGGAGGACGAGGTGATGAGCCTGTCGACGAGCAACACCTGGATGGAGCCGATCGTTTCTTACCTCAAGGAAGGGACAGTGCCGGCCGATAAGAAGCAGGCAAGGAAGTTGAGATGCAAGGCAGCCAGGTACACTCTCATCGATGGGGTCTTATATAGACGGGGGTACACTCTCCCCTTGCTACGGTGCTTAGACCAAGAGGAGGCTGATTATGTCCTCCGAGAAATACACGAGGGAATCTGTGGAAATCATTCTGGTGCGAGGTCCTTGGCTTTCAAGGCCTTGAGGCAAGGATATTTTTGGCCCCGCATGCATCAAGATGCTCAGGAGAAGACAAGAAGCTGCAGGAGTTGCCAGAGCTTTGCCAACCATCTAACTCAGCCTCCGGAAAACCTTACGGTGATGAATTCGCCATGGCCGTTTGCTCAATGGGGAATTGATTTGATTGGGCCACTGCCGAAAGGAAAAGCATCCGCCACCCATGCCATAGTCGCGATTGATTATTTCACCAAATGGGTCGAGTGGAGCCTCGAGCAAGATCACGGAAGGTAAAACCACCGACTTCATTTGAAGAATGTGATTTGCAGATATGGGATTACTCATGCGTTAGTCACCGATAATAGGAGGCAGTTTGATAATGGCAAGTTCAGAGACTTCTGTCAGAACTTGGGGATAGAGCTGAAGTTTTGCTCTCCCTCACACCCGCAAGCCAATGGGCAAGTAGAGGCCACGAATAAAACTATAAAACGCCTCTTGAAGACAAGACTGGGCGAGCAAAAAGGAGCCTGGGTGGACGAGCTGCCTGGTGTCTTGTGGGCTTGCAGAACCACACACAAAACGGCCACTGGAGAGACCCCATTCTCCTTGGCGTTTGGGCACGAAGCAGTGGTTCTCGCTGAGATAGGAATGGGGACACACCGAACAGAGCACTTCAACGAGGAGCAAAACAACGAGTAGATGTGTGCAGGCCTGGACTTGTTGGAAGAAAAGAGAGAAAAGGTAGCTGCTAAGGTTTCAGAATATCAACAAAGAGTGGCTCGTTATTACAACCAGAATGTACACATTCGCCGGTTCCAGGTGGGTGATTGGGTGCTGAGGAAAGTCAACCAGAGCACGAAGGACCCAAGGCAAGGTGTTCTAGGGCCAAACAGGGAAGGTCCTTATCGAGTCACTCAATTAGCAGGACCAGGAGCGTACCGGCTAGCTCATCCAGATGGACGAGAGGTCAAGAGGCCGTGGAACGCACAACTCCTGAGGAAGTATTTGCAGTAGGTCTCCTTGTATTGTAAAATGCTAATGTAAGATTTCGCCCCAAGATGGGATATGTAAAAGTATAAATGTATGTAAGAATAAGAGAAGCATTCATAATGTAAGTTCAAAATGAAGACTAGAAGCAAGAAAAACTCCTTGGCCAGAAGTCCCAAAGCCTAAGCCTTAGGCGGGACGGTGCCAAGCTCGGTTCAATTAAAAGGCTCGAGCAGGAGTAACATAAAAAGAGCTCCTTGGCCAGAAGTCCAAAAGCCTAAGTCTTAGGCGGGACGGTGCCAAGCTCGAGTCAATTAAAAGGCCCGAGCAGGAGTAGCATCAGAAGAAGCTCCGGTCAAATAAAAGGCCCGAGCAGAAGATCAAGAAAAGCTCCTTGGCTGAAGTCCCAAAGCCTAAGTCTTAAGCGGGACGGTGCCAAGCTCGGGTCAATTAAAAGGCCCGAGCAGGAGTAGCATCAGAAGAAGTTCCGATCAATTAAAAGGCCCGAGCAGAAGATCAAAAGAGCTCCTTGGCCAGAAGTCCCAAAGCCTAAGTCTTAGGCGGGACGGTGCCAAGCTCGGGTCAATTAAAAGGCTCGAGCAGGAGTAACATAAGAAGAGCTCCTTGGCCAGAAGTCCCAAAGCCTAAGTCTTAGGCGGGACGGTGCCAAGCTCGGGTCAATTAAAAGGCTCGAGCAGGAGTAACATAAGAAGAGCTCCTTGGCCAGAAGTCCCAAAGCCTAAGTCTTAGGCGGGACGGTGCCAAGCTCGGGTCAATTAAAAGGCCCGAGGCAGGAGTAGCATCAGAAGAAGCTCCGATCAATTAAAAGGCCCGAGCAGAAGATCAAGAATAGCTCCTTGGCCATAAGTCCCAAAGCCTAAGTCTTAGGCGGGACAGTGCCAAGCTTGGGTCAATTAAAAGGCCCGAGCAGGAGTAACATCAGAAAGAGCTTGGGTCAATTAAAAGGCCCTAACAGAAGATCAAGAAGATCTCCTTGGTCAGAAGTCCCAAAGCCTAAGTCTTAGACGAGATGGAGCCAAGCTTGGGTAAATTGCAGGCCTGAGCAGGAGCAGTTCACAAAGAATACAAAGGCCAAAAGTCCCCAAGCCTAAGTCCTAGGCTGGACAGTGCCCGGCAAAGATAATTACAATTGAAGGAAGTTCATGAATAATGCTAAGGCCAAAAGTTCTTAAACCTAAGCTTTAGGCGGGACGGTGTCTAGCAAAAGCCAAAATGTAGGCTCGAGCAAGTTAAATGAGCTCGCAAAATAAACATACAGAACAAAGCTCTACCAAGCATAGATTAAACAGCATTACACTTGGGCATAATGGAAAATTGGAAGTCCAACACATTAGAAAATTTTTACTTAGCAAGCATATTCAAAGTCAATTCAACATAAAAGATAAGAATATGTGCACACGAGCAGTCAATAGAGTTGTTCAACATGTGTCTTTTTATTTCATTGAAATAATTACATATGTTAAAAAAAAAAAAAAAAGAAGGAGTCCAAGTCATTCAGCAGAAGTGACGTCCTCAGTAGCAGCAAGAGCTTCAGTAGGAGGGGCATTGGAAGGAGAGGGAGCGAGCTCTCTGACAACACCTTGGGGCTCGGATGAAGTGGCTTCAAGGTTGCTCATATATTCAGCTACATACCCTTCAACCTTGGACATGTCGGCCTCGGGGTATGCCTTGCCAAAAGCATACATGAGGCAGTCGTAACTGGAGTCTGCCCCATTGTTGTACTCAGTGGCAAGCTGGACCTGTAAAGTGTCGATTTGCCCCTGAAGACGAGCAGTTTCCCCCTCAATAAGCTGCTCGTAGTAGGACTTCTGAGTGTCCAGATCCTTCCGAGCATGCTCTAATTCATCCTTAGTGTCAGCCAGTTCCCTCTGAAGCTCAGAGGCCTTGGAGTCCGCCACTGCTGTCTTCTATGCAAGGTTTAAGTTCTCATCCAGAAGCTTCTGATTTTCCTCCTTCAGCTCACCCACAGTCTGCTCCAAGCTCTGGACCCTTGCTTGAAGTTCCTCTTGGGAGCCCCGAGCTAAAGCCCTGAGAATGGTCGTAGCTGCTAAAGCTCGGGAGGAGAGTTGTTGGATGGCGCTGAATAGCTCGTCAGGACCAAAGGCCTCTATCTCATCCAAGAATCTACTGGTCAGTTCCTCGTTATAGGTCCTCAGGTAAGGCTTGGATCGGTCAGGCCGACTTTGCTCCTGCACATTGCCGGTTCGAGGATGAGCAGGACCAGCAGTCCTTTGTCTCCTGCGTGGAGGAGCTTCCTCTGCTCGCTCGGTCTGTAGAGCAGAAGAAGTAGCTTGAGTGGATTGAGGTGGAGCACTCGTCTCTGCTCGTGGCCTCTTTTAGGTGCTCATACCTTCTGTTGTCCCCACCCTCCGATGAAGCATCTCGCGCATTCTGCTGGTCATGTATTCGCTCGGTACTAAATTGGACTCCAAAAAGTTTTGGGGTGTCAACAGCTCCTGCACGAGCTCGAGTTTGTCAGAATAGTCTGCACGTTTGCTCGAAGCTGACCCCAATCGAATAAGAAGCACCCCAGGGGACTGCAAAAACAACCAAAGCAAAATAATGAGAACAGACACGAGCAGGAAAACTAAAAGTAAAATCCACAAGACAGATAAATGACCTGGAGTGCAAAAGTGCCGCGGGACTGGAGGGACCCCCTCGCTACGAAGTGCAGCTTGCCCCCACTCTCCCCCAACGAAGAAGAATTTGCTCTTCCAGTTGCCACCAGAGGTCGGGAGATCGGTGATGGGCTTTTTACCCTTCAGGCTGGAGGTAAGGTAATACCAACCAGCATCCTTCGGGCTGCACTTCAGCTGGTAAAGGTGTCTGATTTCCCCTACCGAGGGCTCACCCAGATCACAGCGTTTCCACAAAACAAAGAGTCCGGAAAGGACCCTCCACCAATTCGGGTTCAATTACCCCGGGGCCAGACGGAACCCAGACAAAACCCGGGCAAAGTAAGGCTGGAGGGGCAACCTAACCCCCCATTTGAAGCACTCCAAGTAGAAGGTTGTATATCCTTGGGGGGGACGGCTGGGGATTTCACCCCTGCCCGGCAACCTTAAAACTACACTATCGGGTATATTGTAAGTCTGCCTAAGTCTATCTAAGTCCGAGGGGGTGGTTTCACACCTCAGGAGGTCAATGGGGTATTCCCCACGTTCAGACCTTTGACTGGCCCTTGCCCTTTGCTGCGGCTGGGTCTCGGCCGCATATAATTCCCTCTTTGGACTAGAATCTCTCATGGGGATTATACTAAGGGGTCGTGCCTCACTAGAAGAGGACGAATCCTTCGGCGACATCCTACGGGCCTGTTGGGGATTTGACATTTTCCTAAGGGTATAAACTAATGGAGTTCAGCAAGGGAAGAAACAGAATGGTGGCAGAAAATGGAAGAGTGGCTTGTACCTGAACACGAAAGGGAGTGTGGTTGGTCGGAAATCGGCTTGACAGGAAGAAGAACACCATTAAGCAGCGGAGAGCAGATTAATTTTTGAATCTGAGTGAAAGTAAGCAAGCAGAGGGAACAGTGAAGAAGTTGGGAATTTTAAACGCACGGCTGGGATCAACCCACGTGTCCCGCTTTAAATGCCAAGTGGTTGAAGTGGGAGACAGCTGGGAAACGTGGGGAAGCGTAAAAAGCCGCGAATTCGGCCCATCATCAATGAGTTTTCAGTCTTATCTCGCTTCACTCAAAAGACTAGAAACTTGGGGACTGGTGTTTGGGTAATATCGGGCAGGCCCCTCGAGGCCCTTTCAGCTCGAATAAAACACCCCGAGGACAGCCTGGCCCGAGCAGCTCTCCAGATCAAAGCTGGTCAAGGTTGAGAGCTGAGCACTCCATTGCCTGCTCGAGGTCGTCTCCCAGGTCAAAGATGGTCAAGGTCGAGAACCGAGCATACCTTTCCTGCTCGCCGAGGTTAAGTCCACAAGCACAACTGGACAAGACCCGGCCTAGGGCAGCCCGACCCGTTTTCTCAGAATCCTGGCACACCTTTCGATGTCTGATCTGGGCCCCACATAGTATGGTGGTGGTACTATTGCCGATGGCCGGCACATGCCCCTACGGTGTCATCATTCCTAGCGCACATGTCCGACATGGTGAGTTGGTCACATGAACCGAATTAAGGAGACAGCCGCGCATCCCCAGGGAATATTACGCCAATCGAGGTTGTCAGAGGGACCAGATACCACTAACGTGGGAGTGGACAGCCTGGAAATGGAAAGAGCGGGAAAAATGGAGTATAAAAGGAAACGAAGGGGAACGTTACAAGGGTTGGAAATTCTGATTCACAAAGAATCCGTAAGCTTACACAGGTTCTTCCTATCCTTATTTCTCTTATCTAAATTCTCTGAGAACACCATATTTATTAAAAAGGGAGGGCGAAAAAACATCCCTTTCATCTTTCTGGTCTCCCTCACTAAGGGAGATACTAAAAAGAACAACCCGAATACTGACTTGAGCGTCTGAGGGTTTTCGCCAGAACACGCCCGGCGATCCCTGACCCTGGTTTTTGTGAGTACAAGTCGGGAGATAGCCGTTTCAGAAAAGACAGCAGAACAGGAAGAAGGAGACAGTCCTGCTCGAGCTCGAGCTAATCGCGAGCTGAGGATACTGTACATAGTCTCGAGCTGGTTGAAGGTTCGAGGCACTGTTCGAAGGTTCGAGACACTGTTCGAAGACACGCGGGAAAAACTGCATCAACAACAACAGTATATGTGCAAACAAGTATTACTGAAAGACGAAACATAATCAAGTTAACGTCAGGGGAGTTTTAGTGCATTTTCAAACAGTAGAGTAGAAGTGGTAAGTTCCGAAAAACAATAGGGGGATTTTGGTCATTTAATTTTCCCTTTTTTTTTATTCCTTAAAAAAAATGAGGTGATTATCAACACTTGGATGCCAAAATGTTTATATATAATTTCTCGAATAAGGACCCAGTTTGTCCAACTTTTATTTAAATGGACAAATTAAATGATGCCCTTCATTGAGAAAACATGAAATCTTAGGGATTTGAATGTTAGTAAGTCTAACAAAGCTTGAAGTTCTATGATTCCAATATAGGGTAGGGTTATTTGCACTCTAAATATTACTCTATACATTCTAATCTTAATAAAAATTTGCATTATAAAAATATCCATCATGTTAATTACTTTAAACACCTGAAATAGCACAGTCGTTATTCAATTTATAATTCTCATACTTAAACAATAAAAAATTTATTTCCAACATCTTAATTAAAATTTAGATTAGCAATAAGGAAATTAATTTTGAGAAATATTTTGACTACAAAATATATGTGATACTTTTTATTTTTAAAAAATAAAATGAAACAAGAGTATTGTAAAAAAAAAAAATTCGGATTTGGCCCTTCTTCTTCTTCATTTTTCCGTGTTCTTCTTCTTCTTCTTTTTCTTTTCTAAATAGTATTTATGGGATTTTTTTATTATTATGTTCTTATTGCAAATTATTTTAGGTAAAAATTTCAATATTGAACATAATTAAACAAAAATTAATAATTAGAATTATGTCATATAATTTGTATAAAACTTGACTTAATTACATTATTGTAAGTATATGAAAAATCTTCTAAAATTACTGTGCTAAATAGTTTTATTAGTGTTTTAAGTAAATAAAGTTAAGTAACTTAAATAGTTTAAGTAATAATATTTTTAGCATTTTTGAGAGTGTACAAAGTAAAACTTAATTTTTTATAATTAGTATATAACTCTGTAGAGTGTTCAAATTAATATTTCAAGTGCATATAACCCACCCTTAATTTTATCTAGTCATATAAAACTCAAATCAAGTCTTCTTTTAAGGATAAATTTTTTATAATCACCTTACCTAACAAAAAAAAAAATTAAAGAAAGACCTTAACTTGTTGATATTCCATAAGGTAATTAATTTAATTTAGAATAACCTTAACTTGATCATAGACTTGTGGGATTTGTTAATGAAAAAAGATTTGTCTCACATTATCGAGTTCACACATTGAACATGAATTTAGGGATGGCAATGGACATCACCCGCAACGGATTTGCAATAACTAAACTCGTACCTGCACAAAATTTAAATTAAGAAACCCGCATCCGCACCTGTTGTGAGTTTGAATTGTTCTATGAAAACCTACCGGCTTTGAATTTTGCTAATTACCAAACCCGCAATAGATATATACCCAATGGATTTTTGTAGGTTCCCACATTTCACACAATAGTTTTATCACTTGCCTAAATTTCTAGTTTACTTGAACCGATTAATGAAAGACAGGAGCTAAAATGGAACCATTACAATAGTGAATTATGCAACTCAAATTATTTCTCTAAGAACTAGTATAATTGATCTTAAAACAACTATTGACCACATAAAAAGAAAATAATCTCGTCTACAACAATCCTAAAGAAAAATAATTCATCATCAAATGACAAAAATAAAACAAGCTCTTCTATCAGCCCCTTATCTGGAAAAATAGATAGCCTAGATAAAATATCAAGGAACTAGATTTTTAATATATGTCTATACTAGTACACATGATGTAGCAAATCCATAAATAAGAAAAACATAAATTCTCAATTTTAATAATCAAATATATAAATCCATAAAAAAACCAAAAAATTATTTAACACAAGCTCCAAGAGTGAATATGTTCATTTTAGTCACCACCATTTGCACCCATCCAACATGATTCCTACAATAATGATTAAGATTAAAAAAATTAATTCAAAAAATAATAATAATAATGAAACAATCCATTCATTAAGTAAAAAAAAAAAAAAAAAAGTCCATACAAAAAATTATAATAAGTACACAATAATCCATACAATAAGTTAAATAAATTTAGTTCCTTACTTCACCCAATATATCTTCATCTTCGAAGAATTTGTTATTTCCTGCTTTATTAGAAAAATCTGCATCTAAAAGTTTATCAAGGAAAAAGATAAATGAATAGAAGTTTGTAATGTATAATATTATAAATATTATGTTCTATTGAAATAAAAATGCATTTTCATACCATTAAATTCAGCACACAATCAATTTTGAGCACACATTAAAGCCTCAAATGTCTTTGGATGAAATCTACTAGGATGTGTAGATACAAATCTACCACTAACACTGCATGCCGACTCGAATGCAACGGTGGATACTAAAATGGCTAAAACATCTCTTGCAATTTCTTGCAAAGTTGGATATTTTAATCCATTTGTTTTCCACTAACAAACTATATCAAAATCTTCAGACCTTGGAATAACAGACTCTTCCAAATAATAGTCCAATTTCAATTTGATATGATTGTACCACTGCTTTGATCTACAAAAGCATCAAAGTTTGTTAAACATTTCCCAAGTTTTGAATGAGCTGCCACAACTTGAGATCATGAAGCAACTGAATTTTGAACTTGAACTTGTAAATTTTCCTTTGACTTACACCTAGCTTGATAATCTTTCAACATATCATAACAAAAGCTTTGAACTCAATCTCTTTTTAGCACCATCTCCACACAACAATTACTCAATCAATTTCATCTTGAACCTAGGGTCTAAAACAACTGCCATAACCATGAATTCGTGAACAACACTCCAATATTTTTCAAATTTTCCAATCATTGAGTTAGCCATTGCTTGGATTTTTTCACAACATCCACTCATAAATTGACAATTTAATCTTGCAAATGTTTAAAAAGTAAATATTAGCTATTGGATATCTAGTCCTAGAAAATAATGTAGTCACTTTTTAAAATTATTCAAATCCATCCCAAACTTCTTTAGTAAAAACCCAATCTTCTTCAGTAGGTAAGGATTTGTATAAGGGTTCTCGTTGTTTCAAACGAGGAAGTACTTTATCAAAAACCAAAGCTCTGGTAAGCATTAAGTATGTAGAGTTCCATCTAGTCTTACAATCCTGAACTAGATTGTTATTACAAGGACTATTACATTAAGGAGCATTCCCAATAAATGTTTCTTGAGGTGTGGCAGACCAAAATAGAACACTACTACGAATTCTCTCAATAATATCACTAATCACACTCATCTTCTCCTTCACAATTAAATTCAATATATGAGCAGCCCAATGCATATGAAATAAATCCCCATTCAACGAAAGTGAGCTATAAGATAGCTTTTCTAACAAGATATGAATCATAGCATCATTTATGGTGCAGTTATCGACAATCAAAGTAGATAACTTACTTTCAATGTTTCATTCAAGTAAACATGACACAAAAGCTTCAAAGAGTACCTCAGCAGTATGTCGACATGGCACATATAAGAGCCTAAATTTAAAAAAAAATTATATTATTATTAATATCATGGAATAAATATAAACATTTAAAAATAAAATAGACTTAATAATTTAGTGTAGAAATACCTAATGATTTGACTTTGTAGCTCCCAGTTGTCATTTACAAAATGTGATGTTCTAGCCAGAAATCCCTTTTGCTAGTTACTAGAAGTACACATATTGGTAGTAATTGCAATTCTACTATGATTTAAGTCCAACAAACTCATTGTTTTGGCCCTCTCATAATCATAGATTTTCAAGATGTCACTTTTTAATGTGTTACAAGAGACAAACTTGAACATTGGTTGGAGAGAACCAACGGACCTTTTAAAAGCTCAATGTTCAACCATACTCAGCGAATACTCATGAATAATTACCATATTAGCAAGCTCTTTCCTTGAACTTTCTTGATTAAATGAAAATGTGGATACTTAAAATTTTCCTCTCTCTTTTTTAGCTTGCAATTGCTTCTGAGTTGACTCAATTGTACAGTTCGACTGCATAAAACATGACCCAATATGAGTGTGAAAATGACTGATGCCATTTTAACGCTTCACACTTAATCTCTTATTACAGTAGTTGCAAATAGCTATATATTCCATTTTCCCACCAACTTTCTGTCTTTTAAAGCATTCCCAAATGCCACTAATCAATTTCAGACTCACCAAAGCAATTTCTTTTCCACATGTTATTGGAACTAGAGTTTGGGTTGAAGCTGTCTCAATGTCTGCAAACTTTTTCTTTACTTATTGGAGATTGGTTTGAAGCTATCTAAAATTCTGTTCCTATTCTAGGTGAATCACTGTCACTCAAAGGCATGCATCTTTTATCTTAAAAATGTCATTCAATTTTAATGAATACACAATAAAACTGATTTTAAATGTATCAAATTAACAAGTTAGCATGTTGATGGGGAATATCACTTGATTAAAAAAAAACTATTTAGTACTTAAAATAAATTCTAATAATTAAAATAATAAAAACACATTGATTCTCCATATAACACTAAATATTGCCCATCATACCCACTGAAAAATTATATGACATTCTGAATACCTATCAATGTACTTTTAGTGAAAATTTGGGTTTGGTTTCTAAATTTTAAGTCTTAGAGTATTTAATAATTGTCAGGGTAATAGAGAGATTATTGAAAAGGCACTCTTTTATAAAAGAATAAAAATAGTTCAAAATTAGGTTTAGCGATTTAGGGTGTGTTTGGCTCCACGCATATTCAATGCAGTCATGTTTGGACTGCATGCAACAACAGCAACTGCTACATATGCAAACCTGAGGGGGCTCGAGTTTGCTTAATCAGATAGTTTGCTGCATTAGTTTGCTTAATGTATGTATGTATTATAACAAATAAAAATAATTTTTAATTTAATATTATATTAGTTACTAATATTATAATTTTTATTTTTATAATATAACAATTAATATATTCAATAATATTAATTTTATACTAATTATATAAAAATAAAATATAATTTTTTTTTAAAGGAAAGGGGGGCGGGCAAGCCAAAATACAATTTTTTAACCCCCTTCCCACCCCCAAGAATCGAACCCAAGCTTCCACGGCTCTACGGCCAAAAAAATATATATATAATAAAATATTAGATCATTTAATATTATACTATATTATAATAATTCTAATATGAAAATAAATAATCTAATATAACTAATAATAAATACTTAATATAATAAATTTTATAATATAATTTAATATTAATATTAACATAAAATAATGAAATAAAATGTTATTTACCGTAATTAAATAATCTTTACGACCAATTCCACCATGAACCATGATCTACTTTGTTGGAGAATTTGAAGGATGAAATACAAAGTTTATTAGAGAAAGTTCAAGAACATTACAAGAATAATTCACACACTCTCACAAATCGCTCTCAGGGGCTTTGTTATATTTCTTATGCTTTCCTACTCTTAGACTTATATTTCACAACACAATAGCATAGGTATTTATAGTGAATAAAACACAAACATAATCATAAAAATACACATCACCTAGCACATTCCACCAACCTTTTATCATAACACCAAATGTATTTCACTCACCTAACATGCTCTAAAGGAATCCTTTAATGGCATCAAATGCGTAAAGCTAACCTCCACTCAACATTGTAGACCCATGATGATGAAGCATGATGATGGAGCATGATGATGAAGGGCCATATACAACTCAACACCTTATTATTTTGTAAACAAGTTTATTGTTTTCAACACTCCCCCTTAAACTTGTTTCTGTGACTCTAAGTCTTCTTGCTCGAGGAGTTTAGTGAAATTATCACCAACTTGTTCTTTGGCTTTATTCTTCTTATTTTGATTGAACAATGCCCTGTAGGAATATGCATTTAATCTTCTTTTTCGTACTTGTACTTGTTCTCCTTCACTTTCACTGCTAATTTCTTTGATTTCCACGACCAATTGTTTCATAACACCCAATGAATTTCTCAATCTGATAAAATCTTCTTGCTTTAATGGCTTAGTAAATATATCAGCTGCTTGATCTTGAGATTGACATACTTTATTTGTACATCCTTTCTTTTAATACACTCCTTTATAAAATGGTAGCGAGTGTTAATATGCTTACTTCGATCATGGAAGGCTGGATTCTTTGATAGGGCAATTGCAGACTTGTTGTCTACAAAGTTCTCAGTTGGATCTATTTGGAGCAAACCCAACTCCTTCAAACAATTTCTTAGCCAAATTGCATGGTAAACACCTGAAGTAACAGCTACATACTCAGCTTCACAGGTGGAAAGTGTGACAAATGGCTGCTTCTTTGACATCCACGTGAAAGCAGTATTTCCCATGAAGAATACAAATCCAGAGGTACTCTTTCGATCATCTAAATCTCCACTCCAATCGCTATCGCTATATCCAACAAGCTTGTAATCATCAGAGAATGAGTATAATAAGCCAAAATCAATTGTACCTTTTATATAGCGAATGATTCTTTTTGCAGCTTTAAAATGGGTGATTGTTGGATTCTCCATATAGCGACTAACGAGCCCAACGACATAGAGAATGTCTGGCCTCGTACATGTCAAGTAACGCAAACTTCCAACAAGGCTCTTGAAAAAAGTTGGATCAACTCTTTCTTCTTCGTCATGTTTGGACAATTTGACTCCGCATTCCATTGGCGTACTTACGGGCTTGCAATCATGCATCTTGAACTTCTTGAGTATTTCCCTTGCATAGAATTCTTGGGAAATGAATATGCTTTCTTCCTTTTGCTTGACTTCAATGCCCAGGTAGTATGCCATTAGTCCAATGTCAGTCATCTCGAACTCTTTCACGATCACTCTCATAAACTCTTCAAATAAGTTTGGATTTCTTCCAGTGAAAATGAGATCATCCACGTACAGGCATACAATCAAGATGTCTCCATTTTTGACTTTGACGTAGAGAGCATGTTCATGTGGGCATTTGGTGAAGCCATTTTCTTTGAAATATTTGTCGATTTTGCTATTCCATGCCCTTGGTTCTTGCTTTAACCCATAAGGTGCCTTCTTCAATCTCAGAACTTTGTCTTCATATCCTTCCACCACATAGCCCAATGGCTGTTTGATGTAGACTTCTTCTTTGAGAAATCCATTTAAGAAAGCAGACTTTACATCCATTTGATGAATCTTCCACTGTTTTTGGGCTGCTAAAGAAATGATTAGTCTTATAGTTTTCATTCGAGCTCATGGAGCAAATACCTCATCATAGTCGATGCCACCTTTTTTACTATAGCCTTTTGCAACTAACCTCGCCTTGTGCCTTTCAATCTCACCCTTGACATTTCTCTTCGTCTTGTAAACCCATTTAATACAGATGGCTTTTGTGACCTTTAGGAAGTGTAGTAAGTTCCCAAGTGTCATTCTTCACTATGGCTTTGATTTCTTCATCCATTGCGATTCTCTATTTTTCATCTTGTTAACTTCTTCGAAGTTAACTGGCTCAAAATCAGTAAAGAGGCAAAATAGAGTGAGATTATCATGTCTCTCAGTTACCTCATAAAGATCATGAAAACTCCTCGTGCGTTCTTTAGTTCTTTCATTTACGAAAGATGGTGGTGAATCTCCATGTGTGGTTGATGCTGCTGAGATAGGTGGACTAACTGGCTCTTGTTGTTCTTCTACTACTTGCTCCTTCATTGTCTGTTTATTTTTTTCAAAAGGAAAAAAATTTAAGTCATCCACATGAGAGCCGAAATCCCATTCTCCTTCTTCCTCAAAGATTACATCTCGACTAATCACGATCTTTCCGTTGTCTGGATTGTACAACTTGTATCCTTTAGAATTGATGTCATAGTCGATGAAAATGAACTTCTCACTTTTATCATCCAGCTTGGCTCTTCTCTCGTCTGGTACATGTACATAGGCAATGCTTCCAAAAACTCTCAGATGGGTTATGCCAGGCTTTCTTCAACTCCATGCTTCTTGCGGTGTCTTGCCCCACACACTTCTTGTTGGAGATCGTTTGGATAAATAGATTGCACAAGCAACAGCTTCAGCTCAAAATTCTTTGGGTAGTCTTTTGCTCTTGAGCATACTTCTCGCCATGTCGAGGATAATTCTGTTCTTTCTTTCTGCAACACCATTTTGTTGGGGGGATCTTGAAACTGTCAAAGGGGCGTCGTATTCCATTTTCGTTACAAAACTTCACAAATTCTTTGGAAGTAAACTCTCCACTTCGATCAGATCTCATGGCCTTGATTTGGTGTCCACTTTCTTTCTCCACCGCAGCTTTGAACTTCTTGAGAACTTCAAAAACTTCTGATTTCTGCTTTAAAAAATACACCCAAGTTTTTCTTAAAAATCATCTATGAAAAGAAGGAAGTAGTTACTTTTACCAAGAGAGGTTGGCTTGAATGGACCGCACACTTCAGTATGAATAAGCTTGAGTGGCTTCCGAGCTCTTGAGTTTGACTCCTTTGGAAAACTCTTTCTAAATTGCTTGCCAAGTAAACATCCTTCACAAACTTGATTGGGATGATTGATTGAAGGTAGATCTTTCACCATGTTCTTTCTTGATAGTAGCTCTAGTCGACCAAAGTTGAGATGTCCATATCGAAGATGCCAAAAGCAACGCTACCATTCACTGATTCATTCATCTCCACAAACATGCTTCTGTTTCCGCTCATATGATTGCTAGCACCTGTGTAAAGATACCAAGTATTTTCTTGACCTCCATTGTTGTTATTACGTGCTAGTAAAAGTGTGCCATCTCCATCATTCTTCTCTTCAACATAATTCACTTTCTCATCTACTATACTGTTTGGAATTCTGCACTCTGAAGCATAATGCCCAAACTTTTGACAATTATAGCACTGCACTTGAGATTTTTCATACCTCGATCTTGGATTGTTTCTTCCTCGCCCTCTGTTTGAGCTTTCTCCTCTTTCATTATTGAAGGAGTTTTTTGTTTAAATTCCAGCCTCGTCCATGACCACGACCTCTACCTCGTCCTCAGCCTCTTCCTCGGACATAGTGCCTTTTCTCATTGCTGAAGCTTTCTTCTCTTTTCTTTGGATTGATTTCCATCTTGAAGAGTTGTTCTTCGATCCCTTACTTCTTCTTCAATTTTTCTTCATAAGATTGTAACCTTCCTTGAAGTTGCTCGATCGTCATAGCCTCTAAATCTTTAGTCTCCTCTATTGTTACTACAATGTGGTCAAACTTGGAATCTACTGATCGAAGTATTTTCTCAATAATTCTTAGTTCTCTCAACTCTTCACCATTTCTTTTTAATTCATTAGCAACAGTGATAACTCTAGTAAAAATAATCAAAAATTGATTCTGATACTTTCATGTGTAAGGACTCAAATTCACCTCTTAGTGTTTGAAGACAGACTTTCTTAACTTGTTCTGCTCCTTTGTAAGAGGTTTCTAACTTCTCCCACGCTTCCTTTGAGGATGTTGTGCCAGCGATCTTATCAATCTTTCTCATAAATTTGAAGAATCTATACTTTATCAGTTTCCTTTGCCTATACACTCTTTGAGTGATAAAGATTTCTAAGAGCAAACAACGATCAAATAACTCTTGCCCTTTCCCAATTATTACTCAATGTGCTCTACTATAAATTTCACCTTGTCAATCAAATCTTCTTCAGGCACAACCTTATTGTTTTCAATGTGAATAGGCTAATCATTTCGATTATTTTAACTTATTCAACTGTATTTTGCTTGTCATCTTCAACCTTTGTCTTATCTTCCAACTAAAAAGTATGCACATTCTCACTCTTAACCTCTAAGGAAACATTATGCATAGTCTCACATAAATTATCAAATTAAAACTTTAAATGAATAATAAATTATACATTTTTTTCTAGCATCTCATGCGAGTTTCTTTCCTCAACAATAGGTAAACTTATTGGTATATCTTTAGGCACTTTCAGAGAGATAAGTCATTCATTGATAAAATCTTGGATTTTGCCAAGTCTTCTAATCACATCCTCAAAGTTTCTTTGACGTTGTGACTCAATTTGCAGTGATTCGCTTAGCTAAATAAATTGCATGCTATAAAGTATAGATAGTGTATGTAAGCATCCTTTCTTGAATATATAAATTAAGCCCTTTCAAAAATCTTGTAACTATAGCCTCTTTAAGTTCATAATAATATATGTGACCATAAAATTATTTAAACTCATAAGCATAATCAGAAACTGATCCCGTACCTTGTTGTACTAAGCATTAACCAAGAAGAATAAATCTCGATCTTGACATTCACTTCATACGTCTCCACGAAGTAATTCTAAAATGACCTTGGATAAGTAATCTACGCTTTTGCATTCTAGTCAACCATTCTTAAACACTCTTTGTTAATGACAAATTGACTAAAAATTGTACTTGATCATACTTTAGCAATCTAATCATGTAGTTTTGATCAACCTTATCTAACCATAAAAGAAAATATTCAGGACTGCAATTTCCATCAAGCTTCTGAATCATGATGCCTTTTGAATATTTCAATCACAAATTTAAAACTAATGGAAAAATGATAAATAGAGCTGAAATCTCAGGTTTTGTGCGGCCAGTGGCTGGTGGTAGCAATTTAAATCGAAAAGTGTTGGATATGGAATATTTAGTGGTGAGGAACACGATGGTGATGGCGGTAAGGTCAACTTGCATCGGTTTGACCAAAAAACTGACTTAAAGTAGTGGTGGCTTATAGTGGTTTAGTGGTGGCTTATAGTGGTTTCTACCAGTTTATAGCCGACATTTGGTGGCAATTGGTGATTGCTTTTTTATGTGTGGCTAAAAGAGAATGTGAAAGTTATGCCAATCTGTGGTAATGGTGGCTGGTTTCGCAACGTTGACTGGTATAGGCTTGCGGTTTGAGTTGTATGCACTGTGGCTGCAAGCGATGATCAAGGCTAAAGTTGTTCGAGTTTGGGCTATAGAGGGCGACAAGTTTGGTAGTAGTAATGGCTGGCTGAATGGCAATGGTAGTGGCCTGATTCACTATGGAGTAGTGGTGATTGCACCTAGAATTTTTAATTTTTAGATTTTTTTAATTTTTTTTAATAGTATTAGATTCATTAAAATGGATGTGGTAACCAGGAAAGCTGTGGAATTAGCATAAAACCACTCTAATACCAACTGATGGAACGACTTAATGGAAACAAAATTGATAGGGTAGAAAAAACTAGAGATCGTTCTAGGTTTGGACCAAGCCAATGCTATTAGGTTACGCTCTAATAAATCTAGTGTAAAGTGTTCATCGTGCCAAATAGTAATAATCTTGCACAAGAGAGCTGGTATACTAGTGTAATAGCTAGACAAAATTATTATTATCTGTTTACGAAAAGTCAAAACAATTTAAATAAATTAGAGAAAGTGAAAATAAACTTACCAAATTAAGCCTATAGATCATGTTGAGCCTTTACATTTAATCCAAGCTTGGAAATCAATTAGCTACTCATTTTATAACAAGGGGTAAATTGAAAATTTTATTAAAATACATAGAAAATACAAGATGAAGAAGGAATTACATAAAATGAAGCTTAAAAATAGATTTAATTGTGTCAAATTAAGGGGGAGGAGCCCCTATTTATAAATACAATGAGTAAATCATGGCCATCAGATGAAAACAATTCGGACGTCTAAGATTGTGCCACACGGCACTCTTTGATTGGCTGGAACACGTCATCAGGGCTGTCATTCCATGTATATGCATGTACGGTATGTTTTTCAATCCACTAATATGCTGTCATGTCATCAGTTAATGCAAAAGTCAACAAGTATGATTCAATGCATTGCATGTATTGTAAGCTCATTTTTTTTGTCCAATAGACTTCTGCCACATTATCTGTCAATGTCACATCATTGGTCAATGACACATCAACGGTCAACACCATGTCAGCGATTAATGCCACATCAACAGTCAACACCACATCAGCAGGACTCGGTAAAATCTTAAAATTATAATTTCACCCTTTATGTCCTTCTTAAGGTTTTTTAGCTACTTTGAGTTCAAAAATTATTTCTGTTTTGTTGTCCGACTTCTCATTTATTATGAAATAACCAAAATACCCCTGAAATACATAAAGTCTGTAAAAATACAAGCAAACATATACAATGAAAGATCAAATGACTTAAAATATATAAAAATAGAGATGTTAGTGAGACTTGGAGTGTAAAATGATGATTTTACCCTTTATAAATATATAGTCTTTAGGACTCAACAATAGTACTATTAAGTGAGATTAGATGACGTTCTAATCCAAATGACTCTACAAGAGAAATTTTCGTAGATAATCCTAGAGGGAATTATAAAAGGGGATTTTATTGAATAATTGAATATAAAATTACAATAATAAGACTTATCTATTTATAATAGAATAAAACCTGCATCCGTAAGTTAACTTAAAATGAAACTAAATTAAAATTATAACAGAAATAAAAGACTAAGATACATACCTTAATTAATCCTAATTAAAATAAAAATTAACTCTAATTAAAAAAATCCTAAGATAACGTCTTACATCAGTCATGAAATATGTAACTAGCAATGACCCATTCACTACTACAAAAAGGCTAAATAATGACATAAATTTTATAACTTATCTTGTTATGTCACGAATCTATCATATTTTCATGATAAATTCGTGACATCTGTACATATTTCATTATTTCATTATTTCATGATATATTCATGACTTATAACTTAAAGGTATAAACCGATGATAGATATAAGTCATATTTGTGTTTCGTGGATTTATATGAGTTTAAAACGGCGCCGTGTAAATCAACTGAATTTTTTTTTATTAAATCCTTAACTTATTTCTTAAAAAATGACTATAACAACAATGCAATTTATACTAAACGACACCGGTTTTATAAAACCTAAAACACACCAAAATTTACCAAGTGTTGAGCAATCAATAAATCCATCACTCTCACACGAATACCTCTCTCTAACATTACGCCTCATATCCACCACCGACGAAGCCAAGAGAGTTCGGAATATATCAAAAATGTCCCTCAGTCACCTAAACACTCATTTTGCTATTTCATTGAAAGCTAAAACCCTAACTGAAACTCTTAATTTGTAGAAGAATAATAACAAGAAGAAGCCATGAGTCCTAAACTCTCATTCAAGTTGTTCGATTGAATAAGATCAAGGTGGGTTTGAAACCCTAGGTTTGATTTGGTACTTTTTAGTTTGAAACCTTCGGCTCAATTAAGCATGTTCCTGGTTGAAACCTTAGATTCAATTAAAACCCAATCACAGAAGCTGAATGCAATCAATTAAAGAAGAAGAAAAAGCGTAAGCAAAAAATGAATCTAAATTTGTTTGAAGCTCCTTTTATTTATTTATTTTTTTTAAAGTACGATCCAAGGTTGTGCCTTTTTTGTGATTGTGCTACTATAACCCAATGTTGGCCCTAGGTCTGAGTTTAGAAAACAAAATCAATGATCGACCAAGTACCCTATTCCGACATTTGGTTTATGCTACTAGTTTCCTAAAATCAGTAAGTACAACTTTCATTTTCTGCTTTTTACTAATTTCGTTACCATGTTAATTGAAAATCAAAACTAGCAGTTTTAAATTAATTAAATTAGTAAAAATAATAGGTCTTTCTTTTTTCTTTTTCGATGCATAGATGCAAAGAATTGTTCTTGCCTTAAATACTAAAAAGATACGTAATAATTAAGTAATTAATCATTTTATTTCATCCCCTACCCTAATCTTTTTTTGCCCTTTCATCATTTAAATTAATTTTTCATTGATTTCTGAATTAATTGATTTCTCATATATATTCTCAGAGATGGGAAGATGGCAGTTCAATTATTAATAAAGTATCTCATTAACAAGCTGAAACCTGATAACTATTAAGAGGCATTTATGTATTGTGCTATTCTTTTCTTTAATATTTACTGAAGATTCTTAAAGATAATATAATGAAGGAACTTTATTACAAAAATGAAGGCATAATAAAGCTACACTAGTAAAATTCACCAAACTTATTTGTATAGAAAAATGGCTCTATTGCTAACTTTGTGGAAGGTTGGTGCATTGTAATTTGTCAAGCTGACCAACTAGAGGTAGCTTAATGACAGCATGTGGACCATAAAAATTCACCTTATTTAAAAATTATTTGTGTATATTGCTATTTCTTTTTATATTATTAGGATGTATCTTGTAGTATTGATCTGACATAGGTTTAAGTTTTCTTAGTATATCAAAAAATAGACATTTATTCATTCCATGCTTTCAAAATTGGTTTAATCAATATATGAATGTATTTATTTATTTGTGTATATGTGCCTAAGTAGGCCAAGTGGCATAGGATCATTACTTGCATCAAGTTTTAATTCTTCACTGTGTCATTTTTTTTAACTATTTCTTTTCTTTTAATTTCTTGCTCTTTCATTTTTATTGCCACATCAAGCTAGTGTCCTTGCTATTACTACTGCGTCATAATTAAGTATCTGACCTAGCTAGCTGCGGGCAACAATATGCATTAAGTTGCATGGTTGTTGCAGAACCATTCAATTTCTGCGAACAGCTGCCACAACTAAATAGGCCATCATCCTTGATCCACTATAGTCGACCGTGCTTCACATATCACCACTACTGCCATTGATTCCGAGATTACTTCAACACAGTCATTTAATTTTTCTATCACGGCAAGGTTGTGAGGTACAACTCAATTAAATTCATAGAATTCATCTTTAAGCTAACAAATTTCCTTATGTTTAAAATGCTTTAGTAAATTATAATTTACAATAGGCCACTATATGATAAAATCTAGAAGTTACCATAAATTACTGTAGGAAAATTCTAATTTATTATGAATTACTATCTTATCATAGGTAAATTCTAGAATGATAATGACATAAGCGTTTACAAGGATAAATTTCAACCATTGATCTAGACTTTTGGTGGTAAAATCCTAACCATTGATTTCCTTTAGGAAACTCTGTAAATATCTCTAGCTATTTCATTTTTCCATACCCTCCAAAAAAGATTCTATTCTCTCATATTATAAGTTATAACATCCAAGAGTAGATAAATTTCCAAGTTAATACAAAGATTGAAAAGAATTTAGGGAAGAGGGGTTAAGAGGTAAGTAACACTTCAACTGCAATATAAGGATTTATATATTTATGTTTAATTGTTTGATATTTATATGATTGGCTATGCTACCTATATGTGATTATTTATTATTTACTCTTTATATGGTCGGTTATGCTACCTATTTTGTCAATATTTATTGTTTGATTTGTATATTTCGGCTGTGCTGCCTATATTGTGATTATTTATTGTTTAATATTGATATGGTCGGCTATGCCAGCTATATTGTGATTATTTATTGTTTAATATTTATATGGTCAGTTATACCACCTATATTGTGATTATTTATTAGTTAAAGTAGATATGGTCAGTTCTGCCACCTATATTACATGATAATTAATCTTTATATGCTTATGCCATAATTACATGTTGTCTATGAACTTCACAAATAGCATAAGTTGCATGTACACATGCATGCTTTATGAGTAAATAATGAATTTTAAAAAGATGAGTTTTGAAAATAGGTTGTTGTTCTAGTAGGATGGCAAGGTTTCCAAAGACGGCAAGCCCTCAAGATTAAGAAAAAAAAAATCTTTTGGGGACGGCGATACGTAACGCCCAAAGGCCAACAATTAATTTAGGCCTAACGACAAGTTATTAAAGAAATAAAAGATGCCAACCGGTAGTTCATCATACCAAGGCCCTAATAAAGTTATTTTATGCTCTAATATTTTCATTTTAGGCCTTAATGTTCATAAGCTTACGCATGCGCATAAGTATTAATACAAGTTTTATCTTATTGAGCATTTAGCTCATATAGTCCTTACATTGTAGGTAACAATGAGTAGATCAAAGTCGTCGCTAAATCCTAACCAAAATAAAGTGCATATGTGCATATTGGTCCGAAGATTATGATGGGCTCAACTACATATGTTATATATATATTATAATAAAGATTTTCTACTTGTTATGTAAACTTTTAAGTAAATGGTGTTCATATTTAAAAGAAATAAGATTTTAAATATTTTGAAATAAACCACTATATTTTATTTATAGAAGTGGGTTGTTACAATTTGGTATCAGAGCAAAGGTTTAAAGCAATTATGTAGACTGCCCATCTGCATGAGTCAAAGGAAGGATAATGGCTTGACTTTCTGGTAAGAATTTAGATTTAGTTTATTTATTAATATTACATCTATTTTTTATTGGTAAATAGAAACTAGAACAACAACTCGTTAAGATGTCAAGTGCTAGGGCTAATAGAGACAGAAGGACTAGAAAAACTCTAAGAGAACAACCTGCAATTGATCACTAACAAACCTTGTTGCACAACTCATGGAAAGGGAAATTAGAAGGGATGGACAGGTTTAGGTAACACAAAGTGTAAAGAGCGAATTTAGAAGATTAAATCCACCTATATAAGAAGGAAGGGCTGATTCTATTACAACAGAGCAATGGGATACGAACCATGGAAAGAATGATAAAAGTAACAAAAGTACCAAAAGAAGAAAAAGTCACTTGTGTCTCTTTCATGCTACAAGGAGCTGCAGAATATTGGTGGAGTCCATCAAATGATTTCACAATAAAGCAACACTACAATTGAGTAAATTTAAAGAACATTTCTGTAACAAATACTTTTCAGAGACAGTTTGCTCAGTCAAAAGAAGAGAATTTGCTTACTTACAGTAAAAAAGGATGTCTATATTGGATTATAATAAAAAATTTGATGAATTTTCTAGATATGTTCCACTTATGGTGGCAATGAAAGACTTGAAAAGGATCGATTTATGGAGTGGTTACACAAATAAATTACAAAAGACTTAAAGGTGGCTGGAGTTCGTGATGCTTCTTTCAATGAACTTATCAATTGAGCCTTGGTAATCGAACAAGTAGATGAAGAAAAGAAGGAATAAAAAACGAAGAAATAAATGAATTGTCGACAAGAGGACTTTTCTAGCCAATCACGAAAAACAACACCCGAACAATAATAAGAGCACCAATGGTTCAGGATCAAAATAAAAACAAACACCCAAAGAATCATCAGTAGGAATTCCTTTAAAGGCCAATCTGCAAGCAGTGTGGAAGAACTCACCCTTGGGAATGTTAAGCCAATACAAGAATATGTTTTAAACGTGGAAAAGAAAGGCACTTTATTAAAGACTGTCTAGAGAATGATGTAAAGCAAGAAAAGGCTAATGCTCAAGTGTTTACTCTCACCAAAGCAAACACAGAAGGGAATCCCTCAATAATATTAGGTGAACTATCTATCTTTGAAGCTCATGCACATATGTTAATGGATTCAAGAGCTATACATTCATTTACTTCACATGCATTGATTAGGAAAATCAATAAAGTCCTAATAAAATGAATAAGCCTTTTGGTGTTATGGTACAATCTGGTGAAGTATTAAATTCAGAACAATTGGTTAAAGCATGTGAAGTTATCATTAGTGCTCATAAATTAGATGTTGGCCTCATAATACTTGAAATGCATGATTATGATGTAATTCTTGGCATGGATTAGTTGTCAAAGCACCATGCTAAGATAGAATGCAAGAAAAAGAAATTAATCTTTCAACTACGACAAAAGAAACCATTTACCTTCAAAAGAATGTTAGCTGTCTTGAAAGCAGTTAGAATGTTAGCTGGAGGATGCGATGGATATTTGGCAAGTGTAGTCACAACAAAAGAATAAAGCCCAAATTTGGAAGACTTTCTAATTATGAATGAATTTCCAGAGGTTTTCTCAGAAGAACTTCCAAGATTGCCACCAGACTGAGAAATTTAATTCGCAATCGACTTGTTACCAGGAACTGCTCCAATTAAAAAAGTTAAAGAGCCGATTGCAAGAATTACTAGACAAGGGCTACATATGTCTAAGCCATTCACCATGGGGAGTACTACTACTTTTCGTGAAAAAGAAAGATAGATCAATGTAAATGTGCATTGATTATCACGAGCTAAATAAAGTGAACATCAAGAACAAATACCTATTACTGTGAATTAATGATTTTTTCAATCAGTTGTAAGGAGTATCAGTATTCTAAAAAATTAATCTGCGATCAAGATATCACCAGCTAAAAATCAGGGAAGCAGATATTCTATAAACAACATTAAGAACACGTTATGGACACTATGAATTTGTCATCATGCCATTTGGTCTAACAAATTCCCCAGTAGCCTTTATGGATCTTATAACTAGGGTATTTAAACATTACCTAGACAAATTTATAGTAGTGTTCATTGATGATATCGTAATTTACTCCCAAACGAAGGAAGAACATGCTGAGCATCTGAGAATCACTCTTCAAATTTTGAAGGAGAAACAACTTTATGCAAAATTCAAAAAATATGAGTTTAGACTAAAAAAAACAAAGGAACACGCTGTATCTAAGGAGTGAATTTCATAAACCCCTCAAAGGTGGAAGCTGTAAGCCAATGGTCTAGACTGATTAATGCAAAAGAAGTCAGAAGCTTCTTGGGTTTAGTTGGATATTATCAAAGATTTGTGGAAGGTTTCTCCAAAATTGCGATGCTACTAAATCAATTGACTAAGAAGAATGTCAAATTTTTATGGACTTCAGAGTGCGAGAAAACTTTTAAAGAACTAAAACGGTGACCGGACACTGCCTCAATCCTAGTTATCCTTAATAATTGTTAGGAATTTTTCATCAGCACTGATGCTTCCAAAAATGGTATAGGATGCATGCTCATGCAAAATGGAAAAGTCATTGCATATGCATTTAAACAGCTGAAAGAATATGAGAAAATGTATCCTACACATGATTTGAAGTTGGCGGCAGCAGTGCACATACTGAAAATATGGCGTCACTATCTAATGGGCGTACAATGTAAGATTTACACTGATCACAAGAGTCTCAAGTATTTCTTTTCACAAAAGGAACTGAATATGCAACAACGGCGATGGTTGGAGCTCGTTAAAGACTAAGAATGCGAGATAAACTAGCATCATAAGAAAGCAAATGTGGTATCAGACGCATTAAGCCGTAAGTCAAACCTATTTTTAGAACCTTTAAGATGAAATATTTTTAGAAAAACAAAGAGTAAAGACTTTTTCTCTACACATGATTGTCAGGGACTTAACTAATCTTACCTCCTAGAGACAAGGACTTACCACAGATAGTCTAGATGACTCTTAGATAGGAGCTAGTGGCACGGACTAGAGAACTTATTGGTTACTACATGCCAGGAAACACCATATAACACATTACTATATAATCAATTAAGGAAAAAACCTAAAATAAGAGATATCAATAGTTTTCATAAGAAGTATTCCCTAAAATCATGTATGCAAGGTAGAAATTGAGTTAGCAATAGGGAAATTAGCCTACATAACACTCTACTCAACCTTATTAGAAAAGATTAAGGAGGGACATGAATTCGATCTTTACTTGAAGAACGTAAAGATGGAATCCAGCTCACAGATTGAAACGATATTCAAAAGTAAACAAATAGTATCATCTTGTTTAAGGACGGGATATGTGTACCAAATAATGAAAAATTAAAGAAGGATATCCTACTAGAAGCTTATGCAACTATATATTCACTTTATCCTAATATAACAAAAATATATGGAGACTTAAAGAAGCATTACTGGTGGCCTGAAATAAAGAAAGATATAGTCAGGTTTGTGGCGCAATGTCTTACTTGTCAACAAATCAAAGCAGAGCATTAAAGACAAGCAAAAATTATGGAATCTTTTTAAATTCCTAAATGGAAATAGAAAGAAATCACCATAGACTTCGTTGTGGATCTTCTAAGAACTACTAAAATGCATGATGCCATTTGGGTGATCATCGATCGACTCATAACTTCTGCTCAGTTCTTGTCTGTTTGAATGACATATACGATAAACCAACTAGGGATATATATATAAAAGAAATAGTAAGGCTACATGGTGTACACATCTCGATTATCTCTTATCGAGATACAAAGTTTACCTCAACATTTTGGGAGAAGCTACATAAAGCTATAGGAACAAAATTAAAATTTAGTACAACATTTCACCCTCAAACAAATTAAAAATTAGAAAGAATGATCTAGACACTAAAAGATATATTGTGGGGATGCATTATTGATTTTCAAGGATCATAGAGCAAGTATCTACCTTTGGTAGAATTCATATACAATAATAGCTATCAAGCAATAATTGGCATAGAGCCCTACAAAGCTCTATATGGTAGAAAGTGTCAGCCAGCTATCCATTGGGATGAGATGGGTGAACGAAAATATCTTGGACCCGACTTGATTGCTGTAACGTCTGAGGCGATTGAGAAAATACGTTAGAGAATACACGCTGCTGAAAGTCGACAAAAAAGTTATGCAGATAAGAGATGAAAGCCTTTGGAATTTCAAGTTGGTGACAAGGTATTTCTAAAGGTTGCCCCAGTAAAAGGATCAATAAGGTTTAAGAAAAAGGGAAAATTAAGTCCAAGGTTTATTAGGCCCTTTGAGATATTTGAACGTGTTGGGAATTTTGTTTATCAACTTGCCCTCCCACCATCATTATCAAGGATACACAATGTCTTTCATGTCTCCATGTTAAAGAAGTATGTTCTGGACCTCTCTCATGTGCTAGATTATAAGCCTCTCAAACTAGAAGGAAAACTAACCTATTGTAAATCCTTGATAGGAAGGTGAAAGAGTTAAGGAACAAGAATATTCCTTTAGTTAAAATACTATGGTGAAATAGCTCAATGAATGAGGCAACATGGGAATGTGAAGATAAGATAAAGAATAAGTATCTTGAACTATTCGGTAAGTAAATTTCAAGGACGAAACTTTCTAAAGGGGAAGGAATTGTGAGGTACAAATTATTTAAATTCATAGAATTAATTGTTAAGCTAACAAATTTCCTTAAGTTTAAAATACTTTAGCAAAATAGAATTTACAATGGGCCACTATAGGATAAAATCGAGAAGTTACTATAAATTACCGTAGGTAAATTCTAATTTATCATGAGTTTTTACCTTACCATAGATAAATTCTAGAATGATAATGACATAAATACTTACATCAGCAATGACATAAGCGCTTACATAAAAAATATATTAGCGATGATATAAACAAGATATTTATACAAGGATAAATTTCAACCATTGATCTAGACTTTTGGTGGCAAAATCCTTGCCATCCATTTCCTTGCCATTTCATTTTTCCATACCATCCAAAAAAGATTCTATTTTATTCTATTATAAGTTATAACATCTAAGAGTAGATAAAATCCCATGTTAATACAAAGATTTAAAAGAATGTAGGGAAGAGAGGTTAAGAGGAAAGTAACACTTTAACTGCAATGTAAGGATTTTTTTATTGATGTTTAATTGTTGTTTGATATTTATATGGTTGGCTATGCCGTCTATATGTGATTATTTATTATTTATGTAGTCAGCTATTTTTTCAATATTTATTGTTTGATATTTATATGGTCGGCTGTGCCACCTATATCGTGATTATTTATTGTTTAATATTTATATGGTCGACTTACCACTTATATTGTGATTATTTATTATTTAAAGTAGATATGGCTAGCTCGACGTCTATATTACTTGATAATTAATCTTTATATGCTTATGGTATAATTACATGTTGTGTCTATGAACTTTACAAATAGCATAAGTTGCATGTACATGTGCATGCTTTATGAGTAAATAATGAATTTTGAAAATATGAGTTTTGAAAATAGATTGTTGGAGTACTAGGATGGCAAAGTTTCCAAAGAGGGCAAGCCCTCAAGATTATGAAAAGAATAATCTTTTGGGAATGGCGATACGTAACGCTCAAAAGACCAACAATTAATTTAGGAACAAGGGCAAGTTATTAAAGAAATAAAAGATGCCAACTCGGTAGTGCAATATACCAGGGCCGTATTAAAGTTATTTTATGCTCTAAGATTTTTATTTTAGGCCTTAATGTTCATAAGTTAACCCATGTGCATAAAAATTAATACAAGTGTTATCTTACTGAGCATTTAGCTCATGTAATCCTTACATTGCAGGTAATAATGAATAGATCAAAGCCGACGCCAAATACTAACCAAGACAAAGTGCATATGGGCATATCGGTCGGAGGATTATGATGGGCTCAGTTACATATGTCATATATTTTACTTGTTATATAAACTCTTAAGTAAATGATGTTCTTATTTAAAAGTAGTACGATTTTAAATATTTTGAAATAAATCACCATATTTTATTTATAGAAGTGGGTTGTTACAAAGATAAACCCAAGGTTGGGTAATATTACTCTTTTGTCCCTTATTCATTTTAATGGTTGTTGATTTTCCTTTGTTAATTTATAATTGTCTCACCAAAATGCATGATTACGTGATTTTGCTAATTGTTGCGCATGATTTCTTGAATCTATATTTTAATTTCAATAATGTATTGAGATACACAACTTTGCCATGAACCTAACTATTTTTTTAAACCAATATTGATATTTATATATATTAAGCCATACACATATTTTTTTTGAATTTTTTAATAGCTATCTACAGACTTTCATTGTTTAATAAATGCAAATCTTTATACCTTGAGAAATAATATTTGGCTGTCAAATGTTGAAATAATTTATATGATTGATTAATTTGCTTCATATGAAAAGACCTGAGAATATTTTGGTTTAGTTTAATTAATTTTATAAAATGGTTCAAACACATTTCTCTTCAAAAGTACCATATATATGTTGGAGAATTTGAAGGATGAAACACAAAGTTTATTAAGAAAAGTTCAAGAACATTACAAGAACAATTTACACACTCTCACAAATCACTCTCAAGGGCTTTGTTATACTTTCTATGCTCTCTTACTCTTAGACTTGTATCTCACAACACAATAGCATAGGTATTTATAGTGAATACAACACAAACATAATCATAACAATACACATCACCTAGCACATTCCACTAAACTTTCATCATAACACTAAACATATTCCACTCACCTAACATGCTCTAAAGGAATCCTTTAATGGCATCAAATGTGTAAAGCTAGCCTCCACTCAACATTGTAGACCCATGATGATGAAGCATGATGATGGAGCATGATAATGGAGGGCCATGTACAACTCAACACCTTATTATTTTGTAAACAATTTTATTATTTTTTTTCAACACTCCCCCTTAAACTTGTTTCTGTGATCCGTCTTCTTGCTCGAGGAGTTTAGTGAAATTATCACCAACTTGTTCTTTGGCTTTATTCTTCTTATTTTTATTGAACAATGCCCTGTAAGAATATGCATTTAATCTTCTTTTTCGTACTTGTACTTGTTCTCCTTCACTTTCGCCGTTAATTTCTTTGATTTCCACAGCCAATTGTTTCATAACACCCAATGAATCTTGTTTCAATGGCTTAGTAAATATATCAGCTGCTTGATCTTGAGATTTGACATACTTTATTTGTACATCATTTCTTTCAATACACTCCCTTATGAAATGGTGGCGAGTGTCAATATGCTTACTTCGATCATGGAAGACTGGATTCTTTGATAAGGCAATTGCAGACTTGTTGTCGACAAAGATCTCAGTTGGATCTATTTGGAACAAACCCAACTCCTTCAACAAATTTCTTAGCCAAATTGCATGGCAAACACCTAAAGTAGCAGCTACATACTCAGCTTCACAGGTGGAAAGTGTGACAATTGGCTGCTTCTTTGACATCCACGTGAAAGCAGTGTTTCCCATGAAGAATACAAATCCAGAGGTACTCTTTCAATCATCTAAATCTCCACTCCAATCGCTATCGCTATATCCAACAAGCTTGTAATCATCAGAGAATGAGTATAATAAGCCAAAATCAATTGTACCTTTTATATAGCGAATGATTCTTTTTGCAGCTTTAAAATGGGTGATTGTTGGATTCTCCATATAGCGACTAACGAGCCCAACGGCATAGAGAATGTCTGGCCTCGTACATGTCAAGTAACGCAAACTTCCAACAAGGCTCTTGAAAAAAGTTGGATCAACTCTTTCTTCTTCGTCATGTTTGGACAATTTGACTCCGCATTCCATTGGCGTACTTACGGGCTTGCAATCATGCATCTTGAACTTCTTGAGTATTTCCCTTGCATAGAATTCTTGGGAAATGAATATGCTTTCTTCCTTTTGCTTGACTTCAATGCCCAGGTAGTATGCCATTAGTCCAATGTCAGTCATCTCGAACTCTTTCACGATCACTCTCATAAACTCTTCAAATAAGTTTGGATTTCTTCCAGTGAAAATGAGATCATCCACGTACAGGCATACAATCAAGATGTCTCCATTTTTGACTTTGACGTAGAGAGCATGTTCATGTGGGCATTTGGTGAAGCCATTTTCTTTGAAATATTTGTCGATTTTGCTATTCCATGCCCTTGGTTCTTGCTTTAACCCATAAGGTGCCTTCTTCAATCTCAGAACTTTGTCTTCATATCCTTCCACCACATAGCCCAATGGCTGTTTGATGTAGACTTCTTCTTTGAGAAATCCATTTAAGAAAGCAGACTTTACATCCATTTGATGAATCTTCCACTGTTTTTGGGCTGCTAAAGAAATGATTAGTCTTATAGTTTCCATTCGGGCTACAGGAGCAAATACCTCATCATAGTCGATGCCAGTTTTTTGACTATAGCCTTTTGCAACTAACCTCGCCTTGTGCCTTTCAATCTCACCCTTGACATTTCTCTTCGTCTTGTAAACCCATTTGACACCTATGGCTTTGTGACCTTTGGGAAGTGTAGTAAGTTCCCAAATGTCATTCTTCACTATGGCTTTGATTTCTTCATCCATTGCGATTCTCCATTTTTCATCTTGTACAGCTTCTTCGAAGTAAACTAGCTCACAATCAGCAAAGAGGCAAAATAGAGTGAGATTATCATGTCTCTCGGCTACTCTCATAGAGATCTTGAAGACACCTCGATGCGTTTTCGGTTCTTTCATTTAAGAAAGATGGTGGTGAATCTCCATGTATGGTTGATGCTGGTGAGATAGGTGGACTAACCGGCACTTGTTGTTCTTCTACTACTTGCTCCTTCATGTTTTGTTCATTTTCTTCAAAAGGAAAAAAATTGAAGTCATCCACATGAGAGCCAAAATCCCATTCTCCTTCTTCATCAAAGATTACATCTCGGCTAATCACGATCTTTCCGTTGTCTGGATTGTACAACTTGTATCCTTTAGAATTGATGTCATAGCCAATGAAGATGAACTTCTCACTTTTATCATCCAGCTTGGCTCTTCTCTCGCCTGGTACATGTACATGGGTAATGCTTCCAAAAACTCTCAAATGGGTTATGCCAGGCTTTCTTCCACTCCATGCTTCTTGCGGTGTCTTGCCCCACACACTTCTTGTTGGAGATCGGTTGGATAAATAGATTGCGCAAGCAACAGCTTCAGCCTAAAATTATTTGGGTAGTCTTTTCCTCTTGAGCATACTTCTCACCATGTTGAGGATAGTTCTGTTCTTTCTTTCTGCAACACCATTTTTTTGGGGGGATCTTGGAACTGTCAAAGGGCGTCGTATTCCATTTTCGTCACAAAACTTCATAAATTCTTTGGAAGTTAACTTGATTTGGTGTCCACTTCGATCAGATCTCATGGCCTTGATTTGGTGTCCACTTTCTTTCTCCACTGCAACTTTGAACTTCTTGAAAACTTCAAAAACTTCTTATTTCTGCTTTAAAAAACACACCCAAGTTTTTCTTGAAAAATCATCTATGAAAAGAAGGAAGTAGTTACTTTTACCAAGAGTGGTTGGCTTGAATGGACCGCACACATCAGTATGAATAAGCTCGAGTGGCTTCCGAGCTCTTAAGTTTGACTCCTTTGGAAAACTCTTTCTAAATTGCTTGCCAAGTAAACATCCTTCACAAAATTGATTGGGATGATTGATTGAAGGTAGACCTTTTACCATGTTCTTTCTTGATAGTAGCTCTAGTCCACCAAAGTTGAGATGTCCATATCGAAGATGCCAAATCCAGGTTGGATCTTTGTGACAAGCCTTGAGACACTTTGCAACATCATTCTGAATATTTAAAGGAAACATTCTATTCTTCGACATTTTCACTTTTGTAATTAGGTTTCCTTTGTCATCTCTTAAAAAGACTATAATCTTTAAGATGAATATCATAGCCTTTTCTAAAAGTTGACCTAAACTTAGAATGTTGCTTTTCATATTGGGCACATAGTAAACATTTGAAATTAGTTGGTGGCTACCATCTTTTATGCGAAAAGGATGTTACCTTTTCCTTCACTCGGTACTTTTGAATCATCTCCAAAAGCGACGCTACCATTCACTGATTCATTCATCTCCACAAACATGCTTCTGTTTCCGCTCATGTGATTGCTAGCACCTGTGTCAAGATACCAAGTATTTGCTTGACCTCCATTGTTGTCATTACGTGCTAGTAAAAGTGTGCCATCTCCATCATTCTTCTCTTCAACATAATTCACTTTCTCATCTACTATGTTGCTTGGAATTCTGCATTCTGAAGCATAATGCCCAAATTTTTGACAATTATAGCACTGCACTTGAGATTTTTCATACCTCGATCGTGGATTGTTTCTTCCTCGCCCTCTGTTTGAGCTTTCTCCTCTTTCATTATTGAAGGAGTTTTTGTTGTTGAAATTCCAGCCTCGTCCATGACCACAACCTCTACCTCGTCCTCGGCCTCTTCCTCGGACATAGTGCCTTCTATCGTTCTTGAAGCTTTCTTCTTTTCTTTGGATTGATTTCCATCTTGAAGAGTTGTTCTTCGATCCCTTGCTTCTTCTTCGGTTTTCTTCATAAGCTTGCAACCTTCCTTGAAGTTGCTCGATCGTCATAGTCTCCAAATCTTTAGTCTCCTCTATTGTTACTACAATGAGGTCAAACTTGGAATCTACTGGATCAAGTATTTTCTCAATAATCCTTAGCTCTCTCAACTCTTCACCATTTCTTTTTAATTCATTAGCAACAGTCACAATTCTAGTAAAGTAATCAAAAATTGATTCCGATACTTTCATGTGTAAGGACTCAAATTCACCTCTTAGTGTTTGAAGACAGACTTTCTTAACTTGTTCCGCTCCTTTGTAAGAGGTTTCTAACTTCTCCCACGCTTCCTTTGAGGATGTTGATCCAGCGATCTTTTCAAAAGCATCTTCATCTAATGATTGAAATATGAGATACTTTGCTTTGTTCTCTTTCTTCGTCAAGTCTTTCAAATTCTTCTTTTGTGCCGCAGTTAAAGTACCTTCATTTTCTGGTACTATAAAGCCCTTTTCCACGACTTCCCACACATCGTGTGCACCCAATAGAGCCTTCATTTTGATGCTCCAATTGTCAAATTTGCTCCCTTTCAATTGTGGAACTTGAAATGACATCATACCACCATTTGCCATATCTCACAAATCGAGTGAGAATTTGGAGATTCTGAATGCATTAATGAATCCGGAACGTCGAAAAACCTTTGGGAGGTCTCGGGTCAACTTTGGTCAACTCGGTGAGTCAACTTAGTTTCTGGACAGCAAACTTCCAATGGCGATTCCGGGCTCGTCTGAACTCCAATTAGGCTGATTCTTGCGGCGTTACGTTCGTCTCGTCGAGAGCTTCGATTTGATATGCTACACGACTATTTTATCCTCCAAACCTTGCTCTGATACCACTTTGTTGGAGAATTTGAAGGATGAAACACAAAGTTTATTAAGAAAAGTTCAAGAACATTACAAGAACAATTCACACACTCTCACAAATCACTCTCAAGGGCTTTGTTATACTTTCTATGCTCTCTTACTCTTAGACTTGTATCTCACAACACAATAGCATAGGTATTTATAGTGAATACAACACAAACATAATCATAACAATACACATCACCTAGAACATTCCACTAACCTTTCATCATAACACCAAACATATTCCACTCACCTAACATGCTCTAAAGGAATCCTTTAATAGCATCAAATGTGTAAAGCTAGCCTCCACTCAACATTTTAGACCCATGATGATGAAGCATGATGATGGAGCATGATAATGGAGGGCCATGTACAACTCAACACCTTATTATTTTGTAAACAAGTTTATTATTTTTTTTCAACAATATAATGATGTTAAACATCATTAGTTTGACAACCTGAAAATTTTAAGATTACATAGAGGTTGTAGTGCTTCTACCACATGTCAAATTTTGAAACTTAAACTTCAATGGCTTTATCCTTTCTAAGTTTTAACCTCCCTTTCTTTTGTATTACATTTGATCAAATAATTTTTATATGTATTTTCAATTCAGATACTTTGATGCTACTAACAATGAGTCTTAAAGTTCTCCTGGAACAGTTCTTACTAATATTGCACAAGATTCTGAAAACTAGTAAGCTTGAACTATTATTTTTTGGGTGCTTTTGCAATACTTCGTTTTTCACAAAGGAGCTGATGCTCATTTAAAAAAAAATTATTATGGAATATGTAGGAGCTTATGTGAATAAGTATGTAACTTGAAAGTAAAAGTGAATTATTATTTGTCTTGTTTTGTTTGAAATTAAATTCTTCAGTTAGTTTGGGTTTGTTTTGAGTTTTAATGTTCGTTTACTTGGCTATGTGAGGTTCGTTTGAGAGTGAATTTTGATATGTCAGTATAATATATAGTTGCTTTCGGTTGAGCTTGCAATTATGATGGAAAAGTTTGAATGTAATGGCAGTATGAGACTACATTTAGTTTAAATGAACATTGCATCTAGTCTAATTACTAGAAGTGTGAATCTAGTGGCATTTGGTTTAGTTTATTTGATGTTCTCTAGAATTTCATTTCCATTTAGTTTTGTTGCATATGTTTACTTGCAGTTGATGGCAATGACAGATTGTGTTTGGTCTTGTTGACTTAACGATTGTTCTTGTTGTGCTGATGTTAATTCCAGGTGCTTGAATTAACTAGTATTATTGGTTATTCAACTAGTTTATTCAGGTGGTGTTGCTAGTTTTAGGTGGTGTTGCTGGTTGATTCAGATGGCTGACTCAAGTTGCTCATTTAAGAATTGTAATTGTAATGTTAGGAAGCAAATTAAGAATTAATGAAGTGTTCATTTAACTATAATTGTTGTAGTTATTTTATTTCATAATTAAATTATAATCTATGAAACTTGTGGATGGATTTGAGAATTATTATATATGAATTATACACACACACATAAGAATTTTCTATTTATATAATAATTTAAAGAATATATTTCAGCTCCCGCAAAAGAAAAAATTTATAAGTACAATCGGTTCCAATTTCAATAATTCCCGCCAAATAACTAAAATTTATTTTATTTACAACTAAAATATACCTTAAAGAAATTTCAGTATTTAATAAAAATAATTTTTAAGAATTAATATTTAATTAAAATAATTAAATAATTTTGTTATTCTAATTAAATATATCATGTTTATGTGACAAACAATATTCATATATAGGAAGTGTTAATAATAGATATTAATCATGCGTGAAATTTTTTTTGAAAGTAGCTATGATAGAATCGTGATAGATAATATATCATGCATAACATGACATATAAAAATAGACATCTTATTTTCTTGATACCGAAGTCAATAACGGTGGCTCAACTGTCATGCCATAGGGCAGATGATAGGTAATAACCGTCGTATGGGTAATAACCATCATAAAGACTTCTTTTATTTTTTAGTAGTGATTGAAATAAAAATACGATTATCATATCTCAACTTAAAAATAAAGAAAAATTATTTTGGCTTCTGCTGTGATTCGAACTGAGAAAATCAAATTTACTAATGATTGTGCTTCGGCTTTTGACTTTCGTCTTCCTGTTTGCTTGGACATCCAAGAGCTTCTTGTGTTCTTCAAGGGCCCATCTTCTCAAGTTCACAATTTACGGCTGTCCAAAGCTTTTTTAATTTTGATTGAGGTTTGGCGTGCTTGAAACTTAATTTTGTTTGAGAATAAATTCCACAAGGTACATGCATGTTTCAATTTATAATTAAGGCTTTTTTGCATGATATTTAATTTGGGGAATTTGTCCTGGCTTTACAAGATTTGAAGCTAATGGAGATGTGCGATCAATAAACTTAATAAAGTGTGTGAGATTATTTGGGGGGCTCCTCCTTTGGGTTTGGGTCAAGGCAAATTCAGATGGTATGTCGAAGGGTAATTCTATTTTCGAGATACAGATGGTGTCTCTTGGGGTGTCTTGTGCTTATGGCCACTTTTTTTGTCATTGAACAAGCTTTTGCTCGTAGTTGGTGTTGAAAAAGTCAAATGAAAGCACATGTTCAAAGTTTGGCGGAAATTTTTCGAAGCCAAATTGTCCAAAGTTTAGCTAAAAATTAGGTAATCACCAAACAAACTTTGACAATTTAAAAGGTTTGGTGAAATAGTGCTACCATGCATTCCTATAAATAGCTATTGTTCTTCATTTGTTAAGGCATCCCACAATTGAGAGCAAATGCAAGTGAAGCAATTGAGAGTTGAGAGAGAGCTTCCACTTGAGTGCTATGAGAATTTATTTGGGTGTATTGGAGAATTGAGTTTTGTGAGTTTTTTTTCAAATTTGTAAGTTCTCACTTGTTAATAAAATTATCTTTCAATCTTTGCCCGTGGATGTAGGTTTTACGTTGAACCACGTAAATTATTGTGTTAATTTTCCTTGAAATTGTTTACACCACATTTAAGTTTTTCCAAGCAGTCACAGTTACCATAAATTGGTAATTTGCTCAACCCGCGCTTCCGCACAACAATTGGTATCAGAGCCGAAGGTTCGTACTTGGGGTATACGATACTGTTCACGTATATAGTATTGTTCACATATATGATACTATTCACAAATACAATACTAGATACGACCATTTTTACTTGGAGAACAGTCTATTGTAAGTAGTGTGTATTTTTTCAAGTCCAGGAAAGTGCTGTCAACAAGACGATAAAAGTCTAAGGAGTCTGGATTTTAAGTGGGACTATTGTGACCCCTCCATTCTCCTAGGAACTTTCCTGGTGCATTTATTCATACGAAATAAACACCATAGAGACTGTTTTTCAAGTGTGAATAGTTGTTGAAGGCACTGATTATTTGAGGTTGAGAAGGATGGCAGAAGCATCGTCGTCGTCTTTGTCAGCAAGGACTACTGTGACTAATGTAAAGTTTGAAGTGGAAAAATTTGATGGTACCAATAATTTTGGTATGTGACAATGTGAGGTGTTGGATGTCTGGATCTCGCTCTAGAAGAAAAGCCTGAAAAGATGGATGACAAGGAGTGGACAAAAATCAATAGACAGGCATGTGATACTATTCGCTTATGTCTGGCTAAAGATCAGAAGTACTCTGTCATGAGGGAGACATCAGCAAAGAAATTGTGGAAGACACTGGAAGGAAAATATATGAAGGAAAGCCTTGAAAACAGACTTTATATGAAAAAGAAACTCTATCGATTCACGTATGCACCTGGTATGTCGATGAATGACCATGTGAACTCATTCAATAAAATATTAGTGGATTTGCTAAATTTGGATGAGAAATTTGAAGATGAAGATAAGGCATTGTTGCTGTTGAATTCACTTCTTGATGAATATATCTCACTACCACTTTGCTTCATGGGAAGGACAATGTCACATTTGATACTATATGTAGTGCACTGTATAATGCTGAGACCAGAAAGAAAGATAAAATGGATCACAGAGATACAGTTGCAGAAGTATTGACAGCACGAGGTCATTCACAAAGTCGCAAATCTGGAAAAATGGGCAAATCTAAAGGTAGACCTGCCAAAGATGAATATGCTTTTTGTCGCGAGAAAGGGCATTGGAAAAAGAATTACCCTAAGTTACAAAAGGGCAAGGCTATTTCTGATGCATGTGTAGCTGAGCATGATGATGAGTCAGAATTCAGTCTGGTTGGCATGACGTTGACATGTCAATCAGATGAGTGGATCTTGGATTCGGGTTGTACTTATCATATGTGTCCTAATAAGGGCTGGTTTTCTAACTTCAAGGAGCTAGATGGTGGAGTTGTTTTTATGGGCAATGACAATGCTTGTAAAACAATGGGAATAGGTTCAATCCAATTGAAGAATCATGATGGCTCAATCCAAGTATTGACAGAAGTTCGCTATGTACTAAGCTTAAAGAAAAATCTCATCTCATTAGAAGTCCTAGAATCCAAAAGGCTTATAATCACTATGAGAGATGGATTCTTGAAAGTAGTAGCTAGTGCACTGACGATGATGAAAGGCATAAGAAGAAATAACTTGTACTATTTCTAAGGGAGTACAGTTATTGGATCAACATCAACAGTTTCGAGAAAGAATGCAGATTCAGAGGCAACTAAGTTGTGGCATATGCGTTTGGGACATGCCGGTGAAAAAGCTTCGCAGACTTTGGTTAAGCAAGCCTTATTAAAAGGTACAAATTCTTGCAAATTAGAATTTTGTGAACATTGTGTTCTGGGCAAGCAGACAAGAGTAAAGTTTGGCTCAGCAATTCATGATACAAAAGGGATTCTGGACTATGTTCACAGTAATGTGTGGGGACCTACTAGAGTAGATTCTTTAGGAGGTATGCACTATTTTGTTACTTTTGTTGATAATTATTCAAGAAAAGTATGGGTGTATTTGATGAAGAACAAAAATGAAGTTTTGAGTATATTTCTGAAATGGAAGGAGATGGTCGAAAGGTTAAAAGACTGCGCTCAAATAATGATGGTGAGTGCAAGAATGATCCATTTTTACAAGTATGCCGATATGAGGGCATTGTGCGACACTTCACTGTTCGAGGTACACCACAACATAATGGAGTGGCAGAATGTATGAACCAAACTATATTGGAGAAAGTTTGATGTATGTTATCCAATGCTGAATTGGGCAAGGAATTTTATCAGAGATGTGACTTTTTATGAATTAGTCATGTTAAAACAAAAGGATTCACAAAAGGATGACAACACCGGTAGTACTCTGCAGTAAGTGGAGCTTGAAAAGGTTAAAGATGATCTAGCTAGTGTTAAAGAGTTAGATGATTCTGAATCGACTGAAGATGAAGAAGAGGTTCTGACTCAAGAAGGTCACAAAGAGAGATTCATAGACCTGCTCGCTTTGTTGATATGGTGGCCTATGCACTTCCAATTGTGGATAGTGATGTTCCTTCCACTTACAGAGAAGTAGTAAGTAACCTTGAAAATGTACAGTGGAAACAAGCAATGGATGAAGAAATGCAGTCTCTTCAAAAAAAATGGAACTTGGGAGTTAGTTACACTGCCCAGAGACAAAAAGGCAATTGGGTGTAAATGGGTATATGCAAAAAAATAACGGATTTCTTCGTAAGGATAAAATTCGATACAAGGCTAGATCGGTAGCGAAGTGTTACGCTTAGAAAGAAGGAATAGACTAAAATGAGGTATTTTCTCCAGTTGTGAAACATTCGTCTATTCGTATTTTGCTAGCCATTGTTGCGCAATACGTTCTTTAGCTAGTTCAACTTGATATGAAAACCGCATTCTTACACGATGATTTAGAAGAGGAAATCTAAATGACTCAACCAGATGGATTTAGAGTTGCTGGAAAAGAAAATTGGGTTTGCAAACTGACAAGGTCGTTTTATGGATTGAAATAATCTCTGAGGCAGTGGTACAAGCGATATGATCGGTTTATAAAAGGGCAAAGGTACACAAGAAACAAATTTGATCATTGTGTGTATTTTCGCAAGCTACAAGAAGGATCTTTCATATATTTACTCTTGTATGTTGATGATATGCTAATAGCATTTAAGAACAAAGATGAGATTGAGAAGTTGAAAACTTATATCAATCAAGAATTTGAGATGAAAGATCTAGGTGAAGCTAAGAAGATTCTTGGTATGGAGATATGCAAAGATAGAGCTCGTGGTAAAGTCAGCTTGTCTCAAAAGCAATATTTGAAGAAGGTATTACAACTGTTTGGTATAAATGATCAGATAAAATCTGTAAGTACCCCATTGGCTTCTCATTTTAAGCTTTCTGCACAACTATCTCCTTCAATGGATGAGGAACAAGAATACATGTTGCGAGTTCCGTATTCAAATACAGTTGGTAGTTAGATATATGGAAGGGTGTGTACAAGGCCTGACATTTCACAAGCAGTTAGTATGGTGAGCAGATATATGCATAATCCTAGTAAAGGACATTGGTAAGCTGTGAAATGGATACTACGGTACATTCAGATTACTGTTGATGTTGGTTTACTGTTTGAACGACATGACACACTTGGTCAAAGTGTGATTGGGTACATTGATTCTGATTATGTCGGTGATATAGACAAATGACGATCAACCACCAGATATTTATTTACTCTTGCTAGAGGGCCAATTAGTTGGAAGTCTACACTACAGTCTACAGTTGCACTGTCAACCACAGAGGCCGAGTATATGGCAATTACGAAGGCTGTTTGGTTACAAGGCTTGATTGGAAACTTGGGATTGATATAGGAGCATGTTAACTTGTATTGTGACAGTCAAAGTGCTATTGGGCATTCGGGATACAGAATGCAGTCTTGGATCTTTCATCTAGATGGATACCGAGTTGCCAAAACCCGGCTTTGAGGTCAAACTTGGAGAAGACCCTGGCATTTTTTAAATGGACGAACATAGATTGGATTTTTGGGAGAGGAAACTTGTCATCCCGTAGGAAAGCATTAAGTGGCTGGTAATCAATCACGAAAGCAGGCGCGTGGTTCACAATGACCAAGACCTAGATCACTATATGGTTCAGACCTATAGACACATACCACCCAAGGACTAGCCCTCCAGGCTTACAAAGAGGATAAACAGTATTTTATACGGTTGTACTCTATAGTGATCAGTAGGTTTATCGTTCTGATGCACAGGATCATTTATTCAAAGGCAAGTGCAGAGCATACTAGGAAGAGTATGAACAGACGATATGATAATCTTTTTGGAAACCTAAATCGTTCTAGAGAAGAGAAAGAGTAAACTTAATGGGTGAGAATGAACTCTCAATTTATAGGAGAGGATACATACTAGTCAACAAAGAAGACAGGACAGGACCCCTGTCATTCTCAACAAAAGCAAAAGCATAAAAACTAAAAAGAAAGATAGGACAGGACCCCTATCACGATCTCTTTTTCAAAATCAAAGGATAAAAAGCTAAAGCAATATCACGATTAAAGATAAAGATAGACGTCTGCCATTTCTTGTTCTGAATCCGAGACAGAGAATTCTGATTCATTAATCGAACTAGAGGATTCAGTGGGTGTGGATGACTGTAGAGTACACTCTTCAGGGTCTGAGGACGAGCCTGAAGAATCTGTTGACACAGAGTCATTGTAACTCGGTACAGATACTTGTTGTAAGGAGTACTGATGGTAAGGCTGGGATGTCTGGGTTGGAGACTGTACTGGTGGTTGTACAGGCGGTGGTACAGTTTGTTGTGGAGGTGGCACTGGCTCCATAGGTGCTTTATCTTTTGACCTAAGAGATGGTTCAAGAGTGAATCTAGGAGAAGACTCAAAGGTTGGTTCTCTGAACGAGACTCCAGCTGAACAAATCACTAGTGCTAAACTAGCCACGATACATCATCAAATGGTGTACCGTTTACAGAACCATGCCATGGATTTACCAAACCCAAATTACTCCTCTGATACAGTCATGATCACTACTAAAAAAATGCCCTTTAGTGATACTAAAATAATGTCACTAATTACTTTTAGTGACACTTAGTAATAGTGTCAGTGATCTGGCAGTCAGAAAAATAGAGACACTTAAATGTGGTGTCAGGGATTACTATTACTATAGTATTACAGATTTTATGACACTATAGTGATTGAAGTTACTAATAATTATTATGTGTCAAAAGTTCGTATCACTATAGTATTACTAATATTGTGACACTCTTGTAACAATATTTACAAATAATTATTACATGTCAATAGAATATAAATAGTAATATTTTCGTGTCAATAATTACTATACTTATAGTATCACGAGTTAGTAATATCAATAAAACAATCACCCCAATGAAACTGATACTTTATGATACATTTTTAGTATCAATGACTTTTATTAGTTATCATTGTCATTTTAAGTTTTGTCAATCTAATGATATTATTTAAAAAAGAATATTAAAAGTAGGCTAAACTGCTAAAATGAACAATTACATATAAATTTTTAACAAATTTTAAATAAGTCTGAATCAAACATTAATACAAATATAATAGTAAAAAAATATCAAATATAATTTAAAATCAACATAGTGATAATTTGGAGAAATCAAAACAAATATTTCAAATATAATTTGAAATCAACATAATGACATTGAATTGCAATCATTAAGTTATCTCACAAACATCTACTCCCCGACCTTTGCCTTTCCCTTCACCTTCCTTACCTACAAGTGCATCATATAGATTTAATTAGCTAGCATGCTATACAAATCAATTCTCATATATTCACAAGAAAAAAAAAAGTATACTGGACAAATCAAACTAAATAAATATAATAACGATAAGAAAAATGATATTTATTCACGAAGGGACCAAATGGTAAGTTGGCAAGCTAATGATGGGATAAAGAGTGCTGTTATTAGCTTACTGAGCAGTGGACTTTCTGGTTATGCTTTTAACCATGGTGATATTGAAGGTTACTGTGCAGTAAACTTACCTCTAATCAAATACAAAAGAAGTGAGGAGTTGCTGTTGCGATGGATTGAGCTAAATGCTTTCACCACAGTTTTCCGGACCCATGAAGTTAAAAATTTCTTTCTAGAAATTCTTATACCTACATTAACATTGACATTATCATTATCAGCATCTTTTGTGAGTGAAAAGCAAATGAGTTATTACACTCAGCTAACCCATTTACATGCAGGGCAACAATACCATCCTTCAAATGCCAATTCTACTCAAACCAATAAACATTATACCATTTTGCACGATTTGCTAAAGTATATAGAGCATGGAAATTCTACAGAATAGAACTTGTAAAGGCGATACATCCATTCAGTTCAACCTAACATCTTCGAGTGCAAAATCTAACAAATCTCTTTCTCGCTTTGTAATAGGAAGTCTGCTCAAAAGGTCCGACATGGTGCGGAGATTCGATTACCAGCAGCTTTTGGTGGGCACCGAGATCTTAGTTGTGCCAATCCTTTACAAAGGAAAGAAGAAAGTCGAGTTTATTTTCCGATTGGGAAACCAAGACTTGGCAACATATTTGGACAGGAAAGAAATTTACTGAGGCAAGGTTCGAAGCTTAGGTGGACGCTCTAATTGGCTATCCTGCTGTATTTGTTAAGGTCGATTCCATTGTTGGAGAAACTTTTAGGCGGAACTTAGCAAATTCGGACATTTTTAACAAAGCATGACAAAAGGAGGGCTGGTTTCTTAGTTCCGTTTCAATAAATAGTCCGATTTACGCAACAACATTTAACTTAAATAGTAATAAACACTTCCTATGTTTTAGAAAAAGTATATATTCTAGTCCATGATCAAGTAGTAGTTACTCTCATTTTGGCTACCTAATTAATCATTGGTACTCATTTTAACATTCTCCTCTTACTAATTGCTCAACATGCTAATTGATAGCTCATTCTTCACAACACAATAATCTTGGACCATTAAGCAATGGACATTTAACTTGCTAGAAGCAGCTAGAACACATCTCTATAGGAGATATTGACTTTGAACTATACTAGAAGGGAATTAATTTGAACCAGATTCCGAAAAGTGCACCCACATATGATCTAGACTTAAATCAATATTAACAATTTAAGAGAGATTGAAAACTAATAGAATATGAACAACATAAATATGCAACATTTTTCTTCCAAACATCACCTTTGCACTCACCTCTCACTCCTGTGAGTATTATCCAAAGGCAAGAATCCAACACGCCGTCAGAAGAACTTGCAGCGCCAACTTCGAATAATTCTCTTGTTTGCACCAGCAGATAACACAATCTTCTTCTGCTGCATCCCAACGAACTCCATAACAATTGAAGAATGCAAATTCACGTGAAGTGCTTTTGGCTTCCACGAGTCCTCAACATCTCTCTCACTCCAAAGTACAACAAGCATGATCGCTACCACCAGGTGACAAAGAGGGATTTTCCTAGGGCAAGAAAATAATGTCTGTTGATAATACCCTTAACATGAGGCTTATCATCTAGGAAAGTTACACGAGCTCTCTGTAATGCACAAAAATAAAACAATAATGTTACATCTTAAGGAGAACTTTTAACATCAGAATTATATGTTCATGAAGTTCTAACTAAACATGGGGGCCACACAATCTCCACTTCTTTACGAATATATGCTATGGAAACCGACATGCAAGATTTCGATAGCGATAATATATTTATTGGATACACATTAACGATGAGCCCTTACTCCTTGAGTTTTATTAAGATTTAGGACTGATATCTGAGAATCACCACTATCAGGAGTGTAGTCTTCTTTTGCTGCTTCATCTCCCCATCCTTTGTAGTCTTTTCTTTTTGGTTCATCTCCCTACCCTTTTTAGTCTTCTTTTTTTTGTTCATCCATCCATCCACTACAGCTTGCCTCTGTACATGCAGCAGCTCCCCAACCACTGTGAGTCTCAACACTTGCAGAATTTCCCCAAAGATATATTCAATAAAAATTTGCAATATGCAAACTAGGCAATAAGTACATATCATCAAGTACAACTATTATCTATATGCAATCGCCTCTGCACTGAGAAGTTCCTCCGCATGCATTATATAACCATCGAAGTCGTTGTTTGTCACCCTCATCGCGATGCAAACTTATATTGAATTTACAGTAAGCGGATACAAGATCAAAGAGAAGATCCGAGAAAGTGAGGGTAATGAATTTTTAATATCGAGGTAAAGACCACTATCAAAAACAAAAGAAAATGAAGAAGGATATGTGACACCTTATCCAATTTGTATGACTAAATCACTCATGCCCAAACTCCTCGGTTGCCTTATCAATTTACTGAATAGGCTCTCGATGGAATTTGTTGCTCACTTTGTTGATATATTTTTGGTAAGAACTTGATCAATTAATATGAACTTACTTGCGATCGGTCATATATAGTGAGTGAAGGATCAGGTTGATGAAAATTGGGTTCATCAATTTTGGCCTTCCAAAGGGCAATGACTGCATGAGGCTGGACATCTTGTTTACAATATTTGGCAGATCAATAAATAATACCAATAGATATTAAAAATAACAAAGTAAAGGAATCAGTTAAGCTTTCATCGCTGCTTCCAACTTTACTGACTTGGTCTACTGACTTGGCATTATCCACACGTGATTTAATGACAAACTTGCCTTACTTCTTCACTTCAACATAATGAGCTATTTTCATAGGATTAAACTAAACCAATCAAAATTACCTTATGATTCACACAGAAACAACATAGACATGGTGATTTATTGAAATTAAAATCATAAAAAATAAACCACAGGTTCAATTACCATGAATTTTTTCAGATTTGAAATAGACATATTGAAGTTTAATATATCAAAATTTCAACTTATTTCGACACTATTAAACCATTTGTTGATAACAGCAAACATGGTATATATAGAGTTTCTGATAACTTCGGATAGCAGTTGACCAATTTGATGAATTCATTAAAAATCAATTATTAGTTCCAAAATCAGACTTAGAATATGCATATTCAGCTTTTATTACTCAAAATTTAAAGTCAATCAAGAATAGTTTAGCCACATTTTTAATCAATAAAACTTACTATAATAGTCCAAAAATCCTCAAATTTTTTGCAGAATCCATAAACCATTTATCATCTTTTCACTTCAATAATCAATTTTCCAACAACTAAAACATCACCAAATCACATGTTTAAAGCCAAACTAGACATGTAAAAAAACAACAACCTTGCTTTTCAGTTTTGAAATAACAAAACATCAATTGCCCAAAAGTTACCTACCGGTATCAAAAGCTTTGACTTCGTAGACTCTTAAAGCCTTCTACCACCTTCTCAAGTATTAGCCTCAGCCTTCGAATGACCGAATTTAGGCCTAGTATTAATAATACTATTACGACATAAATTATGAATGGGGAATCTTAAACAATGGTCGAAAGCCCGATCCATCCAGCAATATCACGTAAGTGAAGAAGGGCAATGCCACTCCTCGCACTGACGACGCCCTTTTTTTAAATTTGAGAGATCTTGGTATAAGTCTTGGTTCAAATCTTCATTGTCCTCGTCATCACCGTTATTCGAGTTGTAATTGACTTTCACTGAAATTTAGCATGCTGGATCTCGGTATGGTACCTTTTGCGGAGTTGATCCATCTTGTGATGGCACTGAACAGAGTCGACCCACCTCATCATAGGACCAGCAAGGCAGCATGAGTTGGCTATGGTTGGCAGAGGGATGTGTGTATAAGAGGAGGAGGGAGAGTTATAGGTGGTGCTGGTAGGATTTCTTGAAGGATCGGATCTTGAGGCATGGGACGAGATAAAACACAGACCGGCGAGAGAGAGAGAAACGCAGGCCCGTACTGACAGAAGTTAACAATAGCAGCATTGAGGGAGTATCTTGCTTCGATTTCTTAAAGCCGCCATTACCATTCGAGGCACCTTCATGCGAGAGAAAGGACTGGTGATGAGAGAGAGAGCTTGGCGGCCGTGCGTGGGATAGGTTTTAACTTTGACAAAAAGTTTTCTATTTTAAGTTTCATATACTTAACTTACTTTAATTTTTAATTGTTATATACTATTTAATGTAACTTAAAAGATTAAAATGAAAATTTTGGCCCAGTGGTTTAATGTTTAAAATTAAACAATTTATGCTTTAGAGTTCTTGGTTCGATTCGTCATAGGTACAAAATTAAAATTTTATTTTTTAACTACTAATACCTTAGTGTCACAAATTTCTATTGTTTAATTTATTGACACACTAGTATTAGTAATTTATGATACTTATTTGTTAAAAGCGAAAAATGGTACATATGTATATAATTACTGACACTTTTTATAAAGTGTCAGTAAACTAAGTGTCAATAATGACCATTTTTCTAGTAGTGAATCTTGGCTGATTCAGAAACCTCACTAACCATTTTCCAAATCCCAAAACAAATTACCAAAGCTGAACTCACAAAGCTCATGCCACATGAGTGGATAAACAATTATGAGCTTTTCCACCAAAATTCCTAGCCAATCCAGACTTCTGATGCACTATTCCAGAAACGATCTGACGGTACAGTCAGTATGCGTTTCCTAATAGGATAATCGTTAGGAACCAAATCTAGTATAGAGAAGAGTCTTCATAGTCATGGAACCCTCTTCATCTACTCCAAGTTCTTCGTCTCAACCTTTAGCTCCTATTTCTCTATCTTCTACTATGGCCCGTCTTAAATCCTATACCAAACACTTGTATTCTAAAATAGAAAACTTAATAGAATATTCGTATATTCCAGAGTCTGCTCAAATAGCTGAATCCAGTTTTCCTCTTGTCAGTCCTTATAAATTATATAAGAAAAAGTTCTCTGTCAGTATCAAAACTCTTCTTAGACGTGATCGACCGAATCCTAAAGAATATGTCCAGTCTTCTTCTCTAGATCAAGTTTATCATATGCGTACGAAGCATATCGACGTACGATTTCACTTTGTGCGGGAAATTATTGATGAGGGGAAGATTCTTCTTTAGAAAATCAAGACTGCAGAGAATCACGCAGATATGTTGACCAAGTTGGTGACAACAATCAAGTTTGAGCATTGTCTAAACTTGGTCAATATCCTGAAAGTTTAAAACAGTGAGAAAGGTGGAGATTAGAGGATCATTTAATATATAAGGGAGTTCAGTAATATTTTGAAATACGGTTGGCTTGATCCAAAATTTTGGGTATGTAGGCAGTCACAGAGATGCAGCCACTTTGGAAATAATGGTTCGTTAGTAGTCGGCTCAAATTTAGATAAATCTTCACTTAGGTGGAGAATTGTTGAAAAAATCAAATGAAAGTGCATGTTCAAAGTTTGGCCAAAATTGTTCAAAGTTTGACTAAAAATTAGGTAATCACCAAACAAACTTTGACAATTTTAAAGGTTTGGTGAAATAGTGCTACCATGCATTCCTATAAATGGTTATTGTTCTTCATTTGTTAAGGCATCCCACAATTGAGAGCAATTGCAAGTGAAGCAATTGAGAGAGTTGAGAGAGAGCTTCCACTTGAGTGCTAGGAGAATTTATTTGGGTGTATTGGGGAATTGGGTTTTGTGAGTTTTTTTCCAATTTGTAAGTTATCACTTGTTAATAAAATTATCTTCCAGTTTTTGCCCTTGGATGTAGGCTTTACGCTGAACCACGTAAATTATTGCGTCAATTTTCCTTGAAATTGTTTACACAATATTTAAGTTTCTCCAGCAGTCACAATTATCATAAATTGGTAATCTACTTAACCCACGCTTCCGCACAACAGTTGGCATCAATTGTGTATGCACGCTTCCGCACAACAGTTGGCATCAATTGTGTATGTGTCAGAAAACGTTCATGAGCCACTTAGAGGCTTGAGGGTTGAAACTTGATAAAATAAAGGCAACAACTCTCATTATCGCTCATATTCGTCACTTGCAACTAAATAGTAAAATTTTGATTAAATAATAGTCTCGCAACATGAAAATTTCATTAGTTTAATGAATATTAATTAATCAATAAATCAATAAAGAAAATTATTTATTTTTGGTTATAGAAAATAGTTAGCTTGATTTAGTATTTATTATGTTTTATTAAAATAGTAATCATTTGCCTTACATTGGTAGTAATAAGATTATTGTAGAATTTTTTGTTTTCTTTGATAAAGATGACATATGGAGCCTATCTTGCGTAAAGAAAAATCAAAGTGATACTGACATTGAATAACTTATTTTGTAAAACGACAATCTCAAGAGAAAGTAAATAATGTCAAGGAGATATTTTATAATAGCCACACGTACATCATATGGTTTTAGGCTTTTAGCTTCAAATTTCAGTAATTATTAATTTATACAGTAAATAGGCCTATAGGAAATTTTGATTTGCTAAAAATTTAAAGAGAAATAACAACTACATCCCCAAGGTTTAGGTAAATGATCATGCATACTATCAAATTTTCAATTAAGAACACTAAGACCCTACCATAATACTCTTCAAATGTAGAAATTAAATAATTAAATTTGAAATTTTTAATAATTGCAAATATAATAAAAATAACTGTACAGTGAAAATTTTTAAATAGTTTTTTAACTTTTAAAATATAAATTGTTACATTTATTTCATTAAAATATTTGTGTTTATTATAAAAATTAATAAATCTTCGGTTAAATAGATTTTACCATTAATAAAATATATCTGATGTATTGATAATATTAAATTTTTTATAAAATATTCAAAATATTTCAAATTTTATATATTTATTTTAATATTATGTACCTATTTATTATAAAATTTAATTTAATTTAATAAAATATTGAAATTATTCCAAAATATATATTATCATATTTATTTTAAAATTATTTTTATTTAATAAAATCAAAGGGTATTATGGTTTAAAAAAAAAAGGTCTTGATGTCCCTTATTAAAAAACTTGGGAGTTTCCATGATGATTTTCCCAAACCTTGGGCGTGTTGCTATCTTTTCCCAAAAATTTATTATCTTGTAAGTTTTTCAAATTATTAATTATTAACATTGGCTGCAAGTTGAGATTGAAAAACTGCTATTTAGTCAAGTCTATCAATTTTATCGAGTACATTTTTTATCCAATCCATAGGAAAAAAGAACTCACAAGTCTCTTATGATACACCAGATCCAGGTTGGTTATTAATATAAAGAGTAGATCCGTCATTTCTTGTGGCATATTCCATTTGGTATAAATCTTCACCTTAAAATTATCCTATATATATATTATTCAAAAATTTGTTACAATCTTTGTACATCTTACTATCTGGAGTTTAGTGAGAGTCTAAATCCATACATTATTAATATAACTCAAAGATCTGTTGAACATTAATTCAAAAATCGATTCCTGCTATTAATATATAGAGATATATACCTATTCCAATCCAAATTTTTAGGAGAAAGAATGAAATATGCTTTGTAAGAGCTTGAACTCACACCCTTAAATTGAGTTTGATTGTGAAATATTATTGGATTACAATCCCAGTAGCCGTAGATCCTGGGTTTTGATTTTTCTTTTTCTCCAAACGAAAATTAAAGACTTTGATAAGAAGCTACGCAGGTCTAGTCGTGTAGCCAAACCCAACAGCAAGTACATGGAATATGCATGGGCACGTCACTAGCCATGCAACGTTTGAGAGCTGACTTCTTCAAATTAGCCGTTGCTTATTTGGTGGAGATCTTTCATGCAATTTTGTTATATATTTCAGAATAATAGTCAGGTTGTTGAGATGTTGTTAACAACTTGATTTAGCTAGCTTTGTTCAAGCCTTGTTTCACGGCTACAATAGCAAGAAAATTAGTTTGTATAAATAAGTTCTTTTATTCAATAAAGAGAGGAGATTCTTAATTCAAAGCCAAACTTGTGGTAGTTCTCACCCAAAGAAGAACAAACAATTTATTTGTCAATTTGCTAGCTTTGATCGGGACCGCTATTAGTGGTATCGAGCCAGAGTTAGGATGGCAACCAACAAAGAGCGTATCGAGCGAGTAGAAGCGAAGTCGGGAAATATAAAACAAGATGCAACAGATGGAAGTGGGGATCAATGACAAATTGGCACTCATTGAGGCAACATTAAGCAAGCTATCATTACGGGCCGCATGATTCCAGCCATGAATGGCCCAAGAGAATGAGCCAAGATGTGCTAGCTTGGCCCGATTCTAGAACATTCTAGCAAACTCTAGCACTTTTGTACATAGCCTAGATTTGTGACACTTGTACGGTCTAGGTTTAGACACATGTACATAGAATTCTCTAGAACTAGCTAAGCTTTGCTATAAATAGAGATGAGCTCTAAGCATTGTAATCATCCAAGCATCCAAGCAAAGCATCAAACACTTGTAAGCTCTCTTGTAAGTTTCTCTTGAGTAATACAATTTCCGCATTTGGCTACATTGCTCGCTAGCTTCTCCTTCTCTTTAGCATTTCGGGAACCTCTTGGCTTAGCTATCGAGAAGCGCAAAGGCTTACTTAGCAACATCCCGACAAGGTTGTCTATGTCGCGACGGGTTTGCTGCAAGAAAACACCCATCCCGTGACAAGTGGTATCGTAGCTACGGTTTGCACACACGCATTCTAGCAATGGCCAACCTTCCAACCTCAAGCTTGACGCAAGAAGCTGCTCATGGTGTGGAGATCATCCCGAACTAAGCCGGGCCGCTGACGACACTCGCAGGCAGTGCCAAGACTCGAGGCAAGTCGAAGGTCGCGATCCGTCGATGCCTTGGAGCCACGATCACTACGCTTGGAAACAACAATGTCCGCTACTCGAGACACCCCGAAACATTGGAGGAAAGGGTTGACGGCCTCGAGGGCGAATATGCCGACTTCACAGTGGCATCGAAGACCCTCATGCAAGAGCAAGCCAACACCCTCCGAGGGGAATTTCAAGCATTCCATGAGGAGTTGATGAAACTCCGCAGCTTCGTACAAGACGAGCTGCGCGCTGTCCGCACGGAAGTGGAAGAAGTACCGCTAGATCGGGCATGGCACAAGCGCACACTTTCCTCTAGCCCGGCTTCTACAAGCACAAGTGATGCGCGACGCATTGACGTGCCAAAGCCCGACACATACGATGGCACACGGAATGCAACCATCGTGGACAACTTCCTATTCGGGCTGGATCAATACTTCGATGCCATGGGTGTGAGAGATGAGGCATCAAAGGTGGGCACTGCACCCACGTTCCTTAGAGGCGCTGCACAACTATGGTGGCGTCGCAAGCATGGCGAAATGGGCAAAGGCATCTGCGCCATCAACACATGGGCAGACTTCAAGCAAGAACTCCGAAAGCATTTTGCCCCAAGCAATGCCGAAAGAGAGGCGAGAACACGCCTACGTCGCCTCAAGCAAACGGGTAGCGTCCACGACTACGTCAACGAGTTCACTACCCTCATGCTCGAGATCAGCGACATGTCCGAAAAGGATTCGCTCTTCTACTTTGAAGATGGCCTCAAGGATTGGGCCAAGACGGAGCTCGACCGGCGTGGCGCCCAAACACTTGACGACGCTTATTGCCACCGCGGAGTCGCTGCACGAGTACTCCACCCAATCCAAGGAGAGAAAGCCTAGCCAAGGCAAAAGTGGGGAGAGAGTCGCAAGGACAAGGGCCGTAATCGCAAGGATTGGGGCAGAAAAGCCTCCAAGCGGCAAGAACGGGCAAGCAAAATCTGAAGGCAAGAAGGAAGCGCTAAAGCCTCGCAGCCCATGCTTCATTTGCAACGGGCCTCATTGGGTTCGCGACCGTCCGGAGAAGAAGTCGCTGAATGCCCTCGCTGCCCAGCTCAAGGGCAACCCTCATCATCATCGGATGAACCCCAACCCAAAGCATGGGTTCGATCCAAAGACTTGGCGCACTCGACAGCCCTCAATCAGCACTCAAGAAAGGGCTAATGTATGTAAGCGCACAGATAAACGGCCACACCGCTCGCAGGCTGCTGGATACGGAGCCACACACAACTTCGTGATCCGAGGATGAGGCCAAGCGCCTAGGCCTTAGAACTACAAGGCAAGGAGGCACAATGAAGGCAGTGAACTCACCCGCTAAGCCCATCATGGGCACCGCACATGGAGTTAACGTAGCACTTGGCACATGGAGTGGAAAGCTCAATTTCTCTATCGTGCCCATGGACGACTTCAAGATGGTCCTTGGCATGGAGTTCTTCGATCAAGTCCATGCCTTCCCTCTTCCAGCCACGAACTCCCTAAGCATCCTCGACGGGAGTAAGGCATGCATGGTTTCTACGGAGCGAGGAAAGTCCGAGGAGAAGACACTCTCCGCCATGCAATTCAAGAAGGGTTTCAAGAAGGACCCAAGCTTCTTGGTCTCCATCCGGGAGCTTAACGAGGGAGAAGATTCAGCAAGTGCTCCAAGCCAAGTCCCTCCATCCATACAATCCGTCCTCGAGGAGTTCAAGGACGTGATGCCTCCGCAGCTTCCGAAGAAGCTTCCACCTAGACGAGAGGTGGATCACCAAATAGAGTTGGAGCAAGGTTCAAAGCCTCCAGCCTTGGCGCCCCACTGCATGGCGCCACCCAAGCCTGAAGAAATGCGGAAACCATTCACCGGTTTACTAGACGCCGCCGGATCGCCTGCTCAAGGCTTCTCTCGATGCACCCGTCCTTTCCCAAGAGAAAAGGGATGGATTGTTACCACCGTGCATCGAACCCGCAATTGCTCATCAGCGAGATTGGGCGAAGTTGCTAGATGTCGCCCAATTTTCTTATAATCTCCAACGGAGCGAGGCTACCAAGCAAGAGTCCTTTCGAGATCATCATGGGATTCCAGCCCATGACCCCCAACGCCATAGCCTCGACATATGGAGGGAAAAGCCCCGCAGACACAAGCTCGCCCGCGAATGGCATGAAGAAGCTGGACATCACGCGAGCATACCTCGACAAAGCCGCGAGGAAAATGAAGAAGTGGGCTGATGCAAGGAGACGGCACGTCGAGTACAAGGAAGGTGATCGAAGTTATGATCAAGCTCCCGCCCCAACAGTTCAAGACACTTCGCAAAGTCCACAAGGGTTAGTGAGACGCCACGAAGGACCCTTCCGCATCATCCGACGTGTAGGCAACGCCTCGTATCAACTAGAGCTTCCACCAAGGCTCAAGATTCATTCGGTCTTCCACGTGAGTCTTCTCAAGCCATATCACGAAGACGTGGAAGAACCAAGTCGCGGAGAATCAAGGCGTGCCCCAACAGCTGTTGTCACCGCTGCTCGACAAAGATGTGGACTACATCCTTGCTGATCGCATCATTCAAGGAGGGCGTGCCACCATACTACGAGTACTTGGTGAAGTGGAAGAACCTCCCGAGAGCGAAGCCACTTGGGAACGAGAAGATGAGTTGTGGCAGTTCATGGAACACATCCAAAGATACAAGCACGAGGACGCGACGAGGACGCCATGCGAGCTTAAGTGGGAGGATGTTACGGGCCGCATGATTCCAGCCCGCAATGGCCCAAGAGAATGAGCCAAGATGTGCTAGCTTGGCCCGATTCTAGAACATTCTAGCAAACTCTAGCACTTTTGTACATAGCCTAGATTTGTGACACTTGTACTGGCCTAGGTTTAGACACATGTACATAGAATTCTCTAGAACTAGCTAAGCTTTGCTATAAATAGAGATGAGCTCTAAGCATTGTAATCATCCAAGCATCCAAGCAAAGCATCAAACACTTGTAAGCTCTCTTGTAAGTTTCTCTTGAGTAATACAATTCCGTGATTTGGCTACATTGCTCGCTAGCTTCTCCTTCTCTTTAGCATTTCGGGAACCTCTTGGCTTAGCTATCGAGAAGCGCAAAGGCTTACTTAGCAACATCCCGACAAGGTTGTCTAAGTGTCAGCACGGGTTTGTCGCAAGAAACACCCATCCCGTGACATTACGGACTCAATCAACACTTCAAGAGAGTCACCAAGTAACAACAACAATACTGCATCTTCACGACCTAGCCGAGAGGTCAGTACAAGAGGGCCTCAACAATTCCAATCTAAGATAGCAAAACTAGAATTCCTCGCTATTCCGGTGACGACCCCACCGAATGGCTCAATCGTGCTAGTCAATTCTTCAAATACCAGGAATCAACCGACGATCAGAAAGTGGTTCTAGCGTCATTCCACTTGGAGGGGGAAGCAAATCAGTGGTGGCAATGGCTTCGAAGATCTTATCAAGATGAAGGCAAAGTCGTGACTTGGGAGGTGTTTGTAGAGGAATTATGGGCAAGGTTTGGACCAACGGACTGTGAGGACTTCGACGAGGCTCTCTCACGTGTCAAACAAACTGGTACTCTCCGTGACTATCAAAAGGAATTTGAACGACTCGGAAACCATGTTCAAGGCTGGACGCAGAAGGCACTTGTGGGCACATTCAGAGTCACTGTTGGCACATTCATGGAGGGCTAAACCAGAGATATCTGAAGAAATTCGGCTGTTTCGACCGAAGACTCTTAAGGAAGCAATCAGCCTAGCCAGAATGAGAGATGAGCAACTAACCCGACAACGGAGACTGCTGAGATCACCAATCTCCAATCGTTCACCAACAGCACAAGTCACCAACCAACGTGCCTCACTAACAACACCCTTCAAGAGACTTTCTTGGGAAGAGTTACAAAAACGCAGGTCACAAGGATTATGTTTTAACTGCAATGAAAAATTCTCTGCAGGTCATAAGTGCACAAAGGCACAATTGTTAATCTTAGAAGCTGATGATAACCAAGAGTCCACAGAAACAATGCAACAGGAGTATGAGACAGAAGAGCACGACAAACCTAAAATAACACTCTATGCTTTGACGGGCTGGGCTGCTCCTCGAGACCATGCGGGTGAAAGCTAAGATTGGGCCACAGGAGATTATTGTACTTGGTAGATAGCGGCTCAACGCACAATTTTATCAACTCGCGTTTGGCTAATATGCTTCAGCTCTCGAGTTCAACCGACATCAGCGTTTCCAGTAAAAGTGGCCAATGGAGAGAAAGTTATTTGCCAGGGAAAACATGACAAGGTACATGTTTTAATTCAGGGCATCCCTTTTGAACTCACTCTCTACTCATTGCCAATTACAGGACTCGACATAGTGCTTGGTGTCCAATGGCTTGAAAGCTTAGGGTCGGTGGTCCGCAATTGGAAACGAGTTAACAATGGACTTCCATTGGGATAATGCTAAGCGGCGGTTGCAAGGATTGGATCCACAGACAATTCAAGCTACAACGATATCTGAAGTCACCAAAGATATGAAACAAGGGCACAATGTATTTGTTATATGTCTCTCTTTAAAGACCGAGGAGTCATTTGCAGTAGCACTAGCCAGCATGAAGAGTTTGCTCGAAGAATATTCTGAGCTGTTCATGGAACCCAAACAACTTCCACCAGCACGGGAAATCAACCACCGAATCACTCTTAAGGAAGGAACGGAACCAATCAATGTGAGACCTTACCGAGTACGCTTATTTCCAAAAGCAGAGATTGAGAAACAAGTGAATGAAATGCTGTCTTCTGGACTTATTCGACCAAGCACCAGCCCTTTTCATCACCAGTACTCCTAGTCAAGAAAAAAGATGGCAGCTGGAGGTTTTGTACTGACTATAGAGCACTCAATAGGGTTACAGTAAAAGATAGATTTCCAATACCAACAATAGAAGACATGTTAGATGAATTGCATGGCGCATCATATTTCACCAAACTGGACCTTAGAGCCGGCTACCATCAGGTACGGATAAACTCCTCAGATATACATAAGACGGCTTTTCGTACACATAATGGCCATTATGAATATCTGGTGATGCCGTTCGGCTTATGCAACGCTCCCTCTACTTTTCAAGCAATTATGAATGCTATTTTTCAGCCTCATCTTCGAAAATTTATATTGGTATTTTTTGACGACATCTTGATTTATAGTCCCACGTGGGAATGTCATCTGAAACATGTTAGACAGGCCTTGGAAATTCTTAAACAACAGCAATTTTTTGTAAAGGCTAGCAAGTGCAATTTTGGCCAGCAAGAACTAGAATATTTGGGGCACATCGTCACTTGCCATGGTGTGAAGGTGGATGAACGAAAAATTGCAGCAATGGTGTCATGGCCAACGCCTCGGAATATTACCGAGCTAAGGGGATTTTTGGGCCTAACCGGGTATTATCGCAAGTTCGTTCGTGGGTATGGCCTGTTAGCCAAGCCCCTGACCAATCTGCTTAAGAAAGGTCAATTCGAGTGGAATACTGAAGCAGCAGCAGCATTTGAGCAAGCTGAAATTCGCTATGACTCAAACTCCAGTACTTTCTATGCCTAATTTTAACGATGTTTTTGTTATTGAAACCGATGCGTCAGGTGATGGTATAGGAGCAATACTACAGCAAAACAACAAGCCAATCGCTTACATGAGTCGAGCATTGGGTGTAACAAAAAGACTTGGTCGACATATGCGAAAGAGATGTTGGCGAGTAGTAGAGGCAGTGCGATTATGGAGGCCTTATTTATTGGGGCAACGATTTGTGATACAAACAGATCAGAAAAGCTTGAAATATCTCTTGGAGCAGAAGATAGCAACTCCCGATCAACAGCAATGGATGGTCAAACTCATGGGTTACGATTACGAAATCCGATCATCGTCCGAGCAAGGAAAATGCTGCTGCTGATGCACTCTCTAGAAGAACTGACAGCCCAACTCTTAATCATCTCTTTGTTCCGCATGTGTCACTATGGGGAGAAATTAAAAAGGCTATGCATGAAGATGACTATTTAAAGAAGATTGCGCAGCAAGCTGAGACTCAACCTGATGGCCCTTACACAATGAAGAACGAACTCTTATTTTTCAAAGGTAAGGTAGTAGTTCCGCGGAAGATGCGTGACTTATTATTATTTGAGGCCCACAATACGAAGATAGGAGGGCATTCTGGAGTCCTTCGCACTTACAAACGCCTGGCGCAGCAATTTTATTGGCCCTCGATGTTCCAATCCGTTCAAGATTATGTAAGTAAGTGCGTTATTTGCCAAAAGACTAAGAGTGAAACGCTGCAACCAGCGAGGGCTTCTTCAACCACTGCCTGTTCCTTGCCAAGTGTGGGAGGATATTTCTTTAGATTTTATTGAAGGGCTGCCTAATTCACAGGGAAGAGACACAATATTTGTGATAGTCGACAGGCTCAGCAAATACGCACACTTCCTTTCCTTATCCCACCCATTAACTGCGAAGTCTGTTGCTGAAAAATTTATTGAAGGAGTGGTAAAACTCCACGGCATGCCCAGGAGTATTGTAAGTGATCGGGATCCATTATTTATTAGCAAATTTTGGAATGAATTTTTTACACTGTCACGCACACAATTAAAAATGAGTTCAGCCTATCATCCGCAAACGGACGGCCAAACTGAAGTTGTTAACAGATGTTTGGAGCAATATTTAAGCTGCTTTGTGCACCAGTGGCCGCGCAAGTGGAACATGTATCTACCGTGGGCCGAGTTTTGGTACAATACCACGTTTCATGTATCCACTGGAATGACCCCTTTTCAAGCTCTCTATGGCCGGCTTCCTCCTTCTGTTCCTATATATTCGATCGGGTCTTCTCCGGTTCACGAAGTCGATCAAGCCTTACAAACCAGAGATGAGTTATTGCGGCAACTAAAATCTAGCTTGGCTGCAGCAGCCAATCGGATGAAACAAACGGCAGACAAGAAAAGATGGGATGTTGAATTCAAAGAAGGAGACATGGTGTATTTGCGCTTGCATCCGTACAGGCAATCCTCAGTTTTCAAACGTGCACATCAAAAATTAAGTAGCAGGTATTTTGGACCATATCAAATAATTCAAAAGGTGGGACATGTCGCTTATAAGCTCCAGTTACCAGAGGGTGCCAAGGTCCATTCTACATTTCATGTTTCATTACTAAAGAAAGCAGTGGGAGATTCGACAGTGAGCAGCATAGAGTTACCTCCCATAGATGATGAAGGTGTACTAGTTTTGGAGCCTAAATCAGTTCTGGACACTAGGTGGCTTAAGAGAGGTGATAATGTTATTGAGCAAAGTCTGATTCAGTGGAGCAAACTACCCATGGAAGAAGCCACTTGGGAAGATACTGCCGTCATTAAGCAGCGGTTTCCTTCGCTAACCCTTGAGGACAAGGGTCCTCTTCCATGGGGGAGTAATGATAAGAAGCTACGCAGGTCTAGTCGTGTAGCCAAACCCAACAGCAAGTACATGGAATATGCATGGGCACGTCACTAGCCATGCAACGTTTGAGAGCTGACTTCTTCAAATTAGCCGTTGCTTATTTGGTGGAGATCTTTCATGCAATTTTGTTATATATTTCAGAATAATAGTCAGGTTATTGAGATGTTGTTAACAACTTGATTTAGCTAGCTTTGTTCAAGCCTTGTTTCACGGCTACTATAGCAAGAAAATTAGTTTGTATAAATAAGTTCTTTTATTCAATAAAGAGAGAGGAGATTCTTAATTCAAAGCCAAACTTGTGGTAGTTCTCACCCAAAGAAGAACAAACAATTTATTTGTCAATTTGCTAGCTTTGACTAGGACCGCTATTAGACTTTTATCAATATCATTCTTAACCGAAAAGAAAAGCAGGATTTAGGGGTAATTTGCTTATGCTATGCTCATCTAAAAATCTCTCGAATACAACGTAAACATCAGAGCATTGAAGTAATTGCATTTACCTGCCATATTTAGGCCTAACCTCAATTCCTTGGAAAACAATGGTGCCAGGTTTAGATGCAGGTTCTGGTTCGGACAGCCTACAAACTACTGTTCCTTCATCTCCATTTTCAATAAAGAACTCACCTATCTTAATCTCTATCCACCCATTTCCTCTGTCTTGAGATAGTTGAGGATCAAGAAACTCGCGCCTTTTACAATTATCGCTTCCCTCATAATAGACTTCAAAATATATAGGACTACTTTCAAATCCTTCTCTGAATTCCGCAAACTTGAACACAAAGTAAGCTGTATAATTGGTTTTGGTTGAAAAAATTGTTGTACCGAATCTTGCTTCGATTTTTAAATTCGATATAAGCTTTAGTTCAATCACTTCAGGAAACCTAGACCCTGCTGGTGCAGGGATCAATTCGCATTCTCGGGGTGAAATTCCCAACTTTTCATAAATCCATTTTGCACCAGCCATGTAACATTTTTTACCGCTTTCTTGCTCTAGCCCAAAGCTCACGGTATTATTATCGAAGAGTATGGGGTTGTGACACAGATGAAAATAAATATCCTTCTTCTTCTTATCGATCAAAGATGAGTTGGAAATGAATCCTTTGTAATCGGACGGCAGAAATTTCTCCCATACGGAATCCGAATCCGCAGCCGATCTGAAGGCGGGACTCACCAGTGCTAACCTACTTGCATTGCGAGGTGTTGTAAAAGAAATTATGTGCGAAATGCACTTTGCAGGCAGCTGCACAAACGCGAGACAATGTAATTAATTCATCTCAAAATTATCCCAAAGAGCACTACTACAGTGTCTGAAAATTATACCCGACTGTTACCCGAATAGGCAAAATCAAAAATAATTTTGGGGCAAAATAGTTTTTCTATCCCAAACTTTTATCCTAAAAGATGTGACATTCATCAAGTAGATAATGAAAAAATATAACTAATTCTCTCAAGACTTGTAAAAATTTATCAACTACTTTGATGAATCACACATCACATGCCCCATTATTTTGGATTAAAGTTTGGGATGTCTATTGTTATTAATCAATTTGAAAATAAAAAATAGATTTAATCATAGTGGTAAAAAATTTTAAATGACATGTATCATAATATCAATAATAAAAAGATCTCAAATCCTTACATCTTCGAGGTTTTTCTTTTGATATGTAAGAATCAAACCACTGTCACCAATCAGCTCAGAACCTAGAAACCAGAAAGGAGAATGAGAAAAATGAATTAAACAGAAAGGAAAGAAAAAATTGAAAGACAAGGATAAGTTAAAGCAATAATGTTATGCTTACTCACTTCAGCTACTGAATTAGGAAACTTACTGATATGGCATCTTATTTGTCATTTATTGGGTGGATTGTAAAAATAATAGGTTAATAAATGATAATAAAATCAATTAATACTGTACATATAATATTAAATGATTAGTGACATATCAGTAAGTATCCTAATTAAGTATCTAAATTAAGTATAAGGCTCAAGTGGAAAGAGTATATATTGCCTCCTTAGGACCAAGTGCTTGAGTTTGAGCCATATTAGGGAGAATGAAGCAAAATACAGTGATCCACTTTGAAAAAATGCAATCCAAACAAAGCATAGTATTATTGTTTTTACAAACTCTATCAACATCGAAGTGAGATTTTTTTTTTTGTCTACATTTTTGTTCTGTCAAAGTAGCATAACTCTTAATAAAATCAACATAAATATTAGTTTGTTTTTTAATTTTTCATCCTTACCATTTAGTTGCTAGCTACTTTATCCTCAGCGAAACAAAATGTCAACACCTTTACTAGAGAATATAATAAAAATACCAATATATGTAAGATAAATTAAAAATACCTCTTATAAATTTTTTTTTTTAAATGTACCTACATTAAATAATAGAATGAGAAAACATAAGATTAAAAAAGAAAAATATATATATTTTGACCTGGCCAAATGTATTTTTTTCGCACCAGCCTTTGTCGTCCTGGCTTAGTTTTCTGGCTGCAAAAGCTCATCTAAAAAGAAGAAAATAAAAAATAAAAAACGATAGAGTTTGGACTTAATATTTGTTTCATTTCCAATTCTATTTAACGATAGATTTTGCAAAATGATGGGTTTTTTTTTTTTTGTGTCTAATCAGAAAATAAAGTAATTGAAAACTAAATAAATCCTATAATATCGTATGCAAAAGAGGTCAAGTCCCTACATCATTGATCTCAGTATCCACAAGAACCGAATCATGAACATCGTCGACAATCACCTCTGAGCCTACAAACCGAAAAGGAGAATGGGAAAAAACTGATTAAAAACATACCAAGACAAATTTTGGTTAATTACGGTCTTCATGCAAGTCTCGAATCATAAACAGCTATTCAAAATTTAATTAATAATTACTTTAATTAGAAGTTAAAATCGTCAATAGTATTTTACGGGCTTGATTGAGTGATTTTTAAGCAATGTTGTTTGACTGGCTATTTAAGTTCAATTCTGATAGAGATATAGTTTAAAAAACAAATTTTAACTTTATCCACCTTATTTTTTTGAAAAATAAATAAGGGGAATAGGATATTTACATCCCCAAGATTTTGGTAAAGGTCATGCATACTTCTAAGTTTAAAAAAAAAAAAAAAAGAGACACCAAGACTCTTTTTTTACTATAGTATTCTTTGAATATAGTAACTTAAAAGTTAACTTCAACCTTTTAATAAATACAAGTATTAGATAAATAATGTAATCTATCTAGGAGAATAACAATATTAAAATATTTTAACATTTCAATAAATTTAAATATTAAATTATGATATTTATTTTAGAGATTTTAAATCAATATTTGTGTTAATTGCATTTTACAATTAAAAATAATCTCACATACTAATAATGTTAAAATTACTATCTTACACAATATTCAAAATAATTTTAATTTTAATAGATTTATTTTAATATTATGTTCTATTTATTAGAAAATTTATTTTAATATAATTAAATATATCTAATAGATTGCAAAATATTAAAATATTTTTAAATATTGAAATTAACTTAAAATGTACATATTATATACATTTATCTTGATATTATATTTCTATTTATTATAAAATATTGAAGTCAATTTTTTGGGTTAAAAAAGATAAAGAATATTATGGTCCAAAAGGAGAGAAAGTCTACAATAACTCAGAGGTAATACATTCAATTAATACATGCATGACATATGTAATTGAATTTAATGTAACTACCACTTGCATGGTGATATTTCAAAATAAATGCACATATGTCATAGTATCATTTACTTGTTATATAGCTAACATAATACTTCTGATGTATTTTAGAATTTCTCCCAAAAGGAAGTCTTGATGTCACTTTTTGAAAACTTAGGGGTCTTCGTGACCATTTCCTCAAAAGTGTAAATATTATTTTCTCAATAAATAATAATTAAAGAATCAGCAATTGTATTTTGGTCTCTTTCTAAACTCATAACAATTCTCAGTCATTTTTTTTTTCACTCAAAATAGAATTTCTCATCCTAATCCACTAAATAAACATACATAAGAATTTATGTTTTTAAATTTTTTGTCATTATTGAAAAACACTTGGGTGGCATTTGTTTTTTTCTCTGATATTTGAATATTAGACCTTAATTAGTCTAAATTTTGAATAAAACTAAATGTCTGAATCCTGAATGACATATTTATTTTTTTGTTTGAATATCTCATAATAAGTATTAAGTTGTTTCTTTTTTTCAACTAAAAAAATCTGAAATCCATTACTCATTTGTGCCCTTACCAATTTTACATCCTAAATAAATAATAAATATTTCAAGGAACATAAATAAGATAGTATTATATGATAACATAAATCATGTTTAAGTGAATGCAACCCTTTAATATTCTTGACTAGAGCATGTTAATCAATTTATTGTAGTTTATAATGTATTATATGAAAAACATTCCAAAATTTTGTAAAGATAGGTAATGCTAATATGAACAATATAAAAAGATAAAAATAATAATAATATACTACTATATTATCAATTATCACAAGTTTCGGAATGAATAATAATGTTAATTAATAAGTTTTATTCGGGTAATGATGAAAATAATCAATCGGATTAGGTTATTTTTGGAGAATATATTTTCCTCAGGTCATTTAAACTTTTTAAATTAAGAAAAAAAGCTAAAAAAATTTGGTTTAATAGCTGAACAACTTAATGATTGAAAATTTTAATAAGTTAAAAAAACAAATAAATTTAATGACCTGATTCAAATTAAGTCAATTAAATCATTCAATTAAAAAAACAAACGACCCCCTCACAACTATCTTAATTAAGTGTGCACTAAAATAAAATATTGCCAGAACTCTATATACATACAAACTAAAATTAAAATAGTAGACTGTAATCATATAAAATTAAGAATGAGAAAAGAAATGATTAATTAGAAAAGAGAGAACAAAATTTCTATAGAAAAAAAAAAAAAAAAGAAAACAAAAAGAAAGGAATTAAAAAAATTTTAAAAATACCGAATTGACCTGACCAAATATTTCCGTCTCGCTGAAGCCTTTGTCGTCGTTGCCTAATTTCCTGGTTGTTAGAGCTTGTCTAAGTACAAAGGAAAAAAAGAAATGCATGATTTCGGAGCAACGCAGTCTACAGTAGATTCTTTTGCAATTGATGTAAGTTATATTATCATCTAACTTATCAAGCATCTTCTATTCGACTGTTAAATTTATGTTTTTTAGCACTAAAAATGATAGTTATAATAAGGTTTTAAAAAATGATCATGCAACCTCAAATTTTTAAGAAAAGACAATAAAATTTCCTTTCAACCATAATAGCCTTTGAACATAGTAACTAAAAATTATTTTAAAGTCTTTTAATAAATACAAATATAATATAAATAATATAATTTATCTAGTAGACTAATAATATTAAATATTTTTTAATATCTAAAATAATTTTAAATATTTAAATTATTATATTTATTTAATAACATATTTGTATTTATTATAGAGATTTTAAGTAAATCTTTAAGTTAAATAGATTTTCCAATTAGTAAAATTTCTCACGTACTAATAGTATTTAAATTATTATTTTTATATAATATTCAAAATTATTTAAACTATAGTATATTTGTTTGAATATTATGTTTCTATCAATTATAAAATTTTATTTTAATATAATAAAATATGTCTAATAGATTGTAAAATATTAAAATATTTTTTTTAAATATTGAAATTATTTTAAAATACATATACTATTATATTTATTTTAATATTATATTTTTATGGAGTAAAATTTTTTTGGTTTAACAAAAACAAGAGTTTTATTATCAAAAGAAAATACTAAGATCCCTTATATAAAATTTAGGAGTCTATGAGATCATTTTTCCAAAACTTATGAGTGCAGGTGTCTCTTTTCCTATCAAATAATTTAAAATAAAAATAAATTAAATCCTTGGTCTACCTTGTCACCAATCACTTCAGAGCCCTCATTGATTGAATCTCCAACCGTTTCCTACAATAATAAAATAACCACATGTATAAGACAGTAACGAATGTTGCTTTCGATTGATGTCTGCAAATAATTTTGTACTGACCATTTTCTCATCAACAATTTTTTTAACGTTGTCCTTAATCCTGGATCCTGGGTTTGAATTGTTTCCCCTTATCTGGTAAATCATTATAAAAACAAATTTATATTATGAATTATGAAGAGATTTTTTTTTTTTTCAAAGAGAATTTATATTCTGAAATATGAAGAGCACAAATCCCTACATCTATAAGTTTTTTCTGAGTGTCCGCACGAATCGGAACATGAAAACCGCCACCATCATCAGAACCTAGAAACCAGAGAGGAGAATGAGAAAAAAATGATAAATTAAATAGACAAGAATGAAAATACATGAAGACTAGGATAAATATTTTGTTTATATATATCTGAAAACTTGGTCTCCAATGCGAACCTTCTCGGTAACAAAATGCGGATCCAGCTAAATAACAAAAAGGTATATAATGGAAAAAAATAAAATTTTCAATGCATTGGAATTCTTTTTTATTTATAATAGGATTTTTATTTTAGTAAAAGGAGGACATCCTTACCTAATTATTATTATTATTATATGAGGGCGTCATCATTATTTTAATGCGAAAATATTATTATATTATATTATTCAATTTATTATAAAATTATATTATTTAATAGCGTGTTTGCACTGACTCTATTAAATATTATATATAGCTAAATTTGAACGTGAAGATTTTATAAAATTCGAATTTAAAATAATATACATATATGAAAATATAAGATTTATTAGAAAAGAAAAAAAAAAGAACAAAAACAAAGAACACAAATATGTTGACCTGGCCAACTTTTTTCCTTTCGTTGAAGCCTTTGTCGTCCTACATTAGTTTTCTGGCAATAAGAAACTACCTTAGAAGAAGAAAATAGAGAAAAAAATATATATATTTGATAGATTTTGGAGTACTCAACATTTGTTCCTTACCTCACCAATGACCTCATAACCTATAAACCAAAAAGGTGAGTTAGAAAACTGATTAAACAAAAAAGAATCAAAAAATAGAAAGACCAAGACAAGTTTAGTTAACTGTCTTCTTAAGTCTCCGACCAAAATAGTTAATTTAGAATTTTCTTGCTAGTGACATTAATTCATTTAGAATTAACTCACTTATAAATTTTAGTCAACTTATAAGCCCTTCGATATCTCAGCCAGAGTATAACTCATAATTATGATTGGTGCTACCGGCACTAGTCAAAATTTTCTGAAAAGCCCCATTTATCAGTACACCTCACAAATTAATTTACAAATAAATTATTTTAAAAGCTCAAATTAACATTTTTTTTAGTCCCCTATCTCCTTCAAAATTCAAGCTCAGGTGATCAATAAATAAACTACTTAGTAAACCCCCCACCAGGGATTGAGGCAATTTTTGTAACAAAAAGAAAAAAAAATTAATAAAGGAAAATTATCGATGCACTGCCTATATTTTGCCATGTATACATCTAATCACCACAAAATTTTAACATGTTTTCTACTCTATTTTTATTTCTAAACTTGTGTCAATCAATTATACTGACATTAACAAAGTTAGATTCTGTTTAATAATTTAAATAAAATGACCATTTTACCCATAAATGAATTAAAATATTATTTTATCCTACAAAATTTTAAAAAATAAAAAAAATTATAATTTGACAAAATTATTAAATTAATCATGTTCGAATAATCAAAATTTGACACGACACGAACATGGGATGATCCATTTTGCCAACTATACTTGAGGAGTTGGGGCAATTTTTTTTAACAAAAAGAAATAAAATTTATTTGTTTATTAAAAAGTCCTTCCGGGTATATAGATATGCATAAGAATTTGTGACTTTTCCTTATTATTAGAAAGACACTAGCAACTGTCTTAAGTCCTCGTTTAAATAAACTGTCGGCAGCCTCACTAAACAAAAGAATTCTATAAATATAAAAAATAGTGATAATAATAATAATAATAAAATAAAAATTAATCAAATAAAACAACGACAAAAGAAAGTATTAATTAGAAAAGAGAAAACGTAAAAATGAATTCACCTGGCAAACTTTGTCCATTTCGCTGAAGCCTTTGTCTCCTTGGCCTAGTTTTCTCATTGTAAGAGCTTGTCTAAAAACAAAGGAGAAAGAATAAGAAAGAAACTGTATCCAAAAGAAAAAACAAAAAGAAAAAGAAATAAGAAACTATAGGGAATAATTGGGTAATTTTAAAATACAGAGATTAATTAAGTAATTGTCTTAAATTAGAATGACTAAATAAGCGTTTACCGAAATTATATGTGATAAAATCAAGGAGCTAATAAAAGATTAAAAGTTATATACCGGGGGAGGTGATTGTCGGAAAGGTTCTTGAATTTCTTTTGATTCTTCAAGTATCTGATTCATGATTTGCTTAATTAATTTCTCCGTTCTTTACTTCTTCTAGCAATTAATCAATCTTCAGCCTCAAATCTTCTGTTTCCTACAGTGAATTAATTAAATGACATCCATATATAGTGCATATATATAATTGATGGATTAGAATTTTATACTAACCTTATTCTCAATTGTAGCTACAGTGGCTTCTGCCTATCGCGAGCATAAGAATTATAATGAATATTGAAGCGCAAGAGTAATGAAGAAAGCTTGAGAGAATGAACGCGTTTGCTTTCCTTAGTTTGACTTGTCGCTCGGTAATGGAAATGGTCAGTTGGAGTGATCAAATAAATTTATTGCGAAGAATTTTCATTTTTCTTTTTTTTCCCAAAAGAAAGAGAAAGTTGTTGACCCAAAAAATCAGGTTGAATAGTTGCATGCCTACCGAGGCTAGGGTTGAAAGACTAAACCATAAACCTTTAAAAAAAAAAGTGTTTTAAAATTTAAGGACTAAAATGAAAATATTTAAATCTTTATAGCTCATAAGTTTATTTTTAAAACTCTGGAAAAGGTTCTATTTAAAGTAAATTTAAACAATTTGCACAACAATATAATTTTAAAAGATAATTTTAGGCCAAAATTCAATTTCAAAAAAATTAGGAATCAATTCCAAAAACTTAGCAACTAGCCAGATAATTGTTAACAGGTAGCCAAATGCACAACAATTATGGAATATTGATTCTAAAGAGTTAGCAGTTAATCGGCTCTTTCAAAGTAGTTAACCGATTATAAACAACTTTTAAAATACACATTCCATAAACATAACGGTTAACCGATTACCAACAAGTGACTAAATGCTTGTAATGTATTTTCGTTTTTTTAATTCCAGAGAGTTAGCAGCTAGCCGGTTATATGTTAGCGACTAATCAGTTGCGTGAAAATTTTAAAAATACCTCCAGCAGTAACATAAGTTACTAACCGGCTGTATTGTCAAAATGGCTTATAACGGGTAGTTTGACAACTTATTCTATATAAACACAATTCAAACTCATTTTTAAGCACTTTCTCGATTATCATTGAAATTTATCTTGAGAATACAATTACTCTTGAGCTTTCATTTTGCTTATACACATGCATTGAATTATATTTGTGCCATCATTTGTATATCTACTCTATTAGAGATTTTTGTTGTGATATTTGAATTTTTCATTAAGATTATAAAATTGTAAATGTGGAAAATACTTGGGAAATGTGTATGTGAGTATAACACCATTGTAAAGATTTATTGACATCTTAGAAGTCAATTGTAAGAAGTTGAAGCCTTGGGAGGCTTGATAATGAAATCTTCAAGTGTTGTTAGCTTGGAGGCGTGGGCGTAGACGGGGTTTGCCGAACCACGTAAAAGCTCTCGAGTTTGCTTTCTCTTTTCCCTATCCTTTTATTTAGTACTTGCTTGAATTTACTTTAATTAAATTGTATAATTTAATTAATTCAAATTGAATTGTGTCAAAAATTTGTATAGTTTTTAAAATACCTAATTTATCCCCTCTCAAGTTGCACCTTAGAATTTCATATAGTAATAAGATAAAAATAATAAATAAATATCATATGATACAAATAAAATATTACAATAATTATAATTAGAAAAGAACTTATATAATGAAAATTATTTTTAATATTAAGTTACTACTAATCCAAAAATTGACTTTAAGATTTATACTAATTTAGACATAATTAAAAAGGATACTACAAATAAAGTAATATAAAAATTATTATTGTGAATTTTAGGAATAATTATTTTAATATTATTAATATGTCAAATACATTTTATTATTATCAAAAGAGAATGACAAATTAATAATGATAAAATAACATTCAAAATATTATATAAATTTTATCTCATTTTATATTTAATATTATTTCAATTTTAATTCATATTTATTTTAGAAGTTTATTTAAAGTCAAATATTGGGTTGTTGTAATCAAGGATATAATAGTGAAAAAGAGGTATATGTAACCATTTATGAAACAAATAAGGATTTGTGTGACCATTTAACCAAATGTTGGAAATGTGAGTGGTCTTTCCCCTTATTATTGTTACTAATTATATTGAGATAACAAAATAATATTGATAAAATAAAAAAATATTTTTGTTATGAATTATTATACACACAATAAAAAATATTATACACATGTTAATAAATGTAAAGATAAATTTTATTCAACATGATATCCATTTTAGTCATTTGTATTTTTACAATGGTTTAATAATAAAATTTATTAACACATATAACTACTTTTAAAACTCACAGCACTTTTACAAGCAAATTTTACCAAATGTTTTAATAATTCTCTCCATAGCTGATTATTTATACAATACAGCTAATAGCAAACACAACTAATAGCAATTATTTTATAAGTTACAGCATTACTAATCTAGCTGTAAAATATATAAACATGCATCATCTGGTGATTACACATAATGTACAACAACATTTGTTGTTGTCAATTCATAGGAGTAATGTTGTTATGAAAATGGTTATGAAAATCCTCAAATTTTCATAAGGATATTAAGACTCTCTTTTGATCATAATATCCAATAGCTCGATTAAATTGACTCCAATATTTTATAAGAATAGAAATATAATATTAAAATAAATGTAATAATATATACATTTTAGAATAATTTCAATAAAAAATTATTAAATATTTTCTGCAATCTATTAGATATATTTTGTTACATTAAATTAAATTTTATTATAAATAAAAACATATTACTAAAATAAATATTATAAAACTTTAAATTATTTGGAACATTATATACAAAATTTTATTATTATTAATACGTGAGACATATTTTGTTAATTGTAAAATATATTTAACAAAAATATATTTGAAATATTTATAATAAATACAAATATATCATTGAAATAAATATAATAATTTGTATTTTAAAATTATTTTAAATAATAAAAATATTTTAATATTATTAATCTACTTGACGTAATGATGTCTGTACCCATCCTTGATACTTTGTTTATATCCCTATACCCTTTTCCTAGGCTTTCAAAATTGCTTGAGGAGAGAATATGGGAACCTGAGGGTATCTTACCCCGATTAATTAATTACTTTTATTTTTTTTAACTTGATTTAATTATATTAAAATAAAAGTATATAATCGTGTTGCAAACACAAAAACATCAAAATAAACTAAAGCAATTGAAATCATCATCAAACGAATTCAATATCATCAAAATTAACAAAAGTAGAATTTTACATTTGAACACATTTATAGAAGTCACGTAGTATAAATCATCAATACAACTATCTTTATCAATCTCAAGTGTTTATATTAATTTTTATTCATATTCTTTTTGTATTATTATGATATTTGTTATTTACTTCCATACCATTACAATTAAATTTTTTAATGTATTTACTAAAATTTTTAGAAGAAATAAAATTAAAAGTTTGAATGTGGAAATGGGGAGGGGATAGTGGGATAGAGATTTCACCAAATCCCGTTTACCTCCCTAAATAAGATATTGGGTAATAAATTATTTCCGTCCCATCCTTAAATAATAAAGTGAGTATAAAATTGTCCTTATATCCTCATTAAATGAAAAAAATTCCTTTAGGCCCCGTCCCGATAGGGATTTCTACCATCTCTAACTAGATGGACTAAATTATTTATATTGTATTTGTTGTATTTATTAAAATTTTCAATTTAATTTTTAAATTACTATATTCAAAGGGTATTATAGTCAAATATCTGGTATCTCTTATTAAAAATTAAAATTAAGGGTCTCCGTGATTATTTCCTCAAATTTTGAGGGTATAACTGTACTTTTCCCTTTCAAATTTTGTAAACGTTTCTTATCAACGACTTTTTGATAATTACAAGAAAATAACAGGCCATGTTTTCAATAGTCAACGAACAACACCAACTATGTATTTGTCGATACAAAACACAAATTGTTGAATAAAAAATTATTGATCACGTCTGTCGAAGACATCATCCATTTTTTTGGTACAATCATTGTATTCATATTCATATAGGCTAAGATGAAGTTATGAATTTATATTATCTGCTATATAAGGACAATTCTATGTTTGGTGAATCTTTAATGATTTTATTTTGAACGAATATAGCCATAAATTAAAATATTTTAAAATGACTTTAGAGATCTGTCTCTAAGGTGACAGATGTATATTAGGTACATTTTTCTTTTTTCAGTCCTCTTTAGGAATTGTGAAGAAGGGAGTCAGCAAGGCAACTCTGAGCTGCCTAATTAATTTTTTGTTGCTTGAGAAAAGTAATACCTTTATACCAGACTGGGGAGAATTCCATTTTTCTCCACTGTTTTAAAATTTTACCATTTATCTCTTACTGTTAATCTTTGAATTTTTTAGAAATTTGCGATTGGGCTCTTGTCCAAATTATCTATTAAAAAAAAAAAAATCATCATAGGCACAAATTAACGATCACTTATTTTTAATTGATTTTGTGAGTTTTAGTTGGTTTAGTTGGTAAAACCTTGAGGGATTATTCGAGAGGTATAGGGCTAAAATTTCCTCACGTGTAACAATAATATTTGGTTCCATCTCAAAAGGATCGCAAAAGGATCATTGTTTTCTTTCCCAATCAATAGCATTATAAGCCAAAAATCAAGGCAATTCTATCATTCATATATATGGCAAGTATCATTGCCATTATGACATGTATATCTTTCAAGTATCCTGGCTTATTTGGTATCAAATTATAGTAGAAATCCTCAATTATAATGAATGAATACGCTCCTTTTATGTAATCTATATTCTAGCATAAACTGGGCATTTGAACCTATCAATTGAACATGACTGTTTTTTTTAAGAATTCTCAAAATTTTTCACCATCATGAAATAATAATATTAAAAGAGAGAAAATTCGTGCTTTTGTTAAAATTTCGAAGCTAAGTGGATGACGGAATATTATTTAAATGAGCTTATGGGCTTGCGCCGCAAAGTCCTTCGAGTTGGCATGGGGTTGCCATGCCAAGCCCAGCCCAGCCTTGAGCAACTTTAACAAAATTTTTAAATTACAGTACAATACGTACTTGGCATATAAATGATTTAAAATATAAATAGTTTGATCATTGTACTTCTGTTAGTGATCATAAAAAATTAAAAATTACTTATTTAGCTCATTTTCGATCCCTTCAACATTTGACAGATTTCCAACATTATTACAGCTATGCTGCTCACAATACTAATTAACAGTACCCTCAGCTTATTATTCCATGGCTTGTCTTTTCAGCTTGACCTAATTCACGTCTCCTTCATCTTACAATGGAAAAGCAAATGTAAAAATTAAATTCTAGAAATAGATTAAATTCAAACTTCAAATCATATATACTGTGCACTATAATTTGGGTTATTGTTCTAAATCATATTTTCCTTAGAATTAATTCTTTGGACTTTTCAGCGTATTACTGATTCTATTTGCTCCTCAATTTTAATATGCACATTATCTTCATTACTCATTTCTTTATTTTAGGCTTTAAGCTTTGGATATAATTTCTCCAAAATTCTGAAAATTTCACGATTAAACTGCCATTTTCCAATGCTAATGGTTCAATTTCCTACTTATCTTTTATTTTTTTGTTGTTGATTTAACTTGTTACTTTTGCACTTACTGTTGTTTTATTTTTTTTTTCTTATGCAATTCTCCTCATTACTATAACTTTGCGACTATTATTTTATGGCGTAAAGCATAGTTTTAATTTTAATAAATTAGGCCTCAAATTTCAAGGTTCATTAGAAAGAAAACTTACCATGTACAAATTTTTTTGGGAATTTTATTGATGCAGAAATCTGGTCTCGTTGTTGCGATCACACGTTCACACCAGCACTTGAATTTGTTTTTTATAGGAGACGTTGCTGCTTGCACTTCTTCGCCACGAGCAGATACCAACTCGCACGAACATTTATGATTAGGCTTACCTGCATTTACAAAAAAAATAGTTAAAGATCGCTAAATATTTTTCCGGTAAAAGTCTTCCAACGCTCAAGTCAGTAATAGAAGTTTTTTAGAGAAACGTTTATGTGACACCTCTTATGGCTTGATTATTATGCTTTTTTGAATATCTAGAGATCTTTTACTCAATCTAAACAGAAATAAACTGAAAAAAAAAATTATGGATTTAGAGAGATAGAGTTTCCCTTAGTATTCAAGTATACTTACCTCATATGTTCTTCTTGAATTTTATAAACATCCAAAACCACCATGCCACCTAGACTTGAGTGACGAAATATAGGAAAAATTACCTTTAAATAGAGACAATTTATGGATGAAGGTTCAAACTATGTTTTAACATTTAGACTTTGGTCGAGTAGTGTGAGTATGTTGTAGCAAAACCAAGATGAGCAAATTAGAAAATTTTCATAAACTATAGTTAGGAATAGCTCAAGTTTGGGGAAAATTAGGAAATTTTTCAAAAATTTTAGCAAACTGTGCTGAAAGTAGAATAATTTTTTCTCAAATGGCTTACTTGTTGAGTAACCAAGGCTGTGTATGCACCCTATATGCAGACTTGAGTAAAAAGGTAACAAAAGTCAGAAGCATTGCTACAGTAATAAAAAAGAAACAAAAAAAAAATTGAGTCCTCTATCCAAGATACTGAATAGCTAGGATTGTGCCTGAACCCTATGTCTAAACTTGAGTTAAAGATATCTAAAGACAAGACTGTAGCCATTGCATTTCATATGTTTTTGCTACAGCAACTCTTATTTTGTACATTTATGAAGTAATTGGGTGTCATCATTGCAAGTGACAGCTATTCACATGAAAAATTAGTGCTACACTGAAGGGTATCAAGCTTGACTCATATAAAAAAAAAAGAACTTTTGAATTATATAAATGAATAAATATTGTTGCACAGTTTATAGCTCTTTATGACTCCTACAATCTCTTCCCTCCCCACATGAATGAAAATTGTTTTATCTTTGAGATGTGTCTAATACTTGATTTATTTTGCAGCAACTCTGAATTTGATCAAAGTGACACAAACACACATTGGATAGAATGAAACTCAAGTCTAGAACTGAAACTATTATTGGTAACTCTGCATGTTTGATGATAAAATATAAGGTTGATGACTTCGAACAAGTTAGATAATAGAGTTAAGTATTTAATACGTGAATGTATGATTAAAGTGTTTGTGTTGTTGTCATTACCTGAGGACAACTAATGATTTGAGTTTGGGGGTATGATAACTTTATGAAATGAGAGTTATTATGATATATCTAGACCTAAACTTGCATTACTTAGAAAATAAATGAAGTTTTATTATATTTTTAATTACAATTTGCATGTGCATGCATTTAATTATAGTTGTAATAAAATAATATGTGGAAGACCATTTCATGCCCTGATTTTGTATATAATTATAAGTAACCCTAAAATCTTATGATTTGATGAGGGATGCTGTAGAAGAATGATCACATGTTGCAGTAACAGGTTTGCAAAAAACGACAAAAGATTAGTCTGCAAGTAAACAAAATCAAGCATAAATCAGGGAGAATGCGAGAGGAATTGCTGTAGCAATGTGGGAGCAAAACAAACAGAAAAAAATTGTCCAGCCTGCTTGCACTGCCACTATTAGGTGTAAACAAAACAATGGCAAGCAGCACACAAAATATCATGTGGTCCTAGGTTATCAAATAGTGAAAAGTGTCCTCATTTGCTCTTAGAGTTACCCTAATTCCTAGATATAAAATGGCTTATTATAAGAAAACACATCATTTTACTTTAAATCTCTCTGTATTCGATAACATACTCTTGCGTTGACATTGTTTTAAATCTCATCATGAGCTAAAAAATTTTAAGTAGTTGAATTTTAAATGAACTTAATAGTTGTTTTAAATCTCTTGTGTGTGTATGTGTGTGTGTGTTTGTTGCTTAGGATTTGCTAAAGCATTTTGTCTTGATTTAATTTATTACAAATCTCTATTTTGGCTGACAACTTATTTAGTAAATACAAGCTACGAAAAAGTCTCAAAAGGTTTGACCTAATGGAACTATTCAAGATAATACTTGGCCTTAGATTGAGTTTCTCAAGTTGAGTTTAATTCGATTTGAATAGGGTCATGCTTAATCTAAGATTAGTGAAAACTAAACATAGGGATTCACTTTGTAGGATAAATGGAATATAGAACGTATAATGCTATATCTAAATATTGATTTAGCAACTAGTCATTGTTAAGTTGCTTTTAGATATAAGATATCCAATAAGATATATAAGAGATTCTATATAGTAATGTAGTAAATGTTGTAGCAACCAAACCTTAAATGAGAAGTAGTCAATAACCATTAAGTGAGTTTATAATCCAACTACCCATTTGTCATTAAGTACATTCTTGTGGTTTATTTTAGTTTTTATTTATTGTATTTAGTTTATCACACTTTTAATTTAGTTAGGTACTTAATCACATCCTTTAATATTTGTTTTATTATTTCACTAAAATAACACTGTAAGATTGTTGTAGTAAGTCTCAATACATCAATTCATATAGAAATAATAAGAATACTTGTCATTATAATACTTATTGTATCTATTTGCACATTGACATATATTACATATTTTAACAAGCACGTATTTATTTGTTCATTGACATATATTGCATATTTTAACAAGCACACACACAACAACTTGGGGATGTGCTGGTGAGCAAAACTTCAATTCTATTCCTAGATTCTTATAGAACTCCCCGAAATTATAGTTATCAAATTGTCTCTCATTATTTTTTATACGAGCATGGGGTATCCCATAACTACACATGATATTTCTCTAAATGAAATCGGTTCTCTTCCTTTCTGTGATCTTATTCAAGGCTTCAACCTTGACCCACTTTGTAAAATAGTCTATTACGATAATGGCATGTGTGGCAGCTCCTTATCCCTTTGGTAAAAGCCTGATTAGGTAAATCCTCTTTAAGCAAACGGCCAAGGTGATGCTATAATAGTAAGTTTTTCTAGTGACGGCATTAGCAAGTTAACGTAGCTCTGACAACTCTTATATCTTCTGGCCTTCTCCTGTATATCTTGGTGCATCGTTGACCAGAAGTATCCTTTCTTTATAGCTTTGAAAGCCAGAATTCTTACTTCTGAGTGGTTCCCACAAATTGCCTCATATATTTCCCATAGCACATAATCTACTTCATCATTATCCAAACACTGCAGAAGGGGAAAGGGGTACCCCCACTAATATGGTACTCCATCAATCAACATATATCTAGCCGCTTGGCATTTCATCTTCCTTGTCGACTTCTTGTCTGTCAAAACTATCCCATCTCGAATGTAAGAGATAATCGGATCCATTCACGAGCTCCTTGCATCAACATTCATCACATTTACTTCTTGCTAACATTCAAGGAGATTTTGACATCTACTGGAGCAAAATTTGGCATTTTTACATCTAATGTTGCTACCGTCCTTGTCAAAATGTCTACTTGGTAATTTTTAGTCCTCGATATCTGCTCCACCTTCATTGCTCAAACTATCTCTATCAACTATCTTATCATTCATAGATATGCCTTTATCTTTTCATCTCTTGCTTGGAAGTTCTCATTGAGATAATTGGCTACAAGCTGTGAATCTATTTGAATCTTTACCTTATCTGCATGTACCACCAAAGCCAATTTTAATCCTGTAATAAATGCTTCATACTCAGCCTGGTTATTGGTTGCTTTGAACTCAAACCTCAGTGTATAAGAAATTTCCACACCCTTTGGGCCAACTAAGATCACATATGCTTTTGCTCCTTATTCCTCACAAGATCCATCTATTGTCACCATCCAAACTCACTAATATTTCCTTCAATTACTTTATGTTTGCTACTAGCTTCTCTATGTGTCTCAGTACATTCGGCAATCAAATAGGCTAATGCATGGGCTTTAATTGCTGTTCAGGACTGGTAACTAATGTCAAACTTGATCAGTCCTACCAATCATTTTACCAAGCGACTAGAAGTCACTGACTTGTGTAATACCTGCCCAAGCAGCTTGTATATCATCATAATCACTAGATACGCCTAAAAGTAAGGTCTTAACTTACAAGCTGTTGTAACTAGTGCAATTTCCCACTTCTCCATATTTGGATATTTGATTTTCGCATCGAGTTGAGCCTCGCTAGTGTAGTACACTAGATGCTGGACTCCTGCTCTTCTCTTATCATAATTGTGCATGTGGCCTATTAGGATACTGCAAAGGATAGATACAATTGCTCATCATATCATAGTGTTAATAGTAGCGAAACCATAAGCAGATACTCATTCAATTATTGAAACATCTCCTCATACTCTATTGTCTACTCTATCTTTATTTATTTTCTCATTATCTGGAAAAAGAGTTGACATTTTTCTATTGCACAAGATATAAATATGATCAATGCTACAGGTTACCTGTGAAGCTCTATATCTCCTTAAGTGTGTAAGGAGATTTCACCTCCACAATGGCCCTTATCTTTTCTAAATTGGCCTCAATGCCCCTGTCATGTTGATTACGTCACTACTAGGCAACAAGAGTATATACTTCATATAAACTTATCAGTATTGATTGGCTTGGTCAAAACATCTTATAGGTGTTCCTTGGTATGAATCTTTTATAAATCTATACTTTTATCCTCTACTACTTCTCGAATGAAGCGGTATTGTACCCTAATGTGCTTTGTCCTAGAATGAAATACTAGATTCCTTGCAATATGTAAGGCACTATAACTGTCACAAAATATAGAAATTTTCGCTTGTTTATGGCCAAGCTCCTTCAGTAACCTTTGTATCCAAATAGTTTCCTTGCAAGTTTGTGTAGCTACCATGTATTCTACTTCTATTATAAATAAAGCCATAACGGTATATAGTTTTGGAACCCAGCTTACAACTGCTCCTACGAGTATAAACACATATCTAGTAGTGGATTTTCTTTTATCAAGTTCTCCTACATAATTTGAATCCATGTAGCCCCTGACAAAAAATTATAATCTTTCATAACATAATGCAACATTTGAAGTTCCTCTAATTTATCTTAGAATCCTCTTCAAAGTTTTCTAAAGCTCTCCACTAGGATTTGCCATATAACGACTAACCACTTCCACTGCTTGTGCAATGTCTAGTCTTTTACAAATCATAGCAAACATTAAACTTTCCACTGCTGATGCATACGGTACTTGAGACATCTCCTTCCTCTTTGCTTCATTACTATAACACATAAGTGAGGATAACTTGAAATAAATAAGACGTGGAGTAGAAATTGGCTTACAATCTTGCATATTGAAGCGCCGCAAGATTTTCTTTTAAGTAATTTTTATGAGAAAGCCAAATCTTTATATTATTCATGTCTCGGTGAATTTTGCACCCCTAAAATCTTGTTTGATAGTCCTAAGTCCTTTATTTCAAATTCCCTAGCCAATTGTGTCTTTAATTCTTGGACTTGATCATTATTGGGGCCTGGTACCAACATATCATCCACATACAATAGAAAAATAATAAAATCATTATCCTCAAACCTCTAATAGTATGCACAATAGTCTGAACAGAGTCTGTTGTACCCAAAGCTCATGATGAAAGAATCAAATCTCTTATAACTACACCTTGGTGCCTGTTTAAGACCTTTTAGAGATTTGTTTAACCTGAAAACCAAGTTCTGCTTGCCTGTTTCAACAAAACCTTCTGGTTGGAGCATATAAATTTCTTCTTCAAGTTCTCTATAAATAAATGCAATTTTTACATCTAACTGCTTTATGTAGGTCAAATGTAGCACACATTGCCAAGGTTACTCTAACTGTCGTGAGTCAAACCTTCTTTCTGATCATATCCTTTTATTACCAATCTTGCATGCTACCGCTCCACTTGATCATTATCAGCACGTTTGATCTTGTAAACCTATTTGTTTCCAATAGTGTTTCTTCCATATGGTAGTGGTATAAGTTCTCAAGTCTTATTCTTGTGTCAAGCTTTAATTTCTTCTTGCATTGTTCTTATTCTTTTGTCAAGCTTTAATTTCTTCTTGCATTGTTCTCAACTCAATAGTTATTAATGGAGAACGATTAACAATATAACAAGTTGTTTTGGTTACTTCTGTCCAGAATGAGTTAGGTAGATCAACAGTCCTAAACATAGCTTCACAACTCTATTCTGTTAAAGAGTGTCAATTATCTGTAAATATTTTTTTGCTTACAAAATGCAAGAAACTCGCCATCTGTATATTCTCTATAATTATCTGTCCTCAAACACTTGATCACCTTCCTAAATTCAAGTGCAACTCGCACTTTGAATTCTTTGAACACTGGAAATACATTTAACTTCTTATTAATTGGGTGCACCCAATATCTCTTAGAGTCATCATCAATAAAATACATAAAGTATTCTGCTCCTCTTTGAGATAAATCTAGTGATTCCCAAACATTATAATGAACTAGTCTAGAATGTTTTTACTTCTGGCATTAGATCTACTAAACTTTAATCTATGTTGTGTACTTATAACACAAAGTTCGCAAATGATCCTTAGAAGCAGCTTTCGCTCAAAAAGAATCTTCAAACATTGTTATAATATATGGCCTAATTTGAGATGCCACATCATTACTGACTCTTCTCTATTTGAAGCAACACACTCATCAGGGTCCTTTACGCTTCCCCTTGAAGTATGAATAGATTAGCACTAATCTCTTTTACCTTCATTAATACAAGCGTGCCTCTGACTATCTATATAATCTCATTTTCAACATAGGTCTTGCACCTTAAGACTATTTATTTGTTCTAAAGACAATAGATTCTTCTTCAGCCCTTTTACACGTCATACCTTTTGAATTTTTTTAACTGTACCATCAGACATTTGTATTTTGACAGTACTAATACTAGCAATTCATAAGGCATGGTCATCACTTATGTGCACAGATCCTCCTAAGATAATTCGTATGTATCAAACCATTCTCTCCTAAAGGTTATATATCATGTTGCTCCTGAGTCTATAAGCTAGATATCAGTTAACTACTTCTTTCTTTTTGCAACAGTTGATCCCTCACTGTAGAGAATCTCGCCATCATCAGAGGTACTTACCACACAACTCTGAGCATTTGATGACTCAGGTATTTTACCATCTCTATTCTTTTAATTACTCTAACAATCTTTTTTGTCACAATTGTATTATTTGACATTCTTCTTACTTCTTAATTTTGATCTACCATGATTATGAATCTCACTAGGGCCACGTTCTGTTGATCTCCCTCTCATCACTGATAGTTCTTCTACTTACTGCAAACTTGCCTGTTTTTTTTCCTTATTCTTTCGTCTGCTCTCCTTATTTACTATGGATGCTGTCACATTGTCAAAGACCAGACTGTCCGTTGGGTTGTTGTTGTTATATTGATGATGAGTTGATCATATGAATCTGATAGACTTTAAAGTAAAAGCTCTATACGTTTATTTTTCTTTATTTTATAACCCAATGTTATGAGTTGCAAAAATAGAATTTTCAAGGTGTTGATTCGGTCAATCATTGTTATAGATTTCGTCATTCAAATAGTATAAAGTCTAAATTTTAAGAAGATTTTATTGTGCAGTGCCTTGGCCTCGTACAATTTTGTAAGAGTATCTCTTATTTCCATCACCGACTTTTTCTCTTTTACACTAAATAACATCTCATCTGCAAGTGCTAAGTGTAGATTAGCAATTGCATTTTTGTCTATTTCATTCTACTTAGCATCATCAGTTATCTTCGTGGGCCTTTCTTCAATTGTTACCAAACAATTGTTTTTCCTCAGAATAGGTTTTATCTTCATTTTCCACAACGAGAAATTATTCCCGTTGAATTTCTCAATCTTGTATTTTACCACCATTACTTTCACCACTAACTGCTTTTGCTAGGATCAATTCCTACATTTTTACATGAACAGTAACCGTATACTAGAAAAATATCATATTCGTGAATAGTACTATATATTAGAATAGTATAGTATACATGAATAGTAAATACAACATGAACAATAATACGATTTCAGAAGATGCAACCAATTCTCTGATACCATTGTTAGAAAATTTATGTATGAAGTAGGGCCACAGTTAAAATGAAATTTGAAAGAAAATGAGACCAAGCATACACTAGGACACTAGAAATTACGTAGTTCATCATTTTAAACTACATCCATGGGTGAAAACAGAAGGAAAATATTTCACTAGTGATATGAGGATTTCAAATATTCTAATGTTTTGCCGTACTTCCCATAACCACAATACACTCAATCTATCACTCACTAATTTCATAAAAGTATTAAAAAACTTTTATATCCTCGCAACATTTTCTCTTAATTCTCACAATCTTTTTCTCACAAATTGAGTTAAAGAATTTGATACAAAACAAAGAGAAGAGGCCCTGTATTCATAAGCAAAATTTGGCTATTAATATATATATATATATATATATATATATATATATATATATATATTTGTTTTGTTTCAATGTCCAAACTTTTGGCTTCTCCTATCTTCTCTATTCTTCTTTAAATATTTCAGTTTCTTTTTCAAATTAAAACTCAAAGTTTGATCAAAGAGTGTGGCTTTTAGAACTTCCAGAAAGCTATATTATTTGACAGTTTATTTATCTCACCCATCTTATTCAAAATAAATTCAACAATGATCTCTACATTGACATGTTTGTTTCTTGGTGGGGTTGATAGGCTATTTCCATTGATGTAGGAGAGCTTCCCTGAGCTCAGTTTGACTAATTGACTAAACAGCACTGCAAAGAAATGAAATTTATTGAATCTATCATCTATCTTGATGGATTTAGGATTAGAAAGTCGATTAATGTGGACATACTGTTCAGTAGGAGTTTTCCTAAAAAAATTTTCAAAGGAAAAGCAGACTATTTGACAAAGCCAATTCTTAAATAAGCATTTCAAGGAATTTATAATATATATTTTTAACAAGACCAGAATACCATCGACCTTCTATAGGTTTTTCCTTATGGTGGGAAAATTAGTGAGATTTTGAGAGTTCGAAATTCCATACCCACAAAGAGCTAACAACATATACACACTTCTATACTTTATAAAGTGGGGACAAGACACAACTAATGTAGCATTTCAAAGGCATGATAACATGATAAAAAAGTTTTTCAATTATACGACTCCCTATGTAACCAAATATCCTCGATCTGCATATATTAATTGCAAAGATCTTGACATCAGAACTAATAACAACAAAGGCCAACTAAGTGTAGAAGAAGCTAGCATCTAGGGAAAAAAATATATCAAGAATAATTTCTACAAATTGGTACATGTGAAAATTATGGTCGATCATGACAATTGTGAGCAAGTCCAGAGCTTCCTTGATAATAGAGGTGGCCAATGGGCACGACCCATTTAACGAGCCCATCTGTGCCATGGACTATGTTGTGCTGAGCACGACAAAAAGAATTGAGGGCTAGCAAGCCCCATGGGCCGTGGACAGTACTAGCCTGTCCTGCCTCACCGGTCGTGCTTGGGTTAGCCGATGGACCTAATAATTTTTTATTTGTATTTAATTATAATTTATTTAATAGCATTAATTTTTAGTTTTAAAAATATTAAAACTCTAATTTGTTAAATAAATTCAATTTTAATTGTAATTTACAAATTAATTATATTCAAAGTTACTAAGTTCGATTACAATTAAGATATAATAATAAGAAAAAATACTGATATTTGATAAACGATAGAATAATAACATCTTAGAAATTAAAAACACTTGAAAACTTAAATTCAAAATATAAATAATACATGATAACAAAATATTTTTAATGAGGTGCATTAGCACCACCTCCCATCCTTCGATTAAACACGTTAATACTTTCAAATATAGGTTGACAATTATTAATATGATGCTTTAAGGGTCCCACACCATTACAGACTATATAGCGAAATATGTTCTTGCAATAGTTGCACTGAAGCTTCCGCCCTCGTTCCCTAATTCAATTAATGTAAAATGATCAAAAATTTTTGGGCATGGACAAGGACTTCGAAATTCATTACCTTGAGGAGGATGGTGCTCATTGCCTTCAGGCTCATGATGAGGATACTTATTTTGATTGTTATTATCAAAAATTACTCGTGTTTAGAACTTTAGGTGAACAAATGAGTAATAGGAGTTGCCAAGGCGAACATATTTATAATGAATTTAAAAATGTGAGTGTGGGTGTGTTTAAAATGTGTGGACCGTGTTGTGTGTATTTTAATAATATGGGTTGTATTTAGTAATTTAAATATAACTCATTTTTAGTAGTTTAAAAACTAATGTTTTGAAAATGTGTATTATAGTTATAATTTATATGTATAATGTATTAATATCACATTACTCGTGTCTTAATTTTAAATGTTAAAAGAAATGAAAGGTGAAAAAAAGTGAAAGTCACTTTTTATTATTTGAACATGTCATTGTCACTTTATCGCATGGCTAATAGTAATTGACCGCTTGACATTGTGACAATGACAATTCAACTTACTTTTTTTAAAAAAAAAAGGGTAAATTTGAGTAAATGTCAGCCAAGTAAATTTAACAAAATAATATTATTTTACTGAAATTACATATTTACATATGTTCTTTGTCTCCTTTTTTTTAAATGAAAAAGTGAATTGAAACCTGTAAAATCATCATTTTTTTCTTTCACATTTCATTAAATCATCATTTCATCTCCCTCTCTCTTTCTCTTTTATTTATTTTACAACTTTTAGTCATTTTTAGCCGTTACAACAAATTATAGCCATTGCCAAATTTCAATATATTAAAATTTGATTAAACTGATTTTTTACTACACATTCTCAACTCATTTTCTTTTATTCTTGAATTCATCTTTTGCTACTACAAAACATATGGCTCATTCTAGAAATTATGAACTTAAACTAAATTTCATTGTTCAAGTGGGGCAAGATATAGACGTGATGGGAGATCAAAATAAGTAGTGTTTAAATGAATCTCAAGTTCAAATTGCCTAAAGTGCATGTGCATTTATTTCTACTACTATCGGTACTTCTTCAAAGTCTAACAGAAGAGCAAAAACTTCAAATATTTGGAAATATTTTACAATTAAGGAAGGAGTAAATCCTAAGGGCAAAAAAGAAGAAATGGCTTTTTGTGTATTTTGTCAGAGTTCTTTGTCTTACAAGTATAATGGTGGCACCAGATGTCTCAAGTGCCATTCTGATAAGTGTCGTGCAAAAGACCCACAACAAAGGGAGCTTTCACAACATGGTTTTGAGGGATAGATGAAGCCATTTGTATATAATCATGGACAACCGAACTGGTTTGGCATTATACATGGTAGCTGCTGAGCAACCGTTGCTATTTTTAGAGGACATGCATTTTGAACATTATATGACAAGGTTCACTTAACCTTAATTTGGAAGAGTTCCTAGAATTACAATTAAATGTGATATGGAGAATGTTTCTGCAAAAGAGAAAATAAATTTGGTTTTAAATTTTTCTGATTTTAAAGGTATTATTCATGTTACTTCTGATTGTTGGGCAAGTAGTAATAATACGGATCATATTTTTTTTAACATTGCATTTCATTAATAAAAATTAGAATTTGGAGAAAAAATTACTCGCATTTTGTGATTTAGATTACTCTCGTACTGGAGCCCAGATTTTTAATGTTATTTTAAGTATTTTTCGAGAATATAATATTATTAACAAAATTTCTAGCATAACACTTGATAATGGTTCTATAAATGATAATTCTATGGACTATCTTTTGTGCAATATCACACTCGTACATGGTTCACAATTTTTTACATATTAGATGTGTTTGTTATATTATTAATTTGATTATTCAAGATAGTTTGGAATATATGAGTGGTCGTCTCTCTAAAATTAGAGAAGTAATACGCATGTTAAGATTGTAAGGAATAAAACTAGGTTTTTCAATTTTTCAATTAAAACCTTTTAGGACCGATCTCATATAACATATAAGAATTAAGTAATCTAGAAATTCATACCTTGATGTTTTGAGAAGATGAACAATTGAGAGTTGTAGATCGCCTCCAAACGATCTTCCAGGCTATGACTCAAGTTTGATCAATACTGGACGTGTGGGCGTCTGTTTCACCACTCCCTAATTGCAACTGGCTATTCTTAGATGTCTTCTGTATTTTTCTTAAAAAATCCCTAGGGTTCTCTTCTTTTTTCAATTTAAGAGAATAATGCCCTTTATATAATATCTTATGAAAAACCCTACTATGTTAGGATTATGATTTCTATTTAAAATAGAATTCCTTTTTTAACTATCTCTCCACTTACGTAAAGTGGAAGGAATGTGTAATTAACTAGGAGACTATCTTGTAAAATATTACAAGCCCCCATTTATACTTGAATATAACATATTAGGCCTTAACAAATATTATAATTATGATTTTTATCTAATATGCCAATTTTTCTTGCTTTTGGGTCCAGTGATGGTGTTGTCAATTAAATGAGCTAACCCGAGGATCATTTGAGAACATACAATAGTGGCTACAATAATTAAATTTGTAATTAAATAAATATAATTATTTAATTCCAATTCTACTCCACTATAAGATTGGAACTGACCTCTATAATTGTATGCTCGAATATAATTCGCCCAAGCCACATTGATTTCTTTACTGCACAATTTTTTATACCATATCGTTAATTTAAATTGATATCTCAACTGTCCAATCAATTTAATTACATCTTGTTCTTTGATGCTTACTGGTTTTCTCTAATGATCATTTTCAACATACTTATTTATGTTGAGACACTCTGTCCAGAGAATTCTATGATCAAGTACTGTAAACCCATCAAGAGATGTGTCGTACAAATTCTATATTGTTAATCTACAATTTCAATACTTGTAATTGCCCCCACCAAAATACCGGGTAATCTAGACTATATGTGTATGTCATGCCCATTGGTAACTCAAATGAAATAACAACCACAATCATAAAATCATAACTAACTCAAGATTAAGATTACAGTAAATCAATGCCTATGAGATTTAATAAGTCTGACAGTTATTACTAGGTTAATTAAATCTCATATGTGATCCAGTTCAATGTAGACATACTACATCAATAAATTCATAGATGATTAAAACAAATCACTCAATGAATTTATTACAGTTTATACCTAAATAAAGTGCCCAACTTTATTTATCAACTACGAACTTAATTTATTTAATCATAAGATAACTTGTATTTATGTCTTCTGCGAATTCACATGGTGATTGCATAAATACATATAATAGGATTAAATGGACTTTACTCAAAATATTAATGCAATTCTAAATATCTGAATAAATTCTTAAAATATTTTATTAATCAGAAAATCAATATGTTTTAAAGAGCACATAATCCCAACAAAGATCACCTTCTAGATATCATGAATTTTGAAAGAATACATTACCTCTTTATATATTGAAAAATAGAACACTCAAACTTTATATTAAAACTCGTTGGAGCTCCACATATACAGTGATGCCCTTACTACTTATGCTAATTATAAGGTGGGTAAGGGTAGTATTACTGCTTATGATTGAAGTATTGCATTTAAATTTTTTAGTTTTTTGAAAGTGTTTTATAATGCCACTCCTGCATATTCAACAATTTATGAATCATCTTTATTTAAAGTGTTAAGTCATTTATATAATATTAGTGATGTTTTAGCCTAACACAAAAATGATGCATAACCAGAAAGGCTTTAAATTGTTTGATGTGTCTTTAAGATTGGGAGGCTGCAGATCATCATACACAACAGTGTTGGCATAATGAATTAGTTAAGAAGATGTCATCTTTGAATATATAACTAATTACAATTGATTGTGATACAAAAGCTAATGATGGTGACAATGACGACAACAATGCTCGTGTTAAAGTTGATGACAACGAAGAAGAAGATTAAATTTTTTAAATAATTTTAATTAAATTTTTGAATAATTTTAATGTTTGAAATGGTTGTAAAATGCCAATGATAGATAGTTCAATAGGTGCCAATCTAGTTGTGATGTGGTGTAAACTATAGTGATGTAAATTACACTATATTTTATTTTACATGCAATTTGAAACTTTATTAAAATAAATTTTATTTATCTCTTAATAATATTATTTTTTACTTAATTGAGTAATATTTCTATTTTTGTTTTGAAGTTTAAATTATTAATAATGATTAAATTATTCAACATTTAAAATATAAATTTATTCAATTAAATTGAAATAACTCATTTAATACGTTTATCAATTTGAGAATGTATTAATTTTAAAAAAATAAATGTGAAATTAGAAATTTATATTTTATAATATAATATAAAATTTAAAATTTGTATATTATTTTTTTATTTTTTATATATAATAAAAAGTAATAAGTAAAAAATTAAAATTTTTGCGCTTCTAGTGGACCGGCCAATTAGCCCTTCATGAGCCCGTGCTCGTGCTGCGCCCACTACCATACGGCCCATTGGCCTCCTCTACATGTTAAAAAACGTATATCTGATTATTGTATTGCTAAATAATTTCGGCCTTTTTTTTTTATAGTGCTTCATCACGTTTCCTGTCTACGTATATCTTTTTTTTTATTATTGAGATAGATTTTCTCCCTCCGTCTGCAGTCTCGACTTGCTTTCGGCAATTTGGTGGGTTCTGATGCATCTGATTGTGCTCTTAAACAATTCCTGCTTTGTTCATTTGACAACTAATTAAATATACATTTTTTTATCGCTTCATTGCTTCTGCAAATCAATTTTAAAACTTTATAATCACTTTATTGTCCGTAATTTTTAAACTATTTTATTTATTTGATCATCCAAATATAAATTTTAAAATAAAATAGAAAAAATAATTTAAATTTGACCATGTCACTATCTTTACTTTTCAAAAAATTAATTTTAACTCCAGAAATCAACAAAAGCATCATCCCATAGACTTTCGACTTGGAGGGAAGACGAAAAATGAAAAGAAAAACTACGTTAACATTTGGTTTACTCAAATTCAGCTGTAGTTACTACCAAGTAAGAAAAACTGTTGATATGAAATTGTTTTAGGTTAACAAATGTTCTTAATTCGAGGTTTGAAAAAATAATTGTGTTAAATATTTGTTATAAGAGTTAAATATTTGTTATAAGAGTTTTGCCACCGTAACATTTTTATACAGTTTAAATTTAAATTAATTGAGACTTAATATAGTTTTTGAATATTAAATGGTTTAATATATTAAAAAATAGTTACTAATTTTTCTTTTTTTAAAAAAAAAAAAGTATCTCTGAAGAATTATTTTAAAAGAAATAACTATTTTTTATTACCTGGGTTCCGAGCCAGCCCAGGTTTTTTGCATATATTATAGGCCAGGGCATTTTGCACATATTATATAGTAATATTATAATTAATATAAATAGTTAGAATTTAAAAAGGATCCTGCGTTTAAATTATTGGAATTTTTATTTAAAAATCTGGAGACGACATAGTCCAACGTACAAAAATTTTTTGGGGCAATAACTTCAATTGGAATCCCACATTGCTATAAAAAGCACTCAAACAAAGACAATTAGCTGAAACTACTATGCACTTTATCATAATGAGGTTGAATTTATATAGCCAGGACAATAACAAACTTAGCCAAATAGCAGGAACTAATGAGCTATTATCCTGCAAATACTCTCCATTGCTATAACTATTTCCTAAAGACTTAGGTACATAATAAAATTGCTAACAAACTTTATAAAGACTAATGTAGCGTTTATGTCTTATTCTTTTTTTTTTTTTTGAAATTAGAATGAATTTGAATTTAACTAAAGTCTAAATAGAGTTGAATACATATATCTAAATAACTTTTTTTTTCTTTATTAATATCTAAATATAAGCGTTAAGTTGTTTGTTTTTTTTAAAAAAATTCTAAAATATGATATTTTGACATATATAACCTCATAAATATTAATAATACATATATTTATTGATTAAATACATGACAAGTTATAAATAAATTATTTAATTGGTAAAAATAATTTGATAATGTTTACCTTAACAAAACATGAAAAATAAAATATATATTTAACACATGTATTTTTTCTTTTAATATATGATACATATTATGTTATTTTTAGAATATTATATTGATATGTTTTTTTGTTAATTACATAAGTCAATCAAGAATTGTTTAATTATTTGAATTAAAATTAATGTATTAAATAAAATTTAAAAAATATTATAAAAATAGTAAATAATAGATATAAAGAGATGAAGCTATTATTAAAAAAAAGGTTGAATAGACGTACGTATCATAGAAAGGGAATAAATAAAAGAATAATAAATGGATGATTTATATAATAGGAAATACATTTATTTAATAGGGATAATAATGAGAGAGATTATTAAAATTTCATTTAGATATTTTGTCATTAAGATAAAAATCAGAATATTTAACTTTCTCCACTTTGACCTAAAAAATTTATAATCATATATAAATAATAGAAAACAAACAAAATAAAAATTATAAATACAAAAAAATTAAGATTCAGACTTTAAATTAAAAAAAAAATCAGCTTTTAAGTCAACATAAGTATTTAATTGACATAACTAAGGAATTTCTAACCTCCATTTTTGTTAAAGTGCGGGAAACCAAAGTAGATAATAATTACAGTATTATATATGTACAATTGATATAAATATAAAATATATACTTTTTAAATTTATTTTGAGTATGAAGATAAATATTCTAATACTATCAACCTACCTAACATCTTTTATTAATATCAAAATCTATTAACCAAAAGCTATACATAAATATTTTATAATAAATATGATTATAATATAGATCAAAATAAATATAATTAATTAGATAATTTATATTATGCAGCAAAATATTAAAATATATTTTGATATTATTAGCATTTAATTATTACACTAATAACATTTTATTTCATTTATTTTAAAATTTTGAAGTCAAATCTTTTTATTTACTATAGTCAAAGGATAAATAATAATAAAATAATTTATTTAACAATTTTTTAAAATATTGAGAGATTTTTGTGTACATTAAAGGAATCTATAGGTCTAGTTTCCCTCTTCGCATAAAAGAATTATAAATGCAAGGGCTGGGTCCATTTTAAAGCCTGAAGCAGCAAACTACTATGTATATGTCGTTTTTGAGTTATAGCATACTCATCCAACAATTATGATGTGGTAAAATGAAGTATGCTATAACTCGCAAAGCAAAATGAAAATTTTCGTAATAAATTAATAATTTAAATTTATTATATTCCCTCTTTGCCGTTGAATTACTTATTATTTTTATTATTATTATCATTATTATTTTTATCAATTTTAGTGTAATTTGAGCATTGTCAAAATAAATATATGGGGAGGATTGTTGCTTGTCAAAATGCTATTATTTTATTTGAAAGGATAAACATGATACTTGTTTGGGAAATAGAGAGCACGCATGTTCGAGGTCAAGCTGGCCAAAACAGAAGCCCTGATCGCCAATATAAAGGCACTCCTACTCGATGTCAAGCTAGCCAAGAGCAGGAGCTCTCAATCTACTCAAGCTAAGCTAGAAAAGGTAGGAACGCTCATTACAGTTAAGCGAGCTCTCATCATATTATAGGCAACACCAAGAATAGGTATAAACCAGTCCTCAAGCCAAACTTAACTGTGGCAGTCCGAGCCCACAGTGGGAGACAGCTAAGTAACTCCCTCCGGAAATGGAGGAATAACTCCCACGCATGATCAATTCTCATTATGATGACTAAGTAACCATCTAAAAACAGACGAGTACGTGGGAAGTGGAGAACGTGCGTTACTGAAATAAAGGCGAGGAACAAAAGACCCAAATAAATACCTCAGAAAAAGGAGAAATGGGAGTTGGATTTTGAAAATAGAAAAAGAATCAAAAAAGATAGAGAACAAACAATAAAAAAAAAAAGTTAGCTTCTATCTTATGTTTTTCATTCTTTCATGAAGAGAGAATTTTTCTAAAAGTTAGTCTGATTACTGACCTGAGTGTCAGAGGGTCTTCATCGGAAAAATATCCAGTGATCTCTGACATTTTTCTGTGAACACAGGCTAGAGGGTATCACCATTCTAATGATCAGAGAGACTCAAGAGTTAGCTGGAGAACTTACTCGAGATAGAAGTGACCAGAAATTAGCATCAACATTTTAGCACTATCTATGGGGATCAAACAAAAAAACTAAGTTTTGTTACAAGCCATAGAAGCAACATGACAATGGGAGGCAATAGTCCGAGAGGAGCAAGTCTTGAAGAGTCAATGACTCTGAGGGAGGTGGCTAATGAGGACTGGGATAGAACGGTGTAAGATAGGATGGACTGGATGGAGAAACAAATGGAGACATTGACTAGAAGAGGAGAGCGAGCTGTGACATTCCTGAATTCAGTTGTAGGGCCACCCCCGTTGGGCAAGATGAGAGAATTGAATCCCAAGGGCAGAGGGTACAGAGTACGGCTAGAAGGGTGGATGTAAGCCTGGAGGAGAGAGAGTTAAAACAGTGTCTGCGGGACACAGAGAAAGAACATGTGCAAGTTGTAGCACAGAACCCTTTTCATGCTGAAGAATTGGAAGGAGAGGTTCGCAGATTGGCTCAGGCTATTGACGAGAACCAAGGGCATGAGAAAGCCCCAAGTTGAAGGAATATGCTGGAAAATGAATCCCCATTTTCAATGGAAATCATGAACGTTACAATCCCTAGAGATTTTTGTTTCCCTGACTTGAAATTTTAGGGTAGAGTGATTCGTTTGGTGGACATTGAGTGCTTCAATAACATAACTGGGGTACAAGGCCTGACAGCAATACAGAGATCCTTCCCGCTCACCTTGGAAGGGCGAGCACGAGAGTGGTACTGCAGGCTGCCACAAAAAAGTATTCAAAGCTTTGAGTAAATGTACACAAAAATTTGCAGAGCAATTCTTTAGGACAGTAGCTCTTGAAGACGACATGATAGAGCTGGTCGAGATCAAGCAGGGGGAGGGGGATTCCCTTCAGGAGTTCATCAAATGGTACCATCGAGCGGTCCTCGATCTTAGAGCATTCAATCATCTACAGGCATTAAGAGGATTAGAAGAAAAAGTGAGAATAGGAAGGCCATGGTACAATCTGCGTAATCCCCTAGTTTGCTTATATTCTAATGCATATGAGCAAATAAAGAGGGACATTGTAATTGAAGAGGAGAAATCGGTGAAGTTGAGAAGCTAGTAGATTGACAGGATAATACGTAAAGAGAAAAGAGCCTAGAGAGTAGGAAGGTTAGTTGGGCCAGCCTAAGAGTCATCATCTTCTAGAAGAACACGAAGCCGAGCTGCTCCTTACCAATATTACCAGAGGACATCCTAACCTCAGATTAGTCACTTTCCGTTCAGTAGATCACCGAGCAGAGATCAAAGGGGTTACCATCAACTCGGTGGCAACCTGCCCCATAATGTCCCAATAAACCGACACTCACAGAGCCATGACAGAGTTTCCCATCCGCCACCCCCACCCACGGGCAATTTTCATAGGGACAGAACTATGAAGATGATCAACCAGAGTCCCACCCACAAGTAATATACTCCACTAAAAATATCACTAGAGGAGATATTTTATATTGTGGAAAAACGAGGTCTGCTATGTCCTCCAACACCTATGTCCAAATCAGTAAATAAAAGAGAAAGAAGCAGATTCTATAGATTCCACAATGATCATGGCCATTCAATATCTCAGTATCGTAATTTAAAGAATCAGGTAGAGTATTTGGTAAGAAACCAATACCTAGATGAGTTCATCGATGGGAGACAACCGATGGTGGATCGGCAACATGCTGAAGACAACCAGATTGTTGGTACGGATCAGGAATGACTTATTGTGAGAGTGATAACAGGAGGGCCGATAATGACTAGAGATTCAAATAGAGTCAGAAGAAACTGTAGCAGATATGCATCTACTAATCGTGAGATCCTTCTCAACTTGGCAACAAAAGAGTAAAGACTAGGCAAGTGCCGATCATTTGGATAGAGGAAGACGAGTAATGGGTTCTGTATCCTCATGAAGATGCTCTAGTTATAAAGGCCAATGTTATAAATAGGAAGCTCAGCAGAATTTTGGTGGACTCAAGAAGCTCAGTAGAACATACTCTTCAAGTCCACTCTAGACAAGATGGGAATTACAGATATAAGACTCGAGCACACAAATACCTCTCTAAAGGAGTTTGGTAAAGGAAGGTTGACTCCCTTGGGGATCGTGAATATGTCAGTTACCATGGTCTTGAGACCTTTCGAGAAGAATATAATGCTGGACTTAGTAGTGGTAGATGAAGTCAGCCTTTACAAGATAATATTGGGAAGGCCGTTCATAAGAATCAGCCAGTCAATAATGTTGGCACATTAGTTGATGTTGAAATACTGAATGAATGGCATGGTGAGGGTTGTAAAAAGAGATCAAAGAGTCGCGAGAAGTTGCTATGCAACAGCGGCTAAAGAGGCAATGCAAGTTACATTATTGGATGTCAGAGGGGATTCCAAAAAAAGAAGATAGAAGCCTGGGGAAGAGCTAAAGGAGGTCTTAATAAGACCAAATGACCAAGAGAAAAAAGTAAAGATCAACTCTAGTATAAGCTAGGAAGTGAAGTGGAGTCTGACTGAATGCTTGCAAGCACATGCGGATATGTTCGCCTAGTCCCATGATGACATACCAAGGATTGATCTGAGGGTGGCATGCCACAAGTTAGTGGTGAGTAAAGAGGTAAAGCCCGTAAGCCGGAAGAGGAGGTGCTTTAAACAGGAAAGATATAACGCTATGAATAGCCAAGTGGAGAAGCTATTAAAAGTAAGATTTATAAGAAATGTCAATTACCCTAACTGGATCTTGAACGTGGTCTTGATCAAAAAGACAAATGGCAAGTGGAGGATGCGTATAGATTTTATGAACTTAAACAAAGTCTGCTCCAAAGACAGCTTCCCACTACCGAAAATAGAAAAGGTTGGTTGACTCCACAGCTGACACGACTTGCTTATCTTCATAAATGTATTTTTTAGTTACAACCAAATCCCTATGTTTGGGCAAGATGAAATATGCACAACCTTTATCACCAATCAAGGCTTATTCTACTACAAGGTCATGTCGTTCTACTTAAAAAGTGGTGAATGAAAGTTTATGTGGATGACATCATCACCAATTTCAATGATGCAGACGAGCATGTCAAGCATCTAGAAGAAACCTTCACGTTCCTGAGGGAATATCGAATGAAGCTCAATCCAAAGAAGTTTTTTTTGTAGTAGGCTCTGGAAAGTTTTTAGGCTTTATGGTTAGTCACAGAAGAATTGAGACTAATCCCGAGAAAATAAAGGCAGTGGTAGAAATGAAGTCCCTATGCACTTTAAAGGAAATTCAGAGCCTTACGGACAAACTAGTAGCTTTGAATAGGTTCATGTCTTCTTTCAGGAGGTAAAAAAAGAGAGGAAGACAAAATAGACACCAGAGTGTGAGGCAACGTTTCAACAATCAAAGGATTATCTGCTAAAGGTCATGTTGCCGTCAACACTGTGAGCAGAAAAAGTGTTGTACTTATATTTGACCATGTCACAGTGGGCTACGAGCTCGGTCTTAATAAGAGAAGAATTGGGGGTTTAACACCCGATGTACTATACGAGCAAAACCTTACTGAAAGTGGAGATCGGATATCAGCAAGTGGAGAAATGGGCACTTGCCTTGGTAACAGTTGCTTGAAAGTTAAGGCCTTACTTTCAAGCGCATTCAATAGTGGTACTGACAAACATCCATTTAGATAAATCCTGTATAAGCCCGAGACCTTTAGTCATTTGGTGAAGTGGTTGATACAGCTCAGCAAGTTTGATATCAGTTACCAACCTCAGACAGCAATTAAAGCACAAGCTCTAGCAGATTTTCTAGCAGAATGTACAGAATAGAACATGGGTGCAGATAACGAACAGGCAATAAGATAATATGTTCTAGGAAAGGTCTAGGTTATTACAGTAGATGGATCATGTGGAGACCAAGGAGCAGAAGCAGAAGTAGGAGTGGTGTTACTTAGCCCTGAAGGTATGGAAATTCCATATACAGTGAAGCTCGAGTTCAAAGCTACCAATAATCAAGCTGAGTATGAGGCCTTCATTGCTGGGTTAAGACTTGCGCTAGCAGTAAATGCAGAAGAAGTGAAGGTTCGAACAGATTCTCAGTTAGTAGCAAACCACCTTAACGATAACTTCCAAGTGAAAGAAGAGAATATAGAGGCCTATTTTGTAAGGTGAGGCAATTGATTGGAAAATTTTGAGCAGTAGAGGTAGAATAGATTTTGAGAGCAGAGAATTTTCTTAAAGATATGATAGCATGAATGGCTGCTGTATCAGATTCTAAGATGGCCAAATCGATTCATGTAGAGATCAAAACCAGCTCGAGTATTGAGCAGGAAGTGGAGGTGATGAGTGTAACCTCAAGTGGCACTTGGATGGACCCGATTGTCTGCTACATTAGGGAAGGGATAGTGCCTACTGATAAGAAATAAGCAAGGAAGTTGAAGTGTCAGGCAACAAGATACACGTTGATTGACGGGGTACTATCTGAGTAAGGATACACGCTATCTGCTGCTACACTACTTGAATAAGAAAGAAGCGGACTATCGCTCGGAGAAATACATGAAAGGATTTGTGGAAACCACTACGGTGCAAGGTCTTTAGCTTTTAAAGTCCTAAGGTAAAGGTATTTACGGCCCGAATGCACCAAGCCACACAAGAGAAGACTAGGAGTTACAAGAGTTGTCATGGCTTCGCTAATATCCTAGCTCAACCACCGGAGAACCTTACGATAATGAACTCGCCATAGACATTTGCCCAATGGAGAATTGATTTGATCGGACTCCTACTAAAAGGATGAGCATCCATGATACACGCGATGGTTACAATTGATTATTTTATAAAGTGAGTTGAGGTGGAGGCTTGAAGCAAAATAACGGAGAGAAAAACAACATGACTTCATCCGGAGAAATGTAATATGCAGATATGGAATTCCCCATGCTCTAGTTACGGATAATAGAAAGCAGTTTGACAACAGCAAGTTCGAGAGACTTACGTGTACACATGAGAATATAGTTGAAGTTACGCTCGCAGTCACATCTACAAGCAAATGGGCAAGTTAAGGCAGCAAACAAAACCATAAAGCGACTCTTGAAAACCAAGTTAGGAGAACAAAAGAAAGCGTAGGTTGATAAGTTACCGGAGTATTGTGGGTTTATAGAACCACGCACAAGACCGCCATAAAGGAGACACCATTTGCCTTAGTATTTGGGTATGAAGTCGTGATCCCAACGAGACATAGGAGTGGGCACTCACTTGGACGAAGCATTTCAATGAGGAACGGAACAACAAGTAAATTTATGGAAATTTGGACTGTTAGAAGAGAAGAGGGAAAGGTCGTCAAAAAAGACAGCAGATTACTAGTATAATGTGGTCTACTATTACAACCAAAACGTACACATCCATCAATTTAAAATATGGGACAGGGTGTTTAGAAGGGTCAACCAGAGCAACAAGGATCTCAATCAGGGGGTGCTAGGCCCAAATTAGAAAGGTCCTTATAGGGTCTTACAGGTAGAAGGTCTGGAGGTATACAGGTTAACTTACCCCGATGGACGAGAAGTAAGGAAACCATGGAATGCAGAACACTTAAGAAAGTATTTCCAGTAAGTTTGCTTGTAAAGCAATGTTAATGTATTTAGCTTTATTTAATTTAGAATATGTAATATATTGTTCATAAATAAAAGTAAGGACGAATGCTATTAGAATTGATTCAATTCGAGCAAGTCAAACTCTAAAAATTATTTAAGGCCAGAAGTCTCAAAGCCTGCTCGAGGTGAGACAAAAAGCTAAGCAAAGCCAGATTTGGCTCGATTAAAGTAAGCTCCTAAACTGAGCTAAGGCCAGAAGTCTCAAAACTTGCTCGAGGCGAGACAAAGAGCCAAGCAAAGCCACAGTTAGCTCGAGTAAAGTAAATTTCTAAACTGAGCTAAGGTTAGAAGTCTTAAAGCCTGCTTGAGGTGAGAAAAAGAACTAAGCAATGCCAGAGTTGGCTCGAGCAAAGTAAACTCCTAAATTAAGCTAAGACTAAAATTTCAAAGTTTGCTTGAGGCAAGACAAAGAGATAAGCAAAGTTAAAGTTGGCTTGAGCAAAGTAAGCTCTTAAATTGAGCTAAGGCCAAAAGTCTCAAAGCCTGCTCGAGATGAGACGAAGAACTAAGCAAAGCTAGAATTAGCTCAAGCAAAGTAAGCTACGGCCAAAAGTCTCAAAGTTTTCTCGAGGTGAGACAAAGAGCCAAATGAAGCTAGAATCAACTCGAGCAAGTGAAGCTTTGAATGTTATAAAGGGCAGAAGTCTAAAAGCCACCTATTCATGGTGAGATGAGAAGCCAAAATTAGTAAAAGTTAATTCGAGCTGATCATGTCCTCAAAAACAAACAAGCCAAATATAACAAGTTAAAGTATGAAAGTCTATTCAAAGTAGGGCAAAACTTGAAGCTTCCTGAAAGGTTGTTCGAGCTCAAGAAATATAGAATAAATCAAAGGTCGTAAGAGAAAGTAAAAGTAAAAAATTTTCTTTCTTTCTATTCACGACAATAAAAGGCAGAGTTTACAATGCTACTACATAGGAAGCTACAATGAAAATTAAGGAGTTTGGGTAGGCTGTTCAGCGACTTGATCAATAACTCGAGTAATTTGGTCCATACTGAGCATAACTTGAGAACCTTCCTCGATCGAGAGAACCCTCCTAGCATCCCGCTCGTTCATATAGGCATCCACACCAGCTTCGAGATAGTCATATCCAGATCAGGGTATTATTTGCCTATGACAGATATGATGCACGCATTGTAGAATGTCAGCCCATTGTTATACTCATCAGTAAGCTGCTTACCCATGTAGTCTAGTCTACCTTGGAGTTGTGAAGTTTTAGCTTCTATAGTCCTCTCAAAGGAGAATTTTTGAACATCAAGATCCTTCCTAGCATTCAAAAGCTCATCTCTGACTATAGATAACTCATTCTCGAGTTGAAACGCCATTGAATCAGCCATAGTAGTTTTCTCCTCAAATATAGAGATATCAGTTCGGATCTTTACTGATTCTTCCTTCTCTTACTCTAGATCTTTTTTCAAGCTTTGATTCTCAGCTTTAGTCTCCTTTTGTAATTAAGGACCGTTGACTTGAAAGCTGTGGAAGTATGATAACTTGATATCGCGAAGGCTAGAAGGAGTTGGCGAGATCATTATGGTTGAAAGTTTCTAACTTCGACAACAAAATCTTCCTGTATGTCTTTGTAAACTCCTTAAACTAAAGTGCAGACAAAATCGGTTTGCTCCCTTGGAAGTGTTGATCGAGCCACGACGGGAAAAATAGCAGCGAGTCCTTGAAGAACCTTTCTTGACCACATTCCCTCTCTACGAAAGAGGAAGAATTTTAATAAAGAAAGCGATAGAGTCGACCCTTGGCTTCATCGATGGAGCAAAGGATGCCGCTCGAGCCATCAGCGATACTAGAGCACTTTAATTCGACAAGGATGCTTGCTGTTTATCTTTTCTTTCTCGGACGTTAGGCCAAACTCCTCCACGATCTTATACAATATACTTGAGAAACTACAAAGACCGGAAAAATAACAAAAAGGGTGAGGGAATGACCAAACCGGAAGGTGTAATGAGCAACAAATGACCTAGAGTGAAAAAGCGAGAAGGAATTTAGGAAATTTCTCCTTATATAGAGGCTGCTTGCCCCCAATCTCCCCCAACAAAAAAGAATTTATTTTCCAATTACCACTATATGTGGGGAGATTGGCGATAAGGATTTTGTCCATTGAATTAGATGTAAAATAATACTAACCCACCATCTTTTGGACTACTTTCCAGTTGATACAAATTTTTTATTTCATCCACTATGGGTTCACCCATATTACACCAATTCTACAAAATGAACAAACCAAATAAAACCCTCCTCCTGTTGGGATTTAATTGCCCTAGTGCTAAATGCAATTGGAAAAGAATTTAGGCGAAATAAGGTTGTAAAAGTAACCTGACAGCCCATTTAAAACACTCGAGATATAGGTTGATATATCCTTGATGAGGGTAGCTAGGAGTGTTATTTTTGTTAAGAATGTGAAGGTAAACACTATCAGTAATGCGGTAAGTCTCCCTAAGTCTATCTAAATCCTGTTGAGAGGTCTCATACCTTATATGGTCAATGGCAAATGATTCAACCTCTCACCTATGACTAGCCTATTGTCTTTTGCTTGGCTCGAATTCTTCAAGGACGTCATCCTCGATAACATCACCTGTAATATTATGATCGACTGGGACTTGGGCTTCTTGCCATAATCTTTTTTCATTTTGGGAATCACTAAAAAAGAGAATTCCTCTAGGGACATTCTTCTAGGTTTTGTGCGGACATTTTCCAAGGACTAATAGTTTCCCACAACACACTTTTGTCGGATCTCAAAAATCTGAACCACGGTTCACAAAGATATAAATCAAATAATCCCAAATAAAAAACAACAAGGACAGAAAAAGAAGTCCAAGAATTTATACTTGAGAACGATTCGATGGGCATTAATCGCTATAGCCGTAACCAGAGAGAGGATTTCTTGTAGGCACCGAGAGGTAACTTTCAGCAATGTGAAGAAATAAGAAAAGGGGGAGAGATGAACTTAAGGATTTATAAAGGCAGTAAAAGAGTCACTCCAACAGACACTATGTTATACAAGGGAACGCATCCGTTCAGAGAACTATCTCTTCGAATTCAAATGAATGGTCCGAAATAACCCACGTCACCTATATTAAAAGCGAAATGATTAAAGAGACGGGTCATGAAAGGGCACCTCAAGCCCGCTCGAACCGGTAATTTCTAGTCCTATCTCGTTTCACTCTCAAGGTTAAAAACTAGGGGACTAGTGTTTGGGAAATAGAGAGCACTCCTACTCTAAGTCAAGCCGGCCAAAGCAAGTCATCGATCACTAATATAAAGGCACTCTGCTCGATATCAAACTAGCCAAGAGCAGGAGCTCTTAGTCTGCTCAAGTTAAGTGAGCTCTCATCATGTTATAAGCAACACCAAGAGCAGGCATAAACCAATCCTCGAGCAAAACTTAAGTATGGCAGCCCTTGCCTACAATGGGAGACAGTTAAGTAACTCTCTCTGAAAATGTAGGAATAACTCCCACGCACGATCAATTCTCATTATGGTGATTAAGTAACCATCCCAAAACAGACGGGTACATGGGAAGTAGAGAACATGTTTTACGAAAATAATGGCGAATGATGGAAGACCCAAATAAATACCTCCAAAAAATGAGGAAATAGGGGTTGGATTTTGAAATCAAAAAAGAGAGAGAACAGACAGTAAAAAAAAAAAAAGTTAGCTTCTATCTTATGTTAAACCCTAAACCCTAAACCCTAGAGAATTTTTCTAAGAGTTAGCTCGATTACTGACTTGAGCGTCAGAAGGTCTTTGCCGGAAAAACACCCAGTGATTTCTGACATTTTTCTGTGAACACAAGCTAGAGGGCATCACCATTCCAGTGATCGGAGAGACTCAAGAGCTAGTTGGAGAGCCTGCTCAGGTAGAAGCAACCAGAAATCAGTATTAACAATACTTTTGACTGTTTGACTGTTTCAGTTTATCAAGCTCATGATGTGGCCTTGAAGGTCAACATCGAATATCAATAACGTCAGAGAGGTTGAATGAAATCGTGTTTAGTCAACAAAAGTACAAACACTAAACCAGTAATTTTTTTCACACGTGATAAAGTTGAAGTTTCAACACGTGTTCTTTCACTTAGAAAATTGACTTGTAGAGTGACAGTCAAAAACTGTTTGTTTGTCAAACTTGGGCACAACTACATTACCTATAAGTATCTGATACAAGGATTAAAAATCACCATTGAATTCACTAAAATGGCTGAGATAAGTTTGATCATTAAATAATTAAAGAATTTAGCAAAACTCTTCGATCGTACTTACTCCGATGAGTATTGATGAAAGCACGAGAGCTACGAATTAGCTTCTATCATGATGGAATCAGTTGAAAATCATGTTCCTCAAGCTGCTTTCAGGTGAAATCATTCGATTGGTTTTGATTTTGTTATTTATTTGAATCTCTATTACTTGGATCTCCAATTTATCATGATACTTAAAATATTTTGATTTTTTCACCTTATAAAATGCAATAGTAATTGAGTTATTGAATGGCATGTAATTCTTGTAAGCTCATGCCCTGTTTTAAAAGTTTATAATTGCTCCATTTTAACTCACAATGTAGTCATACTTGTTATATAGATAACAAGATATTAATTCTGATATACTATTCATGAATGATGCTTTATACAGAAATCGAAAACTAATTACCAAAAAATAAGTAGAAATACCATCAAATTGTGTTCAGATTTGATCACAACTTCAATAGTTCTGTTGTGCTGGTATTTGTACAGAGCAATGCCGAAAAACCAAAATTTATTCCAAAAATAATTTCTTATTTTGTGGTTTTCAAGTTTCTTTAAAGTGTAAGTAATATATTTTTACACAATTTCAATTTTTACTCTGCTCTAGATTGGCTTTGCTTTTGTAAAAGAGAGGCTAAAGTCTTGAGGTATTATTTGTTTATCCATAAATATGTTTTGTTTTGCTGGTTGGTTGATTGATAATTATTAGCACATGGTTAACTCTTGAAAATAATGAGAATATGTTTTAGTAATTCTGAAATGTTGTAACCAGTGTGGATATTATACTAAATCATTTTTTATTTAGCTGAAATTATGTGAAACTAATTAATGGTTTTCAACTAGATTTCTTGAGCTTTTTGCAGATATGCTTCATGTTCAAAAACTCTTAAAGTATGAATTTTTATTATTTTTTTAAGTTACAATACAGGTGCAAGGAAATTTTAATGTTCAGCAGTATTTTTCACTTCTACAATTTATTTGGTAACTTAAAGAGGTTCCATAAAATATAGGATATTTTATTACAATATTTCTATATGTCTATTTTCTTTTGCTATATAATTTATTTTGTTATTTTAGCCTTTTAGAAAAATATAATAAAAATAGTAATGCTTGGTTCTGCAATTCTGAAGTATTTTTCAGAATTTCAAAGGTTGAATTAGAAGTCAGTTTCAGTTACTTTGTGATTATTAAGTGACTTATCAATTTTCGTACGAATTTCTTATTGTCTCATCTGTTTGTCAAAACTAGAATTTCTACTTTTGGATATGTGTAACCAAAGTTATGACTTTTTGAATTGGGTAATAGCAAATCTGTAAATTTTAACAGGTTTATTACACCCAAAATAATAATATAAATTAGTTTTCACAAGTCTATAAATTCTGAATTTTATGTATATTTTTATTGGATATTTCTATTGTCATTAAACAAGAGAGATGAATTTTCTATGTCCTAATCAATATTTTGTAAATTTTCAAAATTGTGGATCTGTGTTTTGGTTTGTTGTTCTTTGGACGGTTTTCTAGTTTTGGTTAAAAGTCAATTTTCGAAAATGCTTATCACTTGTGTTGAAGTTATGGATTTTTATATGTAATGTTACACACGTGCATGTAGCTCTGTAAATTTTTATGAATTTTAAGCATCCGTATAAGTTGTGTTGAAATCAGCAAGTATAGAATGGTCAAGTTTATGTTTAGTATAGTGAAGTGTTATGTTAATATAAGTATTTATAGATTAAGAGCATTTGAAATTATCTTTGAGGTAAGAATTGATATGTTATTGATAAGAATGTTTTCTTTATGAATATAGGACATGGATGAACCCGTGATAGTTGATGAGGTTCTCATTTTGGCTCTGACGGTTCGAGGTAAGCAGATTCGTGCATGATATACTCTGTAATAAAAGATGTTTAAGATATAAGGATTATATAAAAATGGAATTGGTTTGTTTTTGTAACCAAATGAATTTCGGAATGTAAAATCACCATTCAAAAAAATTTAATATAAAGTATTTACTTAAATCAAAACTATCTTTTAAATGTGTTTTAATGAATCTTGTTAAGAAATTTATTTTAAAATAAATGTTTTCTAAAGGATTCTATTAAAAAGGTTCAAATGATTAAAGAGAAGATTAATTGTCATTCAAGGACTTTCAAATGTTATTTAAGGAAAAATTATGTAAGATGGATTCAAATGTTTTGGCTCACTGTCCATTAATGGGGATTAGATGTTGGAAGTACTCAAATTTTGTTATAGTTCCATGTTTTATATATATGGTTAGCATCTATACATAATTCTTTTAGGTAACATTGAATGCACTGCAAGTCTTGAATATGAAATACTAAAAAAAAAATTTGTTATAAAAGGAAATATTTAATCGATGCAGAGGAATGATTAAGTTATTATAATTGTTCATTGCATTTGTGTAGTTTAGAATATGAATGAAATCTTCTTAAATTTATTTGTAACATTGGCGCAGCGAATGGATCGAAGATTAGTTGCATAGATGTAATATGAAGAAAATAAATTGGCTTCCATGTGAATTAAAAAAAATATATAATTGTAGAATTTATTTATTGATGTTTGAGTTGATATACATGAGACAATGGCCGTGCCTTTTGGAGATTGAAGGGCTATAATTGTGAATCAGCTATTTTGCTTCAAGGTCAGTTTAAATTATATTGGACTTGTATGGATGATTGAGTATATGAATAAGTTATAGTTAAATTATATTGGACTTGTGTGGATGATTGAGTGTATGAATAAGTTATAAATAATTAAAATCCTTCAATGACCCGATGTGAAAGGAGTCCCGGATGCAGTTTCACCCAGCGAAAAATGGTTTGCCTATGATACTAATCAAGTACCAGCAGTTGAGAAACATCTCTCTTCGAAAAGGTTAGTACATTGTTAATTATATGCTAAATGGAAAACTGGTTTGTTGGTGTTATATTATATCAGTCCAATTCACTAGGATGTTTTCAATGTAGCTGCATATTTAGGTTTAATTTATTCAATGATCTACTTGCATTTTTATGCAGAAATATTATTCACGAATGAAGGATTCGTTTCTTCCGAATATCTGAGAAGTGCTCATTTGCTCAAAATGAGGTAGAGTTCCTCGAGCACAAGATAGCGGCCGGGAAGCTTATGATGGAAAACTCGAAAGTAAAGACCATCCTCGATTGGGAGCCTTTCTTGTTCAGTTGTTAATATGTTTTACCACTTTGGTCTTCTTTTCCTTTGCAGGGCAAAAATGTTTCAAGTGAAGGAAAAAACCTACTCACATACAATTGCTAGCTTCAAGCCAAACTTATAGATGCTTCTAATATTGATTCTTCAGATCCGATGTCCAGAGCAATTGTGATCTTGCATTTTGGTTTTGGTTAAACAGCTCAGGAAGGAAACCTTGTATCCTTGCAGGTTCAGAGAAATGGATAGGCCTTAGCATAAGCATGTACAATAACAAAATTGGTATTAAAATGTTTTATTTTGGATCCAGATTTATATCGTTTACATGTGCTGATTTGTATGATTCAACTAATTTTGTTCGCAGATTTTCGATCTCGCTACTTAGATTTTTGTATATACAAATATATTATGGTTCTTGACTAACAATTTTTTTCTAGTTCATTTTGTACTAATGATGTTTTTATAAAGGGCTATTCCTTTTGCGGGTTATTTTTTTGATGTATAGTGATAAGTATGATGATGTAAGGTTTATTTCTAAATTTCTCTTATGTTTTTTCATGGGTGAATTTTGGGTATTATAGGTTTAATGCTAAAGGGATACATTAACAATGTTTAGGCTAACTTTGCTTTACACATCTATATTGGATGGACTTTGATAATGGCAAATATTTTGTAGGTAGTTTCAATTTCATTTGAAAATTCACTAAATTGTCGGAAGGCTTTATATTGTTCATTTTAAACAAATATAGTAATTGTGAAGGACAACTCTAATATAGAAGGAAGATATAGTTTTATCCTTTTGCTATGTATTGTTGGATTGGATAATAACATTCGGATTGATACACTATTTTGGTACACTCATATTCTCACTTAAATTGATTAATTTTCACAAATTGCATTCAAATTTGAAAATTTTCAATTTCCACCATAACTTAGCCAAAATTCATTGCGTAGCATTTTTTCAAGTTTTAATAAATTGAAGGTATACATTGCTTAGGTAAATTTTCATAATAACTAGAATAATTATGATTATTGATTTAATAATTAACAAGATGAAATCGAATATTTATATATTCAATTATTTTTAAATAAAAAGTAAGTATTATATTTTAGAGATTAAAATTAAAGATATATTACATTTTAGGTAAATTGATTAACACTTGTTATTTCATATGTCTATATAATTTTTGCTTCTTTTTTGAATCATATAATATAAAGCAATAAAATGATAGCCCAATTGATGGCCTTGTATAGTGCGGGCAATAAAACAGCTAGCCGCATTGAAACAGAATGCATGTTAAAACAAAACGGCAAGCTACTTAGAAAAAATGACTTGCCATTTTCGAACAAAATGCATGATAAAATAATGGTTAGCCTCTTAATCTTAAACAGCTAGTCGTAATCATGACGTACAGAATGCATGTCATCGATAACGGCTACCTAGTTAAAAATAAAGGCTAACTGTTATCAAATAGAAATGAAAATTAACAGAAAGGGCCAGCTATTTTAGCGAAACAAAGACACGTTTAGGATTTATTCTTCATATTTTATCATGTAATTGATAGATTAATAAATATAAAATACATACCAATTAACTTGATATTGACATTGTAAAAATTATTTTTTTATTATTTAGCCTTTATTATTAAAGTCATTATTATTTTATTTATTATTATATTATTTAATATTTGTTTAATACTAACTTAGAGCAGCCGGCTGCTCTTAAGTAATTTTTTTTTTCGTTCAAATGTTTGGCTGTCATAACATTTTTTATTTTTTGGCACACTTTTATTTATTTATTTATTTATTTTTTGGTTGCATGTATTATATTATTAGCCTGCTGTCAGATATATATGACTTTCAAATCACAATATTCATCAAACAATGGCACACTCATTTTATTTTTTCGGTTGCATGTGTTAGATCCATCAAACTCATGGAGTTATCAGATGCGACTTTCAAATCACAATATTCATCAAACAATGGCACACTTTTTTTATTTAATTTTTTTGGTTGCAAGTATTAGGTACACGCATTATTAAAAATTATTCTGTTGTCAGATACGATTTTCAAATCATAATATTCATCAAACAATTGGCACACTTTTTTTTATTTGCTTTTTTTGGTTGCATGCATATATTTTAGTATGAGAGCTGTATAGTAGCAAGGCCAATACTGGGTGGTGTCAGATATGACTTTCAAATCACAATATTCATCAAACAATGCACACTTTTTTTTATTTATTGTTTTCGGTTGCATGTATTATAATATTAGCCAGTTGTCAGATATGATTTTCAAATCACAATATTCAATTATTCATCAAACAACGGCACATTTTTTTTATTTACTTTTTTTGGCTGCATGTGCTAGGTACATGCATGTATTATATATAGTATTAGCCACAAACACATGGTGGTGTTGTCAGACATGACTTTCACATCCCAAAATATTCATCGAGTACTCCAGCTGCGACTTAATTTTCTAAACACGATTTTGAAAATCTACAATATTTTTGAATTTTTTATTAATTTAATTTATATTTATTAATTGATTAAATTGGTAAAATATTATTAATTTTTAATTGATTAAATGTATATTAATTAGAATATACAGTGTACCGTACATGCGAATGGATCCAGAAATGAGCGCACATGCTCCGCTTGTCAACATTTTTGGCTTGTCTGTTGGTATGGAAAAGTACAAAACATAAACAAGTGTTTGGCATGCTAATAATTAGATTGCCTCCACCTAACCGTCCCCACAACAACCTCACCCGCTCTTGCCCCCAGCCGCCACCACCCCGAACTCATAATGTCAAATTTGTGGGCTTTGAAAAAGTATCTACGATTTAATATTTGATAAATTATTAATTTTTTTTATATAATAATTTTTGTTGTCTCGACTTAAATTAAAAATATAAATTAATAATTTAATTAATTGGTAAAAAAATATTTTTTAAAAAAAATTTGAAACAGCTATGTTTTCATTCGTATTATCAATAAAGAATTTATTGAAATTAGAAACATAATTATAGTGATATTTTATTAAATAAGATATGATTGTATTATTAATTCTTTTTTTTTTTAATTTAAATATAATTAAATCTTAACTCTAATTTTACTTACTGATTTCATAAGTTCTCTAGTTGAATTCACATAATACAAATTTTTGAATTTTTTTGGTTAATTTAATCTACATTTATTAATTGATTAGGTTGAAAAAATACAATGAATTTTTAGTTAATTAAATTTATATCCATTCAATTGTATATGCACTCTATAAATTAATAAATTATTAATTTATCAATTAATTAAAATATTTTAAATTAATAGATTTTGTGCAGTTCCTACATTATTAATTTATAAAATTTTTATTGCATATTCTAATTAATATGCTAACGAAATATTTTAATTAAATAAAACTCAAAACCCGTCTTAACGAATTAGGATTTTGTCCTCTTTTTTTTTTAATATTTTGGTTTCTTGCCTCTCCTTGCTTTTCATAGCCTTGTAAAAAATGCAAAGTGAAGAAAACAAATACAGAACTGAACCAGTCAATATCTAATTTCCACGCCCAACGGTTGTTTACGTTTTGTACTTTTCAATCCCAAAGACAAGTAAAAAAAATGTTGGCTGGCGTATTGAGCGTGGGCGCTTAATTCAATTACGTTTTGTACTTTTGTTTGTTGCCGATTTTGACCCATTAGCATGTATGGATGGTGCATAGAAATTTACTGACGGATTGAGTTGGGAAAATTCCCAAGTTGAATTGACTTGCTGATTTTGACGCTCAGATAGTAAGAGGAATTTGCTAACGTATTGAGTTGGGAGTGTATCCTGTTTTTCAAACTTGGTCAGATTTAAATGATGAATGACAAAACCTTCCTTATTTAGATAAGATTTAAATGATAAATGACAAAACCTTCCTTGTTTAGCCAACAAACGTACAAATTTATTCGACAGTGACCGCAAAGACTAGCCAGGACAAGTTTATTCGACAATGGCTGCAGAGACTGGCCAGTTACTTTTTCATATAAGTGAATACAAAGTTGGAGTTTCAGCGTGCGTTCTTTCACTTAGAAAATTGACTGGTTGAGCGACGGTCAAAAACGTTGTGCTCAACAAACTCGCGGTGTAATCATATGACGACTTTCAAATCACAATATTCACCAACCCTTCCCTCCTCGAATTCCAAAGACCAAATTTATTGGCGGCCTTAAGCATTTCTTTCCTTCCATGATTCAGTAAGTAAATTGTACAATGAATTCTTTATAATTTAATATTCCATAAACTAATGATCTTTTTTATGTAATAGTTTTTCACGATCTCGGTCAAAGGACTCAATTAATAATTTTGATGAATTAATAGAATAATATCTCTTTTGAAAATCTCTTACACAACCTTACGATTCTATTCATATTATAAATTAATAATTTATTTAAATTATAAATTTAGTAGACCGTGATGTGATATTTTAATTATATAAAATATAATTATACTATTACTTATTTATAAAATATAATAAAACTTTTATAAATTAATACTCAATAAATTAATAATTTCTATTATATAATAAATTTTACGGTCCTATCTTCAGTCAATAGATTAAATTAATAATTTTACCAAAATACTAAGATAATACTTTTCCAAAAAAGTCTTATATAATTTCATGGTATCATTTGAAATCATAAATTAATAATTTATTAAAATTATAAATGTAGTAGATTATGATATTTTAATTACACAAAATATAACTCTATTACTACTAATTTACATAAATATGACTTAGCAAGTGAAAATTTTCAAAAACCCATAGCTGCAAATCTTTTTTCATGCATGTGGGTGTGCTGTTCACTATACTTACATAATGCTTTACGCAACTTATTTGTCATGGTTGATGTTTTAACAAAAGAGATGCCATTATAAATATTCAAGTGATTTAATATGAAAAAAAAAAGAAGACTTAGAATTTCTTTATATAAAGATTATTTTTAATCAAATTCATTGAATGCATTTAATTAATTTAATTAATATGAATACTATTTAATTAAGTACATAAATAAACATAAATAAGTGCAATGTATTTATTTTTTTGGTTAAATAGTTAGTTAAATATATTGAATATAATATGAATTAAATTATTTTTATTCTAAGTCATTGAATACATTTAATTAAGTTAATGTAATATGAATATTATCTATTAAAGTTGACATGTACAATGTATATTATTATTTTGGTTAAATGAATGTACAATTTAATTCATATTCAATATTGATAAAATATACTGAACGTGTAGTTATTAAATATATGTTAATGGAATTGTAGATAACTCTGTAAATTAATAAATTATTAATTTATCGATTATTTAAATATCTCTTTAAATTAATAAATTTTATATGGTCTCAAAAGGTTCGACTGTACATATTAAGAATTTGCTAAAATTACAAATGTAATTGTTATGATATTTTATTAGCAAGACATTATTCTATTGCTTTTTTTTCTTGAAATTTAAATATAATTTGATATCAACTCTAATTTTACTTATTGCTTCTACCAATTCGCAGGTTGAATTCATAAATTACGAGAATTTTGAATTTTTGGATTAATTTAGTTTATATTTAGTGATTAAATCATTTTTAATTGATTAAATTTGTTAAAGTTTTAGTTGATTAAATGTATATCCATTGAATTGTATATGCATTCTATAAACTATTAATTTGTCAATAAATTATTACCTCTTTAAATTAATAGATTTTGTATTGGTAAAATACAATGAATATTTAGTTGATTAAATGTACATACATTGAACATTATATGCACTCTATAAATTATTAATTTATCAATTAATTAATTCATCTTTAGATTAATATATTTTGTATGGTTTCTAAATGATTAATTTTTGAAGATTTTACTGGATATTCTAATTCAAATGCCGACGAGATATATTAATTAAATACAGCTCAAAACCTGCCTTAACATATTAGGATTCTGCTTATTATTATTTTTTCTTCTCCTTGATTCTCCTTGCTTTTCAATTTTCATAACCTAGTAAAAAATTGCTAAATTGATTGTAAGAAAAGTGAAGAAAACAAATACAAAACTTCAACTTAACCACTCATCTTCGTGGGCGGAGTCTAATTCCCATGCCTAACAGTTGTTCACCTTTTGTACTTTTCCAATCCCAAAGAGAAGCAAAAAAGTATTTGCAAGCGGAGCAATTCTGGAAACTTTCGTTTGTTGCTGATTTTAACACCCATACTACATAGATACAGTTCCATTTGCATGTATGGATATGAATTTACTTATGGGTTGAGTTGGGAGCCGGGAGCCCCAAGTTGAATTGACTTGCTGATTTTGACACTCATTGTGAGGGGAAGGGCTGCCTCTCCAGTTAGATAAGTCTAATGGAGAGGGTACTAGATAAATTATGGCCCTTGAAGGTCAAGAGAGCAATATTCAAGTTAACATCGAAGAAAATCACCTTTAAAATTTATTGGACAAAGACTACAAACACTAACCACGTAATTTTTTCAGATACGTGATGAAGTAGGAGTTTGAACATGTGTTCTTTCACCTAGAAAATTAACTGGTAGTGACTGTCAAAAACTTTCTGTTTATCAAACTCATGGTATGTCACATATAACCACTTTCAAATCACGATATTCATCTACCACTCTATTACAAAAATATAAAATAATGATCTATATATTACGTTGATTTTAATTAATGACAGTCATGGCACACATTTGATGACCAAATTTGTAGGTAAACTAAAAGCAATCTCTTCTTTCAAAGATTCAGTGAGTGATCTATACCGTAAAGTCTATAATTTAATATTCGATAAATTAATAATCTTTCTTATATGATAATACCTCTTTAAATTAAAAGATTTTGTATTAGAATTTTTAGTTGATTAAATGCATATCTATTGAATTGTATTTACACTCTATATACTATTAATTGAGCAATTAATCAATACCTCTTTAAATTAATTGAGGGAAAGGGCTGCCTCTTCAGTTAAGTCTAATGGAGATGGTATTTATGGAAATTACGCTCTCTTGCCATTTGCTGCTTATTGTTTTTGCTGTTCTTTTTTAGCGGAATCTTATTATTCTAGTGCCATGCATCTCTTAAAAAGTAAGGTTCATTATACTCGCCATACGGCCATAGGCTGTATTTCATATTTTATTTAAATTCAATAAATTGTTCCTAGAGTATTCAAATACTTGGTTATTCTCTCTACTCGAAAACTTCCACAAAACAAACAACATTTTCTTTTATTTAAGTTTTGACGTTAAAGAAGAAACAAAATAACATAAAGATTATAGGAGCCAAAGGTAAATTACAACCTTTCATACATAGAAAAAGTTAAAAACAACCTTGAAAACTAATCAACATTGTCAAAAGAAACCATGAATTCAACCAGATGGTGTAGCGGGAGAGCCCTTACAGGATCAAAGTAAGCAAGCTCTTGTTTTGCTTTAGCCAGCAGCTCCCTGGCATACCTTTTGGACTCTTCCATACCCACCAACTTTGGATACGTTGCTTTATCTCGCATCATATCCTTACCAGTTGTTTCCTTCGACTCTGGCGCTCCAATCACATCTACAATATCATTCCACAATTGATATGTCATCCCTACACATTTTCCATAATTCCTCATTCTCTCTATCTCTTCTTCATTTCCTCCTCCTATTATGACTCCAGCAACTATGCTTGCCTCTACAAATTTCTCAGATTTGTGTCTATGAATGAAGTTCAATTCACTCAAACTTATTTCTTTGCCTTCACTGCGGATGTCCATGATCTGCCCTGCAGCAACTCCTTCTGACCCACTTGCTGAGCTCATCTCAACCATGGCTCGAAGAATGCGGTCGGACGAAATGTTTCTGGACTTCAACATGGCAATGTGCTCCATACCAATGCAGTGCAGAGATTGACAAGCAAGAATTGTGGTTGCTTCACCGAAAACCTTGTGGTTTGCAGGCTTGCCTCGTCGAAAATCATCGTTGTCAATGCAAGGCAGGTCATCTTGAATCATACCAACTGTGGAGAGCATCTCAATAGCACAAGCTATTGACAACGCCAATGACTCACTTCCTCCGACCAGCTCACATGAAGCAAAACATAAAGTAGACATTAAACGTTTACCACCAGGTATCAGAGAGTATCTCATTGCTTCACGAAGAACAGCAGGATGTTGCACTGGAACTGCTTTATCTAAATACTCGTTGATTTGCTTGAATTTCAAGGCCTTGTATTCATCAATTTGGAATAACTTGGGCAAAGTGTTGCTTTGTGAATTAACAATCTTCAGTTTTTTGGATTGCCGCCCCAACAATACTGATTTTGCGGCGTGGGAATTGGGAACAAGTTTAGCGTGGTGAAATGGGATCATTGAGTGGGGTTTGAGAGCATTAATGGAGTTCCTATAGAGATCTGATGAGGCCATGGATACGGGGCTTAGTGATGACATTTTTTGCTTTTTTTTGGTGTATTGTTTATTTGCCAAGGCCGATTGTGATTGAAACAAGCGCAAGTATGCAATATTGTTTGTCAATTAACCTATATATATATATTTATAAAGCTTCTAAAAAGTTATTAATATGTGCCGGTAACTGCACGCAACATTATTAGATTCTTTATCATCATGACTAGGAATAGTAATTAATTTTCAAAGAATTTCTTTTTACTGGTTATCCAATTTTAAATCCTAGATGACGCCTTGATTTTGACGTTGCCATCCTTAGCCCTTTTTTTAAAATACTTAATATAATTATTTTAATTAACAAATAACTATGCAACCAGAACTATAAGACACCAGGCTCAAAAAACTTTGGAGGAAGAAGATTTTTTCACCAAACAAACTTGTGTAAACCCATTCAATTTTTAGAAAATAATTATTAGAAATTCACAATATTTGTAACAAATTTTAATAAAGAAGAGGTTTGTGAAATCATTGAAACTTTTTCCTTCATTTTTTTTTGACAATTTTTTTGTTATATTTAACTGTTAGGGTTACTTTAGCATAAGTTTAGTTTTAAGTATTTAACCTTTATAAGGTAAAAATATCAAAATACTAAAAACTTTTATTTAGCTTCAACATTTTTTAAAAAAAAATTTACACAATTTTTTTAAATGATTTATTGGGACGATTTTATTATTATGATTACTATTTTTTAATTTAATTAATAAAAAAATTTTATAACATGATTCCCATGAAATAATTTATAAGGCAAGTAAATTATGTATTCCCTATGTAGGATATTAAAAATTGTTGTATTTTACTTTATAATACTAGATTATTAGTCACGACACAAAATATCTAAACTGTTAAATACAATAGCCCATACGGATAAAAAATTGAATTATAAGTATCTTAAAGCATCTCAGTGCTAAAAGATAGTCGACAGATCTAAGTCAAAAAATATTGAGAAGGTGATTTAATTAATTAAGTGTCCAAACTTCTTATTAATTTCTTTTTTAAAAAATTATAAATTAATAATAATTATTTTTTGAAAGTAGGATGGAAATGATGCAGAGGAAAATGGAAAGGATAATTTGAACTTGATAGTGATATTTACCACCACACTTTGAAAAATTAATCATAAGAATTTCACATTATTTTTAACAATTTCAAATTAAGAATAAATTTGAATAATTAATTAATTAAATCCTCATGAATATTATCATTAAGCTTCAATTAAACTAAAAAAATATATTTGTCACATGATATCTCCTTTATTGGTTATGAGAAAGATGTACTTGATTAATTGTTGGGTGGAAGTATTTGAACCTACTAAAATTTTCATTAAACCCATTTACTTAATAAATTTATCATTAAAATTTAGAAAAACTTATACCTTATTTTATTAACCCATTGTAATACCCATTATACCCTTATTAGCATGATTTCTTAGATTTGTTTTTCACATGGCTATTTCAACTATTCTTCTGTCCTCAAATCCCTTTTTACCTCTCCCCGTCGCTGTATTTGTCAAGGTTTCACTATCAAATCTCCAATTTTTTCAGATTTTTTCCTTTAAATTTTAAGGCAGTGCAACAAACCATTACAAATCTATGCAAGATTCAGGAAAAAACAATTGCTAATAAAATTGTATTTGTAACCACAGAAAATAAAAATTAAAAAAAATTGAGCACTTACATTTTTCCATTCTCACATGCTGCTGTTTTTTTTTTTTCCCTTTTAATCATTTATAGCTTAACCACGAAAAGAAAATTAATTATATGAATTCGAATGAACTTGACTAGGAAGAATATATCAGTAAAATCGAAAAGGAGCTTTATCGGCAACAAGTTTTAAGCCTAATCCAATCATTAACACTTTATTCCACTTACAGGTGTTGATGAGAAAGAAAATCCAAGAGATAATTCAAAAAATAAAGAAATTGAGCATATAGTGAATAGATATAGGGATTTTCTTATTGTCTACAATTTAGGATATGGATAGTTTAGTAATAAAAAAATATTTATTGTGGGTTTCATAGGTAATTTAGTGGGTTCAGGCCCATCCTTATTTTAAATTTTAAAAAATAATATGAATTCTTGATAAATAATTTTTGAAATGGAGTGTAAATTAAAAATAATATGAATTCTTGATAAATATTTTTTGAAATGGAGTGGATTTACACAATTTAGCCAATCGAAATGTTCATACTCTTTGAACTTTTATCCATTTTTATCTGTATCTTACATTTACCCCCTCAGTTTTATAAAATATAGCGTACATCTCGCTCAATTTTATGGCCTCTACTTATGGCTTCCTCAAGTTTGCAGAATTTATTTTATGATGCACTCAAGTTTATAGTTTCTTCGTTATTGCTACTCCCATTGAACCAAAATAATTTTATGTTATAACCTACTGATTCAGTAGCAGGAATAAACTGAAAAAAAATTGATGGATAGGTGGGAGATTTTTTTTTATATTCCGTTCATTTTAAAAAATACACAGAATAAATAAACAACTAATTTCACTCTAATTATGAAAATATTAATGAATCTATGGTTAGGAAAGTCATTTTCAAAGCATTACAAGGATTCATCTACATTATAATCTCTATAAATTAATACATGATAAATTAATAACTTCTATTATATAATATTTCTTTACAATCTCAACTTAGGCTAATATATTAAATTAATAATTTTGATGTATTACTAAGATAATAATTTTCTGAAATCCTTACGATAATAATTTTCTGAAGTCCTTATAAAACTATGTGGTCCTATGCGTATTTCAAATTAATAATTTGTTTAAATTACAAATATGATAGCGTACGATATTTTTTAAATAACATAAGATTCTTTTGCTACTTTTTTTTCTTCTTTGAAATTTAAACATATGTTGGATCTCATCTCTAATTTTTCTTATTGCATCTAAATTTTGAGGTTAAATTCTACGATTCCAATAAAAATTATAAAGTGTCGTTAATGTTGCATAACATGCTTCAGACATATTGTATCATCGAATACACTAAATTTTTAGTTTATTAAATGTATGCTCATTGGATTATTAGTACACTCAATAAATTAATAAATTATTAATTTATTATTAATTATCTCTTTTAATTAATTTTTATTCTAAGCTCAGTTGGTGTTATCCCGTACATCTATTGTGACCAGGTTCATCAAACACTTATCAAGGAAATTAAAGAATCAACACCTAAAATATTACATAAAAGTGACTGCTGGGATAAGATCTTGTTCGCATATACATTATTTATTGTTAAACGTTTGATCGCACTTTCGTTAATTATTTTTATTGTTGTTTCACACTTACCAACTCTTTCGTTCTTCTCATTATTTGTTGTTATTTAGCACTTGTCCATCTCTTAAAATATAAAACTAGGCACCCTCGATGCCACACTATACATGTTATGAGAATATAAAATTAGGCACCCTCGATACGACGATACCTTTTGTAAGAATATAAAACTAGGCACCCTCGAGACGACGATACCTTTTATGGGTTTTGAAGAGATTTGAACAACTCTTAAAACTGTAAAAAATCAATCATGATTTATTAAAATATAAAACTAAAAACAAAAACTATTTTTCTCAAAGAATTGACTTAGTTTTCACAATAATAATACATAAGTAATGCTGTAGTACTCCCTGTATTGTATTCCAACAGTTTTCTCTTAAATATTGATGTGTCTTTCTTTATCCATTGGGTGATTACACTATTTCATCATCAATAGATGGATGATATATATATATACACTTAGCTAGAATGAAAAATTTTAAATTTTGATAAAAAAAAAAATACATGTAGTATTACTTAAAATACAAGCAAAATTAAATACATGAATATTCAACAAATTAATAACATAGCTTTAATAATAAACTCTTCTATTTCCAAGTCAAGTTACTAGTTAAATTAATAACCTCGCTAAATACACAAGATAATAGTTTATTGAGTGCTATTACTAACCCTATAAAATTGTCATAAATTCCTTTTGTTAGCATACCCAAGAAAATCCTTTGAGGCATATTAAATAAAGATTTAAATCCCATCAAATAGTTAGAAAATTTAATATAATTGTATACATTTATTTTAGAATAAATACTCATTTAGTACCTATATTTTAATTTAACTGTCCATTTAGTCTCTACTGCTATTAAATATATTACACTCTTATATTATTTTTGCTTTTTTAACAATAATACCATTGTAATAATATTTTGGGCTATGTTAATGAAAAAAAAATAGTAATGTATTAAATTAGCCTTACGATTAATTTGATAAATTATATTTTTATAAAATAATTATTAATAAGATTGTTGCAAGGATAAATATTGTTTTAAGTTGGCTGGTATTAATTTATTTATAAATAATTATTAGTAAGATTGTTACATGAATCCAAAAAATACTTGCTCTTTCACAGTGATATTTATAGATTAATTTACTAAAATTATTTTTAAAATATAAATTAATTAATGTCAAGTATATTGTTGCAATGATATTATTGTAAAAGTTAAGAAAAATTAAAGATAAGAATATAACATTTTTAGCTATAAAGGTGTTTTGAAATATGTTTTAGCATATAATGGCTAAATGTATATTTAAATCAAAATCTAGGGATTGTACAAATACTTACCCTCTATTTTGATTCCATAAGCATCCTTAACTACCTAAATGATGAACAATGTCCACAATTGAAAATAAATAGAGGCAGAATGGTCTTTTACCTGTTTTAAAATAAAATAACGTCAAACTGAAAATGAGTGTTTTGGATTCTATATTCAACCACTTTGTACAGTATTGTAACCGTGTAAGTCCAATTGAGCTCAAAGATTGAATAAATAAATGACGTAGAAGTAGATAAAATCAAAGCAATATGTCGAATTAATACAACCCGCAAACAACAGCCTGTCGGTATTGATTAATAAATATTAATGATTTTTTACATTAACATAACTCTTAAATTTTCTAATTCCAAATCATTACTTCCTAATGTCTAGATAAGTGCTGGATTGACGAGCCTGACGTAATTGATTTTTCATTCAAATATCTAAGCTGGTCAACTCCCTCACAAGGCCGTCGTTCCATTTGATTTAATTAATTAAATGATCGAGTTCACACACTTATTAAAACTCAAGTGGTAGTATGCTATTTAATCTTGTTGTTATCCTAAAAATAAATTAAATTTTTTTTTGGTATTTTTAAATGTTAATTATTAAGTTAAATTACACATCTGAGCCCGAAAGAATTTATATTTCGTTCATAAACCCAAGGTGGCCAGCTCCCTTACAAGGCCGTCGTCGCATTTGACCGAGTGCAAACACTTTAAGAGTCAACAATTGAAAAATAAAAAAATATTTTTTCACCAACCATTTTGTCCCATTTGATTAGAATTTTGAGAGACCCAACCTAACTTTTTTGAGAGGGAAATTCTACACATCAAGGTACAGTGAAGCTTTAAGTATATGCGTTGTACCAATGAGTTAGCAGCTCATTGAAATTATTCTTTTTTATATTAACTTGACATAAAAGTATCAAACGACCCACATTATATTTTATAAAAAAATGATGTGACTTATTGGTGACTAAATAGCGGTAATCTCGGTCTGGATTATAATGTTGGGTAAAGTAAAACGTTTTCGATTAAACTAAAATATCCGTCGGGTATATCGTTATTTGCATCATCAGTTAAATTCTTCATATCAATACTCTATTTTTATTAATCGTTTTAATTTTTCAATCAACCCCTTCATAACAGATAGGCTTTGTTTGGAAGGTAACACTAAGTATTCTATTTCACTAACTTTTAGAACAACATATTTAGAGTGGGACTATTGACCATATTACTCTTATAAAATTTTTAAGTAACATTATCATTACTAACATCCAATACATGCCTTTGTTACAGCCATAAATTAAACAAAATCCAAACCCAACAAAATATTACATTTCTTAATTTCGAATTTCGAATTGGTTGCAAAACAATGGCAGCCAATAAGCTTAGAAAATGATAAGTAAAGGGGTTTACACAAAATCTCTAAGGTTTTATTTAAAAAAAAGGAAAAAACTGTTGGTTTTAGTTGGATACATTTTTATATTAGGAAAATAATATCTACACCTCAAAATTTTGAAAAATAATCATACAGACTCTAATACTTTCAATAACAGACACTAAGATTTTTTTTAACTATAATACTCTTTATACATAGTAACTAAAAAATAGATGTGAAAAGTTTTAATAAATATAGATATAATTTAAATATTTTAATTTCTCTAATAGACTAAAAACATTAGAATTTTTTTAATATATAAAATAATTTTTAAAGCATAAATTATAATATTTATTTTAATAATATATTTTATTTATATAAAAATTTTGAATAAATCTTTGGGTTAAATGCATTTTATAATTAATAAAATATATCTTATAGATTAATAATATTAAAATTATTTTATATAATATTAAAAATAATTTAAATATATTTATATATTTATTTAATATTATGTTTTTGTTTATTATACAAATTTAGTTTAATACAATATAAGATTGTAAAGTATTAAAATATTTTTAGATATATTGAAATTATTTTAAAATATATATATATATTGTACATATATATTATTATTGTGAAATTTTTTCAGTATTCGATAAAGTAAGACTTAGCATGTATATTTTCTCACTTATAAAATTAAGTAGTAGATTGACCAGTCAAAACTTTTGTTTGTCAATCTACATAAATGATGAACCCTTCCTTGACTCACGAAGGTGAAGAGTGCAATCACGATTAGCCAACAAAAGTACAAATTCATTGGACAAAGACTACAAACATTAACCAGTAATTTTTTCAGACACGTGATAAAAGTAGGAGTTTGAAAATGTGTTCTGTCGATTGGAAAATTAAGCGTAGACTGACCAGTCAAAACCTTTTGTTTAGGCCGTCACTCATTTTTATTGAAATTTAAAAGAATCAATGAATGTTATAGTAAAAAAGAGATTTGGTATCCTTACTGAAAATTTAAGGATTAAAATAATGTGACCAAGAGATAATTCAAAAATTAACTTTAAATTTCTGCTATTATAGATATAATATAAAAAATTTATAAATAAAATATATAATATAGATAAATTATTTTCAATGTTATGTACAATTATTTATATATTTTGAATATCTGTGAAAAAAATTTATTACTATTAAACAAATTTGGCATATTAATAATATTGAAAAAGATTTTAATATTCATAATAATTTATAATATTTTATATATTAGATTATTTTGATATTTATTATAGAAGTTTATTTAAAGTCAAGTTTTATGTTGTCATAATCTAAATATATCATCTTTAAAAGGGGTTTGTGAAGCCATTTATGTAATGAAAGAAGTCTACTAACAATTTAAACAAATTTTTAGATTTGGGTGATAGTTTTCTAATTTTAATAATCACTAATTTTTTAAAAAAAAAAAGATAATTGAAACCTTAGATTTGTATTAACATTTAGTGTCTAAATAATTGGTTGATAGTGTTGAATTAATAGGCAATAATTTAACAATGTATTATCATAATAGAGCATAATTTATGTACTGCAGAAAAAGTCCTCTTATAAGCTTCCAATTATAACTACATAAAATAAATGATTCATAAATATAAGGAAAATGGATTATCAAATGAGAGTTAAAGTTGTCCTCATGAACTCTCCGGTTAATCGGATCATCAAATGAAGTGCAAATCCGATTTATGATTTTTAAAAAATCTCCCCTCATTATTCTTTATTTGTTGTTCGGACGCGGGTCTCAATTTTGCAAATTTATGTGGACCCCCAGCCTCCACTTCTCCCGTCGCTGATGGTGCCATTCAAAATCAGTTGTGAAACCAGGACTACGACGAGGGCCTTGATACCAAAATCGTAAATTTGAGTTGGCTAGAACTGAAAATCAATAAATTTGATGAGGTCAATAAAAATTAAATGGGGACAAAAATGGACAATTATAAACTTGAGTGGACTGCAAAGTAAAACTTATAAAAGTAATAATATATTAATTGATAATTTATTTGCTAAGACGACAGCTAATATGGCTGGCGATTAATTGGTCTTATTAATAAAGTGTGGTTCAGATATTATTGTTTATGTTTCGAACAACCTCCAATCAGATCGATATATGTTTTTACTAGGGTAAAAGTTAATATGAGTATAAAACTGACATAGTGATAAAAAATCTCATATAAAGAATTCCTCAAAATAACAAATTGGTAAGAAGCCTCTACAAAATAAACAAATAAATAAAAATTTTACGTTTAAGTCATTCTCTTGAGGTAAATTTTACGCTATTTAATACCAAGCGATGACTGGGAACAAGTAGACAACTTTTTCCAGAGTCTAACAACAGTACAATGGCTGCTCTGAAAGCAACCACTAACTTCATCCATCTGAAGTACACGAATACCCATTCTCACAAATCCACTCCTGCACAGAAAAGATTCACTCCCATGGCTGCTTTCACCACCACAACCGTTAGTCTGGCTGAAACATTCACCAGATTGAAAAAACAGGGCAAAGTGGCCCTTATGCCATGCGTGTTAGCTGGTGATCCTGACCTTTCAACCACCGCAAAAGCATTGAAATTGCTTGATTCCTGTGGATCAGACGTGATTGAACTAGGTATCCCATTTTGCGATCCTGTGGGAGATGGTCCAGTAATCCAGGCTGCGGCGGCCCGATCCCTGGCAGGAGGGACCAAGTTTAATGCAATTCTTTCAATGCTGAAGGATGTAGTTCCTCAAATTTCTTGTCCAATTAGTTTATTCACATATTACAACCCAATCCATAGGCGTGGAGTTGAGAATTTCATGTCCACAATTGGAGACGTCGGCATACGTGGGCTTTTGGTTCCAGATATCCCTTTGGAGGAGACTGAATCTTTACGGAAGGAAGCCATCAAAAATAAGATTGAGATGGTACTATGTACAGGTGAGTAAAATATAACAGAATACTGTCATAAACAAATGTAAAATAGGTCTGTTTTTTACCGTGTAAATTAGGAACATAGGTAAATTTTCCTGTTGTTTATATCAGAGTGCTGTCAAGTTTCAGTTTCTTAACATTTTTCTTTACAGGTCCCAACACTCCAAAAGAAAGAATGAAAGCAATTGTTGAAGCATCACAAGGTTTCATCTATCTTGTAAGCTCGATTGGAGTTACTGGAGCCCGTACATCTGTTAGTAACGGAGTTCAAACTCTTATAGAGGAAATTAAAGAGTCAACAACTAAACCTGTGGTAGTTGGTTTTGGCATATCGAAACTTGAGCATGTGCAACAAGTAGCAGGATGGGGAGCTGATGGCGTCATTGTTGGGAGTGCTGCGGTGAAGATCTTGGGTGAAGCAAAATCCCCCGAAGAAGGATTGAAAGAGCTAGAAAAATTCATAAAATCTTTAAGACTTGCTGTGGCATGAGACAACTTTTCAGATCCTATGCCTGAAGTGAACTTAATAAACATTAGTGCGTGTTTTTTTTTTTTAAACAAAAAAATTTTATAGTTATGACAAAAAATTAAAAAAACATCTGTGGTTTGTATAAATATTTAAATTGAATAAGAAAAAATTATTTTTTTGTTTTAGTTTTTTATATTAATTTGGAATGAGATACATCACAATGACTCATATATATAAAATATAGTGAACATATTCAACTAATTACAACAAAAGAAGTTATGCTTATCGTGGTTAAGGTTCGTTTATATATTTCACCTAAATTTAATATTCAGTCGATATGAGATGTTTTTCTTAAACTTTTTCATGTGATTACATCTTAAACTTTTCATGTGGACTGTTTTGACTTATCCTTGTCACGTGGTGAGGGAGTGTGAACATTAGTTTGGCTTAGATACCAAACCCAAAAGTTAGATCAAAATTTGAGAATTATTATAATTTTATATACTTAACCCAAGTTCAATACTTAGTCAACATGATATTTTTTTCCTTAACAAGGTCGACCAAAAACCTAGAAAATAGATTCTGCAGGCACAAGCATTGTAATGACAAAACGTCTCTCTAATAGCACAAACTATAAACCTGAATGATGTGAGCAAAATTTTAAAAAATAATAGGAAGAAGAAGAAGAAGAGTAGTCTTGAGGTTAGGCAAGGTGATGTTCCTTTAATAGAACCCCATCTACACTATAGAGCATTCTCTTAAGTTTATATTATTAGCTTAAATAGAGGTAGTACTATAAGCCATGGCCCTAATAAAAGAGTTTAAAAAAATAATGTACTATATATTAAGCTAAACAATAAGATAGTTAAAAAAATCCTTAAGGTTACTTGTAGTTACAGAAATACTAACACATGTATCTTTAGAATAATCTAACTGTAATAGTGGTCCATGTTTAACTCTTGTCTTCACTTCCAAATTCTCAATTTAGTTGTTCTCTATTCCTAAATCATTAAAATCTCAATTCCCAATTCCCACTTTTTTAATTTTATTCTTTGAAAATTTAATGTTCAATTGATGGTTTAAATAATTTATTTTAGTTTTACGTAATTGATTATGATGAATGCTGCATATACTTTTTTAATTTTAGTGTAATTTATTAGAATATATCCTCTATAAATAGTAAATTTTTTAACCTCAATTTATAAAGAAAGATAAAGCAATTATTTTTCTTAATTTTTCTTGTTTTTTTGAATTATTTTATTGTTCATTGTGTTAATAAATGTTTATTTAAATAATAAGTTTATATTGAATAGTTTTATGATGATTTTCAAAGAGCATTGCATATCATTCATTTTATTGTATATAAGTATGTATACAATTTTTTATATAAAATTAGTTTGTTGACTAAGTTTTGTACTCATTATAATTTATTGTACTTCCTAGACATTTGATTGATTCATGATGAGTGAGGAGAAGGACTTGAATTTAGAGATGATAGATAATTTGGTAAATTTTAAAGTCTTCCGCTGCTTAAGGATTAGATTTTTATATTTTGCATAGAAATTTTAAGTTTATTTGTAAGTTGTATCTAATCATCAGCCTTAGTTTCCTCCTCTTCCACTATTTAAGGATTGGACTAATTACTATGAATTTGAGGATGGGCTTTAGATACAACTTACAAATAAATGTAAAATCTCTATAGAAAAGTTTGCAAACATGTATTCTTGCTCCAACGATTCCTCAAGCACCAGCAAAAAATGGCTAACGAATATAATGAAGCATAAATAAACATGATAAGCTCAATAAAGTAGCTCACATCTGTATCACACACTACTGATGACTTAAAATCAATATTGTTTAGTTGTTAAATTCATAATACTGATTTGAGCTACTTTAATACAATTAGTGAGGTTAATTCAGCAACATTGTTAAGTTGTTAAACACTCCTTGTGTATAAAAAAATATTAGTTTAGCTTGATACTGATTGTACAAATACCACAATGTAATCATTTTAATGGTTTAATATTGATAAAATTCATATATACAATTTTCTCTTTATGACTTTATTTTCTTTTATTTTCTCGTTAGCCAAACATCCTTTGTTGCTATTTCAAACAAACATAAAGAAAAAAAATGACTTAGTTAACCATGAAAACTGATTATTATGGCCAAAAGAAATGATGAAGTTAACTAAATGGTCTAGTGGGGCAACCCTTGTAAGATCAAAGTAATCAAGCTCTTGTTTTTCTTCAGTCAGCAGCTCCTTGGCATACTTCTTGGACCCATCAATACCTACCAACTTTACATATGTTGGCTCGTATCGCAGCATATCCCTGCCAGGTTTTTCCCTTGTCTTTAGCGATCCAATTATATCTACAAGATCAGTCCACAATTATATTTAATTAAATATATCTTAAGTTTTTTATGACCAATTTTTGTTTGATTTGACCACTAACGTTACTTTAGCAAAAATTTGATTTTCACTAGTTTACCCAATTAAAGGTGAAAGTATCAAAATCCTTAGAAATTTTATTCAGCTTCAACATTTTTTAAAAAAATTTACAACAAAAGAAATTTTAAATGATGGATAGGACTATTTTATTGATATGATTATTAATTTTTAATTAATCTAACAAAATATTTTATGGCATGATTGTCATAAAATAATTTATCAAAAAATAAATTACATTATTTATAAGTAAAAATATAAACATAAGATTATAAATTATAAAACAAAATACACGTATATTTGGTATAGTCTTTGTTTGCTGTTTTTCGTTCTTTGAAAAGGAAAAGATATAAAACTTCTTTGGTGGACTCAATTCTAACAGAGCATGCAGCCCTTCCCCTATCGCTGTACGAGGGTCTGAATCAGCAAGTGAATTCAACTAGGGAGTGCTACCAACCCAATCATTCCTATATATATAGTTCTAATCTCCATACGTGCGAATGGTCAAAATCGGCAGCAAACGAAAGGTCCCAGAACTGAGCGCACATGCTCCGCCTGCCAACATATTTTGCTTGTCTTTCGGATTGGAAATGTACAAAACGTAAACAACCGTTAAGACATACTAATAATTAGACGCCACCCACAAGCAAGGATCCTCTCTGCTGACCGTCTTTATTTATTGAGTGGTTAAGTTTTGTATTTGTTTTATTCACTTTCCATTTTTTTACAAGGTTATGAAAAGCAAGGAGAGGCGCACGAAACCCACCAAAAAAAAAAACAAAGACAAAATCCAAATTTCTTAAGACAGGTTTTGAGTTATATTTAATTAAAATATACAGTAAAATTTTTATAAATTAATAATATAAGAACTGTAAAAATTTTATGAATTTAAAAAAGTATTAATTAATTGATAAATTAATATTTATTAATTTATAGGGTACATATGTAATTCAATGAATATACATTTAATCAATTAAAAATTCATAATATTTTACTAATTTAATCAATTAATAAATATAGATTAAATTAATAAAAAAATCAACAATATTGTAGATTTTATAAATTAAGACGTACTTGAAGTAGTTGATGAATATTGTGATTTGAAAGTCATATATGGCAACAGGCTAATATTATAATACATGCAACCAAAATAAAATAAATAAAAAAGCGTGCCAAAACATAAAAAAATGTTATGACAGCCAAACCCAAACATTTGAAAAAAAAATAATAATTACTTAGAGCGACCGGTAAGGAGCAGCCGGCTCCTCTAAGTTAGTATTAAACAAATATTAAATAATATAATAATAAAATAGAAATTATTTTATTAATAAAGACTAAATAATAATAAATAATAACACGATTCAAGTATCAAGTTAATGGTATGTATTTAATATTTATTGATCTATAATTTCTATATTTTTCAAGATAGTAAATTAATGATCTCAAATTTCATGTTTATTGTCCAAAGTTTTAAGTTTCTTTGGATTCAAGTTTAATACTCCTAATATTAAGTTAATGCTAAGTATTTCATGTTTATTATAATATAGAATAAAAACTTTATAAATTAATATTGTAGGGACTACAGAAAATTTATTAATTTAAAAAGGTTTTAATTAATTGATAAATTAATAATTTATTAATTTATAGAGTGCATATACAATTCATCGGATATCAATTTGATCAATTGTAAATTCATATTATTTTACCAATCTAATCAATTAATAAATGTAGATTAAATTAATAAAAAAATTTCAAAAATCTTGTAATCTGTGAATTCAACTTGAGAACTTATAGAAGAAGTAAATAAAATTGGAGTTAAGATTTAATTATATTTAAATTTCAATAATAATGAAATTATATCTTATTTAATAAAATATCACAATAATTACGTTTGTAATTTTAACAAATTCTTTATTTATAATACAAATGGGATTATAGAGTTGTATAATAATTTTTTAAAAAGAATATTATCTTATTAATTTATTCTTTTGATATAAATCGAAATTATAAAAATTTATTAATTTATTAAATATTAAATTATAAAGACTTTTCCCACTTGAAGTCCGCAAACCAATTTGGCCTTTCGAATTGGGGTGGAGGGGTGAGAGTGGTTGGTGAGTATTGTGATTTGAAAGTCATAACTGACAACACCACGTGTTTGATAAACAAAAACTTTTGGCTGTCACTCTACACGTTAATTTCTAATCCAGTGCCCACACATGCAAATTGGTCAAAATCGGCAACAAACAAAATCCGTTTGTCAACTTTTTTCTTGACTTTGGGAATGTAAAAGTACAAAACGTAAACAGCCGTTGGAGTTGTTAATAATTACACTCCACTCACGAGGATCCCCTCTGCCGAGTGCAGTGCTGACTGTCCTTACTTATTTGAGTGGGTGAGTTTTGTATTTGTTTTCTTCACTTTACATTTTTTTTAATACGTTAAGAAAAGCATGGAGGGGCATGAAAAACAAAAAAGGGACAAAATTCAAATTCTTTTTTAGTTGTATTTAATTAAAATATCTCGTTAGCATATTAATTAGAATATGCAGTAAAATTTTTATAAATTAATAATATATAAATTATAAAAAAATTATTAATTTAAAAAATATATTAATTAATTAATAATTTATTAATTTATAGAATTCACATACAATTCAATAAATATACATATAATTATGACTTTATTTTCTTGTTAGCCAAACATCCTTTGTTGCTATTTCAAACAAAAATAAAGAAAAAAATGAATTAGTTAACCATAAAACTAATCATTATGGCCAAAAGAAATGATGAAGTCAACCAAATGGTCTAGTCGGGCTAGTTTTGCTTCGGCCAGCAGCTCCTTGGCATACTTCTTGGGCCCATCAATACCTACTAACTTTAGATATGTTGTCTTGAGGATGGAGATCGGGCTACGATAGATTTTAATTAAGCTCCAATCCGATAATATAAACATATGACTCAAACTTTGTAAAAATCTAAATATTTAAAATTAGGACCGGATCAGGGTCAGGCTAGGCCTTTGTTCAGGTCCGATTAATTTTTTTAATATTTAAATAATTTTAATTTAAAATTTTATAATATATTAATATTTAAAAACTTTAAAACTTTTTTAAAATAACATAAATATAAAAATTATTCTAATCAACATCTCTATCATAAATTATATAAATAATTAAACATAAAAAAATTATAATTTCCTCACACCTACAATATGTGTTTACAATTGAAAGCTTAAAGTATATTTTCATAAAATAATTACAAGTTTAAAGCTCAATAATAATTGTATATTTAGTAAAAAGTTCAATAATAATTGTTGAATCCCTTAATGTTTAAATATGATTGAACTTTCTTATAGATAAAACTGAAAACTAACCGTTATTAATTTTTTACTTATAATCAGTTTCTAGTTTACTGTAACCGACTTGTCGTTTAATATTACCATTGAATATGTCAATTGACTTTTTAAATATCCAATTTCAGCTTATGAATATCCGATCATCCAGTTGCTATAGTTTTACTACAGTAAAATCTTTCTAAAATTATAATTTTACCTTAAAAATTTCAAAAACTGTATTATAGCCCAAAATCTTTGCAAATTTGAAAACAAGTAACTTAATAAAATCATTATTGTCCTTAAATATAAAACCTTTATATTATGAAAATGTCACGAAAAATAGCTTGAGTTTTTAAATGCTTAATCATGTATATATTTAATTATAATAGTTTTATAAGAAATATAATAATAAAGATCATCTAAGTTAATGAGATTGTAAAATATATGTATTTTCTATTTTACTGATATTATATAATTTGTTATCATCAAAATCAAATACCATATAACCGTATAAGTCAATAATAACAGCTATTTTAAATAATTATTTTAAATTTACCAAAAGAATAGGTTAAATATGTCAATTTAGGTAACACAATAATGGATATGTGTAATGTGTTTATATATTTTTTCCAAATAAGTTAGTGGATGTTTATGAGATTATATAATTTAACATTACATATTATCACATGAACACGTTCTATTAGAAGGCCTAAGTAATATATATTGTCTCTCAATTAAGGCTTTTTGTGTATATATCTCTCAATTAATCCTCTTTATAGATAAATACATCTATTTTTCTTCTAAATAGTAATCAAAGTACTTTTTTTTTTTTTAATAAAAGAGCCAATGTTCTATTAATATGTGCGAATAATTGCACAGAAAATTATTATATTTCGAATCGTCAAAGTACTCCCTATACAAATTAATTTTAGTAGCCTTAAGGAGCCTACCAAGTGGTTTTCAAATAGCCTTTTGACTGAACGCGTGAATTCAAATATTGATGTAAACCTTTATTTTGACTTTGCCCCCTTTGTCTTAAAAAAAAAAAAAGGATTTAAAAATAAATTAACTCTAGCAAGTAGCTATGCACTCAGGAGCTGAAATATAGAAGCCCATGCGTAAAAAAAACATTGGAGGAAGGGTGATGATTTTTTAACCTAACAATTTTTGTAAACTCACCTAATCTCTAGAAAATAATTACTAGAAATTCACATTATTTTTAAAAAATATAATTAAAAAATTTTATTAACAATTTAATTAAATATATTTTAAGATTTTATGATCAATTTTTATTATATTTGACCACTAACGTTACTTTAGTGAAAAAAATTTGATTTTCACTAGTTTACCCAATTAAAAGGTGAAAGTATCGAAATCCTTAGAAATTTTATTCAGCTTCAACATTTTTTTAAAAAATTTACAACAAAAGAAATTTTAAATGATGGATAGACTATTTTATTGATATGATTATTAATTTTTAATTAATCTAACAAAATATTTTATGGCATGATTGTCACAAAATAATTTATCAAAAAATAAATTACATTATTTATAAATAAAAGTATAAACATTAGATTATAAATTATAAAATTAAATACACGTATATTTGGTATCGTCTTTGTTTGCCGTTTTTCGTCCTTTGAAAAAGAAAAGATACAAAACCTCTTTGGTGGACTGAATTCTGACAGAGCAGGCGGCCCTTTCCCTATCGCTGTACGAGGGTCAAAATCAGCAAGTGAATTCAACTAGGGAGTGCTACCAACCCAATCATTCCTATATATATAGTTCTAATCTCCGTACGTGCGAATGGTCAAAATCGGCAGCAAACGAAAGGTCCCAGAACTGAGCGCACATGCTAACATATTTTGCTTGTCTTTCGGATTAGAAATGTACAAAACGTAAACAACCGTTAAGACATACTAATAATTAGACGCCACCCACAAGCAAGGATCCTCTCTGCTGACCGTCTTTATTTATTGAGTGGTTAAGTTTTGTAATTTGTTTTATTCACTTTTCATTTTTTTTACGAGGTTATGAAAAGCAAGGAGAGGCGCAATAAACCCACCAAAAGAAAAAAAAAAAAGACAAAATCCAAATTTCTTAAGACAGGTTTTGAGTTACATTTAATTAAAATATCTCGTTAGCATATTAATTAAAATATACAGTAAAATTTTCATAAATTAAAAATATAAAAATTATAAAAAAATTATAAATTTTAAAAAATTATTAATTGATAAATTAATATTTATTAACTTATAGAGTACATATGTAATTCAATGAATATACATTTAATCAGTTAAAAATTCATAATATTTTACCAATTTAATCAATTAATAAATATAGATTAAATTAATAAAAAAATCAACAATATTATAGATTTTATAAATTTAGTCCTAGAAGTAGTTGATGGATATTGTGATTTAAAAGTCAAATCTGACAACAGGCTAATATTATAATGCATGCAACCAAAAAGAAATAATAAAAAAAAGTGTGTCAAAAAGTAAAAAATATTATGACAGCGAAACATTTGATAAAAAAAAAATTACTTAGAGCAACCGGTAAGGAGCAGCCGGCTGCTCTGAGTTAGTATTAAACAAATATTAAATAATATAATAATTAAAATAATAAAAAAATAATAATTATTTTATTAATAAAAATCAAATAATAATAAATAATAATTTTCACATTTAATAGATTTAAATACGAAGTTAATGATATATATTTAATATTTAATGGTTCATAATTTTTATGTTTTTTAAGATTGTAAGTTAATTATTCTAAATTTTATGTTTATTGGCCAAAGAATATTATCTTATTAATAGAGTTGTATAATAATTTTTTAAATAGAATATTATCTAATTAATTTATTGTTTTGATACAAGTTGAGATTACAAAAAATTATTAGTTTATTAAATATTAAATTATAAAAATTTTACCGTATGAATTACGTAATGAGATCGTACTATCTTATCATTTATATAAGATATATTCATTATGATAAATTTAAGTGGATCATCTACCTTATTTTACTTGCAGTGTACTTTGCATAAATTAAGGAGTAACAAAACCCCACTCAATAAATCTTTCAAAGAGTAGAACGCTTGAAGACCGCCTGGCCTTTTGAATTGGGGTGGAGGGTTGGGATTGGTTGGTGAGAATTGTGATTTGAAAGTCATAACTGACCAGAGTGGTTGGTGAGCATTGTGATGTGAAAGTCATAACTGACAACACGACGTGTTTGATAAACAAAAACTTTTTGGCTGCCGCTCTACAAGTTAATTTCCCATCCAGCGCCCATACATGCAAGTGGGTCAAAATCGGCAACAAACAAAAGGGTCCAGAATTGAGCGCACATTTCCGTTTGTCAACACTTTTTGCTTGACTTTGGGAATGCAAAAGTACAAAACGTAAACAGCCGTTGGACTTGATAATAATTAGACTCCATCCACGAGGATCCTCTCTGCTGAGTGCTGACTGTCCTTACTTATTGAATGGTTGAGTTTTGTATTTGTTTTCTTCACTTTACATTTTTTTCTAATAGGTGATGAAAAGGTTGGAGAGATAAGAAAAAAAAAGGGGGTAAAATTCAAATTCTTTTTGAGTTGTATTTAATTAAAATATCTCGTTAGCATATTAATTAGAATATACAGTAAATTTTTTATAAATTAATAACATAAAAATTGTAAAAATATTATTAATTTAAAAAGATATTAATTAATTAATTTATGAAATTTACATACAGTTCAATAGATATATAATTAATTAATTACAAATTTATAATATATTACTAATCTAATCAATTAATAAATATAAATTAAATTAATAAAAAAAATTAAAAATCTTGTAGATTTTTCAAAAAACGTGTTTGAACAATTAAGTTGTACTCGGGAGTAGTCAATGAATTTTGTGATCTGAAAGTCATATCTGACAACACGATGAGTTTGATAAACAAAAAGTCTTTGACTGCCACTCTATAAGTTCACTTTCAAAGTGAAAGAACACATGTTGAAACTTCAACTGTGTCACGTGTCTGAAAATTACTGGTTTAGTGTTTGTACTTTTGTTGACTAAATGCAATTTCATTCAACCTTTCTGACGTTATTGATATTCGATGTTGACCTTCAAGACCACATCATGAGTTTGGTAACCAAAAGTGTGATCACCAAAAGTTTTTGACTGGTCAATCTACGTACTTCTTAATTTGATAAGTGAAAGAATAGACATTCAAATTCTTACTTTATCAAGTATCTGAAAAAGTTCTACAACTACAGTATTTGTGTAAAGCTAGATTTATTTACTTATTTTTGTTGATTAAATAACTGTGACGTACAGGCCCTACCTAGGACAATGACAAAATGGGAGTTAGAAAAAATAATCACAAATACTCCGCACTTTCATGACCAAGGAAGGGTTTATGATTTATCTAGTAAATCTGACCACATCATGAGTTTGATAAACTGGATATATTGAGGCAATTTTTTGAAAGGTCTACTTGAACATAACCAGAGTTGAATATCCATACTTATCTTCTCCGTTCGAATTAAGGCCAATTTAATAATGTTGTACTTTTTAATAGCCATAGTGCCATGACCGCCCAAAACGCTAGGTCACTTGGGGAGACTGGAGAGGGTTGATCCTCCGAAAAATTACAAGTAGAGCGATGGTTAGAACGCATTATTACATTAATTAACTAAAAATTCAGTTGAGGGGATGGGCCTTAGGTCCTACACCGCACCACTTGTCTTAATAAAATATTTATTAATTCTAAATGAAGTAAAAAATAAGTGTTAAAAATAAGCCCAGCATTATTTTATTAAGCCCAAGTTAATAAGCATTACCTATGGAAGATCTATGAGTAGGTATGGGATTTAAATTATTGGTAGTAAATATGGTAAGTGAAATTATTGATGTTAAGTGTAGTGGGTGAAAATGAATGATTATTAAATTTTTATTTGAATAGTTTATATTCGTTCTCATGCCCTATAAATATCTCATTACACCGTTTGGTTATACATCAAGTTAAAAGTGAAGAAGCAGAAGAGAGAAAGAAGAGTGAGCGGTGAATGTCGATGATTGTAAAATATTAATAAAATCCTTCAATTTAGTAAAATTATTCTATTATCCAAATAGTTTCAGTTTAGTTCTCCTCGGTTTTTAATAATTGGTACCATAGGAGAGGTTGGTTGGGGACCATTATAGCAATGTTGTCGAAAATGCACAATAATCTAGGACTACTGTGGAGAAACTATAAGAGTACAGATGAAGACGATCAAGGATTGTTTAATGGAGCTTCATTAAATTGCGAGAATTTTCAAACTCCGCAAGTTTGTTAGTGAATATCAAGTTTGTTTGGCATTGTTAAAGTCTTGTAAATACGATGGGTAACCTTTAAGTAGTTGAAGGAGTCAAAAAGCTCAACACCAAAAATTACAATATGCGGGCAACGTTGATGGAGTCTCACTCATAGGGCTAGGATCTCTAGTAGATCGTTTATGGTAACGATGTGAAGCCATTAACCACTTATACCTCTTTAAAGAAGTGGAATATTAAAACTTACAAGACCATGTTCACTATCAAGAGTACAATTTAAAAAGAGATGTTGCAATACATAAAAAGCTAAAATGCCGAAGGAAGCATGGGACATTTTTGCAACAATTTTTTCATAGAAGAATGACACATAGCTACAGTTTCTGGGGAATGAGCTACTATGAATTTCACAGCAAAACACGACAATTGATGAGTAATTCAACAAGGTAAATTTCTTATGCTGTAAAATTTCTGATTCCTATCCAACTACTGTAACTTCTCTTGAATAAAGAGAATTATTATCCACGGTTCAGTTTAGAAGGTTTGCTACAATTGCCTATAATTAGCCAACCAAACCTACCATTGAGGAATTTGAAAATTTGACTACCGAACAAGAAGCGACTGATAAGAAAATCAGTGATCAGTGTGGCCTTAGTAAAGAATGACAAGGAAGTGTTATTTACTGATAAAAAGAGATATCAATTCATATGACATAATAGTGGAGGATCTAAAGAGATGTTGATCAGTTAAGAGGCACCAACCAGAATGTAGCTCACAAAAAAGAGAGCACAAAAGAATCGCTACAATAGTAGCTAATACAAGCTGAAGTAGAAGTTCAAAGGGAATTGTTATAACTATGGAAAGATGAGCCATATGAAAAAAGATTGTTGGTCTAAGATAAAGTCTGAGGAGAGTAATCCTACAACTTCCAATCAAAAGAAGGATACTGATGATGAATAGAAAGTCGAAGCATTAATCGCCATCGAGGAAGAGGAGCTAGCCTTTATAGTCATAATACTTGGTCGGATTAACTACGAGTGTGATTGGATAAATCACATGGATGGTGACAAAGAGAAGCTTTAAAATATGATCGACTACAAGGGGGTTGTGTAATAATGACATCAAATAACTCGTGACTACTCATAGCTCACATTGGCAATATAGTTCTAGCATTATAGTTTTGAAAAAGGTACTTCAAGATATGTACTATGCCATTGATATGAAAAAAAATATACTAACAGTATCACAATGAACATATTTAGGACACATATTATAGAAAGGTAAAGACTAGAGTTAGCTTATGTATTGTTATCAAAGTCTTCTTAAATAGACAAGGCTCAAAAGAATCAGATTATAGGTTTATGGCATATTTGATTTAGGCTTGGCAAAAGTCCGAGTCCAGGCCGGGTTTGTGCCTACTCGGGCTCGGCCCGGCCCGGCCCGGCCAGGACAAATAAAACTACTGTCCGAACCCGGACTAAAACCCAGATTTTACACATGCGGGCCGTGTCAAGCCCGACACCTCCCGGGCCTGGGTTTTCAATCTGGGCTTCCAGCCCGCATGTGTCTCTAAAATTCTAAAATTCATATGACATTATTTCAACATTTCAATTAAATTATTTCAATAAACTTAGCAAATTTTAATTAACTAACACATAAAAATTATTTCAATATATTATTTACTACCTAAATTCATTCAATCTATATCCAACAGTACAATAATCACTAAATAAATTTAAATAAATGTAACATCCAACATATCATAATTACAATACTAATTACCAACATATCATAAGTTCATAACTACAATACCAACTACCAACATAACATATGAAAATCCGAAAATATATAACAAAAATTAATATTTTTTCTTATGATTTTGTATTTTTCTTTTTATAAAAAAAATAAACCAGGGTCACTCCGGGTTTCGAGTTTTTAACTCCTTACCCGGATCGGTGCCCGAAAATGTCCGGGTTTTGAATTTCAATACCCGGACCTTTTTTTTTTTTACATGAAACCCGGACCGGATCCGGCCGGATTTTTTTGCCATGACTAGCTTGATTGGGACATGTTAGCTATCACTAGTTAAAGGTAATGATGAACAAGTCAATGGTTAGAGATCTACCTCAACTTGACGTGAAAATAGACACGGTGTATGTAGGGTGTTAGTATGGTAAGGCTTACTAACTCCTATGTGAAGATTCAAAGTTTAGAGTTAAAAACCATTAGAATTGGTATACACTAATGTGTTTGGGCTTGTCAGGCAGCCTTCTATTAGTGACATGCGAATATATGGTCATATTCATCGACGATTTCTTTAGGTATGTGTGATTTTTCTTTATAAAAGAAAAATATGATACTTTTACAAAGTTTAAGAAATTCATAGACATAGTCAGATTAAAAGTAAGAAAGAAAGTTTATTGCTTACATACAGACAACGGAGGAAAGTATACATTACATGAGTTCCCCCAACAGTTTTGAGGCTATAAGATACGCCATCACACTACAACAAAATGTCATAATAGAACAAAAGAACCAGTATCTAGCAGAGATCACTACTTAGGAGGTTTTAAGTAGAAGCTATAAAGTTGGCGATTCATGTGATTAATAGATTGCTTTAACCAAAGCAAGGTTCATATCACCTTAAGAGAAGTTGTGGAATATAAAGCCTATAGTCAGCTACTTTTGCGTACTTGGCTGTGTGTGCTATGTCATTATACCAAGCCACTTGTAAAGCAAATGAAAAGGGTATTTGCTGTATCTTTATTAGATATGGCAACTAGAGAAATGGATGGAGGTATTGTCATCCTACTAATGGACGATGCTACAAAACACGAAATATGATGTTTGATGAAGTATCTTCTTGGTGGGTTTTAGAAAAAGAAAAGCTACCCAATTCAAAAGAAATTGAAGATCAAGTAAAAGAAAGATTGATGAAATTTTCCTAAGTGAAAAAGAATTTAAAGATTCTAATAATCTAAGGAATGATGATATCGAGCATGATAAGGCACAAAGTCTTTGGATGATAGGTATTTACCACAATCCGATTGAAGATGAAGAACCAAGTAAACCAGAATCAAGTACTCCTAAATGTCAACTTAGAAGATCGAAAAGAATAAAAAAGCCAAATCTTAGGAATGCTAATTTAGTAGTTGCAAAATAAAAAGAAAAAGAAAGGAAAAGAACCTGAGACATTTGAAGAGTTAGTAGAGAATTCTCGTTGGTTGGAGAAAGAAATCACTATACTGAAGCGAAATCAGACTTGGGATCTGGTTCCAAAAATAAAGAAATTGTGGCAGATGGATGTAAAAAATATATTTCTATATAGAGAATTAGAATGAGAGATCTACATGAACCGTCTGTAAGTTAATAAAGCTCATCTATAGTATGTCTGTAAGTTAAGAAAGGCACTTTATAGTTTAAAGTAAGCACTAACGATATGATATAACAAGATTACTGAATTCTTAACTCAAAGTAATTATTCAGTGGTACATGTATATTCTAGCTTGTTTGTCAAAACTAGTGAAGGAAAGTTAGCAATTGTAGTGGTGTACATGCCTGATTTAATTCTTAATGGTGATGATAAAGAAGAGATAACGCAAATAAGAGAGAACTTATCAGTTCAGTTATACTATATCTTCCTTCTATATTAGAGTTGTCCTTCACAATTACTATATTTGTTTAAAATGAACAATATAAAGCCTTCTGACAATTTAGTGAATTTTCAAATGAAATTGAAACTACCTACAAAATATTTGCCATTATCAAAGTCCATCCAATATAGATGTGTAAAGCAAAGTTAGCCTAAACATTGTTAATGTATCCCTTTAGCATTAAACCTATAATACCCAAAATTCACCCATGAAAACATAAGAGAAATTTAGAAATAAACCTTACATCATCATACTTATCACTATACATCAAAAAAATAACCCGCAAAAGGAATAGCCCTTTAAAAAAACATCATTAGTACAAAATGAACTAGAAAAAAATTGTTAGTCAAGAACCATAATATATTTGTATATACAAAAATCTAAGCAGCGAGATCAAAAATCCGCAAACAAAATTAGTTGAATCATACAAATCAGCACATGTAAACGATATAAATCTGGATCCAAAATACAACATTTTAATACCAATTTTGTTATTGTACATGCTTATGCTAAGGCCTATCCATTTCTCTGAACCTGCAAGGATACAAGGTTTCCTTCCTGAGCTGTTTAACCAAAACCAAAATGCAAGATCACAATTGCTCTGGACATCGGATCTGAAGAATCAATATTAGAAGCATCTATAAGTTTGGCTTGAAGCTAGCAATTGTATGTGAGTAGGTTTTTCCTTCACTTGAAACATTTTTGCCCTGCAAAGGAAAAGAAGACCAAAGTGGTAAAACATATTAACAACTGAACAAGAAAGGCTCCCAATCGAGGATGGTCTTTACTTAGGAGTTTTCCATCATAAGCTTTCCGGCCGCTATCTTGTGCTCGAGGAACTCTACCTCATTTTGAGCAAATGAGCACTTCTCAGATATTCGGAAGAAACGAATCCTTCATTCGTGAATAATATTTCTGCATAAAAATGCAAGTAGATCATTGAATAAATTAAACCTAAATATGCAGCTGCATTGAAAACATCCTAGTGAATTGGACTGATATAATATAACACCAACAAACCAGTTTTCCATTTAGCATATAATTAACAATGTACTAACCTTTTCGAAGAGAGATGTTTCTCAACTGCTGGTACTTGATTAGTATCATAGGCAAACCATTTTTCGCTGGGTGAAGCTGCATCCGGGACTCCTTTCACATCGGGTCATTGAAGGATTTTAATTATTTATAACTTATTCATACACTCAATCATCCACACAAGTCCAATATAATTTAACTATAACTTATTCATATACTCAATCATCCATACAAGTCCAATATAATTTAAACTGACCTTGAAGCAAAATAGCTGATTCACAATTATAGCCCTTCAATCTCCAAAAGGCACGGCCATTGTCTCATGTATATCAACTCAAACATCAATAAATAAATTCTACAATTATATTTTTTTTTAATTCACATGGAAGCCAATTTATTTTCTTCATATTACATCTATGCAACTAATCTTGATCCATTCATCTGCGCCAATGTTACAAATAAATTTAAGAAGATTTCATTCATATTCTAAACTACACAAATGCAATGAACAATTATAATAACTTAATCATTCCTCTGCATCGATTAAATATTTCCTTTTATAACAAATTTTTTTTTTAGTATTTCATATTCAAGACTTGCAGTGCATTCAATGTTACCTAAAAGAATTATGTATAGATGCTAACCATATATATAAAACATGGAACTATAACAAAATTTGAGTACTTCCAACATCTAATCCCCATTAATGGACAGTGAGCCAAAACATTTGAATCCATCTTACATAATTTTTCCTTAAATAACATTTGAAAGTCCTTGAATGACAATTAATCTTCTCTTTAATCATTTGAACCTTTTTAATAGAATCCTTTAGAAAACATTTATTTTAAAATAAATTTCTTAACAAGATTCATTAAAACACATTTAAAAGATAGTTTTGATTTAAGTAAATACTTTATATTAAATTTTTTTGAATGGTGATTTTACATTCCGAAATTCATTTGGTTACAAAAACAAACCAATTCCATTTTTATATAATCCTTATATCTTAAATATCTTTTATTACAGAGTATATCATGCAAGAATCTGCTTACCTCGAACCGTCAGAGCCAAAATGAGAACCTCATCAACTATCACGGGTTCATCCATGTCCTATATTTATAAAGAAAATATTCTTATCAATAACATATCAATTCTTACCTCAAAGATAATTTCAAATGCTCTTAATCTATAAATACTTATATTAACATAACACTTCACTATACTAAACATAAACTTGACCATTCTATACTTGCTGATTTCAACACAACTTATACATATGCCGAAAATTCATAAAAATTTACAGAGCTACTGTGCACAGGTGTAACATTACATATAAAAATCCATAACTTCAACACAAGTGATAAGCATTTTCGAAAATTGACTTTTAACCAAAACTAGAAAACTGTCTAGCAACAACAAACCAAAACAGAGATCCACAATTTTGAAAATTTACAAAATATTGATTAGGACATAGAAAATTCATCTCTCTTGTTTTAATGACAATAGAAATATCCAATAAAAATATACATAAAATTTAGAATTTATAGACTTGTGAAAACTAATTTATATTATTATTTTGGGTGTAATAAACCTGTTAAAATTTACAGATTTGCTATTACCCAATTCAAAAAGTCATAACTTTGGTTACACATATCCAAAAGTAGAAATTCTAGTTTTGACAAACAGATGAGACAATAAGGAATTCGTACGAAAATTAATAAGTCACTTAATAATCACAAAGTAACCGAAACTGACTTCTAATTCAACCTTTGAAATTCTGAAAAATACTTCAGAATTGCAGAACCAAGCATTACTATTTTTATTATATTTTTCTAAAAGGCTAAAATAACAAAATAAATTATATAGCAAAAGAAAATAGACATATAGAAATATTGTAATAAAATTTCCTATATTTTATGGAACCTCTTTAAGTTACCAAATAAATTGTAGAAGTGAAAAATACTGCTGAACATTAAAATTTTCTTGCACCTGTATTGTAACTTAAAAAAATAATAAAAATTCATACTTTAAGAGTTTTTGAACATGAAGCATATCTGCAAAAAGCTCAAGAAATCTAGTTGAAAACCATTAATTAGTTTCACATAATTTCAGCTAAATAAAAAATGATTTAGTATAATATCCACACTGGTTACAACATTTCAGAATTACTAAAACATATTCTCATTATTTTCAAGAGTTAACCATGTGCTAATAATTATCAATCAACCAACCAGCAAAACAAAACATATTTATGGATAAACAAATAATACCTCAAGACTTTAGCCTCTCTTTTACAAAAGCAAAGCCAATCTAGAGCAGAGTAAAATTGAAATTGTGTAAAATATATTACTTACACTTTAAAGAAACTTGAAAACCACAAAATAAGAAATTATTTTTGGAATAAATTTTGGTTTTTCGGCATTGCTCTGTACAAATACCAGCACAACAGAACTATTGAAGTTGTGATCAAATCTAAACTCAATTTGATGGTATTTCTACTTATTTTTTGGTAATTAGTTTTCGATTTCTGTATAAAGCATCATTCATGAATAGTATATCAGAATTAATATCTTGTTATCTATATAACAAGTATGACTACATTGTGAGTTAAAATGGAGCAATTATAAACTTTTAAAACAGGGCATGAGCTTACAAGAATTACACGCCATTCAATAACTCAATTACTATTGCATTTTATAAGGTGAAAAAATCAAAATATTTTAAGTATCATGATAAATTGGAGATCCAAGTAATAGAGATTCAAATAAATAACAAAATCAAAACCAATCGAATGATTTCACCTGAAAGCAGCTTGAGGAACATGATTTTCAGCTGATTCTATCATGATAGAAGCTAATTCAGAGCTCTCTCGGTGCTTTCATCAATGCTACTGGAGTAAGTACGACTGAAGAGTTTTGCTAAATTCTTTAATTATTTAATGATCAAACTTATCTCAGCCATTTTAGTGAATTCAATGGTGATTTTTAATCCTTGTATCAGATACTTATAGGTAATGTAGTTGTGCCCACGTTTGACAAACAAACAGTTTTTGACTGTCACTCTACAAGTCAATTTTCTAAGTGAAAGAACACGTGTTGAAACTTCAACTTTATCACGTGTGAAAAAAATTACTGGTTTAGTGTTTGTACTTTTGTTGACTAAACACGATTTCATTCAACCTCTCTGACGTTATTGATATTCGATGTTGACCTTCAAGGCCACATCATGAGCTTGATAAACCGAAACAGATCAAGCGATCAAAAGTATTGTTAATCATCGATTTGTTGTTTACTACCGAGCGAGCTCTCCAACTAGCTCTTGAGTCTCTCCGATCACTGGAATGGTGATGCCCTCTAGCTTGTGTTCACAGAAAAATGTCAGAAATCGCTGGGTGTTTTTCCGGCAAAGACCTTCTGACTCTCAAGTCAGTAATCGAGCTAACTCTTAGAAAAATTCTCTAGGGTTTAGGGTTTAGGGTTTAACATAAGATAGAAGCTAACTTTTTTTTTTTTTACTGTCTGTTCTCTCTCTTTTTTGATTTCAAAATCCAACCCCTATTTCCTCATTTTTTGGAGGTATTTATTTGGGTCTTCCATCCTTCGCCATTATTTTCGTAAAACATGTTCTCCACTTCCCATGTACCCGTCTGTTTTGGGATGGTTACTTAATCACCATAATGAGAATTGATCGTGCGTAGGAGTTATTCCTACATTTTCAGAGAGAGTTACTTAACTATCTCCCATTGTAGGCAAGGGCTGCCATACTTAAGTTTGGCTCGAGGACTGGTTTATGCCTGCTCTTGGTGTTGCTTATAACATGATGAGAGCTCACTTAGCTTGGGCAGACTAAGAGCTCCTGCTCTTGGCTAGTTTGATATCGAGCAGAGTGCCTTTATATTAGTGATCAGTACTTCTGTTTTGGCCGGCTTGACCTAGAGTAGGAGTGCTCTCTATTTCCCAAACACTAGTCCCCCAGTTTTTAACCTTGAGAGTGAAACGAGATAGGACTAGAAATTACCGGTTCGAGCGGGCTTGAGGTGCCCTTTCATGACCCGTCTCTTTAATCATTTCGCTTTTAATATAGGTGACGTGGGTTATTTCGGACCATTCATTTGAATTCGAAGAGAGAGTTCTCTGAACGGATGCGTTCCTTTGTATAACATAGTGTCTGTTGGAGTGACTCTTTTACTGCCTTTATAAATCCTTAAGTTCGTCTCTCCCCCTTTTCTTATTTCTTCACATTGCTGAAAGTTACCTCTCGGTGCCTACAAGAAATCCTCTCTCTGGTTACGGCTATAGCGATTAATGCCTATCGAATCGTTCTCAAGTATAAATTCTTGGACTTCTTTTTCCTGTCCTTGTTGTTTTTTATTTGGGATTATTTGATTTATATCTTTGTGAACCGTGGTTCAGATTTTTGAGATCTGACAAAAGTGTGTTGTGGGGAAACTATTATTCCTTAGGAAAATGTCTGCCACACAAAAACCTAGAAGAATGTCCCTAGAGGAATTCTCTTTTTTTAGTGATTCCCAAAATGAAAAAAAGATTATGGCAAGAAGCCCAAGTCCCAGTCAGACTGTTAATATTACAGGTGATGTTATCGAGGATGACGTCCTTGAAGAATTCAAGCCAAGCAAAAGACAATAGGCTAGTTATAGGTGAGAGGTTGAATCATTTGCCATTGATCATATAAGGTATGAGACCTTTCAACAGGATTTAGATAGAATTAGGGAGACTTACCGCATTACTGATAGTGTTTACCTTCACATTCTTAGCAAAAATAACACTCCTAACTACCCTCATCAAGGATATATCAACCTATATCTCGAGTGTTTTAAATGGGCTGTCAGGTTACTTTTACAACCTTATTTCGCCTAAATTCTTTTCCAATTGCGTTTAGCACTAGGGCAATTAAATCCTAACAGGAGGAGGGTTTTATTTGGTTTGTTCATTTTGTAGAATTGGTGTAATATGGGTGAACCCATAGTAGATGAAATAAAAAATTTGTATCAACTGGAAAGTAGTCCAAAAGATGGTGGGTTAGTATTATTTTACATCTAATTCAATGGACAAAATCCTTATCGCCAATCTCCCCACATATAGTGGTAATTGGAAAATAAATTCCTTTTCATTGGGGGGAGATTAGGGGCAAGCAGCCTCTATATAAGGAGAAGTTTCCTAAATTCCTTCTCGCTTTTTCACTCTAGGTCATTTGTTGCTCATTACACCTTCTGGTTTGGTCATTCCCCTCACCCCTTTTTGTTATTTTTCTGGTCTTTGTAGTTTCTTGAAGTATATTGTATAAGATCAGGGAGGAGTTTGGCCTAACGTCTGAGAAAGAAAAGATAAACAGCAGCATCCTTGTCGAATTAAAGTGCTCTAGTACTGTTGACAGTTCGAGCAGATCCTTTGCTCCACCGATGAAGCCAAGGGTCGACCTTACTGCTTTCTTTATTAAAATTCTTCCTCTTTCAGAGAGAGGGAATGTGGTCAAGAAAGGTTCTTCGAAGGACTCTGCTGCTATTTTTCCTGTCAGGGCTCGGTCAACACTTCCAAGGGAGCAAACTGATTTTGTTGCGCCTTAGTTTAAGGAGTTTACAAAGACATACAGGAAGATTTTGTTGCTGAGTTAGAAACTTTCAACCATAATTATCTGGCCAACTCCTTCTAGCCTTCTGCATATCAAGTTACTGTTACTTCCACAGCTTTCAAGTCAACAGTCCTTAATTACAAAAGGAGACTAAAGCTGAAAATCAAAGCTTGAAAAAAGATCTAGAGTAAGAGAAGGAAGAATCAGTAAAGATCTGCACTGATATCTCTATATTTGAGGAGAAAACTACTATGGCTGATTCAATGGCGTTTCAACCCGAGAATGAGTTATCTATAGTCAGAGATGAGCTTTTGAATGCTAGGAAGGATCTTGACGTTCAAAAATTCTCCTTTGAGAGGACTATAGAAGCTAAAACTTCACAACTCCAAGGTAGACTAGACTACATGGGTAAGCAGCTTACTGATGAGTATAACAATGGGCTGACATTCTACAATGCGTGCATCATATCTGTCATAGGCAAATAATACCCTGATCTGGATATGACTATCTCGAAGCTGGTGTGGATGCCTATATGAACGAGCAGGATGCTAGGAGGGTTCTCTCAGTCGAGGAAGGTTCTCAAGTTGCGTTCTGTATGGACCAAATTACTCAATTTATTGATCAAGCTGCTGAACAGTCTACCCAAACTCCTTAATTTTCATTGTAGCTTCTTATGTAGTAGCATTGTAAACTCTGCCTTTTATTGTCGTGAATAGAAAGAAAGAAAATTTTTTACTTTTACTTTCTCTTACGACCTTTGATTTATTCTATATTTCTTGAGCTCGAACAACCTTTCAGGAAGCTTCAAGTTTTACCCTACTTTGAATAGACTTTCATACTTTAACTTGTTATATTTGGCTTGTTTGTTTCTGAGGACATGATTAGCTCGAATTAACTCTTACTAATTTTGGCTTCTCATCTCGCCATGAATAGGTGGCTTTTAGACTTCTGCCTTTAATAACATTCAAAGCTTCACTTGCTCGAGTTGATTCTAGCTTCATTTGGCTCTTTGTCTCACCTCGAGAAAACTTTGAGACTTTTGGCCGTAGCTTACTTTGCTTGAGCTAATTCTAGCTTTGCTTAGTTCTTCGTCTCATCTCGAGCAGGCTTTGAGACTTTTGGCCTTAGCTCAATTTAAGAGCTTACTTTGCTCAAGCCAACTTTAACTTTGCTTATCTCTTTGTCTTGCCTCAAGCAAACTTTGAAATTTTAGTCTTAGCTTAATTTAGGAGTTTACTTTGCTCGAGCCAACTCTGGCATTGCTTAGTTCTTTTTCTCACCTCAAGCAGGCTTTAAGACTTCTAACCTTAGCTCAGTTTAGAAATTTACTTTACTCGAGCTAACTCTGGCTTTGCTTGGCTCTTTGTCTCGCCTCGAGCAAGTTTTGAGACTTCTAGCCTTAGCTCAGTTTAGGAGCTTACTTTAATCGAGCCAAATCTGGCTTTACTTAGCTTTTTGTCTCACCTCGAGCAGGCTTTGAGACTTCTGGCCTTAAATAATTTTTAGAGTTTGACTTGCTCGAATTAAATCAATTCTAATAGCATTCGTCCTTACTTTTATTTATAAACAATATATTACATATTCTAAATTAAATAAAGCTAAATACATTAACATTGCTTTACAAGCAAACTTACTGGAAATACTTTCTTAAGTATTCTGCATTCCATGGTTTCCTTACTTCTCGTCCATCGGGGTAAGCTAACCTGTATACCTGCAGACCTTCTACCTGTAAGACCCTATAAGGACCTTCCTAATTTGGGCCTAGCACCCCCTGATTGAGATCCTTGTTGCTCTGGTTGACCCTTCTAAACACCCTTTCCCATATTTTAAATTGATGGATGTGCACGTTTTGGTTGTAATAGTAGACCACATTCTACTAGTAATCTGTTGTCTTTTTTGACGACCTTTCCCTCTTCTCTTCTAACAGGTCCAAATTTCCATAAATTTACTTGTTGTTCTGTTCCTCATTGAAATGCTCTGTCCAGTGAGTGCCCACTCCTATGTCTGTTGGGATCACGACTTCATACCCAAATACTAAGGAAAATGGTGTCTCCCTTATGGCGGTCTTGTGCGTGGTTCTATAAACCCACAATACTTCGAGTAACTTATCAACCTACGCTTTCTTTTGTTCTCCTAACTTGGTTTTCAAGAGTCGTTTTATGGTTTTGTTTGCTGCCTTAACTTGCCCATTTGCTTGTAGATGTGACGGCGAGCAGAACTTCAACTATATTCTCATGTGTACACAGAAGTCTCTGAACTTGCTGTTGTCAAACTGCTTTCTATTATCCGTAACTAGAGCATGGGGAATTCCATATCTGCATATTACATTTCTCCAGATGAAGTCGGTTGTTTTTCTCTCTGTTATTTTGCTTCAAGCCTCCATCTCAACTCACTTTATAAAATAATCAATTGTAACCACTGCGTGTATTGCGGATGCTCATCCTTTTAGTAGGAGTCCAATCAAATCAATTCTCCATTGGGCAAATGTCTATGGCGAGTTCATTACTGTAAGGTTCTCTGGTGGTTGAGCTAGGATATTAGCGAAGCCATGACAACTCTTGTAACTCCTAGTCTTCTCTTGTGTGGCTTGGTGCATTCTGGGCCAGAAATACCTTTACCTTAGGACTTTAAAAGCTAAAGACCTTGCACCAGAGTGGTTTCCACAAATCCTTTCATGTATTTCTCTGAGCGCATAGTCTGCTTCTTTCTTATTCAAGTAGTGTAGCAGCAGTAACGTGTATCCTCATCGGTATAGTACCCCGTCAATCAACGTGTATCTTGTTGCCTGACACTTCAACTTCCTTGCTTATTTCTTATCAGTAGGCACTATCCCTTCCCTAATGTAGCAGACAATCGGGTCATCCAAGTGCCACTTGAGGTTACACTCATCACCTCCACTTCCTGCTCAATACTCGAGCTAGTTTTGATCTCTACATGAATCGATTTGGCCATCTTAGAATCTGATACAGCAGCCATTCATGCTATCATATCTTTAAGAAAATTCTCTGCTCTCAAAATCTATTCTACCTCTACTGCTCAAAATTTTCCAATCAATTGCCTCACCTTACAAAATAGGCCTATATATTCTCTTCTTTCACTTGGAAGTTATCGTTAAGGTGGTTTGCTACTAACTGAGAATCTGTTCGAACCTTCACTTCTTCTGCATTTACTGCTAGCGCAAGTCTTAACCCAGCAATGAAGGCCTCATACTCAGCTTGATTGTTGGTAGCTTTGAACTCGAGCTTCACTGCATATGGAATTTCCATACCTTCAGGGCTAAGTAACACCACTCCTACTTCTGCTTTTGCTCCTTGGTCTCCATATGATCCATCTATTGTAATAACCTAGACCTTTCCTGGAACATATTATCTTATTGCCTGTTCGTTATCTGCACCCCTGTTCTATTCTGTACATTCTGCTAGAAAATCTGCTAGAGCTTGTGCTTTAATTACTGTCTGAGGTTGGTAACTGATATCAAACTTGCTGAGCTGTATCAACCACTTCACCAAATGACTAAAGGTCTCGGGCTTATACAGATTTATCTAAATGGATGTTTGTCAGTACCACTATTGAATGCGCTTGAAAGTAAGGCCTCAACTTTCAAGCAACTGTTACCAAGGCAAGTGCCCATTTCTTCACTTGCTGATATCCGATCTCCACTTTCAGTAAGGTTTTGCTCGTATAGTACACCGGGTGTTAAACCCCCAATTCTTCTCTTATTAAGACCGAGCTCGTAGCCCACTGTGACATAGTCAAATATAAGTACAACACTTTTTCTGCTCACAGTGTTGACGGCAACATGACCTTTAGCAGATAATCCTTTGATTGTTGAAACGTTGCCTCACACTCTGGTGTCTATTTTGTCTTCCTCTCTTTTTTTACCTCCTGAAAGAAGACATGAACCTATTCAAAGCTACTAGTTTGTCCGTAAGGCTCTGAATGGCGTGATTGTTGGGAGTGCTGCGGTGAAGATCTTGGGTGAAGAAAAATCCCCCGAAGAAGGATTGAAAGAGCTAGAAAAATTCATAAAATCTTTAAGACTTGCTTTGGCATAAGACAACTTTTCAGATCCTATATTTGAAGTGAACTTAATAAACATTACTGTGTGTTTGTTTTTTTTTTTTTAACAAAAATATTTGATAGTTATGACAAGTGTTGAATGGACAAAAAAATTTAAAAAAAAATGTGGTTTGTATAAATATTTAAATTGAATAAGAAAAAATTATTTTTTTGTTTTAGTTTTTTATATTAATTTGGAATGAGATACATCACACGACTCATATATATATAATATCGTGAACATATTCGACTAATTACGACAAAAGAAGTTATGCTTATTCATGCGGTTAAGGTCCGTTTATTATATTATATTACGCTTAGTATTATATTATAATAATGTTATACAATATTTGATGCTACACTATATTATATTTATTTTTAATTATATTATGTTTAGTGTTATTAAATTTTTTATATTAATTTAAATTATATATTTAGAAAATAATATTTATTATTACTTAGAAGAATATTAAATATAGACGTATTAAATTTTAGAAATTTAATTTTTTTTTATAAATGTTAAAAAAGATTATAATTATTCTCAAAGATCGAAGTGTATAACATAAATTTTCAAAATCATAACATTTATTTTTCAGTATTTTCTAAATATATAACTTGTAAAATAAAAATTGAAGTAACTAATTTAATTAAAAGTCTCTAAATAATATAAAAATATAAATAATTAATTATAGCCTATAAGATTATTCCAAAAGTTAGGAATAAAAATTTATACATATTGCAAGATAATCACAAAATAATTAAATTGAATAAGAAAATTAATTGTGCTAAATAATAAGAATTTTATAGTATATGGAATTATATTTTATATCATTATTTATATTAATATTAATTTTAAATTAATATTATTCAAATTTAAATATTTATTATTTGTTATATTAAATTATTTAAAAATAATTAATTTTTATATATTAATTATTGTAATATAATTAAATAATGTAATATTATATTATATTTTTATATATTATCTAAGTATTTATTATAAATTATATTAACTTATTAAATTAATCAATTTTATATATTAATTATTATAATATAATTAAATAATACATTACTTAGTTATATATTATAATATAATAAAAATTAAAATAAAACATAATATTATTGAATAATAGAATTATTAATTTATTAATTTATATTAAGAATTATAATGTAAAATTAAAAAATAAAAATCAATATTATATTAAATTATAAAGCTATATTTATTTATAATTATTATAAAGCTAAAAAAAAAAAAAACTAATGCTGCCAATGCTCACTATTTAGCTAAAGCAGACAAGCATGGGGTTGCAAAGCTAATGCAATGGGGCTAATGAGGAGTGCCAAACAAGTACACATTCAAAGTAATGTCAATGGAAGGTCTATAGAACTAATTCAACTCAAAAGTTAGACTCAAGAATTGAGGGTTATCTAAATTTTATATACTTAACCTAAATTTAATACTCAGTCGATATGAGATATTTTTCTTAAACTTCTATCATGTGCAGACCTGTCTTTTGACTGATCCTTGTCACGTGGTAAGAGAGTGTGAACATTAGTTTGGCTCAGATACTATATAGAAGTTTATGTACTTAACTCAACCCAAAAGATATATCAAAATTTAAGGATTATTAGAGTCTTATATACTTAACCCAAGTTCAATACTTAATCAACATGGTCAACATGAAATTTTTTTCCTTAACAAGGTCGACCAAAAACCTAGAAAATAGATTCTGTAGGTACAAGCATTGTAATGACAAAACGTCTCTCTAATAGCACAAACTATAAACCTGAATGTGAACAAAAATTTTTAAAAGTAATAGGAAGAAGAAGAAGAAGAGTACTCTTGAGGTTAGACAAGGTGATGTTCCTTTAATAGAACCCCATCGATACTATAGAATAATAAAATGTCTTAGATTCTGCAAGGGTTATTATATATATATAAATCTATTAGATTGAGAAATGCAAAATTTTTTTGAAAAACATTATAGAAGTACATGGAACTAACTCCTAATCAAAATTAGCTCAAGAGTTTAGGATTGTTTCAAATATATATTATCAATCTAGTAACTATTCTTAGCAAACATGTGTATTCTCATTGCGTAGATTGGTCTTTTTGCCTAATTTTTATCAGATGAAAAAATAGTGTGAGCCCATCTGTACTGAGAGCTGTTCTAATACCATAAATAAGCTCATAGGCATAATTCATACTAAAAAAATTAGCTCAATAGTTAAGCATTTTCTCAAGTTTATATTATTAGCTTAAATAGAGGTAATACTATAAGCCATGGCCCTAATAAAAAGAGTTTAAAAAAAATAATGTACGATATATTAAGCTAAACAATAAGATAGTTAAAAAAATCCTTAAGTTTACTTGTAGTTAGAGAACTACTAACACATGTATCTTTAGAATAATCTAACTGTAATAGTGGTCCATGTTTAACTCTTGTCTTCACTTCCAAATTCTCAATTTAGTTGTTCTCTATTCCTAAATCATTAAAATCTCAATTCCCAATTCCCACTTTTTATAATTTTATTCTTTGAAAATTTAATGTTCAATTGATGGTTTAAATAATTTATTTTAGTTTTTACGTAATTGATTATGATGAATGCTGCATATACATTTTTAATTTTAGTGTAATTTATTAGAATCTAACCTCTATAAATAGTAAAATTTTAACCTCAATTTATAAAGAAAGATAAAGCAATTATTTTTCTTAATTTTCTTGTTTTTTTAAACTATTTTATTGTTCATTGTGTTAATCAATGTTTATTTAAATAATAAGTTTATATTGAATAGTTTTATGATGATTTTCAAAGAGCATTGCATATCATTCATTTAATTGTATATAAGTATGTATATAATTTTTTATATAAAATTAGTTTGTTGACTAAGTTTTGTACTCATTATAATTTATTGTACTTCCTAGACATTTGATTGATTCATGATGAGTGAGGAGAAGGACTTGAATTTAGAGATGATAGATAATTTGGTAAATTTTAAAGTCTTCCGCTGCTTAAGGATTAGATTTTTATATTTTGCATAGAAATTTTATGTTTATTTGTAAGCTGTATCTAATGATCAGCCTTAGTTTCCCAACGCTTCCACTATTTAAGGATTGGACTGATTACTGTGAATTTGAGGATGGGCTTTAGATACAACTTACAAATAAACGTAAAATCTCTGTAAAAAAGTTTGCAAACATGTATTCTTGCTCCAATGATTCCTCAAACACCAGCAAAAAAAGGCTAGCGAATATAATGAAGCACAAATAAACATGATAAGCTCAATAAAGTAGCTCACATCTGTATCACACACTACTGATGACTTCAAATCAATATTGTTTTGTTGTTAAATTCATAATACTGGTTTGAGCTACTTTAATACAATTAGTGAGATTAATTCAGCAACATTGTTAAGTTGTTAAACACTCCTTGTGTATAAAAAAATATTAGTTTAGCTTGATACTGATTGTACAAATACCACAATGTAATCATTTTAATGGTTTTATATTGATAAAATTCATATATACAATTTTCTCTTTATGACTTTATTTTCTCGTTAGCCAAACATCCTTTGTTGCTATTTCAAACAAACATAATAATTAACCATGAAAACTGATTATTATGGCCAAAAGAAATGATGAAGTTAACTAAATGGTCTAGTGGGGCAACCCTTGTAGGATCAAAGTAATCAAGCTCTTGTTTTTCTTCAGTCAGCAGCTCCTTGGCATACTCCTTGGACCCATCAATATTCAATACCTACCAACTTTAATGCTGCCAATGCTCACTATTTAGCTAAAGCAAAGAAGCATAGGGTTGCAAAGCTAATGCAACGAGGGCTAATGAGGAGTGCCAAACACCCCTTAATGTACAAGCATGTACACATTCAAAGTAATGTCAATGGAAGGTCTATGGAATTAATTCAACTCAAAAGTTAGCGCAATAGTTAGAGTTATCTAAATTTTATATATTTAACCTAAATTTAATATTCAGTCGATATGAGATATTTTTTTAAAATTTTTTTCATATGCAGACCTGTCTTTTGACTGATCCTTGTCACGTGGTGAGGGAGTGTGAATATTAGTTTGGCTTAGATACCATATAGAAGTTTGTGGGCTTAACTCAACCCAAAAGTTATATCAAAATTTGAGAATTATTACAATTTTATATACTTAACCCAAGTTCAATACTTAGTCAACATGAGATTTTTTTTCCTTAACAAGGTCGACCGAAAACCTAGAAAATAGATTCTGCAGGCACAAGCATTATAATGACAAAACGTCTCTCTAATAGCACAAACTATAAACCTGAATGATGTGAGCAAAATTTTTAAAAAATAATAGGAAGAAGAAGAAGAAGAGTAGTCTTGAGGTTAGGCAAGGTGGCGTTCCTTTAATAGCCATCTACACTATAGAGCATTCTCTCAAGTTTATATTATTAGCTTAAATAGAGGTAGTACTATAAGCCATGGCCCTAATAAAAAGAGTTTAAAAAAATAATGCACGATATATTAAGCTAAACAATAAGATAGTTAAAAAATCCTTAAGGTTACTTGTAGTTACAGAACTACTAACACATGTATCTTTAGAATAATCTAACTGTAATAGTGGTCCATGTTTAACTCTTGTCTTCACTTCCAAATTCTCAATTTAGTTGTTCTCTATTCCTAAATCATTAAAATCTCAATTCCCAATTCCCACTTTTTTAATTTTATTCTTTGAAAATTTAATGTTCAATTGATGGTTTAAATAATTTATTTTAGTTTTACGTAATTGATTATGATGAATGCTGCATATACTTTTTTTAATTTTAGTGTAATTTATTAGAATCTAACCTCTATAAATAGTAAATTTTTTAACCTCAATGTATAAAGAAAGATAAAGCAATTATTTTTCTTGTTTTTTTTGAATTATTTTATTGTTCATTGTGTTAATAAATGTTTATTTAAATAATAAGTTTATATTGAATAGTTTTATGATAATTTTCAAAGAGCATTGCATATCATTCATTTTATTGTGTATATAAGTATGTATATAATTTTTATATAAAATTAGTTTGTTGACTAAGTTTTGTACTCATTATAATTTATTGTACTTCCTAGACATTTGATTGATTCATGATGAGTGAGGAGAAGGACTTGAATTTAGAGATGATAGATAATTTGGTAAATTTTAAAGTCTTCCGCTGCTTAAGGATTAGATTTTTATATTTTGCATAGAAATTTTATGTTTATTTGTAAGTTGTATCTAATCATCAGCCTTAGTTTCCTCACTCTTCCACTATTTAAGGATTGGACTGATTACTATGAATTTGAGGATGGGCTTTAGATACAACTTACAAATAAATGTAAAATCTCTATAGAAAAGTTTGCAAACATGTATTCTTGCTCCAATGATTCCTCAAACACCAGCAAAAAATGGCTAACGAATATAATGAAGCATAAATAAACATGATAAGCTCAATAAAGTAGCTCACATCTGTATCACACACTACTGATGACTTCAAATCAATATTGTTTTGTTGTTAAATTCATAATACTGATTTGAGCTACTTTAATACAATTAGTGAGGTTAATTCAGCAACATTGTTAAGTTGTTAAACACTCCTTGTGTATAAAAAAATATTAGTTTAGCTTGATACTGATTGTACAAATACCACAATGTAATCATTTTAATGGTTTTATATTGATAAAATTCATATATACAATTTTCTCTTTATGACTTTATTTTCTCGTTAGCCAAACATCCTTTGTTGCTATTTCAAACAAACATAATAATTAACCATGAAAAAAAACATAAGAAAATGACTTAGTTAACCATGAAAACTGATTATTATGGCCAAAAGAAATGATGAAGTTAACTAAATGGTCTAGTGGGGCAACCCTTGTAGGATCAAAGTAATCAAGCTCTTGTTTTTCTTCAGTCAGCAGCTCCTTGGCATACTCCTTGGACCCATCAATATTCAATACCTACCAACTTTACATATGTTGGCTCGTATCGCAGCATATCCCTGCCAGGTTTTTCCCTTGTCTTTAGCGATCCAATTATATCTACAAGATCAGTCCACAATTATATTTAATTAAATATATCTTAAGTTTTTTATGACCAATTTTTGTTGGATTTCACCACTAACGTTACTTTAGCAAAAATTTGATTTTCACTAGTTTACCCAATTAAAGGTGAAAGTATCAAAATCCTTAGAAATTTTATTCAGCTTCAACATTTTTTAAAAAAATTTACAACAAAAGAAATTTTAAATGATGGATAGGACTATTTTATTGATATGATTATTAATTTTTAATTAATCTAACAAAATATTTTATGGCATGATTGTCATAAAATAATTTATCAAAAAATAAATTACATTATTTATAAGTAAAAATATAAACATAAGATTATAAATTATAAAACAAAATACACGTATATTTGGTATAGTCTTTGTTTGCTGTTTTTCGTTCTTTGAAAAGGAAAAGATATAAAACTTCTTTGGTGGACTCAATTCTAACAGAGCATGCAGCCCTTCCCCTATCGCTGTACGAGGGTCAAAATCAGCAAGTCAATTCAACTTGGGAGTGCTACCAACCCAATCATTCCTATATATATAGTTCTAATCTGCATACGTGCGAATGGTCAAAATCGGCAGCAAACGAAAGGTCCCAGAACTGAGCGCACATGCTCCGCCTGCCAACATATTTTGCTTGTCTTTCGGATTGGAAATGTACAAAACGTAAACAACCGTTAAGACATACTAATAATTAGACGCCACCCACAAGCAAGGATCCTCTCTGCTGACCGTCTTTATTTATTGAGTGGTTAAGTTTTGTATTTGTTTTATCCACTTTCCATTTTTTTACAAGGTTATGAAAAGCAAGGAGAGGCGCACGAAACCCACCAAAAAAAAAAAAACAAAGACAAAATCCAAATTTCTTAAGACAGGTTTTGAGTTATATTTAATTAAAATATACAGTAAAATTTTTATAAATTAATAATATAAGAACTGTAAAAATTTTATGAATTTAAAAAAGTATTAATTAATTGATAAATTAATATTTATTAATTTATAGGGTACATATGTAATTCAATGAATATTTTACCAATCTAATCAATTAAAAAATATAGATTAAATTAATAAAAAAATCAACAATATCGTAGATTTTATAAATTAAGTCGTACTTGAAGTAGTTGATGAATATTGTGATTTGAAAGTCATATATGACAACAGGCTAATATTATAATACATGCAACCAAAATAAAATAAATAAAAAAAGCGTGCCAAAACATAAAAAAATGTTATGACAGCCAAACCCAAACATTTGAAAAAAAAAATAATAATTACTTAGAGCGACCGGTAAGGAGCAGCCGGCTCCTCTAAGTTAGTATTAAACAAATATTAAATAATATAATAATAAAATAGAAATTATTTTATTAATAAAGACCAAATAATAATAAATAATAACATTTATCAAGTTAATGGTATGTATTTAATATTTATTGATCTATAATTTCTATATTTTTCAAGATAGCAAATTAATGATCTTAAATTTCATGTTTATTGTCCAAAATTTTAAGTTTCTTTGGATTCAAGTTTAATATTCATAATATTAAGTTAATGCTAAGTATTTCATGTTTATTATAATATAGAATAAAAACTTTATAAATTAATATTGTAGGGACTACAGAAAATTTATTAATTTAAAAAGGTTTTAGTTAATTGATAAATTAATAATTTATTAATTTATAGAGTGCATATACAATTCATCGGATATCAATTTGATCAATTGTAAATTCATATTATTTTACCAATCTAATCAATTAATAAATGTAAATTAAATTAATAAAAAAATTTCAAAAATCTTGTAATCTGTGAATTCAACTTGAGAACTTATAGAAGAAGTAAATAAAATTGGAGTTAAGATTTAATTATATTTAAATTTCAATAATAATGAAATTATATCTTATTTAATAAAATATCAAAATAATTACGTTTGTAATTTTAACAAATTCTTTATTTATAATACAAATGGGATTATAGAGTTGTATAATAATTTTTTAAAAAGAATATTATCTTATTAATTTATTCTTTTGATATAAATCGAAATTATAAAAATTTATTAATTTATTAAATATTAAATTATAAAGACTTTTCCCACTTGAAGTCCGCAAACCAATTTGGCCTTTCGAATTGGGGTGGAGGGGTGAGAGTGGTTGGTGAGTATTGTGATTTGAAAGTCATAACTGACAACACCACGTGTTTGATAAACAAAAACTTTTTGGCTGTCACTCTACACGTTAATTTCTAATCCAGTGCCCACACATGCAAATTGGTCAAAATCGGCAACAAACAAAATCCGTTTGTCAACTTTTTTCTTGACTTTGGGAATGTAAAAGTACAAAACGTAAACAGCCGTTGGACTTGTTAATAATTACACTCCACTCACGAGGATCCCCTCTGCCGAGTGCTGACTGTCCTTATTTGAGTGGGTGAGTTTTGTATTTGTTTTCTTCACTTTACATTTTTTTTTAATACGTTAAGAAAAGCATGGAGGGGCATGAAAAACAAAAAAGGGACAAAATTCAAATTCTTTTTTAGTTGTATTTAATTAAAATATCTCGTTAGCATATTAATTAGAATATGCAGTAAAATTTTTATAAATTAATAATATATAAATTATAAAAAAATTATTAATTTAAAAAATATATTAATTAATTAATTAATAATTTATTAATTTATAGAATTCACATACAATTCAATAAATATACATATAATTATGACTTTATTTAAAATTAGGATCGGATCAAGGTCAGGCTAGGCCTTCGTTCAGGCCCGACTAATTTTTTTAATATTTAAATAATTTTAATTTAAAATTTTATAATATATTAATATTTAAAAACTTTAAAACTTTTTTAAAATAACATAAATATAAAAATTATTCTAATCAACATCTCTACAATAAATTATATAAATAATTAAACATAAAAAAATTATAATTTCCTCACACCTACAATATGTGTTTACAATTGAAAGCTTAAAGTATATTTTCATAAAATAATTACAAGTTTAAAGCTCAATAATAATTGTATATTTAGTAAAAAGTTCAATAATAATTGTTGAATCCCTTAATGTTTTTTTTTTTTAAAACCACCAAAATGGTGGGGTGTTAGGCAGGACCCCTACCTGTAATATAAATCATGAAAGAGGAAACACATATTTAAGGAGGGACATGAACCAAAACCTCCTCGATAAGTGATAACATACAAACCAGTAATATAAAAACTAGCGTCGATATGTGGAACCGCATGAGCATCCATATGAATAATCTTAGATAAACCCGTAGGCAGATCACGGACCGATAAGAATCGATGGCTGGAACAAGAAGTGCAAGCCCAATTGGCCAGAAAGTCAGCTGCAGACGTAGCCTCACGATACACATGCCGAACCACAACCGAATAAGAGGACACCAAAGATCGAACTCGACGCAAGGGCAAAGCATAGTCCCAACCTGACGTAACTATCTGCAAGGATCCGAGAAACCACGATGAGTCGAATCGGACTCTACCTCCACAACAGAATAACCCATCCGGACCGCCGGCCCAAACCCTCACAAATGACCATAAGCTCCGTGATAAAGGATTGGATGATGGCCAAGAAAAGAGCCAAACCCTGCCAAAAATATACCCTTATGATCCCGAAGAACGCCCCCTGCAGCTGACAACCCAGGATTACCCCTCGAACACCCATCAACAGTCAGCCTGACCGCACCAAGAGGCGGACGTGTCCATACGACAACTCGAATAGGTCAGCGGTGAAGCAATCACTGTGAGCCCATTCGTAGTCGAGAATCCCTCACGCCCGAATCGAAACGGCTTGAAACCAAGAGCAGAGCCAAGCAAGTCGAATGTCCGACACCACTCGAAAAATCACCGCATCCACCGAAAAGGAGTGAGAATCAAACTCAGATCCATTTCGAGCCTTCCACACATGCCACGGAATGAAGCAAGGTAAGATAACCCGAATATGATATCGAGAAGAAGCACATCTCCGCCAAGGCGAAGCAAAGCATGGGGTGATAGAAAGTCGGTCCGCCACATCCCTAAACAACGATAAAAGTACTCCCACACTGGCTAACCCGAGGGCACTCAAGAAATAAGTGCCGAGAAGTCTCAGCAACGCCTACGTAAGCACCGCGAAACCATACGTAATCCGCAAGCACTCAATGCATCATCAATGGCCGAAAACCTCGTGAACAACCGCCAAAGAAAGAACGATAACCGAGACGTAAATATGGCGCCGCCAAATCATAGAACGGACATCATCTCGTGGCTTGACGCACCTCACTATCTCCCAAGCCGACCAGTAAATGAAAAATGCCATCGTGAGCGTAATCCCATCGAGTCTCATCAGCACGCCAAGAGATATCTGAACCAAAACAATCGCTCAACTCATCGACGTGGGTAAGACGGCTGTAAGCTTACCCCTATCCCAAACAAGTACCACGCTAATAAGAAGATACCGCAGATTGACGAAGCAAAGACTGTAATTATAAAAATAAAGGGAGTGATCCCAGCCAACAGTCATACCAGAAACTACAAGCACCAACACCTACCAGCCAACGAATATGTGGCTCAGCAACATCTCTGATAGAGCAAAGACGCCTGTAGGGCTAAGTCGGGTAACGAAAACGAACCATTCCGGATGATCATTGTCGCAATATTTAGACTTCATATACGAAGCCCATAACGATCGCCGCTCCCGAAATCTCCACCAAAGCTTAAGCTCAAAAGCTTCAGTAAGATCACGAAATGGCCTAAAACCCAAGCCGCCCTCCTCCCGAGGCAAGCACACCTCTGGCCAATGGCACCAATGAATCCTCCGCCTAGTCCACAACCACCCCATAAGAAACGTGTAAACATCCGCTCTAATCACTGGATAACCCCAATCCATGGTCGCGATAACATGAAATAAGTGCAAGGGCATAGAAGATAAAACATGCCGAATAAGCACTAGCTTCCCCAAACGAGAGTAACCGATTAGCCCAACCGAAATCCTCTCTGACCCTCCGAATCGATCATCAAAAAGGCAATCTTGACTCTCCCAACAAACACCGGACAACCAAGATAAGAAAAGGGAGTTGCTTCACTGGAACCCCAGAATCGTGTGAATAATAGCACCACGCGAAGCGTAAACCGAGCCCTCAACATAAAATCGCTCTTCACTGCTAACCAACTGCCTGAAATGACCTCATAATGATGCGAAAATCCATAAGTCACGTGAGACTACCCTTACTCCCATTCCAAAAAAGAACAATATCATCTGCAAAGCTCAAATGGGAGATAGGAAGATGACTAGATCGAGCAATATCTCAAAGAAGGATGCGAAGAATACAAGTGATCCAGGCCTCTAGATAAAAATTCGCAAGAATAATGAACAAACAAGGAGATAGCGGATCACCCCAGCGAAGACCACCCCGAGATCGAAAAATCCATGGTCAACCCTATTAACCAACACGGAAAACCAAGGTCCATATATCGCCTTCGAACTAAAGAAATCCATCGCTTGAGAAACCCAAGCACCGCAACATCTGAAGGAAAAAGGACCATGACATCCGATCATATGCCTTAGTCATATCCAACTTCAGCACTCACGCTTCTTCCCTGCACGACGATTGAGATCGTGAACAAGCTCCTGAACCAATAACACATTATCATGAATGCTCCTGCCAGGTACAAAACCACTATGAGACGGAGAAATGATACGAGGTAGCATTGGTGTCAGTCGCATAACAAGCAATTTAGTTAAAACCTTATTGCTCACGTTACACAAACTGATTGGCCGAAAATCAGCCCAAGAAACTGGAGAGTCCTTCTTAGGAAGAAGAACCAAGAGAGTACTCTGGAATCCCCTAGGCATAGCAGAACCCCGAAAATAATCGTGAGCAGCAGCCAATAAGTCATCTGAAATCACCTCCCAAAGATGTCCGGTAGAACCCATCGCAAAACCATCGTGACCCGGCAACCGCTGTGGTCAATAGAAAAAACCACCCGCCGTAACTCCTCTAAATCAGGCTCCCTACACAGATCTATATCATCAGCAGCAGTGACTAGAGAAGGGGATAAACTCAAAATCGATAACTAAAACTGACTAGGACCTCCCGCCAATAGACCTCGAAAATAATCAACCGCAGACTCAGCCAAGGCAAGAGGCTCGAGAATCCATGCGGATGATGCATCCCGGATCCGATGGACATGAAAGAACCGCGCTTCTTCCGAATCATGGCATGGAAGAAACGGTATTAGCATCCCTCCCTAACCCAACGAACACTCGATAGCCGTCAGTAAAATATCTCCTCACAAAGTAACGCATGTCGCAATCGTGTCTCGAGCCTCAGAGAAACTCGCACGGTTGTCAGCTGAACCAGATAAATCATACTGACTCTCCCTCCGAGCAACCTCCTTCTCAGCCTCTTTAACCCTATCAAACACATTACCAAAAACCTCTTTATTCCATCCTTTTAAGCAAAGCTTCAATCTCACAAGCTTCACTGAAAAGCCCTCATCCCAAAGCCAACAACCGGATCACCCCAAGATTGCCTCACAACATCAATAAACCCAGGATGCTTAAGCCAAGCATGTAAAAATCGAAACCTGGAAGGACCTCCACCGACCAATCTAGCACATGATAATAGCAAGGGAGAATGATCTGAACCAGTGCGATTCAGATGAGAAACTTGAAAAGTAGAAAAGGACCCCGACCATCGGGCATTGCACACCACCCTATCCAATCGCCTCCAAGTACGCCCATTAGTCCAGTGAAAGGACTCTCGTAAAACCCACATCATCCAATCCACAATCCAATAATGCTGCATTGAAATCATCGATGGCATCTCGAGGTCATGCATGCCCCCAAATCTCGTGAAAGAGATCGCATAACGTTAAAATCCCCACCCACCATCCAAGGAACATCATGACTATCAGCAAACGAAACAAGGCCATCCCACAAATCCTCTCTCACAATCTTAGCACAACTGCCATATACATATGAAACATAGACAGGATTAGGAAAAGAAGAGTGACTAACCCGGCAATGAACCACCTGGCCCATATCTTGCAGAACCTCCACTGAAAAAGGCGCCACCGTAACACCCATATTTTCCCGTAATGGGAAGAAAATCCATGATCCATCGCAATACGGACACGAGTGCTCTCCAGTCTCTCAGTACTAAGGAAAGGCTCCAAAACACAAACCAAGGCCAATCTATGCATCCGTATCAATTTCCGCAAACGGCGAACCGAGGGGGCCTTACTTATCCCCCGAATGTTCCAAATAAGAGTATTAATCATTTGGGAGGGATCGACTCCTACCTCACGACGAGCCTTGCGAGTCTTACGACCCGCCACCACGAAAAACCCCGGAGGAGCTAGCAACCCTCCGCTCAGCCAAACTACTAATCTCGCATCCATAGGTAATGGGTATGAACATTCTCCGAATCGACCAAGAATCTCCCATCGTCCATGTCCCTGTAATCCTCGTAACAACAATCAATATCGGATCGAGAAATACCAAGACATCCCTCCTCGCCAATTGAGACATTCTTCGAATCTCGTAACTCGGGTGTTCAAACTCGCGTGCTCGTCAACAAGATCAACCCCATGAGGCCGCTCCGTGCCCAACACATCACATATCTTCGATCGTAAACCATCCTCACGACCCCTATTATCCAGGCGGACATCCTCGCCATGAGATGGCCCAAGGATCGGTCGATCCCCATTGGCATCCGATCGGCCAATAACATTAGTCGCAACAGCCCTAGAGCCCGATTATCCGAAATAACAACGTCATCGGTATTAGAATCATCCCGTGGCCGCACATCTGTTGTAAAACTGGCCATTTTACCCTTATCAGAAACAGTAGGCTGCCCATTATCCTTCGATGGTTGATGCTTACGAAGACTTGGGTTTGAAACATAACAAGTCTCAGCGGCATGACCCAAATGCTTACAAGTGGAACAATAAGCAGGAACCTTCTCAAATACAACATCCTGCCAAAAACCAGAGTCACCCTCTCCAATCCAAATACGCGGTAATAAAGGCCGCGAGACATCATATTCAATCAGGACCCTAGCAACCGATGGCCTATTAACCGAAGCCGTAGCGTGATCAACACGCAGAGGGGTACCAATAGCCCCAGCAATAGAGAATAAAGCAGACTTGGAATGAATAAAATGAACTGGTAAATACGGGAGACTTACCCAAACAGGAACAATAGGAGACTCCGCTGAACAACGAAAGTCCGTACTCCACTTGAAAATACGCATCCCCCGACCATTCACATACCATGTCTGGCGAACCCAAATCCGTGAGTAGTCTTCCTCCATCGATAACTTGATCAACACATGCCGGTTATCAAGTAACGAAATCTGGGAATTCCCCTTGAGACCCAGAGAAATAAAAAATTTACGAATAATGTCCATAGATGGCCTACCGAACGAGAATTTTCCAACCAAGGCAAGTTTAAACGGCTCAGCCATAATCTGAATTTCCTCCTTAGAGAATATGACAGCCGGCTCACCACGGTGCAACGATACTGGTTTGACCGAAACCAATGGACTAGGAGAACCTGTAGCAGCATCAAGGAAGGATTTTTGCGGTCTTGAGGAGGCAGTGGGGTTAAGGATGGAGGCTGGGTTCGCAGCTGTCGCGTATGATGTCGGTTGTTTGGGGTGGGAGGTAGATGCGGTCCGGGTTCGGACACGGGAGCCAGCTATGTCTCGAGATAAGTCCGCTTGGAATTGTGGTTTTATCACGTCCGCTCGGGACTGTAAACCGAGCTAGGAAGGGCATGTTGGCCTCGGGAAGGAGGTCGTTCAGTCGGGACAATCGCTCGGTGGTGACCGGCAGTGGTCGGGTACCACCACCGACGGCCGGTGGGATCATTTCGGCGATCAAGACAAGCGAGCCACCGTTAACAGCGGTGGAATTCAGTTGCCGCTATCGAGCTCAACCGGAGAAGGAGCGTGGTGATGGAGCGGCAGATCCGGCATCACGGTAGCAGCAGATCCGATCGCGGTCGATAGCGGATCGGGTTGCTCGTCCGGTGGTCGATGGTGGATGATCACGACCGCCGCCTGCCGCGAGCGTGAGTGGTGCGACGGTGAGCGACAACGAATCGTGGCGCTGGGGCTCGTGGACCGCGACGTCGGCGCTGGCGTGGATCGTGGCACTGGGTCTGGCTGGTCGGTTGCGTTAGGCGCCAGCCTATCGTCGGTAACGATCGAGGTGTTCGCTGCAGCAGTGAAGACTAAAGATGACCGACTGACGGCAGCGGTTTGGACCAGCGAGAGGGAGACCGTGAGGCATGAGTCTTATCCCCTTAATGTTTAAATATGATTGAACTTTCTTATAGATAAAACTGAAAACTAACCGTTATTAATTTTTTACTTATAATCAGTTTCTAGTTTGCAGTAACGGACTTGTCGTTTAATATTACCATTAAATATGCCAATTGACTTTTTAAATATCCAATTTTCAACTTATGAATATCCGATCATCCAGTTGCTATAGTTTTGCTACAGTAAAATCTTTCTAAAATTATAATTTTACCCTAAAAATTTTAGAAACTATATTATAGCCCAAAATCTTTGTAAATTTGAAAATAAGTAACTTAATAAAATCATTATTGTCTTTAAATATAAAACCTTTATATTATGAAAATGTCACGAAAAATAGCTTGAGTTTTTAAATGCTTAATCATGTATACATTTAATTATAATAGTTTTATAAAAAATATAATAATAAAGATCATCTAAGTTAATGAGATTGTAAAATATATGTATTTTCTATTTTACTGACATTATATAATTTGTTATCATCAAAATTAAATATCATATGACCGTATAAGTCAATAATAACAATTATTTTAAATAATTATTTTAAATTTACCAAAAAGAATAGGTTAAATATGTCAATTTAGGTAACACAATAATGGATATGTGTAATGTGTTTATATATTTTTTTCCAAATAAGTTAGTGGATGTCTATGAGATTATATAATTTAACATTACATATTATCAAATGAACACGTTCTATTAGAAGGCCTAAGTAATATATATTGTCTCTCAATTAAGGTTTTTTGTGTATATATCTCTCAATTAATCCTCTTTATAGATAAATACATCTATTTTTCTTCTAAATAGTAATCAAAGTACTTTTTTTTTTTAATAAAAGAGCCAATGTTCTATTAATATGTGCGAATAATTGCACAGAAAATTATTATATTTCGAATCGTCAAAGTACTCCCTATACAAATTAATTTTAGTAGCCTTAAGGAGCCTACCAAGTGGTTTTCAAATAGCCTTTTGACTGAACACGTGAATTCAAATATTGATGTAAACCTTTATTTTGACTTTGCCCCCTTTGTCTTAAAAAAAAAAAAGATTTAAAAATAAATTAACTCTAGCAAGTAGCTATGCACTCAGCAGCTGAAATATAGAAGCCCATGCGTAAAAAAAACATTGGAGGAAGGGTGATGATTTTTTAACCTAACAATTTTTGTAAACTCACCTAATCTCTAGAAAATAATTACTAGAAATTCACATTATTTTTAAAAAATATAATTAAAAAATTTTATTAACAATTTAATTAAATATATTTTAAGATTTTATGATCAATTTTTATTATATTTGACCACTAACGTTACTTTAGTGAAAAAAATTTGATTTTCACTAGTTTACCCAATTAAAAGGTGAAAGTATCGAAATCCTTAGAAATTTTATTCAGCTTCAACATTTTTTTAAAAAATTTACAACAAAAGAAATTTTAAATGATGGATAGACTATTTTATTGATATGATTATTAATTTTTAATTAATCTAACAAAATATTTTATGGCATGATTGCCACAAAATAATTTATCAAAAAATAAATTACATTATTTATAAATAAAAATATAAATAAAAATAAATTAAATATATAGTATTTATTTAAGTTTATTCTGAAAGTTCTTTTCGTTAAAAGTTGAGGACTTAAACTGCATAAATTAAAACCAATTATGTAATAGAAGAATTTTATTAAATTAAAAGATTTTATCGATATTTTACAAGAGAGACATAAAACTTCTATGGAAAAATCTTGGGTTCAAACCTGATGGGTTTTAGGTTGATTAGATTAAGAAAAACCTCATCTGAACTCAACCTGATTCCATTCAAAAATCGGGTTGAATTAGGATAGGATAAAGAGCTATTATACACCAATTAGAAAAATGATACTAAATGAAATATGGAAAATTTACATAAATTTTTGAGAAATCATACAATCATTTTTTTATCAATAACGAATTTAAGTTTTTTTTTTTTTAACTAATTATATCTATTAGATTAAGTCAATGAAAGTTATCAAAACATTTCAGAATCCACCGTCTGACTCAATTGACTGAAAACAAAAACGAATTCAACAAAATCGATCAAATGTGAAAACGTATGGAGAGAGAGAGAGAAAAAAAAAAAGAGGAATCTTATTCTTCTTCAACTTAGATCTCTGTCTTATCATCCGCCAACTTTCTCTCGAATGTACTCATGCGCTTCTTCTTGCTCATGGCTTTCATGATCACTAGGTTGCAAAGACTAACATAATCTCTCTTGGTGATTGTCAACAGCGGTCGCGGTGGCCGATGAATCAAGCTGTAGCAGCAGTAGCAGTGTAGCCAATCCAGTCAATTCATCGAGGACTCGTGATGGCTTTGCCTGGTAGCTTCGGTGACTGTAGGCTGCGTCTGCTGTCCGTTTGTGGTCCCCAATCTCTGTTTCACTAGTGTTGTCGGTTGCGACTATATGATGTGACTAACGCAGTTGTTGTGTTGTCTGTGTGATTTTGTTTTTATGTGTGTCATTTATTATTTTTTTGTTTTCATTTCATTATTTGTTTTTATTAAGCCAAAGCCGATCAAATTTTTGGATCACATTTGGTTGGCTAAAATAAATTTGATCGGATTGGGTGAATAATTTGATCTGAATTCGATATTTTTGGGATCAGATTGAATTATTTGCTCATCCTTAAAACTCACGGCTCTCTTATTTCTCTATTTCAATTCTTCACTTTCACTTCATGTATAACCAAATGACACAAGAAGGTATTTATAGTATAATAGAAGAAATCTAAATCATCTAAATAAAAAATGTACAAAGCATTAAAAACTATTCATTTCTTTTAACATAGTTTCTCTGTTCTCGAAAGTTCAATGTTTTATTCTTCCCGCGGTTCGTAGCTAATGGTTACAGGCTGCGCCGGCTCATTGAGCGCAAGTTTCCTAAAAAATGAAAAAAATAGACAAGTTCAATGTTTATTCTTCCCGCAGTTCGTAGCCAATGGTTACCGGCCGCGCAAGCTCATTGGACACAGGTTTCCTAAAAAATGAAAAAATAGTCTATCATAATATATGACAGAAGCATCACTCTGTCTGTTGGATGCCCTTCTTCCTGGCAAGATCAGATCAAGAATAGCATTTGGCTAGGAAAGCACAGTTAGACTAGTGTCACGCCCAAAGCACCAAGACTGCTTATTCCGCTAAAACAGCAAAGAGACAGGACCGGGACAGTAAAGAGAAAAAACCTCTTATACCGGAAAAGTAAGAAAGTAAAGTGCTAACGTGCAGCTCCCATTCCGAATCCAAGAGAAAGAAGGCCATGCTACAATTAAGCATGCTACCAGTCCTAGCTGGCATTGAAGCCAAGGGAAAGCATTTTTCAAGAGGAATGAAAGAAGAGCTTATTCGTATTCAATGCTAGCCGACCCAGCCTCCCAGATCTGCATAAGGGAGTGGTGTGACGACGACCAAGCCAATCTTGACATTTAAAATAACGATTTGAATGTAATCTGACTCAGGAAAAGAGAGAACAAGCAGAACTTCTATCTCTTTTATATGATATAATTTTACCCACCACACTTACCATCAATAATTTAAATCTCATAAATACTCAGGAAACCTTCTATGGGTTGGACTTATTAACTTGTGCTTAATAGAAGGTGGCGTTGGGCTTATTTTTAACACTCCCTTACTTTCATCTTTCGAACTATATTGAGCTAACAGAACTCTTCAAACTTTCCACCATTAAGATTTTTTGTAAACAAATCTACAACTTAATAATCCATCTTGACGTACTTCATTTCAAATTCATCTTACAAGATTTTTTCCTTGATGAAGTGATAATGCACCACCACATGCTTAGTTCTTGCATAAAAAACTATATTTTTTGCTAGGCTAATTGTTGATTGATTATTGCAATATAATAGTACTATGTAATCTATTAGTTGATCTAGATATTTCATTAATTGCATCAACTAAATACTTTCTTGAGCTACCATTGTTGTGGTCTATACTCTGCTTCAGTGGTTGATAGTGATACAGTTGGTTATCTCTTGTTACACCAAACCTAATTCTAAAAATGTACCCAGTATATGATTTTCTTGTATCATTATCTTCGACGCAATATGTGTCACACAACCAGCTTGTAAATTTTATTTTTATTTTTGTACAATATACCATAGTCAATTGTACTTTAAACATATCTTAGCATTTGACGAACCACTTCTAAGTGAGCCTTATTCGAATTTTGCATGTATAGACTCATTCCACCCACTGCATATGAAATGTCTGGTCGAGTTAGCATTAAGTAGATTAAACTACCTATCAATTGTCGATACATCATTCTATCTTGTAAATCTTTGCCTTTGTGTGTGCCTAATTTGGCATTGACTTGCATTAATGCTGATCTAACATTCCAAATTTCTTCAATAGGTCTTTGGCATATTTATGTTGGTAAAGAAATATCCTCTCTTCTGTTTGACCAAGCTCTTTCATCTAGAAGTGAACTGATAAGTTCTCTCTTATTTGCATAATCTCTTCTTTATCGTCACCATTAAGAATTAAATCAGGCATGTACACCACTACAATTGCTAACTTTCCTTCACTAGTTTTGACAAACAAGCTAGAATATACATGTACCACTGAATAATTACTCTGAGTTAAGAATTCAGTAATCTTGTTATATCATATCGTTAGTGCTTACTTTAAACTATAAAGTGCCTTTCTTAACTTACAGACATACTCTAGATGAGCTTTATTAACTTACAAACGGTTCATGTAGATCTCTCATTCTAATTCTCCATATAGAAATATATTTTTTACATCCATCTGCCACAATTTCTTTATTTTTGGAACCAGATCCCAAGTTTGATTTCGCTTCAGTATAGTGATTTCTTTCTCCAACCAACGAGAATTCTCTACTAACTCTTCAAATGTCTCAGGTTCTTTTCCTTTCTTTTTCTTTTTATTTTGCAACTACTAAATTAGCATTCCTAAGATTTGGCTTTTTTATTCTTTTCGATCTTCTAAGTTGACATTTAGGAGTACTTGATTCTGGTTTACTTGGTTCTTCATCTTCAATCGGATTGTGGTAAATACCTATCATCCAAAGACTTTGTGCCTTATCATGCTCGATATCATCATTCCTTAGATTATTAGAATCTTTAAATTCTTTTTCACTTAGGAAAATTTCAGCAATCTTTCTTTTACTTGATCTTCAATTTCTTTTGAATTGGGTAGCTTTTCTTTTTCTAAAACCCACCAAGAAGATACTTCATCAAACATCATATTTCGTGTTTTGTAGCATCGTCCATTAGTAGGATGACAATACCTCCATCCATTTCTCTAGTTGCCATATCTAATAAAGATACAGCAAATACCCTTTTCATTTGCTTTACAAGTGGCTTGGTATAATGACATAGCACACACAGCCAAGTACGCAAAAGTAGCTGACTATAGGCTTTATATTCCACAACTTCTCTTAAGGTGATATGAACCTTGCTTTGGTTAAAGCAATATATTAATCACATGAATCGCCAACTTTATAGCTTCTACTTAAAACCTCCTAAGTAGTCCTTCGCATGTATTATACTCTAGTAGATCTCTGCTAGATACTGGTTCTTTTGTTCTATTATGACATTTTGTTGTAGTGTGATGGCGTATCTTATAGCCTCAAAACTGTTGGGGGAACTCATGTAATGTATACTTTCCTCCGTTATCCGTATGTAAGCAATAAACTTTCTTTCTTACTTTTAATCGACTATGTCTATGAATTTCTTAAACTTTGTAAAAGTATCATATTTTTCTTTTATAAAGAAAAATCACACATACCTAAAGAAATCGTCGATGAATATGACCATATATTCGCATGTCACTAATAGAAGGCTGCCTGACAAGCCCAAACACATTAGTGTATACCAATTCTAATGGTTCTTAACTCTAAACTTTGAATCTTCACATAGGAGTTAGTAAGCCTTACCATACTAACACCCTACATACACCGTGTCTATTTTCACGTCAAGTTGAGGTAGATCTCTAACCATTGACTTGTTCATCATTACCTTTAACTAGTGATAGCTAACATGTCCCAATCAAGCTAGTCATGGCAAAAAAATCCGGCCGGATCCGGTCCGGGTTTCATGTAAAAAAAAAAAAAAAGGTCCGGGTATTGAAATTCAAAACCAGTACATTTCCGGGCACGGATCCGGGCAAGGAGTTAAAAACTCGAAACCCTGAGTGACCCTGGTTTATTTTTTTTATAAAAAGAAAAATACAAAATCATAAGAAAAAATATTAATTTTTGTTATATATTTTCGGATTTTCATATGTTATGTTGGTAGTTGGTATTGTAGTTATGAACTTATGATATGTTGGTAATTAGTATTGTAATTATGATATGTTGGATGTTACATTTATTTAAATTTATTTAGTGATTATTGTACTGTTGGATATAGATTGAATGAATTTAGGTAGTAAATAATATATTGAAATAATTTTTATGTGTTAGTTAATTAAAATTTGCTAAGTTTATTGAAATAATTTAATTGAAATGTTGAAATAATGTCATATGAATTTTAGAATTTTAGAGACACATGCGGGCTGGAAGCCGAGATTGAAAACCCAGGCCCAGGAGGTGTCGGGCTTGACACGGCCCGCATGTGTAAAATCTGGGTTTTAGTCCGGGTTCGGACAGTAGTTTTATTTGTCTCGGCAGGTCGGCCGAGCCCGAGTAGGCACAAACCCGACTGGACCTGGACTTTGCCAAGCCTAAATCAAATATGCCATAAACCTATAATCTGATTCTTTTGAGCCTTGTCTATTTAAGAAGACTTTGATAACAATACATAAGCTAACTCTAGTCTTTACCTTTCTATAATATGTGTCCTAAATATGTTCATTGTGATACTGTTAGTATATTTTTTTTCATATCAATGGCATAGTACATATCTTGAAGTACCTTTTTCAAAACTATATCGGGATGCTAGAACTATATTGCCAATGTGAGCTATGAGTAGTCACGAGTTATTTGATGTCATTATTACACAACCCCCTTGTAGTCGATCATATTTTAAAGCTTCTCTTTGTCACCATCCATGTGATTTATCCAATCACACTCGTAGTTAATCCGACCAAGTATTATGACTATAAAGGCTAGCTCCTCTTCCTCGATGGCGATTAATGCTTCGACTTTCTATTCATCATCAGTATCCTTCTTTTGATTGGAAGTTGTAGGATTACTCTCCTCAGACTTTATCTTAGACCAACAATCTTTTTTCATATGGCTCATCTTTCCATAGTTATAACAATTCCCTTTGAACTTCTACTTCAGCTTGTATTAGCTACTATTGTAGCGATTCTTTTGTGCTCTCTTTTTGTGAGCTACATTACGGTTGGTGCCTCTTAACCGATCAACATCTCTTTAGATCCTCCACTATTATGTCATATGAATTGATATCTCTTTTATCGATAGAATAACACTTCCTTGTCATTCTTTACTAAGGCCACACCGATCACTGATTTTCTTATCAGTCGCTTCTTGTTCGGTAGTCAAATTTTCAAATTCCTCAATGGTAGGTTTGGTTGGCTAATTATAGGCAATTGTAGCAAACCTTCTAAACCGAACCAGTGGATAATAATTCTCTTTATTCAAGAGAAGTTCTGATGAGTTGGATAGGAATCAGAAATTTTACAGCATAAGAAATTTACCTTGTTGAATTACTCATCAATTGTCGTGTTTTGCTGTGAAATTCATAGTAGCTCATTCCCCAGAAACTGTAGCTATGTGTCATTCTTCTATGAAAAAATTGTTGCAAAAATGTCCCATGCTTCCTTCGGCATTTTAGCTTTTTATGTATTGCAACATCTCTTTTTAAATTGTACTCTTGATAGTGAACATGGTCTTGTAAGTTTTAATATTCCACTTCTTTAAAGAGGTATAAGTGGTTAATGGCTTCACATCGTTACCATAAATGATCTACTAGAGATCCTAGCCCTATGAGTGAGACTCCATCAACGTTGCCCGCATATTGTAATTTTTGGTGTTGAGCTTTTTGACTCCTTCAACTACTTAAAGGTTACCCATCGTATTTACAAGACTTTAACAATGCCAAACAAACTTGATATTCACTAACAAACTTGCAGAGTTTGAAAATTCTCGCAATTTAATGAAGCTCCATTAAACAATCCTTGATCGTCTTCACTGTACTCTTATAGTTTCTCCACAGTAGTCCTAGATTATTGTGCATTTTCGACAACATTGCTATAATGGTCCCCAACCAACCTCTCCTATGGTACCAATTATTAAAAACTGAGGAGAACTAAACTGAAACTATTTGGATAATAGAATAATTTTACTAAATTGAAGGATTTTATTAATATTTTATAATACTGACATTCACCGCTCACTCTTCTTTCTCTCTTCTGCTTCTTCACTTTTAACTTGATGTATAACCAAACGGTGTAATGAGATATTTATAGGGCATGAGAACGAATATAAACTATTCAAATAAAAATTTAATAATCATTCATTTTCACCCACTACACTTAACATCAATAATTTCACTTACCATATTTACTACCAATAATTTAAATCCCATACCTACTCATAGATCTTCCATAGGTAATGCTTATTAACTTGGGCTTAATAAAATAATGCTGGGCTTATTTTTAACACTTATTTTTTACTTCATTTAGAATTAATAAATATTTTATTAAGACAAGTGGTGCGGTGTAGGACCTAAGGCCCATCCCCTCAACTGAATTTTTAGTTAATTAATGTAATAATGCGTTCTAACCATCGCTCTACTTGTAATTTTTCGGAGGATCAACCCCTCTCCAGTCTCCCCAAGTGACCTAGCGTTTTGGGCGGTCATGGCACTATGGCTATTAAAAAGTACAACATTATTAAATTGGCCTTAATTCGAACGGAGAAGATAAGTATGGATATTCAACTCTGGTTATGTTCAAGTAGACCTTTCAAAAATTGCCTCAATATATCCAGTTTATCAAACTCATGATGTGGTCAGATTTACTAGATAAATCATAAACCCTTCCTTGGTCATGAAAGTGCGGAGTATTTGTGATTATTTTTTCTAACTCCCATTTTGTCATTGTCCTAGGTAGGGCCTGTACGTCACAGTTATTTAATCAACAAAAATAAGTAAATAAATCTAGCTTTACACAAATACTGTAGTTGTAGAACTTTTTCAGATACTTGATAAAGTAAGAATTTGAATGTCTATTCTTTCACTTATCAAATTAAGAAGTACGTAGATTGACCAGTCAAAAACTTTTGGTGATCACACTTTTGGTTACCAAACTCATGATGTGGTCTTGAAGGTCAACATCGAATATCAATAACGTCAGAAAGGTTGAATGAAATTGCATTTAGTCAACAAAAGTACAAACACTAAACCAGTAATTTTCAGACACGTGACACAGTTGAAGTTTCAACATGTGTTCTTTCACTTAGAAAGTTAACTTATAGAGTGGCAGTCAAAGACTTTTTGTTTATCAAACTCATCGTGTTGTCAGATATGACTTTCAGATCACAAAATTCATTGACTACTCCCGAGTACAACTTAATTGTTCAAACACGTTTTTTGAAAAATCTACAAGATTTTTAAATTTTTTTGATTAATTTAATTTATATTTATTAATTGATTAGATTAATAATATATTATAAATTTGTAATTAATTAATTATATATATATTGAACTGTATGTAAATTTCATAAATTAATTAATTAAACTGTAGGTTTCGTAGGCCCTCCAATACATCTGGACTTAGGCCTAACTCACCCCAAAAGAGCTCTCAAGAGGTGAGGGTTGTCAAGGCTTTATAAGCCGATCATTGCCCTCACACTTAGGCGATATAGGATGGCTGCCTCACACTCAACCCCTTCCTGGACCTTAAAGGAGGACTTACGCACTTGTCCCCTGTTCATACTCAGTGTTTGGCTCTGATACCAACTGTAGGCCTCGTAGGCCCTCCAATACATCTAGGCTTAGGCCTAACTCACCCTAAAAATTCTCAAGAAATAAGGGTTGCCAAGACTTTATAAACCGGTCATTACCCTCACACTTAGACTTACCCTCATACTTAAACAATATGAGATGACTGCCTCACACTCAACCCCAACTTTGCATAAATTAAGGAGTAACAAAACCCCACTCAATAAATCTTTCAAAGAGTAGAACGCTTGAAGACCGCCTACCAATTTGGCCTTTTGAATTGGGGTGGAGGGGTGGGATTGGTTGGTGAGAATTGTGATTTGAAAGACATAACTGACCAGAGTGGTTGGTGAGTATTGTGATTTGAAAGTCATAACTGACCAGAGTGGTTGGTGAGCATTGTCATGTGAAAGTCATATCTGACAACACGACGTGTTTGATAAACAAAAACTTTTTGGCTGCCGCTCTACAAGTTAATTCCCATTCAGCGCCCATACATGCAAGTGGGTCAAAATCGGCAACAAACAAAAGGGTCCAGAATTGAGTGCACATGTCCGTTTGTCAACACTTTTTGCTTGACTTTGGGAATGCAAAAGTACAAAACGTAAACAGCCGTTGGACTTGATAATAATTAGACTCCATCCACGAGGATCCTCTCTGCTGAGTGCTGACTGTCCTTACTTATTGAATGGTTGAGTTTTGTATTTGTTTTCTTCACTTTACATTTTTTTCTAATAGGCGATGAAAAGGTTGGAGAGATAAGAAAAAAAAAGGGGGTAAAATTCAAATTCTTTTTGAGTTGTATTTAATTAAAATATCTCGTTAGCATATTAATTAGAATATACAGTAAATCTTTTATAAATTAATAACATAAAAATTGTAAAAAAATTGTTAATTTAAAAATATCTCATTAATAAAATATGTAAAATATTATTAAATGATTTCAGAATATAGTATAATTAACTAATAATATATGATATGTGTATTTAAATAAAGAACTAAGGCTAAAGATGCTCGCGATTCACTCTTTTCAATCTCATTTTCCAGAGATTGAAAAGAGAGGAGAATTAAAAGAAGCTCTATCTTTCGAAGAGCCTTTGCAGGTACATCCAATTGTGCTACAGATCAACAAATTGATAAATTCGATGCTTTCTATTACATAACGAGGAGAAGAATTAAACAAGAAGGATGATTATCAAGGAAAAGTGCATTTACTTTCATCCAAATTTTATTTCATAAACAACAAAGTGCAAAACAGAAATTATTTCATGATAACATGCATTGGCTAAAGTATGTAAATCCACCCCACCGGGCACAAGACAAATCATGAGACTAGATGGCAACTGGGATGATACGAAGGGGTTTGGCCATTTGTAAGGTAAGGCCAAATTTCTCTTCCATGTCTATGTCTTCTGGTCTAACCCCATCTTCGAGCTTCCAATCAAAAGAGCTAATAAGAGAACCCAACATTAGATGTAACATTCTCATTGCCAACGGCAAACCAGGACATATTCGCCGCCCTGTTCCAAAAGGGATTAGCTCAAAATTACGGCCTTTGATATCAAGATCTGACCCCAAGAACCTTTCTGGCATAAAAGACAGAGGGTTGTCCCATATGCTTTCATCTCTTCCAATAGCCCATATATTGATAAAAACTTGTGCACCATTAGGCACTGTGAAGCCAGCAATTTCTATGTCTGCTGAGGCCTTATGAGGAAGTAATAAGGAAACAACTGGATGCAACCTGAAGGTTTCTTTAACTACTGCTTGTAGATAAGGTAACTTATTGATGTCTGATTCCTCAATTGGTTTGCCTTTACCAATGTTTTGTTCTATCTCTAATCGGACTTTCGATAATGTCTCTGGACGGCGGAGTAGTTCTACCATTGCCCATTCCATTGTACCTGACGATGTATCAGCCCCCGCAACAAACAAATCCTGTTATCAAAGAGAAAGCTCGATCCTTTACTACTGTAAACTCTGTGAAAATCGATAATGACTCAAACATAACTTGCAATTTGTACAAGAAAGAGAACAAAAAAGAAATAAAAAAAAAATTACCGCAAGCAAATATTTGATATTGTTTCTATCAATCTCCACGCTCTTGTCTTCATAAATATTGAGAAGAGTATCTAACACATCTTTAGATTCGGTATAACCATGTTCTTGTCTTTGCTTCAATCGTTCATCAATCAAGCGATCAAACAGCGCGAAAACCTTTACAAAACTTTTTTTGATCCGACCCCTCATACCCTGCAAGTCAAGCACTTTAAGCACAGGAAAAAAATCTGACAAGTTAGGCTTTGCTGCATCTTCCAGGATGCCCCGAATTATATCGTTAAACTCTCGTGCAGTAGCTGAAGCGGGATTAGAAAAATCAATAGAAAATATCGTGTTGGATAACAAGTTAATTGAAGTATCGAAAGCAGCTTGGCTAAGACTTATTGAGGTACCCGCACGGCAATGATCACTAATATAGGCAAGAAGATCTTGGATTTTCTTGCGTCGGAGGTTTTGATTGGCATTGAGTTTGCTGTTGGAGAAAATATGTAAGTTGCATATTTTTCGAAGATTTTTCCACTGCGTTGAGACAGGCATCCAGACCAATCCATATTCATGGTGCCCGTTGGCAAAGACTGCCTCAGGGACTGTACGATTACAGAAAGATGAATCATGATCTTGAAGGATTTCTTTGGCCAAGGTTGCAGAGGAAATGACTACTGTGTTCACTTGGCCTAATTTTAGACTCATAATGGGGCCATGTTTCTTGGCAAGTCTGGCTAGTGACCTGTGGGGTTTGTCACCGAGTTCCAGGAGATTCCCTATCACTGGAAAAGGATAGGGTCCAGGAGCACGAATCTGACTGCCGGATCCTGCTTTATGTCGTCGGGTAAACAACATTAAAGCTTGGACCGAAATCCATGTGAGCAGAAGGTATATTATGCAGCTTAAAATATCAATCATCTTTTTCGTTGGAGGAAGAGGAAGAATGAGAAGGTGAAGAGAAAGTGTAATGAGTGAGAGAGAGACCTAGGGACTGGACCGTCAGCCGATCCTCAAGATGAGGCTGCCGGAAATTTTGCTGTGAAAACAGGAATTAATGAGATTTTTTTGTTGTAGACAACAAGCTCAAGTATGCAATATTGTCTCTCAATTAAACCTATATATAGATATAAATAAAGCTTCTAAATAGTAATTAATTTCCAGTAAATATGTGGCGGCAGCTTTACGCAACATTATTATATTCTCTATCATCATGATTTGCAATAGGAAATAATTTTACTACTCCCAAGAGCATGCTCGTGTAGTTTTCAAAGTTTGTTTTTTTCTTTTTTTTAAAACAAGTTGTGCGCTTTCAATCTTTGACGAGACATTGATTTTGACTTTGCAATTCTTGCCTTTTGTAAAATAATAATAATAATAATAATAGTACTTATAATTATTAATTAATTTGATAATAAATAATTTTTAATTAATTTGTTAAAATTAATTTTTTTAAAGATAAATTCATCAATATTAAGTGTATTGTTGTAATGATATTATTTTGAAAATTAAGAAAAAGTAATTATAAGAATATAATATATTTAATTATAAGAATATTTTAAAATATTTTTTTAAAATATAAAAATTAAATAAATATTTACGTTGTCTCTCTATTATAATCTCATAAACACCATAATTACATAAATGATGAACACTATCTACAACTACAAATAAATGAAGGCATAATTATGTTGTTAGAAAAATAGCATCAAGTGGCTATTTTGAATCTAATTTTGAGCAATATAAATATTCGAAAAATATACATGAATGGATGATTGGAATCTTCAATGTAATTTCTTCGTAATGAATCATAGAACGATAAAATTGGTGCGTGAGTGTATGAGAAATTGGATCTCAAAGAGGGTCCAGTAGTGTGGAAAATTAAAAAAAAATTCACGCATGGATTTTTAGCACCTAATGCCACACTCCCTCCTTCTGGTGAAACCTGTATACATTGGCTTCTATGTTCATTCGGAAAACACACCAAAATCCAAGTGATTTTCTTCTTTTCCCTCTTAAGCAATTTCTCTCTAGCGTTAAGTTTTAGTGTGATAGAATTCAAACATTTGTTTAAAGTTTACAGAAATAGTGAGATTACTCTACCAATATTATTCGAATTTCTTGTATCCTAAGAGACAGATTCCAATATAATTCAAATATCGTTATGAAAGTGGCAAATATGTTTTAAGGCACTATAATTTCACAAGCCTCTGGATAGTAAATTTTTTATTTACATATTATTGATTTAATTATTATATCTTTGTTATTTGAAATTATTATTATAGACTTGTGATAAGTGATAAGCTTGTAAGAGGCGTATTATTAAGTTTAAATACATTTGAAAGGTTCATCATCGAAGCTTATATATTACCTAAGGAGTTTGAGTTTTAAACGAGACTATTATGATCTCTCCAGTCTTTCTTAAAAACTTAATTAGTATATTTTTGCATACGAAGTGAGCATTTTTATAATAATAATAATAATAATAATAATAATAATAATAATAATAATAATAATAATAATACAATCTTAAAACAAAGTATTTATTGAAATAGCAACAGATATGAGCCAGCAAGTTGAAACTTTTGACCCTTATACTCCTGTTTCATGTGCCGTATTAGCACAGGTGCTGCAACCAGAAAATGTTCTTTTAATTAATTGGAAGCCTTGAATCTTGCGAGATTCTTGAACAAAGATGCTCCTACACCCAAATAGGGTAAAGTTGATTCCTAAGGGATCAGTGCAACAGATGCTTGGAATCATTCCGATTTCCTTTGCTAAAATTATATGTTAAATAGCTTGAGCGATTCTTTGTACATTGTGTATTTGTGTAATATCAGACAGGCTCCTCGAAGCCCTTCCAGCTCGGATAAAACACCCCGAGGACAGCCTATCCTGAGCAGCCCTTCTAGTCAAAGCTGGTCAAGATCGATGAATTCAGAGCTGCTCGAGCCCCGAGCACTTCTTTCGCCTAGCTCGAGGTCGTCCCAGGTCAAAGCTGGTCAAGGTCGAGAACCGAGCACTCCCTTCCTGCTCTCAAAGAACGGGTCCCCGAGCACACCTTTCCTGCTCGCCGAGATTACTTCCACGAGCATAGCTGGACAAGACCCGACCCGTTTTTTCAGAATCCCGGCATACCTTTTAATGTCTTACCAGGGTCCCACATGGTGTGGTGGTGATACTGTTGCTGGTGGCCGGCACATGCCTCTAAGGTGTCATAATTCCTAGCGCACTTGCTCGACATAGTGATCTGGCCACGTGCATCGGGTTAAGGGAACAGCCGCTCATCCCTAGGGAATATTCCGCCAATCCCTACCGTTAGAGGGACCCGGATACCACTAACGTGGAGTGGACACACTGGAAATGGAAAGAGCGGGAAAATGGAGTATAAAAGGAAACGAAGGGAACGTTACAAGGGTTGGATTTTTGATACCCAAAGGGTTGGCATTTCTAATTCACAAAGGGTTAGATTTTCTGATTCACAGGTTCTTACTATTCCGACTTCTCTCACTTTGATTTTCTAAAAACCATATTTATCCAAAAGAGGGGGCGTAAATCATACCCTTTCATCTTTCCGGTCTCCTTCACTAAGGGAGATACCAAAAGAACAACCCGACATCGACTTGAAGCGTCGGAGAGTTTCACGGAACACGCCCGACGACCCCGACCGCTTTCCGTGAGTACAGGACCGGAGATCTCCGCTCAAGAAGACAGTGAACAGGACGAAGGAGGTAATCCCGCTCGAGATCGAGCTTATCCCGAGCGTAAGGATCGAGGCACTCGCTTGAGCCGCGAGCGTAAGGTTCGCATGAAACTACTCGAGCTGCTTCGAGGCACTGCTTGAGGTTCGAGGCACTCGCTGAGGCACGCGGAAAACTGCGATCAACATCTTTTGGCGCCGTCTGCGGGATCGGGACAAAAGCCCGATTTCCTAATACATTCAAGACACAACACAACGATGAGGGGAAACAATCAAGAGGATTAAGTCCGGAAGAATCAGTAAGTTTGAGCGAAGTGGCCAATGAGGCCCAGAATAGGGAGATCCAGGAAAGAATGGATCGGATGGAATAACAGATGGATACTCTGACCTCCCTGTTACAAGAACTCAGGGAGGGACAGAGAAAAGCATGTAATGATGTCCCGGAGTCTAGCCGAGGGAATGCTCATGTTCGGGAAAATGCGGGAGATGAAGCCCAAAGACTTAGGGCACCAAATGTTGCAGTGAGAGAAGAAACAAACATGGAGGAAAGGGGGTCTCGTCAACATTTGCAGGATACAGCCCCAACCTCTCGTGCGGGAGGAGTTGGAGGGAGAGTGCGCAAGTTGGCACAAGTTGTGGAAGATCTTCTGGGAACGGAAGGAGTCCAAGTCGGCGAATAATGTCTGACAACGAATCTCCACTCTCCGCGGAGATCATGGGTGTCACGATTCCACGTGACTTCCACTTCCCGGATCTGAAATTTTCGGGAAAAAGTGATCCATTAGTGCACATAGAACGGTTCAACGACATGACGGGGGTGCAAGGATTGTCACCAGCTCAGAGGTGCCGAACCTTCCCACTTACCCTGGAGGGAAGAGCGAGAGATTGGTACCGCAGACTCCCACGGGGAAGCATCTTGAGCTTTGAACAGATGTGCAGGGAGTTCGCAGAGCAATTTCGGGGCACAGTGACCCCTGAGGATGACATGATGGAGCTGTCAGAAGTGAGGCAGAAAGAAGGAGAGTCCCTCCGGGAGTTTATCAAAAGATACCATAGATCGGTCTTAGATCTTGGTGCGTTCAACTATCCCCAAGCTCTGAGAGGATTAAAGGATGGGATCCGGATAGGGAGACCATGGTAAAACCTCGTGAGTCCTTCGATCCGCTCAGTATTCTGAAGCTGTATGAAGCGAGTAAACCGGACATGGTAATTAAAGAAGAAAAGGTCGCCAAACTAAGGAATGAGCAAGTCAATGGAGCAAGAAGGAAGGAGAAAGGGAGCCCTGCCCGAGGGACACAGGCTCCAAAGGCAGCCACCTCACAGGTCTCCAGGCCGGGATCAGAGAGAATACAGGCGTCATGATGGCCACACACCCCGCAACCACCGCCAAGGCAGACTCGAGATGAACCACGACCGAAGCGGATCAGTCCATTGCCACCCTCACCGAGAAGCTTCCTGGGGATAGGGCAATACAAGTGGTGGAACAGAGCCCCGCCACGAAGCAAGATATCTGAGGTCAAGGTATCTCTCAAGAGATACTTCAAGTGGTCAAGAGCGAGGATCGCTGAACCTACCAACGCCGATGGCCAAGTCACCGGCAAGCTGGATAAGGGCGGTTCTCGCCGCTTACATGGTAACCACGGCCACTCCACAAAGACAATACCGTGATTTGAAAACCAGTGGAGGATCCGTTGGAACCCAGTACTTGGATGAGTTTGTCAAGGGGACACCCGAGAGTCGAAAGCAAGCAACTGAGGAAGATGGCCGGCTTACGAAATAAACACGTAACCACCGTCCACGAGGGTAATCTCGAGAGGGCCCACAATGGCCTGAAGTTCAAATAGGACCTGAAAAACTATCGCCGATATGCCGCACTGGCCGAGAAGTCCTGCTCACTGCTCCAACTACCGAAGGCCAAGGTTCGGCAGTACCAATCATGTGGACTGGATGAAGACGAAGAGGGGTGTCAGTACCTCACGAGGATGCCCCAGTGGTAAAAGCCAACATAGCAATAAGTGAAGTTGACCGAATCATCGGTTGACTCGGGAGCTCTGTGGATATTCTCTTCAAATCCACACTCGAGGATTTAGGAATAACAGCGCGAGCCTCGAAGCAGACGAGCACTTCCTTGAAAGGATTCGGGAGGAAAGCTAATACCTCTAGGAATCATCAAACCGGCAAGAACCATGGGCTCAAAACCTTTCGAGAAGAACATGATGTTGGATTTCGTGGTGGTAGACGAAGCCACCTGCACTGTGCAATTCTAGGGAGGCCGCTCACGAGGATCAGCCAACGCTGCTATCCACCCATTATTTAGCCCTTAAGTATCGAGTAAACGGGTCGCTGGGGTCGTGAAAGGCACCAAAGGGTGGCGAGGAGTCGCTACGCCAGTAGCTGCCAAAGAAACCATGCGGATAACCTCGCTCGACTCGGGAGGGAATCAAGGAATGGAAGGCAGGAGCATACCGCCAGCTCATCCAGATGGACGAGAGGTCAAGAGGTCGTGGAACGCACAACCCCGAGGAAGTATTTCCAAGAAGTCTCCTCTGTATTATAAAATGCTAATGTAAGATTTCGTCCCAAGATGGGATATGTAAAAGTATAAATGTATGTAAGAATAAGAAAAGCATTCATAATGTAAGTTCAAAATGAAGATCAGAAATAAGAAGAACTCCTTGGCCAGAAGTCCCAAAGCCTAAGTCATTAGGCGGGACGGTGCCAAGCTTGGGTCAATTGCAGCCCGAGCAGGAGTATCAGCAAGCTCCGGTCAATTAAGAGACCCGAGCAGAAGATCAAGAAGAGCTCCTTGGCCATAAGTCCCAAAGCCTAAGTCTTAGGCGGGACGGTGCCATGCTTGGGTCAATTGCAGGCCCGAGCAGGAGTATAACACCAAAAGACGCTGGGTCAATTGCAGCCCGCAGCAGAGTAACAATGAAGCTCGGTCAATTAAAAGGCCCGAGCAGAAGATCAAGAAGAGCTCCTTGGCCAGAAGTCCCAAAGCCTAAGTTTTAGGCGGGACGGTGCCACGCTAGGGTCAATTGCAGGCCCGAGTAGGAGTATCGCAAGCTCGGGTCAATTGCAGCCCGCGTAAGATCAAGAAGAGCTCCTGGCCGAAGTCCCAAAGCCTAAGTCTTAAGCGGACTGTGCCACGCTGGGTCAATTGCAGCCCGAAAGCGGAGTATCGCAAGCTCGGGTCAATTGCAGTGCCGGCGTAAGATCAATAAGAGCTCCTTGGCCATAAGTCCCAAAGCCTAAATCTTAGGTGAGACGGTGCCAAGCTTGGGTCAATTGCAGGCCCAAGCGAGAGTATCAAGCAAGCTCCGACCAATTAAAAGGCCCGAGCGTAAGATCAAGAAGAGCTCCTGGCCATAAGTCCCAAAGCCTAAGTCTTAGAGGGACGGTGCCATGCTCGGGTCAATTGCGAGCCCGAGCAAGAGTATAACACCGTAAGACGCTGGGTCAATTGCAGGCCCGAGCAGGAGTATAACACCAGAAGACGCTTGGGTCAATTGCAGGCCCGAGCAGGAGTAGAGATTCAGAAGACGTTTGGGTCAATTAAAAGGCCCGAGCAGGAGAAGTCAAGAAGAACTCCTTGGCCAGAAGTCCCAAAGCCTAAGTCTTAGGCGGGACGGTGCCATGCTTGGGTCAATTGCAGGCCCGAGCAGGAGTATAACACTAGAAGACGCTTTGGTCAATTGTAGGCCCGAGTAGGAGTAACAGCAAGCTCCGGTCAATTAAAAGGCCCGAGCAGAAGATCAAGAAGAGCTCCTTGGGCAGAAGTCCCAAAGCCTAAGTCTTAGGCGAGACGGTGCCATCCTTGGGTCAATTGCAGGCCCGAGCAGGAGTAGAGATTCAGAAGACGTTTGGGTCAATTAAAAGGCAGCAGGAGAAGTCAAGAAGAGCTCCTTGGCTAGAAGTCCCAAAGCCTAAGTCTTAGGCGGGACGGTGCCATGCTTGGGTCAATTGCAGGCCCGAGCAGGAGTATGAAGAAGCTCCGGCTAATTAAAAGGCCCGAGCAGAAGATCAAGAAGAGCTCCTCGGCCAGAAGTCCCAAAGCCTAAGACTTAGGCGGGACAGTGCCATGCTTGGGTCAATTGCAGGCCCGAGCAGGAGTATAACAAGAAGACGCTTGGGTCAATTGCAGACCCGAACAGGAGTATCAGCAAGCCTGGGTTAATTGCAGGCCTGGGCAGAAGATCAAGAAGAACTACTTGGGCAGAAGTCCCAAAGCCTAACTCTTAGGCGGGACGGTGCCACGCTTAGGTCAATTGCAGGCCCGAGCAGGAGTATGAAGAAGCTCGGTCAATAAAAAGGCCCGAGCAGGAGTAACAGCAGAAGACGCGAGGGCCAATTAAAAGGCCCGAGCAAAAGCAGCTCGCCAAGAACGCTACGGCCAGAAGTTCCAAAGCCTAAGTCTTATGCGGGACGGTGCCTAACGAGGCTCACTTGCAGGTCCGAGCAGGAGAGACGGCAGAAGAAGCTTAGGTCAATTGCAGGTCCGAGCAGAAGTTCAAGAAGAAATCCTTTTCAATATCGGGCAGGTCCCAAAGCCTAAGTGGGAGACAGCTGGAAAACGTGGGGAAGCGTAAAAGGCCGCGAATTCGGCCCATCATCACTGAGTTTCCAGTCTTATCTCGTTTCACTCAAAAGACTAGAAACTGGGGGACTAGTGTTTGGGTAATATCGGACAGGCCCTTCGAAGCCCTTCCAGCTCGGATAAAACACCCCGAGGACAGCCTAGCCCGAGCAGCCCTTCTGGTCAAAGCTGGTCAAGATCGAGGAATTCAGAGCTACTCGAGCCCCGAGCACTTCCTTCACCTAGCTCGAGGTCGTCCCAGGTCAAAGTTGGACAAGGTCGAGAACCGAGCACTCCCTTCCTGCTCGCAAAGAACGGGTCCCCGAGCACACCTTTCCTGCTCACGAGATTACGCCCACGAGCATAGCTGGACAAGACCCGACCCGCTTTCTCGTAATCCCAGCACACCTTTTAATGTCTCGACCGTGGTCCCACATGGCGTGGTGGTGATCACTGCTGTGCGGCCAAGACATGCCTCCAAGGTGTCATAATTCCTAGCGCACTTGCCCGACATGGTGATCCGCCACGTGAATCGGGTTAAGGGACAACCGCTCATCCCTAGGGAATATTCCTCCAATCCCGGCTGTCAGAGGGACCCAGATACCACTAACGTGGGAGTGGACAGCCTGGAAATGGAAAGAGCGGGAAAAATGGAGTATAAAAGGAAACGAAGGGGAACGTTACAAGGGTTGGATTTTTTGATACCCAAAGGGTTGACATTTCTAATTCACAAAGGGTTAAATTTTCTGATTCACAGGTTCTTCCTATTCGACTTCTCTCACTTTGATTTTCCGAAAAACCATATTTATTCAAAAGGGGGCGAAATAATACCCTTTCATCTTCCTGGCCTCCTTCACTAAGGGAGATACCAAAAGAACAACCCGACCTGCTTTCTATGAGTACAGGACCGGAGATCTCCGCTCGAGAAGACAGTGAACAGGACGAAGGAGGTAATCCCGCTCAAGATCGAGCTTATCGCGAGCGTAAGGATCGAGGCATCGCTTGAAGCCGCGAGCGTAAGGTTCGAGACAGCTGAGCTGCTTGGAGCCTGCTTTGGAGGCACTGTTTGAAGGTTCGAGGCACTGTTGAGGCACGCGGGAAAAACTGCATCAACATTGTGTATATTGTAAAGAAAAGAGCTGAAGAGAAATGGGAGTCCTTAGAATAGAAATATAAAATTGAGGATGCTAGCATTAAGAAATTTGTTGTCAGCCGTTTCATAAATTATAAGATGGCGGATAGGGGTTGGCAAATTTTGGTTGGGGTTGTGTTCGAGTCGACCCAATTGAATTTCAGGTTAATCGAGTTAAAAGAAATTCAACCCGAATTCAGCCCGAACATGTAAGCTGATTGGATTGGATCGTGTATTTTGTGTTTGTGAGTATTTTTTTTCTTTGAATTTTTGGATCAGATCGGGTTTTACTTGATTCAATCCGATCGGGTCAAATGCCCACCCATAATGGTGGACTTGAAATTTGTTACAAAAATTACAGATAGTTTTGTTAGAAATTCATGCCGAAAGGATGGATTTAAGTAAAACTTTTGAAATGGCTTCTATCATTGAGAAGCTGCCCCGAGCATGGAAAGATTTCAAAAGTTTTATGAAACACAAGGGAAAGAAAATGAGTCTTAAAGAGTTGGTTATTAAACTTCAAGTTGAAGAAAGGCAACAAAAATAATGACAAGAAAAGTATCATTACTGTGGCTAAGGCTGATGTTGTGCAATATAGTCATAATAACAAGAATAAGAAGGCCAACAAAAACAAGCTGGTTCCGAAAAAAAAAAGGGGTCTCTAAGAACTAAACCAAATTTCAGAGGAAATAATTCAACTCTGATAAATTAGGTCACAAAGCTTCGGATTGCAGATTATCGAAGAAAAAGGGAAATCGGTAAACTAATGTGATAGGAACATATCAAAATATATGCTAGACATTAATCTTTCTGAAGTGGTTTTTAAAGTGAATCTGGTGGGTTTCAATCCAAGAGAATGGTGATTTATACTGAGACAAGGAAATGTTTATTTCCTTCAAACCTGTTGGAAATCATAAAAAGTTATATATGGGGAATTCAACCATTTCTGAGATAGAAAGTCAAGGAAAGCAATTTTGAAGATGATTTATGGGAATGAGCTTACTCTGATCAATGTTTTGAACGTGCCAGAAATTCACAAGAATTGTGTATCTAGATTGCTCTTGAAGAAGCATGGATTTTAAATGGTGTTCAAGTCAGATAAAATAACTTTGTTTAAAAATGGAATGTATGTAGAAATAGAATATGTATTCGATGGGTTGTTCAAACTGAATGTAATGGTTGTAAAACCAAGGAACAATAAAGTTATTTCTTCTGCTTATATTCTTGAGTTTCTAACATATGGCTTGGTAGATTAGGACATGCTAATTATAATGTCTTGCGTAAGTTAATTAATATGAATCATATACCCACTTTCCAAGTTGATTCGAAACATAAGTGTGAATCTTGTGTTGAGACAAAACTAATGAGGTCATTATTTCAAAGAATTGAAAAAAATACTAAACCACTTGACTTAATATGTAGTGATATATATGATTTTAAATCCATACAATTGAGGGGTAGTGATGATTGCATAAAATTTTGTTATGTGTATTTGTTAAAAAGCACGGATGAAGCTATAGAGAAATTTGTGCTCTTTAAAAAAAAATTAGGTTGAAAATCAACTAAATAAGAAAATTAAGGAGTTGAGAACTGATAGAGGTGGTGAGTATGTTGTTATATTTAAGTCATTTTATGAACAATATGCAATCAAACATCAAACTACAGCTCCTCATTCGTCTCAATCCAATGAGATTGCTGAACCAAAAAAAAAATAAATGGCATCTTAATAGAAATAATGAATACAATGTTGATAAGTTCTGGGCTATCTCATGATATAACCAAAAAAATTAAGGAGTTATGTTAATATTAACTAAGGTATCTCGAAAAGAAGTATAAAAAATCCCTTATGAATTATGAAAAGATACAATACGTTCCTACAAATACTTGCAAGTGTGGAGGTGGCTTAGTAAAGTGCTCATTCCTCCACCAAAGAAGGTGAAGGTAGAACCAACAACTGTAGATTGCAATTTCATTGCTTTTGCACAAAATGGTAGTACCAATCGATTTCTTGTATATGAGTCAAATATAACAATAATAGTATCACTGCAGATCTTTCATCTTTGTTTTAAATAAATAAAGTCAAACTGAAAATGAGGAAGCCCAATTGAGCTCAAAGATTGAATAAATATTTACATATAATTGGATAAAATTAAGAGTAATGTTATATATTTCAAATTTTTTATTTTAAATAATCATTCTAAATTATGTGACATTCATTAGTTAGTTTATAAGATAATATAATTAATTCACTTTGATTTTACTAACCAATTGATGAATACTACATCATTTGAGATGATTATTTATAATAAAAAATTTGAGATGTATAATATTATTATAAAATCAAAATAATTTGTGGAATTACTAGTACTGACCGACAACAGCTAGTGGGTATTAATTAATAAATATAACGATTTTTCATATTAACATAACTCCAAAATTTTCTAAATCCAAATCATCACTCAGTGACGTCTAGGTAAGTGTTACATTTACAAGAGCCCGTGGGAATTGATTTTTCGTCCATATATCCAAGCTGGTCGAGTCCCTTACGAGGCCATTGTTCCATTTAATTTATTTAGTTCGATGACCGGGTTCAACCACTAATTAATAGTCAAGAGCTAAAACCGTGGGAAGGAAAAAAAATATATATATATATATATATATATAATTTTAAATATGGATTTTTAGACAGCCACCTGGCCTATTAGGGTTGCTACTCTTTAGATGTGAGGATAATGGTTCGAATCCCCACAAATAAATTATAAAAATATATTTTTAATTATTGAATGAAAATAATTTTTTTAATTTTAATAATAATCTAATTTATAAATAAGAGTTTAATTAGATATATCATTATTTTTTATTGCCCATTAAATTCTTCGATCAAACATCAAAACCTATTTTACTCTGAGATAGAAAGTCAAGGAAAGCAATTTTGAAGATGATTTATGGGAATGAGCTTACTCTGATCAATGTTTTGAACGTGCCAGAAATTCACAAGAATTGTGTATCTAGATTGCTCTTGAAGAAGCATGGATTTTAAATGGTGTTCAAGTCAGATAAAATAACTTTGTTTAAAAATGGAATGTATGTAGAAATAGAATATGTATTCGATGGGTTGTTCAAACTGAATGTAATGGTTGTAAAACCAAGGAACATTAAATTCTTCGATCAAACATCAAAACCTATTTTACTAACAAATTTTATTTTTCAATCAATTCATTCACAAAACTACGTAAAATTAAAGCAGCTCGTGAAATTAATGCAACCCACGAACAACAAAGTTTGGAATTAAATAAAAAAAATATTAATGATTTTTCACATTAACCTCACTCTTAAATTTTTCTAGTTTCAAATCATCACATACTAATGTCTAGATAAGTGTTAAATTTACTTTTTAGAGAGTATGAGGGAAATGATTGTTCGTTCAAATACCTAACCTGGCCAACTCCCTTACAAGGCCGCTGTTGTCATTGATTTAAGTAATAAGATCCTCTTCTTATATGAGTTTTATTATGTTTTTAAAGAGAGCATATCATATGTCTTTTAATAATAATACATAAATAAGATCTATTTTTTTTATTTTTTATTTATTAATTACCTACCAATAATTAAATTATTTACTTAGTACATGATCCAATCGGAAGAGAATCATGATCCTTAATTTAATTAATTAAGTGACCAAATTTAAACACTTGATTGAGTGTCAAGAAAGAAATCTGTGGCAAGAAAAGGAGAAAAAAGATAATTAAGAAAAAGTTAGTTTTTTGTATTAATTTAGAATACAAACATCTCACGACACAACCCACGTATTATTTTATAAAAAAATAATAAAAAATTCTAAGGATGATATAATCGGTAAAGTTGGTCAGAGTTATAATGCAATTAAAATTCTTTTAATTAAACTATATAGATATATATAAAACAATATTTGACATTATCATCGCTCTTGAATTTTTTACCTAAGGGAATTGTATTAATGTAGAATATAAACATCTCACGACACAACCCACATATTATTTTATAAAAAATAATAAAAAAATTCTAAGGATGATATAATGGTGAAAAAAGGGTAAAGTCGGTCAGAGTTGTAATGCAATTAAAATTTTTTAATTAAACTATAAAAATAAAAAATATATTTAACAATATTTGACATTATTATCACTCTTAAATTTTTTACCCGTGGGAATTGATTTTTCATTCAAATGTCCAAATTGGCAAACTCCCATGCTGCCTTACAAGACCGTTGTTCCATTTGATATCATTGGTTACGTTCAAAAACTTACTAGGGTCAACAACTCAGCTTTGGAACAGAAAAAGACGTGGTTTAAAATGGACCCACCCTGAACTGAACACGAATATATATATATATATATATAATAGCGTTGGATTGGATAAAATTTGTGAAAGTTTAACCTAATTTATTATTAAATAAATTAAGATAAAATCAATTCAACCTAATATAATAAACATGTTTAACCCAACTAAACTCTTAAATCATCTTGTTGGGTTGGGTTGGATTGATTGGGTTGAAAACTTAAAATTCAAATTAAAATTAAAATTTATAAAATAAGATAAGAAACTTAAAACTTATTAAAATCAAATATAAATATATTATAACATAAAAATTTGATTCACGATCTAATATTCGAAAAAAAAAATAAAAAATCAACTATCTTAAAATAAACAAAAATTTGACGACAAGTTTTTAGATTATTTTCACGGCTTCTTATAATTCTTTTTTAAATTTTAAATTCAGATCTTTTAGATAATTAACTAGCATCATGTCATATAATAAAATAAAAATAATTTATATTATGTATTATTAAGTATTTATTAAAAAATAAAAAAATTAAAATTAATTTATTTTTAAAAATAAATTTATAAGATAATAAACTTATCAAATAATTAAATATATAATATAATAATCTTTGTCACAATAATTACATTTACAACTGTTACCTCCGACATACTTAGTAAAATGCTCACACACATCTGATAGTGATCTTGTAGATTTTCACTTCTTACAGTCATCATTCTGATTTTTAGATGCAGGAATATTGGAGGGAGCTACCTTACAGCTGCATAAGGTACAGCTCCCTCACATGAACAGTTACGCAGCTGTAAGATAGCAAGACCCGGGAACATTAGGATGATTCAATTGCAAAGTCAAATCATTGTCCATCTATTAAAAAATAATAACAATAAACAAAAAAGTATGCCTAACAACAAAAATATGTATATTTAAATAAAGATTTTTTTTTTTTATAATGTTTTGTCTTCTTATAGCCATTAGTATTGACTTCGAATGCTCTATATCCGTAACATGCATGTTCATACAACTAAAAAGTAAATAGATGAATAAATCAGATAAATACCTTGATTGATAATTGTGGTTTGAGATAACGATTTTAGTTTTAGAATTAGAGTTTAAAATAGTAGATATAATAATGAAATAATTTTTTTTATAAAAAAAATAAATAAAGGATAAAAAATAAATTAGGTCTTTAGGATTTTATAATTTATTATTATTATTATTATTATTATTATTATTATTATGTGGGTTGGGTTGGATTAGATTGGGTTTGTGGGTTTATTATAATTAACTTAAATCAATTTAATTATTAATTAAGTTAGTAACTTATAATAACTCACACAATATATATATACGCACACACGAGACAAAACTATCTTCCCACAATAGTACGGCACCACAATTATGGCTATGGCTGTATTACACAACAGTTTGTTGTTGTTTTCCAACAATTATAACAATTATAGGTTTTGAAATTTTTACAATTAAGTCCTAATTAAAAAATTATTTATTATTTTCTCCATCTTGTTATCCATGGTTTAATTTTAATCTTGTTTCTTTTTATTCAACTCTAAGTTTCTTTTTTTTAATCTTATTTCTTCTCCCTCTCTCTTTTTTTAAACAAAATTTCATAGATAAATTTATATTTTTGAATTTCCAATGACAAAAAGTGGGCTAAAAAAAAACAATAAAAAGAGTTTATAGCAAATCAATAGATTGGACAGACTATAAAAAAATAGAAATCTAAAGATTACTCATGGGTTCCATCAGAAGGAGAGAGGGAATGATTATTATCGGGGTGAGACGGTAAAATAATAGTAATTATATTTTTCCTTATTTTTTTTTAAAATAAGAGGGATTACAATGTTAATAATATAGGCAAATGCATCCTGCCGTTGCATTTACTCTTGCAGTTCTTGCCAATGGTTAGATCACAAAAAGACAAAAAATGTGGTGCCAGAGCATTGTTATATATTCTTCAATCAATTCCTTTAAGTGGAATTTGTTTAAGAGCTGAGACTAAATATTAGATTAGATTAATTTTTGAAATAAAATATCTAGAGTGGGATTAAATATTAAATTATATTAATTTCTGAAAAAAAATATTTAGATTGGGACTATTGACACTGCCTTTTTCTAAAAATACCAGTTATAAAATTTTTTAAGTGACACTATCACTATAACATCCGATCAATGCCTTTACTCCAGCCACAAATTAAACAAAATCCAACCCAACATATGATTACATTTCTAAATTTCGAATTTTAATTGATTGCAACACAGTCGCAGGCAATAAGCTTAAAAAATGATAAGTAAAAGGGTTAAGACAGAAACTCTGCGGTTTTATTTATTATTTTCTTTTTTAAGGAAAAAATTGTCGATTTTAGTTAGATACATTTTTGCATTGCATGGCAGATAGTGGTGCTATTAGCACCCCACCAATATTCTTATAAAACCCATATTCTTAAGAGCCCTAGTAAGAGTAGTTAAAACAATATCTCACTAAAAAAAAATCCATTCTAATTCCACAAATAACCTTGCTTTCATCTCTTTAGTTACACTACAATAAGATTTTGAGCGTCTTTCTTTGTATAGAAACTTTTGAAGTTTAATCTAAAATTATTCTTTCACGTTCTCGGTAGCATTATAATCTTTGTTATTAAAAAATAACTCAAATAAATAAACACATTAGTTTACTATTATTCTATTAATAAGTAGATCATCTAGCACTTAAAAAAAATTTTAAAAAAAGATTATCTTGCAATCAACAAATTCATAAATAGCTTGTAAAAAAAAAAAGATAAACAAACAATAAAAGTAAAAAAATCCATCTTCTTTTGATAATAAACTTTTATTGAATATCCAAACTATTGACCTATACGGTTATATGATATTTTAATTTTGATGATAATAAATTACGTATTATGAGTAAAATAGAAAATGCATATATTTTACAATCTCACTAGTTTAGATGATTTTTAATGTTATATTTATTGTAAAGCTAGTATGATTAAATGTATGTATGTTTAAGCATTTAAAAGTTTAAGTTATTTTTCATGACATGTTAAAATAAATAATTATTTTCATAATATAAAGGTTTCATATTTGAAGAAAATAATGATTTTATTAAGTTAGTTGTTTTCAAGTTTATGCATTAAATTAAAAAGGTTTTGAAAACTTTGAAATCTTGAAAATAGATCTTTTACAATGATTTCATAAAGTTTTGGGTTATGTTACAGTTTTTGAAAGTTTGGATCAAAACTATTTTTCTGAGAACGTTGCATCATAACGAAACTATTTACCACTGTAGCAAAACTATTTAGCACTGTAGCATAATGGCTAACCAACAACAAATTAACGGTAATCCGATAATGTCCAGAGAACAACATATTTTAATAAAAATTAACGGCGATTCGTCAACAGGAAAAACGGCTAGCCGATAAGTAAACTGTAAACCGATTATTTGAATTATAGTCTAACAGTAACTTATTCAAGTCAAAATGGCGAAACGAAAATAAGTTAACGGCGAACCATTAAGACTCAAAAAGTCTATAACGGTTAGTTTTCAGCTCCTATTATAAAAAGACTCAATTAGATTCAAATAACATCCATCTCAAGAGTTATATTTGAGCTTGCTATTGAATATACAATTGTTTTTGAGCTTTAAACTTGTAATCATTTTATTGAAACACACTTTGGGCTTTTAATTATAAACATATATTGTGTGTGTGAGATAAATCATTTGTAAACTATATTATAAAATCATAGTTGAATGATTGTAAGTGTTGTGATACACTTGGGTTAAGAGATTGTAGATAATCTCTTTGTGTAAAGGTTGTTGACACTTGGAAGTCAATTGTAAGAACTTAAAGCCATGAGAGACTTGGATAGTGAAATCCTCAAGACCAGTGTGCTTGGAAGCGTGAACGTTGCCGGAAATTGCCGAACCATATAAAAATTCTTGTGTTTGTTCTCTCTTCCCTTACTCTTTTATGTTGAGAATTGTTAAATTTATTGTTCTTGATTCCATTAAGGCATTAGAATTAATTATTGTGTGATTTGCTTAGCTTAAGTTTTAAAACCCCAATTTACCCCCTCTTAGATTGCTTAGCTTATATTTCACAAACTAAATTGAAGAACCCATGCACAAAATAATGATGAATTATATCAAAACTAGAGATTTAAATTCTTCATCAAGAACAAGTGATGTCATATTAGTCCTTTTTTTTTATTTCATTCAAATCATTCTTTTGGATTTAATTTGATGCCAATCCTAATGTTTATTTGTAAATGCAAGCCTCGTATCAAGATATTATAACAATTAAAATGAAAAAGAATTTGAAATTAATGTCTCTCTATTTGATTAAAGTTAAAATTGTATAAAATTGTAAATATTAAAGTGAGGAGCTTTATAAGAGTTTTTTGAAGGGGTGCCAATAGTTTAACACTATGTCAGAGGTTAAAATAATGTGGGCCAAGAGGTAGTCCAAAAATTTACTTTAAACTTATGCTATTATAGACATAATATAAAAAAAATAAATATAAAAATATTATTAATAAAATATATAATATAGATAAATTTTGTATGTTATTTTCAATGTTATATACAATGATTTTATATTATGAATATCTATGAAACAAATTTTATTAATGTTTAAACAAATCTGGCATATTAATTATAGTGAAAATAATTTTGTTTAGTATCCAAAATAATTTATAAAATTTATAATCTTATATATATTAGACTATTTTCATATTATATTTGTATTTTGTTATCTTATGGCAAGTCTAGTTAACTTGAAATTTTATTTATTGCATACCTTATAATAGGAATTAATTTATTAATTTTCTAATTTAGTGAAATTCTAATTTATTAGGAATATTTGCTTTTAGTTTAATTAGATGACTAATTTAGAAAGTTAATTAATGACGAGATTCTATAATTGGTGCGTATAGTTTATTTAGAGCATGAAGTTAGTTCAAATATGAAGTTTATTAAATGTTTTAGATATTTCTTGGAAGACAATCAAGACAACAATATCATACTTATTCTTATTTAGATTCATAGGAATTATTAGGGGAAATAAATTTTTATTTAGAAAGAATCTAAGTCTTTTAAGACTTGTTATTATTGTGAAACCTCAGAGCTTATATAAAGATGGGTATTTCATAATTGAAGGTACACAATATAGAGCATAAAACAAAGAAGCAAGATTCGATCTACTCCTTAGACTAGATTTGTCGCATGATGTTATGTTGATTTGTTTTGTTTATTCAAGTTTTGTAACGAGACTATTTATCTCTATAGTGAGTTTATATAGATCTTGAATCACTAGATATTAAAAAATTAAAGAATTACTATTGATCACTTTGTGAAGTACCTTGAAGATCGTGGATCAAGAGGGGTAGCAATTATTCAAAAGAATCAGATTCAGTTTAAGGTTGAGTAAGCTGTATGGTGATAAACTATAAATAAGAGTTTTAAGTTTGGTAAATCTATAAGTTATAACATGTTAACTTAGTGAACTGATTTTTATCTGGGTATGGCCCAATGGGTGTACGATTAATTAATTCGATCTATGTAAAAAACCCCTTGTCATTTAATTTTTGCAAATTGTGTTTTGAAAAATTAATATTTTAGATGTGAATAAACAGTAAGAATGAACAATACTCACGAACAATAACTATGAAAAATAATTATATTGCTTATAAATATTAACTATGAACAGTAATTATGAAATATAAACGATAATTATAAACTGTAACTATGAACAATAATTAATATTTTTAGAAAATTATTATTTTTAATTATTTTTGTGTTTTAATATAGTTAGATTAATTATATAGGAGAATTTACCTATATCTATTTACAATAGATCTAAATTTATCTGGACAAAGTAAAAAGCCCCGTCGCTGATGCTGCTATCCAAATCATAATCTTGATAATGCAAGCTTGAGTAGACTGTAAAATAGAACTCTAGTGAGGGGCTAAAAAAATATGCATAGAATTTATTTTAATTAAGTCTATTATTAATTGATAATGTAATTTGCTAAGATGAAAGATAATATGAGCGGGAATTAATTGGCTTTATTAATAAGTGTGATTTAGTTATATATTGTCTATGTTTCTATCAACCTACTGTCAGATCTATATATGCTTTTACAAAGGTGAAGGTTAATATGAGCAGAAAACAGACAGAGCAATAAAGTCTGACGTTAAGAATTCCTCAAAATTGGTAAGAAGCCTTTACAAAATAAACAAATAAATACAAATTTTATGCTGAATCATTTTCTCTTGAGGTAAATTTTGTGCTCTTAATACCCAGTGATAAGTGGGAATACGTAGATAACTTTTTCCCAGACACTGTCTAATAATAATATAATTGCTGCTCTGAAAGTAAGCAATAGCCTCGTCCACCTGAGGAACCAGCATACCCATTCTCGCAAATCCACCCTTTCACTGAAAAGATTCACTCCCATGGCTGCAACTCTCACCACCATCTCCACCGTTGGTCTCGCAGAAATATTGACCAGATTGTAAAAACAAGACAAGTAGCCCTTATTCCATGCTTATTAGCTGATGATTCTGACGTTTCAACCACCGCAAAAGCATTGAAATTGCTTGATTCCGATGGATCAGATATGATTGAACTAGGTGTCCTATTTTGTGGTCCTTTCGGAGATGGTCCAGTCATCCAGGCTGCGGCTGCCCGATCCTTGGAAAGAGGGACCAACTTCAATGAAATTCTTTCAACTTTGAACGATGTGGTTCCTCAAATTTCTTGTCCAATTACTTTATTCAACCATTACAACTCAATTCATAAGCGTGGAGTTGAGAATTTCATGTCCACAATAAGGGACGTTGGCATACACAGGCTTATGGCTCTAGATATCCCTCCAGGGAGACTGAATCTGAAGGGAATAAAATTAGGTTTTCAATTTTTAATTAAAATCTTTTAGGACCGATCTTATACAACATATAAAAATTAAGTAATCTAGAAATTCATACCTTGATGTTTTGAGAAGATTAACAATTGAGAGTTGTAGATCCGCCTCCAAACGATCTTCCAGGCTATGACTCAAGTTTGATCAACAATGGACGTGTGGGCGTCTGTTTCACCACTCCCCCAAATTGTAACTAGCTCCTCTTAGATGCCTTCTTTATTTTTCTTAGAATCCATGAGGTTCTCCTCTTAGCTCTCAATTTAAGAGTATAAAGCCCTTTTTATAATATCTTATGAAAAACCCTAATATGTTAGGATTATGATTTCTATTTAAAATATAATTCTTTTTAACTATCTCTCCACTTACTTAAAAGTGGAAGGAATGTATAATAACTAGGAGACCAGCTTTGTAAACATTACTAGTTCTCATTTACTACTTTAATATAACATACTAGGCCTTAACAAATATTATAATTATAATTTTCATCTAATATACCGGTTTTTCTTACTTTTGGATTCAGATGATGGTGTTGTCAATTAAATGAAGCTAACCTGGGGATCATTTGAGAACATACTGATAGTGGCTACTAATAATTAAATTTATAATTAAACAAATATAATTATTTAATTCCAATTCTACTCCACTATAAGATTGGGCCGACCTCCATAATTGTATGCTCGAATATAATTCGCCAAGCCACATTGATTTTTTCTTGCACAATCCTTTGTACTACATCGTTAATTTAAATTGATATCTCAATTGTCCAATCAATTTAATTACATCTTTTCCTCGATACTTCTTGGTTTTCTTTAATGATCATTTTCAACATACTTATTTATGTTGAGACACTCTGCCGGAGAATTCTATGATCAAATCTTGAAACCCATCGAGAGATGTGTCGTATAAATTATATATTGTTAATCTATAATTTCAATACTTGTAATTGCTCCCACCAAGAATCTAGGGTAATCTAGACTACATGTGTATGTCATGCCCATTGGTAACTCAAATGAAATAACAACTATAATTATGAAATCATAACTAACTCAAGATTAAGATTGCGATGAATCAATGCCTATGAGATTTAATAAGTCGGCGATTATTACTAGGTTAATTAAATCTCATATGTGATCCGATTCAATGTAGACAAACTACATTAATAAATTCATACATGATTAAGACAAATCACTTCAATGAATTTATTACGATCTATACCTAAATAAAGTGCCCAACTTTATTTATCAACTGCGAACTTAATTTATTTAATCATAAGATAACTTGTATTTATGTCTTCTGCGAATCCACATGGTGATCGCATAAATACATATAATATGATTAAATGGATTTTGCTCAAAATATTAATGCAATTCAAAATATCTGAATAAATATTTAAAATATTTTATTAATAAGAAAATCAATATGCTTTAAAGAGCACATAATCCCAACAATCTCCCACTAGCTTTCAAAGCATATCTGGCAAATTGCACATGCTTGTAGGACTCTAAGTGTAGTTTATAACCTTTCTACACTATATCCATATGAGATAATATTTCCTCTTAATGTGTTTTTGTTTCTTGTGGTTTCTTGGTTCTTTTGATTGAGCCACTGCACCATTATTATAAAAAATAATAATAATAATTTAAGTGGTGCACTTGCAGCAGATACCACCTCAAGATCTCGAAGGAACTTGCGGAGCCATACCGCTTCTTTTGCAGCCTACGATGTAGCCACATATTAAGCTTCTATTGTGGAGTCTGCGATACAAGATTGTTTCACACTCCTCCAACTGATAGCTCCACTTCCTAATGTAAACACATAACCAGAAGTAGACTTTCTAGAATCATTATCTGGCATAAAGTCAGAATCAGCATAACCCACTGGAGTAAGTTTATCACCTGGATACACAAGCATATAATCCTTAGTTCTTTTCAGATACTTCATTATGTGCTTGACAATAGTCCAGTGTTTAGGTTCAGGATTAGATTGATATCTGCTAACCATCTTAATCGCAAAACATGTGTCTGGTCTAGTGCAAAGCATGGCATACATGAGACTTTCCACATCTTCCGCGTAAGGAACTCGTCTCATGTTCTCTATCTCCTCAGAAATTTTAGGTAATGAACCTTAGAGGATATAATTCCATGTCTGAATGGTAACAAACCAATCTTGGAATTTACCATGCTAAATCTAGCCAATATCTTATAGATATAGACCACTTGAGATAAAGCTATCGTTTTATTCTTCCGGTCTCGTAGCAACTTGATACCAAGAATATAACTAGCTTCTCCCAGATCTTTCATATCAAATTGTTTTGCTAGCCAACTCTTTATAGTAGTCAATACTCCTACATCGTTTCCGATGAAGAGAATCACCATAAAGAATTAAGAAGGCTACAGATTTTTCCTGAATTCTCTTGTACACACATGGTTCATTAATATTCTGAATGAATCCAAACGATTTTATCCCTTGATCAAATCTGATGTTCCATGATTGGGATGCTTGCTTCAATCCATAGATGGATCTTTGCAACTTGCACACCAAGTGTTCTTAGCCTTTTTGTATGAATCCATCTGGTTCCTGCATAAAGATGTCTTCTTCAAGATGCCCATTAAAAAAGGCAGTCTTGACATCCATTTGCCAAATTTCATAATTTAGCACTGCAGCAATAGAGAGCAGAATTCTGATAGATTTAAGCATAGCAACCAGAGAAAACGTTTCTTCATAATCGATTCCCTCTTTTTTAGTGAACCCTTTGGCTACTAATCTTGTTTTAAATGCTTCTATTCTTCTGTTTACTCCTCTTTTCCTCTTATAGATCCACTTGCATCCAATGGGTTTTACCTCATTTGGTGTCTCTACAAGTTTCTAGATTTTATTGGAATACATATATTCCATTTCTTGATTCATAGCCCTTTTCCAATGTTCAACATCACTATCTATTAGAGCTTCATTGTATCTAGTGGGATTTTATACATGTTCATATGAGATAGCCGTATAGGTTTCTCTCAATAATATGTATCTTGTTTGGTAATCTAGCTACCCTCCCACTACGATGAGATTCAAAAAGTGATAATTTGTTCAGGGATAATCCTTTTGTTAATCATTCTTACTTTTTTCTATAAATAGAAAACTGAGCATCAATATGATCTCCTTACTTATGATTTCTCTAGTTTTACCTCATAGGTTACAAGTCATTTATATAGTCTTCCTCAAGGAAAGTATGGTATATGTTTACAAATACATTCCTATCTTGAGGTCTATAAATTAGACTTTCCTTTATTCCTTTAGAATAACTAAAACATGCATACTTTTGAACATGAATCCATCTTTTCTGCCTATAATTTTAGTATAAATACTAGTAAATCTCCAATTATAGATGCGTCACAATTTAAGTTTGTGACATATCCATAATTTTATGGAGTATTAGGCACTTATATAGATAAAACTAAGTTCAATAGTCTATGCAGTTTTTAAATACTGGTATCTAGAATTTTGTTGGTAAATGATAAATAAGTATACATCTTATTTTATCCAAAAGAATTTTGTTTGTCCATATAATGACACTATTATGTCATTTTACAACCAAATGGACTTTGAATTCTCTGAGAGATATTCTTTGCTTTGATTAGATCGAAGTTCTTTTATGTTCTTGTCCGATTGCTTCTTGTCTTATCCATGTACTCTTTTGAATTTCAAAAGCCATGGAATCATGACACATTTAGACAAACATAAATGATCTGAATATTTATCAATTGGATTGATAAAATACTCATAACCTCTACTTACATGTAAACTAATTAGTCCGCATACATTTGTATGTACTAATTTCATGCATACAATATTACGCTTTCTTTTAGCTCAAAATGAGCTACCTTGTCATATTACTCTTCTAAATAAGATTTGTAGAGTATCAATGATCAATCCTCAAATAGGTAGGAAGGACCTATTATTAATCATTCTCATAAAATCTTATTATAGTTTATATAACTTAAGCATAAATATTAGAGGTGCCATTGGTTTTGGAAAAACATTTCTTTTTCTGGGATAAATAATATACTTTTTATCATTATATCTTGCTTTGAATATATCAATAGACTTATATGATATTAATTGTCTTTGTAAAGTACAAAAATGAGTTATTAACAGAGGATAAAAAAATAACAGTGTGCTTCTGTTTATTAAAAACAAGCCACCGAAATTAAATTCCTCTAATGTTTGGAATACAAAGGCAAATATCAAAACTTAAAGTCTCATAAAATTGATCTATTCCTCTCAGCTGATATAAACTAGTATCTTTTTTTTACTACTTTGCTTAAAGCTTTCTTCACTTAATCTCTTGGTTTCTGAAAACCAAATAAATGAATTTACAAATAAAATTAGTTATCTCGTAATTCACTATTGCATTAATCAATAGAAAACTGAACTAATTAGGAAGCTTAAAGATTTCCTATACCGATTTTAATAATCTTAGGACAATCTTTCTTCCGATGACTCATCCATCCACACTTGAAGCACTTGTCTTTCGACTTGCCATCTTTTCTGGTAGACAGGTTCCTTATGTCAATTCTCTTTTACCTACCCTTGTCTTTCGACTTAGGCTTTAAAGAGAATTTCCTGTTTAGGAAGTTCTTTGCTATGATAATATTCTTCTATAGCATGTAGTTCGTACATCAATTGAATTAAGGTCATATCTCTATTGCTGAAGATATAGCTGACCTTAAACTCTCTGAATGTATCAGGTAAAGATTCAATCACCATGTTGATCTTTGTTTTATCATCGATTTCAACACCATGAATCTCAACTTCATTCAAATAGTCCATCATTTTGAGGACATGATCACGAACTCTTGTACCCTCTTCCATCTTGGTGTTAGTGACACGTTTTAACGCTGCTTCTCTGGCAGAATCAGTATTCTGCCCAAACATCTGATGGAGATTAGCCAATATTTCAGTGGCTGTTTCCATGCTCCGTAGTTTGTTCTGCAGTTCCATAGAAATCGAAGCCAATATATAGCGCTTAGCCATTTTGTTAGCCTCGCACCATTTCTCATAAGACTCCTTCTGATTTCTATAATCGTATAACGTTGGTACTGGAGGGCATTGCTGGGTCGAAACATATTTGTAGTCTTTAGCAGTGAGAATATTAAATAGATTGCGTTTCCAATCTAAGTAATTGTCACCAGTGAGTTCATTTTTAACCAAGATGATTAACAGTGGGTTGATGGAAAACATTTTCTCAAAAATAAAACATACATGCATAAATATATTGATATAACATTCACAATAAAATTCTAAAATGCAAAAAACCATAAATGCATTTTATTTTATTGTAACGATAATCTAGTATTGCTTTAGCAAGCTATCCGTTAGGGAAGTCATGCGCCACTTACCAGACCCAATTAACCATTAGATTATTTACTTTCATGTCGTAACATGATAAATAACTATCGTTTATCTTTTAAGGCCAAAATTTTGTTAACAGAGCTTCGTTGGGAAGGTTAATAACAAATTTTGTTGAGTGTATAACTATTGTTTCAATCTACGTATTTCTCATATCATGTAGCCACCGTTGGGGTGATCAACAGATTGAAAAATATTTCGATTTTATCTTTAAAGAAGTTCATCAAATAAAATGTCTAATATATATACCCTCCGTAGGGAGCATCACCGTATTATGAAGTCGAGGTATATATATAATTTTATTATTGAACTAACAATGGAGCTCATAGGAAAATTATCTTGAATTTTCCCTCTCCCACTCAATATTTTAAAGTTTGGTTTTTCCTTTTAAATCATACATATATTGTTAATTGCATGCTTCTTATAATATTATCTAAGTGATATCTTATTATTATTAAGCATTTTGCAAATCTCAAACAATATGCATGAATTGATGTTATATGAATAACATATATTATTATGTATAGAAGTAGCTACTTACTCTATACATATGACGTATTATCGTGGTATGTTCACATAAAAAAACACAACATATAGAAAATTTAAATAATCTCAATTCATGGTTTTCCTAATAAAATATTAACCATAAGCCTAATCTCCATTGGGCTTCATGTCAATATCTTATTCTCTTGGATTATCTTTGTTGATGGCCTTGGCTAATATGAGCTTTAAATTTATTATTGGTCTAAATTTTAATTTTAAAGAAAATAAAATAAAATTTTAAGTAAAAATTTTGGACAAAAAATAAATTTAATTTGTTAAACTATATCCATGCATTTTAATTCATTAAGCCCAAATTTTATTGGACTTAAAACTAGGATTTACCAAGCCCAAAAACCATTTCTGAACTTAAATGCATAATAGGTAAACTAATTTTTACCCAAGCGAAATTATACAGAACTAAAGGGATTCAAGCGATATTTGCCACTCAAAAACCCTAATCTGCATTTTTCTTTTCGCTTTCTTTCCGCCGCCATCAGCAAAGAAACTGCTGAGCTTCCGTTCGTTCCTTTTCTGGTGGGCACCTGCCGCTGTCAAGCCGGAGATACTCTACCTGCCAGCGCCGGAATTACTCCATCCCGCGTGCGGCTCTGCTGCCTTCAGTTTCCAGCCGCTGCTGCTGTCCGCATGAGCTGCAGCCTGCTCGAGCCTGCTGCCCGCTGCTCCTCTACCCGCGCACGTCCTGCTGCGCGAGCAACCTGCACTGGCTTGCAGCACGCGCGGGCCTGCTGCGCAAGCAGCGCGCCCGTCCTGCTGCGCGAGCATCCAGCTCTGGCCTGCAGCGCGCGCGGGACTGAGCAGCACGGGCTTCCTGCTGCTTGCCGCGGACGCGGCCTGTTGCTGCTGGTTTTTCCGCTGTGGTTCTTACTCCGAAAAATCTTTTTTTTTTTTTTTAATTTTACATATTTCAATCTAATGCTTTACAAAATAATTTTTGAAACATAAAATTAAATGAAAAGGGAAACATGGTGATAATAGACCACCCCCGTTGTTACAAATCCAAAAAAAAAATACAAACAAATCTCTAACCATGAATTGAGACAATCCAATTATACTTTATTCATATATTAACAAATAATATATATCTAAATAAATTGTCTTGACTCTAATACATAATTAACAAGATAAGTTTCTACATAATTCTTATATATTATTATGAGATGGCTCGATACCAATTGAAGGGAATAAAATTAGGTTTTCAATTTTCAATTAAAACCTTTTAGGACCGATCTCATACAACATATAAGAATTAAGTAATCTAGAAATTCATACTTGATGTTTTGAGAAGATGAACAATTGAGAGTTGTAGATCCGCCTCCAAACGATCTTCCAGCGCTATGACTCAAGTTTGATCAACACTTGGACGTGTGGGCGTCTGTTTCACCACTCCCAAATTAGTAACTAACTCCTCTTAAGTCACTTCTTTATTTTTCTTAGAATCCCGAGGTTCTCCTCTTAACTCTCAATTTAAGAGTATAAAGCTCCTTTTATAATATCTTATGAAAACCCTAGTATGTTAGGATTATGATTTCTATTTAAAATAGAATTCCTTTTAACTATCTCTCCACTTACTTAAAAGTGGAAGGAATGTATAATAACTAGGAGACAACCTCAGAAACATTACTAGCTCTCCATTTACACTTTTAATATAACATACTAGGCCTTAACAAATATTATAATTATAATTTTCATCTAATATGCCGGTTTTTCTGCTTTTGGGTCAAGTGATGGTGTTGTCAATTAAACGAAGCTAACCTGGGATCATTTGGGAACATACAATAGTGGCTATAATAATTAAATTTGTAATTAAACAAATATAATTATTTAATTCCAATTCTACTCCACTATAAGATTGGAACCGACCTCCATAATCAGTATGCTCGAATATAATTCGCCAAGCCACATTGATTTCTTTCATCGCACAATCCTTTGTACCACATCGTTAATTTAAATTGATATCTCAATCGTCCAATCAATTTAATTACATCTTTTCCTTGATACTTACTCGGTTTCTCTAATGATCATTTTCAACATACTTATTTATGTTGAGACACTCCTGCCGGAGAATTCTATGATCAAGATCGAAAACCCATCAGAGATGTGTCGTACAAATTCTATATTGTTAATCTACAATTTCAATACTCAGTAATTGCTCCCACCAAGACACTAGGTAATCTAGACTACATGTGTATGTCATGCCCATTGGTAACTCAAATGAAATAACAACTACAATAATGAAATCATAACTAACTCAAGATTAAGATTACGATGAATCAATGCTTATGAGATTTAATAAGTCCGACAGCTTATTACTAGGTTAATTAAATCTCATATGTGATCCAGATTCAATGTAGACAACTACATCAATAAATTCATACATGATTAAGACAAATCACTCAATGAATTTATTACAGTCTATACCTAAATAAAGTGCTCAACTTTATTTATCAATCATGAACTTAATTTATTTAATCATAAGATAACTTAGTATTTATGTCTTCTGCGAATCCACATGGTATTCGTATAAATACATATAATATGATTAAATGGACTTTGCTCAAAATATTAATGCAATTCAAAATATCTGAATAAATATTTAAAATATTTTATTAATAAGAAAATCAATATGCTTTAAAGAGCACATAATCCCAACAGAATCTTTACGGAAGAAAGCCATCAAAGATAAGATTGAGATGGTACTATTTACAGGAGAGTAATGATACTTAAACAAAATATAACAGAATGCTGACATAAAAAATGTAATGCAGAAAATAGGCTTGTTGGTTTTTGTATATGGAAACCTGAGCATGTGCAACAAGTAGCAGGATGGGAAGCTGATGGTGTTATTATTGGGAGTGCCGCAGTGAAGATCTTGGGTGAAGCAAAATCTCCCGAAGAAGGATTGAAGGAGCTAGAAAAATTCATAAAATCTTTCAGATCTGCTCTGCCATGACACCAACTTGCAGATCATGTATTTGAAGTGAAGTTAATAAACATTAGTGTTTTGTTCTATTTTTTTCCTTTCAGAAAAATTATGTGGTTTTTACAAGTACGAGTGGGCAAGAAAATTAAAAGTACAAATTCTGTGGTTTGTATAAATGTTTAAATTGGACAAGAAAAATTTATTTATTTATTTTAAAATTTTTTTATATTCATTTGGAATGAGATACATCTAATATATAAACAAATTCTGTGGTTTGTATAAATGTTTAAATTGGACAAGAAAAAGTTATTTATTTATTTTAAAAATTCGTATATTCATTTGGAATGAGATTCGTATATATAAAATATATTCGACGTATCCAGCTAATTACGACAAAAAAGGATATGCCAACCCATTTGCAATTTATGTATAAGCATGTACACATACCAAAAGTAAAAATAAAATGAATAAGCATGTACACATGCAAGCAATGTCATTGGAAGGTTGACCGAAAACTCAGTAAATAGATTCTTCAGGAACAAACTATAAACACTGAACTGATGTGAGCAAAACTTTTGAAAAATAATAGGAAGAAGAAGAAAAAGACTAGTCTTGAGGTTAGGCAGGCCCATGTTCCTTCAATAGAACCCATCGACACTGTAGAATATACGTAAAAAAAATTTATGGAATAAAATCTCTTAGGTTAAGAGCAATTTTAACTATAAACTAATATTCAAATTATTTTAGTAGAAATTGATTTAGGGACAGTTGAGAGGAAACTAAAACATTTATTAAAAAAATATAAAATGTAAGGGGTGTATGAATTTTTTTGGTTGCTGGGCCAGACTAGAGTCCGGTCTAGCGCCCATGCAAGTCCGTCACTAATGAACACAAACGATAAAAATAATCGTTGAGTCGATTTAGTCGGGCTATGATGGGTTCACTCATTAAAATCTACATAACAAGGAGTTCGATTTGGGTTTAAGCATTATTTCACCGGCCCAATCCATTAACACTTAATATTAAAGTTAACACAATCTATTAATATAGTTGAAGAGGCTGAAATTTTACCTTCACTTGTATTTGTAATTAGTAAAGAACCTGCAACGCTTTTGTACCTTAACTTCGGCGAGGTGGATATCTGAATAAGGCATTTCCGTAATCCATTGATCTAAGGAAATTATGCCCAAAGTGTGGAAACTCGTAAATACAAAATAAATATACTTATTTTCTTACTGTCCAATTCACATTCACGTGCCTCATGACCAAAATATCACTGCTCATTCCAGAGAGAGAGAGAGCACACCCTCTTCATCTTTCTTTTTTCTTTGAACTTAAATCAATTACTAATTTAGGTGTCGTAATGTCTTTTTTAGGTACTCGCCTCACTGAAGTTAAGGTCCAAGTGTTCCAAGTTTCCCACCGATTACAAATACGTGTGAAGATAAAATTTCAACCCCTTCAACTATACTAGTAAATTGTGTTAAACATATAGAATATTAAGAAATTCACTCATTTGGTATTATATTTTCCAAAATATATTTTATAAATTGTTATGCATTTTAAACAAAAAATATATAGCAACTATTTCAAATAATTATTTTATAAGTACCAAAAATAGCGAGTCAATGGATGAGTTCGAGAATATATAATTTAACATAATTCAAAATTACCCAAACATGGCCCATTGCAAGGCCTGACTATATATATATATTTTAAAAGAAAGGGGGACGAGAAAGACTAAATATAATTTTAACATTCCTTCCTACCTCCAAGAATCGAACCCGGGCTGTCATCCCGCGGGCTCACTAAGACGAGAATGGTGACCAACCCGACTACGTCCTTAGGGACAAGCCTGACTATATATATATATATATATATTATCTCTAAATTAAACCTATTTATGGATAAATATAAGTGTGTTTACATATATATATATAATGTCTCTCAATTAGACCTATTCGAGATTAGCACGTTCAATATGCTTCTAAATAGTACAAATTACTATTAATATTTGGGGGTAATTGCAGGCAACTTTATTATATTCTTAATCGTATAAATTAATTTTAGTAGTTAGCCACCAGGCCTTTGCCACAGTGGTGAGCTGCTGCCCTCCAAATTGGAGGGCAGCAGTTCGAGCCCCAACAATTACATTGTGGGGGTAAAATCCTTCCTTAGTCTTTGAGTGAAGATCAGTCTGCTCCCTTACCCAAGTGTGAGGAGTAGACATCCCTCGAATATTAGTGAGAGCTTAAAATCTGGGCAGTGCTTCATACGAATTAATGTAAACTAGTCCCAGGCATAGTTTGAGGTGTAAAATTCGAAGCCTGGACATCCCTCGAATATTAGTGAGGGCTTCCCTTACCCAAGTGTGAGGAGTAGACATCCCTCGAATATTAGTGAGGGCTTAAAATCTGGGCAGTGCTCCATACGAATTAATGTAAACTAGTCCCAGGCATAGTTTGAGGGGTAAAATCCTTCCTCAGGCTTCGAATATTAGTGAGGGCTTAAAACCTGGGCAGTGCTCCATACGAATTAATGTAAACTAGTTCCAGGCATAGTTTGAGGGGTAAAATCCTTCCTCAGGCTTTGAATGAAGGTAAAATCTGGGCAGTACTCCATACGAATTAATGTAAACTAGTCCCAGACATAATTTGAGGGGTAAAATCCTTACTCAGGCTTTGGATGAAGGTCAGTCTGCTTCCTTACCCAAGTGTGAGGAGTAGACATCTCTCGAATATTAGTGAGGGCTTAAAATCTGGGCAGTGCTTCATACAAATTAATGTAAACTAGTCCCATGCATGGTCTGATTTGTAAATATCAGTTATAGTCATTTGGAAAGTGCTCCATACGAATTAATGTAAACTAGTCCCAGACATAGTCTGAGGGGTAAAATCCTTCCTCAGGCTTTGAGTGAAGGTTAGTCTGCTTCCTTACCCAAGTGTGAGGAGTAGACATCCCTCGAATATTAGTGAGGGCTTAAAATCTGGACAGTGCTCCATACGAATTAATGTAAATTAGTTCCAGGTATAATCTGATTTGTAAATATTAGTTATAATATTATAGTATATGAATTGTAATCTCGAACAATAGTCTCATGTTTAAAAAAAAAAAGAATTTTAGCAGTCCTAAAGGGCCTGACCAGTGATTGACAAGCAATCATTTTAACTGATTGCAAGCCTGATGTAGAATTTGATTTTGACTTTGCCCCTCGAGCCTTTCTAAAAAAATTAAAAAAAATTAATTCTAGCAAATAACCATACAATTAGGGACTGAACATTGGAGGAAGGGTGATGATTTTTTTTCGCCTAATAATTTTTGTAAATTCACCCGATATTTAGAAAATAATTAATAAAAAATCACTTTAATTTTAAGAAATTCAAATAAAATGAAAGTTCATTATTATTTAATTAAATTTATCTTAATTGTTTATAATCAATTTTTATTATATTTGATCATTAATATTACTTTTGTAAAAATTTGATTTTGACTAGCTACCCTTAAAAGTTAAAAGTGCCATTTGATATCTTGCAACCGAATCAATCATTTTAATTTTTATACACTATTTGAAAAATAAAAAGATAACACTTTTTTTAAACATTGTTGAAAACATATCAATAAAAAAGTTGATATATTAACAAATATATACAAATATAAAAGTAATTTTATATTCTATCAAATATCATTATGTTATAGGTATAATATATTTACATGATTCAAATGCAATATTATTTTAAAATACACAAGGAAATATTCTTTAAAATAAAAAATAACTATCTTCCATATATTTATAATTCATTTAAAAAAATACAATTAGTCCTAATATTTCAATTAAAAAGTTTATACTGTAATATATTTTTCGATTTACTATTATATTTTGTTCTATAAAATAAAGTTTAGAATAATAAAAAATATTTTTAAATAAAATAATTGCACTTAATGATAATAACTGATGACACAAAAAATATAATGCAAATGTTATAAAAAACATTAAATGTAAATAATTCTTTACTCTCACTCACTTTTCGTATTTTTACAGACAACCAACCAAATATATTTTCATTGTTTCCATTTTTATATATTGTTTTAAAAACAAGCTGGCAAACTTAGTAGGGCTCATTTGAGAGAGTTGCATAGATTTCCTCATCTGTGAAATGGCTGTCCAATTGCTGATTCATCTTTGTAGTGACAGTTATGGCTAAACCAGCGAAAGCAGCTGAAATGCAATCTGATGTCGGGTTGGATGTGGTAAACAAAGCTCCAAAGTAATCACAAAACTGCCTATCCACTTATTCTGCATTTACAATCCTTGCATTCTCCTTGTTCATCACTCCCCAGATTCTGTTTTTTGGCTTTCTCGAGGAAGCTCTGGAATGGAAATTCTTTGTACTTTTATCCCCTTCTTTGAGCCATTCAACTCTTGATCTTTGCCTTCAATAAATCTCTTCATCCATCAGTAAATTTGAATTCCAGAAATTGGGATTCCTACTCTATGCTTATTTTTAAGATAATCTAATATTTTTACTAACATTTACTGAGATGAGAGCAGCGAAATGTAAATAATGCTAGTGATGAATTGTCTATAATATTCTAATTATAACTTCTTCTGTATTAATCATTCTGGATTGGTGTTTCCTAATCCTATATTATATCCTTGGCCAAATGCTAATTCTATTCTTCTATTGGCAATGACTCTTAATTTCGTATTACAATCCATGTGACTTCCTGTTACTGCTAATCTTGCGAAATTATAAATTTGTTTAATATATATTCAATAAATGTTTCAATAGAACAATTTTATAAAGTAAGGCAAGTCATGCATGCTAAATTTTGATTTAAAATCTTATTAACAATTGTTCTTCTCCAATAAATAGTCCCTGATTTTTTATAAACTTCAGACAAATACTACCAAAATCAGTATCCTTTTTGAAAATTTCTAAAAATCATTTTCCAAAAGTTTAGAATGTAAAATTAAAATTTTCAATTGAAACCAAAGTATTTCAAAAAATCTTCTTCCTTTTAAGAGCACGGAAATCCCAACACAAAGCTCAATTTTTCCATAAAACGCTGGCTAAAATGATACTGTAGGAGCAAAATTAGCACTCAAATATCATTCTTCATTACTTTAGATTTTTCTAGAAACCTAAGTTTAGAGATGGCCAATAGGTCGGGCAGCACATAGCATGGCATGACATGGGCACGACATGTGTCCATATTGCATGGCACAGCACAAACATTATTCGATAGGGCATGCGGCATGACATAACATACATGCGGGCTGGACTAAGCTTATAAATTTAGGCACATAGATCTTAAAAGTATGACACGATTAGAAATAGATTAAAGTACGATACATAAAAAGACCCGCAATAAGTATGTTTTAATTACTTTTTGAGGAAAGTAGATTTAAAATTAAATGATTTTACAAATAACTTGAAATTGAATTATTTAATATATCTTATTAACATAAGTTTTTTAAATTCATTTAATTATTAGTTTAAAAATACTCTTATTATGATTTTAATAAATAAATTATAAATATCATCAATTTATAAATTGTAAGTATTAATGTTATTATGAATTGTGATCTATGACTCTATGAAAATCTAAGTTAACAATTAAGATAATTGTTAAGAAAAATTTATTATTGTTGTTGTTAGGTATTAAAAAAGAATTCTAATACCGTACGGTCTAACTTAATAGTTAATACTACATTCTCGTACTATTATTAGTTTATTATTATTGAATATAGACTTAAGTGTTGAATTTCTGATTCTATTGAATTTCACTAAAGGCATATGGAGTCAAAAAAGGTATATAGGATTAAAAAAAAAGTAAGCCAATAACTTGGCATGTCTTCTTCAAAAAATTTAAAAAAATACTTGTCATGCTTTTATTCTTAGGTGGGCATGACATGTGTGTCGGGGCCAAGCCTAAGAAAAATATGTAAGGCATAGCATGGCACAACACAAAGCACATGGTAGGCATGGCACGAAACGAGCACACATGAACCTTTCTTTGCTGGCCCAGCTCGTTGGCCATCTCTACCTAAGTTTTTCTCTAGAGTCTGATTTTATTCTTTTACGGATAGAAAACATTCGTCATGGGCAAATAAAAAGATACCTGATTCAAAATGAAAGATCTGTAACATAAAACTTAGTCATCTATAAACACATAGAAATTTACAAAAGATTGGGTATCGCTATTAGAGAATAACTAAGTAAGCTTAGCTACAATACATCATAAAATAACTTACTTGAAATAACTTCTAAAAGTAATGGAAAATTGAACAAGAGCCTTACAATTTCTATAGATTGGTTTTTCTTACAAGAATTTTTTCTCTATTTTTTTTATGTCTTATACTTCTAAATAAAAGAAAACTCTTTGCATTTATACAGCTCCTAAAAGCTTTCCATCCTTATCTTTTGCTGCTTTCTATCTTCTGCCTTCCATATGTGTGAACCAAATTTGGCATCTACTCAGAAAAAGATGATGTTGTCTTTGTCTTTACTTGAAAAGGTGAGTGTCGGTAAAATAACCACCATATATTTTCCTTTTTTAAAGTTATACTTTAAAAAATGAAGTGAAGGGTGATTTATTATAAAGTGGACTCAAGTCACGATTCTAGCATATTGTCAATGTTATAGGTCTCAACTTCATCTTGATTATTATAGAAATCTCTACCATCATCATCTTCTTCTTCTTTGATCAGGTGATCTTCTATAAGAGATCTGTAAGCTTTGAGATCTTACAAATATTGCCCTCAATAAAAATCTAGAAGTTGATTGTTTATGGTCTTTGAGATAAAAGAGACTTCAGGTATATGCTGGCGAGAATATATTTTTTTTATTAAAGTCTTCAGCAATCAATTTTGGACAATCAGTAAATTCTCTAATCTTAAATTCCCTTGCTATTATGCTGCTTCTCCAATGTCTAATTTGCTTGGTTAAGGAATTAGTGGTGTACAAGTAATACAAATTTAGGCTTTGGAACTCATAATATACATTTCTTTAAATCTCCATTTTGGTGCTTTTGATCTTATATAAGCCACCATAAACTATTTTCCTATGGCCATTAAGTTAATTCAGTTGGTGCTATCTTTTTTCGAAATGCATCTATCTGGTCTAGGTCTTTAACAATGACTTGATTAAGGAAACTAAAATCTAATAATAACTGTAGAGTTAATATTATTGTTTTATCTTTAAATTTAGTTATATAGGTTTGTATAATCGTAGATCAATGCTGACTATTACAATACTATAGGTGAGGTGACACTTGCAGTCTAAATATTCTAATAGTACTTCTTGATAGAATGGATAAGTTCTATGACAAACTTTGTGAGTATTACCATAACAAGTCTATCATATGATGAGAATTTCAGGTGTTTGGTGTGCAAACTTTGGGGTTTCATAACTTTATTTGACATAATCTTAAAGAAAACTTTAAATGAACTATATTTTATCATTTTGCATTTTAGCAAGATATTATTTAACGATTAGTCGACCATAGTGGGATAGCTTTGAAAGTTCTATATGTATAAAGAAAAAGGTTATGTTGTCTCTCATTTTAGCTCACATGAGTTAAGTGTTTTGCACTCAACATTTGCTTTAACTAGTGGAGTTAAAAGTTTTTTTAACCTTTATATGCCATTTGAGATGATAAAATCTTGAACCTATCTTTTAGAGAATCTTTTTCTTCATACAAATCTTGGGACGTGTCATTTAATCTTTAAATATTTTTTGCCATTGTTTCCCAATGATCATAAAAATACAAAATGTTTGTAAAAGATTAAGCAACTCCTACACTTTGTGTATTTCAAACACTTGGCAATGTCTGCTAGGGGAAAGGTGGTACATTACTAGTTGTATATCTTGTTAATGGACTTATGAAAAAATTGAGAACAATTTGGTGGTTTTCAGCATCAAGGGTTGATTTGAAATTATAAAATCCTTAATAATAATGTTTGTAAAAAATTTTAATCTCTCTTAAAACTTCAAGCCAAGTATGATAGATACTTGGTGTAAATCGTTTAAAAACTAACTTAGGTCTTTTATATAATTCTGGCATAATTTCATATTCCTAAAAAGGCTCTTAGTATCTTCTATTTTATTTAAAAAGTCTAATATCTTCTTTAATATATGTTCTTGTAATTTATTTTTCCTTTTCCTATTTTCATTCCTAAAAAGAGGAAGATATCCCTAAATCATCAAGCCAATGGAGTAAGGAAGAAAATAGAAAATTATTTTTAAACTCTAAAGCTATGAATGCGTTGTTAAGAAAGAGTTTCATAGAGTGTCTAGTTATAAGAGTGCACAAGAAATTTGGAACAAATTTAAAGTTATCTATAAGATGAAAAATCAAGTTAATGAGTCTAAGATTAGTAGATACACTAGATAGTACAAATTGTTCCAAATAGAGCAAAATGAAAATGTTTATTCCATGTATATTAGGTTTATGAATATTGTGAACATATTGGAAGCTCTAGGAATAATGTTTTTAAATAACGAAAAGGTTAAGAAAATTATTAGGTCATTGCCAACTCAATGAGGACCTAAGAGAATTGTCATAGAGGAAGCTAATGATCTAAATGCCTTACCTATTGATGATTTGATTGGTCCTCTTATTTCATATGATGAAGACTTTGTAGCTAAAAAGGGCAATGAGGAGAAAGAGAAGAAAAACATTTCACTTAAAGTCTTAAAAGATGAAAGTGATAAGGAAAGTGAGTTTAATGATGAAGACATAGCAATGATAGCCAAGTGATTTAGAAAATTCTTTAAGAAAACAAATGAACAAAGAAAATTAAAAAAACTAGAAGACCAAAAATAGAATAATGAGCCATTCACCTGTTATGAATGCAGAAACATAGACACATACGATTTTAGTATCCTGTCCTCAATAAGCTCAAGAAAAAGGAAATAGTAGCAACATGAGATGATAGTGATGAAGAACTAAGTGATGATGAAGAACATCAAAAAATGTCAAACTTAACTTTCATGACATTTAGAGATTTATCGTTTGATGAACTTAATGAGACAAGTGATCCTATATATATTAAATTATATGATACTTTTAAAGAATTACATAATGATTAGATGAAAATAGATAAAATATTACATACCTTAAAAGGAAAATAGTAGAGCTACAGATGAAAATGAATCTCTAAGTGCAAAGATTACATGCCTAGAATTAGAGAACAAATCTTTATATGATAGAATTGCTTTATTAAATGAAAAACCTAGCACATCACATGAACATGTAAAGTCATATGTAGATGACTTGAAAAAGGAAAGTGAGATGCTGTAAAAAAAAAAAATATTGAACCTAGTAATGTTGTGTTAAAGTTCACAAATGGGCAAAAGATTTTAGATAACTCGCTTAGTTCACAAAAATGTATATTTGAAAAATGAGGTATTGACTATAAGCCAAATTTAAAACAAAAGTATTATGAGAATTATTTTGTGAAGAGTATCTCCATTAATAATCAAATTATATGCTATTATTGGAATCAAAATGAATGCAAATTATAGAGTAAAATGTGTTAAGGTCCCAAAAGGAACCATTGCTAACACTCAAGTACCCAAAAAGATTTAGGTACCTAAGACTTGAGATTTCTTCTACAAGATTTTGAAGAATAATAATAATAAATAGTTCTTGTACAATAGCTACTAAAGGCACATGACAGGCAATTATACATAGTTCTCAAGTTTTACCAAGATTGAAAATAGTGGAGACAATTTAAAATGAAGGATTTTGGAAATTGGTAATGTTGATAAAGTTTCCTCAACTCTTATTGAAAATGTATGTTTAGCTGAGAATTTGAAACACAACTTGATTATTATTAGTCAATTATGTGATAAAGGTTATAGAGTTGCTTTTAATTAAACTAGATATGTTATAGAAAATGCATATGATGGCAAATTTTTATTTGTTGGAAATAGATGTGGCAATGTTTATACCATTGCCAGAGAATGTACATCTACCCTTAATAAGTGTTTTTTCGTATTACGTGACAATAGTTGGCTATGACATAAAAGACTAGGATATACATTTGTAGATTTGATCTCAAATCGGTTTTGAAAAAGATAAAATTATGAAGCTTGCCAATTTGGAAAATAAATCAAAACCTCCTTTAAAAACAAAAATTATATTTCTACTTCAAAACTACTTCAACTTCTTCATATAGACTTATTTCGACCTTGTAGATATGCTAGCTTGAATGTCAAGTATTATGCATTTGTGATTATTGATGATTTTTCTAGATTTACATGAGCATTATCCTTAGCCAATAAAGATGATGCATTTGATGCTTATTAAAGTGTTTTGTAAAAAAGTTCAAAATGAAAAGGATTATGACATTGCATGCATTAGGAGTGATCATAGAGAATAATTTGAAAATTATATATTTGAATATTTTTACAATAAGTATGGCATTGAACATCAATTCTCTTTACTTAAGACTTCACAACGAAATGAAGTTATTGAGAGAAAGAGTATGCTTATTCAAGAAATGGCTAAGACCGTGCTAAATGAAAATGTATTACCTAAATATTTTTGGGCCGAAGCAGTCAAAACTTCATGTTATATTTTAAATCGTGTGTTGATAAGACCTACTCTCAATAAGACTCCCTATTAGTTTTAGAAAGATAGAAAAATATTTGATATTCCAAATGTTTTATTTTGAAAACAAAGATAATCTTAGTAAATTTGATCCAAAATATGATGTTGGCATTTTTCTTGGGTATTTAAACTCAAACAAAACTTATAGGGTTTATAACAAAAGAACTTTAGTTATGAAAGAGTCTATGCATGTCATGTTTGATAAGTCTAATACCTCCTATTCGGAGAAAGTTGTTGTTGATGATGATGGAAATATAGAATTACAAGAAAGATAATCAAAGGATAAATAAAAAGATGCACCACTTGGAAATCAAAAGGAACAACATGAAGAAATAAATGTCGAGCAAAATGAAGATATTTTTCAAATACTCCCTAAGAAATGGAAGTATGTTCCTTCTCACCCAAAGTATTTAATCTTAGATGGTCCTTATAGAGGAATAACAGTTATATCATCTTTTGGAAACACTTGTGAGCTGCTGTGTTTATTTCTCAAATTAAACTAAGATCCATTTTGGATGTGGAAAACAATGAATCTTAAATTATGAAAATGTAAGAAGAGTTTAATCAACTTGAGAGAAATAATATAGGTGAATTAGTTCCTAAACCAAAACACCAATCTGTCGTAGACATTAAATAGGTATCTAGGAATAAGATATATGAGTCATGTGTTGTTGTAAGAAATAAAACTAGATCAGTGGCTCAATGTTACAACCAAAAAGAAGAAATTGATTTTGATGAGACATTTTCACCTACAGCCAGATTAGAATTCTATTAGGATGCTATTAGCATTTGCATGTCATAATGATTTCATTTTATACTAAATGAATGTCAAGACTGCATTTTTAAATGGTTATATTATGGAGGAAGTTTATGTAAAATAAAAAATTTCCTTATCATATTTATAAGTTATCAAAAGTATTGTATCGTTTAAAATAAGTGCCTAAAGTATGGTATAATCGGCTTAAAATATTATTGTTAGATAACAATTTTTCAATGGGAAAAACAAATAATACTCTCTTTGTTAAGCATAAGAACCAAGATATTATCGTTGTTCAAATTTATGTAGATGCTATTAATTTTTTTCTACTCTTTGTGCAAAAAATTTTTAATCTTGTATGAGTAAGAAATTTAAGATAAGTATAATGTGAGAGCTGAAGTAATTCCCTGGACTACAAGTAAAATAAAATGAAGAGTGAATCTTTATTAATCAAGCCAAATATATCAAAGATCTACTCAAAAGATTTGGTATTGATGAGTTATAGACCAAGAGTCCTCCAATGAGCACAACAATTAAGCTTGATAAGAATGAAAAAGGTAAAGAGATTGACATCAAAATGTATAGAGATATGATGATCTTTACCTTACTTAACTACTAGTAGACCCGATATCATGTTTAGTATATGTTTGTGTGCAAGATTTCAATCATGCCCCAAGGAATATCATTTGCTTACTGTCAAAATAATTTTCTGTTATTTGAGAGGAACCATAGATATTGGCCTTTGGTATCTTAGAGGAACACATATAGATTTAACTTATTATTTGAAATGCCGATTTTACCTATTACAAGATCGATTGGAAGAGTACCAGTGAAACTTGTCATTTCCTAGGTCACTCACTTGTTTCGTGGTTTAGTAAAAAATAAAATTCGGCAAAACACCAAGGTAGAGTATATTGCCACAGGTTGTTATTGTGTGCAAGCTCTTTAGATGAAATAAACATGTAGAGACTATGACATTAATTTTGATCAAATTCCAATCATATGTGGCAATACTAGTGCTATAAACCTATCAAAGAATCTCATTTAACATTCTCATCCCAGCATATAGAGATTAGGCATCATTTCATTAGAGATTATGTTCAAGAAAGAGATATTGCATTAGAATTTATCTCTACAGAATAACAACGTGCCGTTATTTTTATAAAACCTCTTTGCGTATAACAATTTTCAAAAATTCAGCATAAACTTGGAATGATGAAATTTTCATATTAACATCTCTGATCATGTTATTGTGACTATTAAATTGATTGATTGATTGATTATTCTTAACAATTATGTAATTTCTTAGAATGATCAATGAGTGATATGCTGAAAATTCCGATATGCTTGAATTCCCAATCTTTGAATACTTATATGTTTCATGATTGCATGATGTATATGCATGATAAATGTATTATATGTTTGAATTTATGATCTTTTGAATACTTATGATTATGGTTCATACAGTAAAATGATTTTTAAAATGTTTTGGGATCACAAAATGGTCTCGGAATTACTCAAAACTCAGCCGAAAACCGAAAAAGTGCAAGGAAAACAACAACCAAATGGCTAAAAGCTTATGTTTTTTTTTTTTTTCTTTCCTTTGTTCTTTATTTTTAACATATTTCTTTAACCTCTCATCACCCTCTCTTTATTCGTGACCTCACCTCCATTTTTTCTTAAAATTTACTTTTCACTCATTTTCTTGCCAAAATTAATCATCCAAACTATTACCCTGTAACATATGAATTTGTTATATTTATTTATGTAAATAATAAATTTAATAGGGGGTTTATGTGATAAATTGAAAGGGGGTTTATGTGATAATTTAAGAAGGGGTTTATGTGATATATCATGAGGGGGTCTAGTTGATATTTTGTGGGTGCTTATAAAAGGAGGAAATCGGTTAAAATTTGGAGAAAACCGAGAGAAAGAGAGAGAGGAGAGTGTTTGACCGGTTTGACCCGACCCGAACCCGCGAGTTTGACCCGGCTGTAACTCCCTATTCCGACCACCCCACCGGACGAGCTTGGTATCAAATCGAAGCTTACGAGACAGAGAACGTTCCCCTGCCATCCCTGCCGCCCAGAAACGTCGAGAACGCCGCCGGCGAAGCTCGAAAGTTCTGCGGATTTGCGCGGACAATAGCCGGCGATTCCGGCCGTATTTGGCCACGCCACCGATTGCAAAAGCTTCCCCACCTCACCATCTTCCATTCCCGACCAGTCACCGGCATCGAGGAGGCCGTTTTGCCACCGTCCGATCACCCCAAGGAGCCGCGACTTCACGTGCTCGATCCGGCTTCGCCGCCGCGCGTGGGAGGACACCACCGGCACCGTTGGACTCACCTCGACGAGAAGTGTCTAGTCCGAGCTTCCCCACCGCCATTGGGTCAATTCCAGTCAACGTTGACCGTAGGGGCATTTTGGTAATTTCACGTATAGAGGGTAATTTCGTAATTTCCAGCTTTGAGGGTGATTTTGTAGTGTGAATTGAGGATAAATTGGTAATTTTATGATGTTGTGGGTAAATTAGTAAATTATGAAATTTATGGTAGTATAATTTCGGATTATATTAGTAAATTACGAATACGGGATTATTACGGTAAGCCGGGAATATTGAGAGTTGTATTATTAGGACGAATATTTATTTAAGGCGTTATTTTTGCGAGATTAGTTCTAATTATAATTATGGAAAGTAATTGTGTCGTTTCTGTAAATTAGGTGGATCTGCGGACGAGAATCTACCTGCGGACTTGGGTGATAGCCGAGTCTGAAATTGTCATTGTGAGTGGAATATATTAAAATTATTTGATTTTTATATAGTAGAGCTTGTTTATGAAATGAATATTTAAAGTGTTTCCATTAAATGGTTTTCCGAAATAAATGTTTATTGCGTATAATTATTTTGTTAAGTTATCTTTATTTATTTATGCTCCGTATTGATTTTAAAATGCAAAAGAGATGATTGATTTCCGAACATGTTTTAAAGTACTTTTATACGGATTTCGAGCATGATTTTAAGAGTATATGATTGATCTTGTTTATGATTTAAAATGTATATACATTGCTTTTGAGCATGATTCAAAGTATTGATATGTTGATTTCGAGAATAATTTAAAGTGTTTACATATGGTCTTCGAGCATGATTTAGAATGTTTATACATATGGATTTTGAACATGATTTAAAGAGTATATGATAGATCTTGGACATGAGATATATTGATTTCGAGTATGATTTAAAGCATGATTTAAAGTGTATACATATAATTATTTCGATCATGTTTTTAAGTTTTAAGCAAATACCCGTTCCCTCCAGATGAGATGAGATAGTAGGCATTTGGGGCCCGTCTGAACACACATAGAGGCTTTGGGCCGTGTGTTTGGTGCTTTTGCCCTTTGGGGGCATATGCATGCATATTGAGATATGAGATCGGATGGTTCGGACACGATGTCGTGGGATAGCGCATCATAGCACGTCCGTTGAGATCCGGATATGAAATATGCTGATGAGCATGAGATGGTACGTCCTTTCGTCTATCCGTGCAGCTCCGGGCATGATGGTACTCAGATAGAACATCATTGCCGTCCGTTGAGGTCCGGATGAGACTAGATTATCCCCTAGGTATTTGTTTAAGGATATTTGTTTAAAGATATTTGATTTACTTAATGTTTGATATTTCGATTTGAGATGATATTTCAATATAAGATGTTTTTATTGATTTTGTGATGATGTCAGTTTGCTTATGTTCAAATTATGATTGAATTGAAAGTAATTTTACATTCAAATAATTATTTGAGAAACGTGATTATACAAGTGATGCACTTATTTTTGTAATTATTTTATATTTTAAAAATTACTATCCACTCACTGAGCTCACTGAGTTTTATACTCATTCCTATTTTATTATATTTTCCCCCCCCAGGAGATTACAGGTACAACAGTTAACCCAGCAGCTGTACATAGTTGGAGTCATTTGGGCCACTGAGGTTGTTTGAGGACATAGAAAAATTATTTTCTTTTGGTTAATGTATAATTATTATGTTTTGGATTTATATTAGGGATGTGATATATGAATTATGAGACGTGTGTATTATTGGATATGTTATTGGATGAGATTGGGTTGATGCAGTTGATGCTTGATAAATGATTTGGGAGTGTTTGTGTTGTAATTGCAGGTTTGGAAATGTTATATATTTAGGGGAGGTTTTGCCGAAATTTCGGTAGAATTCTCATTAATAAGATGATTTTAATATTTAAGTTCAATTTCTTAAGATAGGTCGCCTCTGGGAATGGGGCGGGTTGTCTCATACCCATCTAATTAACTTCCATTAAACATCTTCCAATCATCGTTTCTTCACTTGTTTCTCAAAATCCCAAAATCAAAACCTAAGATTGCTCTTTTCTTTCTCTTTATAAACCTAAGTTATTCTTAGCTTACTTTTCATCAAATTAACACAACACATTGTCTTAAATCCTCTCTAGGATCCATTTCATTGTTTTAAACAAATCTATTTCACTCCAAGTCTTAAAAATCTGAATTTCGGCATTTAAGCTTAGTCTTAATTTCAACCATGGCTGGTGGAACAAAAACCAAGAAAAAACATATAGGCAAGAAGCACAAGAAACAACCTGGAGACAATTTTTAATTTTTGTTAACACACTTCCGAATACACCTCTTCGGAGACGATTTCAAGAAAAGTTAAGTTCATGGCCTATTCTTTAATCTTACTTTGTTAATCTTAATAATTTTGAGAACTTAGGTATTTGTAATAAAACTTTGAGAAAATTGCTTAGTGATATAAGCTAGACAAATGTTTTAGTTCTTAAGGAACGAGTTTATTCGAACTTTGTTTGAGTGTTTTACTTGAATATGCTTATTTCCTTACAATCTCTTAATCATGTTGTTATAATTATTAGGAATTTCTATTGAGTTTGATACTAGAGATTTGAATAGGTTTCTTAAAACCCATAATAAAGGGCTGGAACTTTCTACTACTAAATGTAGAATTGATTAACCTTGGTATTTCATTGTAGATATCATTAGGCAATTTTATATGTTCTCTGATTTATCCCTTGAATTTTATAAATCTACTTTGAAATCACAAGCCTTACCACTTCAGATGAGGATTCTTTATACTGTTCTTCAACATGTGATTAGTCCTAAGTCCTGGCATGGGGATGAAGTTATCCATTTAGATGTTGCTATATTGTATAGTATTCTCGAAGTTAGGGTGCTTAATGAGGATATAGCATTCTTCAATATATGCTTAGCACTTTGAAAATACCTAAACGTCCCTTTCCTTTTGGTAGCATTATTACTCACATCCTTAAACATTTTAGAGTTCCTCTTACTGAACCTAATCCTTTGGGAACTAAAAAATTATAAAATAAAACCATAGAAAATTTAGGATTTATATGGGTGGAAGATCAATGGGTTAAAGATCAATAATATCTTTTCTCCATAATAGCAACTCGATCTTAATTATTTACGACGCTACCAACCTCCACCTTCAAAGGGTCCTTCACATTTCACTCTAGCTACTCTTAGTGATCCGATACAGGAATTATTGACTGAAGTGCGCTCTATTTCCGAGCAGAATAGATAACATCAGTCCCAGTTTAAGGCTTTTATTGTTGAGAATTCTTAAATTTATTATTTTGATTCCATTAAGTCATTAGAATAAATTATTGTGTGGTTTATTTAGCTTAAGTTTTAACAAGCCCAATTCACCCCTTTGGGTTGTTGCATAACTTGTATTTTAAGCAAGCTATCATAAAATTTATTAACATTTAACAAACTGATTGACTTTTTATGAATGTTTAAATGGGCCTAAGATGTAAATGTAACTAGTGCATCTAGAGTTGCAAGATCTCCTAGCAAGAAGATGAAAGAGTCAGTATGATTTAGCATTTATGATATTCTATCTTGCATACTTGAGATGACTAACTGTTCTCTAATTGGTGGACGAGATAGGCATCTTAGAAATTTTAGAAATTTGGAATGATGCCTAGCACTTGGCTTCCTTTAGTGAAAACAGCTTTTGAGAGAAGCTTAGATAACCCTCAGTCACACCTCTTCTATAAACAAGGTGTAAGTCTATATATGCTATGACATGACCAAGATCTACAGCTACCTAAATAAACTCCCTGTTCTTTTATAGTGAGACCCAGAAAGCACACATAAACTAAAAAGCAAACAATAATTAGACATAAACTATACTATTAAAAGCAATAATGCATAAAATAAAATATTATTATTAAATAGAAAAATATATTTACTAGTAGTTGCAACTATATCTTACATCCAATAACAACTTGAATGCTATATCTGGGTAGAGGATAGGCTTCCAATCCAATTTTCTTATAAACTAGCAAACAAGGTCTGTTTAGTCAAATTCCCAAGACTAAATTATACACTTTCTTTTTAGAATTGTGTCTACAATGGTTTAATTTACGCTGTACATATTTGCTCTAATGCGTCTCAAGAGATCGTAACATGTCATCCAATGATTTTTTTACTTAGGTCATCTTTAACAAATTTGATTTTATCTTTACGATTATTAGAAACCATTCTATAAGATTTATAAATCGATCGCTTGCAATTAAGTCTTACACAGTTACAACATTTAGAGCCAAGTCGATTAACTCTTCCCTTTTTAGCATATGTGCTTTTAAAATACAAATGGATTAGAAAATTCACCCACTAATTGGACTTTTGCTTCAATTAACGAATGAATATCAGAAGAAATGTCATGGATCATTAATAAAAGCATTCGTTCACAATGAGCTTTTGTAAATTTTTCTGAGGGAGAATGCTTATGCAATTTTTATTGTATTTATTCTGTGTTTTGTTTTTGAGGTTTTAGTTACTGTACAAGATTGAAAATATCTACTTAAGAAGTCATGGAGTACCATTATCAGCTATTTTTGCGAGAAAGTAAATTAAATCATACAAAAAAAATCAACTCTACATAATTAAATCAAACTTGAAAGCAAACAAAACAACAAAAAGAAAAAACACACTGAAAAAAAAAATGAAACTTACATCTGTTCTCTTATTGCATTATTCTCATTTTAATTTAACGTCATAAATATCACCCTCTATTTTCCAAAGCTGTCTTTCATAATCCTCGAAATAAGACAAGAATGTTGGCGGTCGCAAATCTCAAAATGGATGTGATTTATAACTTTGTATCAAGTTTCTTAAGTGAAATTTCACATGTAAAAGAGTTCTAAGATATTTGAAGAGGATTTTTCTAATTGAAGTACTCATGACATAGAGACAATACAATTTTCAAATACTCAAAAGATGCGTAGTGTGAATTAATCAAAACTTTAAAAACATAATCAAACAATAAAATAACAGTAAAACAAAATGACAAAAACTATTAGTCACACATTAAAGAATTAATTAAGATTTAGTGGGTCATTTAAGTTAATTTCGATTTCTTCTTTACATAGTTGGTATTCTAGATATGATTTTAATCTCTATCAATTAACTTTAAATATAACACAGTTCTTTGGATTCTCAATTTCTACGCTCCCCATATAGTTATACACATTTTACAACAAATGAGTCACTGTACCTTGACTTCAACTTTATTGTAAACAAATGAATATGAGAATTATAAAGAAATTTTTTTTTTATCAATTTCAAATTTTTTTTTGAAAAATTCTTTTATCATAAAAAGCTTTGATCCTTGCTTTAATAATTCTTTAATTTTTATATGCATCATTTCTCAATTCCTCAAATTCAATCCATTGTAATTTACATATATTACCAGCATTATTAAGATTTGAATTAAAAGCTTTAAGAGCCCAAAATGATTTATATTCAAGCTCAACTGGTAAATGATAAGGTTTATCATAAACTAACTGATAGGATGACATTCTTAAAGATGTTTTAAATGTAGTACAGTGAGCTTAAAGTTCATTAATTAGTTGAAGAGACTAATCTTGACAACTTAAGTTAATCGTTTTTTCTACAATATGTTTTATTTCCATAATTGCTAATTCAACTTGACTACTTTTGAAGGTGACAAGAGGTAGTAACTTTATTTGTAATTACATAGTTCTTCACTAAAGTTGCAAATAACTTATTACAAAAATACTTACCTCCATAACTGATAATAGCTTGAGGAATTCCAAATTTGCTTAAAAAATTTTCTTCAAAAAAGTGCTGACAAGAAATTACTTCAATCCATTTTGAAATATAATCAGCAACAACTCTAGAACTTTTATGTGGTTCAGCAAACCCCATCTACGTCCACACTTCCAAGCCAACCACGCTTGAGAATTTCACTACCAAGCCACCCAAGGTTTCAACTTCTTACAATTAACTTCTAAGGTGTCAATAAACCTTTAAATAGTATTGAACTCACACACATCTTTCCCAAGTGTCTCTCACACTTACTATTTTACAATCTTGATAAATAATTCAAATACTACAACAAAAACTCTCTAATTAAGTAGCTATATAAATGATAGCACAAATATAATTCAATATATGTATATTAGCAAAAAGTAAGCTCAAGAGTAGTGGCATGCTCAAGACATATTTCAATAGTGATCAACAAGAGAGAATAAAAATGAGTTTGAATTGAGTTTTATAGAATAACCTGTCAAACTAACCGTTATGGACTTTTTGACAATACAACCAGCTAGTTGTTTAAAATAGTTGGTTAGCCATTTATGTTACTGGTGGAAAGATTTTTAAAATTTTATGCTTAATCGATCAGCCTCAAAAAGTGGTCGGCTAGCCGCTATCTCTTTGAAATAGAGAACCAGAGAGATATCATAAGTAGTTGGTTGCTTTAAAGAGCCAGTTGACTGCAAACTCTCTGGAATCAGCACTCAATAATTTTTTTGTAACCGGTTAGCCGCTAACCTTCTAATTTTTGATTCATAATTTTCTAAAATCATATTTAGACCTTAAATACTTCTTAAAATTTTACTATAGCCCAAAATATTTAAATATTTTCCAAATGGGTTCCCTTTCAAAATTTTAAAAATTTACTTACGAACTCCATCAAATCAATTCGTTTTAAATTGGTCCTTAAAACTTAAAAACACTAATTTTAATACAATCAATTACTCTAAAAAACATAAAACTATTTTGTTCATGATTTATAAAGAGTATTTTGCGCTTTTGAATTACCAAAACATACATATACCAAATTATACTAGCTTTCCAAAAAATTATAAAATAATTTTACTACATAAACTAGTACTTATTTAATGAATTGTCTTCAAGTACTCTTTTGTTCATGATTCTAACTTGAATTCCCTTGCATACGATTTGCCTTTCAAACATGTGTGAGATAGCAAGATATGAAACGACCAAATTGACTTTTTTACATTTGATTTTTTATCATCAAAATCAAATATTATATAGTGTTTTAGGCCAACAATCTCCCCTTTTTTATGATGATAAATGCAAATATTTTGACATTATTACTCCCCCTAGATATATGACATTCATGGCTCAATAAAAATATAAAAACACTTCAAAAACTCTCCTTAAGTAAATGAACACAAGCTTCCCTTGAGAAATTCAAGAAATACCAAATATACTATATCCAACATACATAAAAAGAGAGGATGAAAAGCCTGGAAAAAGGTCAAGATGACTGAAGAGAATTTGCTGGCTGTTGAGTCCTAGAGAGCATATATTTATAAATAATAAAATCATCATTTTACACTCCAAGTCTCATTAAAATCTCTACGTTTATGTATTTTAAGTCCCTTAATCTTTGATTGGATATGTTTGTGTATATAATTTTTTAATAATTTATGAATTTTAGGAATATTTTGTTTATTTCCTAATAAACGAGAAGTCAGACAGTAAAACAAGTAGCATTATAAATTATAAATTTAAGATTTTGGTGGGCCTCGCTGACATTGCGTTGACTATTTACGTGGCATTAACAGCTGATGTGTCATTGAATTCTGACATATTATTGACCAATGATGTGGCATTGACAAATGACATGGCAGAAGTTTATTGGACCGAAAAATGAGCTTACAATACATGCAATGCACTGAATCATACTTGTTGACTTTTGCATACCATATAAACATATACATGGAATGACAACCCTATTGATGTGTTCCAACCAATTAGAGACTACTACATGACGCAGTCTTAGGATCCGAATTGTTTTCATCCGATAGCCATGATTTATTCGTTATATCTATAAATGAGGGCTCTCCCACCCTAATTTAATATCCTTGAATCCATTTTTGGGCTCTATTTTCTGTAATTCCTTCTCCATATTATCTTTTCTATGTATTTTAATAAAAATTTTATTCTATCCCTAGTTATAAAAAGAGTAGCTAATTTATTTCTAAGCTTGGGTTAAAGATGAAGCCTCAACATGATCCATGGGCTTAATTTGGTAAGTTTATTTTTACGTTCTCTAATTTATTTAAATTGCTTTGTCTTATTGTAGACAGATAGTAATAATCTTGTCTAGATATTGCACTAGTATACCAGCTCCCTAGTACAAGATTATTACTATTAGGCATGGTGAGTATTTTACACTAGATTTATTAGAGAAAAACCTCCCTCTAATTTATGTGGCAGGTCTTGACTCATTGTTAATATAAAATTCATCTAAATTAATCAGTAGATAGTCTTGCCACCTTGTCAACAGTTACATTATTATAACCTGGCATAACGTGTTCTTAATACCACATTTAACATAAGATTATTCTTCCTGACACAATGAGCACTTGATGTCATATTTATTAGAGTTAGGTTTATAAGGAGTAGAAATACCCCCCTCATAAATTAATTAGAACTAAAAAAAAAGAATATTAAGCCCATGGTGAAATGTTGAGTTTAAATCTTAACACCCAAGCACTTCATTACATTGATCAATTATCAAATTTTTCCCACCATTTTAATTTTAATCTTAGAATAAAATAAACTAAGAACTTTCACAATAGGCACATTAAATAATAAATAATAATAATAACTCTACATAATTAAAAATCCACCTTCTCGTGGGATCAACACTCGTTATCATTAATTTATACTTCAATAGATTTGTGTGTTGACCTATACGGTCATATGATATTTTGATTTTGATGATAACAAACTACTTGTTATTGATAAATATAGAAAATGTATATATTAGTTTAGATGATCTTTAATGTTATATTTTTTGTAAAACTAGTATGATTAAATTTATGTATGCTTAAACATTTAAACGCTCAAGTTGTTTTTATGATATTTTTAAATAAATAATTATTTTCATAATATAAATATTTTATATTTAAAGAAAATAAAGTTTTTATTAAATTAGCTGTTTTTATGGATTAAATTAAAAAAGTTTTGAAAACTTTGAAATCCTGAAAATGGATCTTTTAAAATGATTTCATAAAGTTTTGGGCTATATTATAGTTTCTAAAAGTTTGGGTTGAAATTATATTTTTAAGAACGTTGCACTGTACCGAAACTATTTAGCACTGTATCGAAACTATTTAGAATTGTAGCGAAACTATTTGGTACTGTAGCATAACAGCTAACCGATGAAAAATTAACGACGATCCGACAGTGTCTAGAGAGCAACATATTTTGCTGAAAATTAACGGCGATCCGACAGTAGGAAACGGCTAGCCGATAAGTTAACGGCCAACTAACAATAGTAAACTGCGAACCAACTATTTGAATTACAGTCCAACTGTAACTTGTTCAAGTCAAAACGGCTATTCGACAACAGGTTAACAACAATCATTAAGACTCAAAAAGTCTATAACGGTTAGTTTTCAGCTCCAACTATAAAAGGCTCAATTATATTCATACAAAAATGAATCTCAAGGGTTATATTTGAGCTTTCTACTAAATATAAAATTATTCTTGAGCTTCAAACTTGTAATCATTTTATTGAAACACACTTTGGGCTTTCAATTGTAAACATATATTGTGTGTATAAGGAAATCTTTTATAATTTTTATTCTAAAATTATAGTTGAGTAATTGTAAGTGTTGGGATACACTTGGGTTAACAGATTGAAGATAATCTCTTGATGTAAAAATTCATTGACACCTTGAAAGTCAATTGTAAGAGCTTCAAACCTTAGGAGGCTTGGATAGTGAAATCCTCAAGCCCCGGTGTGCTTGGAGGCATGAATGTAGGCAGGGATTGCCGAACCACATAAAAATCATTGTGTTTGTTCTCTCTTCTCTTATTATTTTATTTTGAGCATTTTTAAATTTATTGCTCTTGAACCCAAGTATTAGAATTAATTCTTGGGTGGTTTGCTTAGTTTAAGTTTTAAAACCCCAATTCACCATTTTTCTTGGGTTGCTTAGCTTGTATTTCACCATGCGCTTGCAAATTCAATAAAATTTGCACAAGTTTTTGACACTATTTTCTTGGAGGTAAGTCATTTTAATTCATATAGTTAATTTTTTTATTGTGCAAATATCTTTTTGTATTTTTATTTTCATGTAATTTTTTATTTATATGGCCAGTTTAACCTCCTATAATTTATCTTAATTTTAGTTGATTTATTTTAAGTTAATTTATTTTCTTTTAATTTTTGTAATTTAATTTTCATTTTATTTTTCTTTTTACGTTGATCTTGTTAATCTATATGGCCGGTTTAACGGCCTATTAATTTCTTTTAATTTCAGTTGATTTCAATTTCAGTTAATTTATTTTATTTCACGTTTTTTCTCTTATTGTACATTTATAGCACTTGAGTATATTTTCATAATAAAGTAGTAATAAGTGTGATAAGATTAGTATCATAATTTCTCTTCTCTTTATTTTTAATTTTTGCTTTTGTACGTAGTCTTTGCTTGCATGGACGAAGGTCACTATCAGATAATTTAGAATCCATAAACCTCGAGCTAGAGAAAACACGTTGCACACGTAAACACATTGCATCACAACTGGAAATTGTGGATAAAATTGAAATAGATTTACAACAACAACCCAAGTATCTCAGGAGAGGCCATTTAAGGACTACTTTAGTCCTTTAGCTAATTTAAGCACATCATGCATAAGATACCCAAATGTAGCTGCTAGGAGTTTTGAGTTAGAACCTAGTGTGCTAAATTGTTTCCCATCATTCTATGGCATAAAAAATGAAGATCCATACAACCATTTGAATGATTTTCATACTGTTTGTCAAAATTTTAAATTTGAGAATTTTTCAGATGATGATTTTAAGCTTACGTTTTTTCCATTTTCTTTAAAAGATAGAGTTCGTTCTTGGTTCAGTACATTGTCTACTAATAGTATTACATCATGGGAACAAATGGTTACTAAATTTTTAAATAAATACTTCCTAGTGCATAAAATCAATATTATTCACAGGGAAATCTCAAAGTTTACCCAAAAGAAGACTAGCAATTTTTTTGAAGCATGGAAGCGATTCAATGGGCTACTCTTGAAGTATCCACATCATGGGTACGAGAAATGGCACCAATGCCAATACTTTTTGGAGGGATTATTACCTTATACGCAAGAATGGCTGATGGCGAGAAGTGAAGGAGAGTTAATGTCAAAAAGTGCATTAAAGATTTATTATTTCTTTTAGTGACAAATAGATAATTCCCAACAACGAAGTAGATCATTCAGGAATGTGAGAAAAATCAAAGGAGTAAATAAAGTTCGTGTTGGCGAGATAAAATTAGAAATCAAGGAAGTCAAAGAAATAGTTCAAGGACTTTCTCGTCAAATAGCATCTTTGAGGCTGCAAATTCAATAGAGCCATATGCCTATAATCAACTTAATCATGAATTATACCCAGATCAAACCAATGCCATAAGTGTAATGAGAAAACCATCAAATTACAATCTTTCAACTTTTCATGGTCTTAAGGATTCTAACAGAACGGAACGGCAGCTGTAGCTCTACCAATGCAACCAATTCCTCAGGCTTCTCAAGTCTCTCAGTAATTATTCAGACCATATACTCAGAACCAGAACTACTCTAAACCCAGACTATGAGAGGAAGCTTGTAAAATTTTAAGAATCTTACTCACTCCACAATAGATTAATAAAATCGTACCATTAATGAATTGTGGAATGAAATGAGAGCAGGATTCAATTCACGAGCCCAGTTAATTTCAAACATAATAATGACCGTTGAGAAAGGCAAGTTCCCAAGTTAGTTAGTTCCTAATCCTAAAGAAGTGCATGAAGTAAGTACTAGTTCACCCCACCATCATAAAGAGGTTAAAACTGTCATGAGCTTGCAAAAAGATAAAAAATTTGACAATAAAGTGAAGATGCCAAAGACAACTCAAGTTGTACCTTTACATTGTGAGGAATCATTATCAAAGGAGAAAGAAGAAAGCAGCTCACAAGAATATGTCTCTAAAGCTCCATTCCCGTAGAGGTTAGTTAAAGCAAAGAAGGGAAATTCCATAAGTGAGATTATGGAGATCTCTAAACAGGTGAGTGTTAACATTCATTTGGTTGATGTATAAAGCAATTACCCTCTTATGCAAAGTTTCTTAAGGACCTCTGCACTAAAAAGAGAAGAATTCATATTAAAAAAAAGGCATTTTTAACCGAAAACATTAGTTTCATACTTCAAAAAAAAAAATTCCTCTAAAATTTAAAGACCCAAGATCCCCTACTATCTCATGTAGCATTAGGAACTATTTATTTGAGAATGCTTTATTGGATTTAAGAGCTAGTGTAAATCTTTTGCGGTACTTAGTATTTGCAAAACATAGATTAGGAGTCCCAACTCCAGTTGTGTTACAACTTAAAGATCGGTCTATGAAAATACCTCGTGATATTATGGAGGACGTGCTTATCCATGTAGAAAGGTTTATTTTCCTGTTGATTTCATTGTGATTGACATTTAATCAGTTCAAGATTTAAAGAAGCATATCTCTATTATCCTCGGAAGACTTTTCTTAACAATTGTTGATGCTCACATTTAATGCAAGACTAAAAATATGAAGTTGTCCTTTGGCAACATGACTATGGAGTTAAATATCTTTAACATTACCAAACAACCTCAAAATGCAAGTGATGGAATTATTGATATGGATTTAATATAAGAATTAGTTTATTATAATTTTCCTTTTAATCTTAGTAATGATCCTTTATATACATGTTTAACTTACTTTGGTTTGAATTTTGATATTGAAAAATCAGTCGATGTGGTCAATACCTTACTTGATTCAGTACCATCTAGCACCATTAGGGAAGAATTAAACAACTAGCACCATTAGGGAAGAAACTCAGCCTATCATCAAAATCACCACAAAAATTCGAGCTCAAACTGCTACCTAACACTTTTGAATATGCATTCTTAGGAGAAGAAAGCACTCTACTAGTAAACATTTCATCCTCCCTAAATGAAAAACAAAAAAATAAGTTGTTGGAAGTTTTAAGAAAGTACAAGGAAGCTTTAGGATGAACCATAGCCTATATAAAAGGTATAAACTAGTAGACTGCATGCATTACATTCATCTTGATGAAAATGCTAAACTTACTAGAGAAATGCAACGTCAGTTGAACTCTAACATGAAAGAAGTTATTAGAATAGACGTCCTCAAACTATTTGATGCAGGTACCATTTATCCTATTCCTGATAGTTCATAGGTCATTCATGTGTAAATTGTTCCAAAGTCAGGAGTCATAGCAGTTACTAATGCTAATAATGAATTGATACCTACTAGAATAACTACAGGGTGGCGTGTATACATTGATTACAGAAAGTTAAATTTTTTCACGCATAAAGACCATTTTCCTTTACAATTTATTGATCAAATGCTTGATAGATTAGTAGGTCATGAATTTTATTACTTTTTCGATGGCTACTCTGGATATAACCAGATTTTCATAGCACCACAAAATTAAGAGAAAACCACTTTCACTTGCTCTTTTGGCACTTTTGCATATATGAGAATGTCATTTGACTTATGTAATGCACCTGTCACATTTTAATGATCTATGTTAAGCATTTTTTCTGATATGGTTGAACATTTCCTTGAAGTCTTTATAGATGACTTTCCTATTTTTGGTAATTCATTTTATCAATGTTTACATCATCTAACACTAGTTCTGCAGAGATGTATATAAAAGAATTTGGTTTTGAATTAGGAGAAGTTTCATTTTATGGTAAAACAAGGTATTGTTCTCGGTTACATCATTTCAAGCAAAGGTATTGAGGTTGACAAAGTCATGGTGGATCTCATTTCCAATTTTCCTCCACTTAAAACAATCAGAGAAATAAGATCTTTCCTTGACATGCTGGCTTTTATAGACGTTTCATTAAAGATTTTAACAAAGTCTCTAAACCCTAATACAATCTACTTGCTAAGGATGTACTTTTTGTCTTTGATGATTTATGTCTTGAGGCATTTGAAAAACTAAAACAATTATTGACATCATCGCCCATTATTCAGCCCCCAAACTGGCACTTATCTTTTGAGCTCATGTGTTATGCATCTAATTATGTAGTAGGAGCAGTATTAGGGTAAAGAATTGATCGAATTCCCCATGTTATTTACAACACTAGTATGACATTGAATGATGCACAGTTAAACTATTCAACCACTAAAAAAGAAATACTAGCAGTAGTGTTTGCCTTAGAGAAATTTTGATCTTATCTCATTAGATGTAAAATAATTGTGTTCACAGATCATGCTACTCTTAAATATCTTCTTTCAAAGAAATATGCGAAAGCTAGACTAATTCGCTGGGTGTTACTTTTGTAAGAATTTGACCTTGAGTTTAAATATAAGAAAGGCACAGAAAATATAGTAGCAGATCATCTCTCTCGCTCAATTTTAATACAATTATAGATCCATTGCCATTAAATGAATCATTTTCAGATAAACAATTGATAAGTGTGGAAGTATTACCATGGTGTGCTGATATAGTTAACTATCTTGTTACAGGCTAACTTTCAGAGCATTAGACTAAGTAGGAGAAAGCCAAATTTTTTGTAGAAATAAAGAATTTCTCTAGGGATGATCTTTATCTGTTCAAGTATTATGCTGATCAAATTGTCAGACGATGTGTCCTAGAAAAAGAATTTCAAAACATCCTTTCATTTTGCCATGAACAAGCGTGTGGAGGCCATTTTCGTGGTAAGAAAACAGCTACTAAAGTTTTACAATGTGGTTTCTATTGGCCAACTTTTTTCAAGATGCTTACACCTTTTGTTCTTCATGTGACAGATGTCCGATTATAGGAAGCATTACACGAAGGAATCTGATGCCCTAAAATCCTATTCTAGTAGTCAAAATTTTTTATGTGTGGAGCATTCAATTTATGTGACCATTCCCTCCTTCTTTTGGTCATCTGTACATAGTGGTTGCTGTTGATTACGTATCTAAGTGGGTATAAGTTATTTCGTGCAAAACCAATGACCATAAGGTAGTAATTAGCATTCTAAAAAGCAACATTATTTCACGCTTTGGATTCTCTCGAGTAATAATCAGTGATAGTGGTGCCCACTTTTGTAACAAATTATCAAAGCTCTTTTGACAAAGTATTCCATCACTCACAAAGTGGCTACCCCTTATCATCCACAAACCAGCGGCCAAGTCGAGATTTCCAACAGGAAAATAAAGCACATATTAGAAAAGATAGTGAGGTCAGATAGAAAAGATTGGTCATTGAGACTCGATAATGCATTATGGGCATATCGAACAACTTTTAAAACTTCGATTGGGATGTCACCCTATAGGCTAGTGTATGAGAAAGCTTGTCACCTACCTGTTGAACTCAAGCATCATACATATTGGGCCATCAAGAAATTTAACTTTGACATGCAACAAGCTAGCTTAGAAAAAAGATTACAGCTGGCAAAACTTGAGGAAATTCGCAATAAAGCGTACGAAAATGCTAAGATTTACAAGCAGCGAATGAAAGTCTTTCATAACAAGTAAATCATGAGAAAATCTTTTACCCCAGGTTAGAAAGTGCTTTTATTTAATTCTCAATTACATACCTAAGTAAGTTATCCTCTTGATGGTCTGGCCCCTTTATTATTCATATTATTTTTCCACATAGAGTAATTGAAATTAAGGATCCAAAGAATGGTGTCATTTTTAAAGTTAACGGTTAAAGATTAAAGCCATATCTAGAGTACTAATCATATGACGAAGACACCGAAATCAATTTGAGTGACTCACCAAATTTGAATTAAGACATTTCCATTTCTTTTCAATGATTTAATTTCTTTTTAACATTTCATTTTGTTATTCTTTTATTAAAAATTATTTATTTTTTGTTAAAGTGTGTTTGATTACCAGTCTTTTTTTATTTCATTATTTATCATAAATATCTCAATTTGATAGATCTTCTTCGTCCAACTTAAGCGACTTCTACGTGTGAAGCGTCATCTAAACGGCTTCCTTTAAGTTTGTCAATCACATCCTATTTGGGATCTTCGACCACCAGCATTAGTATCCCACTTTGAAGACCTAAAAGGACAACTCAAGGAAATCGAAGGTGGTATCTATGAAATCTAAAATGAGCTCGAGTTAAATTCAATAAGAGGACGTTTGTGAGTAGTTGTTTGCTTATACGCATTTTTTTATGTTGTATATTTTTATTTTCTTTTCTTTGCTTTCCCTTGTTACTTGATTTTGCAGACTTTATTTTATTTAAGTGTGCTTTAATTTGTTACCTCGGTTAAGTGATCGATAACGGTATTTTGTGACAATTAAAGTCGGTTACTTCAGTTTCCTATAATAACTAATATTCTAAGGAGAAGGAATGGAAAAAATGTAATTTGGCAAAGCTTAACAAACGATTTCCTTCACTTCCTCAGATTGCTTTCCTTACAATCTATAAAGCTCGGTCAAAACACGTGCAATTACTTATGAGAAATAAAATCCCTTCTAACATTCGTTAGTTAATTGAAGCTAAGGTACGATTGGTAGGTGAGTTATTTCCCGAATTTATTGCATATATGCTTGGTTGCAGTAAAGGAAACTACTCAAGAAAATGAAGAGCTTGACGACTTATAGTTGCTTGTTATAAGTGTGCCAAAATGGAATGCAATAAAAAGTCATGTACTTTAGGAATGGTGTCTGATAACAGAAAAGACAAGATTTAATTTATTAAGAATAGCTTGAATAAAAAGTCATTAATAGATATGTGCAGAAAGTAATTCTCTAGTTATAGTCATTATTCCAAAAAGAACATTCAACATATAGTCTCGGAAATCTGACTATAAATGACATTGTTTGCCAATTTATAAGAAAACTAGATGGGCAACCTATCATGGACACATAAAGGGCGTTCAAGCCATTTCTGGACGTAAAACTAGAGGAAGATGTGAGATACAATCACAACTACCAGTACATATCCTTTTTATTTATTGTTCTTTTATCATTTGCATTATTATTTCATCTTTTCCTGTTGTTCACTATTTACTTTTGAATTTTAAGCCACAAACTTCTCGCGTCATTTGAAAAATGCACCACTTCCTTTACAGCTATGTATCATTATGGTTGTTACAAAAATCTTTAAATACGAGCTTATTTTATTAAACATTCATAATTTTTTTTTTATGATTTTCTCTAAGACAGTAACTTCAAGTAGATAATTTAAGAACATTTGTGTGGTTTCTAAGTTTCATTATGGAAAGTATAAAGAGTTTGTTGAGACAGTCATAAATCTTGATCGAGTCATAGCAGAGAGAAAAATACACTTGGCATATGGAGGTAATCGAAGGTTATCAAAGCTTATTGCAGAAGCTACTTACAATAGAGAAAGCCAAGTGCTAGGCATCATTCCAAAAGCCTTAAAACCTCTTGTAAACATGCCTGGCCCACCAATTCGAGATGAGTTGGTTGTCTCTACCATGCAAGAAAGACTATTTGAAATGCTACAACATACTGAAGCTTTCATTTTTTTGCCAGGAGATCTTGCAACTTTAAAGGTACTATTTATATTTGCATCTTGGGTCAATCTGAACATTCATAAAAACTCATCAGTTTATTAAATGTTAATAACTTATATGATGACTTACTTGTATTTCTTAACCATGCAATAAAAAATCATTTCATTCCTTTCACAATAAAAAAAAAATTATTTATGCTCCTACTGCGAAGGAGTTACTTGATCTTTTACAAACTTATAGTCTAGAGCCAGATCCTAGGACCTCTTCATTGGATTAGTAAACTGATAATGGTAGCAGCAGCAGTAAGAAGCATAAATTAGATCTAATTCTCCATCTATAAATGTTTTCTTTCATTTTGTGTTGCAGCACCCAGGTGATGTCTTCTAAACTCTACTTCTTTCCTTTAAAACATTGAGGACAATGTCTCACTCTGGCTGGGGGAAGGGAATAGTTGATGATTGTGGAATATCTCAATCTTGGACAAGTTTTTACTAATTTTTGTTCTAGAAACTAATTTTTGCTAAATTTTTAGTCAAAAATTTCTAAATATGAAGTGTAATGACTCTAGAAACGCATCTTCTTAGTCTTGGAGTTAAAAAAAACAAAAAAAAAAGTTATTTTATGTAATCTTTTGGTATTGGATGACATGATATATTTTAAATTCTTGTATCTGTATTACCTTTGGCCTTGAGTTATATTACATCACATTTGCTATGCATGCTGACGTTGGTGACAAATGTGAATTGAGTGAGTTGATGAGTAAAATTAGTTAAGTTATTTGAAAAAATGTACATGTCATAATAAATTTCAAGTGAGTTTTTGAGCGTACCATTTTTCTTGGAGAGTAACTCTTTTTGTCCATTCTTCATACAGCTTAGCAATTTACGATACATGATCTCTATATTTTCCTTTGAGTCAAATATTTAAAAAAAAAAAATTATGTTGCTACATCTAAAAGTCCATCAAGCTAGTAAATATGGAAGACTATTTATAACCTTAGAAAATGATGGAAATGCCATCTTTGAACTACTTGAGCCTTTTCCAGCTATCCCTTTTGTAAAATATCTATAATTAGCCCTTATAAGCCTAGTTAAAATAAAAATTGTATTTTCTTTGTTAACTCATCGTCTTGTTCTAATCTAATTATATCCTAATAAAAGTCTGTTATGATTTTAGGAAACTATAGTTTAAAGTAAAAGCTAGTAATATGGACTAGCATGATGTAGTGATACGTTAAAAAAAAAAAAGTTGGCTTAACTATCATTTTATATTCTAAGTTGTGGGCATTGTTCTTTGTGAGAGTGTGTGATATTGCCATTTATTAATTTCTTTCAAGTTATCATTTTTAGAGTGATTTTTTTTCTTGGATTTATTTTCTTTTGAGAGTGTCACTCTGACCTGTGAGATTTTGAGGTTGACATGTAACACTTTAAGGTGACTTAATTGATGTAGTTTTGATGATTGATCAGTTTGCATGTATTTATTTGACCGATTCATATGGATGGTTGATGTGGAAGTGATATCTCTTTAGGCTAGAGATAACACTTATACTCTTATTTGATTATGGTCATTAATCTAATTGAAAAAGTAAACATAATTACCTTAAAAAAAAGTTGGTTGAATTTTTTTATCGATTGATTGTATGTTTGAATTTTGATTATTGTCATTGTATGTTTGAATTTTGTTATCCTTTAATTTGCTAGGGACTAGCAATAAGCTAGTTGGGGGTGTGTTGAGTCTTACAGAGTATATATTTATAAAAGGTAAAATCATCATTTTACACTCCAAGTTTCATTAACATCTCCACCTTTATGTATTTTAAGTCCCTTGATCTTTGATTGTATATGTTTGTATGTATTTTTTTAATACTTTATGTATTTTAGGGTATTTTAGTTATTTTTAATAAATAAGAAGTCAAACAGTAAAATGGGCAGCATTTTTTAACTCAGAACAGCTGAAAACCTTAAGAAGAACATAAATGGCAAAATCATAACTTTAATATTTTGGTGAGCTCTCTAACGTTGCGTTGACTACTGACGTGGTATTGATCGCTGACGTGTTATTGACTGATGATGTGGTATTGACGGATGATATCGCAGAAGTCTATTAAACCGAAAAATGAGTTTACAATACATGCAATGCACTGAATCATACTTGTTGACTTTTGTGTTGACCGATAACGTGACAGCATATTAGTGGACTAAAAAATGCGCATACCGTATAAGCATATATACATGGAATGATAACCCTGGTGAAGTATTCAAACCAATCATAAAGTGCCACGTGGCGCAATCCTAGAGATCCGAATTATTTTCATCCGATGGTCATAGTTTACTTATTGTATCTATAAATAGAAGGCTCCCCCCTAATTTGACAACCCTAAATCTATTTTTGGGCTCTATTTTCTATAATTACTTCTCCATCTTGTATTTTCTATTTATTTCAATAAAATTTCTATTTTACCTCTAACTATAAAATGAGTAGCTAATTTATTTCTAAGCTTGAGTTAAAGATGAAGCCTCAACATGATCTATAGATTTATATTTGGTAAGTTTATTTTTACATTCTCTAATTTATTTAAATTGTTTTGATTTATCGTATACATATAGTAATAATCTTGTCTAGATATTGCACTGGTATACAGGCCCTCTAGTGCAAGATTATTACTATTTGACACAATGAGTACTTTACACTAGATTTATTAGAGAAAAATCTCCCTTTAATTTATATGGTAGGTCTTAACTTATTTTTGACATAAAATTCATCTAAGTTAATTAATGGATAGTCTTGTCACATTGTCAACAATTACATTATTATTACCTGGCACAACGTGTTCTTAATACCACATTTAATATAAGATTATTCTTTCTAGTACAACGAGCGCTTGATGTCATGTTTCTTAGAGTTAGGTTTATGGGGAGTGAAAATACCCGCTCATAAATTAATTGGAATTAAAAAAAAATATTAAGCCCGTGGTAAAATATTGAATGTGAATCCTAAGACCCAAGCACTTTATTGAGTTGATCAATTCTCAATTTTTTTCCCCACCATTTTAATTTTAATCTTGGGATAAAATAAACTATAAAATTTCACAATGATCACATTAAATAATAAATAATAATAATAACTCTATATAATTAAAAATTTACCTTCTCGTGGGATCAACACTCGTCACCATTAATCTATACTTCATTAGATTCATGCGTTTGCGAGTTCAAAAAAATTTGCACAATACTGGCCATCCAGAATTTGTTGCTACTAAGACTAGAATTCAACAAACTAAATAGACAGGGTATCAACCCTAGACAATAATTGCTGCATCAGTTCCTCAGTGGAAGAAGGTGAAAGAGCATCGGCAGGAGAAATAGGAGCCGAAGGTGGATCACGAGAAGGATGAGATATGCCTTGCAAGTAAATGTGGAGATCGGGAAGAAGATGGGGTGGAATCACATCATTAAAGATTTCGCCATCCATAGCAGCCATCTCAATGGGTTTTTCAAATTTTAGTTTTTCACCCACTTTTCATAATTGACATCTCACTGAAATCCTAAGTTAGTGATGATCTCCTCTCCAACTCTTTAGACTAATTGAAAGGAGGATCAGTGATAAGAATATTAAAATACTTAAGGATTCGGGTGATGATACTACTGTATCAGAGAGAATGCCTTTTGTTATTAAGAGCGCCAAGCATGTGCTGAATTATGATATACCCCACATCTAACTGCCTACCTATGATAATGTTATCCAATAAGCAGACATCCAAATGGGTGACCTCATCAAAATGCCCCGTCCTAAGGCTAATGAAATGCTGAATGACATGATGTAGAACTCGAACATGAAGTTTTAATGCATGGGCTTTAAATGATTCATTATAAAAGAATTCCAATAAATCAAATCGCCTATATATGTTTCATAAAGCATCTACAATATTTTACCATGACTTTTTGATCTTGTGTCTCGATGAAAAGACTTGGAACCCCTTATTTGGAATCTTAAGAATTCTATTAGTTCCTCAACATTAAAAGCAATATGGACCCTACCCACATTGGTGAAAATTTTGTTACGACTCGTGGAAGAAAGTATCATATTCAAATAGAAAACTTTAACTAGACTAGGATATATAGGTTCCCTAAGAGTAAACAAATATTTCAAACCTATATTAACCAACAATTTCCTAAGAGTCTTATTATTAAATGCTAAATGATTTAAAAATCTAATTTAACAAAAAAAAAGGAATTATTAACCTTGTTATGAATTGCAAGGAGTAGTGCCTCCACAATTATAGGCTAGAGAAATGTCAAGGGAAGAACTGCAGAGCATCCTCCTCGGGTTCCTTTTGCTTGCAAGATGGTTGTTGCTCCTCACCATTTTTAAGAACACTCAAATTTGAGATTTTTTTAAAAACTTTATGATTTTGTGTTTAAAAGATGAGAAAATGGAGATAAATGAGTGTAAAGTGATTTAGGAGACTGATTTTAGTAAGAAATCGAGTGAAAAATGGTTAATTTGAGAGAGAAAATGAGATAGATGGACCAAGTTAAGAGAGTGAAGGCGGCTGACCGAGTGATGTAGAAGAAGAAGGAAATTAATAGGGTTTAAAAAATGAAGCCAGCTATCTGCTTATATCAAGTAGTTGATCGCTTTCTTTTCCATTTCTTTTAGAGACCTAGTGGTTAATCGCTAGCTTTCAACCTGCTAGCCGGTAAGTCTCTACCTCAAAATATTAAGATCTACCACTGAAGCGACTAGCCCTGTATATCAGGCGGTTAGTTGATTCTTCTGAATTATGTATAATTTCGATTTTGGCCAGATTTTGAACAATTCCAAAATCATTTATTAATTTTAAAATTATTTTAATTGCCATTTTTTATACATATAACATGGCAAACACTTCACAACATAAAATTTAAAATCATTAATCAATCAAATGTGAATAATGAGTACATTTAGAAATAACATCTAATGAAAAGCTTAATAAGACAAAGTCATAATTCAAGGCTTATGTCTAATTTTTTAAAATTGTTCTTCACAAAACGTTTTTGTGAAAAAGTCAGCAAGCTGCTTCTCAGTAGAATCAATTCTAATATAATATCACCTTGTTTAACATGATCACACAACAAATGATGTTGAATTTCAATATACTTAGTTCTAGAATGCTGAATGGGATTCTTTGACAAACTGATTGCATTTATGTTATTACACTTAATAGGAATATGATCAATAGTAATGTCATAGTCTCTTAAGTGTTTGTTTCATCTATAATGCTTATGCACAACAACTTCTAACTGTAATATATTCTTCTTCAGTAATAGCAAGTGCAACCAAATTTTGTTTCTTACTAAACCATCAGACAAGAGAGTATCTTAGAAAATGGCATGTAGTACTAGTACTTTTCCTATCAATCTTATAACCAATAAAATCAACATCTGAAAAATATATTAAGTCTAGATGAGTGTCTCTAGTATACCAAAGTCCTAAATCAATGGTTTTACATAAATAACGAAAAATTTTTTTACAATAAGCAAGTGAGACTCTTTAGGAAATGATTGAAATGTAAAATACAAGTATACACTAAATATAATAGTGGGTCTACTTACAGTTAAGTAAAGAAGTGAGTAGATCATACCTCGATATGTTTTGTTATCAACTTTTTTACCATTTCATCTTTGTTTAGCTTAAGTGATGTGTTTATTGGAGTTTCTTTTATTTTTTATTCTTCAATACAAATTCTTTTAAGCAAATCTCTTACGTACTTAGCTTGGTTGATGAAGATTCCTTCATTGTTTTGCTTGATTTTAAATCTAAGGAAATAATTCATCTTACTCACCATACTTATTTCAAATTATTTGTTCATACACGTTGAAAACTCCTTACACAAAGGCTTATCATCAACATAAATTTGAACAATCAATATATCTTCACCCATATAATTAACAAAAAGAGTAGTATCAGCTTTTTCCATTAAAAAACTATTTTTCAAAAAAATTTATTGAGTCTATCATACCATGCTCTAAGTGTTTGCTTCAAACTATATAGAGCTCTAGATAATTTATATATATGGTCAGGAAATTTTTTATTTTTAAAACCAAAAGGTTGTTTTACGTACACTTCTTCTATTACATGTCCATTTAGAAAAAATATTTTTGACATCCATTTGATATAAAATAAAATATTTATGTTATGCAAATGCTAATAACATCCTAATGGAGTGAAGGTTTCATCAAAATCAATACATTCTTCTTGGTTGTGTCCTTGAACCACTAATTTATCTTTATTTTTTACAACCATTCTAGACTCGTCTATTTTTTTTTCCAAACACCAATTTAGTCCCGATAATAGTCTGATGTTTAGGTTTTGGAACTAACTCCCACAAATTATTTCTCTCAAATTGATTTAACTCCTTTTATATTGCCATAATTCAAGATTCATCATTTTCAACATTCGAAAAGGATTTTGTTTCAATTTAAGATATAAATACAATATGCTCATATGCATTTTTAATAGAAGATCTAGTAGTAATGCCACGTGAGAGATCTTCTAAAATTAAGTCTTTCGGATGAGAAGAGACATACCTCCACTCCCTAAGGAGAGTTTGAGAATTATCAGTATTTTATTTCTGAGATGAGTTTTTCTCTTTATTATTCCTCTTGATTCTTACCATAAGAATCTTCTTGCTTGTCTGCAGCTGATTCTTTATAGGGCAACTCTTCATTCTCTTTTTCTGTTCCTGCATCATCATCATCAACTAGAACTTTCTTCGTGATTGAGGGATTAGATTCATAAAAAATAACATGCATTGTTTCTTCCATAACCAAAGCCTTTTTGTTATAGACTCTAAGCTTTGTTTAAGTTTGAATACCCAAGAACGATACTAATATTAGATTTTGGATCAAATTTTTTTAAGTTTTCTTTTGTGTTTAACATGCAACATTTACAACAAAATAAAATTGAAACAACTAATGTTAGGTTTTTTATCTTTACAAAACTCATAAGGAGTTTTATTGAGAGATGACCTCATTAACACACTTTTAAAATATAGCATGTAGTGTTAATAGCTTTAGCCCAAAAATATTTTGGCAAGGAGTTCTCATTGAGCATGGTCCTAGCCATTTTTTGAATTGTTCTATTCTGTATCTCAATAACTTTATTTTATTGTGGAGTCCTAGGTGATGAAGACTGATGTTCAATGCCTAGAACATTACAAAAATTTTCAAAAGTATCATTTTCAAATTCTCTACCATGATTACTTCTAATATATTAAATTACATATCCTTTTTCATTTTGAACTGTTGTACAAAAGATTTTAAAGACATCGAAAGCATAGCTTTTACTAGCTAAAAATAGCACTCAAGTAAATCTTGAAAAATCATCAACAATCACAAAAGCATAATATTTACCACTTAGGCTAGCATACCTAGATGTTCCAAATAAATCCATGTAAATGAGTTAAAGATGTTTTGAAGTTGAAATATGAATTTTTTTTCTTTGATAATGTTTTGACTTATTTTCCAATATTTATTATGAGTATATGTGCATTCTATATCAATAGTATAAAAATTACCATATCTATTTCTAACAAATAAAATTTTACTATTACATGCATTTTTTAATAACACATTTTGATTTATAAAAAATGACTCTATAACTTTTATCACATAATTGACTAATGCTAATCAAGTTATGTTTTAAATTTTCAACCAAGCACACATTTTCAATAAGAGTGGAGGAAACTTTTCTCACATTACCAATTCCAAGAATCTTCTTGTTTTAATTGTCTCCAAAGGAAACATCTCCACCGTTTTCATTCTTGCTAAAACTTGAGAACCAATAATGGTTTTTTGTCATGTGCCTTAAGCATTCACTGCCCATGTACCATTTATTCTTCTTTTTCTTTAATCATTATAGAAAAAGCCTGAATTCTTAAGTACCCAAACCGGCTTGGGTCCTTGAGTGTTAGCAATTCATTAATCATTGCAAACTTCAACACAATATCACTAAGCTCATTACACTTCTACTTAAGCATTTCATTTTCCTTTTCTAAATCATCTACATGTGATCATATAAGCCCATGTGAAGAGCTAGGTTTCTTATTTAATAATCCAATTATATATGCAATGTTTTATTCTCTATTTCTAGTTCTTTCATCTTCTCACTTAGTAAATCATTGCATTTTTGCAAAACATCCTTTTCATTTGTAAGTTCTACCATTTTCTTTCAGGGCATGAATTCCTTTTACCAATTTTCATCCACGCATGATGCAACTCTTTAAAAGCATCATATAATTTTTCATAAGTGGGAAGATCAATTACCTCATCAAGTTTGTCAAATAATTTTTCTCCAAACTCCATGAGAGCTAAGTTTTACATTTCTTATTATTCTTCTTTATCACTTGATTCCTTATCACTGTCATCTCAAGATGCTACCATCTTCTTCTTCATAAGCTTATTGATGAGAGGACACTTTGATCGTATATATCCAGACTTCATGCATTTGTGTCAAGTGATTGGCTCATTCTTCTCCTTTTAGTTTCTATAGTTTCTGAATTTTCTCTGCTCACTGGTTTTCTTATAGAATTTTCTAAACCTCCTGGCCATTATAGACATATCTTCATCATCTAGCTCACTATCTTTATTACTTTCATGTTTTGAGGCTTTGAGTACAATCTTTTTCTTTTTCTTTTCTTCATTGCCTTTTTATAGAAAATAAGAGAGCCAATCAAATCATCAATAGTAAGGTGTTTAAATCTTTAGATTCTTTATGGCTCCATTCATTTGGTAATGACTTAATTATCTTCTTAACTTTTTCACTATTTGATAAGGCTTTTCCTATGGCCCCTAATGTGTTTACTATATCAGTGAACCTAGTATGCATAAAGTAAACACTTTCATTTTATTCCATTTGGAACAGTTCATATTGTCTATTGTATCTATTAATCTTAGATTCTTTAACCTGATTAGTACCCTCATGGATAACCTCAAGTTTGTTCCAAATTTCATGGGCACTTTTACAACTAGACACTTTATGGAACTCTTTCTTATCAAATGCACGAAACAAAACATTCCTAACTTTGGAATTTAGTGACAACTTCCCTTTTCTTCCTCACTCCATTGACTTAATGATTTTGGAATATCTTCCCCTTTTTCATTTTAGGTAATAGGCATGAATGGACCATTATTAAAAATTTTCTAAATTTCATAAACTACAACCTGCAAATAAATTTTCATCCTAGTTTCTTTAATAAAGATAGTCATTCCATTAAAGAATAATGGTTTAGTAGTTGATTGCGCTTCCCTAAATGTAAAATTATTTTGGGCTACCATTGATCCTTAACTTTGGATGATTAAGTCTAAAATAAGAGCACCTTGCTTTGATACCAAATGAAATTCTAATATGCAACCCAAGAGAGGGTGAATTGGGTATTTTAAAAATATACAAATTATCGACAGAAATCAATTTGAACTAATTAAATTAAATAATCTAATAAATATAAATTCAAGCAAGCAATAAATAAAAGGAAAGGGAAAAGAAAAAGAAAACTTGAGGGTTTTTATGTGGTTCGGTTTGGCAAATCTCATTTACGTCCATGCCTCTAAACTAACTGTGCTTGAGGATTTCACTATCAAGTCTCTCAAGGCTTTAACGTCTTACAATTGACTTCCAAGGTGAAAATAAACCTTTACGATGGTGTTGCACTCATACAAACCTTTTCCAAGTGTTTCTCACACTTACTATTTTATAATCTTGATAAAGAATTTAAATATTACAACAAAAACTCTCTAATAGAGTAAATATACAAACAATAGCACAAATATAATCCAATATATGTGTATTAACGAAATGCAAGCTCAGGAATAGTAGTATGCTCAAGATATATTTCAATGATGATCAACAAGAGAGAATAAAAATGAGTTTGAATTGAGTGTTTATAGAATAAGCTATCAAAGTAGGTGTTATAAACTTTTTGACAATATAGCTGGTCAGCTGCTTAAAATAGCCAGTTAGCCTCTTTTGTTATTATTATAAATATTTACAAAATTTTGCACGTAACCAGTTAGCCGTTAACAAGAAGCCGGCTAACCGCTATCTCTCAGGAATTGAAAAACAGATGGACATCACGGCGGTTGGCCACTTGAAAAAGTCAGCTAACCGCTAACTCTTTGAAATCAGCATTCCATAATGGTTTTGTAATCGGTTAGTCACTTGAGGGTTATCAATTAGCAGCTAACTTTCTAGAGTTTGATTCACAATTTTCTAAAATTAGATTTTAACCTCAAAATACTTCTTGAAATTATACTATAGCCCAAAATATTTAAATACTTTTCAAATCCATTTTCAGCATTTTAAAAATTTCCTTATTAACTCCATAAAATCAATTCTTTTCAAATCGGTCCTTAGAACTTAAAAACACTATTTTTAATGAAACCAATTACTTTGAAAAACATAAAACTAAATTTTTCATGATTTATAAAGAGTATCTTTAGCATTTGAATTACCAAAACATACATACACCAAATTATACTAGCTTTATAAAAAATTACGAAATAAGTTGATTATACAAACTAGTACCTATTTAATGAATTTTCTTCGAGTACTCCTTGGTTCATGATTTTAGCTTGAATCTGCTTGCATAAGATTTGTCTTTCAAACATGTGTGAGATAGTAAGATATGAAATGACCAAATTACCTTTTTTTACATGTGATTTGTTATTATCAAAATCAAATATTATATAGTCTTTTAGGCCAACACATTGGTTAATAAGGTTGAATAATAATAGGCAACAAGTAACTCAACAATGTAATAATGCAAGAGAGTAAATAAGTGACATAATAGTCTAAGAAAAATTCAAATAAGTAAAAAAGGCTATCCTTTTATAGCGTTCTAAACATAACTACTAAGATAAATGATTCATAAGGAAATTGGATCTTCAAATAAGAGTTAAACTTCTCCTCTTGCACAGTTGAACTCTCTGGCTAATCAGATCGTCAAATTAATGGAACACAATCGGTGATGCAACTATCCAAATCAATTGTAAATAGGGTTGGCAAATTACGGGTCTGAGCTGGGCCTTGGCCTGTATAATTGATTATAGGCCCAAGCCCTTTAAAATTGCATCCAAATTTGAATGGGCCAGGCCTAGGCCGGGCTTGGGTAGAACTTAGGCTTCTATTAAATTTTTAAATAAAATTTTAATAAAGCTATAAGGAAAAAAAACTTAAATTAAATATGATTATCCAATACAATTAATAGTCCAATATACAAAATATTTACAACACAACATAATAAACCACAGTTCACAAATGCTAATATTAAAAACAATCTAATCCAATAATAAAATTTTATTTAATAATTTACATGAACTATTCAATAATACTAAACATAAAAAAAATTAATAATTGATTCATTATAATATTATTGTATATTATTTATTATATTCAACAATTAGTAATATAATTTGAAAATAATTGAACTATTTAAATAATTATTTTTAATTCATTAAATTAAATTAAATATAATCATATTCAATATTAGACCAAATAAAAGATAATATTATATATAATTCAATCTAACTTAATATAATCTAATTCAACTTACTCTTAAAAATTAATCCAATTTAGTGTCACAGTATTATATATATATATATATAAATTAAAACTCGGGCTTAGGCCCAGACTTTTTACAAAAGTCCTTAACCAGGCTCGTTCATAGTAGACTTCAAATGTTTGAGCTCATATCCAAGACTTCACCATAAGAGCTAGGCTTAAAGCCCACAAGCTTGTGTTGGGCCAGCCTGGGCTTGGACCAACTCGGGCTTTTTCGCCAACCCCAGTTGCGAAACCTTAGACGAGGACCTTAATAAAAATAAAAATTGTAAACTTAAGTTAGGCTAAAACCATAAATCAATAAAATTAATGGGACCAATAAAAAAATAAGGATAAAAAAATGGACAAACTATGAATTTGGGTAGACTACAAAATAAAGCTTATTAAATTGAGGGGACAATCGTAAAATATGTGTAGATTTATTTCAGTTGAGTGCTAATAATATATTTGCTAAGATGGAAGTTTAGGTAAGTGCGGATCTTGGTCCTATTAATAATGTATAGTTTAGATATCTATTGTTTATGTTTCTATGATTCTATCAACCTACAATCTGATCGATGCTTTTGCTAATTAGGTGAAAGCTAAGATGAGTAGAAAATTGATGTAGTAATAAAAGGTCTTATTTAAAAACTCCATAAAACAAGTAAGAAGTTTCTATAAAATAAACAAATAAATCAATATTTTATGTATGCTGAAGTCATTCTCTCCGGGTAAGTTTTATGCTATCCCTTTTATAATACGAAGTGACGACTGGGAACTAGTTGATAATTTTTTCCCCAGACAGTCTAATAACAATATAATGGCTCCTCTATAAGCAACCACTAGCTTCATCCGTATGAAGCACCCGCATACCCATTCTCACAAATCCACTCTTTCACTGAAAGGATTCACTCTCATGGCTGCATCTCTCATCACCACCACCGTTGGTCTCGCTGAAACATTCACTAGATTGAAAAAAACAAGGAAAAATGGTCCTTATGCCATGCGTGTTAGCCGGTGATCGCGACCTTTCAACCACTGCAAAAGTATTGAAATTGCTTGATTCCTGTGGACAGACATCATTGAACTAGGCGTCCCATTTTGTGATCCTTTAGGAGATGGTCTAATCATCCAGGCTACGGCGGCTCGATCCTTGGCAAGAGGGACCAACTTCAATGCAATTCTTTCCATGTTAAAGGATGTGGTTCCTCAAATTTCTTGTCCAATTAGTTTTTTCGCATATTACAACCCAATTCATTAGCGAGGATCAGTTGAGAAAAAATGTCCACAATTAGAGACGTTGGCATACATGGGCTTACGGTTCCAGATATCCCTCCGGAGGAGACTGAGTCTTTACGGAAGGCAACCATCAAAAAAAGATTGAGATAGTACTATTTACAGGTGGGTAATGATATTTAAACAGAAAGATATAACAGAATACTGACATAAGCAAATGAAAAACAGGTCTGTTTTTACTGTGTAAATTAGGAAAATAGGCAAGCTTTACTGATGTTTATATCAACGGGGCGTCAAGTTTCAGTTTCTTTAACATTTTTCTTTCAGTTTCAAAAAAAAAAAACCGTTTTTCTTTCCAGGTCCCACCACTCAAAATGATCGAATATTGGAAGCCATTGTTGAAGGGTCAGAAGGACTCATCAAACTTGCAACTTCTGTTGGAGGCCCGTACATCTGTTAGTGACCGAGTTCAGACTCTTGTAATGGAAATTAAAGAGTCAACAACTAAAACAGTGGCAGTTGGGTTTGGCATATTGAACCTAAGCATGTGCATCAATTTGTCGGATGGGGAACTCATGGCGTGAATGTTGGGGGTGCTGCGGTGAAGATCTTGGGTGAAGCAAAATCTCCCGAAGAAGGATTGAAGGAGCCGGAAAAATTCATAAGATCTTTAATATCTGCTTTGCCATGAGACCAACTTTTTAGATCTATATATTTGAAGTGAACTCTAATCAACATTGGTGTTTCTTTTTTTTGTTAAATGCGGTTTTTACAAGTATTCGAATTGCCAAGAGAAGGTAAAAAAAAATGTAAATGAATTTTACCTGAGAATTATTTCATATATGTAAATTTGTACAAATGGGGAGAGAAATAATAATAGTTCTTTAAGGGTCGTTTAATAAAGTAATGAATGTCCTAAAAAATAAGAAAGACACATTTTTATACATTATAAAATAAAATATATTATATTAAAGTGTGTATTTTGTTTATATTTCAATTTATTCCTTAATTTAATAATTTAAGGATTCTTTATTAGATAATGACTCTCTATATATAAATAATAAATAAAAAATTATATACCTACATGAAATGATACATTATAAAATATAAGATTTTTTTTTTAAATGAAACCTCAACTAAGAGAGACAAATTTATTAATTAAAATAAAGTGAAATTAAAATATAAAGTGAAAATAGTACAAGGGAAGAGAAAGAGCAAAGACTGGCCGTAGCTAAACCATAAAAGGACATAGATATATGCAATAACTAAACAAAAAATGAAGCCAAGAAAATCTATAAGCAGGAAAGGCCCTAATAATCCTTGAATGACAGTTCTTCAATTTAGACCGGGGGAGGGTCGAACCAAGTAAATGATGGACAATGTCGACCCATATTAACCACTTGGTTGCATTCACGAAAGATGTGAGTACAATTAAAAGACATCCGAGAGATTATAGCTTTGCAATTTAACCACTTATTCTTAAGTCACCAAGGAGGCTTGAAAGAAGAGCTACCTCAGCAAGAGATGGCAGCCATAGATTTTCACTTTCCAGCCAAATATAATTCCACATACCATAGTCTGGCTAAAAACTACAAATTTGTGGCTAAATATATTTTGCCACGAGCAAAGTTTTGTGGCCGTTTCGTCACCTAATGACCGTGGCAAAAAATATATACCGACGACTTAAAGATTTTTTGGTTAAAAAATAATAGACATTTGTGTTCGTGGCAAAATACTATTGCATATTACCTCTCCCTTGGCATTGTAAACAAAATATTTAATTCTATCATTCATGACTAAATATGGATTCGTGACTCAATGTAATATCATTAGCCACAAATCAAATTGTGGCTGAATGATACAACATTTAGTCACGATATAGGTTTATCACTAATTACCCTATTTGGTAACATTAGTCATTGTGGCTATATTGTAAATTTGTGGCTAAATGCAAGACTATTGGCTAAAAATATATTGTGGGTGAATTTGAAAACATTTTACAACGAAATCTATTTTTCACTAGTTAATTTTTTAGTAACAAAATTCGTTGTGCCTACAAAACTTATAAATTTGATTATTGGTTTTTGCCACAAAAATCTAATGCCGTAGCCACGAAATTTTTGTATACATTTATTTTATATAATTATTTGGCTAATGAAATTTAAAATGTTTAATATGGTATTTTTCTATTTTAATTAAAAATTTATTTTGCTATGAAATTTAATAGAATTTATCTCCAATTAATAAAGTTAAATTTACTACCATAAACTTTAACACTAAAAAAGAACAATAATATTATAGGTAAATATAAAAGTACACATAAAATAAAATACATATAAATCAAATAGACACAAAAGTCAAGGCCATACCAATTTGTTTTTCATTAAACCATAAAAGAACCATATCAAGCTAGTTGGAAAATCTGTATGGTAATAATAAGTAAAATAAATCCAAAATACATATAACTAAGATGAGAAAATTATGGTCGAGATGGCTAAACAGATGGCATTTCTAAAATAGTAGCATGATTGGATAAATAAAAGCTCATGAGAGTCTCAAATTGGTTAAGCCTGCTGGACAAATTACTTATAGTAGTCTTAGTGTTTTGAAGCTCCGTCTTTGTTTCTTGAAGCTCAGTCTGAGTGGCTTGAAGTTATGTCTGTGTTGACTCTAACTCATTTGGTAATGCTGAGGCATTTTCATTAGATGTTGCTTGTAAACGAGGTGGTAGCTTACGCACTCCAAGTCCAGAAAGGTAACCAGATTTGCTGCCACACACTGCTTGAGATAATTGTTCATTGCTTAGTGGCTCAAATCCTTCATTAGAAGCTTGCTCTTGTAGTTGGACTATTTTCTCCTATAAATAAAAATAATAAATAAAACATGATTAATTTGAAATAAATTAATTAGTGTAGAAATAAATTTAAAACTTCAATAAAATTCTTACATATCTTAACTGAGCCTCAACATTCAATGTAGCATGGTTACAAATAATAGTACCACACTCGCTGGCTAGTTTAGATGAAAGAGGTCCTATAGCTTTTTTATGCTTAGTAGAGATTGTTAAAACCACCAGACCTGATGATCGAACAATATAATCCAGACATTTGCCTCATGTAGGACCATGTCCTTTTTTTATAAGTGGATGTGACCCTGTATATAGTTTAAATATAAAAAGTTTGAACTATAAACAAAAATAAAAACTCAGTAAGTATGATTAATTATGTACTGGTACTATTACGATGGTCAGATATGCCCGTCGCATTCAAATCAACACTAAGACTTTCATCTGACAATGAAGGCAATGGTTGTGGTTGTGGTTATGGTCATGATCTGATTGTTTTTGTCCCATGGAGCCATCTAAAATATACAATATTATAGTTAGTCTAGATTACACTTGTTTCACATTCAAAAAAATGGATGATAAGTATATGTAAATTTATAATTAAGCATAAAAATGAATATGTACCATAAACTATTATATTTCTTATTCAACATCTGTATCATCTTCAAATTCAATTAAGTTTTCAATATCATCCATACTACTTGCATCATCCTCATTATAGTGTCACAAATGAAATCATTTTTTTTCATTTGTACTACTTATGCATTAACCTCGATTGGAATAACATCTTCTCTACTGAAATTTTGATCCAAATTAGTTTGTCCGACCGTAAAAAACCTCATGATCAATTAAGTCACTTTGTTGATACTCTTCTTGTTCTTGCGTATCTTTATCTTCTTCATCCTTTCCTTGAACATCCCACACACCTTTAAGCTGTACTTTCTCTGCTACCTTCCACCCTTCACCACATTTAGGATCAGTAATATACATTACTTGTCTTGCTTGAGTTGCAAGAACAAAAGGATCTTCATTATACCATGTTCGAGTCACATTAATAGAGGTAAGATGGTAATCCTGTATCACTCTTTTCCTTTTGGGGTCAGTATCAAACCATTTAGATCTAAATAAAACAACACGAAAATTAGAGATATATTGTAATTCAATAACATCTATCAACACTTCATAGAAGTCAATTTCATCATTGCCATGTTCACCAGGTACAACTATTCCACAGTTTTGAGTTCAAAGTCCACCATCTCGCTCTTCCACACGATATCGAACTCCATTAACATTACATCCCGAGTAGCAAAATACCCTGAGGTCAAGCCCATAAGCCAATGAATATAGTTGGTCATTTACTTTGATGGATGCTTGACTATGCAAATGCTTCATCTATACACATTTCAAATTAAACATGATTAAATTTCTATAAAAATAGTTAATGTATTCTATTTAAAATTTATAAATTTTTTATATATAAATAAGCCACTTACATTTGAGACTTTTCCATTTTATCTCAATATTTTAATTTTTTTATCTATAAAACATTATCTTTCACAAGCATCCAATTATTTATAAAATAATACAAACAACTTTTTGTCAAACATGGAACCCATTAAGACCCATCAATACCAAAAACTTGAGACAAAAAGCTATATTTTATATCCAATATCAATAAAATAAAATATTGTTATATTACAAAGAATCTATTTCACCCACCCACTATCACCATTCAAGAGCACAATAAAAGACCATACACAGATTGTCAAAATCAAAGTACTAAAAGCAAAATGAGATCAAATGGACATGCCATTCATCAAACATCACATGCTCTATACCCAAATTGTCCCTTGTACAGTAATGGACCAATAACAAAAGTATTAACCCATATACGATATAAAGTTAAAACAAAGAGTGCTTAAATAAAAGCATTATACCAGTGGCTGCGTGGCAAGAATAATTGGATGAGTGATGTGGCCGGCGACGTTTGACTCAGGACGGCAGCAAAACTCAAATGGCATGTGATGAGCCAATAAGTTTGATTGCAGAGTCGTACGATTAGGGTTCAGCCAAATTTCAAGAAATTAATTAAATTAAATAAGCTTTTATTTCTTCTGAACTTGGAAAACGAGTGGGAAATATCATAATATCATTAAACTCTAAAATTTTTCTCAAAACAAGCCCTAAAATTGGCTCCTTTATTTAGGCGCCTATAGAATATAATTATATTTTAATTAATGATATTATTTGTACTAGCTATTTAAAAAAGTAATATTTAATAAAATGAGTATATTTTAATTAACTATTGCTGATTATTATCATTACAATTTTATTAGTTAAATATATGTTTAGTAACTTAACTAATTTTTATTCAAAACATTTAATTATTAAATTTCAATTGACAGTCACAATTTTAAAGCAATAAAGGGATTAAATATTTTAATACTTTCTAATTGCATTTACTTAATACACACACACACACATATATAATAATTATACAATTAAAAAAGTATTTGAAATGTTTTTTCTTTTTCATCCATATAAAAATAGTTATATGATTTGTACACACGTTGTGGGACTAATATATTCTTTACACTTTAATTTTAGATAATTTGATTCCTAGATTAATTAGACCATATATGTCATGGGATGGTAGTAACCCCGCTTGATTTAAAAAATCCTTAAAATGCATTCATTAATTAAGTCCTTGCTCTCATGAACTTAATTAAAATGCTCCATCAGTTGAAGAATTTAAGCCACTGTCCCTAGAAACTAATTGGATGCAACATAAGTTGAATTTTTGATCCCTTATATTGAATTCATTATTAAGTTGCCATCTGTAAACTAAACTATTAGTTCTATCCATGGTTTAGAGTTTTTCTCGCTCTACTTAACTAATTACTCTACAGTCGAATACCAATCTCTATATATAATGCTAATGAGACAAAATTGTGATATATTTTATGTGCATATATACACATATTACTTCTCTTTCTCAATTATACCCAATGAACGAGGGTCTATCCAAAAATATCTTGTTATTAGAATAGATTTTATTAACCACACTGGTTGCCATCGACAAAACTTGAAACTATAGTCTCTGTTTCTTTTTTTTTTTCAAAAAAAACTATATATGCTATTAGTACTTTGATACTAATATTTAAAAACTAAATTTTTTGTGGCTTTTGTGAAAATATTTTTTACTAAAACACATGCATATAGGCCTATTATTGTGTTTTGTGACCATATATGTTGTGGCTAAATCTAAAATATTGTGGTTATATCAAATACATATAGCCACGAACAATTTTCGTGCCTATAAATATATTTAGTGACCATATATATCTTGACTAAACCTAAAACATATGGCCCCAAAGTATGTTCATGGCTACTAAATTTATTTAGCAACAATTATTTCATGGCAAAATATAAACTCCTTTTGCCACAAAATTTTGTGTCTACTATCATCACTAATTTTAGTGCGCGAATTTTTACCACAAGCACTCAAACCTTTATACACGAAGTATATTTTCGTGGCTAAAAAATTGTCTTCAGCCACAAATAATTTGTGGCAAAAATACTAATTTAATATCTTAAATTTCTCCCACGAGTATTGGCCACAACACCAAAATTTTGTGGTTAAATGTCATTAGGCGACTAAATTTGCTTTGCGGCTAAAACACCATTTTCTTGTGGTGATACTCAGGCATGGAATTGAAAGGTGCCGCTCGTTTCTAATCAGTTTGATCTCCGTGTCCCCTGCGAGGTGCCCAATAGTGATCTCAGTCTAGCGAGAAATGGACGCATCGAACCGTCGAGCTGAGCTCCCTCTACTTAGGTTAGGGACATTATGGGTTTTCGTTTGCAGCAGCCACCACCTTAGATTAGTTCCGTTCCGTCAGGGTCAGCGAGCCCAGCCTTTGGTGTATAGCCTCGGTTGGCTACGACTATTAACTTGTCAAACGGCATGAATAATGGCCATCATTTCAGCCGCCAAAACAGAATTATTGTGACCTAAACTCATCATAAAAGATCCCAAGAAAATACCACCACAAGCTGAAGCTCATGGATTATTTTTTCAGAGATCATATGTATTAATTTTAATAAAAGAGAAAACAGGTTGATGCCATACAGAGCCATTGACACTGTACGAGCTCTGCAGCGAGAGATATAAAATCCACATACAGAAGTTAAAGAAAACCATTTCATTATAAGACTTTTACAAGAGATGAATCTATCCCAATAAACTATATCATATTGGTCCCATAGTTAGATTAGAAATTATATTTTACATTTTGCAAGTTCAAGATATTTTTTTATTTTACTTGTTGCTTTCAGAATTTTTATTTTTTTTTATATATCGAATTTAAGGGTCATTTATTTTGTTTTTCTTATTATAGTTAATATAATTTTATTATGTAATAATATTTCAAGTTCATTTATGTTAATAAATTAATGATATTTAGGATTAACATAAAAGAGCTTCCAAACCCTAGTCTTGCTATTCAAACTTTCGATAATTTCAGACGTTTTAAAAACTTCTGTTTTTCTATCTTTTCAATCTTAAACTTTTTGTATCACATACCAGTTAAGCTACTCAAAACCCAATTTAAGAGCACCTTTGCTTATTATTGTTGGGATTATGTGTTCTTTAAAGCATATTGATTTTTTAATTAATAAAATATTTTAAGTATTTATTCAGATATTTTGAATTGCATTAATATTTTGAGTAAAGTCCATTTAATCATATTATATGTATTTATGCGATCACCATGTGGATTTGCAGAAGACATAAATACAAGTTATCTTATGATTAAATAAATTAAGTTCGCAGTTGATAAATAAAGTTGGGCACTTTATTTAGGTGTAGACTATTATAAATTCATTGAGTGATTTGTCTTAATCATGTATGAATTTATTGATGTAATATGTCTACATTGAACTGGATCACATATGAGACTTAATTAACCTAGTAATAACTATCAGACTTATTAAATCTTATAGGCAAAGATTTACTGTAATCTTAATCTTGAGTTAGTTATGATTTCATGATTGTAGATGTTATTTCATTTGAGTTACCAATGGGCATGACATACACACGTAGTCAAGATTACCTGGTATCTTGGTGAGAGCAATTACAAGTATTGAAATTATAGATTAATAATATAGAATTTGTACGACACATCTCTTGATGGGTTTTCAATACTTGATCATAGAATTCTCTGACCAGAGTGTCTCAACATAAGTAAATATGTTGAAAATGATCATTAGAGAAAACTAGTAAGTATCAAGGAACAAGATGTAATTAAATTGATTGGACAGTTGAGATATCAATTTAAATTAACGATGTGATACAAAGGATTGTGCAGTAAAGAAATCAATGTGTCTTGGGCAAATTATATTCGAGCATACAATTATAGAGGTCAGTTTCAGAATTGGAATTAAATAATTATATTTATTTAATTACAAATTTAATTATTGTAGCCACTACTGTATGTTCCTAAATGATCCCCGGGTTAGCTCATTTAATTGTCAACACCATTACTGGACCAAAAAGTAAGAAAAACTGGCATATTAGATAAAAATCATAATTATAATATTTGTTAAGGCCTAGTATGTTATATTCAAGTGTAAAAGGGGGCTTGTGATATTTTACAAGGTGGTCTCGTAGTTAGTTACACATTCTTTCTACTTTTACATAAGTGGAGAGATAGTTAAAAGAGGAATTCTATTTTAAATAGTAATCATATTCCTAACATACAAGGGCTTTTCATAAGATATTATAAAAGGGGCGTTATTCTCTTAAGAAAGAAGAGAATCCCAGGGATTTTAAGAAAAATAAAGAAGACATTTAATAGGAGCCAATTACAATTGGGGAGTGGTGAAACAGACGCTTACAAGTCCAGTGTTGATCAAACTTGAGTCATAGCCTGAAAGATCGTTTGGAAACAGATCTACAACTCTCAATTATTCATCTTCTCAAAGTATCAAGGTATGAATTTCTAGATTACTTAATTCTTATATGTTGTATGAGGTCAGCCCTAAAAGGTTTTAATTGAAAAATTGAAAAACCTAGTTTTATTCCCTTCAATTGGTATCAGAGCTATCTCATAATAATATTTAAGAATTTCGTAAGAAATCTATCTTGTTAATTATGTATTGGAGTGACACAATTTATTTAGATATATATTATTTGTTAATATATGAATAAAACATGCTTGGATTTTCTCATTTCATGGTTAGAAATTTGTTTGTATTTTTGTTTTGGATTTGTAACAAAAGGGGTGGTCTATTATCATCATGTTTCCCTTTCGATTTAATTTTATGTTTTAAAATTTTGTAAGTTATTGTGGATTATAATCTGTAAAAAAAAAAAAGAGAGGACAGATTTCGACAAGAACGCACAGAGCCAGCAAAACTAGGAGCAACAGATTGCGCGCCCGACTCGCAGCAGAACGAACGCACTGCTTGCGCAGCATGCGGGCGGGCGCGTAGTAGCAGCAGGTAGCACGCGTGGCTCGTACGAGCTGCAGCTCACGCAAACAGCATCAGTTGGAGCGGTCGCGCGGCAGCATAGACAGCTCGGCGCTGGCGTATGACGTATTTCTGGCCCGACAACGGCGAGTTCTCATCGGAGAAGATAGTGAACGGTAGCTGCTGCGTTTGTTGATGGAGGCGGGGAAGAAAAAATGCAGTTAGGGTTTTTGAGTATTAAATATCACTCAGGTCCTTATAGTTCTGTATATTCCCACTTGGGCAAAACTAATATACTTTTATGCATTAAAGTCCAAAAATAAATTTTGGGCTTAGTAAATCCTAGTTTTAAGTCCAATAAAATTTGAGCTTAATGGATTAAAATGCATGGATATAGTTTAAACAAATTAAGTTTATTTTTAGTCCAAAATTTTTTACTTAAAATTTTATTTTATTTTCTTTAAAATTAAAAATTTAAACCAATAATAAATTTAAAGCCCATATTAACCAAGTCGATCAACAAAAACAATCCAATGGAAGAAGATATTGACCTAAAGCCCAATGAAGATTAGGCTTAGGGTTAATATTTTTTTAGGAAAATCATGAATTGAGATTATTTAAATTTTCTATATGTTGTGTTTTGGGTGTGAACATGCCATGATAACATGTCATATAGAATAAGTAGTGTCACTCTATGCATAATAATATATGTCATTCATATAACATGAATTCATGTATATTGTTTACAATTTGCAAATGCTTAATAATATAAGATATCATTTAGATAATATTATAGGAAGCATGCAATTAACAATATATGTATGTTTTAAAAGGAAAAACTAACTTTAAAATATTGAATGGGAGAGGGAAAATTTAAGATAATTTTTCCACAGGCTCCATTGTTAGTTCAATAATAAAATTATATATATACATCGACTTCATGATACGGTGATGCTCCCTACAGAGGGTATATATATTAGATATTTTATTTAATGAACTTCTTTAAAGATGAAATCGAAATATTTTTCAATGTGTTGATCACCCTAACGGTGGCTACATGATACGAGAAATACGTAGATTAAGACAATGGTTATACACTCAACAAAATTTGTTATTAACCTTCGCAACGAAGCTCTGTTAACAAAATTTTGGCTCTAAAAGATAGCGATAGTTATTTATCATGCTACGACATGAAAGTAAATAATCTAATGGTTAATTGGGTCTGGTAAGTGTCGACATGATTTCCCTAACGGATAGCTTGCTAAAGCGGTACTAGATTATCGTTATAATAAAATAAAATGCATTTATGGTTTTTTGCATTTTTAAAATTTTATTGTGAATGTTATATCAATGTATTTATGCATGTATGTTTTATTTTTCAGAAAATGTCTTCCATCAACCCACTGTTAATCATCCTGGTTAAAAATGAACTCACTGGTAAAAATTACTTAGATTGGAAACGCAATCTATTTAATATTCTCACTGCTAAAGACTACAAATATGTTCTGACCCAGCAATGCCCTCCAGTACCAACGTTATACAATTATAGAAATCAGAAGGAGTCTTATGAGAAATGGTACGAAGCTAACAAAATGGCTGAGCGCTATATATTGACTTTGATTTCTATGCAACTGCAGAACAAACTTCGGAGCATGGAAACAGCCACTGAAATATTGGCTAGTCTCCATCAGATGTTTGGGCAGAATACCGATTCTACCAGAGAAGCAGCATTAAAACGTGTCACTGACACCAAGATGGAAGAGGGTACAAGATTTCGTGATCATGTCCTTAAAATGATGGACTATTTGAATGTAGTTGAGATTCATGGTGTTGAGATCGATGATAAAACAAAGATCAACATGGTGATTAAATCTTTACCTGATACATTCAGACAGTTTAAGGTCAACTATATCTTAAGCAATAGAGATAAGACCTTAGTTCAATTGATATACGAACTACATGTTATAGAAGAATATTATCATAGCAAAGAATTTCCTAAATAAGAATTCTCTTTATAGCTGAAGTCGAAAGACAAAGGTAGGCAAAAGAGAATTGACACAAGGAAACTGTCTACCAGAAAAAAATGGCAAGTCGAAAGACAAGTGCTTCAAGTGTGGACAGAAGGGTCATCGAAAGAAAGATTGTCCTGAGATTATTAAAATCAGGTATAGGAAATCTTTGAGCTTCCTAATTAGTTCAGTTTCTATTGATTAATGCAATAGTGAATTCTGAATAACAAATTTTATTTGTAAATTTATTTATTTGGTTTTCAGGAAACCAAGAGATTAAGTGAAGAAAGCTTTAAACTGCAGTAGAGAAGGATACTAGTTTATATCAGCTAAGAAGACTATAACAATTTATGAGACTTTAAGTTTTGATATTTATCTTTGAATTCCCAATATTAGAGGAATTTAATTTCGGTGGCTTGTTTTAATAAACAGAAGTACACTGTTATTTTTTATCCTCTGTTAAAAAGACAATTAATATCATATAAGTCTATTGATCTGTTCAAAGCAAGATATAATGATAAAAAGTATATGTATTTATCTAAGAAAAGAAATGTTTTTCCAAAACAAATGGCACCTCTAATATTTATGCTTAAATCATATAAATTATAATAAGATTTCATGAGAATAATTAATAATCGGTCTTTCTTGACCTATTGAGGTTGATCATTGATACTCTACAAATCTTATTTAGAAGTGTAATATGACAAGATAGCTCATTTTTAGCTAAAAGAAAGCGTAATATTATATTACATAGAATTAGTGCATACAAATGTATGCGGACCAATTAGTTTACATGTAAGTAGAGGTTATGAGTATTTTATCAATCTAATTAATAAATATTCATCGCATTTATGTTTGTCTAAATGCGTCATGATTCCGTAGCTTTTAAAATTCAAAAGAGTACATGGATAAGACAAATAAGCAATTAGACAAGAACATAAAAGAGTTTCGATCTGATCGAAGTAAAGAATATCTCTCTAGAAAATTCAAAGTCCATTTGGTTGTAAAATGGGATAAACTCCCATTTATAATGGACATTGTCACATAATAGTCTCATTATATGGAGAAACAAGATTCTTTTGGATAAAACAAGATATATGCTTAGTGATTTATCATTTACCTTATTTATTGTAAATACCAGTATTTGAAACTACATAGACTATTGAACTTAGTTTTATCTATATCGGTGCCTATTACTCCATGGAATTATGGATGTCACAAACTTAATTTGTGACACATCTATAGTTGGAGATTCCCTAGTATTTATACTAAAATTATAGGCAGAAAAGATGGATTCATGTTTAAAAGTTTTCATGTTCGAAGTATTCTAAAGGAATAAAGGAAAGTCTAATTTATAGACCTCAAGATAGGAATGTATTTGTAAACATACATTATACATTCCTTGAGGAAGACTATATAAATGACTTATAACCTAAGAATAAGATAAAACTAGAGAAATCATAAGTAGATCATATTGATGCTCAGTTTTCTATTTATGTAAGCATAGAAAAGAGCAAGAATGATTAACAAAAGGATTATCCCTGAACCAATTATCACTTTTAGAACCTCATCGTAGTGGGAGGGTAACTAGATTACCAAATAAGATATATATTATTGAGAGAAACCTATACAGCTATCTCAGATGAACATGTATAAAATCCCACTAGATACAATGAAGCTCTAATAGATAATGATGTTGAACATTGGAAAAGGGCTATGAATCAAGAAATGGAATCTATATATTCTAATAAAATCTGGGAACTTGTAGAGACACCAAATGGGGCAAAACCCATTGGATGCAAGTGGATCTATAAAAGGAAAAGAGGAGTAAACAGAAGGATGGAAACATTTAAAGCAAGATTAGTAGCCAAAGGGTTCACTCAAAAAGAGGGAATCGATTATGAGGAAACATTTTCTCTGGTTGCTGTACTTAAAAACCATCAGAATTTTGCTCTCTATTGCTGCAATGCTAGATTATAAAATTTGGCAAATGGATGTCAAGACTGCCTTTATTAATGGGCATCTTGAAGAAGACATCTTTATGCAGTAAACAGATGGATTCATACAAAAAAACCAAGAATACTTGGTGTGCAAGTTGCAAAGATCCATCTATGGATTGAAGCAAGCATCCCGGTTATGGAACATCAGATTTGATCAAGCGATAAAATCGTTTGGATTCATTCAGAATATTGATGAACCATGTGTGTACAAGAAAATTCAGGGAAAATATGTAGCCTTCCTAATTCTTTATATAGATGATATTCTCCTTATCGGAAATAATGTAGGAGTATTGACTACAATAAAGAGTTAGGTAGCAAAACAATTTGATATGAAAGATCTAGGAGAAGCTAGTTATATTCTTGGTATCAAGTTGCTAGAAGACCAGAAGAATAAAACGATAGCTTTGTCTCAAGTGGTCTATATCGATAAGATATTGGCTAGATTTAGCATGGTAAATTCCAAGATTGGTTTATTACCATTCAGACATGGAATTTTATCCTTTAAGGATCAATCACCTAAAATTTATGAGAAAATAGAGAAAATGAGACGAGTTCTCTACGCGGAAGCTGGAGGAAGTCTCATATATGTCATACTTTGCACTAGACTAGACACATGTTTTGCGATTGGGATGGTTAGCAGATATCAATCTAATCCTAGACTTAGACACTAGACTGTTGTCCAGCATATAATGAAGTATCTGAAAAGAAACTAAGGATTATATGCTTGTGTATTCTGGTGATGAACTTACTCTAGTGGGTTATACTGATTCTGACTTTATGTTAGATAAGGATTCTGGAAAGTCTATTCTGGTTATGTGTTTACATTAGGAAGTGGAGCCATTAGTTAGAGAAGTGTGAAACAATTATGTATCACAGACTCCACAACAGAAGCTTATTATGTGGCTACATTTTAGGCTGCAAAAGAAGCAGTTTGGCTCCGCAAGTTCCTTCGAGATCTTGAGGTGGTATCTGCTGCAAGTGCACCACTTAAATTATTTTTCAATAATAATAGTGCAGTGGCTCAATCAAAAGAACCAAGAAACCACAAGAAACAAAAACACATTGAGAGGAAGTATCATTTCTTATGGAAATAGTGTAGAAATGTTATAACCTACACTTAGAGTCCTACAAGCATGTGCAATTTGCCAGATATGCTTTGAGAGCTAGTGGGAGATTGTTGAGATTATGTGCTCTTTAAAGCATATTGATTTTCTGATTAATAAAATATTTCAAGTATTTATTCAGATATTTTGAATTGCATTAATATTTTAAGTAAAGTCCATTTAATCATATTATATGTATTTATGCGATCACCGTATGGATTCGCAGAAGACATAAATACAAGTTATCTTATGATTAAATAAATTAAGTTCGCAGTTGATAAATAAAGTTGGGCACTTTATGTAGGTATAGACTGTAATAAATTCATTGAGTGATTTGTCTTAATCATGTATGAATTTATTGATGTAATATGTCTACATTGACCTGGATCACATATAAGATTTAATTAACCTAGTAATAACTGTCAGACTTATTAAATCTCATATGCATTGATTTACTGTAATCTTAATCTTGAGTTAGTTATGATTTTATGATTGTAATTGTTATTTCATTTGAGTTATCAATGGGCATGACATACACATGTAGTCAATATTTCCCGGTATCTTGGTGAGAGCAATTACAAGTATTGAAATTATATATTAACAATATATAATTTGTACGACACATCTCTTAATGAGTTTTCAGTACTTGATCATGGAATTCTCTGGCCAGAGTATCTCAACATAAATAAGTATGTTGAAAATGATCCTTAGAGAAAACCAATAAGTATCAAGGAACAAGATGTAACTAAATTGATTGGACAGTTGAGATATCAATTTAAATTAACGATGTGGTACAAAAGATTGTGCAGTAAAGAAATCAATGTGGCTTGGGCGAATTATATTGGAGCATACAATTATGGAGGTCAGTTCCAATCTTATAATGGAGTAGAATTGAATTAAATAATTATATTTGTTTAATTACAAATTTAATTATTGTAGTCACTATTGTAAGTTCCCAAATGATCCCCGGGTTAGCTCATTTAATTGACAACACCATCACTGGACCCAAAAGCAAAAAAAACTGGCATATTAGATGAAAATCATTATTAAAATATTTGTTAAGGCCTAGTATGTTATATTCAAGTGTAAAAGGGGGCTTGTAATATTTTACAAGGTGGTCTCATAGTTAGTTACACATTCTTTCCACTTTTACGTAAGTGGAGAGATAGTTAAAAGAGAAATTCTATTTTAAATAGTAATCCTAATCCTAACATACAAGGACTTTTCATAAAATATTATAAAAGGGGCATTATTCTCTTAAGAGATAAGAGAATCCCAGAGATTTTAAGAAAAAAAAAAAAAAAGACATCTAAGAGGAGCTAGTTACAATTGGGGAGTGGTGAAACAGACGCTCACATGTCCAGTGTTGATCAAACTTAAGTCATAACTTGGAAGATCATTTGGAAACGGATCTACAACTCTCAATTGTTCATCTTTTCAAGGTATGAATTTCTAGATTACTTAATTCTTATATGTTGTATGAAATCGGTCCTAAAATATTTTAATTGAAAAATTAAAAAATCTAGTTTTATTCCCTTCAATTATTCCATGTAGCGTCTTTTCCGCTCAACCTAATTCATGTCTAGATGTCCCCTTTGAAAAAAAAATAATAATAATCTTCTTCACCTTTCAATGGAAAGACAAATGTTGTTTTTAAAAAGAAAATAAGTGCACTTTTATTTTCTTCCTTCAATTTTGTATTAGTAACTTGATAATTTACCTAATTTAGAAAGATTTTGACAGTCAACACTAGCCAAAGCTACTAAGTAACTCTACGTCAGTACGTCGCCACCATGCTATCCCAGCCATACCAACAACATGACATGCGATTGAAGTAATTTTTTTACATTTGACTCTATGCTGCATTCTGTTTTTTATTTATATTCAATAAATTGTTCGTTTACTATAATATTCAAATACCTTCTTATTCTCTCAACTTTCTCAAAACAAACAAACATGAAAACTAATTATTATTGCCAAAAGAAACGATGAAGTTAAGCAGATGATTTAGCGGGGCAGCCCTTGTAGTATCAAAGTAAGTAAGCTCTCGTTTTGCTTCAACTATCAGCTCCTTGGCATACGCCTTCGACCCATCGATACCCACTAACTTTGGATATCTTGCCTAATCTCGCAGCATATCCCTACCAGTTTTTTCCCTCATCTCTGGCTATCCAATCACATCTACAATATCATTCCACAATTGAAAAGCCATCCCTATGCATTTTCTAAAATTCTTCATTCTCTCTATCTGTTCTTCATTTCTTCCTCCTATTAAAACTCCACAAACTACACTTGCCTCTAGAAACTTCCCAGGTTTTTTGTCTATAAATGAAGTTCAATTCACTAAAACTTACTTTTTTGCCTCTACTGTTGATGTCGATGATCTGCCGCCCAGCAAGTCCTTCAGTCGAGTTTATCTCTGTTGTGCGAAAGCACAGGTTAAGCAGATTACCAATTGATGGTAACTATGACTTCTGGAGAAACTTAAATGTGGTGTAAACAATTTCAAAGAAAATTGACACAATAATTTACGTGGTTCGGCGTAAAGACTACATCCACGGGCAAAGACTAGAAGATAATTTTACTAACAAATGAGAATTTACAAATTGGGAAAAACTCACAAAAACCTAATACCCCAATACACCCAAATGAATTCTCCTAGCACTCAAGTAGAAGCTCTCTCAATTCTCTCAATTCTCTCAATTACTTCACTTGCAATTGCTCTCAATCATGAGATGCCTTAACAAATGAAGAACAATAGCTATTTATAGGAATGCATGGTAGCACTATTTCACCAAACCTTTAAAATTGTCAAAGTTTGTTTGGTGATTACCTAATTTTTAGCCAAACTTTGTACAATTTTGGCCAAACTTTGAACATGTGCTTTCATTTGATTGTTTGCAACAATTCTCCACCTCGGTGAAGATTTATCCAAATCTGAGCCGACTACCAACAAACCATCATTCATAAAGTGGCTGCATCTCTGTGACTACCTACGTGCCCAAAATTTGGGATCAAGCCACCGTAGTTCAAAATATTACTGAACTCCCTTATATCTTAAATGATCCTCCAATCTCTACCTTTCTCACTGTTTTAAACTTTCAGGATATTGACCAAGTTTAGACAATGCTCAAACTTGATCGTTGTCACCACCTTGGTTAACATATCTACGGGATTCTCTGCAGTTTTGATTTTCTGAAGAAGAATCTTCTCCTCATCAATAATTACCCGCACAAAGTGAAATCGTACGTCAATATGCTTCATACGTGCATGATACACTTGATTCTTTGCTAAGTGAATAGCACTTTGACTGTCACAATACAAGTTACATGTTCCTAGATCAATCCCAAGTTTCCAAGCAAGCCTTGTAACCAAATAGCCTCTTTAATAGCCTCCGTAATTGCCATATGCTCGGCCTCTGTGGTTGACAGTGCAACTGTTGACCGTAGTGTAGACTTCCAACTAATTGGCCCTCTAGCAAGAGTAAATACATATCCGATGGTTGACCGTCGTTTGTCTATATCACCGGCATAATCAAAATCAACGTACCCAATCACACCTTGACCAAGTGTGTTATTTCGTTCAAACAATAAACCAACATCAACGGTTTTTGAATGTACCATAGAATCCATTTCACAGCTTGCTAATGTCCTTTACCATAATTATGCATATATCTGCTTACCATACTTACTGTTTGTGAAATGTCGGGCCTTTTACACACCATTGCATATATCAAGCTACCAACTATATTTTAATACGAAACTTGCAATGAGAAGCCAATGGGGTACTTATAGGTTTTGTTTGGTCATTCATGCCAAACTGTTGTAATACCTTCTTCAAATATTGCTTCTGAGACAAGCTGACTTTACCACGAGCTCTATCTCTGCATATCTCCATGCCAAGAATTTTCTTAGCTTCACCTAGATCTTTCATCTTAAATTCTTGATTGAGTTGAGTTTTCAACTTCTCAATCTCATCTTTGTTCTTAGATGCTATTAGCATATCATCGACATACAAGCGTAAATATATGAAAGATCCTTCTTGTAAATTGTGAAAATACACACAATGATCAAATTTATTTCTTATGTACCTTTGCTCTTTCATAAACCGATCAAATCACTTGTACCACTACCTCGAAGATTGTTTCAATCCATATAGCGACTTTGTCAGTTTGTAAACCTAATTTTCTTTTTCAGCAACTCTAAATCCATCTGGTTGAGTCATGTAGATTTCCTCTTCCAAATCACAGTGTAAGAACGCAGTTTTCACATCAAGTTAAACTAGCTCAAGATCATATTGTGCAACAATGGCTAGCAAAAATCCAAATAGACGAATGTTTAACAACTGGAGAAAATACTTCATTGTAGTCCATTCCTTCTTTCTGAGCGTAACCCTTCGCTACCAATCTAGCCTTGTATCGAATTTTATCCTTACGAGGAAATCCGTCCTTTTTTGCATATACCCATTTGCACCCAATTGCCTTTTTATCTTTAGGCAGTGTAATTAACTCTCAAGTTCTATTTTTTTGAAGAGACTGCATTTCTTCATCCATTGCTTGCTTCCACTGTATATTTTCAGGGCTATTTACTGTTTCTCTGTAAGTGAAAAGAACATCACCATCTACAATTGGAAGTGCATAGGCCACCAAATCAACAAAGCGAGCAGGTCTACGAATCTCTCTTCGTGGCCTTTTATATGCAATTGAATCCTGTTGCTCTAAAGGTTCCTGAGTTAGAACCTCTTCTTCATCTTCGATCGATTGAGAATCATCTACCTTTTCAACACTAGCTGGATCATCTTTAACCTTTTCAAGCTCCACCTACTGCGAAGTACTACTGGTGTTGTCATCCTTTTGTGAATCCTTTTGTTTTAACAGGACTAATTCATCAAAAGTCACATCTCTGATGAAAATGATCTTCTTCGTATCTGGACACCATAAACAGTATCCTTTTACTCGACCAGTTATACCCATGAACAATGTTTTCTTCGCTCTTGGGTCTAACTTAGATTCCTTTAAATGATAATAAGTAGTGGAACCAAAGACATGTAAAGTATCATAATCAGTAGCAGGATTACCAATCCACATTTCCATGGGTGTTTTGCCCTCAATTGCAGCTAATGGCAAACGATTAATCAGATGACACGCATATACAACAGCCTCAGCCCAAAATTCCTTCCCAATCCAGCATTGGACAACATACACCAAACTTTCTCTAGTATAGTTTGGTTCATGCGTTCTGCCACCCCATTCTGCTGTGGTGTACCTCGAACATTGAAGTGTCGCACAATGCCCTCATCTCGGCATACTTGTAAAAATGGATCATTCTTGTACTCACCACCATTATCTGAACGAAGTCTTTTAACCTTTTGATCAGTTTGAGTCTCGACCATCTTCTTTCATTTTATAAATATACTCAAAACTTCATTTTTGTTCTTCATCAAATACACCCATACTTTTCTTGAATAATTATCAATAAAAGTAACAAAATAGTTCATACCTCCCAAAGAAGCTACTCTAGTAGGTCCCCACACATCACTGTGAACATAGTCCAGAATCCTTTTTGTATCGTGAATTGCTGAACCAAAATTTACTCTTGTTTACTTGCCTATAGCACAATGTTCACAAGAATTTGCACCTTTCAATAAGCCTTGCTTAACTAAAGTCTGCAAAACTTTTTCACCGGCATGTCCCAAACGCATATGCCACAATTTGGTTGCCTCTGAATCTGTATCCTTTCTCGAAACTGTTGATGTTGATCCAATAGTTGTACTCCCTTGGAAATAGTATAAATTATTTCTTTTTCTACCTTTCATCATCATCAGTGCACCAGCTACTACCTTTAAGAATCTATCTCTCATAGTGATTGTAAGCCCTTTGGATTCTAGGACTTCTAATGAGATGAAATTTTTCTTTAAGCGTGGTACATAGCAAACTTCTGTCAAGACTTGGATTGAGCCATCATGATTCTTCAATTGGATTGAACCTATTCCCATGGTTTTACAAACATTGTCATTGCCCATAAAAAAAACTCCACCATCTAGCTCCTTGAAGCTAGAAAACCAGCCCTTATTAAGACACATATGATGAGTAAAACCCGAATCCAAAATCCACTCATCTGATTGACATGTTAACATCATGCCAACCAGACTAAATTCTAACTCCTCATCATGCTCGGCTACACATGCATCAGAAATAGCCTTGCCCTTTTGTAACTTAGGACAATTCTTTTTCCAATGCTCTTTCTCGCAACAAAATGCACTTTCATCTTTGGCAGACCTACCTTTAGACTTCCCCCTTTTTTCCAGGTTTGCAACTTTGTGAATGACCTCTTGCTGTTAATACTTCTGCAACTGTATCTCTGTGATCCTTTTTATCTTTCTTTCTGGTCTCAGCATTATACAGTGCACTACATACATCATCAAATGTGACACTGTCCTTCCCATGAAGCAAAGTGATAGTGAGATGGTCATATTCATCATGAAGCGAATTTAACAGCAACAATGCCTTATCCTCATCTTCAAATTTCTTATCCAAATTTAGCAAATCCGCTAATATTTTATTGAATAAGTTCACATGGTCATTCATTGACATACCAGGTGCATACGTGAATCGATAAAGTTTCTTTTTCATATAAAGCCTATTTTCAAGGCTTTTCTTCATATATTTTTCTTCCAGTGTCTTCCACAATTTTTTGCTGATGTCTCCCTCATGACAGAGTACTTCTGATCTTTAGCCAGACATAGGCGAATAGTACCATATGTCTGTCTATTGATTTTTTTCCACTCCTTGTCATCCATCTTTTCAGGCTTTTCTTCTAGAGCGAGATCCAGCTCTTGCTCACATAAGACATCCAACACCTCACATTGCCACATACCAAAATTATTGGTACCATCAAATTTCTCCACTTCAAACTTTGCATTAGTTACAGTAGTCCTTGCTGACGAAGACGACGACGATGCTTCTGCCATCTTTCTCATCCTCAAATAATCAGTACCTTCAACAACTATTCACACTTACAAAACAATCTCTATGATGTTTATTTCGCGTGAATAAATGCACCAGGAAAGTTCTCAGGAGAATGGAGGGGTAACAATGATCCCACTTAAAACCCAGACTCCTTAGACTCTTATCGTCTTATTGACAGAACTTTCCTAAACATGCAAAAATACACACTACTTACAATAAACTGTTCTCCAAATACAAATGGTTGTAATTCAAGATGATCTGCCATTTGAACGCAATATCATTATAGTCTTGTTCATCAGGATTAGCACATTGCTATCATTGTGCCTTTTTGAAAAAATTAAAAAAATAATAATTTTAGCAAATAGCTATGCATGGCTAGTCCCCAAAAAAAACTTTGGGGGAATGGTGATGGATTTTTCCAACTTATAATTTTCGTTAAACGCCCAATTTGATTACCAGAAGTGTTCATTGTCAAAAAAATAAAAAAGTTTTTAGAAAATTCAATTAAATTTATCTGACCATTATTCAATTTATTATATTTGACCACTAGTGTTACCCTTATAAATTAAAAGTATCAAAATACCAAAAAATTTTATTTAGGTTCAATATTTTTAAAAAATTTTAAACAAGGATCATTGTTTTCATGATCATTAATTATTTTATTAAATAACAAAATATTTTATGACATGATTCTTGCGAAATTAATTTATCAGACAAACAAATTATATTATTTACATATGTAAGTAATGAAAATTATTGTATTTCATTTCAAAACATTAGATTATAAGTCACAAAACTAAATACCTTAATTGTTAAATACAATGGCTACAATTGACTTAAGTGATTAAGGTGGTGTTTGTTTTTTATCTAAAATCTGAATAAACATTAATTAGTCTAAATTCTAAATAGGACTGGATGTCTGAATTTGAATGACATATTTTTTTTTTTGTTTGAATTATTGAAAACAAATATTAAGCTGTTTTTTTTTTAACTTAAAAAATTCTGAAAACTAGTATTTTTACATTTATATCCTTACAAATTATAAGTGCTAAATAAATAATAAACAACTTAAAGAACTCAAATAAGATAATATATTATTATAACATAAATCATGTTCAATTGGATACAATACTTTATATTCTAAATTAGTGTATGTTAATCAATTTTATTGTAGTTCATGATTTTTTTTATATGAAAAATATTCATAAAAAATTATGAACATAAAAAATGTTATTTTGAAGAAAAAAATAATAATAGTCTACCACTATATTATTACAAATTACAATGATGGGTAATAATGTAAATTATTAAATTTTATTTAAATAAAGAAGAAAATTAATTAATTAAATAAAGATATTTTAGAGAATATTTTTTAATGATATCATTAAGACTTCTTAGATTAAACAAAACAAAAAAAATTACTTAATAACTTAATGACTTAATGTCTGAAATTTTTCATTAAGTTGAAAAAAAAAAGGACTTAATGACTTAGCTGATTGAAATTAAATCAATTAAGTCATTAAGTCAAAAAATAATAATAATAAAACACTACACAAACTTCTTATTAATTTCTATTTTTTAAAGTGGGTCTAGATATCACAGGGCAAATCATAAAGGACAATTTGAACTTGGATGATGACGTTTCCACCATTCAAAGTCTGTAAACCCACCAGTCTTCAAAAAATAAGTACAAAAATTCATATAATTTGTAATAATTGCAATAAACGAGAAATCTGATCAACTGACTGAACGGAGTAAAATTAGATTTTTCAATTTTTCAATTAAAACATTTTAGGACCGATCTCATACAACATATAAGAATTAAGTAATCTAGAAATTCATACCTTGATGTTTTGAGAAAATGAACAATTGAGAGTTGTAGATCTGCCTCCAAACGATCTTCCAGGCTATGACTCAAGTTTAATCAACACTGGACGTGTGGGCGTCTGTTTCACCACTCCCCAATTATAACTGGCTCCTCTTAGATGCCTTCTTTATTTTTCTTAAAAACCCTGTGGTTCTCCTCTTGTGTCTCAATTTAAGAGAATATTGCCCTTTTATAATATCTTATGAAAAACCCTAATATGTTAGGATTAGGATTTCTATTTAAAATAGAATTCCTCTTTTAACTATCTCTCCACTTACCTAAAAAAGGAAGGAATGTGTAACTAACTAGGAGACCACCTTGTAAAATATTACAAGCCCCCATTTACACTTGAATATAACATACTAGGCCTTAACAAATATTATAATTATAATATTCATCTAATATGCCAGTTTTTCTTGCTTTTGGGTTCAGTGATGATGTTGTCAATTAAATGAGCTAACCCGGGGATCATTTGGAAACATACAATAGTGGTTACAATAATTAAATTTGTAATTAAAAAAATATAATTATTTAATTCCAATTCTACTCCACTATAAGATTGGAACTGACCTCCATAATTGTATGCTCGAATATAATTCGCCCAAGCCACATTGATTTCTTTACTGCATAATCCTTTCTACCACACTGTTAATTTAAATTGATATCTCAACTGTTCAATTAATTTAATTACATCTTTTTCCTTGATACTTACTGGTTTTGTCTAATGATCATTTCAACATACTTATTTATGTTGAGACACTCTGGCCAGAGAATTCTATGATCAAGTACTGAAACCCATCAAGAGATGTGTCGTACAAATTCTATATTGTTAATCTACAATTTCAATACTTGTAATTGCTCTCACCAAGATACCTGGTAATCTTGACTACATGTGTATGTCATGCCCATTGGTAACTCAAATGAAATAACAACTACAATCATGAAATCATAACTAACTCAAGATTAAGATTACAGTAAATCAATGCCTATGAGATTTAATAAGTCTGACAGTTATTACTAGGTTAATTAAATCTCATATTGATCCAGTTCAATGTAGACATACTACATCAATAAATTCATACATGATTAAGACAAATCAGTCAATGAATTTATTACAGTCTATACCTAAATAAAGTGCCCAACTTTATTTATCAACTGCAAACTTAATTTATTTAATCATAAGATAACTTGTATTTATGTCTTCTGCGAATCCACATGGTGATCGCATAAATACATATAATATGATTAAATGGACTTTTTCCAAAATATTAATGCAATTCAAAATATCTAAATAAATACTTGAAATATTTTATTAATCAGAAAATCAATATGCTTTAAAGAGCACATAATCCCAACAATCTCCCACTAGCTCTCAAAGCATATCTGGCAAATTGCACATGCTTGCAGGATTCTAAGTGTAGGTTATAACCTTTCTACACTATTTCCATATGAGATAATACTTCCTATCAATGTGTTTTTGTTTCTTGTGATTTCTTGGTTCTTTTGATTGAGCCACTGCACCATTATTATCGAAAAATAATTTAAGTGGTGCACTTACAGCACATACCACCTCAAGATCTTGAAGGAACTTGCGGAGCCATACTGCTTCTTTTGCAGCCTCAAATGCAACCAATATTAAGCTTTTGTTGTGGAGTCTGTGATACAAGATTGTTTCACACTCCTCCAACTAATAGCTCCACTTCCTAATGTAAACACATAGCTAGAAGTAGACTTTCTAGAATCCTTATCTGACATAAAGTCAGAAACAGTATAACCCACTAGAGTAAGTTTATCACCAGAATACACAAGCATATAATCTTTAGCTTCTTTTCAGATTCTTCATTATATGTTTGACAGCAGTCTAGTGTTTAGGTCCAGGATTAGATTGATATCTGCTAACCATCCCAATCGCAAAACATGTGTTGGTCTAGTGCAAAGCATGGCATACATGAGACTTCCCACAGCTTCCGCATAGGGAACTCATCTCATTTTCTCTATCTCCTTAGAAATTTTAGGTGATTGATCCTTAGAGGATAAAATTCCATGTCTGAATGGTAACAATCCAATCTTGGAATTTACCATGCTAAATCTAGCACATATCTTATTGATATAGACCACTTGAGACAAAGCTATCGTTTTATTCTTTCGGTCTCGTAACAACTTGATACCAAGAATATAACTAGCTTCTCCCAGATCTTTCATATCAAATTGTTTTGCTAGCCAACTCTGTATAGTAGTCAATACTCCTACATCGTTTCCGATGAAGAGAATCTCCATAAAGAATTAGAATGGCTACAGATTTTTCCTGAATTTTCTTATACACATGGTTCATCAATATTCTGAATAAATCCAAATGATTTTATCGCTTGATCAAATCTGACGTTCTATGACTAGAATGCTTGCTTCAATCCATAGATGGATATTTGCAACTTGCATACCAAGTGTTCTTGGCCTTTTTGTATGAATCCATCTGGTTGCTACATAAAGATTTCTTCTTCAAGATGCCCATTAAGACAGGCAATCTTGACATCCATTTGCCAAATTTTATAATCTAGCAATGCAGCAATATAGAGCAGAATTCTGATGGATTTAAGCATAGCAACCAGAGAAAACATTTCCTCATAGTCGATTCCCTCTTTTGAGTGAACCCTTTGGCTACTAATCTTGCTTTAAATGTTTTCATCCTTCTGTTTACTCCTCTTTTTCTCTTATAGATCCACTTGCATCCAATGGGTTTTACCTCATTTAGTGTCTCTACAAGTTTCCAGATTTTATTGGAATACATATATTCCATTTCTTGATTCATAGCCCTTTTCCAATGTTCAACATCAATATCTATTAGAGCTTCATTATATCCAGTGGGATTTTATACATATTTATATGAGATAGCCGTATAGGTTTCTCTCAATAATGTGTATTTTTCTGGTAATCTAGTTACCCTCTCACTACGATGAGATTCTAAAAGTGATAATTTATTCAGGGATAATCCTTTTGTTAATCATTCTCGCTCTTTTCTATGCTTATAGAAAACTAAGCATCAATATGATCTCCTTACTTATGATTTCTCTAGTTTTACCTTATTCATAGGTTATAAGTCATTTATATAGTCTTCCTCAAGGAAAGTATAGCGTATGTTAACAAATACATTCATGTCTTAAGGTCTATAAATTAGACTTTCCTTTATTCCTTTAGAATACCTAAAATATGCATACTTTTGAACATGAATCCATCTTTTCTGCCTATAATTTTAGTATAAATACTAGTGAATCTCCAATTATAGATGCGTCACAAATTAAGTTTGTGACATATCCATAATTCCATGGAGTAATAGGCATTGATATAGATAAAACTAAGTTCAATAGTCTATGCAGTTTTAAATACTGGTATCTAGAATAAAAAAGGTAAATGATAAATCACTAAGTATATATCTTATTTTATCCAAAAGAATCTTATAAATGAGAGTTTATCCTATTTTACAAACAAATGGACTTTGAATTCTCTAGAGAGATATTCTTTGCTTTGATTAGATCGAAGTTCTTTTATGTTCTTGTCTAATTGCTTCTTTGTCTTATCCATGTACTCTTTTGAATTTCAAAAGCTACGAAATCATGACGCATTTAGACAAACATAAATGCGATGAATATTTATCAATTAGAATGATAAAATACTCATAACCTCTACTTACATGTAAACTAATTAGTCCACATACATTTGTATGCACTAATTCCATGTAATACAATATTACGCTTTCTTTTAGCTCAAAAGGAGCTACCTTGTCATATTACTCTTCTAAATAAGATTTGTAGAGTATCAATGATCAACCTCAAATAGGTTAGGAATGACCTATTATTAATCATTCTCATGAAATCTTATTATAGTTTATATAATTTAAGCATAAATATTAGAGGTGCCATTGGTTTTGGAAAAACATTTCTTTTCTTAGATAAATAATATACTTTTTATCATTATATCTTGCTTTGAACAGATCAATAGACTTATATGATATTAATTGTCTTTGTAAAGTACAAAAATGAGTTATTAACGGAGGATCAAAAATAACAAGTGTGCTTCGTTTATTAAAAACAAGCCACCGAAATTAAATTCCTCTAATGTTTGGAATACAAAGACAAATATCAAAACTTAAAGTCTTATAAAATTGATCTATTCCTCTCAAATTGATATAAACTAATATCTTTCTCATCTCGCTTAAAGCTTTCTTCACTTAATCTCTTAGTTTCCTGAAAACCAAATAAATGAATTTAGAAATAAATTAGTTATCTCATAATTCACTATTGCATTAATCAATAGAAACTGAACTAATTAGAAAGCTTAAAGATTTCCTGTACCTAATTTTAATAATCTTAGGACAATCTTTCTTCTGATAACCCTTCTGTCCACACTTGAAGCACTTGTCTTTCGACTTGCCATCTTTTCTAGTAGACAGATTCCTTGTGTCAATTCTCTTTTGCCTACCCTTGTCTTTCGACTTTGGTTTTAAAGAGAATTCTTGTTTAGGAAGTTCTTTGCTATGATAATATTCTTTTATAGCATGTAGTTCGTACATCAATTGAATTAAGGTCATATCTCTATTGCTTAAGATATAGCTGACCTTAGACTCTCTGAATATATTAGGTAAAGATTCAATCACCATGTTGATCTTTGTTTTATCATCGATATCAACACCATGAATCTCAACTTCATTCAAATAGTCTATCATTTTAAGGACATGATCACGAACTCTTGTACCCTCTACCATCTTGGTGTCAGTGGCACGTTTTAACGCTGCTTCTCTAGCAAAATCAATATTCTGCCCAAACATCTGATGAAGACTAGCCAATATTTCAGTGGCTGTTTCCATGCCCTGAAGTTTGTTTTGCAGTTCCATAGAAATCGAAGCCAATATATAGCGCTTAGTCATTTTGTTAGCCTCGCACCATTTCTCATAAAACTCCTTTTGATTTCTATAATCGTATAACGTTGGTACTGGAGGGCATTGCTGGGTCAGAACATATTTGTAGTCTTTAGCAGTGAGAGTATTAAATAGATTGCGTTTCCAATCTAAATAATTATCACCAGTGAGTTCATTTTTAACCAGGATGATTAATAGTGGGTTGATGGAAGACATTTTCTGAAAAATAAAACATACATGCATAAATATATTGATATAACATTCACAATAAAATTCTAAAATGCAAAAAACCATAAATGCATTTTATTTTATTGTAACGATAATCTAGTATCGCTTTAGCAAGCTATCCGTTGGGGAAGTTATGCTGCCACTTATCAGACCCAATTAACCATTAGATTATTTACTTTCATTTCTTAACATGATAAATAATCATCGTTTTCTTTTAGAGCCAAAATTTTTTAACAGAGCTTCATTGGGAAGGTTAATAACAAATTTTTGTTGAGTGTATAACCATTATTTCAATTTACGTATTTCTCATATCATGTAGCCACCGTTAGGGTGATCAACAGATTGAAAAAATATTTCGATTTTATCTTTAAAGAAGTTCATCAAATAAAATGTCTAATATATATACCCTCCGCAGAGAGCATCACCGTATCATGAAGTCGAGGTATATATATAATTTTATTATTGAACTAACAATAGAGCTCGTGGAAAAATTATCTTGAATTTTCCTTCTCCCACTCAATATTTTAAAGTTGGTTTTTCCTTTTAAAACATACATTTATTGTTAATTGCATGCTTCATATAATATTATCTAAGTGATATCGTATATTATTAAGCATTTGCAAATTTCAAACAATATACATGAATTCATGTTACATGAATGACATATATTGTTATGTATAGAGTGGCACTACCTATTCTATATGACATGTTATCATAGAGTGGCACTACCTATTCTATATGACATGTTATCATAGCATGTTCACATCCAAAAACACAACATATAGAAAATTTAAAATAATCTCAATTCATGGTTTTCTTAAAAAAAAAATATTAACCCTAAGCCTAATCTTTATTGGGCTTTATGTTAATATCTTCTTCTCTTGGATTATCTTTGTTGATGGGCTTGGCTAGTATGTGATTTAAATTTATTATTGGTCTAAATTTTTAATTTTAAAGAAAATAAAATAAAATTTTAAGTAAAAATTTTGGACCAAAAATAAATTTAATTTATTCAACTATATCCATGCATTTTAATTCATTAAACTCAAATTTTATTAAACTTAAAACTATGATTTGTTAAGTCCAAAAACCGTTTCTAAACTTAAATGTATAATAGTATAGTAATTTTTATCCATTATAAAAATATTACTGAAATTAGGGATCTGAGTGATAATTACCACTCAAAAAACCCTCATATTTTCTCTTCACCAGCCGCCGTCAACGAAGAAGCCAGCAGCCTTCACTGTCTTTTCCGATCCAGGACTGCCGCGCGTTGCCGGAGAGTGTGCTGCTGCGCACGCTGCTGCCACGGGACTGCTGCCGCGCGCTGCTGTGGTGGGGCTGCTGCTGCGCGCGCTGCTGCTGCCCGCGAACCCCTGCTGCGCGCACTGCTGCTGCCCGCGACCTCCTGCGCGAACTGCTGCTGTTCTCCGCGAGGTCCTGCACGCGTTGCTGCTGTTTGCGGAAGCTGCTGCTGCTGCCGACGGGATTAGTGCTGCTTCGTGGCTACCGCGCGCAAAGAGTGTTGCTGCTGCTGTGTCTTCCGCGTGCAACCAGTGTTGCTGCTGCTGCTGCTTTCGCGTGCAACCCGCGTTGCTGCTGCTTCTGCTTCCGCGCGCGCGCGCGCTGCGCGCTGCGTGCTGCGCGAGCCACACGCGCGTGCGATGCTGCTCCGAAAAATCCCTCTTTTTTTTTTTTTTTAATTACGTGTTACAACCCTAATAATTACAAAAAATCTAAAAGTATAAAATTAAATCAAAAGGGAAATATGATAATAATAGACCACTCTTTTGTTACAAATCTAAAACAAAATAGAAACAAATTTCTAGCCATAAATTGAGACAATCGAAGCATGTTTTATTCATATATTAACACATAATATATATCTAAATAAATTGTGCTAACTCAATACATAATAAACAAGATAAATTTCTTACGAAATTCTTATACATTATTATGAGATGGCTCTGATACCAATTGAAGGGAGTAAAACTAGGTTTTTCAATTTTTCAATTAAAACCTTTTAGGATCGATCTCATACAACATATAAGAATTAAGTAATCTAGAAATTCATACCTTGATGTTTTGAGAAGATGAATAATTGAGAGTTGTAGATCCGCCTCCAAACGATCTTCCGGGCTATAACTCAAGTTTGATCAACACCTGACGTGTGGCGTCTATTTCACCACTCCCAATCAGAATCGGCTCCTCTTAGATACCTTCTTTATTTTTCTTAAAACCCCGGGTTCCCTCTTGTGTCTCAATTTAAGAGAATATTACCCTTTTATAATATCTTATGAAAACCCTAATATGTTAGGATTAGGATTTCTATTTAAAATAGAATTCTCTTTAACTATCTCTCCACTTACCTAAAAGTGGAAGGAATGTGAACTAACTAGGAGACCACCTTGTAAAATATTACAAGTCCCATTTACACTTGAATATAACATACTAGGCCTTAACAAATATTATAATTATAATATTCATCTAATATGCCAGTTTTTCTCGCTTTTGGATCCAGTGATGGTGTTGTCAATTAAATGAGTTAACCTGGGATCATTTGGGAACATATAATAATGGCTACAATAATTAAATTTATAATTAAACAAATATAATTATTTAATTCCAATTCTACTTCACTATAAGATTGTAACTGACCTCCATAATTATATGCTCAAATATAATTCGCCTAAGCCACATTGATTTCTTTCTATCGCACAATCCTTTGTACCACATCGTTAATTTAAATTGATATCTCAATCTGCTCAATCAATTTAATTACATCTTTTCCTTGATACTTACTCGGTTTTGTCTAATGATCATTTCAACATACTTATTTATGTTGAGACACTCTGCCGGAGAATTCTATGATCAATATCGAAAACCCATCAAGAGATGTGTCGTATAAATTCTATATTGTTAATCCACAATTTCAATACTTGTAATTGCTCTCACCAAGATACTCGGGTAATCTTGACTACATGTGTATGTCATGCCCATTGGTAACTCAAATGAAATAACAACTACAATCATGAAATCATAACTAACTCAAGATTAAGATTACAGTAAATCAATGCCTATGAGATTTAATAAGTCTGACAGTTATTACTAGGTTAATTAAATCTCATATTGATCCAGTTCAATGTAGACATACTATATCAATAAATTCATACATAATTAAGACAAATCACTCAATGAATTTATTACAGTTTATATCTAAATAAAGTGTCTAACTTTATTTATCAACTGCAAACTTAATTTATTTAATCATAAGATAACTTGTATTTATATCTTCTGCGAATCCACATGGTGATCGCATAAATACATATAATATGATTAAATGGATTTTTTCCAAAATATTAATGCAATTCAAAATATCTAAATAAATACTTGAAATATTTTATTAATCAAAAAATCAATATGCTTTAAAGAGCACATAATCCCAACACTGACAAATCAAATCCTCATTAATTGTTTAAACTTATGGCACAAAAAAACTTGATTTAGACAATTTAGTTATTTTATGTTACAATGATAAAGTACACAAATTAAATTACGTTAAAAAACAACATTAGTGATCATGGCCAACAGACTTAAAAATAATAATGTTAATTTTTCGAAATGGAGTGGATACCACAAATTGTGGAGTAGGGATGAGCATTTATCCATTTTTTATGTGTGTCATACGTTTTTGCCTCAATTTTATAAATATTACATAAATCTTACTCAGTTTTGTGGTTCCTTCATTATGGCTTCTACTTATGGCTTCTTCAATTTACAGATTTCGTTAATAACCCACTCACGTTTATAGTTTCTCCATTGTGGCTCTTCCTAATTAACCAAAACGATTTTATGATATAACTAAAAGGGAAAAGGATATCTAAAACTCCTAAGGTTTGGAAAAATAATCATTAACAACCTCAAGTTTTTAAAAAATGACACTAAGACTTTTTTTTACTATAATACCTTTTATTCTTATTATCCCAAAAAAATTACTTTAAAATTTTTAATAAATACAAATATTATATAAATAATGTAATAAATGCAGTAAACTAAAAATATTTTAATATCTTAATAAATTTAAATATGTAAATTATTATATTATTTCAATAATACATTTGTTATTGTAGAGATTTTAAATAAATATTTGCATTAAATATATTTTACAATTAAAAAATTCACATACTAATAATGTTAAAATTATTATTTTGCATAATATTTAAAATAATTTAAATTTTAATACATGTATTTTAATATTATGATTCTATTTATTACAAAATTTACTTTAATATAATAAAATATATCTAATAGATTGTAAAATATTAAAATATTTTAAATATTGAAATTATTTTAAATATTGAAATTATTTTAAAATGTATATATTGTTACATTTATTTTAAATTTTTATTTTTATTTATTATTATTTTAAATTTTTATTTTTATTTATTATAAAACATTAGAGTTAATTTTTTGGGATAATAAAAGTCAATAGTATTATGATTAAAAGGGATTTTGATGTCCCTTTTTAAAATATTGGGAGTGTTAGTAACTATTTTATCAAATCTTGGGGGTATAGATATTATTTTCCTTAACCAAAACGAATCAACAGGAATAAATTTAAAAAAAAAAATTTGATGGATATATATGTGGGGATATTTTTTATATTCCATTCGGTCTAATATTCTAGAATAAGAAATAAAATAACTTGATGCTGTTAACGAAAATATTCATGAATCTACTGTTAGGAAAAAGCCCTTGTTGAAGCATCATAAGGATTCATCTATCTTGTGAGGTTAGTTGAAGTTATTGGAGCTTGTACATCTATAAGTGATCGAGTTTAAAGAGTCAACAACTAAAATATTACTTAAAAGGTAGGACAATTCTAACGTTTTTTTATTATTATTTACATAAATCTTAAACCATTGATCGCAAGTAATCCAATGATCAATATTGAAAATCAAAATATTATTTTTTAAAATTATTGAAATGATTGACTCAAGATTTATGTCAAAAGTTTAAATAGAAAATTTTATGTCCTAAACCTTATTTAAACATGACTGCTGTGACATATTAAGAGCATTTTCTCTTATGCACATTACACAAAGAGGCAAAGTTTTGCTGTGGTCTCCTACGCACAAACCGAGAGATATTGAAGAGTTTTTCACTCAACCTTCCATCTATTCATTATTGGTCTCTTTAGGATGAAGATAACATTTGCTATAGTGAGAAGATTTCACATAAAGGTTGTAGACAAAAAGATAAGTGATTGATACTCGCTAAGTAGATTCGACTAAATTGATTCAAAAAAAAGACATCTTATGTTTTGTAAGTCTAATAAATTGTAATCTTTTTATACTTAGTGAATTGCTTAATCTTTAGGCATGAATTGCTTAATCTTTGGGCATGGTCCGTAGATGTAAGATTTTTTTTCAAACCATGTAAAATTATCTAAGTGTTAAAAAATAGTAAATTGCAAGTAAAGCACACAAAGAATTTTTATCCGAACCAAATACAAATAAAATAAAAATTAGTGTAAATTATTTTGTTATTTTTTTTATGATTCATTTTTTAATTTAATTTATTTATAATTAATTAACTAGTAGCATTAATGTAAGGTTATTAAACATTGCTTAAAGTTGACTAGTATTAATTTATTTACAAATAATAATTAGCAAGATTGTTGCAAGTGCACAAAAAATATTAGTTCTTTAGATATTATTTATTGGTAATAAATAATTAAATTTTTTAATATACAAATTAATATATGTCAAGAATATGTAGCAAATGTATTATAGTAAAATCAAAGAAAAAATAAGGGCAACAAAGTAATATATTTAAGAGTAGGGTTATCTTGAGTTATTTTACAAAATGTAGTAGCTAAACAGGCACTTAAACTAAAATATAATGATTAAACGAGTATTACCGAAGTACATATACAGTTTATTCATAATACAGTCAAACCTAGTGTAAATAAAAAACTTAGTCCCTATATTATGACTTAAGTATCCATTTAGTCTATATATTTTAAAAAATAGCTTAAGGCACCCCATGTAGTTAAATATATTATATTTTTACTCTCATGTTTTCTTTACATTTACAATATTACCCTTACAACAATATTCTTGACATTAATTAATTTATCTATAAAAAAAAGTCAATTAGCAAATTAGCCAATAATTATTTATTAGCAAATTAATAAATAAATATTAATATAAAAAAACTAGTATTTTTTGTATCCTTTCAATAATCTTACTTAAAATTATTTATAAATATATTAATATCAATAAACTTAAAACAATGTGCAATATCTTTGCAACATTCTTACTAATATTTATTTATAAAAAAATTCAAATCACCTCTAAAAGTAAAATAATAACATAAAAATTTGCACTAATTTTTTACTTTTAAGCTAATTTGAAAAATCAACATTTTTCTCTTTTCATTAATGCCCACAAGAATATCGTTTTATGGTATTATTATAAAAGAAAATAAAAAGTATGGATAGGAGTGTAAGATAATAATAGCTAAGGTATCTTGAGCTATTTTTCAAAATATGGAGACTAAATGAATACTTAACTCAAAATATAAAGACCAAACAAGCATTCAATATATGAATATTAAATAAATTAATAAATAACTTAAATAATAACTCTTCATTTCTCGAATTAAGCTACTGTCTAGTTAAATTATTGAATGGTGTTACATCTGTAAAATTGTTATAAATCTCTTTTGTTAACACAACCCATAAAGTCCTCCAATGTATATTAAAAAAAAATTAAAACCCATCAAATAGCTAGAAAATTTAATATATTTGTGTATGCATCTATTTTAATTCCACAAATATCATTAAATAAACAAAAGATTCGAGACCAAGGCACAGTTCTACTGATTAGTGGGCAACCTTAGCAATACCTAGATCTTGGTTCGGTCTCATTTAATGAGCGTTGTGTTTAATTAATAAATTTAAAAAAAAAAAAAAAAAACTACTTACATGATGTGCAATGTCCACAAGTAGAAATTTATAAAGGCAAACTGATCTCTCATCTATTTTAAGAATTCTTCTATGATATTGCATGATTTTCTAAAGAACTGACAATAGGGTTATTTTTTTACCATTGTTTCAGTTAGTAGATAAATAACTATTACTTATAATTAACAGATAATATTTCAAGTTTTTTGTAATAAGGATGTTTCATGGCTATAATTTTACTTCAAGTTAATTGATTTATATTTTTTAAATCACCAACAAAATTAAATATTAAATATGCAAATATACTTATTAATTTAGATGTGTACATAATAAATATGAATTATCTCAACAATATGTTAATAGTGATTGAAAAGTGAAAATCGAAGATTGAGTTGTGTTAATATTAAAATACATATTTTTACATAAATTAGACTACAAAAGTTTTGATAGACTATACTTGTTTCTTTTTTATTATTTAACTTAAAAAGCATTTATTTAACTTATTTGATTACCTATAAATTAAATATTTGTAATTAAATAATTATCCAAATACACATTCAATTTATTAATCATTGATTAAATCTAATTGTAAATATTTATGTCACTATTTGATGATGTAATTTTTATAACGTGCACTACAAGAAATATGAGATTTAACATCGTGCAATGTACGTTGTTAAACACTTTCAACAACAGGCAACCGCATGTTGTTGATTAAGATATTGTCTTTAAGGTCATCTGTTTTAAGCACATTGTTAAAAGTCATTTGTCTGTTGCTCAAAAATTTTTAACCACAAGCTGTAAATGTTGTGTTCTACTATTTTATCACATATCTTTTAATAACATACAAATGCTTGTTGTGAATTAGTTTTTTTTTAAGTAATTTAATATTTTTAAAATAAATAATGATAAATTCACAATCACTTTGTACAAATAATTGTGTACAAACTCATGTAACATAAAAATATTATTTATATAAAACTATCATGAACCACATAATTTAAAAATAATTATTATTATCACTTTTTAACTAATCTATTTATACCACATCAGTTTGTACAAAATAATTTATGGCTCTATCATTATTGTTTTTAAAAAATATATTTTATATTCAAATTAAATTTAGAAGCTCTCAAACAAATTTATAAAATACATACTTAAAAACACATAACATATAATTAAAAAATATTCTACTTTATTAATTGAATAACATTATAGTATGACTACATATATTTTTTTCTTTTTTTACAATACAAAGTAAACAAAGTTCCAACAAATTGATCGAAACCCAGTTCTTCAAAAGTTCATGCTCTGATCTGCAGTGTCCTCTAAATAACATAAAGAAGTATGCAGCAAAAATAAAATAAATAAAATAAGAAGTAAATGGTGAATAATAAAAATAATTAAAAATAAAATGTTAAAGATCTATAAAAAGAAAAAGAAAATCAAACGTAAATGTATGAACTACTGGAAATCGCTTTGAAAAAGTTAAATAATAATAATAAAAAAAACCTTTCTCAATTTTCACTAGGGATCAAACTTGCAATCGAAAGGTCATGTGCGTGATTCTTTCACCCTAAGCTAGCTCTTCTTAATACATGAATTTTTATAAATTCCCTTTATTCTTTATTCTGTCTACATAATTCTCTTAAGGACAAGTGGAATATAATTCCAATTAGGTATAACTTTTAATTTCATAAAAGAAAACGAATGAAAATAAATTAAAAGGATCTTCACAATAATGCTTAAAAATAAATATAAATAAATACGGGAAGAGCTAATTTAATAAAATTCACTCTATTTTCTTGAAGAAGATCAGCAGCATCAACTCAGAGATTGACAGCTCAATTACCACCACCTCCTCAGCAAAACTAAAATCTGGTGACAATTCCTCACAAAAAGAAAAAAAAAAAAAACCCATATCCAACGTCACCAAACATAAATGAACCAAGAAAAGATTTAAAGAAATTAAGAAAGAAACATTGTTCACCAAAACAAAAGAAAATTAAAAGCTTACCATAGAATGTGATTTAGCCATGATTTCGTCGATTCTCCAATACTTGGGGTTTGCTTGCCTGTGATAGAGGAGTTAAAAATCAAGCTCCGCTTCCAAGTCTTCAAGGTTCAAGCAATAACTTTGAAATGCTTTAGGATAAGATTTTTTTGGTTTAAGGGATTTAGGAGTTGGAAAGATTTTGGGTGAATGAGAGATTCTAGTTAGGGATTTAAGAATTGAGAGGGAAAATTTTGGATGAGAGAGGAAAGATCAAAATTTCGTGGACACTTTTCCCCTTTGTCGTGAGAGAAAACGGTGTCGTACTGCCTTTATAACATGGGATATAATAAAAAACCGTAGGGTAATAATAATTAAAAAAAATTATTGTATTGGAAAAAAATTTTCTACAATTGACAAGTAAAGAACATTGTTAAAACCTTTTCAGCAGCATCCATTGTTGATGCTATTTTTTACGTGCTTCCAAATAGTGTCAATCAAAACTCTTGCTCATGGTCTGCTCCTGCTCGAGCTCAATAAGGATTGCTTTTCGATTTTGATTCTTCTTTATCCGCCAGAATGACGATCCTCTCTGGCCTGCATTCACAGAAATAAAGTCAGGGGTCGCCGGATATTTTTCCGACGAAAATTCTCCGACGCTCAAGTCAGTGATCGGATTGTTCTTTTTGTATTCCTATTTATTTGAGAGACCGGAGAAATCAAATGGTACTTTTTGCCTTTTATTAGTTAGAATCACTAGTGTGAAATTCAAAAGATAAGAAAGAATAAGAACCTGTCTAAAATTTCAGAACCCCGTTTCTCTGTTTTCGTTTTCCTTTTATACTTCTGTTTTCCCGCCCATCTTTCTTCGGGAGAGGCCGTTCCCGCCTCTATGGTACCTGGGCCCCCTATGACAGCCGGGATTATTGCGGCACACTCGGGAATGCGAGGATGTCGGTGGGCATGGGTTCCGCGACCTCATGATAGTGTCGGTCATGCGCACATGAAATGATGACATCGTGAGGCGTGTCTTGACCATCGATAATGATGGTGACACCATACCGCGTGGGGTATTGGTCAGGCATCGATCGTCGTGTTGAGTCGCTGGGAAAACGGGTCGGACTGTCCTGAACCGAGTGTATCTGGATAATGCATTTCCTCTGTGCGGTGACTGAGTTGTGCTCGGAGGACTTGAAGACCTCGAGCAGAAGAATGAGCTCGGGTATCGACCAGCCTTCGGGCTCCTCGGCCTTGACCAGCTTTGATGAGCTACGAGGATATCGAGCAGAAGAATGAGCTCGGGCTTGACCAGTCTTGGACCTCGACCTCGACCAGCTTTGACGCCTAATGAAGCTGTCTTAATGCTAGCGGTCGAGTCTTCTGCTAGAGATGGGTTGATCTCGTGGTCTTTTACCTCGAACTGGGTTGGCCTGGAGGAGACCTGCTCGATATTACCCAAACACCAGTCCCTCAGTTTCTAGTCTTTGGAGTGAAGCGAGATAAGACTGGAAACTTCTTGTTTGGGTCGGCTTCAAGGCCTTTTTACTTCCCCGTGCTGAGCTATTTTATACTTCCATCATTTCACATTTAATGCGGGACACGTGGGTCGATCCGAGCCGTGTGTTTGAATTTTGAAGAGAAGTCACTTGAATAGTCGCGCCTCTTGAGATGCGTGCCGTCAGCCGAAGAGACGCGCCTTTCCCCTTTAAAAACCCTCAATTTCTTCACTGTGCTTCTTATTGCTCATTTTTGCTCAGACCAAAATTAGTTGCCTGCAAGTGATTCTCATCTTTCTCTTTGCCGTCGCCTCCATTTCAGATCGTCAGCCTTTACTCAGGTATAAACCCCTTTCTTTTCTCTTGTTTCTGTTCCATTCTTTCTTCGTTTGGTTTTTTGGTTCCAATCTGGGTAGACTATGACTATAGGAAATATGACCAACACCTAGGGGTGGGCATCGGATCGGATTTATCCGAATCCAAACCGATCCGATATAATCCGAATTTGTTAAGATCGGATTCGGATTTAACATCAAATCCGATCGGATATAATTTATGCAATCCGATCATATTTGAATCGGATCGGTTCGGATTCGGATTAATCCAAACCATCCGATCGGATGTAATATTTACGCTTCCTTCAAATTTAAAATCATAATTCAGTTCACTATTCACAAAACCAAAATCGAAAAACCTAAGAGCTAAGACTAAGACCAATGATCCAGACATGTAGTGACTCTCTAGCACCCAAGGCCACAACCAGCAACCACAAGCAGCAAGCTAGCAACCACGATCTGCTCATTCCACGGCCGGCCAGCAACGACGGATTTAACATCATTCCACGATCTGCTTAAGCCAGCAACCCAAAGCCAGCAACCACGATCTGCTCATTCCACGGCCGGCCAACAACCACGATCTTCTCATTCCACGGCCGGCCAGCAACCACGGATTTAACATCATTCCACGTTCTACTCAAGCCAGCAACCCAACCCAGCCGACAACCAAGTCAGCAACCACAATCTACTCATTCCACGGTACGGCCAAGAACCACTGGATTTAACATCATTCCATGATCCGCTCAAGCCAAGAACCCAACCCAATTGGCAGACCATTACCCAAGACCAAAAGCACCTAACCCCAGTAGGCAATGCATCCACTACCCACGGACCCATTTCGACCCATCGTCCAATCGAACGAACCCAGCCGGCGACCACTCAGTAGATTAGCAGAGAACCCAAAGAACCACGATCTGCTCATTCCACAAGGCCACAACCAGTGAGCCACGAACGAACGCACCCAACCTAGCCGGCTGTTTGAGAAAATTGTGAGCTTGTTTGAGAAAATTATAAATTTTCATAAATTTTTTGAGAAAATTGTCAAAAAAGTCCCACATCCGAATTCAACCCGAATCCAAAATTATGATCCGAATCCGAACTATGAATTCATCCGATCCAATCCGAATCCGAATAATTCGGATCGGATTCAGATCGGATTAAAGTTCGGATTGAAATCGGATTGGTTTTTTCTTAATCCGAATTATCTGAAATCTGACTAAATTCGATCCGAATCTTATTCGAATCCGAAATTGCCCACCCCTACCAACACCCAACAACCCCGTAGGATGTCATCTGAGGAGTCGTCCTCTTCCAGTGATGTAAAGCCCCTTAGTATAATCCCAGTGAGAGACTCCAGCTCAGAAGGGGCGTTAACTGTGGCGGAGACACAGCCGCATCAAGGGGAAAGAGTCAGCCAACGGTCAGAGGGTAGGGGGTATCCCATTAACTCTATGAGGTGTGAAACCACACACCAGGATTTGGACAGGCTTAGGGGCACCTACCACATACCGGACAATGTGGACCTGCGGGTGCCGGGTAAGGGTGATATACCCAACCGTCCTCCTCAAGGGTATACCACCTTCCATATGGAATGTTTTAGATGGGGGGTCAAGCTGCCTCTTCAGTCTTATTTTACCCGTATTTTGTCCAGATTTCGGTTGGCCCCGGGGCAACTGAACCCGAATGGGTGGAGGGTCCTATCTGGCCTCTATGTGTTGTGGAATTGGTGCAATTTGGGCGAACCTTCTGTAGAGGAGATAAAGCATCTCTACCAGTTAAAATGTAGCCCGAAAGAAGTTGGTTGGTACTACCTCACCTCCAGCCTAAAGGGCAAAAAGCCCATAACTAATCTTCCTACTTCTGGTGGCAATTGGAAGGGCAAATTCTTCTTTGTTGGGGGAGATTGGGGGCATGCTGCACCTCTCTCCGCTGGGATCCCTCCGGTTCCTCGACATTTTTGCACTCCAGGTCGTTTACTTGTCTAACGCGTCTTATTTTGGTTCTTCTGCTCGCATCTTTTCTCATTGTTTTGCTTTGGTTATTCCTGCAGTATCCTAGGGTGCCTCTTATAGGATTGGGGAAGAGCTTCGTGCACGCATCAATATAGCCCTTGACAACGCGAGCTCGTGCAGGGAGCTACTTACAGCACACAATTTTATGGAGTTTGGCCTGGTATCAGAGGAAGAGATGAGTGGTGTGCTCAGTATGATGCAGAGGTCTACGAGGACCTCAGGGCGCGCGAGCACTTTTTTTGTTCCAAAAAGGCCTCGAACCAATACTTTTACTTTGCCGGTTCGAGCTGCCCCTCCAGCTCAGGAGACAGAGCGAGCAGAGGAAGGTGCAGCTCGCAAGCGTCCGAGGACTGCAGCATCGACTCGGCCTCGCTCAGAACGTGCACAAGAGCAGGAGCGGACCAACCATGCCGATCCCTACGTCAAGGACTTCACCAAGCAGGTGAAGGATAGGTTCTTGGATAGGGTGGAATCCTATGATGTTAATGAGTTGGCCGACGCTTTCCACCGCCTCTCTTGTCGTGCTGCCATTGTCGCTACCAGATTCAAGGCCAAAACTCAGGATTCCTAGAGGAAGCTCCGAGCAGAAAATCAGAGCTTGAAGTGGGGTCTTGAGAAGAAAGAAGAGAAGAACATGAAGCTTCACGAGGAGAATTATGTTCTCGAGGAGAAAGCAGTAATGTCAAATTTAAGGGCTCTTCAATTCGAAAGGGAGCTACCTCTTGTCCGAGAGAAGTGCTCAGTGCTCGTAAAGACCTGGACACACAGAGGTTCTCCCTCGAGAGGCACATGGAGGAGGAGACTTCTCATTTCTAGAAGATGGTGGACTCTCTGGAAGAGAGGCTCGTGACCGAGTACAACGATGGGGTGGCTTTCAGCTACAACTGCCTCGTGTTTGCCTTGGGCAAGGAACATCCTGAGGTGGACCTATCTAAGGTGAAGGCAGGTGTCGCGGAGTACATGCGCGAGCACGATGCTTCAAACCAAGGGTCAAGAGTTCCCCCTACCGAGACCCCTGCTCCTCCTGCTGTTGCTTCTTCTACTCCTCCCGAGGGTCCAACTCCCCTTGCTAGCCCTACTCCCTCAGCCGATTGATCTCCAGCCTTTTTTCTTTTCTTTTTTTTTTTACTTCTTGTACTTGTAATCTTCAATGAATGAATAAAGAGCATACATTGGGCAACTTGCTTCTGTGTCTATGTGTATATGCTTGTGTTTTACATTTATGTATAAGACTGACTTTGTGCACTTGCCAAGTAAAAATTTTTATAAGTGTTAGGCTTTTGTTTTTCTTCTCCGAGCCATTTTCTGCTCGTATCATCTCTTGATTTATGCATGGCAGAGCCTTGCTATGAGTTAGGCTTATAGACCTCTATTTATCTTATGAGCTTGGTCTGCTCAAGCTGATATTTAGCTTATGCTTAGCCCTCGTTCCTTTTGTGAACTCATTCTGCTCGGGCCTGCAATTGGCCCACGCTTGGCACCGTCCCGCCTTAAGCTAGGCTTTGGGACTTATGGCCTTTGCGTTGTCTTCGTGAGCTTATCTTGCTCGAGCCTGCAATTGGCTCACGCTTGGCACCGTCCCGCCTTAAGCTAGGCTTGGGACTTCTGGCATTTGCGTTGTCTTTGCGAGCTTATCTTGCTCGAGTCTTCAATTGGCTCAAGCTTGGCACCGTCCCGCCTTAAGCTAGGCTTTGGGAGTTCTGGCCTTTGCGTTGTCTTCGTGAGCTTATCTTGCTCGAGCCTGCAATTGGCTCATGCTTGGCACCGTCCCGCCTTAAGCTAGGCTTTGGGACTTCTGGCCTTTGCGTTGTCTTCGCGAGCTTATCTTGCTCGAGCCTGCAATTAGCTCATGCTTGGCGCCATCCCGCCTTAAGCTAGGCTTTGGGACTTCTGGCCTTTGCGTTGTCTTCGCGAGCTTATCTTGCTCGAGCCTGCAATTGGCTCACGCTTGGCGCCGTCCCGCCTTAAGCTAGGCTTTGGGACTTCTGGCCTTTGCATTGTCTTTGAACTTTTTGGCTCCAATACATCTATATTGAACTTACGTTGAAAGAATTTTTCTTGCTTTTACACATGCTCAAGATTTTACATATCTTCATTTCGGAAGGAATTAAATATTAATGCTTATATCACGAGGAAACTTACTGGAAATATTTAATCAAGCACTGCGCATTCCATGGCCTCTTGTCTTCTCGTCCATCGGGGTGAGTTAGCCGATACGCTTCTGGTCTGGCTATTTGAGAGACCCTGTAGGGACCTTCCCAGTTTGGTCCTAACACACATTGTCTGGGGACTTTCGTGTTCTGATTAACTCTTCTGAGCACCCAATCTCCCACTTGAAACCGATGGATGTGCACATTCCGGTTATAACAGCGAGCCACCTTCTGCTGGTATTCTTCAATCTTTGTAGCAACCTTTTCCTTCTTCTCCTCCAGCAAGTCCAAGCCTTCACACATCTGCTCATGATTTTGCTCTTCGTTGAAGTGTTCTTTTCGTGTGTTCCCATTCCTATTTCAGCCGGAACGACTGCCTCGTGTCCAAACGCCAAGGAGAATGGGGTTTCCCCCGTGGCCATTTTGTGTATGGTTCTGTAAGCCCACAAGACACCAAGCAGCTCGTCCACCCAAGCTTCCTTCTGCTCGCGGAGTCTGGTCTTCAAGAGACATTTTATAGTCTTGTTCGCGGCTTCTACTTGCCCATTGGCCTGCGGGTGTCACGGAGAGCAAAACTTTAGCTCTATCCCAAGGTTTTGGCAGAACTCTCTGAACTTGTTGTTGTCAAATTGTCTCCCATTGTCCGTGATTAATGCATGGGGAATCCCATACCCGCAAATCACGTTTTTCCAAATAAAGTCAGTGGTCTTATCTTCTGTGATACTACTCAAGGCTCCCACTTCAACCCATTTGATGAAATAGTCAATTGCCACTACGGTGTGAGTAGCAGATGCTCTCCCCTTTGGTAACGGTTCCATCAGGTCGATCCCCCATTGAGCAAATGGGCATGGTGAATTCATCACCGTCAAGTTCTCAAGAGGCTGAGTCATGTAATTGGCAAAGCTTTGGCAACTTTTGAAACTCCTAGTCTTCTCTTAGGCATCCTAATGCATACGGGGCCAAAAGTATCCCTGCCTCAAGGCCTTGAAGGCCAAAGACCTCGTGCCTGAATGATTTATGTAAATTCCTTCGTGTATTTCTCGGAGGACATAATTAACTTCCTCTTGGTCTAAACACCATAACAGTGGGAGAGTATATCCCCGTCTGTACAAGACCCCATCGATCAGAGTATACATGCCCGCTTTACACTTCAGCTTTCTTGCCTGCTTCTTATCGGCAGGTAACACTCCTTCTTTTAGGTAAGAAACAATTGGCTCCATCTATGTGCTGCTCGATGACAAACTCATCACCTCGCCCTCCTGCTCGATGCTCGAGCAGGTCTTAATTTCCAAGGGAATAGACCTCAGTATTTTGGGGTCGAATGTAGCGGCCATTCGAGCTATCATATCAGCTCAAAAATTCTTCTCCCTTGCGATCTGCTGCACCTCGACTACTCAGAAATTCTTTACTAGCTGCCTTACTTTCCGAAGGTAGGCCTCCATCTTCTCGCCCTTTGCTTGGAAGCTTTCATTGAGGTGATTTACTATCAGCTGTGAATCTGTTCGAAGCTTCACCTCTTCTGTCTTCACTACCAACGCGAGCTTCAATCTCGCAATTATAGCTTCATACTCTGCCTGATTGTTGGTGACTTCAAATTCCAGCTTCACGGCATACTGCATCTCTGCTCCTTCAGGACTGAGAAGTACAACTCCTTCTCCTACTCCTTGATCTCCACATGACCGTCAACTGTGACTGTCCATGCACTGGTTGAGGCCGAGGGGTCTGATGGGTGCTCGCCCTCATTCTCTTGAATCCTTTCTGTGCACTCGACCACAAAGTCAGCCAAGGACTGAGCTTTTATAGTTGTTCAGGGTTAGTAGCTAATGTCGAATTCACTGAGCTCCATCGACCATTTTACCAACCTTCCGGATGTTTCTGGCTTGTGTAGAGTCTGCCTGAGCGGCTGGTTTGTTAAGACCGTTACGGAATGTGCCTGGAAATAAGGCCTCAACTTTCGGCTCATTGCTACTAAGCCTCGACTTCCAACGAGCTCGCTCGTGTAATAGATGGGTATCGCACTCGACTCTTCCCACACTAGAACCGAGCTCGTAGCCCATTAGGATACAGCTAAATACAGAAATAGAACTTCCCCTGCTCGAGGTGTTAACAGCAGTGAGGCCTTCAGTAAGTACTCCTTCAATTATTGGAACACCGCTTCGTATTCTGGTGTCCATTTTGTTTTCCTGCCTTTTCTCATTTCCTGGAAGAAGACTTGGCATTTATCCGTGGCTCGGGATATGAATCTGTTGAGGAATGTCAATTTACCTGTAAGACTTTGTATCTCCTTGAGGGTACGTGGGGACTTTATCCCCACTACTGCTCTGATCTTTTTCGGATTTGCCTCGATCCTTATATGGCTGACCATGAAGCCCAAAAATTTCCCCGAACCAACCCCAAAGGCACACTTCTCTGGGTTGAGTTTCATCCGATATTTCCTTGGGAGTGCAAAGGTTTCCTCTAAATGCCTTACATGCTCCTCCGCGTCTTTTGACTTGGTGATCATGTCGTCCACATACACATCCATCATTCGGCCAATTAATGGCTTGAAAACCTTATTCACCAATCTCTGGTATATTGCCCACGCGTTCTTCAGGCCAAAAGGCATAACCTTGTAGCAAAACAGACCCTGATTGGTGATGAAGGCTGTGTACTCCTCGTCTGGCCGGTGCATGGGGATTTGGTTATAGCCTGAGAAGGCGTCCATGAAGCTAAGCAGCCCATGTCCCGCCGTAGAGTCCACCAGCTGGTCTATCTTTGTCAATGGGAAGCTATCTTTTGGACAAGCCTTATTCACGTCTATGAAGTCCATTCGGGGTAAGAGACTTCCCTTATGAATCCCGCTTTCAGCAGCTTCTCCACCTCGCAGTTTATGGCCTCATACCTTTCTTGGTTGACGCACCTCCTCTTCTGCCTCACTGGCTTAGCGTCCTTCTGTATCGCCAGCCTGTGACACTCCACCTCAGGGTCAATCCCGGGCATGTCCTCGTGCGTCCAAGCGAACACATCAGAATGTTCTCGCAGAGACTCGACCAAACTTTTCTTCAGCTCCTCGCTAGTGCCCGAGCCAATTCGGACCTTCTTCTCGGGATCGTCTGGCTATATTTTAACTTCCTCCAACTCTTCAGCGGGCTCCTGTCTTCCGTTCTTTGACTCTCCCCTCGAGTCTAACGACATTCTTTGCATCGCTTCTTTGGCTGCCACGACGTAACAGCTCCTCGCGACCCTCTGGCTACCTTTGACTACCCTCACAGCCCATTTATTCTATATTTCAGGGCCAAATATTGGGTGGACAGCACTGATTGGCTGATCCTCATAAATGGCCTTCCCAATATTGCTTGGTAGGGGCTGACTTCATCCACCACCACGAAGTCGAGCACCATGTTCTTTTCAAAAGGCCTCGAGCCCATAGTCACAGCCAACTTAATGATTCCTAGAGGGATCAGCTTTCCTCCCCCAAATCCTTTCAAGGAAGTGCTCGTCTGCTTGAGGCTCGCACCTACTATATTCAAATCCTCAAGCGTGGATTTGAAGAGAATGTCCACTGAGCTTCCCGAGTCCACCAATATCCGATCAACTTCCTTATTAGCAACGTTTGCCTTCACAACCAAGGCATCCTCATGGGGGTATAGTACCCCCTCCTCGTCCTCCTCCGTCCATATGATGGGTACCTGCCACACCTTAGCCTTCTTGGCAGCAGGTACAGCGAACAGGACTTCCTTGCCGGCGGCAGCGTACTAACAGTAGTTTTTTCGAGCCCTGTTTGAGCTCTCTGCCATTGTGGGTCCTCCTGATATCACTCTGGTAGCTGGTGGTTCCAGCTCCATGTCATAAGCCCGGTCATCATCCTGTGATTGCTGCTCGACCATTGCTGTCCTTCTTCAATGAACTTATCCAAGTACCAATTTCTAACCAGATCTTCCACCTAATTCTTCAAATCCCGACACTGTGACGTTGAGTGGTCATGGTCACCGTAGAAGCAGCAAAACCATCCCCTATCTCGTTTACCAGCTGGTTTAGCCATTGGTGTCGAGGGGCTCAACAGTCCTCGATCCTCTGCTACTCGGAGTATCTCTTCGAGTGACACCTTCTGCTTCGTGTATTGCCCATAGGCAGGACTCTACTCTACCACTTGTATCGCCCGATCTCCTGGAAGCTTCTCGTGGAGGGGCAATGGGCGGTCACTGCTGTGGTCCAACGATAGGTCCGCTTAGTGATTGGTCATGGGATGATGGTCGTCGCGACGCTCTGCACTCCCGTGATCTCGACTCGAGACTCGCGAGGTAGCGTGGAATCATCCGAGGCTGGGGAGCTCTCTGGTAATGATTATGGAGAGCAACCCGGTCTCTCATTACTTTGAGAGTCAACGTTCCTCGGGCAGGACCTCCTTTTTCCTTCCTCTTCGTTCCACTGCCTTGTTCACTTCTCAGCTTCGTAGCCTTTTCCTCTTCGATGACCATGTCCATCTTCACTTGTTCATACGCATCTGAATACGAACAGATCCAAGGGCTCCGCAAATTGTACCACGGTCTTCCCATCCTGATTCCATCCTTCAGTCCCCTCAACGCTTGGGGATGATTGAATACCCCGAGATCCAGAACCGATCGGTGGTACCTCTTGACAAACTCCTGGAGGGGTTCTCCCTCCCTCTGTTTTATCTCTGAAAATTCTATCATGTCATCCACAGGGCTCACTGCGCCCCAGAATTGCTCTGCAAATTCTCTGCACATCTGTTCAAAGCTCAAAATGCTTCCCCACGGCAGCCTGCGGTACCATTCTCTTGCTCTTCCCTCAAGAGTGAGTGGAAGGCCCCGGATCTTTGGGTCACCGACAGCCCTCGACTCTGCCATGTCGCTGAACCGCCTACGTGCACCAGTGGATTACTCTTTCTTGAAAACTTTAAATCCGGGAAACTCAAGTCACGGGGAATCGTGAGTGGGGACTCGTTGTCCAGCATTATCCTCCAACTTGGGCTTTTTCCGTTTCCTCGAAGGTCCTCCACAACTTGTGCCAACCTACGCACCTCCCCTTCCAACTCCTCTGTGGGGGAGGTTGGTGTCTGTATCCTAAAAATGCTGACGGGACTCCCTTTCTTCCATGTTTGTTTCCTCCCTCCAGACTACATTTGGTATTCTCAATCTCTGGGCTTCGTCTCTCGCATGCTCCCTGACGGGAGTTCCCACGACTGGATTCAGGAACGTCATTACATGCTTTCCTCTGTCCATCCCTAAGTTCTTACAATATGGAGGTCAGTGTTTCCATTTGTTTCTCCATCCGATCCATTCTCTCCTGGATCTCTCTATTTTGAGCCTCATTAGCCACTTCCCTCAAAGTCACTGATTCCTCTGGACTTACTTCTCTTCTGTTGTTTCCTCTCATTGTTGCGTCGTGTCCTCTGACTGTGTTGGGAAATCAGGCTTTTTGATCAGATCCCCACAGACGGCGCCAAAATGTTGATGCTGTTTTTCGCGTGCCTCCAAATAGTGTCAATCAAAACTCCTGCTCGCAGTCTGCTCGAGCTCGAGTAAGACTACTTTCCGATTTCAATTCTTCTTTATCCTCCAGAATGACGATCCTCTCTGGCTTGCGTTCACAGAAATAAAGTCAGGGGTCGCCGGATATTTTTCCGACGAAAACCCTCCGACGCTCAAGTCAGTGATCGGGTTGTTCTTTTTGTATCCCTCCTTGTTTGAGAGACCGGAGAAATCAAAGGGTACTTTTTGCCTTTTATTAGTTAGAATCACTAGTGTGAAATTCGAAGGATAAGAAAGAATAAGAACCTGTCTAAAATTTTCGAAACCCTGTTTCTCTGTTTTCGTTTTCCTTTTATACTTTTGTTTTCCCTCCCATCTTTCTTCGGGAGAGGCCGCTCTCCTCTATGGTACCTGGGCCCCCTATGGCAGCCGGGATTATTGCAAGACACCACGGAATGCAGGATGTCAGTGGGCATGGGTTCCCGCGACCTCATGATAGTGTCGGTCATGCGCGCATGAAATGATGACACCGTGGGGCGTGCTTAGCCATCGATAATGATGACTGACACCATACCGCGTGGGGTATTGGTCAGGCATCGATCATCATGTTGAGTCGCTGGGGAAACGGGTCGGACTGTCCTAAATCGAGTGTATCTGGATCTTGCATTTCCTCTGTGTTGTCACTGAGTTGTGCTCGGAAAACTTGAAGACCTCGAGCAGAAGAATGAGCTGGGGTATCGACCAGCCTTCAGGCTCCTCGGCCTTGACCAGCTTTAATGAGCTACGAGGATATCGAGCAGAAGAATGAGCTCGGGCTTGACCAGTCTTGGACCCCTCGACCTTGACCAGCTTTGATGCCTAATGAAGTTGTCTTCGTGCTAGCGGTCGAGTCTTATGCTCGAGATGGGTTGACCTCAAGGTCTTTTACCTCGAGCTGGGTTGGCCTCGAGGAGACCTGCTCGATATTACCCAAACATGCATGTTTGTATATTGTCAAAAATTACTTCATTTAACAACAGACTATGCACGCATGTTGTGAAAAATTTCTAATAATTGGCAATAAGCAGAAAACGGTGGTTATATATGTTTCAACAACATGTATTCTTGTACATTGTGAAACGTAGTAAAATGTACATATATAGAGACTTACCTTTGTTGGTTTTTGTATTTAACAACGTTCAATTGATGCACGTTGTTAAATTGTTGTTGTCGTAGCCTTATTTTCTGGTAGTGGTCATAAAATGACCTTTGTTTTAAAATAAATAAAGTCAAACTAAAAATGAGTGTTTGAATTTTGTATTGACCTCTATAGACCCAATTAAAACTGAATTATGATTGTGTAAGTCCAAATAAACTCAATGTTATTTATTTAAGTAACGTCATCTGTAAACTGTAATTCACAAAAATTCAAGTATAGTCACCTACGATCTCACAATTATTTCACATGCTTTCATTTTTTTGTGTTGAGTAATTATTTTTAAATTGGTGTAAGTATATTGTCTGTAACTTGGACACTCTTTGTGGGTATTAAATAAAAAATATTACTGATGTTTCACATTAATATTGTTCTTATATTTTTTTTATTTCAAATAATCACTTATCTGTGTCTAGATAAGTGTTGCTTTTATTGAAGCTAAAGGGAATTAGGAGGTGTAGCTGAATTAGGCAATTCCCTTCGGGCCGTTGTTCCATTTGATTTAACTAGTTCATGTTGGATTTTTTTAATCCAACATAATGTTGGGTTTATGTAGATAATTATATATTACGAACTGTCATATAAGATTAAATGTTCAATAATTTGGGCTTTAATGTATCTAATAAAATATGGGCCTTTAATGTGTAGATGCTTAAGGGTAAATTCTATTTTTATGATGGGTTCAAATAGCAATACCTAAAGGCAGTAGGAAAAGTTATCTATATAAGTGGTTATGGTCCTTAGATCATATGTAGTATTATTATCGCTCCATTCTCTACAGACATCTCATCATTAGAGAGAGTGTAGAGAGAAACTTAAAGAATTTTCTAGGAGAACGTGTCTAGAAAGTAATTCAGCGTTATAAATTCAAGTACGCTTTTACATATTTAATTATTAATTTTTTGGGATACAATATGAATATTCCTGAATTATAGATGATAGATTTCACCAAGGGATTTATTGTTCTAATAAGTGATATCATAGTCTATCCATGTTGAATTATTAAGAATCAAATTTATTTTCAATTAATAATTATATCTATAGCATTCTCAAATTTAATAATTTTAGTATTATTGTTATTGATAACAAATTGAGGATTAAGAAAAAAATTATGAAGGTTAATAAATTTAGATTTAAGGTTTAAGGTTCATGCATTCAAATTTAAGATTTTGTGGCTAGCGGCCATAGCAGCTGCTGGCTTTGACATTGCTGGCTGGGGAAAGCGTTGCCCTTAGGCCACAACCCATGCGAGCTGCAGCACCAAGTTACAGTAAATAAAGGAAAAGATGCCGACATCAAGAACCCCAAAAAAAGATTTGAGATTAAAGCTGGCATGAGTCATTATCCCTACCAGCATTACCATCACCGACATAGCTTGTCCAAGTCGTGTCAGAGAGAAAGTGCAGCAATATTCAACCATGGCAGAAGGATACCAAAAGCAACGCCTATCAAGAATTAAAAAAATAATTAGGGCTAGGGTTTAATTAAAAAATATCAACCAGAACTGATCCAATCCTAACTCAATTGAGAATTTGGAATGTCATGGATACGAGTTAGTTTGACTCGACACGAATGGTATTGACCCAATTAATGGTTGACTGTTGACCTGACATTGACCCCAAAAAAAGTATTTTTTGAGTGATTTTAGTGTAATTTTAAATTCAAATATTGGCGTATTTATATATATATTGAGATGAATTAATTGAAACAATATGTCACAAAAGTGACTTCTCTTATAGAAATTAATTTGCTTTAAAATATAAACAGTTATATGTATATAATTTATATAATTTCTATAAATATCAATCCCTTATTATCATTATTTGATTACTATACTAATATATCACTTACAAGTTAATATTTTGTCCAAAAATAATATATTAATTAAGTCTCTGGTATCTTGAGATGGGGTTTACCTTTATTTGAATTTTATTTTTGTTATAAAACTTATGAAGCTTGTTCTATTTGTTTGTTGTTCTCTGACCAATTATAACTCTTGCTAATGTTATTGCCAACATCAATTCTATTCCTTTGTTAATGGCTCTAATGTCAAGTCTTAGCAAGAGAACCTCTTAATAGTTTTCACAATCATGGATCTTGACCTTGCATTAAGGGTTGATTATTCTCCACCTCTTACAGATGAGAGTGCCCTCGATGAAAATAGGGATATGGAAAGTTAAGAGAAATCAAATCATATGTGTATGATGATCATGAATAAGGTCATTCTAATAGCATTCAATAGGTTAATGCCTAAAATGACTGAAATAGGTACGTTCTTGACAAATATAATTTGAATGAGGTATAAAGGTAAGGACAAAGGCAAAAGGAGAAAGAATAATACGGAAGTTGCAAAAAAAAACAACAAAAGAAATTGAGGTGATTCAAAAAGTACTAATTGTTTCTTTTATAGATGGTTTAGTTTGGTTTGGTTTGTTGTGAGACTAATTTTACTTCGGTACCTAGACACTCGTGGTGGATAGATTCAGGTGCAACTACTCGCATTAATGTGTCTATGTAAGGTTGTCTAAATTATTGAAAGCCCAACGATAATGAAGGGTACATCTATGTGGGTGATGGTAAAACAATATAAGTTAAAGCAATTGAAAATTTTAAATTATTATTAAAAACTTAATTTTATTTAGATCTTGTTGAAACATTTATTGTTTTATCTTTCAGATAGAATTTGATTTTATTTCTGCCTTGCACAAATCAGGTTATTGTTGTTCATTTGAAAATGAAAAATTTAGTTTGTTTCATGATTCAAAATTAGTTGGTTATGGTTCTTTGTTAGGTAATGATAATGTTTATTTAATTAATACGATTGCTTCATTTACATCCTTGTAATTCAGTACATGAGGTATAAAGAGAAAGTTAACTGCTGAGAATTCGACTGTGCTATAGTACAAGAGATTGAGTCATATCTTCAAATAAAGAATAGAGAGATTTATATCAAATGAAATTCTTGACCGCTTAGATTTTATAGATTTTGATGCTTGTATTAGTTGTATAAAAGGGAAACAAATTAATAAAAGGATATTTGAAGCCAATATAACTTAGATATAGGTACATATTTTTCTAGATATAGGTACATATATCTCTTCTATAAAAAACTACAGTCCTTAGATATGCTTAAAAATTTTAAGATTAAAGTTGAGAATCAACTCTGTAAAAGAATCAAAAGCGTCAAATCTAACCGTGGTGGTGAGTACTATAGTAGATATGATGGTTCAGGTGAATAATGTCCAAAACCATTTGCTAAGTTCCTAGAGAAATGCGGTATCATCCTATAATATACTATATAGAGTTCGTCTACTATGAATGGTGTAGTGAAAGATGAAATGGGACATTTAAAGACATGGTGAAGAGTATGAGTTGTCACTCTATTTTACCAAAATCACTCTAGGGAGAAGCACTTAAGGCTGTAGTATATATTTTTTAATATAGTTACAACTAAAGTAACTACTAAAAACTCCTCATGAACATTAGACATGCAAGAAGCCTAGTGTAAAGCACTTGCATGTTTGAGGATACTTTAAAAGATTTAGTAAGTATGGTTTTATGATCCCACGACTAAGTTAATTTTCAAGTCAAAAAATGCTCAATCTTTAAGGATGTTGAGTTTGTGATGGGAGATATAATTCAAGACTTTGTCTTTAAGAATAATATGTTGATATTCCCACAGGTGCTATTGGCATTGATCACGGTCTCATTCCTGACTTTATTCAAAACACAATAAATCGAAACAATATTGGAGAACTCTCATACCAGAAATTGTTCAAGAAGAATAAACTTTACCACCTAAAGAACCTATGCCATTAAGGAGATCCACTAGAGAAAGAAAAAATGTAGTGTCATATGACTACATTGTATTTCTCCAAGAACATGAGATAGACATTGAAGTGATGGAAGATAATCCAATCAATTTTCATCAAGTCAAGGAAAGTTCTAACTTTCATAAGTGGACTGATGCTATGAATGAGGAAATAAAGTCTATGAAGGATAATGACATATAGGATCTTGTCCTATTACTAAAATGTGCAAAACCTATTGTTTGTAAATAGATATTTGAAACTAAAAGGATTTAAAAGGGGTTATGCATAGATAAAAAGTACGTCTTGTTGAAAAAGCTTTACATAGAAAAAAACGCATTGACTTTAAAGATACTTTCTCTGCAGTATTTTCGAAAGACTCTTTCGAGATTATAATGGTATTGGTAGCGCATTTTAATCTTGAGTTATATCAAATGGATGTGAAGATAGTCTTTCTCAATGGTAACATTGATGAGACGATCTATGTAGTTTGTTAACTTAAGAAATCCATCTATGGGCTCAAACACGCATTTCAATAATGGCATTTCAAGTTTCATTAAGTGATCATTTCATTTGATTTTGAGATGAATATAGTCAATAAGTGCATATACCATAAATTCTATAGGAATAAGTATATTTTTCTAGTTTTATATTTCGATGACATTTTGTTTGCTAATAACGATATAGGTTTATTGTACGGAACCAAGAGATTTCTAACAAAGAATTTTGATATGAAATATCTTGGTGATGCCTCTTTTGTGTTATGTATACATATACATCAATATCGCTCCCAAAGTATTCTTAGATTATCACAAAAGAGTTATATTAAAAATGTTCTCAAGAGATATGGCATAAAGGATTAAAAACCAAGTGATACCCATATGGCTAAAGAAAATAAATTTCGTCTCAATCAATGCCCTAAGAATAATTTTGAGAAAAAAAATGCAGAAGACTCCTTATGTGTTAGCAGTAGGAAGTCTGATATATGCTCAAGTTTATATGCGACCAAATATTGTTATGTTACTGGAATGTTAGGCAGGAATTTAAGTAATCTAAAAGAAGACGATTGGAAGGTAGTCAAATGAGTCTTACGATACTTATAAAAAACAAAAGACTATATGCTAACATATCAGAGGTAAGATCAGCTTAAGATCATTAGATATACTAACTTTAATTTTGCTGGCTGCCAAGATAGTATGAAGTCCACGACGGGTTACATCAATATGCTAACTGGGGGTGCTCTCTTCTGAAAGAGTGCTAAATAATCTCTTAGCCTATTCTACAATGGCAGTACAATTTATAACATGTTATGAGACATTCAATCATGGAATATGGATGTGGAATTTTGTGTCAAGGCTGCGCATAGTAGATAGAATTGATAGACCACTCAGATTATTTTATGACAATAAATCAGCAGTGCTATATTCTAATAACAACAGGAGCTCGATGAAGTAGAAGTATATAGATATCAAATTCCTAATCATTAAAGAAAGAGTTCAGAGTGGACAGTTGTTTATGGAGCATGTTGATACAAATTCCATGATTGTGAATCCTCTTACTAAAGGATTTCCACCCAAAATATTTCATGAGCACACTGCTTGTATGGGTATCGTGTCATTGATGGATATTCAGTTTTAGTGGGAGTTTGTTATTTTAGATGTTCTATCTTAATGTCACAAACCTTAACTATATAAATTCAATGGAAATTAAATAAAGACATAATTATACTTTCATTTGTGTTAGAATTTATTTTTAGCATTAGGGTTCTAGATAAATTTTTTATATCTTATTCCATCCCTTGGGTTAAAATAAAAAATAAAAATTACGTTGTTGAAGGATAAAATGTGGCTTTTGTGGATGCGAAACACATGAGACCTCACTAGTTAAAATAGCTAATTTATTTGTTAAAAAACCATATTTACTCGTCAACCATCCATATTTTCTACTACTGTTTTAACAACATGACTAGAATAGGATATTAAAACCTTATCAAAAACATAAGTGCTAAAAATAATTTCTACGAGTGACTAAATTGCACAATATTCTACTATAAATAATAATAGATACTAAGCAAAATAATTCTCGTAAATGCTAATCTTACTGGAAAAATGATAAACCCTTCCTTCGCTAACAATATTCATCCATTATCGAACACTAAAAAAAACTTGCATGAAAATTGCGTTCAGAGAAGCAATTTATTGGACAATGGAAGGGTAAATGTTTATTTAATTCTTACCTTATGTTTTCGGTTAATTGTTCATTTACTTTTTAAATTTTAAAAAATATCCAAAGAAACCTCTATTGTTAAAAATGTTACACTTTTACTTTTTTAACTTTTACAATAATAATCTTATTCGGGACATTAACAAAAAGTAAAATTTAAGATAAAATTGATGCTATATTTTTGTTATTATTTTACTTTTAGAATTAATTTAATAAATTAATATTTTTCATTAATTTTCTTAAGATTGTTGCAAATATGTTATTGTTGAAAAAAAAATAGATAATTTTTAATAAGAGGTGTGTCTTGATATATTTTATAAAACTTATAGATTAAACAGACACTTTACTTAAAATATAACAACCAAACAAGTATTTACTAAACAAAGACGGGCTAACAATAATCATAGAAATTGATACTTGAAAAAATAGAGTTTGAATGAATGTGCTGAAAAAAATCACAAATACCAGAGAATGGAAGACCATTGGGCTTGCGGTTAATAGAATTTGGGCTAGTTAGCAAAACCGAATGTCCATTTCAATTTTAGTCACGTTTTATGGCATCCAAGTGTATTAAAAATTTGAAGTATGTGCTTTTTTATATCTTAGTGGCACCCTTAGGCTTGGCAAAAAAGCCTGGGCTGGCCCAAGATCAGGCCGGCCCAGCCCTTAATGACGGGCTTCAAGCCCAGCCCGCATGCTAATTTTAAGGGTACGAGCTCAAAAATTAAAAGTCTGTACTCAACGGGCCTGGATATGGGCTCACCTATAAAAAGCCCGGGCTTATATTATATTAAAAATAATAATAAAACAAATAACATTATTCCGTCATTCCATGTAATGTCTAACCCTAGTTACAAAAACAAAGTTGAAAAGCAAGATAAACAGCGAATTAAAAAGCAACCGTAGCCACACATCGTCATCTCCATTCTCTACCAAGTTGTCCAACGGCAGGCCAGCAGCAGCTTCAATCTGCTGCAGCGCGTCGAGCTCCAACCAAGCACCACCAGCAGCAACAACGCCAACCACAGCCACACCCCCACACATCGTTTTCATCTCCACCAGTCTTCACAAGCCAGCAGCAACGGCCGGCCAGCAGCTTCACTCTGCTGCAGCACGTCGAGCTCCAACCAAGCACCACCAACAGCAGCAACCCCAACCACAGCCACACGCCCACACATCGTCTTCATCTCCACTAGTCTTCATGAGCCAGCAGCAACGGCCGGCCAGCATCAGCTTCACTCTGTTGCACACGTCGAGGACCAACTCATCTGCTGCTTGATATAGCATTCCAGCCTTTGAGGTAAGTGTAGCTTTGATTTTTTTAATTTCTTAAAAAAAAGATTTAATGTATTGGATTTAATATATTACTGCTTGTGATTGTATTAATTTAATATATTACTGCTTTAATTTTGTGTAAGATTATAATGAAAAATGTTTTTGATTTACCTCCGACTGCTGAGATAGAAAATGTTCAGAGAGAAACAAGGTCTGAAAAAAAAAAAGAAAACAGAGGGTTGTCTCAAATTGTTGGGATCATTTCACGAAGATAGAAGTCGGTGGGGTAGAGAAGGCAAAATGCAATTACTGCGCAACAATTCTTAGTTGTGGAGCTGGAACTAGTCACTTAAATAGACATGCTAGGCAAATTCATGGTTTTAATCAGCCGACAATGGAAGAGGTTCTTGAGAATAAGCAACACTTGGTGAAGACAGAAAAATGTGAGCTTGGAATTAATAAATTTGATCCATTGGTTGCCCGTAAAAAACTTACAGCAGTGGTGGTAAAGCATGAGCTTCCTCTTAGATTTGTGGAGTATGAGGCATTTAGAGATTTTGTTGATTATTGTAATCCATTAGCGAAGCCTATGTCCAGAAACACTTTTAAAAATGAGATCTTTAAGTTGTATAATGAGGAAAAGGTGAAGGCAATGAATTTACTGGAGATTAATAATAGTAAGGTGGCAATTACTACCGATATGTGGAATGCAAGTAATCAAAAGAAAGGTTATATGATCGTTACAGGACATTTCATTGACAACTCTTGGCACTTACAAAGTCGAATCCTAAGGTATTTTATTAAATATTAAATTTTTTATTTAATATATTTTTTATAACTTCACATAACTTTTTTTTTAATGAATAGGTTTATATATGTGCAAGCTCCACATACAGCTAATTGTCTTTCTCAAATTTTATTGAAGTGTTTGATAGATTTGAATCTGGATAGAAAGATATCCATGATTACTTTGAATAATTGTTCTACTAATGATGCAATGGTTGAAAGATTGAAGGGATTGTTGTCAACAGAGTCAATGATTTTGGGTGGTAAATTTTTTCATGTGAGGTGTGCGGCTCATATTTTAAATCTAATTGTGAAGGATGGGTTATCAATGATTGAGAGTAGTATTGTACGTGTTAGAGACAGTGTGACTTATTGGAGTTTATCGCCAAAAAGGGTGGAAAAGTTTGAGTTGGTGTGCCGTCAATTGCAGTTGGACATGAAAAAATTGGGGCTTGATTGTCCAACCAGATGGAATTCTACTTTTGCTATGCTTGATGTTGCATTGAAGTATAGACATGTTTTTTCTCGACTACAGACACTTGAGCCGCAATACAATTGTTTGCCAAATAGTGAGGAGTGGGAGATGGCTAAGCAGATATTAGATTATTTGAGGCCTTTTTCAAGATTGACTGAGTTATTTTCGGGTACAACATACCCTGCTGCTAATTTATTTTTTCCGTTGGTTTGTAAAATGAGGATTTCAATGAAGGGGTGGCAAACATCGGATGTTCCTGCAGTTAAGAACATGGCAGATAGTGTGATTGAAAAATTTTTGAAGTATTGGGAGGAGATTAGTGGGATATTGGTGATGGCTGTTATTCTTGATCCGAGATACAAAATGATATTGGTTGATTACTATTATCCAAAGATTTATGGAGTTGGTCTTGAAAATCAGCTTAAGAGAGTGCGTGACCTTTGTAATGAAATGATGAAGTATTATGAGGCAAAATCCACAACTGCGAACTACAGTGTTGTTGGTGAGTCTTCTACCCCAATTGTTGTTCCTTCTAACCAATCTTCTATTGATTTTGATGACATAGATGATATGGGAGATTTTGATACATATGCAACACAAAATTATCAACCTATTAGTCTGAAGTCCGACTTGAATAGGTATTTGGAGGAACCTTTAGTCAAAAGAACTGTAGACTTTGATGTTTTACAATGGTGGAAGACGAACAAAGGAAAATATCATATTTTGGCTGAAATGACTAAGGATTTTTTAGCCATACCTACGACGATTGTTGCCTCGGAATCTGCTTTTAGTACGGGAGGTAGAACCTTGAGTCCACATCGTAGCAGACTACATCCAGACACGTTAGAAGCGACCATGTGCTCTCAGCATTGGTTAGGTATAAAAATATTTTTTAGAAAATCAATTTTTAATTGTTTTTGCTTTATTATTTATTTTAATAATTTTTTTTTTGTTAAGTGGAGTTCCTGAAAAAGAAGTTTTTACTGGAGAAGAATTGAATGATGAGGAAGAAGATGGTCCACAAACATTGAATTAGCTTGTTTCGATATTAGTATTTTGTAGTTTATTATATTGTATTATTAATATTTTATGTCTTGGACAATTATATATTAGATAATCACGTATAATTTAAATTTTTTTTAGTTTATAGTATTATTAAAAATTTATTTTAAAAAATTAATAAAAGTCCAAGCCCAGTCAAAGCCCGCTCAACCAAGCCCGGCCCGAGCCCGCTCAATATGGACTGACTTTTTAAGGGCTTGGGCCTGGGCTTAAAAAAGCCCAACCCAGGCCCGCAAAATTGCCAAGCCTATATATATATAATGTGCAGCTTATTTTATGTGAAAAAATTATTTTAATAGTAAGAATTTTATTGTTGAAAATTTGAAGATAAATTCTATTATAGACAATTGATTTCACAAAAGATTTTTTTTTTTAACTTAGTTCTATTTAGGAATTCTAACTTACATCCAATAATAATACTAAAGATCCAAATCCCAACTATTACTTCATCAATTAAATCTCAAATATAGACACTCATTTAATAGTACGTTTACTAATTGATAACGGAATACGTTAAGATCAGAATGAGAAGGAATCAGAATGAGAAATAAGAATCAAAATAAACTATTTAATTGAAATATAAAAATTAAAATCGAAATAGATTATTTTCTCATTAATGCATTTACTTTTCCTTAAAATCAAAATTGATTGTTTTATGTTGCACCAGTGTCCTTAACTTATTGTTGCCATTATTATCAGTTATTATAATAATTATGATTGTTATAATTATTTTTTTATTAATATTAATAATTATTGTCAATAATAATAACAACAACAACAACACAATAACAAAAATAACATTCTTTTTTACTAATCGGCAAGCAGCAGCAACTAGACAATCGACAAACGACAGCAAATTTTGGAGAGTGGCAGCGACAATTGACATTTATTGCATGTAACCGGTGATGATCAACAGCATGGGGCTAACGACCTACATTGGTGCAAGGCTCTTATTCGTTCGACAATATTGATGTCCAGCGATGATGCTTGACGATCAACTTTGTTACTTCGACAACCGACAAGTGATGGTCATGGCTTTTGGTTCTCATCAACGAGGTTGCCAATCGATCATGGCTGCTGTGCTTTTTTTTTTTAATTGAAGATAAAATTAGGTTTACAAAATTTTTTTTTTTTGGGATCAGTTTCAAAAATAGGAGTCGGATTCCGAAACTCTGTTGTAAGTCGAACTCTCATTCTCTTATCTCATTTTGTTGTGGGCTCCACTCAAATGATTTCAATTTTTTTTCCTGATTCGAAAAGGAAATGCACATTGAGAATGGATCGGTAGCACGTGGGGATTAAAAGTATTTTAGTGATTGGGCAGCAAACCAAACATCAAATATAAAAGGGAAGCAAGAATTGAAGAGAAGCCAATTTAATTGAAGCAGCAACAGAAATCGAGAAGCAGGAATAGTACCCGAAAACTTGGGAATTAAAATGAATAATTATGTACGTACTAAAAATAGTATTAAAATTAGTACAAAATTTATAATAGACCAAAAAAAAAGTTTGTCTTGAGCTTTTTTTTTTTTATTATTATTCTATATTGATTGTTTGCTTTTTTTCATTTTGTACTAATTTTTGTGCACCTATCATTATCTACTGCAATAACATTATTATGCATTTATAATTTTCTCATACTTAGTTTAAGGATGATGCTCTATTCAATGAAACTGTTATAATTTTTTATTAAGACCATATTTGGCGTATGTACATTGGCATTCCACTAACAATAGTTTTTTATGCTTTTCTAATTCTTCTATCTTCTTAATAATATCTTCAGGCCATTTTTGCATTCTATACAACTTTTTTTTTTTCTACTGTCAATGTTTTGTCAGGGTAAAGCCAGAATTTTTTTTGGGTGGGCTAAATTTTTTACAAGTCTAAATATTATTTTAATTAAAAATATAAATTTTAAAAAATTCATTAATACATAAGAAAATATATAATCTATTATCGAATTTGAATTATGGTATCTATAAATTCTATTTCAATATAAATAATAATACAATCTTATAAATTTATTCTCCATCTTATTTTGAAGTGATGTCTATACTTATTGGTTATAGTAGATAAACACAAAGAAAGTTAAAAACAAGTAATAATAGATTTTTTTAACAAGTCATACAACTATCAATTCATCACAATGGCACACCGACAGTATCTAGAAACTAACTAATATGTTTAATTAACAAATTAACGTTATATATAATGTAATAGATCGAATTTATAATCTATCCTTATCAATAATCAATTTCAAATACTCTATCTCTAATTTATCAATATTCAATTTAAAAATTTGAATGCTAGAATTTAATGACTAAATTATAATCTTACACAGTAAAATTGGAACCAGAATTAAATAATGTAATCTTTAGTCAATATTACCTTGCAATTAATAAATATATTGTACTTGATTGAACAAAAAATATATTTATTATCTATTCTTATTAAGAAGAAGACAAAAAATTAGAGAAGGAAGCTCCCTTTTTTTATTTATTTATAACAATATCAAAGTTGTAAATTAATAAAATAGTACAATTTTAAATAAAATAGAAGTAATTTTGTAACTTTGTATATCGCATTTTTGTAAATTTCTCAAAAATTCGGACGGACTGTAGCCACATGACTTCGCCACTGTCTTGTAAATATATATTTGTATGGACTGGCATCCTCATTAGCTCCATCATAGAGTGTCCATTATTAAGTAATTTCCTATATAAATATAGATTATGTCTATTGTTACAATGAGGGCTGAGTCGACATGCACGAAAAATATTACACTTGAATCGTGCGTGTATCTTTGTGGAATCAAAGACCTGGGCAGAAGTCAAAATATTATAAACATGTGATGAATACAGAATGACTCCGGAAATAAGAGGCAAAATCTTGAGAGAATTTAAGTAAATGTAGCATGCTATTTTCAAAATCCTCTTACTTTACCACTTGGTCCATGGGTCCATTTTCTTTTAATAAAGGTTCTGCTTTAATAGAAACACACACTCAAAATTAATTAAATTTTTTTGAAAAAAAAAAAATCTTTAGAACTTTTAAATTTTTAATGAAAGTATCCAACCTCTTTGGACGAAAATGCAGGTAAAAAAATTCATCCAAGTTCTTCGATATAAACGTTGACAAATGAAATACAAGAATATGTAAAATTTTAAAAATTTGGATAAAAATTCCATGATGAGACCCTCAAAAAGCAAAGAGACAGAAGCAGTTGTGAGCATGTGGGCAGGTTCTGTGCAAGCAGCAGTTTCCATGCAACCGAAAGTGAGTTTTGTTTAGTAAACCGCATGCATTGACAAAACAACACTCAATAAACAAAGAAACATGAACATGAAAATAATTATTTATTTATTTCATAAAAATATTCTTAAATTAAGAGAGGGGAGAGGGGAAACACGTTCTGATGGTTTAATAACAAGAAAACAGCCAGCATGTTCCTATTCATCTCCGCATTTCCTGGATCCTTCACTCTGTTGTTCTTCTCCATTTTCTCGAGAAACTACTCTTTTTACCCGAGAAAGTTACATTGTTGTTGATGGGATGCTGTTGTTAATGTTAATGGAGATGAGAGAAATGGAGGAGGTGCTAATAAGGCAAGGAAGGTCTCTGGCAGAGACCCCAACTTACACTGTTGCCTCAGTTATCACAGTGTTGGTTTTTGTTTGTTTTCTTGTTCAACGGGCTATTTACAGATTTGGAAAGGTATGCTTGGTTCCTCAGAAAATGTGGGAAATAAAATCAATCTTTCTTTCTTATGTGTACTTATTTTAGTTTTAAACCCACATTGTTATTTTCGCTTAGGTGCTCAAATAAGTTTATGCACATAAATTTTTTGTCAATTTTTTTCCTGTTTGGTTCTTGAGAAAATGGGGAAGAGATTTAAGCTTTAAGAATATTGTTATTTTGCCATTTGGACCCACAGGGTAGTTATTACGGGTAAGTTTCAAAAGTTTCCCATGATAGAGATTTTGTTGCTGATAAGATATAAAGGCAATTGCAAGAAACTGAGTTTAGAATCTTTTCAATTTTGTAGTAGTACTCTGTTTGGTTGCCCAGGAAATGTTGTAAAATAAAGGTTTTTTCAATTGAACTTAAATTTTGTTATTATTATTATTATTATTATTATTATTATTATTATTTGGGACACGCAAAGCCATCTGGCCAAAGAGTAGATAAGTTTTATGCAAATGAGTTCGGTGCATCTTTCTCCTCTACTTTTTAATTCCGGACCTACTTGACAATACAGTGTTTCTCATGTTAGTTACAAAAAGATTGGAATAGAAAGTTTGCAATCACTCTCTGTTCGTTGTCCGAGAAAGTGATGGAAAATTGACGAAATAATGTGATCTAATGTAGCTAGTTGAGTTCGTCAAATCAGTTTCATAAATCTGGAAAGTGAACATGTACTCTTGCTCCATTGATTGCCCAAATATCAGTGAAAAAAAACTGACATAGTTAAGATTCAATTTTTGCCCCTTTATGGAGAATGTGACATTGACATAATTAGTTTTCATAGTTAAACAGGTTTCACAAGGTTGAGAGGATAGCATTTTCATTCTCTTGCTCTATTGTTAAATGCAAAACACAATTGACTTTTCAATTAGCTTTCTTTTTTCTCTCTTCATAATTGGAGACATAATCTGACTTTTATGTTTTTTGTAGTGGTTGAAGAAGACTAGGAGGAAGGCTCTGTTTGCTTCCTTGGAGAAGATTAAAGCAGGTGAGTTATAATTTGTTAACGCCAGGACTCGTGTCCTAAGACATTAAAGATGATTTACTTTTGATTCGTTTTTCCTTCATTTTGCATCCGTGTGCTTGTATGACAATCTTCTTGTTCATGCAGCATTGTAAAATTTGTATTGAAGTATTTGAACGGTATCAGTGATATCTCATCAGGGTTTTGATTTATGAAACTTTTTGCTCTTTGTTTTGTCCCAATGGTAGAGCTGATGCTGCTTGGTCTTATATCTTTATTGTTGGCGCAATGGGCTCGATGGATATCTGAGATTTGTGTAAATTCATCTCTTTTCAGCAGTAAATTCTATACGTGCTCTGAAAATGACTATGGCATCCATCAGAAAATGTTGTCTAAAAGTTCCTTCTTATTTCTGAATGAGTCTGATGTTCCTCCAAAGGGAATAATAAACCATCAAAAATCTCATCACTGTGGCGAGGTAACTTTCATCTCTTTACAATTTGAACTTAATTGGCATTACATTAGGTGAGTTATCTTTCACAACACTTTTCGCCAATTGAAGGGTCATGAACCATTTGTTTCCCTCGAGGGTCTCGAGCAGCTTCATCGATTTTTGTTTGTTCTTGGTATCACACATGTTCTGTATAGTTGCTTGGCTGTCGGTCTAGCCATGAGCAAGGTGAATACATCTCTCTGATTCGGTTTGCTGGCTTATTATCAATTTTTAAAATCTCTGTTTCCTTTTTTAGCTTGCCAATATTGACATTTTGTGTTTCTAGCTGCTTTAAGAAAGTAAATGCAAAATTGTAAAACAAAAGCATTTTTCAAATGATTGAAATTCATTCTTATTGTAATAAACCCATTGGATTTGGGGTTCATTATGTGTGAAGCTCTTTTCTTGCACATTGTTCTGTTATGTAACAATTTCTCGTGCATTCCTTTGTAGATTTATAGTTGGAGGAAATGGGAAAACCAAGCAAGAATAAGTGCAGTGGCTGATTCACATATGCAAGGTGTGCACATTAGAATTGGTTTTAAAATGTTATTAATATATAATTCTCAGAGACAGTTACTGCCTCTTCTAGCAAGAACTTTACCAAATGCATTGACGTATTCAAGTTTTAAATTGTATTCCTCTCTTTGCTCTTTTCCGTTTCTTTTATAGGAAACAGATTCAAAAGATATTAATGGAAGGAGGAAACTACTTATTCACCTTTTTTCTTGATTATATTTTATAGCAAAGAAAAACAAGGTGATGCTTCGACAGACCACTTTTGTTTTCCATCACACATCTCACCCATGGAGCAGGAGTCCTGTTCTCATTTGGATGGTAAAATTTCTAACTTTTTACATAGTGTATTTGCATTAATGTTCGTGAATCGCCTTTCCTAATCTTCTGCTATTAGTGACATCCACCTTTTCCTTGTGAGATACGAGACACAAAGATGCATGCTGTCGTGGAATATATGCTGAGGACTGATTAGCTGTCATGTTATAGTTTTGTTTTCCGGTGTGTTTAGATAACCGATATAATAATTCTAGAGTAATCAAAAGAATAAGGCATTTTGCACCTTCTATAAATTCCTATTCCGCTCTACTTGTGAGTTTTTGTCTAATACTTCATTGGTAGTGTTCAAAATTGTATGGTAACAATTTATTTTGGGTTGTTATGGTGCAGCTTTGCTTTCTACGACAATTTAAAAACTCAATACGGAAGTCAGACTACTTGGCACTGCGTTTAGGCTTCCTCACTGTGGGTACCTAACTAATATTATTGCTGCTATCTCATGGACAAGTTCTGATATCTTCACAGAGAAGTACACAGATGATATTTTGTAGATGGAAACATATTCTGCTAGTTTTGATGCATTCATGTTTGTTGGCAATGATAGAACGTTTTGCAATGTTTATATTAGAGCTTAAGATCTATTGGCAAATTAACATGGTATAATAGCCAGCTTTGATCAATAAGACATGTATTTGAATTCCTTCATTGTGTTAATTATAATGTAATAAGTCATGTTTGTGTTTGTGTTTGTGTTTTTACTTGATCCACAAAAAGGGGCTATGCTAGAGCTATATACCGCTTCTGGGAGTCTACCTTCTTAAACAATTTCATTCTAGTGTTTCTCTGTCATTGATTGATCATCAATATAGTCAACAAATAGGATACATTTACTGAAATTACATTGCATTAACCTGATTTTTAACTTTTCAGAAGCACAAACTTCCACTCTCTTACAATTTTCATAACTACATGGTTCGAAGCATGGAAGATGAATTTCATGGCATCCTAGGGATTAGGTATGTTCTCATCCAATTGTAATCCAAATTCTGGATATTGTTTTTATGTGACTCTCAGTACCCTGGTTATAAAAGATTCCGGCCTCTATTGTAGCTGTAGATGAGCAAACACATTTACATACACTTACTTGAGTAGAAGAGACTGTAAAATAATCATCCGCAACTGTTCAATTTAGAGCAAACAAGTTTTTTTCTTCACATTATATTTGAAATTCTGGATATAAATTCTTCTAATGAATCAGGAGCAAGGTAAATTTAGCTAAATCATTTTCAATTTTTGCAGCTATCCACTTTGGGGTTATGCCATATTGTGCATCTTTATAAATATTCATGGTAAATTGCTTGTTATACACAATGTAAATGTAGATATCTTTATATAATTCTTTGAAGCTTTTTCCCCTGGGTTAAAGAAGCGGTTAATTCGTTGCAGGTCTAAATATTTATTTCTGGCTTTCTTTCATCCCTGCCATTGTAGGTATACTCAATCTTTTGTGTCATGTTTTCCAAAAAAGAGGCTTTTTTATAATAATTCCATGAATACTTGTGTACATGTCACAGCTTGTAATGGTGGTCGGGACAAAGCTTCAGCATGTTGTTTCCTCGTTGGCCCTTGAAATTCTGGAACAAACAGGCCCACCTGTTGGGACTCAAGTGAAGCCCCGCGATGATCTGTTTTGGTTTAGAAAACCAGAGATATTGTTACGGTTGATACAATTTATTATATTTCAGGTGATGCTTCATATATTATCTTGAAGTTCAGATTATCTCATCCAAATATCATAGTAATACTTGCTGTCTTCCTTGTTCAAGCAGAATGCCTTTGAGATGGCAACATTCATATGGTCATTGGTAATTCAATTTTATCCTCTCTCTTTGTGCTTGTCGTCAAAATATATGGAAACATAAACAGGGCTATAAATGTCAGGCTTGATAGCAATAAGTGATTCAAGGATTGTTTGATTCCATGATCAGTTCTTAAGTGTTGTTTCTGATCATGCAAGTGTAATAACTCCTTTCTTTCTGTATGTTTAGTGGGGATTCGAGGACAGGTCATGCTTCATGAAAAACCACTACATGATCATTATTCGGCTAACTTCTGGGTAAGCTTCTTTTGTTATGATAATTTTCAGTTTCTCTGTTAATCTCTCTCTGTTGCTCATATATCTAATCCAAATATGAATTCTGACGGCTAGTATCATGGTCTTGTTGTGAAGCAAATGCAATAATATGATGATTCTTATTTCAATAACAGTAATTAGCTGTTAACATCTCTATTTGGAAGAACATACTTTTCTACAAATTCTGAGATATAGCTGCAAAATTCGATTAATTTATGTGAGTAACATTCTGTTGTGTACAATGTTTTGGTCTTGCTTTGCATATAGGCAGAACATTGCCACTGTATCAACTTATAGTAAAATGTCATTTAACACGATCACACATAACACCTCAAACATCACATAGTATGATCCCAAGTATGCAGATTCTTGATTTACATTGTTTTGGTGCGTGTAGGATCCTTGTTCAGTTCTGGTGCAGCTATAGCACTGTGCCTCTGAATGTTATTGTTACCCAGGTTTGAACAAAACCTTTTACAAATAGAACATCAACGCATCATTGACGTAAAGACTGTCAGCAGAGATAGTTACTCATCAAATTAGAAATAAGGTTGCAATTTATTGAAGTCAATTTCGGCAATCTCATTTTCTGAACTTTTCAGATGGGATCTCGTTGGAAGAAAGCATTGGTTGCCGAAAGTGTGAGAGATTCTCTACATAGCTGGTGTAAGAGAGTGAAAGAAAGGTCTAAACACGATGCATCATTGCGCTCACACACTACAAGGTCAGTGTGTTCACTGGAATCAACAATTGATGAAAGGGATGAAATCACAGTAGCATCCGGCACCTTATCTCGAAGTTCTTCCCTAGAGTCACTGAATCAGATCACTATAACATCAACCGAACAGGCAGAATCCATTCTCCAAGCTTCAGATGAACCCCAAGGTGAATTATCATTTCGTGTGGAGAAATACTTATCCGAAACTTTGAACATAGAATCACAGCCTCCCACTACTGATGAAGAAGATAATACAGAGGAAGGACAAGTTGAGACTTTAGCTGATTTGTTTCAAAAGACCTGAAATACCATCCTATCTCGCCTCTGGGTTCTACTTAGTTTTTGCTTTCTGGCATCCTTGTTAAATAAGCTTCATTTACAGGATAAAAGAATGTGGTGTAATCTCAACTTAATATCTTGTTATGTTAGGTCCTGAACAAGATACACAAATTGAGAAAATTTGAACAATCGATCCACTTGCTTGAAAATACTAATGGCATACAATGAAAGTTGCTATTGTTCTTGCTTGAATCTTAATTATAAAAAGGTATAATGTTCGGATGGGATGAGAAAGCTCACCCACTAGACGCGGTGCGCATTCACAGCCAGTGCAATTACAACAACTTAATTGCAACAACAAATAAAAACACATTACAAGAATCATTCTCAAATTACTCAATGTCCCCTTCCAAACATTAAAATAATCAGACAAAACACCAACACATAAAAGACAAGATAATAATGAGATATCAAGAGCACATTATTAAGCAGCGAGGTCGTCTTCCTTGTGAGTCTCAATAGTAACATCACTTGTAGGATAAGCAGCACAAGTGAGAACAAAACCTGCTTCTATTTGATCATCATCAAGAAAGCTTGCATCCGACTGATCAACGGTCCCAGACACAATTTTCCCTGCACAGGAAGAGCAAGCCCCAGCCCTGCATGAGTATGGAAGATCAATCCCAGCTTCTTCAGCTGCATCAAGAATGTAGAGGCTATCAGCACACTGAATTTCTTTCTCTCCCTCCGGTGTAATGAGCTTGACTTTGTATGTAGCCATGGCTATAACACGGCCACCTCTGCTGGCTTTGAGACCAAACACAGACTGACCCATGTTAGGTATGGCCTTGAGGCTGGTCACTGTAGGCCTGCTTCTGATGAATGAGGTGCTGACCACGGCGCTTGAGAGGGTGGCCATTGTTGGTTATCTTGCTCAAAGAGGGAGAGTAGAGTCTTTGGATTTTGAGTATTGATAAGATAAAAAGTGCCGGTGAAGAGATTGTGTTGATAATGAGCCAATGGGTGGCCAGTAAAAGAAGATTGGATGATCTGGCATGGAACTCTATCTGCCGCGTGGCAGAATGTTGTGGGTTAGATAGTAGTTCTAATTTCTAAACAAGATTCCTCATTGCAGCATTTGAATTACATGCTACAACTTCTCAAAAAAAAAAAAAAATTACATGCTACAATGTCAGTGTTATCCTCTCATACTTGTGGAGGAAGTGGAACTATGAGTCTATGATTTTGACTGGATGCATAATTTAAAGAGGTTATGACATAAAAATTATAAAATAAAAGGGGCCAAAACATAAGATTTTAAGAAATTTTTTTCAATTTCAATTCGGTTTGAGGATAGTTTTCAAATTATTGTTGTCGTTAGAAAAAATAATGCTTACACTCTAAGATTAAAGAAAATAATTATGAAGACCTTCAAGTTTTTAATATAGGACACTAGGATTTTTTTTTTTTATTATAATATCCTTTGTAGATAGTAACAAAAAAATTTTGACTCTAAAATGTTTAATATACAAATATAATTTAAATAGTTCAATTTGTCTAGTAGACTAATAATGAGAATGTTTTTAATATATAACATAATTTTTAAATTTTAAATTATTGCATTTATTTTAATAATATACTTGTATTTATTATAAAAATTTAAAATAAAAGTTTGGTTTAAACAGATTTTATAATTAATAAAATATAAAATTATTTTATATAATATTGAAAATAATTAAAATTTTTATATATTAATTTTAATATCATGTATTTATTTATTATAAAATTTAGTTTAATATATTATAAGATTGTAAAGAACTAAAATATTTTTTTAAATATTGAAATTATTTTAAAACGTATATATTGTACATTTATTTTAATATTATATTTCAATTTATTATAAAACATTACAATCAATTTTTTGAGTTTATAGAGATAAAATGTATTACAATTAAAAGATTATTGATGTTCTTTATTGAAAACTCGAGAATTTACATGATCAATTTTCTAAACTTGGGGGTATATGTATCATCTTCCCTTATTGTTATTTAGCAGTAATCCAATCTCTTTTCTACTCATGAGGTGAGCATGGCTTTCACCCCAACCTTTTTTTTATTTTAAACAAAAAAAAAAATTATCATCTTAACTAAATGGTATGTCACAGTGACAGCACTAAAATGGAGATAGCATGAGATTAAATTTATTTGGTTAGGTAGTTCCAAATTTAAAAAAAAAAATGTATTTCCAAATTAGTGATTAGCTTTTGGTATATATTTCTGTTTGAATTTGATGAATGATGATACATCATCACTTGGAAGGTAATTTAAACTTGTTGGTTTATGGACAGCACTGTGTGTTAAGCTTCATTCAGACCCAATCCTGATCCGATTCGGATATGACTATGGCTTCTAGGCCTGTTGAAAAACGATCTGCTGAATGCTGATCCGTCAAGTTGGAAGTTTGACACTCAGGCACACAAGCTTCCTTAGGTGTGTCAACTAATTCCTGTGTTTTAATTTCGGATGGTGCTGTTTGAGTGTGATGAAGCACTTTGATAAGATAAGAGGGCCTATTTTAATTGGATTTGGGTACTTTGCCTTACTGGGTAGTGCAACGCAATTGAAACTATGCTCAGAAGGTGGAATCACATATTGCACATAATTCCATAAAATGCTTCAACTGTTGAAAAAATATGTTCTTTAAAGTATATTTATATATTTATTATAATAAATATATTTCTGATTAATAAAATAAATGAGGTATTTTATTCATATATTTTTATTTGCATTAATATTTAGAGTAAAATCTATTTAATCATATTATATGTATTTATGCAATCACCATATGAATTTGTAGAAGACATCACATTTGATAAATAAAGTTGAGCACTTTATTTAGGTATACACTGTAATAAATTCATTTAGTGATTTGTTTTAATCATATATGAATTTATTGATGTAGTATAACTACATTGAACTAGATCACATATGAGATTTAATTAACCTAGTAATAACTGTCAGACTTATTAAATCTCATAGGCATTGATTTACTGTAATCTTAATCTTGAGTTAGTTATAATTTCTTGATTGTAATCGTTATTTCATTTAAGTTACCAATGCGCACGACATACATTTGTAGTCAAGATTATCCGGTATCCTGATGGGAACAATTACAAGTATTGAAATTATAGATTAACAATACAGAATTTGAAAGATACATCTCGATGGTTTCAAGATTTAATCATCGAATTCTCCGGTCGAGTAGTGTCAACATAAATAAATATGTTGAAATGATCATTAGAGAAACCAAGTAAATATCGAGGAATAAGATGTAATTAAATTGATTGGACAATCGAGATAACAATTTAAATTAACGATGTGGTACAAAGAATTATGCAAGAAAAAATCAATGTGACTTGGCGAATTATATTCGAAGCATACGATTATGAAGTCAATTCCAATCTTATAGTGGAGTAGAATTGAAATTAAATAATTATATTTATTTAATAACAAATTCAATTATTGTAGCCACTATTGTATGTCCCCAAATGATCCCCGGATTAACTCAATTAATTGACAACACCATCACTGGATCCAAAAGTAAGAAAAACTGGTATATTAGATGAAAATAATAAATATAATATTTGTTAAGACCTAGTATGTTATATTCAAGTGTAAAAAGGGGCTTATGATATTTTACAAGATTGTCCTTAGTTAGTTACACATTCTTTTTCACGTAAGTGGAGAGATAGTATTTAATTTAAATATTTAAATTAAAAGAGAAATTCTATTTTAAATAGGAATCCTAATCATAACATACTAGAGTTTTTTATAAGATATTATAAAAGTGGCATTATTCTCTTAAGACAAAAAAAAAAGAGAGAAGAGAATTGCATGACTTTTGAGAAAAAATACAGAAAACATCTAAGAGAAGTCAATTACGTTTGGAAGTGGTAAAACAGACGCTCACACGTCCAGTGTTTATCAATCTTGAGTCATAGCCTGAAAGATCATTTGGAGACGAATCTATAACTCTCAATTATTCATCTTCTAAAAATATTAAGGTACGAATTATTATATTACTTAATTCTTATATATTGTATGAGATCGGTTCTAAAAAATTTTAATTGAAAAATTAAAAAAGCTAATTTTATCCATTCATCAACTTCATGAGTGAACATGTAAGCTACAAGATTTAGATAATTGGCTTGTTTACATTAGAGAATCTACAAAAACCTCACTATTACTACATGAAAATACCACATTCATATCCTTTGAAGAAGCACATACACCTAGCTTTGGAGAGTTGTCATAAAAGTACTTATAGACTCAAGCTCAAGCACTTTCTAATAACATTTACTTTACTAGCACATACGCCTAGCTTTCGAGAGTTGTTACAGAAGTACTTTTTTAACTCAAGCTCAAGCACTTTCTAACAACATTCACTTTACTAAATTGCTTTTATAAATTTCGTTTAGGGCTTCTCTAGAGTGAGTTATATAGTGGTCATAAATATTTATTTAATTTTTTATTATTATGTAGTTGTTTTTTTAAGTAGAAATTTATGTTTAATATGACTTATATAATAATTTTATTTAATTTCATAGATTTTTTTAATTTTTTATTATTATTTAGTTGTTTCTTTAGTAAAAAATTGAATATTAAATACTACAAGCAAAAGTTTATTTTTGTGAGTAGAAGTTAAAAATTTTTTAAATATTAAAATATATAAAATATCATTTATTTATTTGACAATTTTATTTAATTTTTTTATATTATAATTTTAAAATACTTTTTAATAAAAAATTTATAATTTTCAATAAAACAAATTTTATAATTTTTAATAAAAAAATTTATGGACAACCAAACAATTAAAATTTTTTAATACAAATTATGTTTATAAAAATTATAGTTAAATAAATTCTATTTAAAAAATTATGCCAAACGAAGTCATGCATGCTTCACCAAAAAAAAAAAAAACACTCAAGTCCATTGTACTGCGTTTAATATTAGTTCATCAGGTAAAATTGATGCAAGAAGTATGGGGTTCAAAATACTGTTTATGATATATTTGAGGAGAGATCAGGGTTATATTCCTATAATATTAACAAATAAATAAACCTACAAAACCAGAGAGAAATAGAGTATAGAAGCAGCTTATAATTTCTCAGCAAAAGAGATGATTGTATTTTTATTATTGTAAAGCTACAACAACTTCATTTGTAACTTCATTTGTGACAACAAATGAAAGTTACATAACAAACCTACTCCCCCCCTTCAAATTACTCATTCAAGAAAGCACATAAATATTTCAACAACCCTCTTACAAAACACTAAATTACCAAACCAGACACAACATTAATAATAATAATATCAAGATTCTCTATGTTATACCAAAGCACCACATAATTAAGACATTTCTTCTTCCTTGTGAGTCTCAATAGTTACATCACTTGCAGGATAAGCAACACAAGTGAGAACAAAACCTGCATCAAGTTGATCATCATCAAGAAAGCTTCCATCTGACTGATCAACAGAACCTGAGACAATTTTCCCAGCACAAGAAGAGCAAGAACCAGCCCTGCATGAATATGGGAGATCAATTCCAACTTCTTCAGCTGCATCAAGAATATACGTGTCATCAGGACACTCGATTTCTTGCTCTCCCTCTGGTGTAATGAGCTTGACCTTGTATGTAGCCATGGCTATTACACGTCCACCTCTGTTGTTGTTGGCTTTAAGGCCAAACAAAGCCTGACCCATGTTGGGCATGGCCTTGAGGCTTGTCACTGTAGGCTTGTTTCTGATGAATGAGGCGCTGACCATGGCGCTTGATAGGGCGGCCATTGTTTTTTTTTGTTGCTTTGAGGGTGTGAATGTGAAGCTAGAGAGAGTTTTGTTGACTGGTGAGATGGGTTGTGTTGATAATTCGGTGGCTTATGGAGATAGTGTGGCTAGCAAAAAAGATTGAATGATGATGTAGCATGGAACAGGATCTGCCACGTGCCATATCCTTGTGGCTTACATTATCATGTTTATTATCACCAATGCACAGATAGAGAGGGAGGGATTCAGCCATTTATTGGTGAATGTGGTTGCCACAAGCCCCAATCTGGTGGTGTAGGATTTTAGCTCCATTGTATTTAGTGAGAGTGTGACATAACAAGGCTTTTTATCAGAAAAATTTGAAGCCTTAACAGAAAAGAAAATTTCAATTTTGCTTTTTGGGTTCTTACATACCACACAATTAAAGTGCTATAACAGACACAAATGCATAAACGTCATTTGTCTCTAGTAATCTACGTCTCTAGATTGATCACTTGTTGTCAATTGAATTGCCGATCAAAGAATGACGCAACTAGAATCGCTAGGTTGAGGCAAATGCTTGTCACAAAAACACTCCACAAAATTACACTTAAGCAAAAACATTTCCGCCTTATTTGTCTAGATCATGAACGGCTTCAGTAATACTCCAGTTACTGCTGATAATGAAACAAGATTCATTTGCTTCCACCAAGAAAAAGGCTAGCAGATTTCTGAAAATTTGACCAAGGTTTGCAAATTTCATCACAAACACTATAAGTGGATTTTAAAAAAAATTGAGCTCATGCAAATTATTGATGGAAACAATGGGTATCCACATTACTTTTAGAACACAAAATTCATTTCTTCAAGTCCCTTCCCCTCAGAAGTTCATTCTCCAGAAATATGCAAACAAGACAAATTCACGGGGAAATTAGACATCGGTCCTTACACAGGGCACCTATATGTGAAGGGAAAGAAGAGAGAGGAAAAAATATAAAAATAAAATGATAGCCGTTCCTAATATTTTGTAAGCTTCCCATATTATAAAACAATCTCTGATTTCTAACTTAAGGCTTAGGCTTTCACTTTAAGCCGGGGAAAAAATAGAAAAATTTCTGGGCATCCTCTAAATCCAGAGAAAGAACACATCCCCATCCTCTATCCCTGTGATTTTCATCTGTAGATACTGGAAGGTCCCCCATACACTGACCCAAGGCTTCCTGTCTAAATTTTATTGCCTCAGCCAAAAGTTCTCAGGTAGCACACCCAGGTCAGTTTTTCCTTGGCAACATTCTAGTCACACTTGATGTTTCTGTAAATCCTCCTCACGAACAAATTAGAGCCAAGGTAACCAACAGCTCCTGCACATTAAAAGAGCAAGATCAAGCCATAAGAATCAGAAAAGGAAATTCAAGTTTATTGGTTCAGAAAAAAAATTAAATTTTTTCCCTACAACTTTTCAATCCAAATGCGATTTGAATAAAAGACAATAATAAATAAATAAAACACTTACCACAAAGGATCCCTAAACCAAGACAAAACATCAAAGTGTAGCCAAAATAGAAGCTAGTCTGGAAGAAGCCTGACATCTTAGTCTTCACATAGTAGTAATATATAGAGTACAAATACACATAGACAGCTGTCGAGGCAGCAGAGAAGAATGATGTCCATTGCCAGTGATAATTCTCAGCATTTAGCAAGAAATATGTTCCGACAATTGTAACACAAACAGTCACAATGATGAGAATCACAAAAACCAACAGCATAAACCCATATACATAGTAGACCTGCCAAGAACAAAGGAAGAACAAATATTTTATGCCTGACTCTACTTCAAATAGCATGAACAGCACTTGTTAAGCCCTATTCTCATCAGGAATATATAATCATCCATGCCCAAATCAAATCTAAAATAAAAAGAGGTGTAGCTATTTGTGAAATCCATAAAAATTGTCACCTTCATAGTTATGCATGTAGGAAAACTAAAAAGAACAATGGGGGCAACGGCCCCCATAAAGTAATTTTCAAATCAGTCAAATTGCTTTCTAGCATTTATTGCATTCAACTCTAGACATAACAACAAAATGCTAAAAAATTGAAAGAATCCCACTTCTTTAAACTCTTTCCTTTTCCTTTCTTCCTTTTGTTCCCCTTTGAAGTGTAAAAAGCTGGCGCTGACATTTCAAAAACAAAGATTGACACTATTATTCATTTCTATAATTAGATAGGTAACACATTGACACCCAAGGCAATGTTCTGATAGGTTTTTATATTCCGTTAAGTAAAACCACTATAAGAGAGCTCATATGATGGATTATTTCTTGTCACCGTTTTTTACAATTTTGGAGCAAATTAAGAAACACGATAAATTCTAAGTTATTGGATTATTATTGTTTCAATTTTTTTATTTTAAAGCTCCAAGACATAAAGTACTGAAATTCACCTTGTAATTCCAAAAGGATGTGAAGACAAAATACATCTCAATGAATATACTGCCAAAAGGTAGCAGCCCTCCCATCATTGAGACCACAGAGGGTGTGAGATACCATTTCTTCTCAGGAATTGGGCGAGGAATGGTCTTCACTCGACATGGGTTATTTGGAGCACCACTCCAATTTCTTCCAACAACTGTGCCAAGAAGTGCCAGCGGGAAAGAAATGAAAGCCCAAATTACAAAGACAACCACCATTGTGCCAAAGGGAATAGCAGCTAGAGATCCGTAGAATATAGCAATTGTGTTCAACAAGAACCCAATCCCAAAGACCATAAATGGAAAAAGGGATGCTGTGAGGATCATAGACTTTATCCAGTTTTTACCTGATAAAACAAAGTAGAACCAAATATATAAAAGCAAGACAAACATGGGAAAAAAATGGAGAAAGATTGGATCATGTCATACCCCCATTGCGTGAGTACATCCCACCACTCACATAACCAGAAATGAAAGACGTAAGAGCATAACATACTATGAAAGTAGTCACAATGGCTCCTCTCCTGAAACCGCAGATTACATTTAAGGTTTTAATATGATAATTATAAGGAAAAATAAACCGAATAGATTTAATTAGTGAATCACAGTATCTGCTACCAAACCACAGTTAAAAATGCATTTTTCTGTTACAAAAGTGGAGTGGATGTTAAGGGTTGAAGACACGATGCTAGGCGTCTACGAACCCTTCACTAAAGCTGTAAATATATTACAAAGCATAGCATGCAGAATAATTGAAGAAAATGTTCAAGGGGGAGAGAGAATAACAATTGTGTTTGTGCTAGACTAAATATACATATTATCTTGGAATCGTAATGATATAAGCATTAATGAAACATACCCGATATACAAAGTTCCCACAATTGCCATTAGAATAACGAGTAGAACGAGCAATGCAAGCTGTGCACCTGTACCAACAACGGCTGAAAGGACAACCAAATTACGAGGAGGCCGAAAAACATCCCCATGAACAAGTTTCCAACCGGATTCCTCACTTACATCTCTTTCCTGTATACAGTGTTGAAATGTAAGCAGAAGATGGACCATTTAATTTTGAAATTTTTTTTAATACATATTTAATGATGAAGGAAAAAAATTTTAGATCCATTTTGCGAACCAGTTGCCCAGAAGATCATCAAAACACCCTATGGGAAAGCCAAAAGAGGTACAAAACGCTCACACTGATAGTTTCCATGAATGTTACTACTTTCTTCAGAAAGATATAAATCATTTAAGGATATAGAAACCAAGAAATTGAATATATAAACAAGCTCAAGAGAGTTACCAAAGTCTCTAGATCATCATCTTCCCGGGCATATTTGGCATAATCATTTCTAAGAGTCCGCATCAATATCATTGACACCAAACCAGTGAGGAAGATAACCATCATGAAAGAATTGAAAATAGAGAACCAATGGATCTGCACATTGCAACATTCATTAATAAGGCCAAACTATAAGTGCCAAAAAAGGAAGAGAAGACGTTATCAAACAGCAAACAATGCAGCACTCGGCAATATTAAAGAAATGATATTTTGTCAGAAATAAAAAAGTAGAAGCAAGATGGAAAATGAATTGATGAGCACTAAAAGGAAGAGAACCATCAAGATTAATGTCTACCTGGTGCTCAAAGAAAGGGTAATCCAAATATACATCAAAACGACGTGCAAAAGTCACATTAGTTGGAGTCCATTTGACCGAGTATGTCATTTCCAGTGTCCTCCCAACTTCCAGAGGCTTTGGGCTGACTTGACTGAGATTAACATGAATAATCTGCAAGGGTAGAAGTCACTTAGATAACTAGGTTGGAAACAGCAAATAAGAGTAATTTGGGAACTTAGTAACCACAAACCTGATCTTTATTGTATGTAAAACTTATATTCTTGTGTGTGTGGAGGACGTGTTTGCCATTATCACTGTTCTTATCAGGATGCAGATCACCGACAAACCCTAAAACAACAATAAGAGAAGTATTCAATCATGATATCACATTATCTAAAAACCAAAATAAACTATCAAAGAATAATTGATTGCATACCCCATAAAGGCAGATCATCTGAACTCGCAGTCAGCAAATGGAGACCAGAGAACATGAGATCAGAAAAGAGGCAAGAAAGATTAAACACTCAGCCAAAGAAAAGTGTAAAAAAATAAACACAAAGAACAAATATCAGCTTCGTTCTCCAGACCAATCACATCTCTAGCGGTTATTTTATTCGTGAAACCTTTCATGCCCATGGCATTACCAAAAATTAAGCTTAAAAACCACACATCCAATAAAGTGAGAGTAATATTATTCAGCCTAGAATAAAAAAGACTGATTCAATTTTCTAAGCTTAATAAAAATAAGAACGAAGAAACCATACTTACAGGTCTGACATAACTCAATTTGGTTATTAAATTAGCTGTAGGAATGATAACTGCTCATGCTTGAGATTTTCTCCTAGTCCAAAAACACAGCATTTCTTAATATGTTCAAGGAAGATTTATTATTTTCATAAATGTTCTTATAATTCGAACATGTTCTGTGATGAAAACAGGGGCATAGCAGTAACCTACCAATATAAGGTATTTTATCTTTAGTACCACATTCCATTAAAGTCATTCCTAAATATTTTTTTTTTGGGGGGTCAGTGGCAATTACTTCCCCAATTTCATCTTTCCCAGTAGCTATACTTTTAACAAACCAAAAATTCATTAAAAATCCTACATTTTTCCTTGATTTTATATTATTAATGAAAGCATGTATGTCTTTAGTTTTGGCAAATAACTAGTGGCTCTTCTACATCTTACAAATAGAAGGACACAATTATAACATACCCAAGAAGAATTCAAACCAATAATTGTTCTCAATTGCATCTTTGAACTGTTTGACCTTTGCCTCATCAAGATCCAATGAACAGATAGTAGCTTTGTCCACATTCCCTGCAAAAACAAAGAGTTCAGAATAAATGCAATCTGTTAAGAAACTCTAGCAGCAAAATTAAGTAGGTGTAAAGCTTACATACTTTGGAACTTTATGTCTATTTGACTGTCAATAAGTTCATTTCCACCCAGGACCTCACCAAGACCACCCCATTTGTGAGCAGGATTCCCAGATGCATGGCAAAATGGAAGACTGTAATAGTTGTAAGTTTCTTGTGGATTGTTATACGGGCCAACCTTATTTACCCATAGGGTAACAGGTTCATCCGGTTGATACTGCAAAAGAAGACAAATAGAGTGCCTATAAGGTATATGTAAGTGATATGAATACAAGGCAAATATATATTTAGTTATTGCTGCAACTCCTCTGACAATAATGTAAATCATAACAATAGAAATATCACCGTCAAAACAGGTATCGCTCAGATTGAATTTAGATGTTTACTAAGTATCATTAATATAGGTTTTGCAAAGAAAAGTTGATTGCAACAAGTTTAGAGTCAATTCAGTAACATTTCACAACGTAAATGAAGAAAGAGAGTATGGATTAAGAGACTACCTCGCAAGGTCCAACAGAAATCAGTTACTGCACATATCCAACAGTAAGAAGAAAGCCCAAATAAACAGCTTTTTGACAGATTAGCTAGAACAATTTTTTATCTAAAGCTTGAGATCAAGCATCTCCTGTCATGACTGAGGATCAAAATTTTCTTGTCACTCTAAGTTGCTCAGTTATCCTTCCAAGTCTAAACTCATGATAACTTCAGTCAATAATGTACTTTGTAAATTTAAAGGTTTGTGGTGCAAATCATAATCGCATTAAAATTTAACTCTTTACCTAACTCAGGACTTTAAGAAACCCCTCAGCTGCCAACAAAAGTACAATACTATACACTCTTGTGTGAGCTAAAATATCATACTAGAGTGAGCTTATAGCTAGTTGCTACACCGGCACACTCCAATTCAAAATATAATCATGTAATAACAGATCTCCAAACAAACTAACATAGTGAATTCACATCAGAAGGCTCCTAAATTGCATGTACACCGACATTCAAAAAATTGGGATCTAAATTCAAAACCATTAGACATTTAATAGTGAAGAAATCCATGGAATATGATATCCCATTAGGTATAATCCAGAGGATTTGCAACCCCGACGTCTTGATATTATCTCAACCACTTAAGCTTCCTTTAACAAGGCAATAAGATCTGAACCATCCATATGTTACAAATTAATCCCACTTCCAAATACCCAAACCAACCGATAATAAGATCGACAATACACACAAAAATTTCCTCATTTGCTCCTTCCAGTAATCATAATCACACAAGCCAGACCTTACTTCCAATTTAGCTCAACCCAATCATTGATGTGGAACCCCAAAATTCCAACAAAGAACAGTCATATTTCACAGTTCCCTATCCCAAATTCTCTGCTAAAACGATATTAAGCTGCATGCGCCGTTTTAAACTAATCGAACCGTACAAATATCTATTACACACACCAACACAATGAAAAAAAAACATAAAACCCACTTGAGATCTAAGCATTACATCACAAAATCAAAACATTTATAAACAAACCCACGTGCAAATCAAACGATTTTCCACAGATCTGACACACGAACACCGAGATCTAACTTTCTAGGGTTTGAAAATTTTGAAGCTAAAAAATTGAATGAGAGAAATGGGGAACAAAATGAATTAATTACCTTGTGATCTGACTCGGAGGCGAGAGAAGGAGAAACGAAGAGGAGGAGGAGGAGGACAGAGGGAGAGAGATCGAACGGCGGAGGACATGACGATGCAATCGACCGGCGAGTGAAATCAGACGGTCCTGATTTCAAGATCAAGGTGTGTGTAAGCGGTCTCTGGCTGACTCCCCTCAACTTGAAACGAGACTTTGTGCCTGGTCAGCCTCGCCCTGTCCTTTAAAGAGAGATGAAATTATTTTAGTATAAATCGACACCCAGGTAACGCTCCTGTTTCTAGAATTGGGACTACTCGGACTCGTATTTTGTTTAATGCTCTGGATTTCGAAGCAGCCTCACTTATGATATCAAAGTGAATAAAAAAAAGGTAACGCAGAGTGAATAACTTAACGGGTCGGCCCATTTATTGAATCTAATGGGCTGGACTTATATAGAGTTTGAATAAGATTTCAGCCCATTTATGGTTCGTGGAATTTCTCTTCTCAGTTTATATTTTCATTCTCTTGTATTTTTTAACATGGCTTTGGTTTTTATTAGGTGTTAACAATTAAAACAAAAATTTTAATAGTCAGTTTTGAATGTGAGATTTTTATATAAATCTCAGTGGCTCCGTTATTTTTCCATGTATTCTTCAATTTAGAGGTGGGTATCTGATTCACTTCAATGTAAATCAAATTGAACCCAAATAAATCTAACTAAATTGGACTAAATTATATTTAATTTATGTTTGGTGTAAAATAAGTCAAACCAAACAGTTTGGTGTTTGGTTTAATTTTTTAGGAAAGAACCAAATTTGTGAAAAATTCAAAAGAAACCCAACCAAATAAACCAACTGGAATAAATACAATTGAATAGAAAATAAACCGAACCAAACTGAAAACTAGTTTAAATTCAATTCTTAATCGATTCATATTTTTCCAAATCACATAGTCATTCCCCTACTTAAATTTGTTAAGTCTCTCCAACAAGTATTTAAGTGAGTTTCCAAGTTATCATAAAAAAATTATTCTGCCAGTTTCTCCTCAGTATCCATACCCGGAAAGAAATATGAATAACCCAGCCCAGTATGACTTCAATGGAACTCCATACATACCCAATTACATAATCATATTGACAATAGTATTGTATTTCACTTTGCCTATATTTATTATAAAACTTTTACTATAAAAAAAAAAGTTGTTAGGATGTCAATAAGAGTTTTTATTAAAAATTATAAAATTACTTTAATAGATAAGTTTCTTAAAGTTATATTATGAAAGTAATGAAATAAGATTGTGAAATAAGTAGATAATATTTTAGATAATTTAATATTTTAAAAAAGTATTTCAATCTCTACAGCACAAATTTTGAATTTTTATGGCAAAATAGCTTATTAAATTTTTAAAAACTTTATTTAATATATAACTAAACAATACTAAAAATTTTAAAAAGAGCTCATCTGATGAAATAAACAATTTTGGTCATTAGATAAGCTATACCAAATCTTTTGAAACTCGAATTTGAAATACCTATTTTTTATGTATTTTATTGTTAATTAGGTTGTTAAATTCAAATATGCAATGTTTGTTTTGGGTCTTTTATTTCATGTATCCCATACTTATTCTAAAAAGAGGTAGGTCAAAGATATTTAGGGCCTCAGGAAAATTTATATTGGTTTAAAATTTTAAAATTAATAATTTAGGAGTTATCTGTTACAATATTTCAAAATCAATTAAATTTGTAAAATAATAGTAATAATACTACTGAAAAATAAAATATTTAAAATGATAGCACCTTGAGATGATGATGAGTAATTGTTATATACATTAATTGAGACTTATAAGACTTTTAATAGACTTATGAAAAAATGTCAAAATTATTTTATTAAGTATATCTGTTAGTGCTTATTAATTATGAATGTTCTTGTTTATTTTGCGCAAATGTAAATTTTAATTATAAGATTTATGGGGTTTCTATGAACAAAATTTTGAAATTTAATATTACTTATTTATAGGAATATTAATATATATTTTTTTATAAATCGATACCTCCTAAAATGTGAAACTTAGGCAATCACCTAATTTTCTTAGTGGTAAAATTGACTAAGAAAGAACTTGACACTAAAGCTTTATAAAAAAAAAAAGCTGTTTCTTGAACCTGATCAACCCAGCACAAGTACGGAAGCTTATTATTTCTTCTTGCTGCTCAAATTTCAATCCACCATTCCAAAAGTTCATTGCCTTCTATAGGGTACAAACTAAAGGAGATCACTACCATATTGCAAGAAATTGAAACAGAGATAGTTCGGCTAGATTTGAAAAGCAATTCCAGAGAGAGTTCTAAAAAAGTCAAACAAAGACTTCCCACGATCCCTATGGCGAATGAAGCAAAACTTTATGGCTAATAAAATGCTAAGGAGACAATGCTTTAATTGTTATCAAATGATGACTTGCAACGAAAATGATTCAGAGACATTACTTAAATTGTTATTAAAGGTTGAGTCTAAGTTCTTCCTATGATATGTATGGGCGGGGGAGGCCAAGACAACCCTTGCCCAACATTTCTATAATGATGTCAAAGTGAACATCATTTTGATATTGAGGACTGGATTTGTGTTTCTAAAGATTTTGATGTTTTCAGGATAATCAAAACAACAACCTATTTCTATCAAGTCTATTTTTGATGACAATCTAAATTTGCTTCAAGTCAAATTAAAGGAGCAGATGTTGCGAAAGAAGCTTTTACTTGTTTTCGATAATATATGGAATGAGAATCAAGTTGATTGAATTGCCCTTTACTGTATATTTGAATCTGGCTCACTAAATTTCTAAGACTATTTTCACAACTCACAATCTAGATGTTCCACTAATAAATGGTACCTTCCAGCTTACAGGTTTAAAAAATTTTGTTAAATGATAATTTATTATGTGTGTATACTACTCAGCAATCGTTGAGGAGAATAGAATTTAACATGCATATGCACTTGATGGAAATTGGTGAGAAAATGGTGAAGAAGTGCAAAAGCTTCCTTCAACAGAAGAAACACTTGATGGTGCCTCTTACATGGAAAAGTCGACCATAACAATTAGGAAGATGTGCTAAACAGCAAAGTATGGGATTTAACTGAAGAGAAAAGAAGTGCCATTGTACCAGCTCTCAGAATAAGCTACCATTATCTTCCTCCACATTTGAAATGGTCACTACTCAATCTTTCTGACTTAAGGAAAAATATAGTTGACCTTGCTGTTGGTGGCTCAAGGCTTCTTAAGGCATGAAACTAATGAGAAATCAACGGAAGAATTAGGCCAACAGCAGGGTCTGTTCTACAGTAATTGAGGCTCTAGGTGAGTTTATTTTAGGAAAATTATTGATTATCTATCTGAAGTTTACTATGTTATAAAAAATCTTACAAAATTTTGAATTTGTTCGATTTTTTACAATAACTTTGCAATTTGTATCAATCATATACTATAAAGATATAATTATTTTTATAAAATGACTAAACACAAATTAAATATTAGTTATTTTATAAAGGTAATTCTATCTTTATAGTGAATTTTTTATACTAATTACAAATATTTGGTGGAAAAATTGAACAAATTTAAACTTTTATAGTATTTTTTTAAACAAAATAAACTAAAGGTAAGTGATTGATAATTTCACACTTTAATAAGGTCTCCTTACATTTAGTAACTTCAATAGTAAAAGAAATATAAAAAAGTTAAAATTTAATTAATTTTTTTAACTATATCTGACATTTAAACAATAATCAACAAGACATTAAGAATTTTTTTTAAAAAAATCAAAAAGATATATTTTTTCCTTCTTTTAAAACTACAATTTCAAATAACTTTTTTTTCCTTTTTCCTTCAAAAGTAAGCTAATAATTGTATAGAAAAGAGTGCAAGAAATTTTTTAATGTTAAATAATTAATTTTTTAAAAAATTGAAAGATAACAAACTTTTTTCTTGAAAAAACTAAAAATAAATTAAAAATTAAACATATTATTTATTAATTATAACTCTTTAATATTAAGGTTATCAAATAGATAAAGTCTTAACAGCATGATAATTATTAATTAGAGAGAGACCTAAATTGTAGCTTTTTTGAAATGTAGTTTTCCTATTATAATAACTTAAAAATTTTATTAATTTGAATATTTTTAAAGGATAAAAAAAATTAAAACCTTCCTAAAATAAGAGGTTTTAAAAAACTACCTAATTCACGCTTGTACCAAGCAACATAACCCTGCTTCAGCCAAGAAACATAAGAGCATAAACCATAATACTTAAAGATGGCTAATAACTGAAATAAAAGCATAGTTGTTATGTACATTAAAAGCTATTGAATATTGATTTAAGTGCTTCGAATAAAGCACAAATAGATGGCTAATAACTAAGATAAAATTTATTAAAAGAGCATTTATGAACGCTTCTGTTGCCAATATGAATATTTACTCTATGAGTAATTTTATTTAATTAAACTTCAGCATATCCATCGGACAAATGAACGCATGATCATACTTTTCTTGGATGGTTGATGGGCAAACCACGCCTTTAAGATACAAAATAATATCCAAGTCATTCCTGGGAAAGTGGCTTATAAATAAATTATGGGCTATATATATTCTTTTAACAGAAAGTAAATCTTTAATTAAAAGTCAAAACAACCACTAATACATACACCATCACAAGAACAGGACATATAATGCAGAAGACACTCAGATATAGTATTTAAGATAACGTAAGACTCAAACCTCACTCACTACAAACATTTCCTTTATACTCCAATTGAAAAGCAATTTGAACAAAAAAATCTTTAAAAAGAAAAAATGGTCCAGCGCTCATGCCGGCTAGTCCCAACCTGTTGGACTCAGACCCAATAAAGATGGGCTAGGACTTGTCATAGTTTAGGCTTCCCAGAAAGGACCTGCAATTGGGCTAAGGAAATCCTTGGCCCATCCCATTTGGTATCCCACAATTTTATATATTTTATGGGTGGGACCAGAGGCACTCCTTAAAGAGCGTCTGCTACGAAAATTAAAATATCGCCGTCACTAATGACACCTAGAATGGCCTTACCTATTTCTTATAAATAAAGACTTAAAAGACTTCATGAAAAAATAATACAAAATTATAAAATTATCTAATTTAGTGTATTATTATATAAATCTTCGATCAAAAGATAAGAGCTATAGGCTCTCTCATGCCAAGTGCATATATACAATAAAAAAGATTTCTTATTAACTTTCAAATAAAATTAAAATTAAAATGATTTAATTTTTATAATATTATTTGCATACGCGAGCCTTAATTTAGGATTTTGAGTAAAGAAACCATTCTAAGTTTGCAGCAAAAATGCAGACAAGAAGCAATGGTAATGATAAAGGGTTTAAAGAGAAATATGCAGCTTGAGTTGAGAAAGAGAGCTTGGTTTTTTTTGTCATTTTATTGGAGGTTAAAATTGTAAACACATAAGGGGTGCAAAAAGGATTTTGAAGGGGTTCTAATAGCACCACTCATATTTTAGCACTATCAATCGCGAGCGCGTAGTCATTATGGTCACCGAGGCAACTGGGCCTGGGCGTGTGCCCCACTCCTTAAAGGGCCCCAGTGTACTACGTCGTCGTTTCTGTCTATAGAAGGTTCTTGTTAGTTTCCTTCCCCACGCGCAGACTTAGCTCGTGCTGCCCACTCTTTGTCTAAAGGGAAGAGAGGGGAAAATCAGGTGTGCTATCGACCACCGTGAGTCCCTGCTCCCATTTAGTATTTTCTTTCCTCTGTCAAATGCAAGAATATATCAACACGATATTCATGTTTTATTTTTTTGTTTACTTTCCGTATCTTATTTTCCTTTTATGTAATAATGCCATTTTCTTCACCATTATGGGTTGTCACAATTGACATGAGCATGGAAGTTCATGGAGAAATAATTATTGCAATGATATAACATAATTTTTATTGTGTAATTTAAAAATTTATTGTAGTTAGATATAAAAATGTTAAAAACTCATTATTTATTTGATCTTCTAAACAAAAAATTATTACACTTTTAATAAATAAATAACTTATAAAGTCGATCTTTCCAAATAGAAACTCATTGAAGAGTATATATAAATGGAAAAGATATCCTTAAACATTATTTATATTACTTTTTTATAGAATGGTTATAGTATCAAGTTGCACATATTCTTAACCCATGATTCGTTTCATGAAATATAATTTATAATTTCATCTTATCAATCTCCATATATTTGAGCTAAGTCTTTTGTTTGTTACAAATTTTGATATTTTACTTGTAAATTATTGTTTAAGTTTACACATATATGCACGTGACAACATTTTTTTTTTTTTGTTAGAGTAATGTCATAAAAATTTTATTTTAAATAATTATCTTAAATGATGTGACATTCATTAATTAGTTGATAAAATGATTCACTTTAATTTTATCAATCAATCGATGAATGTCACATCATTTGAGATAATTATTTAAAATAAAAAGTTTGAGATATGTAGTATTATTATTTTTATAATTGAGTTAGAATTGACCTATTGCAAACTTAGGTATTTGAGTATGGATATATATGATAATAAAATATTTAAATAGATAAACTAAATTCTATAAAGTTTTATAATAAATATTGAAAGTAATTTTATAATAAAGGAATTAGTAGAGTTTAATATTTTTTAAAATAATTGTTATTAGTTGTGCTTTATAAATCATTAGACTTGAAGAGAACATATAAAATTTGAGTAAATTTTATTTTTAAAAGTTTTTGTGAGTTTTAAAAGTAATTGTATATATTTGATAAATCTTATTAATAAATTAATATAAGAATGTGAATGACTGATTTATATATAATATTAAATAAAATTTATTTAAATATTTATAAATATGTATATATAATAATTTATAACTAAAATAATTATTATATTATTATTTTTATTTTTGTTAACTCAATATAATTAGTAATAATAATAATCTTTAAAAGTTGATGATTTTATTTCCTAATTAATGAGGATAATTTTTAATTTTTATAATATATATAATGATATATATGAAATGATTCTCAAAATCTGATTTTGAAAAATTACTATTTTCATATTTTTTAAAATCTATTGTAAGATATGGTGATTTTATCAAAAATATTTAAAAAATTATTAAATATTAAAATTAATTTTATTTTTTTAAAATCATTTTAAACTTTATAAAAACAATTCTAAAGGGCTCACTTTATTCAAATAAAAAAAAAAAAGAGTGAGAGTTTTACTCGAGATTTTCTCATAAATTGATACACGGGGAATAATTTGATCGCAAACATCACCCATGATTGATACTAAACATAAAAGGTCATAAAATTGATGATGAAGACCAGACTTCTCTCCTTTTTATTTATTTAATTTAAATTTTTTTAATGGTTAAACATTTATTTTTATAAAATAATATGGAAAAGAGTATTAACAATTGGGTCCTTTAATTTTATAAGTATCTATATAAAGACAAATTTTATAATCTTTTGCAATTGTCAAGTCCCATTCAAAATCCATTATTAAAGTCCATAGATGACTGTGAATGTTAACTTCAAAGTTCAAACAGTGCTACTGGGGTTTAATATAACTTACATCCTAGTGTCTATCTAAAGCATAAAAAAAAAAATAGTAATATAGCCGTATGATCCAGCTGATTTTTATATTATTTTTGATAAATTAAAATTTACGTTATTTGTAACTTAACAAAATTTATGCTACTTGAACAACAAAAATCACAATTGAGCATAAAATAAAACATTTCAAAACTCCTGGTGCAAACTTCAAATTGTTGGTCATAATGTCATCAAATATTTGTTTAATTAGCGGTTTTAAAGGTCAAATTCATATTTTAGCTTTTACTTTTATAAGACTTAATTTTTTTTTTATCTTTTACTATAAAAATTGAACTTGATTGCTCTTTTATTTTTAGTTTAATTCCATTTTTTATACTTTATTTTTTAATAAACCTCTTCTTGGAAGTTTAAGAATTTAAAAGATTTTAAGAATTTTTAATATAAAAAATTATGAATACTACAAATTATATATTCTTTATTATGAGTGTCAATTAGTTGAGGGTACTAAAATTTTTTAAATACAAACAAGAGGTCTAATATTCGAACTCCTCTCATGAGGATGAGAAGGGGATTAGCCCATGGATACTATTAGGATGTAACTTTAAAAAATATAATTTTTTTTAATATTTACATATTTAATATGTTAGTCATTAATTCACCTACTATATCTTTAAAATTAAGGGAGGGCAAATTCATGTTTGGTTCGATTTTATAGGAAAATTAAGCTAAATTAATCTCAAATAGATTATTAAAAAATTGAATCAAATTATTAGTTTTGATTTTCAAATCATGTTGGTTCTATATGTTAGTTTTTTGTGATTCATAAAAACTTTGTGGACTAAAGTGTTATTTTCCCAACAAAGAAGAGAAGAAACATTTCATTTGCTCTCAAGTTCATCATCTCTCACTTTCAGCTCAAAAAAATTGTGACAAAAACAAAAACACATTTCTCCACTTTCTCTTAATCTCCGAAGCTACAGTAAAAGAACCTCTCCCTTCACAACAGTATCACTATTACTACTCTGCTTCTGTTTCCATTTTCGCTTTTCAAAAAAAAAAAAAAGTTATATTAATTCCAATTCTAATTCTCTCCCACTAGGTGTTGTTTCAGATTCTTTGCTTTGCCTTCAAATCTTTCCAAACTCATATCTCTCTCCCTCCTCTTTATAAATTACTCTGGTTTTCTTCACCTTAATTCTCCAAGCTTTCTTCTTTTTCTTCTTTAATTCCCATATTTATATATATATATATACACATATACACACATTTACAAAACATAAACAAAAAAGGAAAAAGAAAAAGAAAGAAACACAAAAAAAAGAAAGAAAATGGAAAAGTATGAGCTTGTGAAGGACATAGGATCTGGGAATTTTGGGGTGGCTAGGCTTATGAGAAACAAAAACACGAAAGAACTCGTTGCCATGAAGTACATCGAGCGTGGACACAAGGTTTTCCTTTTTTGGTTTTTTTAAAGCTTTTTATTAAACCCATTTCACTTCTTAATGAAAGTTTTGATTTTTGAATTTCAATTCTGAGTTACGTTTTTGTTTATCTAATCTTTGGAGTTACTGTGTGTCAGATTGATGCAAATGTGACCAGGGAGATTATTAATCACAAATCTCTTCGTCACCCGAATATTATTCGCTTCAAGGAGGTTATTTTTTTTTTTTTGTGGGTTTGTTTTTGTTTAGGTGAATTTTGTATGTTAAAACAGTTTTAATTTGAGTATCAATGTTGCATATATGTTTATTTTTGAAATTTTGATTGATGGGTGTTTGAGTTTTGTAGGTGGTTTTGACTCCAACACACCTGGCAATTGTGATGGAGTATGCAGCCGGGGGTGAGCTCTTTGAGCGAATTTGCAATGCTGGAAGGTTCAGTGAAGATGAAGTATGCTTTATATTAGCTCTTTCATAACTTTGATTTGCTTGGTATCAGTGGCTAATTGTGAAAAGAGAAAAAAAAAGTTGTTAATTTGATTATGTTTGAATTGCAATGAAGAAAGAAAGAGATTCTCTATTGTTGATGTTGTCACACATTTGTATTTGTGCAGGCCAGATATTTTTTTCAGCAGCTTATCTCAGGTGTCAGCTACTGTCATTCCCTGGTAAAAATGACTTTAAAATATCAGAAAGACATTCTTTCTGATTTACTGGTGAATTTCTCTCATTTTTGCTTTATTTTTTAAATTTATTTGCAGCAAATATGCCATAGAGATTTGAAGCTGGAAAACACTTTGTTGGATGGAAGCCCAGCACCTCGCCTGAAAATATGTGATTTTGGTTACTCAAAGGTCTGATATAATCAGATCAGTGTTATAAGCTCTGTTTAATTTCATGAAGTTATTGTAAAATTTTACTCCTTTGACGTTATTTATTTGTGTAGTCATCTTTGCTGCATTCAAGGCCCAAATCGACTGTTGGGACTCCAGCATATATTGCCCCGGAGGTTCTTTCTCGGAGAGAATATGATGGCAAGGTAACATTGTTCATCTTTGTCGGAGGACTTATTCGTATTGTGTGCTAAGTAAATGCATATCATAAATGTACCTAATTAGTTTTGTTTCCGATCTATATCTGTGAATTAAAATTCATGGATGATTAACTTCATGCCCTTGGTTGTTGAATGAATATCTGGGGCAACAGGTTTCATAGTTGCAAAAAATATCTACAAAGTTTTATTTCTTTCTCTCTCAAGGTGGATCAAAGATTTTAAGGTTGAGGCTTCCTGTTGCAGTTGATGATTGAGACATGAAACAGTATATATCTCTGTTCTATTGTAGTTCCTACATCAAAATGTACATCCATTAAGCATGTTTTGTTTCCTTCTGCTACCCATCTTCTGTCTCGAGTTGATCTGAGAAGGCCAGTTCCACGGTTTTCTATTTGGTCAATGAATGATATGTTTCCGGTTGGCCAGTGAATAATATACAAGATATGAGACCTTTGGCGTGAAGCAACTAGTAATCAAAATTGTGGCCGGCCAAATTAAAGGGCAGCAATTCTTATATCTATCATATGTTTTTACTTTTTATTCTTTTCTTACAATTCTTATATCTATCGTAAGTTTTACTTTTTATTCTTTTCTTCTTATAGTTTTGATATCTGCTCCTATCATGTCTTCTTTACATGTAACCATCTAAAGTATCCACTTCAATTATGTTATGGTTGATTACTGTCTTTTTTTCTGACAAGAACATGAAGCATATAATCTATAGTCTTCACTTTTAGAAGTCGTTAAAAAATTTTCACCTTGCAGGTTCAGTTTAAATTTCTTTTTTTTTTTGTTTGTTCAGTTAGCGGATGTATGGTCTTGTGGAGTTACTCTTTATGTTATGCTGGTGGGAGCTTACCCATTTGAAGACCAGGAGGACCCAAAGAATTTTAGGAAGACCATTAGTGTAAGACACCTTGACATTAATCTCCCATCTATTCACAAAAGTATTTGTTTTACATTCTTCTTCACATCCTTCTCAATTTTTCTGCAGAGAATAATGGCTGTTCAATATAAGATTCCGGACTATGTTCACATATCTCAAGACTGTAGAAATCTTCTTTCTCGCATATTTGTTGCCAATCCGTCGAGGGTATGTATGACTATATCAACTCTGCCAGAGAATCTCAAATTATTTATATTATGAGTGGCTTAACCAAGGGGGTAAAATATATATGTAAATAAATGATAGTACTTGTTCTCTAACACTGTGTGGGATGTTTAGGTTGAGATTCTGATGCTGAAAATAAAAATGATTAAAAAGAGTAAAACTAGAGAACAACAAAGTCTGCAAATAATGTTTTAATTTGATGGGAGATCAGAAAACATACTTGGTCTCATTTAGTCTTTGTCATTCTTAGTGGTTTTGTTTTTTGGTTACTTTAGCTTAGTATACTGTTTGGTGTGAATTGTTACAACTTTTTTTAACCGTTATGAGTCAGATAGTTTGCAGATGTGAGATTTGCTTTACATTCTGTGACCGGCCAGTAGGTCTTGTTTTCAATATTATCATGTCAGTGTCACTGTAGGTAGTCTATGAGCCAAAATTCATTAGTTTTAGTTGAGTCTTGTTTCCTATTTAGGCTGGAAATCTAGAAAGTAAGTAAATATATTTACCATTCTCAATGTCCATGAACTTTAGTTTAAGGAATTTCCAATTGCTTTTAACTTCTGTTGGAACTAAATAATTCAACTCTAACGCAAGGTGTTATGCCAAGGGAGCCTGAATGCAATGCCTTGGGAATTATAGATGTTTTTGTAATTGCAAAAAGAAAACCATGTGGACCATTTATGGGAGGGATTTTTTTACTGCGGGAGGGTCGGTGATAGTGTCTGTATGACAAGGTAAGCCTATGAAACTGTTGTTGCAAGATGTGCTATGACATCTTTGGGATGTGGAAAAAGCAAGCAATTCCTTCTATTTCTTTTGACCATATTAAGTCTCCGGACAATGTGGGTCATCATTTGAAAACTCCAGCCACTTCCACATGCTTGGACTATGTCAACAAGCTTTTGTGGCACATGCCTTCTATGTATCCTGGGTAGGAATTATTTTGACCATGTCCCAAAAATCATGTGGGTAAAGGAAAAATGTTTATTGGAGTTTAGCCAGGTAAGCCATTTTACTTCCACTAATAGATTTAATTAATGTGAAAATGAAGTCAGCTAGATCATGGAGAGTTAGTTATTGACTGATTCTTCAGGAGCAGAAAGTAATTTTTGTTCTTTCTGGATGCTGTTTGCTCCCTTGAGTTGAAAAGATAAGGCATAATTCATTGCCTCCTGTAACCAGAATTCAGTTCATTGAGCCACATGCCAGTTACATTCTAGCAATCCAGAATTTCAGGTCATATACTACATGGTGGCTGATATCTTCTGTGGGGATGGGCCTTTTGACATGGCAGAGTACAGTTCCTAGGATTAAATCTGTTATATTTAGCCTAGATCATATTTAACATCTGCTACTGGACATTATACATTTCCATACCTTTACAAATATATTCTATTTCTGAAATGTCAGAGGCATAGAACTCAATATTATAAAATTTATTGTAAAATTACTATAATAGTTTCCGGGACTTGCAGCCATGGAGTGTATGAGAAGTTTGGCATATGAATCATGTTGTGATTAAGGAGTCATTTTAAGCAGTCGGCCATTATTTGCTTTTTATGTTCCTATTTTCATTACATGCAGTTTCCTGATTATGAACAACTTTAACTATGTAATTACTGTTTGCATCTTTCTTTGTTTTACAGAGAATCACCATTAAAGAAATCAAGAGCCATCCATGGTTTCTAAAGAACTTGCCCAGGGAACTCACAGAGCCAGCTCAAGCGATCTACTATAGGAAAGAAAACCCAACTTTTTCCCTCCAAAGTGTTGAAGAGATTACAAAAATTGTGGAAGAGGCCAAAGTTCCTCCTCCTGCGTCTCGATCAATTGGAGGCTTTGGCTGGGGAGGAGAAGAAGATGGTGACGAGAAGGAAGAAGAAGTTGATGCTGAGGAAGAAGACGTGTATGATAAGACGGTCAAGGAGGCACAGCAAAGTGGAGAAGTTAATGTCAGTTAAGAATTAAGTTATACCTCTTCCAAATATTTGAGTCAAGAATTTTGCCTCTACTTAAGCATGCATCCTATTTTCATGTTTTGTATAAAGTCAGTTTTCAATTTAGGACCTGGTGGTGAATAAATGTTTTGTATATTAGTGTGGCAAGGGAGTTTCAAGTATTTCAACTGTAAGACAACGTTAGGGTGTGGTCCCTCTTGATCTTGGAAATAGTAGGATAATTAAAATTTTTCTTTGCTGGGATTAATATTAGCATCATAAATTGAAGGTTTTTGTTTGGTCTAGGTACAGTCAAGAGAACATAGTTCTTGTAAGGAGATTTTATAGTAAAGTTGATATGTACTGAGTTTCTGAAGTATATTATTATTTTTATCTGGTTTATCTTTTTGTTTTTGTGGTGAGAAAAAGACATTTTGCAATGAGAAAAAGATGTTTCAGCAACTTGAAACACAAAATTTGTAACATGAAAGGCTACAGATTATTGCTTGAGGTTTTTCATATTAAGTATTACATTTCAAATTATAAAATTGATGGTTGATCAGATTATAATTAAGCATTGGCATTCTGTCATTATAGTTTTTAGGATTTTGTGTTTTGTGTTGACTGACAAATTGTGTTATTTAATATTAATTTTCTTTTACATTCTTAAAAGTCATATTTTGCTCGGAGAAGATGCTTCTATAGGCGAGAATTTTAATCCACAAGGAAAATGCAGCGTTTTGAAACTTTCACATTCTACCATAATTAAGAATGTGCAGTGGATTTGATTTTGCATTGCTGGAACCATCATTGTCACCTATGTCCTTTTTTTCATTTTTTATTTTTTATATCATGCTAAATTTATTTCTATTTGTAAAAACCTATAGCTTTGTAGGGACAAAGAGAGACCAAATCAATTATAGAGAAAGGATACAAGATTTTGTGATTTAATTTTTAAATTTAGCTGAGAAGAATGATTCTGTGAGAATCTTACATAGGGTCAAGAAAAAGAACTAAAGAAGATTTTATGCTAAATATTTTATACAATGTCAAAGAATCAATGATAAAGAAAGAAAAGATTGATTCTAAGGATTTTACTTGGATAGTTTATAGGATCATGCATGCATGCATATGGCACCTATCTTATGTGCATCAAATATTTCGACTAACATCCATGATAGCTTTAGAAAAAACATAAAATTTGATTGAAATTAACACAAATTTTAAGTATTCATTGAAATGACATGTTGATCAAACTTTTTCTCTAATGTTAGCAAGAGTGAACATTTTATTTTTTGGTTTTTGATGGAAAGGTGGTCGAAGTCGATAAGTTTAGTGAATTATTATTATTTTTATATTAGAATATTATAAGTTTCAAAAATCAGCTAGACTCAGATCTTCAAAACTAGAAGAAAAGCCTCCTCGATAGAAGGAGCCCAGAGGAAAAATGGAAGGTTTGTTGCTGTAGAATAAATCAATTTAAAAATAGGATAACATGTTCAATAAGACATCAGTCCAAGTTTATATGAATTTTATTGTAAGAAAATTATTGTAAAAATATCACTAGATATTTCAATACATCTTTTTATCTTTTTATTTTCAATTACGAAAAAGAATTAATCATTTCGCTAATTGACTGAGAGTTTCGAGTCTTAAAAAGAATGAATATGGGGATGCTAGCAAAAGCCACGATTGCTGGAAGTTTCTGTTCTTTTTTCTGTACATGAAGAATGTAAAACCAGTTGCCAGAAGAAAATGGAGTCTCTTGATCTGCTTTTAAGTTTTAACTTTATTCCTTGTGATGGCCTGGTGGGTCTTTCATTTAGTTCATTATTTTGTTTCGTTCTTTTAGTGGCCGTATTTTACTTCATTTTTCTTTCTAGGCAAACAGACAAGGCAAAACCAGTCCACAGAGTCGCCTTTGGTTCTTGATTGCATGGTATTTTAGACACACAGACCAAGGTAACTTTTAACTATAGCATTGCATATTTCCAAAATTTAGTTTTTATTAAAGCATTTGCAAATGGTGATTCCAACTAAAGTGACATGGCTGTTGAAGGTTCTTTTTCTTTAAAAAATTACTTTCTTTGATAAATGATAAAGCAGCTTAATAGTTAATTTTGAAAGAAAAGTGCTTCCCGCGTCCAACTTTTTCTTCAAGTCGGTGGGCCGTTCAACTTTCTTATTTCTTGAGTTGTCAATTCGTTGTAACGCTTTTTCAAATCCACTTGGATCATTGCTTTTGACAAAAGTGAATCTATGGGGCTAGGGTTTCCTTATTCACTTCCAGTGCTGGCATGACCTGTTGCCATCAATATCCACTTTAACAAGAAAGGCCCCGTTTGGAATTGGAATTGACGTTGGGAACTTCAACCCTGCGAGAAGTAAAATGTTAGGGTTTATATAACTTCTATATAATTTTTTTTTTTTTTTCTGGCAAAATCACTTATTCTTACAACATATTTTGAAAGAAGAGTGGCTCAAAGGCAAAGCTACTTATTTTCTATATAGTTTTTCTTGAGGGAAAAAAAAAGTTAAGTAAATTGAATATATAAAAGTTTTTAAAAAGTAAACAATATATTCACTAGTCCTAAAAATAATTTAAGAATTTATAAGTGAGAGAGTATTTTCATAAAGAAAGTTTTTGAATTAGGACTAAAATAGTAATAGTATCAACATATAAAATAAAGACAAAAAAACTTTCCAAAAGACAAAAGTTAACTAATTTTTATTTGTATATAGTAATATATCCAATTATTTCTAAATTATTAAGGTCCAGTTTGGTAATACTGTAATTTTTAAAATAATTGTTGTTAATTATGTTGTAAAAATAATCAGTTGTGAAGAGAATTAATTAAGTATTTGATAAATTTTATTTATAAAAATTCGATGAGTTTTGAAAGTAGTTGTGAATGTTTGATAAATATTACTGTTAAACTATTTTAAAAAAAATAAATGACTAAAATGAATATAATGTAGGATAAAAACATGTATATAATATTTTTAATTGTATATTTTAATAATTTAATTAAAAATAAAATTTATACTATATTAATTTTATTTCTTTTATTTTTTGTAATAAAAATTTATTGAAATATTAATTTTGTTTCTAATTTAAATAAGGATAATTTTGAATTTAGGTAATAATTGTAAGGATATTTATAAAATTGTATTAAATGACAAGATTAATTCTTAAAATTAGAATATAAAAACTACTCCCTACCTACTTTTTAAAATCAGTTGTAAGATAGACTGATTTTGATAGAATTGTTTTTAAATTTTTTTATTAAATACTAAAATTAATTTTTAAATTTTTAAAATTACTTTTAAACTTCTCAAAAATAATTTTAAATGGGTCCTAAACACAATTATTTTAAAAATTATTACATTATCTAACGCATCCAAAGTCTGCGGTTGCCGCAGTGCAACACTCCCGCACAACCCTTTAGGGCAACATTAATATAGTAACATCATTTTGTTATTAATCCGTTTAATTTATCAAATAATTTTGGTTGGAAAAAGGCCACAATATATATAAATAATAAAATTTAAAGGGTGGGATTGTTGGCATTTCTTCGTTGATGTTATAAATTATAATAAAGGACAAAATATAATCTAAACATGCTCTATATTTCTCTCTTTTTCTCTTCTTTTGAGAAAAAAGGAAACCTAAGCTCTCTCTCTTACGAAACTCTTTAACCGCACCTAAACCCACACACAACACAAGCATCAAACACTTTCTTTTCAGAAGAATTGTTATTTGACATTAGGCTATTTTTGTAATTAAGATGAGTGTTAATAGGGAATTTTTCAGTACTATTTAATGGAGCTTACTTAAGGATCAGATTTCAAAAGGACTTTTGAAGGAATGCCAGTATTTCAACTCAACTATGGACATTGGAGGGATGCCAATAGTCCAACTCAAGTTTACCGTTTAAAATTCACATATAAAAGTGTCCGTTTAAACTCTTTTGAACTCTTTCACCAGGGATCCGACACCGTTCACCATAATATAAACTAGCGGGAGAAAAAAAAAAGGAATATGGGTACATCAAATAATAAATTCTTCATCTCCTAAATCCTTAAAATTCGCCTCATAATTACTCGATTTTCATTTTACCGTTCGTTCTGCATCCATTAGCACAGCGTGCAACTTTTTGCTCTCGGACAAGATACATTCCCTATCGAAAAGAGCTGACACAACAGCAACACCTTTAAGATTTGATACACCAATTTTCATCACATCAGATGCATTTGAAATGCTAATGCCTCCAATTGCAACCACAGGTAACTTGGAAGCCAAACAAACGGTTTTCAATCCATCCAAACCTACTGTGAGATTATTCGCCTTTGTGTTAGTTGGATATACTCCACCACAACCAATGTAATCGGCACCATCAATCCAAGCTTGATGGGCTTGTTCTGGTGTTTTGCATGACACGCCAATGATCTTATCAGGACCAAGAAGAGCACGGGCAGTACAAACAGGCATGTCAGATTGACCTAGATGTACACCATCAGCATCACAAGCAAAGACAATATCGATACGGTCATTAATCAGAAAAGGTACTCCATGGGGACGACAAATTTCAAGACATGCTTTCGCTGATTCGAGAAAGCCCCTTGTGTCGGCATCTTTCTCTCTGCAACGGCAAGTAAAATTGCAATTAACACCACAGTGAGCTTTTTTATTTGCGACAACCCCACCCCCAAAAAAAAAAAAAAAAATCACAGATGCTCTTTAGACCTAATGCAGCTAATAAGGTGATAACCATTCACAGACAAGGCAACGTCTCAAGCATTGAGAAGTGAGTGCACAAAAAGAGAATAGTTTTTTACTCCACTGATGATCCTACTTATTTCTATTGAAAAGAAAAATAGAACTAAAGTGGCACATATTTGAACAATGTCAAAAGTGTTTTGTTCTAAGCTAGAAAAGAAATGTTAAGGTTGCCACAAGATGGGAAATATTATCTAATTTCTGATTAAACATTGCATTGTCACAAAGTGGCCATTATCATGCAAGGCCAAAATTAAGCATGTACTCTCTAGCCAAATAAATGCACATGATATTGTTAGTGCCAATATTGGCATGTTTGGGGCGATGAAAGAAATAACTGATTAGTCCTTTTACTGTAGGCACATTATTTTTTTTTGGAAGAAAAAAAAGAATTAAGAAATACTCATGGCAACAATTAAAGCCGACGAAATTAGTGACAGTAAGGGGCACAGAAACAGCAAGTAGTATGAATCATGTATTTTAAATCTACCATGCTAAGGCAAAAACAAAGGAATACACTCTAGCCACCACAATGGCCACAGTGTGTACATCTTGCAGATCTCTATGATTATTTGGGTGAGACATAAACTTAACAGGGATAATGTTGGAACTAAGATCAGCCAACATGAGAGAGCATTTCTATAGCAACAAACCTTAATTGAATAATGGTAGCACCTCCTTCTAAGGCAGCTTCAACTGCATCTGTTATAGAACGGCCCCACTTCTTGTTCATCCCTGAATCTGTGACAGCATACAAAAATAGGTCACTTGGATTAAATGCCTCTGCCCTACGAGACTGGCGAGAAGTACTTTTAAGTCTCAGCAGGTGGTCAAAGGGCCCTTGAGGCCCACTTCCAATTACAATGTCTTTGCTGTAATCCAAGGCAGTTTCAACGAAACATTTAGCCACCTGTCAAAAGTCAAACATATGAAAATTGACATGCAGAGTTTCATTATTTCAAAAAGACATTAAAAATGAAACAGAAATACATGGGGAGAGGTTGAGAGGGAATTAGGAACATGATTGGGCAGACTGTTACGTGAATCTTAGTGGTTGACACAAAAAGAGATGATGCGTCGGAAAACTACAATAACGTGCTAAAATATCCAGGCATAAACTTATGACAGAAGTGTGCATCCAGTATAATTTACCCAAGGGTAGACAAGAAGAAAACTTTAAATATTATCAAGAAACATCAAACAAAAAAATACATGCTATGGGACCCAAATAAAAATTCATGCTAACTTTTTATCTTACAATGAACTTTTTATCATCAAATTGTAAGATTTCAAAAAATATCTTTATTGACCCACAATATATGACAGCATTCATACAGATTTGATAAACATGTAATTTATGGGTTCCATTTTAGTGCAGTTGTCTGACTGTCCAAAAGTGCGCAAGTAGAAGCTTAAAAATGAATTATTTAACCATTTAGTTCAACTTTCATATAGTGACTAGTAACAGATCCTATATACAACAATGGCAAATGTTAGGCCGATGAAAACTTATGTTAGGTGCAAATACAAAGGGGCAGGGACAGTTTAGTAATTTTGCTTATTCACTAATTAGGGTTTAGGTATAAATAAGAGATTAAGGAGTCATTTAGGGGTCAAATGAGTTTTGTCTAGAGTTTTGGGAGAGATTGACCTACCTCTCGAATTGTAAGTCAGGATTGTCCTTTCTTTGATTCCACTAATAAAAATCAACCCTAACTTAGCCCTAAGTCCTATCAAAGTGATATCAGAGCAAAACATCCTAGGACAACAGCAGCTAAGAAGGTGGACGCGCTTGAAGAGGAATTTAAAGCAGAGGTTGGATCACTTAAGACCACCATTGATGAATGATTTAACACCGTTCAACAACAATTTTCATCCCATGAGGCCATGTTGCTGAAATTGACGGAACTCCACCTCAACCCACCACCAACAGCATTGACAGGCTACAGCGGCGCGGTGGGGGAAAGGGCTGGTGGAACGGAACCCGTGGTCGACGACGGTGCATGGGGTGGTGGACCTGAGGGTTACGCAGCTGGAGGAGGCGGCTTAGGGTCAGGAATCAGCATTTCGGTGCAGCAATGGGGAGCGAGCGAGTAGGGAGTGGCTAGGCTTGGCGACTTGGCGGTGTTTGGGGGTGATGCATGGCCTGGGCAAGCTGGATTTGGTCCAGGTTAGGGCGGTTTTGGGTTTGGGGAGGTCAGATTTGGGGGTGGATGGCTGGGAGGAGGGGTTTTCGGCAAGCGAGGAAGTGGTTATGACCGGAATGCGGTTAGGCAAAGGATTTCAGCCCAATACGGGGCTGGGCAAGGAGAATTTTGGGCTGGGTCTTTGGGATTTACAGAAACTAGAGAAGATTTGAAGGGCTGGAGACCTCCAATGGCGCGAAATTGGGCAGGGCAGAGTCAATTTGGGGTGGATTCTAGGGTAAGGAAACTGAAAATGCCCTTTTTTTGAGGCAAAGATGCTTATGGATGAGTGTATAGGGTAGAGCGTTATTTCGCCATCAATGGACTCTCAGAGAGGGAAAAACTAATGGTAGCGGCATTATGTTTGGATGGAAAGGCCCTTGTGTGGTTCCATTGGCGAGAACAACGACAACCATTGAGGTGGTAGGGTGAATTTAAGGACCGACTGTTGGAGAGGTTTCGAGCCACTCAAGAAGGGGGTTTGCATGAATAATTTTTTGCCTTGACACAGGAGAGAACGGTCATGGAGTATAGAGAGAAGTTTTGAGTTGCTATCGGGGCGTCTAGGGGGAATTCCAGAGGCGATATTGGAAGGGAATTTTATGAAGGGACTGAAGCAGGAAATCCGAGCCACACTATGTTTGCTGAGGCCGAGAGGGTTAGGGGAGACAATGGAGTTGGCACAAATGATTTGAGGATAAGAACACAACAGAACAAGTTAATATGAGCATTTTAGTCAGCTTTTCATATCGAAACAGCCCACCATCGGTAGGACAGAAAACCTAGACCTTGAAGTTTCAGCGAGAGTCCCAAAGCACACCATCCGGAGGTCAGACAACACAAATGTTGGGGTAGACTCCCAAAAGGATCAGGTTAGTGGGGCAAGATCGGGAATGAATTTCAAATGCCTCACTGAGATAGAGATACTGGACAAGAGGGCGAAGGGGTTGTGTTTTCAATGCGAAGAGAAATTCTCATCGGGGCATCAATGTAAGGACAAATCACTACAAGTCTTGGCTATATGTGATGAGGAGGAAGGCAGGGAATAAGCCGAAGAAGAAGAGGTGGTAGTGTATGTAGTTGAGGTCTCGCTTAATTCAGTAGTGGGGTTTACACCAAACCACACAATAAAGATAAAGAGGTGTTGATTACATAAAAGTACTTGCCAGATTATGAGGCGATGTGAGAGCCATATGAGTTGATACAATAGAAGTTTCCTAGATTCTACCTTGAGGACAAGGTGTCTTTTTGGGAGGGGAGTAATGTTAGACCGATGAAAACTTATATTAGGTGCCAATATAATGAGGTAGTGGAAGTTTAGTAATTTTGCTTTTTCACTAATTAGGGTTTATGTATAAATAGGAGATTAAGGAGTCATTTAAGGGTAGGATGAGTTTTTTCTAGAGTTTTAGGAGAGATTGACCTACCTGTCGAATTGTAGGTCAGGATTGTTCTTTCTTTTGACTTAATTAATAAAATCAATCCTAATTTAGCACTAAGTCCTATCAACAAAGCTACTTTTGTCATTAAATCTCCCTGCATACTTAACTATTCAAGGTTAAAAGAGAATTACTGAGACATCTACAGAAATAATTACCTTAACAGCTGATAGCATTGGAGAACCTTTTGCTAGCTCAGCCGCTATACACGACGCCAATGTGCAACCAGTACCATGAGTGTTACGAGTGTTTACGCGAGAAGAACGCAGCTCGTGGAAATCCTCACCTACAATAAATGAAAATAGTTGAGACTGCTATTAACATTATCCTTTCAAAAACACACATAAATACAGGAATCTGATTTTGGCATTCCTCGAGAATTAAATTGGGCGTAAGCTTACCATCAAAGAAAATATCAACAGCATCTGATGAATCAGGCAGGTCACCACCTTTGACAATTACAGTTCTGAAAAGTAAAATGAACAGTATGTTTAAGTACATTGCTTGTTTATCTAGAACCATTTTTCTATTTTTTATTTTATTCTGTTCATTCCAACATACTATACAATTATTCCGGCAAAGATTCAGCTCATGTAGCTGAATCAGAAACACAAAGTGCATAAGAAACTATAGAGTTTAATGTCTCAGAGATCTATATACAACAGTCCGGCCACCCTTTCCCCTCTCCTTTTACTTAAGTACTTAAAATTAGTGAAAATTAGATATTATTTTAGCAGCAGTGGCATCAATTTGGTCATTTAAAATAAAGCTGCACATAACTTAAAAAACGACTTGAAAAAATATAAACACCAATTGTATTGGGAAGGCGAATTCCATCATTTAAGTTTTATTATATCCCAACTAGAATAGCATCCACTAAACCATAAATCATATGCAATGCTCAGCTATGATACTGATGAAAGAAAGAAAGAGGGGGTGGGGGGGAAGGGGCAAATACGTTGTAAAGAAAGGAAAATTTATCATTTTTCTTTTTTGGTTTTGTTTTTGTACTCTTTCATAACTAAATTTATCATGGAAACCCCAAAGATGATATTGGGAGAGAGAGGTGGGGGTTTGAAGTGGCATTAAAGGCTTAAAGTCATACATTCTATAACTTCTGCGAGCTTCAACAGACTATTTGGCTATTGATGTTTCTGAAATGTTAAATGATCTTTGTAATGCACATGAAACCAATTCGTAGCCCACAAGTTCTTGTTAGGAAATCATTTCAATTAATGATGATTTATCTTGGTCAATAATCACCAAAGAAGGTAACCAAAACTAGTAGCTACTCCACTTGTAATGACCAATTTGAAATTTTATACACAGACAAGTCTGTAATCTCAATGAATCCAAATCAAAGCCTACAAGATTTATTATTGAAAATAAATATAATAAAAGAATTTTGCACTAACCGTGGGCCTAAATTATGTAACAACTTTGCAGCAGAACACATGTCTGCAACAGTAACCAGTTGCATACCACCAAGTAAAGCAGATGCCTCTTTTAAATTAGGGGTTATTATGTCAGCCATGGGAAAAAGATTCTCTCTGCATTCAGAAACAAAAAGGCAACAATTACTAAGCTTTTTCCCTATGGTTTCATATGGAAATGTTCAGTAATTGAAAACTAAAAAAGAAAATAACAAGATTAAAATGGCTGCTGCAGTGTGTATACAAAGCAATATTGACAAATAATTCCTTTTGGCAGGCATAAATGCAAATTATGCCGTTGTGATTGTGACAAAGGTTGCTTTTCAAAGAAGATATCAACAGCTTCTGCAGTGTTTCTTCTATGGCATATTACTCTGAGTAGGTTTGACTGCAGACAAAATTTTAGACGGGACCAGCAAGGAACACATTGACAGAGAAAGGCACTTGAAAGGAGCAATGGTTGAAGAAAACAAGAAGAGGATCTTAAATTTTGTAAAGAGAGGAACTAGACATATTTGATAAAAAGAAAAATGTTCCAACTAAATGAGTTAAAATCTACAAAGATCAAAACTGAACAGAAAATGCCCAAGTTGCTGCTGAGTTAAAATAAAACTAAGTATACACGATTGGCCTGCCCGTGAGTGTTATGTGTTATGAAGAAAAAGAAGCTTTTACATACCGAAACCCTGTGATAATGGAAGGGCCAGCCAGCACGTCTCCACTTGTAGATACCATAACAGGATCAACCACCAAAGCTGCCTTCAATTATATGACAAAGTCAACTTAAAAAGTAGAGAGAATTGCAATCACGAAAACAAACCATTCAATTTCACAGCATACCTCGAACTGGAAACTCACTAAGACTCTGAACAAGAACCTTGACTAGGTCGGTAGAAGATAGCATGCCTGTTTTCACCTACAAACAGTTCATAGTTAGTTGACAATCAAAAAAAATCTAACAATGGATTTTATATTGTCATTTATGACCCTATTATTATATCTTCAGCATTCATATGATATTTCAACCAGCGCAAATAACTGAACCATAACAATTATCAATCATTTCAAGCAATAACTTTTACTTGTTTTCCTTTCTATCTAACTACACCAACCGAGAAACTGATTAATCAATTTAAAAAATATAATTACACAATCAATTATTTGAATTACCACATCAACTTGCATATCAGAGAGCACAGACTTCAACTGAACCGCGACAAATTCTTCAGGCACAATATTTACACCCTGGCAATCATTAAAAATAATCAGAACAAGACTATCAAAATTAATTGACATAAAATTTCATTGAAAAATAATAAATAAATAAATGAAGCTTTTTTAAAAGAAATAGAAAAGAGAGTGAAGCAAAACCTGAACACCAGCAGTGTTCTGAGCGGTAACGGCAGTGATAACGGTAGAACAATAAACTCCACGAGCGGCGCACGCTTTGAGATCGGCTTGAATTCCAGCGCCGGCGCCGGAATCGGAGCCGGCGACAGTCAGAACGTGTGGAATTTTCATCCTCGACTGTTTTTTTGTCGTCGCCGAAGCAGCACCACAATCGCCTTGCTTTGCGACAATCGTCCGCGTTCCGTACCTTGAATTTGTCAACTGCAAAACTCTCAAAAGTCAAACCCCTAGAATCCTGACAAATTTAGAGAAAAAAATAAAAAAATTAAAAGTTTAAAAAGGTAAAAAAAAAAAGAATATTGATAAGATTCTATGAATCGTATACATTGAATGATTGCTAAAGTCTTTACTTTACATTTTAGAAAATAACAATTGCTTTATTATTATAATTTTTTTTTATGTACCTTGTGGAAGAAGAAGAGACTGGAGGGGACACTAGAGCAGGCCATGTGAAGCTCAGAAAATGAGATCTTTTTCAGCTTTCAAATGCGTTTGGTCAAAACAGAGAGCGAGACAGATTTTCTCTATCAAGGGTAAAATGGTCAATTAAGCATTTTGTTAAACAGCCTTCGATAAAAAAAATAATTGAGGACTTAATTAATTGGTAATGAAAATTTCTGTTAAAAAGCCTTTTTATGGAAACAACAATGACTTTAACGTAAATGTTCCAAATTTTAGGTTTTTCGTTTTTTCATTTGCGTTCATCTCATCTTTATTTTTTTGGCCATCATGGAATCCCTTCTCATCAACTATTTCAAGCATCTTATTAGTTATTTTCTTATATTATACATTATTATTGAGAATATGTGATACAATTAAAACTTATGATATTTTATATATTATAATTTTAAAATCATTATGTATTCACTTGATGGTAAGTTTGCTCATATATATTATAATATTATGGTATTTATGTTTTTTGAGATATATATATATATAATTTATTTGACATTCAAATTTAAAAATGATACAAATGTAAAAATACATATTTTTAAATTTATAAGTTAAAAAAATAAATAGTTTAATACTTATTATCAGATATTCAAATAAAAAAATAAATATATTTTTTAGATTCAGACATTGAGTACTATTTAAAATTCAGATTATTTTAGATCTATTTAAATTTTAAATAAAAAATAAACTCTATTTAAATTTGATAAAAGTATTAATAAATATTACTGTTTTTTTTCCAAACTCTAATTCATTTAGTTAATGAAGTGATATTTGTAACTAAATGAAGAGGTAAATTGAAAAATTTAAATATAATAATAAAGATTGTTTTATAAGAAAAAGAAAGGTTTTGGTAATTTTTTCTTTTTACATTTTTTGAACTAGATAATTATTTTTTAAAGAAGGAGAGAAAAAAAAAGAAACGTTGTCGTTTTACACCATTGAGTACAGACAGGCCCGTGATTTTTATCACCGCTAAGCGCAAGTAAGGCAAAATTGTCCCGCCACTCGAGACCGCGCAATGAAAATTTTGAAAACCTCTCACACTTAGCTCTCTCTCTGTCTCTCTAAATACTTGTTCCGTACGCTGCCGGTCGCCGAACGTCACACGCTGTCGCCGGAGCATATAGTTTACAATGCCAAATTCAGAGGTCAGCTAAGTTCCATTTTGAATCAATTCCATCACTAGCTGCTTAACCCAAAAAAAAAAAAATCATTTCTAGGGTTTCATTAAGGCGCGTTTGGAATTTTTTTTTTCCGATTTGATAACATGGACGGTGCTTATAATATAGTCGTTCAATTTCAATGCTTAATATTTCAGTTTTGTATGTTTTTATCAATTATATATTTCATTAATAAGTATGACAATTGTGCTTGATTCGTACACAAAACGCATAAGAACTTTTTTTTTTCTTCCTTTATTTTGGATGTTATTTGTTGTTTGTTTTGTAAATGATAGTCTTTAGTTATATTTTCGTATTGTTAGATTCTTATCTAAAACTTAAAATTTTGGTTGTTAAATACTATTAGAGTCAGTTTGATGGAGAGATTTTAGTGAGTTTAAATTTGTATTTGAATCTTCTTTTTTGTTTGTTTGGGTGCACATTAAGCGCATTATTTGGTTAGTTTCTTACCAAAACGCTTACAAACTTTTGATTGTAGTGCAATTAACAGTTCTTTTCAAATTTTCCTTATTTTTGATGTCTCTATTTTCCTGTTTGGTGTTGAGAAAGTTTTGTGTACCAGGTTTCCGGACATGGAAATGGCTTTTCGGCCTAGAATTTGTTGAGCCATGACTGGGTGAAATCATGAGGTTTGAGCACCATCTATTTCTAGTGCCCTTTACCGATTATTACCATTATTATTTTTTTCATTGACTAATTACCTGTAGCTGTACGAAGTTGGAGCAATTCAGGTGAAGATTACAATTGCGGCGACAAGCTTCCTAAAGTTAATTGGTCACAACATGCCAATGTACATGAAAATTTTTCACACCAAAATAAGTTCTTGACTTCAAATTTCCTTTTCTCCTTGGAAACACAAAAACCGCATACTGAAGGAGCAATGGGTGCAAGGTTTGTTATAATCATATACATGAGGATTTTCATTGTATCTTATTAGTTCCTTTTTTCCCTTTTTTCCTTTTTGTCCATTTCATAGTATCAGGGTGTAAATTTATTTTGTTATATACTGGAATTGAATGAGTTTAATTGAGAAAGATAAATTAATGCTCTGAAACTTGGCTGTTGATGTTGGATCCTAGGTCAATTGTCAGTGATTTTGATTAAATGGAGAAAATGCAGTCCAATATAGTAACACAATCTCATGAATTGATTATCATTTGTAGTTCGTTGTTGCAAACCCATTATCATGCCCACTTTGCTTCATTACTAATTATCAGAGAATGATATTTTCATATAAGAAACAGCCACTTTCCATTCTACTTGAATTTGAAATTGCTATTTCTTTTGTTGTTAACTTGGCACCTTTTGTTTTTTAGCAATTGATTCATGAATTACATAAAGATAATCTTTTCTGGATGAGTTATGCTTAAAGGGATATCTAGCGATTCAGATTTATTTATATTTATATTCATATTTAACAGGGCAATTCATTCTTCTGACTGAAAACTTTTTGTCTTTAAGGTTAATGACAGGTCCAATTCAGAAATTTCCAAGAGTACACAGTGCTGAAGTTGAAAGGGTAAAATTTTACCATGTCATTCTTAAGCTGTAGTTTATACTGTATGTCTTTCATGGGTTGCAATTCCAATCATAGTGATTCTTCATACTTGTAAATATGCTACCATTTTTAAATTTGATGGCAGTAGTAGCACTACATTTTCTACTATCATAAATTTCGCCTGCCCTGCCTTTTGTTTTCCTTGACTGAATTTCCTATAAATGATGTGAACTCACAATCATGAATAGGCATATAAATGTGTATGTTTAAACTTGTATATCCAGTTCGTAGAGATTCAGAGGTAGATTTTTCCTGTAATTTTATTGATTTAAATGTTGCTTTCTGCAGGCTTGGCGCACTCTTTCCAGTCTTCAGATATCTTGCAGGAACTACATTAGACCTGGAGTAAGTACTCCAGTTGAGTGTGCTGATAATGATGCATCACATAATGCCAGCAGAAGAGCTTTTTTACAAAGCTCATCCGGCAGCAGTAAATTTTCTGAACCTATGCAAAACCATCAAAAGGGCAGTCAAACCAGTTTCAATGTTAATGAACCTGTGAGGTGCACGGGCAGTTTTCATCCATCACATAATTTCAGAGACGCAGAAGCTGGAAAGGGTCTTAGGGGGCAAAATGAGATTAAATCATCTGTTGTAGGCAATACTCATTTTAAATTTTCAGATGGATTCAGCAATCACACTACAGAGGCTAGCCACATAGATGAGTCTGCAGAAGTTTTGGCAAATAAAATAGATGATGATGAAATACTTGAGGTAACTCATTAATTGAGTATAGAATTAGGCAATGGGGTAATACAAATTACAAACCAATGAAGTCAGGATGACTTTATCAGAAGCCATTCTGATTGGAGTAGTTAAGATATCTTGATGCAGTCAACCAGAAATAGTTTTTTACTTTGTGAAATGCATTCTGATTGATAGTACTGGAAAATTGTATTACTATGTTTCAACTTGTATATACTGTTTTCTTATTGCACTTCATTTAATCAGTCTGGAGTCTTTTTGTCCATTCCGACTTGTAATTTGATACAATTGAGCGATCCTTCTGGATAAATTATGAAGGAGGTGCTATGTTTTTATCGAATCCAAAGTCAAACTTATGGTGTATTTTTCCTCAATTGGATGTTGATTTTTCTGCATTCATCTATCATATGCATTAATTTTGTGTTTTTGTTTCAGACTATTGATGTGGACCAAATCGTCATGGAACACTACCACTCAAGTTGCACCCCTAAACCGTCGATTTCTAAGCTTCCACCCATAACCCCCAATGCAGGTAATGAAAAATTTGCTAGGCAAGATGAGACTTGTTTACCTCCTGAATTGTGCTCGATCTGTAATCATGGATGTAAGGTATGTATGTTTTTCGAATAGTTCCTATTGTAATTCTGAGACTGCTGTTAGTTTTATATGCCTGATTTTGGAGATTAATACAGCTAGGACTGTGCCCAGAAGCAGCTAGTCATATACAAGAAATGAAGGACATGTTGATTGCCATATCAAATGAACTGCTTGACAATGCAACCAACCTGAGTCCAGCGCAGACAGAGAAGCTTCGCCAGGAGAGGTTTCAGGCATCCTGTATCTTTGTGCACTCTTCTTTCATTGTCGTTGTTTTTCCTTTTTGAATGTTTAGTTATGATACTTTCAGTGGACAAAATAATTACCAATAAAATTTATAGTGAAGATAGAGAAAGAAAAGAGTAGGCAATCAGAACCCATAGATCAGAAAGTGTTATTGGATATTGAACATTTCAACCATAGTCTCATTTGTAAATGACTCTGCACCTTGAGGGGTTAGAATTGTGTTTTATGCCTGTGCATATGATTGCTGTTAGGTTGCAGCTGAGCAAGCAGATTCAGCAGCTCGAGAGCTGCCGTCATGGTGAGGAAAGACAAAAGTCACATTTTTCTGCATCAACAACTCACACTTATCAATATGAAACCCCTCAGCCAACTGTGCTCAAGATAGATCCCATTAGATTTGATACCCAGGTTCATCTATATAATGAATCAGAGGGGTATGGAAACTGGAATTCCTCATCAGTTTCATCATATCCTGTTGAGAGGGAACCATTCATTCCTAAAATTATTAAAGTTAATTATATTGAAGGTTCAAATGACCAAAAGTGGAGCAGTCGGGATTTCCCATGGACAAAAAGCCTGGAGGTACATCTCTGAATTAATGTTTGCTTTTCTCTACTTTATCTGTTTTGATTGTGGTTTGCCTGCTTCAACTTTTAGGCCAACAACAAAAAAGTTTTCGGAAACCACTCATTCCGTCCCAATCAGAGGGAGATCATAAATGCTACCATGAGCGGACATGATGTTTTTGTTCTAATGCCAACTGGAGGGGGGAAGAGTCTGACTTATCAGGTGAATTCGCTTTTCTTTTGTTATGTGCTTCTTGTTTGGGCATCATTTACTAGTGTTTGGGCATCATTTACTAGCTTTTTTACCTATCTCTATGGCCTTTTCTCCTCAGTTTATGGTTGTATTCAGTTATGCACGTAGCTTGTTTGACCAGCTTGGTGACTAGAAGGACTATCAGTGCCTTACAGCATTCTTTAGACTAGTCTTAGACTTAGAGGATACTAATTTTTTTCTTGGGAAATAATTTTCTAAGTTCTACTTTTATTGGAAGAATTGTTCTTGAAACTAGGATATAGACCTTTTTATACTTGAAACTATAGGATTTTACACATTTGTTCTTTTCTTCTTGCAGCTTCCTGCTCTTATATGTCCAGGTATAACTTTGGTAATTTCTCCTCTCGTGTCGCTTATCCAAGATCAAATAATGCATCTATTGCAGGTAATATTTGCTGTGTTAGTGATATAAATCACTTTTTTATCATTAGCTTCTTATCTGGTGACACATTATTCCCATTGGTTTTTACCATAGGCAAATATACCTGCTACTTTCCTAAGTGGCAGTATGGAGTGGACTGAACAACAGGAAATTCTTAGAGAACTTAACTCTGATTATTGCAAATACAAGCTGTTATATGTCACACCAGAGAAAGTTGCTAAGTAAGTGTTACCTGTATCACTCATGATGCTGCAAAATGCAGTACATTAAGTCTAATAATTACTTCTGCAGCATTACTTGCATTGTATTGCTTTGAAACCAGAGAAGCACCAGATTTGTACGACTTTATTATATTTATAGCTGACTAATGCAGAGCAAATTGACGTTTATAGTAGTACTAGATGATAAATATAATATATCTAAGAGCAGATGAGTAGTAGCTGGTTTAGAGTTTATTTTGGGAATGAAGTGCTGCAAATGCCTTTTTTTTGCTTTTCTGTTTGGTTTTATGTGTACATAATTCCAGAGATCTCATGTATTTAGCGAGCAAACTCTCTATATAATCTGCAGCCCTATGTAACTTCTTGTATCGAGGAAATATAGTTTGTCTTTTCAACAGCTTGTACTCTAATTTAGGACATGCTGGAATAATCTTTGCTTTTTGGCCCCATTTATATCTGAACTGGCTTGTCAAATATTATTCTGTTAAGTTTATCTGATGAACTTTTGAGGCAGTTAAGTAACGAAAGTATGATACAAGATTGATCTGGATGTCATTTTGTCTGAATATATTTATCCTAAATTTCCTCTCCCCTCTATAAACCAACCCCTAGGCCCTAACTCTTTTAACGTACGTGGCAATTACAAATTAAACTATTTAGCTTATAACGTCTATTGTAGTTGTAGAACAGGTTTGGGGATCTAATACCATTTGCATATATATTTCTCTCTTCTTCTTCTTCTCTCTCTCTCTCTCTCTCTCTCTCTCTCTCTCTCTCGTTGCTGGGGGGTTGGGTAGTGGGGACTCGACTAATAAGAAAAACAATGCTAAATGACATGCTTTAACATGTGGACTTTGAAAAGGCTGTCCTATCCTTTAAATTGACCTGTGCCATTCATGCATACTAGTGGTTCAATGGGATCATGAAAAGCTGACATTGGTTATGTTTGATCTTTTCCTGCTACTAATTCATATGACATGTTCTGTGGTTTGACTGCAGAAGTGATGTTCTATTACGACAGTTGGAGAGTTTAAATGCCCGTGAGTTGCTTGCAAGGATTGTTATTGATGAAGCTCATTGTGTGAGTCAGTGGGGACATGATTTTAGACCAGATTACCAGGTTTTGATTTGAACTTTAAAATCATAATCCATTTTATGCCACAGATGATTAGCTGTTTAACAGCAAGCGATCTTGTTAAATGTCCAGGGCCTTGGTATCTTGAAACAGAAGTTTCCAAATACTCCAGTGTTAGCTTTAACAGCTACTGCAACAGCCACTGTGAAAGAAGATGTTGTGCAAGCTCTTGGTCTTGTTAACTGCATTGTTTTCCGCCAAAGTTTCAACCGTCCTAATCTATGGTAAGTTTTCAATGAAGATTATCTGTCTTTGAATGCTGATATTATCACTCATTCTGGAGAATCACAGGTTTTCAGTAATACCCAAGACAAAGAAATGTCTGGATGACATCGACAAGTTTATTAAAGAAAACCACTTTGATGAATGTGGAATTATTTATTGTCTTTCAAGAATGGACTGTGAAAAAGTTGCTGAAAGGTTACAGGTTGGTCCTTCTTATGGTCACTTTTTCCTTCTGAAGCAGTTTTATGTTGTTTCATTAGTAAGTGGTTTTCCAAAGCTTATTATGATTGCTTACTGTTTGTTAGTAAAGGTCCCTCTTAGTTTCTTGCATCTATGCTAGTAGCATGAGATGCTAAATGGGAATGATGTTCAAGAGGAGCGTTTATGTTTGTCAAAATTGAATCAACAATCTCATTTTCAACATGTAATATCTTTTTCTAACTTTCTAGTTAGAGCTTGGTGGTTATCAAATGTGCATGCTATATATCATATGATAGATTGCATGTTATATGTAGCTACTAAATATGGAATTTTTGAAATAGGCAAGAGTAGGATGTTTGTAATTCCTGGTATTATGATAAGCCAAGATATGGATGCAATTTTCCAATGCTGGAGGAAATATCTTAATTTTCGTGCTGTTTCTCCTTACTTAATTTGTTTTGAGTTCTGCCTGAATGTTGATAGTAGTCTTGTTGTGTACATGATTTCTGCTCTTGTTTCTGTTCAATAGAGTAAACTTTTAGCAAAAATTCTGTTGACTGATGTGCTTGCTTTCTTGGACCTGTCTTCCTTGCTTAGTTAATTGTTAGTGATTAGGTGGAGTCCCCACTGTCTTGCCCTTGTACATATATAAACTTCTTTAAGAGTGAGTTCTTGTACTTCTTGTGGTGTGAGCAGATTCTATCTATGGTCATTGACTTATAAGTATCAGCTTTAAAAATATAAGCAACTGAAAAAGTAGCTAGAGCTTCAAGATCTATGAACTATATGATTGCAAGGCAACATAACAAAAATGATGCTTTGGCTGTTGATGAGTCAGTGAAAACCATCTGATTGGATTTCATGAAATTGAGTATATGCCAAGAGTTAATGTTTTCACGATGTGTGTTCGTAAGCACACGCACTAACAAGGGCTGGGATGGTTGAGTGCACAGATAGATTTGTGCGAATGCTTCTTTAAGTCAGTACTTGGTATAGATTATTTGTCCTCCATTACTTTTAAAAATTTTACTTGGTTTTTAGTTGACAATTGTTGGGATTCAAATAGTTAATGTTCAATGGCTCAGGTTACTTTTTTTAGGGCCTGAGATGTTGAATGCCTCAGATCATTTTTCTTGTTTCATGTTCTAAATTATTTGCTTGAACTTAATTTTTTGTCATCAATCTTATCTCAGATGTGATAGTGTTCGATATTTGCCTTTCATTTTCCATTTTTATGTTCCTATTCAGAAACTGCAGATTATTTGACATTGTCTTGGCATCTTGGCCCTCCAAATGTTGTGGCACTGCATTTCATTCTTTCTTTTATTTTCTGTTCATTTCCTTTCATTATACTTCAAACTTATGTTTGCCTAAGATAATGCATGCATTGTTCAGGAATGCGGACACAAAGCAGCTTTCTACCACGGTAGCATGGATCCTGCACAACGTGCTTATGTTCAAAAGCAATGGAGCAAAGATGAGATCAACATAATTTGTGCTACAGTGGCATTTGGAATGGGTATATTGACTGCTGTTGATTGATGCCTTGATTTATAAAAATCATCAGTTCTTAATAGATGTATTTTATAGGTATCAACAAACCAGATGTTCGCTTTGTAATTCATCATTCTCTACCAAAATCTATTGAAGGTTACCATCAGGTAATGACTGAGATAGGTCATTGTTACCTTTGAAAACTGTTATTGTTAAGCTAATAGTTGATAATTAATATATTGCTGAGTAACAAAGTACTGAAAATATCATGATCATTCATTATGCTTATTATGCTTTTACCATGTCTTAGGAGTGCGGTCGGGCTGGTCGAGATGGTCAGCGTTCATCTTGTGTGCTGTATTACAGTTACGGTGACTATGTAAGTGAGTCCAGCCTTACTAGTGCATCTTGTTGATTCTTGCTAACTCTTCATTTTGATGGATGTATGTTAGTTGATAATGCCAAATATGCTGACTGTGGCTACTTCTACTTTATTTATTTATTTTCCTTTTCGCTCTCTAATTGTTTGTTTTATGCTTCACTTTATTGCTTGCATATGCATTGCCATCATTTTGCAGATAAGAGTCAAGCATATGATTAGCCAAGGAGTGGCTGAGCAAAGTCCATTTACCCCTGGACACAATCGTTTCAACGTGGCAAATTCTGGGAGGGTACTGGAAACAAATACTGAAAATCTTCTGAGAATGGTAAATAATTTAAAACTTGTTGCAATTTCTGTCATTGTTAACCTTCTAATCCGAATCAGATATGTAATGAATAATGATTTTTAACTGTTTCAGGTCAGTTATTGTGAAAATGATGTTGACTGTCGACGTCTACTTCAGCTTGTGCATTTTGGAGAAAAATTTGATAATGCAAATTGCAAAAAAACATGCGACAATTGTTCCAAGATTAAAAGTTTTATTGAGAAGGATGTAACTGAGACTGCAAAGAAATTGGTTTGCTACATTCTCTCTCTCTCATTTCCTTTTCATGTGGGAAAAAATTATATTGGATTTGAGTAATTTTAACATGCAGTTGCACTGCTTTTCCAATCACATTTTTGTACATGTTTCTTAGGTTGAACTGGTGAAGTTAACTGGGCAGCAGTTCTCATCATCTCATATTTTAGAAGTCTTCAGAGGTTCCTTGAACCAATATGTATGTCTAAAGAATAAATTATATGCTTGGTACCGTTCTTTCAGTTACATACAACACCAACTCCAATCTGCCCCACCTCAAATTAAACGTATCCCCCACTGCAAGAGTTAAGCTAGCTGAGCTATCCTTTGGGGATATTATATGCTTGGTACTTGGCTTGTTTTTCTTTCTTGTAGTGTTGTCTTCCTTACATCTTTTTATGCCAAAACTAGGTCAAGAAACACAGACATGAGACTTTGAGCCTGCATGGAGCTGGAAAACATCTTGCCAAAGGAGAAGCTTCTCGTGTATTGCGCCATCTCGTCATTGAGGATTTTCTTATGGAGGAGGTGAAGAAAAGTGATGTTTATGGATCTGTATCATCGGTATTAAAGGTACCTCTAGTTGCTCCACATTTTTCAGCACTATGTTGTGAAAAGTGATCATTGTAGTTGAACAGTGAAAAAATGCTTTGCTGTTGATCTACTTTTACTTATTGGTGTTTTAAAAATTTGCTTTTGTAATTTTTTATTTGTTTTTAGGTGAATCAATCCAAGGCCCACAATCTCATCGTTGGCAGGCAGAATGTTGTACTAAGGTTCTACTATTTTGTTGATTCGTTCCTTGCTTTATGTTGAAATTACAGTGAATTCACTACTCATGCAAATATTTTACTGGAATTGTATGTGAGATTCCTTCCTCTCAATGGAGGTTCAAATGCCTTTTCTTAACCCTTAATTCTTTTATCTTTCTTAAAGCCTACTGTTGTAGTCCACTGAAACAGCATAAGGCTTCTTTTTTACCATAATGTCTAGACCTGAGATCAGGAAATAGCAACCAATTTTAACTCTGAGCTCGGCTCAATCAAATTCTTTAATCTACTATCATTGGAATTATATCAGTACCAAAAGCTTTTAGTTTTCCAGTCAGATATTACAGCTTCCATGTGCTACAATCTTGATACTGATATCTGATGTACTTTGCAGATTTCCTTCTGCCCTAAACTCAACTAAGTTGAGCAAATTTGATGTGACCCCTGCAAAAGGCTCACTTATGTCTGGGAAGCTAAGTCCTTCAAGAACTGACACTCCTGCCCAACCCCAAAATGAAGTAGATTTGGTATATTTTCACTTGTATCTTATTATTATCTGCTTTGTGAGATCTGTCTGCCTAGACTGCCAATTTCAACATATTCTTTTTTTTTTTGGGTTTGTCAAACAGAATCTCTCTGCCAAATTATATTCTTCTTTGCGAATGCTCCGGACCCTTCTTGTGAAAGAAGCTGGGGAGGGGGTCATGGCATACCACATCTTTGGGTGAGCTCTAAGTCATTCCTTGAGCATTTTCACTTTCTGAATATGTTGAGATGTACATTTTACAAAAATTTGAATACATTTCCTGGTAATGTGTTCCTGGAAGTTGCTATATTTCTTTGATATGCGCTGGTGCTTGCTTCTCTCTTGCTCAGGAATGCTACGCTGCAGCATTTAAGCAAAAGAGTACCCAGAACAAAGGAAGAACTACTTGAGATCAATGGCATTGGAAAGTAAGTTCTGCAATTAGGTTATGTTCATTGCTCAAACAAACTCCTAATTTACCCTTTTGGCTTCATTCAGAGCGAAGGTAAGCAAGTATGGTGACCGGTTGTTGGAAACCATTGAATCCACCATCAAAGAATTTTACAAGACCCAAAAAAACACTAGTAGTAGCAATGACAGCAATGATTCAGGAAAGAGGAGAAGAGATGAAAACAAGGCTCCGAACACAAACAAACGGGATGATGATGACTATGCTAAAAGCACTGCTCGATCAAAGAAAAGGGCATCTAAGTGTCAAAACAAAACTGCTGAGGTTGTCAATTATAAGGAGTCAGATTCTTACAATGAGTGCATGGATGACCTGGATTTTGATGAATATGAATATGTTTATGAAATGAATGGCTCAACAACAAAGCCTGATCGAAACAATGGTGGAAGAGTCCTACCTCCGTGGTCAATGTTTTCTGAAAATAGGTAATCCTGGGATCATAGTATGTTTTGAAGAATTTATCTTGAAGGACGGTTGCAATGTCATTGCCCCTATGCACAGTTTCTTTTAGCTGCGTCCTTTTGTCTTTGAACTCAAGATTAAAAAAAAAAATGTTGGCCAATTTGGGATTAGGGTATCATATTTGTCAAGATGACAGATGATAGATATCTGATTTTGTTTACATTTATAAGTGTTAAATGTGAATGAAAAAGGCTTTATTTTTTCTGTGAAGTGTGTTGTAGCAAGTAACTATGCGTTCTGTTGTGAAAAATGGGAAACTTTAATTTATTTTCCTTTTTTTTAGTTAAATTATTGAAAAAAAGGAAAAAGAAAAACCAAATTTTTGGGAATCAATGCATGTGAAAAAAAAAAAAAGAAAAAAAGAAAATGATAAATTTTCTTACAAGAGTTTATATTTATAATTTAGTATATAACCATGGGTCACGGTCAGATACCCATGGGTCATACTTCTGAAAATCAAACTTTATATGGAAACAAAACAATCAACAATTCTGATGAAATGCATTGGTTGATTTAGAAACTAAAATTTATCCATAAATTCTCGTTAACAAATTAACAAATTGTTTTGACCGTTAATTCGCAAACGTCATCACCTTCGTATAAGATTTTTTTATTAATTATATTTCGAATTACATGGTGTTTTTTGTAATAATTTCTTACAAGTCTTATATAATTGTACCGTTCAAGTTTTACAAAATGCTGTACACTGAACCACAACTCAATGCTCTATTAAAGAGAAGTGCCGAGGATCAACTCGGATCATAATTAGTCATAAATCGAAACGAATCGAAGGCTGCAACCCTCCATCCAAATTTTATTTGGTCTAAAATTACAGTATTTACTTAAAATGTGGCAGATTTGCACAAGTAATTAATTAATATTTGTACAATTTACAGAAATCAATGGCTAAGAGTTAAAACACAGAGCTCTAAACACCTTACTACCATGTACAACCTGTGTATTATTATCATCTTTTTATCATTACTACTTTACTCCTCACACAGTTTTCACATTTTTTCTGTCAGATTTGTATACCATGGTCCATGGACACTGGCTGAAACATTAGCTGCAACCACCAGCACTTCTGCTGCTTCCACCACCTTCCTGGTCAGAGAAGCAGCTCCGACCTTCTGGAGAGCCAGTTCGGCCAGTTTTCCTCCTTTTGGACCAGTTCCCCCGAGCACGAGCCCCCTTGCAGCCAAATACACAGCTCGGGATACCCTTTCAAATATCGGGTCTCCAGCTTGCAGGCTCTTTCCCAACATCCTGGCCATTACTGCCTTTCTTGGTTGAAGCTTATCAAATTTGACCAACTCCTCATCCTCACTTGAAAACCTACTGATTGTTTCAACAATCTCTTCAATACCTGCGTCTTCAGCATGATCTAAGAGCTCCAGGAGTCTTTCAGTGCACTTTGATACTATGTCTTCCATGTCTGTAGGGCTGGTCACCACCTGCTCACCTAGAAGGATTTGTCGGCATACAAGAATGCTGGGATTGAAATGCTTCAGTATTAGTAAGGGATAAATAAAGTAGCTTGTTCATCAAGTAGGATCAGCAGATCAGACCATTATGCGGAAAGAACTCACCTGTTGGAGATTACGATAATCTTTTGAATTTGAGCCTGCACAGCCCTCAATCTCAGAAGGTTAAGCATTAAAGTTTCAGGCAAATCTTCTTGCGTTATACCGGTTATTGCACTGACTAACTTCAGCAGGCCAAGCCTCACCAACAAATCAAGCCTTTCACCCTTGCATTCTGGCTGCTGATTAACTGATCCAAAAACAGAAGACTGAGAAGATTTAGAAGAACAGCAATTGCAATCTTTCATGTTTCATGACATAATAACTCAAGTCAAATGAAAACAAGGTTAATATCTGCATCCTTACCTGTAATATTTGACACATCAGAAGAATGAGGAGATGTGATTTGATTTCCACTTGTTTTCACTCGAAGGTTTCCACCAGTTCTGAGGGTGGCAGAAGGCAGGGACAACCCAGACAATGATTCCTGGCTTGTCAGAGCTGAAAGACAACTCTTGTGTTCTTCCCATTCCTGATCTTTGCATGTCCAAACGGATGAAAGCCACCTCAACGTCAACGGTAGAGAGGCGTGTGCATCAGAGGAAGGTCCATAACGGTCAGCAAAACCTTTTCTAAGATACTCCAAACCAGCAGGACCCTTCAAAAAAGGCTCCATCATTCTCATACGTGCCCTGATTATCCCTTGCTGAAGAGCCTGGAAGAAATCATTCCATGTTATGCTATTTGGAAAAGGATGCAATAGGAGTGCATGACCCACCACTAATGAGCATTTTATTGTTTTAAAACTTGGAAAGTTGAAGTGTGCTTTCCAAAAAAACTAAAGAAGCCTTGCTAGCATCATGCATGCGAGACCAAGCTATCTGAACATAAAGTCTATGCATAAAAGGAAGAGGAGAAAACAGGTGAAAAGAGGAATGAATACTCACTCGAATCTGCTCTAGAACAAAGCGCAAGCCCTTGATCATTACATTGACATGTGAATAGTTCGATTCATCTCTGGTCTGACATATCTCAGCTAACTCTTTCAACAACTTCTGGTGATTAGCCTTCATTTCATCATCATTAGCAGGGGCAGAAAGTTTCTGCAAAGTGGTCAATGCAAACTCTAGAATCCTTCCAAGGTAGTCAATATCCAAGCTACCTGAACTCAGCACCTACAGGAAATTTAACAGATTCAATATCATAGTGTAAAAGAAAGTAGCTATGGTACAAGCAATAATGATTACTACCTGAGAGAGAATTTCCGGATCAATAGCTTCAGTAATCTCTTCTTTCCAGCTTTGGGGAGCCATCCCACAAATTTCATCCCTCACTTCCCTCACAAGTTGAATAATTCGGTCATAGTTGTGTTTGTCTTGTTTCACAGATTCTGCAACACCATCCCAAAAAGCCTTCTCCATTGTTTCTCTAATCTTAGCCTGCAAAGCAAAGAAAAGATCAAACCTAACCTTTTAAACTTATCCTCACTACAATTTAAACAAATTTCATGTCCCTATTTCACAGGTGCAATTCAGTGACTTCCACAAATAAAGTTCCCTACTGTGAGAATTCACTAACCTTGATAATGTTTGGATTTTCATCATTGACGGTGAATATATCAAAAGCAGCATAGTGCTGGTTGTGGACATATTCATTGATAATCACTTCATTCTCGGTCACAGATCGTCCTTTAACAGATGAACCCAATTGACCACCAACAGAGCTGGTCCCAGAAGCAGAGGAATCGATTCTTTTGGTTACAGATGGATTTTCCTCCCTAAACAAGGAGCGAACAACATTGCTTGGCCTCTCAATATCCTTAGTTTGGTTACTCTTATGATCCAAGCTAGCGACGGATCCAGAAGCAGCTAAGGAACTAGGTGGACTGGTAGATAAGAAGTTTGTGATTGGCAACCCTGTTGGGCTTCCATTTTCCTTCGCTTCAAAGTATTTAGATCTGGTTTCAGATAATGCACATTCCATACGCTCTATCCCAGCATCTCCACTAAGATGTTGGACCTTTTCTCTTAGAAGTTTTTGATCTTCTGTAACCTGCATTAAACAAAATTTCAGGATATAAACACCTATGAAAATGCTTTTTGGGTACCAAAAAAAGATAAAAAATGAAACAATAGTGTATTATAGTTTTTATTACTATTATTATTTGAAAGATTAAATAAAAAACAGCACCTCCTCTTAATAAAAAGGAATATCCAATCCAAAATCAATAATGTAACTCTAGGTTTACTATGAGTCAAAGGAGATAAAAGCAGAAAAGACTAACGAAAATGATGCAATTCTAATTCGAGTTAGTAGCTCTTCATTTTACTTTATCGGGTTGCTAAAACCTATTTATGTCATGCATGTTTGGGCTACAGCTATAGACCTGTTTCTGGATAGCCATCAAATCATGAGTAAGAGCACTGCTATCTCCTTCTGCAGTCATCTTGCACTTATGAATCATAGAGAGTTCAAGCTGGCAAGCTGCTCTCACCAAATCGTCTTCCAATGTCTTGGCATCCTTAACTTTCCACATCACAAAGCAATTCAAGTAGAAGCACCATGCTTTATCAAATGCAGCAAGCTGAGACCTGACGGTCCAGCGTTTTGGCAAAGGGTCAGACTCTTCATCAGAACTCTGAATGGGACCCTCCAATATAACCTTCATCAATAACTCAAAATGTCTAATAAATTCTTCGGCAGACTTTGCTAGAGCAATCTCACGCTCACCTTGCCCACTGAAAACGGCATCTGGATGACCCAATATCATGTAAGCACAAAGAACTACTCTCACTGGATACCTTGATAATTTAGCCAGAGTCCTACCTGCCTCCCTAGAAGAACTTACTTTCTTTGCCTCTCTGCTCCTAAGAGGTGTTCTAGGAGTAGGCCTTTTCTTTGGAGACACGACTCTTTTAAGAAGGTGATCAATGTTATCCAAACAAGATGAATGATTACCAGCCTCATCAACAGCCCTAAAGATTTTAAAGCGGCTCTCAAGCCGGTCCAGTAGAGTTTTCACTGTTTGAAGGGTAGTTGTAGATTCGATCAGAAGAGCCAGTTGTTCAAATGGCATTGACTTCACAGAAATTTCATTAATTTTTAAGGCATCATAAGATCTAGCCAAATCCAACGTACTTCTTCTGTGCTTAAGGAATTGTCTCCAACACCTGATAAAAGTAAATAATGTTGGGCTTGAGATCATATCTCTATAATAATAATAATAATAATAATAATAATAATAATAATAATAAAGGTAAGAAACAACACAATCACACACACACACACAAAAGTTTATCTCAGAAATAGAGAGAGAGATGATACACTCATCACATACAATAAAACAATTACTAAGCCATAGCAAACTTTGATACTGTACAGAACTTATGGCTGGTTAAGGTCAGCAAAGATTTAATACACAGAAAGCAACAAATCTGTGAAGCTCTCATAAAGTAAATTCAAATTCAGCTACCTTGCTAATTTCCTGGAAAGGACATCAGCCTGCTTGTCCATCCTATTCCAATTTACTCTAACGGTATGTAGCCTTGCTCTCTGCCTCAGATATTCTGCTCTTTGCCTCTTTGCCTGACATAAATTATTAAAAACATCAAATATGAAAAGTAGCCGAGTAGCCGTCGAAGTAACAAAATTGAAAATGAATACATGATTAAAACATACAGAAAGCTCTGCATGCTAATACATTCAACAGGCAAAACCACTCGGGGTGGTATAGTTTGGGTTTTGAACCCGCTCACGAGGGTGGGGAGGGGATTTGGTTTTCATTGATGCAATATCGGAAACAAAAAGTAAATTAATTGATTAAAAAACAGAAAGCAAGCATACCCTTTGCAGTCGATCTTCCAACTGCTCCCTCATCTTCCTCCTCTCAACCTCACGCTGATAAGAAACAAACTTAGCTACACGCCGAACTTGCAACATCCTTGCACGTGCCTTCTTCTTCTCTGCTTCTAACAGTCCCAATCGCTTCTTCTCGGCAGCTAATCTCTTTTGGTGAATGGCAGCACGCACACACTCCTTATACTTACTCTCACGAGTCATCCTTCGCAATAATGATTGAGATGACCTCTCCTTTAGTTTGTCCCTTCTCTGGCTGTAAGCCTTGAGGATAAGCATCCTATTTGCCTCTGCCTGCTGAACCCTTGATTCCACTTTTAAGCCAAGCATTTGACGTTCCTTCTCAAAGCGCATTTCAACCCCAGTTTTAGCCGCTTGCCGTAACTCATCCAACCTAGCTAGGCGCATTTGAGCCTTAGCCAAAATGCCCAACCTGCAGAATCAATAGTTAATTGCTCAATCCAATATAAAATTTGACATTTAAAAATATTTATGAAAAATAGGTTTTCCAACGAAGAAAAATTGGTGCAGCAACACTTATTGTGGTGGAACTTTTTAATAATCACCCTAACAACTAGTTACAATGTTATTGGAAAAAGGTAAAGCTAAAGGACTTAATGTTTTTCTCTGTCTTTTAGCTTAATCCTTTTGTGTGTGAGTGATCTGATACATATTAAAAGCCTTTGTAAACATTAAAAAGGAGACATTCAAGGGAATGTGGACCACCAAAGAGTATTATTGGAGGAAAATAATTAGGCATCATAACCCCACAAACCATATCATGACTCATTAGTAAAGTAGGATAATCAATAAAACACAATTCAGATAAGGCTTTGACAAAGAATGATGCCATCTTGGGGTTCCTCATTATCAAACACAAAACATATACTAAGCTGTATGACTAACAAAGCAGACTGGCTTCTAACTGGCTTCCACCTAAAACCAGACTTATCAAAACCATGATCAGTATATCAACAATCAATGACCCTCTAACTTCAAGGTTCAAGCATGTAAACAGGAAAAGTGAGACAGCTACATTCATTTTCTGAGAGACCATACAATATAAAGATTTTACCTTTTCTGCTGGGCTGCCTGAAGCTTTGCTTCAAGGCGCTGACCAAGGTCTTCCTCATTAGATGAAGACCGTGATGGACTTCTTGGCTTTGGCCGGGCCTTGCTTGACAATTTCTCATAGAATTGCTACACAAAGGAAAAGACAAATTCGTAAATAATAATATAAAAAAATTTTAAAAATTGTTTTAAAAGCTAAAGTTAAACCTAAATAAATTTATAAAATAATAATAAAGAGAACACAAAATGAGAATTCCTTAAAACCTGAGAACTAAATACATGTAAAGAGAATATTCAAAAAAATTCAACCTCAAGTTTTCACACAGGGAGATACCCATCCGCAAAAGAATAACCAGCCAAAAAGTGCAAAGCAAAATTCACCTAACACAACAAGTAACAAACCTTCTAAAGAAAGACTCTAAAACCACCTCAATTTTCTTTTTAATAGAACTTAAATATTAAATTTTATAATTTCAAGAAACTAAACTAAAGAACAATTTACAAAGTTTCCCATTCGAAACGACACCGTTTCGTTCTTCAGCCGGATCACGCGCCTGACATTCTTCGAGTTTCAAAATTAAAGTTATGAATATCAAAGACTTGAACGCCGCAAATAATTAATTAGCAATTAAAACCTTCAAAAAATTCTTTTTCTTAAAAAAATAAAATTCCTATAAAATAAATAAATAATTTTTCTAAAACATAAAAGTGAAATTGAACATGAAAACCTGTCTGCGAAGATCGGCGTGGCGGAGCTTGGCTTCGATTTCCTCAACGGTACAGGGAGACTTACTACACTCAGCCAAAAGCCTCTTCCTTAACCTCCTCGGCACTCTCGTCGCCGTTGCCGACGAAAACGACGTCGTCTCCGCCGCCTTCTCGTCACTCACTGGAAATTCCATCGCTACCCCCGCCGCCGGTCTCACCCCCTCCGACGACTCCATCATCATCACTACTCTTCAATTAATATCTCCAAACTCCTATTTCTTTTTTTTTACAAAATAATAAAAATTGAAAAAATTCAAATTTGATTCAACAATTTATTAAATGAATAGCTTCTTTCGTGTTGTGGTGTCTTTTTTTTTTCCCTCAGTTTTATTTTGAATATGATATGATGAAACAAAGTGGTAACGAAGCGTGTTGTGCTTGTGTTTAATAGAACTTATCATCTGTGTATTTGTATTGCTTTATTAATCCAGGTTCTTGACACGTAAGCTTTTGGCCAAACGGTACGCTTTCTAGTTTCTTGTTTTACTTTATGCCCCTAGACTGATATTAATTTACTGTTATGAGCTCCCAGATTTTGGTTTTATGACACTTTAACCCAGCCGACGTTGTTCTGCGACAATTAAGTCCTTTTTTCTGAAAAAAAAAAATTACGACCTTTTCTAAGATTTAAAGATTTGTCCAGAGATGAGAAATCTCAATGTGTCATTCACTAAACACCGACTTTTACCTTAAATTATTACTCAAATTAAAATAATTAAGAATATAAAGAATATACTCAGTTAAGATATGTGTAAAAAATAAATTTATTTTCTTATTTAATTATACTTGCATCAAAATTATCTTCTTGTTGAATTTTTCTATTACATGTATCTGTTATTATTATTATTATTATTATTTTATGTTAACCAATATGTTAAGACTTTAATGGCAACATAGTTTAAAACTTAATGGACTTAATTGCTATTGTAGTAAATTTGGGGGATTCCAGCGTCATTTAGAGTTTAGACCTTTAAGTTTTAGTTTTATTTAATTAGTTGTATTTTGGAATGAGTCCTTTAATTTATTAGTTGGGAAAAGTCTAAAAGCAAGTTTGGTATCTTTGATTGTAATGGCGGGGTTAGGTGAAAAAAATCACAAACCACTATTATAGGAGGTAATGCTTGAATGAGAATATTTTATATAATATTATTTAAACTTTGCTTTTAATTAATAAAAAATTAAATTTAAATTCTGAACGCTGCTAAATAAATTTAAATATAAATTACATTACATCAATTGGTCCAAATTGTTTATCTATCATTGGTCCAAATTGCTTATCTATCATATTATGATGTTTAGAAAATGAACCAATAAAATAGGAATATTAATTTGTAGGGAGTCCACCTATTTTTATTTTATTTTATTTTTAATCTGTAATGTGTTTAAAAATTCATAAATAATGAATTAGTTTTCCTACCCTGAAAGCAGACTTCTGAGAAGACTCATATTCCATGAGATAAAAGCAGTACACTTTCAATGCAGACCATTCATTGAATCATGCCACTATAATCATTATCATTCATTCCTTTTGGAAAGCATAAATATTATAAATATATATAAATGTGCAAGTAATAAAACAAGAAGTAAGCAAAACGTGCACAATAAATAATCATTACTCAATGTTTGCACGTACATAAGATAAAAAAATATTTATTTTAACAATAAGTCTAACAAATACCTTAATCTAACTTAAATACAATGGGATTAAATATATGAGATCAAAATAGTGATCATAAAATTAATTAAAACAAAATCTTTACGGTTGATATCACCTAAAGTTATCATTTGATCTAAATTCAATCTCTAATTATTGCAAAAATATTAAGTCACACAATAAAATAAAGTTTCATTTTGTCAATCATGAGTTATATGAAATAAAACAATTATATGAAATAAAACAATTTTATTATAGATATTATCATTATGCCATTGTAAATTACATACATGATGATGGAATTGGCCTAACGCTCTTTTCCATGATGTCTTTTTTTTATTTTTCCCTTTTTCATATTAAAACAAATGAAAATATTCCTATACTTTCTCATTTGTAAACAAAGTATGTGTGCACCTCACCCATTTTATTGTATCTCACAAATGTTATAAATTAATTAATCACATAAGATTCTTGAGAACAAACAGAGAAAAGATACACAATTCTTAATCCACTTGAAAATATTTTAATTAATTTAACACTTTTTGTAGAATAGTAGAAAGAGTTTTCTATTATTTTCTTGTATTTGAGCTTTGACTGTTTTTAAAATGTACATTTAAAAAAAATTATTATTTTATTTGTATATATAATATTTTTATATAACATTTACTTTTAAGATTAGAATGAAAATCATGAGGAGTGAGAATCTTAAAATTAAGAATCTGGAGTGAGAGTAGGAGTAAGCTGTTTACTTAAACTGTAATAAGAGTGTGAATTATCAATTATAATTCTAATTATTTGTTTACATTGTCTTGATTTGAGAATGAATTATTTTAAATTACAGTTTTATCCTTATTTAAAGAATATATAGCTTTTAATTAGAATATGAATAAACAAAAATATTGGTTCAATAACTTATTATTTTATCATTAAACTTGAACCAACAGGTTCATTTTCCCATGCTAGCTACCATCACTGCCACCGCCGACAGCCATCACGCGGCGATCACAACCATTCACAAAGCGATGACAGTTATCACAAAGTGGTGGATTCTTTTTCTGTGAAGGAGGTTTCTTTGCGGGATCAAAGAGCTCGGGAAAGCAGAGCATTCTTCAACTTGAGCTGTTCGAAGGCCTATCCCAACTCCGTGCTCCCTCACGACGCAGCAACACCTCGATCGTTACCAGCGATAGGCCGGCGCCAACGCAACCAGCCAGACACGATCCAGTGCCACGATCCACGCCAGCGCCAGCTGCGTGGTCCACGAGCCGCCAAGCACGATCCATGAGCGGCGAGCGCCCAGCGCCACGATCCGTTGTCGCTCACCGTCCCACCACTCACGCTCGCGGCAGACGGCAGTCGTGATCATCCACCAACCGTGAACCGCTCGCTTCCGATCCAATCGCTATCATGTCTGTCTCCTTCTTCGTTGACCATCCTCAGCGCAAAAGTTCCATACACACACACATCGGAAGAAAGCGGCGATCGACCACCGGACGAGCAACCCGATCCGCTATCGACCGCGATCGGATCTGCTGCTACCGTCTGCCGGATCTGCTGCTCCATCACCACGCTCCTCCTCCAGTTGAGCTCGAAGCTGGCAACCGAATTCCCTCTTGAAGCTTGGTATTCAAGCCTCCGTTGTTAACGGTGGCTCGCTTGTCTTGACTACCGAAATGATCCCACCGGCCGCGGTGGTGGTACCCAACCACCGCCGGTCACCACCGAGCAGCTTGTCCCGACTGAACGACCTCCTTCCCGAGGCCAACATGCCCTTCCTAGCTTGGTTTTACAGCCCCAGTGCGGACGTGATAAAACCACAATTCCAAGCGGACTTATCTCGGACACAACTGGCTCCCCGTGTCTTAACCCGGACCGCGATCTACCTCCCACCCCAAACAACCGACATCATACGCGACACTGTGAACCCAGCCTCCATTCTCAACCCCACCGCCTCCCCAAGACCGCGAAAATCCTTCCTTGATGCTCTACATGAGTTCTCCTAGTCCGTTGGTTTCGGTCAAACCAAGTATCGTTGCAACCGTAGTGAGCCTATCATCATATTCTCTAAGGAGGAAATTCAGATTATGGTCGAGCCGTTTAAACTTGCCTTGGTTGGAAAATTCTCATTCGGTAGGCCATCCATGGACATTATTCGTAAATTTTTTATTTCTCTGGGTCTCAAGGGGAATTCCCAGATTTCGTTACTTGATAACCGACATGTATTGATAAAGTTATCGATGGAGGAAGACTACTCACGGATTTGGGTTCGCCAGACATGGTATGTGAATGGTCGGGGGATGCGTATTTTCAAGTGGAGTACGGACTTTCGTTGTTCAGCGGAGTCTCCTATTGTTCCTGTTTGGGTAAGTCTCCCTTATTTACCAGTTCATTTTATTCATTCCAAGTCTGCTTTATTCTCTATTGCTGGGGCTATTGGTACCCCTCTGCGTGTTGATCACGCAACGGCTTCGGTTAATAGGCCATCGGTTGCTAGGGTTCTAATTGAATATGATGTCTCACGGCCTTTATTACCGAGTATTTGGATTGGAGAGGGTGACTCTGGTTTTTTGCAGGATGTTGTATTTGAGAAGGTTCCTGCTTATTGTTCCACTTGTAAGCATTTGGGTCATGCCGCTGAGACTTGTTATGTTTCAAACCCAAGTCTTCGTAAGCATCAACCGTCGAAGGATAATGGGCAACCCATCTGCTTCTAATAGTAAAAGGCCGCTTTCAGACAGATGTGCGACCACTGGATGATTCTAATACCCGTGATGTTGTTATTTCGGATAATCGAGCTCTAGGGCATGTTGTGACTAATGTTATTGGCCGATCAGATGCCAGTGGGGACCGACCGTCCTTGGGCCATACTGTAGCTGAGGATGTCCCCTCGGATAATAGGGGTCATGAGGATGGTTTTCAGTCGAAGATAGGTGATGTGTTGGGCACGGAGCGGCCTCATAGGGTTGATACTGTTGACAGGCACGTGAGTTTGAACACCCAGAGTTTTGAGATTCCGAAGAATGTCTCAGTTGGTAGGGAGGGATGTCTTGGTATTTCTCGATCCGATATTGATTGTCGTTCTGAGGATTCTGGGGACATGGACGACGGGAGATTCTTGACTGATTCGGAGAATGTTCATACCCCATTACCTATGGATGCAGAGATTAGTAGTTTGGCTGAGCAGAGGGTTGCTAGCTCCTCCCGGGATTTTTCTGTGGTGGCGGGCCGTAAGACTCGCAAGGCTCGTCGGCGGGGTAGGAGTCGATCCCCTCCTAAATGATTAATACTCTTATTTGGAACATTCGGGGGATAAGTAAGGCCCCTGCGGTCCTCCGTTTGCGAAAATTGATACGGATGCATAGATTGGCCTTGGTTTGTGTTTTGGAGCCTTTCCTTAGTGCTGAGAGACTGGAGAGCACTCGTGTCCGTATTGCGATGGATCATGGGTTTTCTTCCTATTCTGGGAAAATATGGGTGTTCTGGTCGGCGCCTTTTTCAGTGGAGGTTCTGCAGGATATGGGCCAGGTGGTTCATTGCCGGGTTAGTCACTCTTCTTTTCCTAATCCTGTCTATGTTTCATATGTATATGCCAGTTGTGCTAAGATTGTGAGAGAGGATTTGTGGGATGGGCTTGTTTCGTTTGCTGATAGTCATGATGGTCCTTGGATGGTGGGTGGGGATTTTAACGTTGTGCAATCTCTTTCTGAGATTTTGGGAGGCATGACAGATCTCAAGATGCCATTGATGATTTCAATGCAGCATTATTGGATTGTGGATTGGATGATGTGGGTTTTACATGGAGTCCTTTCACCTGGACTAATGGGCGCACTTGGAGACGATTGGATAGGGTTGTGTGCAATGCCCAATGGTCGGGTCCTTTTCTACTTTTCAAGTTTCTCATCCGAATCGCGACCGGTTCGGATCATTCTCCTCGCTATTATCATGTGCTAGATTGGTCGGTGGAGGTCCTTCCGTGTTTTGATTTTTACATGCTTGGCTTAAGCATCCCGGGTTTATTGATGTTGTGAGGCGATCTTGGGGTGCTCCGGTTGTTGGCTCTAGGATGAGGGCTTTTCAGCGAAGCTTGTGAGATTGAAGCTTTGCTTAAAAGGATGGAATAAAGAGGTTTTGGTAATGTGTTTGATAGGGTTAAGGAGGTCGAGAAAGAGGTTGCTCTGGAGGAGAGTCGAGATGATTTATCCGGTTCAGTCGACAACCGTACGAGTTTCTCTGAGGCTCGAGCACGATTGCAGCCATGCGTTACTTTGTGAGGAGATATTTTTAGGACGGCTATCGAGTGTTCGTTGGGTTAGGGAGGGGATGCTAATACCCGTTTCTTCCATGCCATGATTCGGAAGAAGCAGCGGTTCTTTCATGTCCATCGGATCCAAGATGCATCATCTGCATGGATTACTGAGCATACTGCCTTGACTGAGTCTGCGGTTGATTATTTTCAGGGTCTATTGGCGGGAGGTCCTAGTCGGCTTCAGCTTATCGATTTTGAGTTTATCCATTCTCTAGTCACTGCTGAGGATGATATGGATCTGTAGTGAGCCCGATTTAGAGGAGTTACTGACGGTGGTTTTTCTATTGACTCGACAGAGGCTCCCGAGTCCCGATGGTTTTGCGATGAGGTTCTACCGTGCATGCTCGGGAGGTGATTTCGATGACTTATTGGTCATTGTTCACGATTATTTTCGGGTTCCGCTATGCCTAGAGGATTCCGTAGTACTCTTGGTTCTTCTTCCCAAGAAGGACTCTCCAGCTTCAGGTGATTTTCACCAATCGGCTTGTGTAACGTGAGCAATAAGGTTTTAACTAAATTGCTTGTTATGCGACTGACACCACTGCTACCTCGTATCATTTCTCCGTCTCAGAGTGGTTTCGTACCTGGCAGGAGCATTCATGATAATGTGTTATTGGTTCAGGAGCTTGTTCACGATCTTAATCGTCGTATCCGGGAAGTAACGTGGTACTGAAGTTGGATATGACTAAGGCATATGATCGGATGTCATGGTCATTTATCCTTCAGATGTTGCGGTGCTTGGGTTTCTCAGAGCAGTGGATTTCTTTAGTTCGAAGGGCGATATATGGACCTTGGTTTTCTGTGTTGGTTAATGGGGTCAGCCATGGATTTTTTCAGTCTCGGGGTGGTCTTCGCCAGGGTGATCCGCTATCTCCTTGTTTGTTCATTATTGCTGCAGAGTTTTTATCTAGAGGCCTGGATCACTTGTATTCTTCGCATCCTTCTTTGAGATATTGCTCGTCTGGTCATCTTCCTATCTCCCATTTGAGCTTTGCAGATGATATTGTTCTTTTTTGGAATGGGAGTAAGGTTAGTCTCACGCGGCTTATGAATTTTCTACATCATTATGAGACTGTTTCTGGGCAGCTGGTTAGCCGAGCAAGAGCAGTTTTTATGTTGGGGGCTCGGTTTCTGCTTCACGTGGTGCTATTATTCACACGATTCACGGGTTCCAGCGAAGCAACTCCCTTTTCTTATCTTGGTTGTCCGGTGTTTATTGGGAGAGTCAAGATTGCTCTTTTTGATGATCTGATTCGGAGGGTCCGAGAGAGGATTTCTGGTTGGGCTAATCGGCTACTTCTCATTTGGGGAAGCTAGTGCTTATTCGGCATGTTTTATCCTCTATGCCTTTGCACTTATTTCATGTTATGCGACCACCGATTGGGGTTATCCAGCAGTTAGAGCGGATGTTTACACGTTTCTTATGGGGTGACTGTGGACCTAGGCGGAGGATTCATTGGTGCCATTGGTCGGAGGTGTGCTTTCCTCGGAGGAGGGCGGCTTGGGTTTTAGGTCATTTCGTGATCTTCGTTAAGCTTTTGAGCTTAAGCTTTGGTGGAGATTTCGGAGCAGAGATCGTTATGGGCTTCATACATGAAGTCTAAATATTGCAGACAATGATCATCCCGAATGGTTCGTTTTCGTTACCCAGCCCGCCTCCTGAGGCGTCTTTGCTCTATCCGAGATGTTCATCGAGCCTCATATTCGTTGGTCGGTGGGTGTTGGTGCTTGTAGTTTCGGTATGATCGCTGGTCGGATCACTCCTTTGTTTTTTATAATTCGGTGTCGCTTCGTCTGCATCTGGTGTCTTCTTATCAGCGTGGTACTCGCTTGGGATAGGGGTAAGCTTCCGCCGCCTTACCCACGCCGAGTAGTTGAGCGATTGTTTTGGTTCCGATATCTCATCGGCGTGCCTGATGAGACTCGATGGGATTCCGCTCATCGATGGTATTTTTCATTTACGATGCCGCTTGGGAGATAGTGAGGTGCGCCAGCCACGAGATGATGTCTCGTTCTATGATTTGGCAGCGCCATATTCCGCTCCTCGGTTATCGCTCTTTCTTTGGCGGTTGTTACGAGGTTTTCGCCACCGATGATGCATCGAGTGCGCGTGATTCCGTATGGTTTCGCGGTGCTTCGTAAGGTGTCGCTGAGACTTCTCAGACTTATATCTTGAGTGCCCTCGGGTTAGCCAGTGTGGGAGTATTTTTATCGTTGTTTAGGTATGTGGCGAACCAGACTTTCTATCGCCCCATGCTTTGCTTCGCCACTGGCAGAGATGTGCTTCTTCTCGATCTCATATTTGGGTTATCTTACCTTGCTTCATTCTATGGCATGTGTGGAAGGCTCGAAATGGATACAGGTTTGATTCTTACTCCTTTTCGGTGGATGCGGTGATTTTTCGAGTGGTGTCGGACATTCGGCTCACTGGCTCTGCTCTTGGTTTCAAGCCGTCTCGATTACGGGCGTGAGGGATTCTCGACCACGAATGGGCTATGAGTGATTGCTTCACCCCGACGCCTATTCGAGTTGTCGTTTGGACACGTCCGCCTCTTGATGCGGTCAGTCGATTGCTGATGGGTGTTCGAGGGTAATCCCGGGTTGTCCACTGCAGGGGCGTTCTTCGGGATCATAGGGTATATTTTTGGCGTGGTTTGGCTCTTTTCTTGGCCATCATCCAATCCTTTACGCGAGCTTATGGTCATTTGTGAGGGTTTGGAGTCGGCGGTCCAGATGGGTTATTCTGTTGTGGAGGTAGAGTTTGACTCGGCTACTGTGGTTTCCTGGATCCTCGCGGATAGTTCTGTCCGATGGGATTATGCTTTGCCCTTGCGTCGAGTTCGATCTTTGGTGTCCTCTTATTCGGTTGTGGTTCGGCATGTGTATCGTGAGGCTACGTCTGCAGCTGACTTTTTGGCCAATTGGGCTTGCACTTCTTGTTCCAGCCATCGATTCTTATCGGTCCGTGATCTGCCCACAGGTTTATCTAAGATTATTCATATGGATGCCCATGCGGTTCCATATATCAGACGCTAGTTTTTTATATTACAGTTTGTATGTTTTCACTTATCGAGGAGGTTTTTGGTTCATGTCCCCCTTCTTATGTATGTGTTTCCTCTTGCATGATTTATATTACAGGTAGGGGTCCTGCCTAACCCCCCATAAAAAAAAAACTTATTATTTTATTATTAGTTTTAATTATAAAAATAAAGATTATTATCAATGATGTAAAGCTTTTTATGAATTTTATTTTAATTATTTTACAATAACATATTTATTTTGATGTAAAATAAAATTTTATTTTATTTTAATTATTTTGTGAATTTTTTAACATTTTTATAATTGATAAAATCGTAAAATTTTAAATTATTTGAGAGTATTTTTGGTATTTAAACGAGTGGGAGTGGAACTCCCACCTCCCACTCCAAAATTAAATGGAGCCTCATGAAATCTCACTCCCACTCTCTTCTTTAAAATTGGTAAGTAAACACTGTAGTGGAAGAAATTCATATTGCTCACTCCTATTCTAATAAGTAAATACAGCCTTACTCTTTTACACTTTCACTCAAGCAACTATTCAGAAAATATACATTTAAAAGTGTCAAATTAAAAAATATAAAAGTCAATAACAAAAATTACTTCTTTCAATTGTTGTGCTTTGTTATTATTAGTTCGGCTAAACCAAAATCTTTTGAACAGATCACATGTAGGCAGTCCAAAGTGCTAATTAACAGAGGATCACAGCCAGTTCTAACAGTTTGGAGGCAACATAACTCTTAAAGAAATATTAAATAACTCAAAATTTAACTATCTTTAATTATATCTTTATTTTCAACAATTATCAACAAATAAAAAAAAGAATAATAAAAAGATATTTATTTATTTCTAAAAGAACATTAACTAAGTTCACTGTATTTATTAAATCTGGTTCAATTATCAACATTTACGCTATTCAAATTATAAACTTCATAGCTGATTCAAGCCATATTAATACAACAAATAAAAAATACAATAAATTTTAAAAAATGAGAATAATAATAACTTAAAATGGAATAATTAGATTGATGGCACATATATAGGGATGACAAAAAAGTCCGGCTCTGATTTTGGTCCAATTAACCCGGCCCTTATTTTTAGGGCTTAAGCCCGAAATTAAGGGCTCGGGCTCGGGCTCGGACTTATACATATCAAGCCCTTTAAATTCGGGCCAGGGCTCGGGCTTTATATAGCTCGGCTCTGTTCGGCCCGACCCTGACTTTAAAAAAAAAATTAAACGTATGTCTATAAGTATTGGAGTAATTTTTTTTTTCTTCATGTTGGATTGTGAATTGTCATTTTTAAATTAAAGAACTTCTTGTTTAAATTATGTAATCGAATTATGTGTTTTTATTTGTTTGTTAAATTAATGAACTCTTTAGTTGGATTATTGAATTAAATTGTGTTTTTATTTGAATTAGATCTAATTTTTGTTTGTGTTTAATTATTTATATAATTTATGGTAAAGATGTTTATTAGAATAATTTTTATATTTATGTTATTTTAATAAGGTTTTAAAGTTTTTAAATATTAATATATTATGATATTTTAAATTAGAATTGTTTAAATATTAAAAAATTGATCAGCACTGACAAAGCTCTGCCTACTCTAACCCTATTAGAGTGGCTCAGTCCAACCCTAATTTTGAACATTCGGACTTATATTTGTAATGTCGGGCTCGGGCTTGGCCAAGCCCTGTCCTGGCCCGGCCCATTGCCATCTCTACACATACAAAGTTGACTAGTTGAGATGAATATGATTATCACATGTCAAATGATGGCAATGAACTTTATAGAGAAGATCATAAGAATTTTCTTTGTAAATACTAGAGCAAAAAAGTTTTAACTGACTATCGTTGATTCAATATCTGTTAGTTTTGCAATTTAAAAAAGAGTTAACAGAATACTAAAAATTTTAAAATCTAACATTAATAATTTTAATAGAGTAATTATTTTTTTAGAAGGTAAAGTACTGTAGTTTTTTATTGTAATTATTAACAAAATAAAGTTTCAATATTTTCATAAAAAAACAAAGTACTTTAAGATAAAAATTATTAAATATAGAGATAATTATGAACGGAAGTAATAAGAGGGAAATGCCTAAAAATTAAGTTTCCCCACAATATATACTTAACTTAAAAATATTAGAATCTAAGAATAATAAGTATTACTATATTAATAAATAGTTGATCAATTTAGGAAGTCGAGATCGATCGTACCTGATCTGTTCATATGGGAGCCGCGGTAATTATTTCTTTCTAGAAGCTTCTAGGTGTTATCCATGCCCTAGCTTGGTAAGCATCATCAGCAAGGCTGTTAGTAAGCTTTAAATATACAATTTAGACAAAAAATTCAAGTAAAAGCGGAGCTGAAGTCCGTGCAAAATAGGAAGTACAAGATGCTGTCGACCAACATCTCCATATATTCTTTTCCTTCTTTCTGCTTTTTTTGCTACTACTATTTTTTATGTGTGTCCTGCTCCAGCAAAAGGAGGGGGTAAGCAACATAGTCTCTCCGAAGCTCTCTTTTAGCCATCTCCGGGCAAGATTTTTGCTCTTCGCTTGGTGCTACAGCTATCTTTGGAGAAAATCATTGGTGTATAGGAGTTTTAATAAATATTCAAGATTAAAGTAAAGCATACATTATTAAGTTATTTGAAAATTGAATAACCTAATCACAATCAATGTAAAATTTTTTAATTTTATTTTTAAAAATATGGGAGCAAATTGCTACAAATGGTGTTAGAGTCAAACTTACCTTATAATATGAGCTAACTTATTCATAATAGAAAAACGCAGAGGAGTTTTATAATTCTATTTGGCCTAGTAGACGTGAGTCATGAGATTATGTATCTACTAAGAAGTATAGATTATAATACTTAAGGGAGAGTAACGTCGAAATCTTTCAACATATGTATTAGACCCAAAGTGAATAATATTGTACCATTTGAGAACAAAACGTTACAACAAAAACTTATCGATTAATTATTCAAAATTGTAGAATATTTATGTTTTAGTCATTATTTTTATAATTTAGTTTTACATATGTATGTTAAAAATACGTGCAATTATTATCTTTATTCAAAGTGGTTAATTAACTTAAACTTGCTAAAAAAAAATTAGGTAAAATGCTTGAATGAGATAATCATCATGCATAATTTTTCCTAGTAGTCATTGATTCACCTATAAAAAAAAAAGAAAAGAAAAAAGTAGCTATTGATTCACATGGATGGATTGAGTCTAAGAGGAAAAAAAAGAAAATAAATATTCCTATAGATAAGACCTTAAATAATATTCTTTCAGTTGGGAGCCAACTCATGTCACCCTCATTTTCCAATTCTACAAAGAAGTAGGTTACAATGTTTCATTTTTCAACTCTATAAAGTTGTAGGTACCATAGCTCTTTTCTAAGTTATTGTGGGAGAGATTGATAAAACTAAATCAAATAAAATTTACTTAGGTATTGCATTTTTATTGTTTTTAAGTAATTTTCAGAGAAAATTAATTCTATCACATTATAATATTAAATTTTCGTAAAAGTAAGTTCTTTAATTTTCCTTATCTTGAAAGATGTAATATTATGGTCTAGCTCTACTGATAACAAGTGGCAACTTAAGTCTTAAATTCGAGCTTTCACCAGTGTGCTTATATTAATTAAAAGGAAAATTGGCAAATTTTCAGAATAATTTCATTGACAAAAAGAGCTAGAGGACAACATGGTCATTTCATTGATTTATTAATAATTTAAATTTCTTTTCGGTCTTCGATGGCAACCAACGACGAGTCGACGACGCTTTGCCGTCAAGGGTCACGTCCTTTCAGCAGACGTTAGCCACGTCAGCAAAACGAAAGAACACTTTTCATCCGCTCATATTCAGGAGCTTTCTTGCCCACTCTCGCGCGTTTATGAAAAGTATATGTACTCGCTTTCTCTCTGTCACTCACCTGTTTCTCAAGTCAGTCGGTTTTCGGCGCCGAACTTTAGATAATCCTAGAATATCAATATTTTTTGTCCGCCACGCGTACGCATCCAAAACCGTTAAAGTACATAAGTACCTGTAGTCCGGGATGTACCGGATATTTTGCTTCAGCTGAGAGCGGCTGGCTCTGGTTGACACGATAAGCATGTACAAAACAGCCGCGTGTCCGGATGCGGGGCAGGACAATGGAATCCCAACCAAATAAACAATTGTCAAATGGTGGGCCCCACATGTAGAGCCCATATTGGAAAAAGTTACTGGAAATTTTGGACCGCGCAATTTATTGCCACCTGAATTCGCTAAAGCTTACGTGCTGGATTCATACAGCCTCGCAATTATTGCTCTCGAATTTTCATTAATTCCTATTAATTATCTTGATTAATTCGTTGCTGATTGACAATAGAATTTTGTTGGGTTAATTTCGGATCACCCCTCGTAATATCACAATTTTTAAAAATATTTTAAAATTATTATAAATTTGAAAAAGGGTGCTCAGAAAAGTATATGTCAATTTAGACTGTCGCAAAACACCTATAGCGATTTTATACTCTATGTGTTGTCTGCTCTAATAACAATTAATAAGAATTTAAAAATAGTACTCACTCTTAAAAATCAATTAGTAAGGTAGACTTCACTCTTAAAATCTAGTTTGTGAAGGAAGGGCGTCCATGAACTTATATTCTCATTCACCTTATAATCTAAACCAAAATTTAGATTATTGTATTTTTCCCATTAGCATATTAGATTCTAACATTCCATCACGTTTTACAAGCGACGGCCACAACGGCCAACCATATACCCTACTTGGTGGGCTAGTGGAAGCCCCTTTCTATCCGCAACATGGGTCACGATCCACGAAGCTACACCTATAACTATCCATGCATGCTCGACGAGATGCCTGCTCTGATATCAAATGATATTAAATTCGATGGTCCTAGAGTGTGTGGCTTGTTAAACAAGGGGTACTCATGAGCTTATATTATATATATATATATATTCTTATTTTTAGATTATTGTATATTTTCATGTGAGATAAATTTTGTAACACGTAGCCGAAGTATCCAGCGAATTTTGTCTTTTCTTTTCTTTTCGGATTCGAGAAGGGCCTGGATGTTTAAAACTTTTAAAAGATACAAGTCAATTGATGGTCCAATTTGTGAGTACATGTCGATTAGCCATGGTCCCTAACGAAGATAAGCATTAAGCACTGCCATGCCAGCGAACATTTTTCAAATTTCCGGGTAAGGTTGTGTAGATGATTCGGTGGTGGCCCATATTAATATTTATTATTGGAAACGCGGCATTGCATCTCGTATCTTCTTTTTTGTTACTTTTGCTTCGGCCGTTGTAATCTTTGGCAACAAGGGCTTCTATTACTTTCATAGTCCATCTTCGTCATGGACTTGGATTGGGCCGAATTGGGCTATTAATCGTGGGCCTACAAATCCTCAAAGTTGCATACTGGTGCTACTCTCAAAAGCATAAAAAAAATCACTGACATTCTTCTAGACTCGACCCGAACACTATTAGAAAACAAGTGAACAATAATGAGATGATTTGATTAATCTTCCCACCATTGAGTTCGCTTGGTGGAAACTATAAACACTAATTTGACGCGATTACTGAACAAGTAATATATATTCAACTTAATTAATAATCATGTTATTTTATGTCAATTCAAACTTATGATTCTTTTTCTATTCATCTTGTCTAGTTGATGAATCAAGTCGTGCCACAAATTATCTCCGGCTGTAGTTGAGGCTAGTCCCTGCAAAATTTTGTATTGCCTCTTAAGGTTGCAGTTTATAAATATATATATATTCAAATTGTAAATAATTAGTTTTTCTCTTATAAAGACAGCCGTAAGCATAGTACACAATTTGGGTTTGGCAATTATACAAGTGCCATCGACATGATATTGATGTCAAATTATCTATGACGGTGCCCCTTTCTAAATTTTGATATATATATGAGACAAAAAAAATAGACTCTAATGCATTTTTATTTTTATTTTTGACTTTTAACTAATAATTAAATAAAATTATAATTACAAAAAATAAAAATGATAATTTTTAAATAAAATTATAACTAAAAAAATAAACATCTTTTAGTTTTGAGATTTGTTTTTTTTTTTGTTAAATTTAGGGTAATCTTGTAATTATAATTTTTTATTTTTTAAAATAAAATAATTTTTTTAATTAATTTAAGGTAAAATAGTAATTTTATAGTGTGAAAGTAGTTGATTGATACAAGTTTAAAAATAAAGCTAGTACAAAGAATATATTAAAATTTTATAGTAGTTAGATATACATATAACAAAAAAGAAATATTGTACTAATAATTTCTCATATATATAAATGCTAAAATGTGAAATATAATACAAATGCATCTAAAATATAAGAAAAACACACGAGCCACTGCATTGTTTTTTTATTTTTTAGTATAAGGAGTTTATATTTTTTTGTTTTTAGCTATGTATGTATGAAATTCATATTTTAGAGCATGCACTCGAAAAGCTATGATATATAGTCATTATTTAATAAGGAATTTCTTATTTTATTGTACTAAAGATAAACTAGAAGACAAAATAATATATATATATATATATATATATATATATATATATTTTATCATATAAAATATGTATTTTTATTACCTTCTCAGAGATTCCTTATTTCAATAAAATATAATATTCCTCATTAGAATATTACTTTATAAGTGTATACATATATATAATATCACATTATATGACATAATCGTTTAATAAAAATCTAATGATCGTGAAAATATATGTATTTTAAATCATATTATTTTTACTGTCATTAAATTTTGATCAAATGATTATAGAAGAATTATGTACCTTATACAATGATATAAATTATATAAAGTAATAAGATCACGCACACGGGGAGAGAGAAATTATGCAATTGTGGAGTCAAATGAAGAGAACAGAAACTGTCAAGAAAATGATGCTAAGACGACAGAGACTTTCATCAGCTTCCATAATGAAGAACCGCAACAAGCAATGATCAGACAAATTAAGGCAGGCAGCCAAGGGCAAAGACATTGAAGAAACTGCTGCATTTTTTTTTTTTGGTATATATATATATATATATAATTGTTTGGTAAAGCAAACTTAGGAATCTTTCCTTCTCACTTTCTCTTACTTTTTGCATCATTGTTTCACAACTATAATGATTAATCATTTACCATCACAACTTTACAGAATCTCTATGGAAAAATGCAAAAGATTTGCTGGAGATAAAGCTTTTTCAATGGCTACAAGGCAACAATTTTACTTTAAAAAAAAAAAATGATCATCATAATATAGAGAAGAAGAAGAAGAAAAAAATGTAGTGGGGAAAATTCTTTCCCACTCAAGTGCCACAAATTTATAATGCTTCCAAACTGTGTGGTTCAAGTTAACAAGAAATCTAAATATGAAGTATATATAGTGCCACTAACTAATTAATGCTCTATTACTATAGTTTAGAATTTTCCATGCATATTATATTTTTTGTGCCATTAATTGGTCAATTTTGATAAGATAGGTTTAGTTGAGATAAAATTAATTAGGGTGTTGGAATTAATTAACAAGTGATTTTTGTAATCTAAAACATATAATTTATAATATAAAATATAAAACTAACAATTCCTCTCTAGAATTTAAAATTAAAATAGTTAATTAAATAAAAATATTTAAAAATTATTTAGTCAGATTTTTGAAGACTAAAAAGTCATACATAGGTCATGAATATGATATTTCACAAATTTAATATTCTATATTACAAATTTTAATGTTCCAACAATAAAAATCTATACTTTTTTGAATGCCGTAATATTTAATAAATTTATGATTTGTAAATGAGATTCTAAAAAGAAAATATTAGAAATGAAGGACTATATTTTGGCCTTTGTTACTCAAGTTACACTCATTTATAGTTAGCCGACTTACATAATTACATGTCCTACATCATAAGATTATTTTAGTGCATGATTACTAACAAAATGTTATGTAGATTTTTAATAGTCTCCACGGAAGATAAAAATTTTGATTAGATTGACAAGAACCAATTTTCTAAATTTTCTAGACAATCAACTTTTAAAAGTCTTCACGAGATGCACTGAATAAAACTAAAAGTATGATATATATTTTTTCTTATGATTATGTTAGAGCTGTTATAAAATAGAGCGTAAATCATGATTGCATATATAAAATAATAAATAATAAAAAATATATTATAATTTCTAATTATATAATTATAAAAAATACTCTATTATAAAATAATTTCAACATAACCTAATCGATCTTATAACTCTATATGTATCAAATCAAATGTGCACTAGTTAAAAAATTTTAAAAGGAAATTTTACTTGTAGCTTAATTTTAACTTTTTGCAGAAGATCTTCACCTAATAAGCTAAATCTTGATTATGTGAACTGGACATTGAAATTGGACAGCTTGAAAATGAAAGCAAATTGGCTGACCCACAAATAAATTCATTAAAAAATAAAAATGAAAAAGCAAATGCTGTTTTCGTTTCAACCAAAATCTGTCTTTGTCTTGATTATTATTGTTATTTTTTTTAAAAAAATTGTCTTGTGAGCAACTGGCATATCTTCCTTTTTTGGTGTAATCATTCTTTTCCACTCGACATGAGAAGGATTTTGATGATGGAAATCAATTAAAGCTTTTCTTGGAAGTTGGGTGATTGGGTCTGTCGACTACAACCTTTTTCTTCTGTTTATTATTGTTGCCTTTTCTTGGGAGGCTAAATCACATTTCCTCACCTTCGTTTAGAGGTTGTTCACATCATTACATTAACTTGTTGTAATCATTTAATTAAAAAAATTATATTATAATCATAATTTTTTTTTGGATTTAGCCTTAATTTTATTTAATAGGTAACAGAATTTACGTATATTATAATATGGGTCTATTGGATATCTGAATTTATAAATACAATTAGAGTTAGTGACTATACAAGTGTTTCATTGCTTAGAATATATCAATACAAAACAAAAGAATCTATTTAATAATAGATTAAATAAAAACATCTATTTTAATTTTCTATTAATTTGTGAATAATATTCAACTATACTTTAAAAGAATTTAAGGGAAATGAACATGAGATCATATTAAAAAAATAAAATTGAGAGTGTTGTTCCTAGTTATAAAAATAAAAATTTGTTACTAACGAACCATAGCAATTGCACCTATCAAAATAACTAAAAGAATTATTGAAATGAGCTCAAATAAAAGAAAAAAATTTTGTTGATAAATGAATTCTAATTTATTGACTATTACTTATTAAATCTTGTTCAATAATATGGTTAGTTTGTATAGTCCAAATATAGTTCTAGGATCAATTTTATTCTTTTTGTTACTCTAAATGACAATTTGAAATTAAAGTTATATGGTTCGAAAAAGCTTCCATCTATATATTATTTCATTTCAATATAAATTTCGTTGTACTTCTCATCAACTAATCAAAATTAGAATTTGGAGTTATTGACCAAGCAAAAAAACAACCTATCCCTTTACACCAACTATACCAAAGTGAACCTTAGTAATTCAAGATTAAAAAACTTTGACCATGTTTTTGTCGAGGCAAATTCAAAACTATTTAAATTGTAAAATCATCATTTACTGACATTGGTAAAAAACATAAAACAATTTGATTATAATTCAATTTGTGATGGTTGTAAATAGCGAGTTCATATTCTTCAGTCATTGATAAATAATTTATCGAACAACACTCAACTCATTTATCACAAAATATACAAATTTCAAAATCATTATTTTAATTAAGCAATCATTTCTTTCAAATTTCTATTTTAAATTTTCAATTAACTACCGGCAATCTATAGGACATATTCAATTGTATACTTCACAAGCAATGCATTTATCAAATTGAAAATGGATTTAACCTTGAAACACTTCAACGATGATTAATTTTTCATAAGGATAGTGGGTAGTAATAGGTAAATGATTTGTTGAATATAATTAATAAATTAACACTAGCAAGAAGCAAGACCTTTGCCGAAAAGATTTATGTTGCAAGCAAGAATCTTGGTACAAGCACATAGACTCCCATCAACCAAATTGTTGAAGCATACAATTACGTGAGCTTGAGACCAATTTAGCATTTTGTTTAGCTTTAGCAAGAGGCTTTCCATTAGCAAAATTATTGCAAAAAAATTACAAAGAATCCGGCCACAATGTTATCCCCAATGGCTAGTCTAACAATTCCAGCCCCAATGTTGAATTTGCTTATAATAGAACTGTCCATTTAGCTACTAAATTTTCACCATTTGAGATTGTATATGATTTTAATCCATCAACTTCTTTAGATTTATTACCTTTACCTATTGATGAGCGTGCAAGTTTGGATAATAATAATATAAAAAGCTGAACTTATTAAGCAATTGCATGAAAAAATGCGATAACATAGAGAAAAAAGGACTAAACAATCTACTCAAGCCAACAACGAATGTAAGCAAATGGTTTTTTGGAGGTCAGGTTTGGGTGTATATAAGAAAGAAGAGGTTCTTCTAAAGAGATATGGTCTTTTTTAAGTGGTTGCACGGACCAATGACAACTCTGGATCTTCTTAGTGAGTATACTATGAGTGCTACTTTTAATAATTTTGATATTTGTTCTTTTAATATATTGAAGATTTGAGGATGAATCCTTTTGAGGAAAGTGAGAATGATAAGAACCATTAAGGGAACACTATTAAACCTTTAAACAATCCTTTGCACATTCATGAAGGTCCAATTATAAAAACTACAAAAAAAAGATACAAGCTACTTTAAATGGATTAATTGAGAAAATGTGGGCTGAGATCACAATTCAAAGTGCAAGTATGATGAATTGGGCTTAGAAATAAGACAAGGCATTGTGAACATTATTTAAGCTATTAGATAGCTAAATACACAATGTAAGCCAAATGTTTAAGGAAACATGAATGTTTAACTAATCAAAACCTTGACCTAATGTTTAAAGAAACATGAGCCAGATGTATAAAGAATGATTTTGATGCCAGACTAAAGATTGAGATGAGAAAGTGAGTGATAAGTCTAGATCGGAATGCCACAAGAGTGATAATTCTTAATAAGTTCACTGGTTCTTAAAAGAATCAAAGAAAGAATAATCTTTCAAATTCAAATAACATTAATCTTGAAATTATTTTTTTGTATCGCTCTCTTTTTAAACTAACAATTTATTCTCATACACTTGCCTAGGTGTTAAAGGTACAAAAGTGATAGACTTTTATTCATTACAAAATAATATCTATTTAAACCATTATGTGTTAGACGCCTATCATATTGCCCAAGTCGCCCCAAAAGAATGTGTCCAGCATGCATAGGTACTACATGACATAGAACCTTATCCTTGTACCTCATCATTGTATCTTCCAATAGAGAATGTGCAAAGGATCAATTAAAGCTTTATTGGTGTTCCCTTAATGGTTCTCATCATAAGTTGAGATAAAATCTTAATCTTACACTTTAAATCAGCTAAGTCACATAAACTAAATCTAAAACCTTCAAAATTAAGATTAAGAGTTCAGAATGGGTATAATCCATGCAAAATGAAATCCAAGCACAACTATTGGATATTGTGTTTATCTTGGTGGTAGCTATATTTTGTAGAGTTAAAAAAAAAATAATACACTGTATCTTGATCTAGCGTTGAACTGGAGTATCACTTTATGGTAACAAATGCTATAAGACTCACTTGGATTTAATATATTGTTGAATGTAAAACTAGAGATTCCAATTAACCCAGATCACCAAGACTCACTTAACTAAATAAAGGTAACGATTAATCTTCCATAAAGAATAAAAAACAGAACAAGAATTAAGCAAGAACTGGCAAAAAAACTAAAGAATCAACAATGAAGTTAACGTGGTTCAGTACCAAGGTACCTACATCCACGGCTGAAAACAACCTAGTGGGCAAGAAGCTTTACTAATGATTCTAGTCACAATATAGTCTTTTGATTATAAAGAACAAAGCTTACTTAAGGAGAAGCATCTAGCTCTCACTCTAAGCTAACCAAAATCACCTCACCGAGTGCTGCACCAGTTAGCTTACTCCTCTTTTTAAACTAAGCTCCAGAGACCAAGAGAGCTGTTGAAACTGAGTAACAACCTTAACCACCAAGGTTCTTACTCACGATTACCAAGTAAGCATGTTAATAGCAGCAAAATAAGATATAACTAACTCATTTCACAAATCTTTACCTAGTTTATTTTCTATTTCAGCACATAAACCCAAAAATTCCTAAAGAAATCATCTATGAAGGTGATGAAATATCTAGCTTTACCATGAGATGGAACCTATGAAGGTCCCTATAGATCAGAATGAATGTAACTTAGAGTCTGTTTGGTTTCATGCTTTCATATTTGAAATTTATGTCTTATGGCCTTTTTAAACACACACTTTTCATAAAATTCTAGAGAAGAGCTCACATCATTTCTAAGTAATTGTGCTTACTTAATTATTTCATTCCTCTTTCACTTATATAAGCTAACCACATGTGCGAGAGTTTAGTCTTATCAGTACTTATATTAGTAAAAACTTATTGCTGTGTTGAAGATCCTACAAGGATATAAAGACCATTTCTCTTTACCCCTTTTATGATGACAAAACCATTTTTACTTATTTGAATCTCACCATTTTCACCTATTATACTATATCCAAGCTGATCAAACATTCCCAATGAAAGAGGATTTCTTTTAAAGTCAGGTAACATATCTAACTTGTTTTAAGTCTCTAATGATACTATCATATATTTTGATATTGATGTTTTTTATTCTAGATACTTTGCAAGTAAGATTATTAACCAACAAAACCTTAACACTATAAGTAGTTTTAAAGTTCTTAAACAGTTCTTTATTGAGGCACATATGAAAGGAACAACTTAAGTCTAATATCTACTCACCTGAGGGCTATTTTTCTGTAGTAACAAGAACATCAGCTTCTTAAGAATCACCTTCATCTTTAGATGCTATTGCAGCTTTGCCAATTGTGTCTGCTTTTAGTTTCTTATTTTCAAAACAGTCTTTAATGTAGTGTCATTTTTTGTGCCAGAAGTAACACTTTCTTTTTTTCTTCTTCTTTTCATCTTTCTCATTTTGATTGTGGTTCTTCTTTTCCTTGTTAGCTATTTTCTGGTTTCTTTTAGGCATAAATTTTGATCCTTCCTTCTATTATTTTCTTCAAGTCTTTAGATTCCAGTGCATTGTTGACATCCTTAAGGGTGAGTGACTGTCTCCCATAAAGCAACGTGTCCACAAAGTGCTCATAAGAGTCTGGAAGTGAGCTCAACAAGATAAGTGCCTTGTCTTCATCTTCTAAGTTGATGTTTATCCAAGATCAACTTGTTGAACTCATCCAAATAATTTTACATACTGGTTTTTTCTTTAATTGAGAATGTGTACAATTTCCTTTTTATATATAATCTTTTAGCTAAAGATTTCTTTAAGAAAAGTTCTTCAAGTCTTATTCATGACCCAAATACTATTTTCTCTTTTGGTACTTCTCTCAGTACTTCATCTGATAAATGTAAGATGATGGTGATGGTCCTTTTATCTTCATTTAAACTAAAGGAACCTTTACCCTTTTCTTTCTTACCCTTTGGATAGTCATCCAATCCTTGTTGAATGAGGATTGCATGCTTCTTAAGGCTCCAAAGATAAAAATCATTATCTCCATTAAATTTAGTGCTTGACATTTGAAGATTAAGAACAACAGAACACCAGCTCTGATACCAGTTAGTTGAATGTAAAACCAGAGATTCCAACTAACCCAGATCACTAAGACTCACTTAATTGAATAAAGCTAACAATTAATCTTTCAGAAAGAATAAAAAACAGAACAAGAGCCAAGCAAGAACTGAAAAAAAAGCTAAAGAATCAACAATGCAATTAACGTGGTTCAGTACTAAGGCACCTATATCCACAACTGAAAGCAACCTAGTGGGCAAGAAGCTTAATGATGATTCCTGTTACAATATAATCTTTTGATTATAGAGAACAAATCTCACTCAAGGAGAAGTATCTAACTCTCACTTTAAGCCAACCAAAACCACCTCACTAAGTGTTGCACCAGTCAGCTTACTCCTTCTTTTATACTAAACTCTAGAGGCCAAGTGAGCTATTGAAACTGAGTAACAACCTTAACCACCAAGGATCCCACTCACGATTACCAAGTAAGCCACGTTATCAGTAGCAAAACAAGATATAACTAACTCATTTCACATATATTTTATAAGAGATTGGTTTACAATTAGGGGTGAGAAAAATTAGGTTAGATCAAGCTGATTGAGTTTTAGGTTAATCAGGTTGGGGAAAAAATCATTCTAACTCAACATGAGCCTATAATCTGATCTGATCAAACTCGAATATGTTTTGATAAGATCAAATTAGATAAAAAATTGGGTTAAGTTCAAATCAGATTGGATGAAGTTATGATTAGATATGGTTTAAGCCAGCTCTAATTCGAGTTAACTTGCGTCAGGGGCAATTTTAAAAAATTCTTGTTGGAGCTTGGAGGAACTTAGTGATGGTTGCTGTTGATCGAGGTGGAGTAAATTGCAGCAATGATTGTAGTGACTGATGAGATAAACTGCTTCACTGTATAAATAAAATAAATTGTTATTAAAAAAGTAAGTTGTTGTTTAGTAAACTGTATTATTGATATTATTATAAATTTAAAAAATAGAGTACATGTGCTTTAATATATTTTATTACAAAAGTACTATTTTATATAATGATTGAAACAAACATAAGTTTTTATTTATATATTAAGTTTTATGAAAAAATAAGACATAATTATATTTATGTTAAAATATTAAAATTATAATAGAAACTTAAAAAATGTGATGTCTTATTTAATAAAATACTTATAAAAATAACTCATACTTATTGTTAAAAGCAACTATCAAAATAAGAAGCTTATGAAATAAATAATTTTTTAAAATTTATTAAACACTGTTTTTATGAAAGCTTATGAAATAAATAATTTTTTAAAATTTATTAAACACTATTTTTATGAAAGCTTATGAAATAAACTGCTTATAGTATTTGAAACTCAATCCCAAACATGCGTTAGTGAGTGTTTCTCTTCCCTTTCTCTTTTAACTAACAAATTCTTCTGCATTTTGTTACAACATAAAATTTTAATAGTAGGGCAAGAAAAATAAATGAAAGGAATATTGATTGGAGAAATAAGCACTTCCTGATGCTCGGAAATCTTCTCGACTAATTCTAATTTTTTCCCTCTTACATACATACATCACCAAAATATTGTAATTTTATTTAAAATACCTCTCATCTTGTAGGTACAAACAAGAAGCATAATTTTTATCCCACTTACAAACTTTTCCTTTCTACAGCATGAGAATCTTCACTTTTTATGGGAAAAATATTGCTTTCCATTTAAGCTATACATAGCTATATCTTAAATATTCTTCTCGTTTCTTCTCTTTTGACAGTAAAATATTTATTGCTTTTCTTCCAATGAAGAACAATTCACTATTCCCCTTTCCTTCAGAATTTTCCTTTCTCAGTTTCCTCAGGGAAAAGAAGCTAGCTCCCTCAAAGTTTCATACTTTCATCAAGATAAATATCTAGCTAGCTGCAAAACAAAGTCATTCAATAGCCCAAAAAAAAAAAAATTAAAAAATATATATCAAAAGCTACTGCCAATATTGGCACACTTTAACACACTTGATATTCTTTTACTTCCTTTTTTCAATTTTCAGCTTTAATATTTTCTGTACCTACGGCTGCACATGTCCAAAAACTTTAAAATTTGTTCTCTTTATCTATGACCGCACATGTCCAAAAGTTTCTTTCTTCCTTCAACTATTTCATCAAACAAATCATCAATTTGCCCGACAATTGTTTCCACACCACATCTCAACAAACCAAAGCAATTCTTCAAGCATTCAATTTTTTCTTGGATTTGTTCATCAAATTCTTCTGATTCAAACTCAACAACCTTCTCCAATTCTTCTTTCAGATCTTCCATGGCGGTTTTCGCCTTTCGGAACTCGAAAAGCATAAGCCCTGGCTGCCCTCCAATTTGGTGATCAGTCTCATTTGCCACTCTTTGTTGCAACCTTGCTAATGAGACCATGAAGCCTGAGCCAAATATTATGTGACCTTCGTACCCTTCTTGGCAAAAACTTGATTTAGGCCAATAAAATACTAGCCCACTTAGCAAAATCATCAAAAGCAATGTGCTAACATTTCTCATTGCATAAAGCACTCCTCTAAAGCCATTAAAAGCATTGAACTTTGACTCTTGCATGATGTTTTCATCATCTAGTTTTAGAGATAATTGCCCAACTCTTGTTTCCATTAAGCTCTTATTCTCCTCTTCCAGCACTACAATTTCCCTTTGGCAACCCATGATTGCCCGAATAGCCTATAACCAAGAACCAAAAGAAAAAAAAAATCAATGGAATGAGATAAAAAAAAAAAATTAAATTACTATCTATTTATTTAATAAAAAAATTACATATATGAAAACTAAACCACTTTTTGGTAAGCAGAGAATAGAGATCTTATCAGTTGAACCAACTAGTATTCACAAACGACAAAGAACCTTACAATTTTTAAGGTTTAATATGTATGTATATACTTACCTGGCGGGAAACTTGGGGGTTGAAATGGTGCAAACCATCTAAAGAAGAAGCAATATTTGCTCCAGAAGAGTAATAATTTTCCATGCTTGAAATACCAGTTTTGAGAACATTACAGGCTTCCCATAGCCTGGAGCTTTCATCCATGTATTCATCAAGCCATTTTTCACCAACAGGCAAGTGAAGTTTTTGGACCAAAATGGTTAGTTGAGAATGAAAATAACAAAGAGACGATAAAACTTTTTGAAGGAACTGGATTGACATGAAGTTATGAGTGTTAAAAGAGTGACCAAGATCATCAAGTCCTTGATTGAGCAAAGTGTAGAAGCCATTGACAGAAGAAAAAGAAGGATCCATGTTGTTGATGAGGGAAGAAATTAATTAAAAAGATATTATTGTGGGGGAGAAAAATTAAAAGATGATGGTTGGAGATTGACAGATATTTATAATTAATAATATCATTGGAAGATGAGAAGAAGAAGAAATTAAATTAAAAGGGGTTTGTGAAAGAAAGTGGGGGAAGTGATATGATGATGAACAGGTTAAGAGATTGTATGGTGAAAGGGATTGTTGGGTGTAATTATGGGTGTTTCCTACAAAGTGGTGGAGATGATTGGGGAATCTTCTGTTTTTATTGTTTAATTGTACGCAAATGAATAGAAATAAAAGAAAAAAGAAAAAGTGTAAGAGTTTGGGGGTGTTTTTGGTAGTAAATTTGAAAATAATTTTTTTGAGAATGAAAATAATATTTTCAAAATTGAAAAAATAAGTTTGTAGTACTTGTACAGAAAAGAACCTGCTTTTGTTTTCGTAATGATTTCTGAAAATACTGCACCAAATGTTTTTGTTTTAAAAGCATAACCAAACATTCATTATAATAAAATTTTAGAATAAATTAGAGATATCTTGTTATAAAAAGTACATGTATCTATATATATATTTTTATAAATACTTGATAAGTTTGTAGATTTAATAAATGAAATACATGACTCATAAAATGAATATCGCAATAAGATTTTATAAAGGAGAGGTTTGGATATAGACGAGAAATCCACATATTAAACCCCAACTATTATCTTGAACTGATGTAATTTCAAGTACAAAACGCAATAATGATCAACTAATCCAGGGCCAATAACATAATAAAATGATTGTTGCATCTCTAAGCTAACAAATAATGAAATCTTGGGATGGGCTAAAAATTCCAATACTCCAATATTGTAATTTATTGGACATGAAACAAACAAATGTTGTGACCCTATGTCTACTTAATTTATACTCTTTTTCTTTTAAAATTTTGAAGTCTCTCAAAAAGCAGTCAGTTGTAGTACTACTGTAAGATATGGGCCGGATAAAGAGGCAGATCGTTAAAACAATGCTTGAAGCTCTTTATTCTATGAAATATTTCATTATATGTTTCTTTCTTGGGCAGTAAAAGTTTGACTACTTAGACTGAGATTCTCTTTCTCATTCTTCCATTTTGATTTGGTTCTTCACTTTTGAATTGAGTGCTCGCTTCGGCTTCTTCACCTTTTTGATCATATGCTTTTCCACATTGTTTTTCTTTTACACAAGGGTTTTGTAGACCCATTCATACTGATGAGTAATCTTATAACTTGTTTGGCTATTAAAATGAAAAAAAGGAAGAGTTAGTTGTGATGACTAGTGATTGTGATGGATTTTCTTATTGAAATTAACTAGTTTATGTTTACAATGTAGATTCGATCTTTCTAAGGACACAACATTCTATTTTTTGGCATCAATTATTTTAACTATATTTGCTGGTTCCTAGAAGAATATTGGAATATTATAAACCCACTCCATATAGGCTTTTGTACTCAATGATTCTCTCTCTCTCTATATATATATATATAGAATGAAGCTATTGGCATCTTTTCATTATGCTTAGAATAAAACTCCATTTCAAATAAAATTATATTTTTTAAAAAGAATTAAATACGCAAAATTTTTTTCCAACAAATTACCTACATTCATAATCAATTTTTTTTTAAAATTTTCTACTTGTTACTTCTTATCTAACTAAAATCAATTGTGCAAATTTAGAATCATCTATTATTCTTTTTGTATTTTTCATTGATTAAATATTTTAAAGTTAAGATTGCTTTTAAATTATTTTGTAAAATATGTGTAATTTAAGCCAATGATTAGCATTAAAAAATTCATCACCCAAAAACCTTTTTAATATGTGTGTATGGTAATAATAAGATTGCAAAAGAGATGAAAAATATTACAAAACTACTTTGAGTTTAACAATAAAAAAATTAAATAAAAAATTAGAAGTGCATTTGAAATAAAGGACATTTTCGAAAATAAAATAAATATAACTGAAAAAAGGGTTTCATGAGAATATTACAGGGTTGCCATAGTCTACCTTTGCGAGTGCCCTTATTTTTTTATGTGAACACGCTATTAAATCATATGATTTTATAGTTAATTGAACTTTAATTCAATTAAATCAAATATTTAGTAGTGAATTGAATAGTGACTATTAAATCATATGACTTAATAACACCCACACGAGATAATGAATATATATATATATAGTTCTTCTCTAGTGAGGATAAAGTAAAGATGCATACTAAAATTCAAAAGAATTCGGATAAGAGATTATATATTTTTTTATCTGTTAGTGTGTTTAAAATTATATTTTTTTTTTCTTATTAGTGGCATCCTCACTTTGTTAAAATGGAAAATATTCTCACCAGATAATTATCATATACATACATATATTCATACCCCTTCACCTAGTCAATATTACAACAATTTATCTGTTTCTTATGAAAAGGAAAATTAATTGTACTATACATAAAGCCATTAAATTCAAGCATTAATTATCTAGGGATACACCGGTTGTTTGTATAACCAACAATAAATTATGACATCATTGGAAAAAAAGTTACATATATCATTGAGTATGAGCGTACATATTTTTGTATGATAGTTTTTTTTTTTTTTTAAAACTTGGAGGCAAAGTTTAACTTAAAGTCACATGTGTTTTTAGGTGTTTGATCGAGTGATTTTTAAGTGATTTTTTTCACTAGTTGCCTGAGTTCAAATGTTAGAGAAGTAAATATAGTTAAAATATTAATTTGATTTTTCTCAATCTTATATTCTTTTAAGAGTAAAGATAAAGATACAAATTCTTGTACCAATTGGTTGGATTAAATAGCTTTTGATGTTGGATATTTTATCAAATATTGTTGGATCCTTAATATAATATTGGGTTTATATGTGAATAGTTATGTGTTATAGACTGTCATATAAGTTTAAGTCCAATTAAAAGTGATTTAATTAGGTTTTCAGTAATTTAGGCTTTAATGTATCCAATGAGGTGTGGATGTTTAATGTGTAGAAAACTAATGGTATAATAATTCTATGATGGACAGAATTAGGAATACTCAGTGATAGTAGGAAAAGTTATCTATGTAAGTAATTATGGTCCTCAGGTCACACGTATAAAGTCTATTATATTCTTTCTGATATCTCATCATCAGAAATAGTGCACAGAAAAACTAATTGGCTCTCTAAAATATACGCGTTAATCTAGAAGGCCAACTATACGACCTTAAAGGATTATTCAGTATTATGGATTCAGGTATGTTTTCGTATATTTAATTATTGATTCTTGGTGAACCAACATGAATGTTCTTAGGTTTTAGGTGATGGATTTCACCATAAATAATTCAATTATTCTAGCAAATGGTATTAGAGCCTCTTTATGATTGAATTATTGAGAATCAAATTTATTTTAATTTAATGATTAATTTTTTGGGTGCTCTTGAATTTAATAATTCATGTATTATTGAATTTGAGAACACGAGTATAGATTTAAATTATTAAATTTTTAGAAATTCTCAATTTAATACAATTAAGAATTAAGAAAAACAAATGAAATTCAGAATTAAGAAAAATAAATATTCTAGTTTCATAATTTTAATTTTAAAGGTTTATAGTTCAAAAAAAAAAAAGGTTTTCTAAACTTTAAATCAGCGGCAGCCCAGCCACCACCAGCATCTGAGTAAGGCGTGGCCAAAAAAGCCGCGGCTTGGACAGGTTGAAGTAGCGGCCATCAAGAAATATAAAAAAAAATGAAAGGGGAAATCAGCTGGGCGCGGCTGTTAGGCCACGCCAGCAGCCAAGCTGTGGCCTCAAGAGCAGCAACAACTATGGCCACTACATAAGGGAGAAGAAGCAGCGGTATGGCTGCTACGTAAAAAAGGAGAAAAGAAAAAGATGAATTTAGGGTTCATGGTTTATATCTTGGAGGTCCCTAAAGTATAATAAAGTATCTATTAGACAGAATAGATATGCAAATGTTTATTTAAGTCTTATATTTATATGAACTTTTAGGATACCGGTAGGTTTAACCCAAATCAGTCCAATTCAAACCTGTTTGAAGATTTTGGATATGAGTTTTGTGGATATGGATCGTTGACTGACCCGAACAGTGTTGCCTAGTCAATTGTTGACCATTGACTAAGTTTGGAAAAAAAATTTATATTTTTAATTTTTTTAAATTTTTGGGTAATTTTTTTAGTACAATTTTAAATTTAAATATTAGTGTGGTAATATATATTTTAAGATAAATTAATTGAAGCAACATATCACTAAATTGACCTCTCTTGTGAAAATTAATTTATTTTAAAATATAAACGGTTTGTGTATATGTAATTTCTATAAATATCGATCGGCCCAAAGGAAGGTCCATATTGGCAGAGTTATATGTGCTTTTGTGGTAATAAATACATAATAATTATTTGGTATTATATGTGAATAATAAATCAGCCTAAATGAAGGTTTATTGTTTGACATTTTCTTTATTATCAATGTTTGATTACTGCACCAAGATATCACTTACATGTTAATATTTTGTCTAAAGATGAAATATTAATAGAGTGCCCGATATTTTGAGATGGAGTTTACCTTAATTTGAATTTATTTTCGTTTTATGACTAATAAGAACTTGTTTTGTTTGTTTATTATTCTCTAAATTCAGTTATGACTCCTATTAATATTGCCGCTAACATCAATTCTATTCCTATGCTAAATGGCTCAAACTTCAAGTTATGGCAAGAGAACCTCTTAATAGTTCTCGCAGTCATAGATCTCGACCTTACGTTAATGGTTGACTCTCCCCCAGTTCTTATGGATGCGAGTACTTCTGATGATAAGAAGGATTTGTATAGGTAGGAAATATCAAATCACATGTGCATGATGATCATGAAAAAGACCATTCCGGAAGCATTTAGGGGCTCAATATCTGATAAGATAACTCATTCTAAGGAGTTCCGTGCAGATATTGAAAAGAGGTTTGTGAAGAACGAAAATCCTGAAACAGGTACGCTTTTGACAAATCTAATTTCAATGAGGTATATTGGCAAAGGCAATATTAGGGAGTACATTATGGAGATGTCTCATCTTGCTTCTAAGTTGAGAGTACTTAAGTTTGAACTCTCTGAGGACTTGCTAGTACATTTGGTTTTAATATTTTTACCACCGCAGTTTAACCAGTTTAAAGTGAGCTATAATTTTTAGAAAGAGACTTGGTCTCTGAATGAGCTTATATCACACTGTGTTCAAGAAGAAGATAAGCTGAAAAAAATGATAAGGAAGCGATAAATGTAGCACCAATAAGAAAACAACAAAAGAAACTGGGTTATATAGAAAGCACTAGTTATTTCTTTTATGGGGTTGAAGAGCATGGTTTGGTTTATTCTGAGGTTAATTTAACTTCGTTGCCTAAATACACATGGTAGATAGATTCTAGTACAACCACTCATATCAATGTTTATATATAGGGTTTTATGAATTGCCGAAAGCCAAGTAATGGTGAAAAATACATCTATATGGGTGATGGCAAAATAGTAAAAGTTAAAGCAATTGAAAAATTTAGATTATTATTAAAGACTGAATTTTATTTGGATTTTGATGAACCATTTATTGGTCCATCTTTTAGACAGAATTTGATCTCTATTTCCACTTTGGATAAATCTGGCTATTCTTGTTCATTTAAAAATGAAAAATTCAGTTTGTTTCATTATTTAAAATTGGTTGACTTCGGTTCTTTATCGGTTAATGATAATCTTTATTTAATTGATACGATTGCTTCATTTAATGAATCTCTGAAATTGAGTACGCGAGGTATAAAGAGAAAATTAACCAATGAGAATTCAGCTACATTATGGCACAAGAAATTAGGTCATATCTCCAGACAGAGAATAAAAGGCGTTAGATCTGATCATGGTGGTGAGTACTATGATAGATATGACGGTTCTGGTGAACAACGTCTAGGATCATTTGCTAAGTTCCTAGAGGAATACAGTATCATCCTATAGTACACCATTCCAGACTTGCCCACTATGAATGGTGTTGTTGAAAGATGAAACATGATGTTAAAGACATAGTTAGAGTATGATTTTTTATTTTACTTTACCTGAATAACTATGGGAGAAGCACTTAAGACTACAACATATATCTTTAACAGGGTTCCAACAAAAGTAACCACTAAAACCACTCATGAACTTTGGATGAGCAAGAAGTCTAGTTTAAAACATTTGTATATGTCAAGCTGAGGCAAGGTCTTATAAGCCCAATAAGAAGAAAATGGACTATAGGATGGCGAATTGCTATTTTATTGGATACTTTGAACGATCTGGGGGTATAAATTTTATGATCTCATGGCTAAATTGAATTTTGAGTTTGGAAATGCACGATTTTTTGAGGATATCGAGTTTATGGAGGAGATACAGTTAGAAACTTTGTCTTTGAAGATGAATATGTTAATATTCCCACAGGTGTCATTGGTATTGATCAGGGTCACATTCCTCTCTTTATTTAAGGTACAACAAATCAAGACATTATTGGAGAATCCCTCATACCAGATATTATTCTAGAAGAATAAACTCTAGATATTGTTTCAAAAGAAAAAACTCTACCACCTCAAGAACCTATGCCATTAAGGAGATCTGCTAGAGAAAGGAGAAGTGCAGTGCCAGATGATTACATTGTATTTCTTCAAGAACATGAGGTAACATTGGAGTAATGGAAGATGATCCAATCAATTTTCGTCAAGCCACGAAAAGTTCTAATTCTCAGAAGTGGATTGATGCCATAAATGAGAAAATAAAGTCTAAGAAAGATAATGAAGTATAGGATCTTGTCCAATTTTCAGAAGGTACGAAACCCATTGGTTGTAAATCGATATTTAAAACCAAGAGGGATTTGAACGGCGATGTGGAGAGGTACAAAGTGCGTATTGTCGCTAAGGGTTTTACATAGAAAGACGGCATCAACTATAAAGAGACTTTCTCTCCAATTTTTTTGAAAGACTTTTTCAGGATTATAATGGCATTAGTGGCGCATTTCAAACTTGAGTTACATTAGATGGAAGTGAAGACAACATTTCTTAATGGTGACATTAATAAGATGATTTATATAGTGCAGCCATAATATTTATGTCACCAGACCCAAAGAATATGATTTACAGACTTAAGAAATCTATCTATGGGCTCAAGTAAGCATCTTGACAATGGTATCTTAGGTTTCATCAAGTTATAATCTCATTTGGTATTGAGATGAATTTGGTCAATAATTGTATATACCATAAGTTCTGTGTGAGTAAGTATATTTTTTTGATTTCATATGTAAATGGCATTTTGCTTGCCAGCAATGATATAGGCTTATTGCACGGCACCAACAGATTTCTAGTTAAGAATTTTGAGATGAAAGATCTTGGTGATGCATCTTTTGTATTAGGCATATAGATACACCGGTATCACTCCTGAGGCATTCTTAGATTATCACAAAAGAGCTATATCGAAAAAGTTCTTAAGAGATATGGCATTCAAGATTGTAAACCAGATGATACCCTTGTGGCTAAGGGTGACAAGTTAAGTCTCAATCAGTATATTAAGAAAGATTTTGAGGAAAAAAAGATGCAGAAGATTTCTTATGCATCGGTAGTATGAAGTTTAATATATACTCAGGTTTGTACTCGACCGGGTATTGCGTACGTTACTGGGATGTTGGGCAGATAAGTAAGAAATCTAGGAATAAACTATTGGAAGGCAGCCAAACGAGTTTTGCGATATTTACAGAGAATATCAGACTACATGCTCACGTATCAGAGGTTAGATTAGTTTGAGATCATTGGGTATACTAACTCTAATTTTACTGAATGCCAAGATAGTATAAAGTCCACAACAGGCTACATCTATATGCTAGCTGGAGATGCTATTTCCTGGAAGAGTGCTAATCAGTCTCTTATAGTCTCTTCCACGATGGCAGCGGAGTTCATAGCATGTTATGAGGCATTCAATATTTAATGAAAAAAATAAATAAGAAAGAGGGAGAAGAATTGGAGATTAGAGGCCAGGTGCAAGCAATTACGCATAATATAAATAATACACACACACACACAGAAACACATACATACATACATACATACATATATATATATATATATGGCAATAGTGCGGGTTCATAATACTCGAACAATTCTTGAATATTGAATGTCTTCGAAATATTATAGTTTGTTAGTAGGTCAACGACATAAGCACTGTCATAATTTTTTACAGGATGCGAAATAGTCCAATATTTTTTTACTTAAGCTTATTGTATTCTCCAACAAGAAATCTTTCCTTTAATAAATGAACAATTACTTGATCTCCTACAATAAAAGATTTGAAGTGTCTATGCTTGTCTGTGTCTGTCTTATACTTAGTACCAGATTATTCTAATTTCTTATTGATTTCTTCATGAACATGATACGTGCCATTACTCATAAAGCTATGCAACTGACTGAGAGTGTTAGATTTAGTTGTTATATCAAATTTATTAGTTTCTTGGTTTCATTCAATAATTCCATGATGTGCTGGTTTTCAGCTTAGTAGGAAGATGGTTTCCTAATTTTTAGCATTGTTTGTTATCCTTCCAGTGTTGTAAAAACTATTATATATAGTTGGCAATGTCTACAAATCATCTTTTCTTTCTCTGTTTTTTTTTCTATAAAATTCAAATGTATCAGAACATTGATTACTCTGTCTATCATATGATTATCTATGATACTCATTCTTGATAGTTTAGGTAAAGGAACAAAATCTAAGGTATGTAAGGGAGGTCTAACGTAAACAATCTCGAAATGTGATTTTTTACTTGATCGATTAGACACATTATTATAAGTGAACTTTACTTGAGGTAAAACATAATCCCATTGATGAGGATTTTATTGAATCAAGCTTCACTAAATTTTGCCTAATGTACGATTTATAACTTTAGTTTACCTATTCGTCTATGGGTGACGAGTACTACTATATAGTAAGGAGGTATCTAGTCTTCTCCATAAGGTCTTCCGAAAGTCACTTAAGAATTTACTTTCTTGTTCAGAGACAATAGTCTTAGGTAATCTATAGAAGAGAACAACTTCTCAAAAGAAAAGTTAGGCAATATTCATTGTTTTAGAAGTCTTCCTACATGGGATGAAGTGCGTCATTTAAAAAATTGTTCAACAATGATGAAGATAAAATTTATTCCTAGATGAGTTCATGGAAGTCCCAATATGAATCTATAAAAAATTCTTCCCAAGGAGGCTCTGGAATATAGAGAGGAGTGTATAAACCCGTATTCTGCACATGACCTTTAGCTGTCTGACACATGTAACAATGTTTAATGAATTTCTCAATATCTTTTTAAGATGTGGTTAGTAGTATCGTGCCTCTACTAATGCAATAATTTTATCTTATCCCATATGTCCTTATAATCCTCCGCTATGTTGCTTTCAATTATATGCTCCTTTAAAGATTCTTAAGGAATGTATAGTTGATCTCCAAGGAATAAAAATCAATAATATATTTGATACTTGCTTGAAACTCTTAAGATGTAGTTTCTTTACTCTTATTTAAAATCTTCATTGTCTGCATATAGATCTTTTATGCATTTAGAACTAATAATTTCACTCTTAAATGAGGTAAGGAAAATTGCTTTGTAACTCAAAGCATTCACTATCTTGTTCATTTGCCCTGACTTATGCTTAAGAGAGAAGATAAATATTTAAATGTAGGCAATCCATCGAGCATGCATACGATTTGGCTTTAAAGAATTATTAAGGAATTTGAATGCTTTATGATCACTATTAAGAACAAATTTTGTTTGAACTAAATATGGCTCATATTGTTGTAAAATAGGAATAATAACGTATAACTCTTGCTCATAAGTAAATCATTTATGTCTGGCCTTTCTAAGCTTTTCGCTTAAGAATGTTATAGGCGTCTTTTTTTAAGAGAGTACCACTCTAAGTTTAATCCAGAAACATCACAGTACTTCAAATAACTTGTTGAAGTCTGAGAGTGCAAGGACTAGTGCAGTAGGTAATCTTTCTTTCAACTTTACAAAACTTTACTCTATTGTATCTGTCCAAACTAGCTGCCTTTGCTTTTGACAATCAGTGAATGGAGTAACACTGGTACTAAAGTCTTTGACGAAATGCCTATAGAATGTAGTAAGCCTATGAAATCTTCATACTTCTTTGATATTTGCAAGTGTCGATCATTCTCATATAGCCTTCACTTTCTCTTTGCCTACTTTGATTCCATTAACACTCACAACATAGGCTAAGAAGATCAGATTATCTGTAAAAAAAGTTACACTTTTTCAAGTTGACATATAGGCTATTCTCCTGTAAGGCTGTAAAGACTTCCCGTCGATGTTCTAAATGTTCTTTTTTGCTGCTATAAATCAAAATATCATCACGGTAAGCCACAAAATATTTTCTTAAGAAAGGCTATAATACTTGATAATGAATGAATGTACTCGGTACATTACATAGTACAAAAGGCATAACTAATCATTCATATAAATCTTCATGAGTTTTAAAAGATTTCTTCTATTAATAACTAGAGCGGATGCGAATCTGATGATTTATACTATTTAGATTTTTTTTTTTGAAAATAACTTTGATCCTTATAATTTGTCAAGCACATCATCTAATTGTGAATCGATATTTCACTGTCATTTTATTAATAGCTCTGCTATTGATACATATTCTCCAGCTTCTGTCTTTCTTTGGAGTTAGCAAAGCAGACATAGCATAAGGGCTCATACTTTCATGGCTTGGCCTTTCTAGAGTAATTCTTCAACTTACTATTATAGAAGGTAATTTATTAAGAAATTGTTTAGGTAAAATATCTGAAATTTTAAGAGTAGTGACTGGACTTGTGTGGGCATTGATCTGCTTAAGATGTTTTTTTAGTACCAAAAGATAAGTTCCCTTAACTTTTGGCTGTAGTGGGGCAATAATAATCGTCATATTATCCTTGTAGAACCTGTATGTATTATCCTTCCCATGAAGTATTGTATTAAGATTGAACTATTAGAGTCTTCTAAGTAGTATATGACAAGCATTCAAGTTGACAACATTACAAGTTGCTTTATCTTTGTATCTTCCGATAGAAAAAAGAATGTGTCATTATTCCATTCCTTTAATTTCTCTTATTCACTGTGCAGTTTGTTTTGAAGATGCTATGTCTTTGAGCATTGTTTGGAGTGTATAACAAATTTTATATTACTAATGATACGCTTCATCATGATGTGTCTACTCTTTCTCCTCTTCCATGTCCTCATTATCTTCACAAGGTTCATCTTCAGGCTCTTTACTTTCCCTTGCACGAGTTGCCAAATTGACTATTTAGCTCCTTCATTCTGGGCATTGATTTAACGTATAACCTGGTTTTGAACAACGAAAACACTTATCACCTCAAGGGACTATATAATGATTACTACTACTTGCTGGATCCTTTCTTGAGTGTATGTTTTGTCTATTATGATTCTGTGATGGCTTTCTAAAGTTGTCAATAGGAGCCTTTCCCTTGTTAACGTCATGCCTTTGTCTTGGTTGCTAAATAAGAGTGAATGAGTGCGGGATGGCTTGGTTACGAGCCATTTATTTTTCAAGTTACACCTCTACCTTCTTCACTAGTCAAATGGCATTTTGTAGTGTATATATTGGTTGTAATTGAGCTTGATTTTCTTTTTTTAGATGTAAAACATCCAAGAATCGACCAACTATATGGGTCTTTATCTCACAAAGATTATTTCATTCCATAAGCTTTTGATATTTAAAGGTATATTCTTTAATAGTTTTGGCTTATTGACGACAGTTGTTATATTCACAAAACAAGGTTTGTACATAGTTAAGAAACAAAATTCGTTGTTTTAGCAAGTGATGCGTGCGATGCCATGTCTTGACCTTTCTTTTTCATTTTCCTTTCGTTTTTCAAGTTGCACCTTCACCTTCTTGGCTAGTCAAATGGTGTTTTTCAGTGTATGTACAAGTTGTAACCTAACTTGATCTTCTATTTCTAGGAGTAAACTCTCCAAGAATTAACCAACTATCTGGGTATCTATCTCACGAAGATTATTTCATTATATAAGCCTTTGAAATTCAAGGGTATGGCATATTCTTTGACTGTTTTAGCTCCTTAACGACAGTTGTTGTATTCATAAAATAAGGTTTGTCTATAGTCAAGAAGCAAAAATCGTTCTCTTAGTAAGTGATGCATGCAAGGGAAATTGACAAAAATAGCGATTAAAAGTTTTAAAATTTTAAAATTAACCATTCACTTTATATTCGATAAAACATAGCCAAATAAAATCATTTTTCCCAAATTACCCTTCATATTTAATTTTTATTTTTTTAATCTTCATCTTCTCTGCAACTAAAAACCAGACCCATGAGTCACTATAAACTACACCAGTAGCCAGTACACCACACTTTCATACCCAGCCGTGTCTTCAGCTAAATCTGAACGACACTAGATAAAAACCAAGCCGCGTCTTCATCAAGTTACATATCGATCTGAAAAACAAAATAATAAAAGTCCTTCCAATTTCTATCTATCTTTCCATAACTAAATTATCAATTTTAATCTTTATTAACATTTTAAAAAGAAACAGTGAAGTCCAATGGTAAAAATCTAGCATCCTTGTATTCGTGTATTAAATACCTAGGTAAGCTAAGCTAATTCTATAAATATTTGTATAACTGTTATGAATTTCTATCGTGTAGTCTGCATAATGAAATGTTAAAAATATGTGAAGAAGCGTTTGCTAGGGTTATGTTTATGTGCCATTGAGAGAAGCTAGGTACTCTCTTATCTGTCGCACTAAATTTTGGTGCGACAAGCTGGTTTGGTACGACATGGTGCATGTTGCATCTAATGTGCATGCGATAGGCACCCTATCGTACGAGGTTTGGTGCAATAGGGTGCATGTGGCACCTAAATGTAGTTTTAATATATTTTATTTTTAGTGATTATATTTTCTACTGTATAATAAATTTATTTTTTTAATAATGTCAGGATTAATGGATTTAGTTGTACTTGAACTGTGTTATAATGGTTGGTGGTAGACATCGGTAGATGGCCGGATGGATTATGTGAATGCTAAGAATACACCATTTTTGGTTTGAAAAGATTGTATGTTTTCTCAGTTTCTATCAAGAATATATGAGGTTTTATAGATAAATCATAATGAACATAATATCACGATGAAGACAATTTTAAGGTCTAATAACACAACCCATCGTACATGTTCACTGTCCATGGACATATGTAATGATGAAATGGTCAAGATTTTGTTACATTTAGTCTCTGATATGGCCAACTGCGAATGCATTTCTATATTTGTTACCACATCTCATAGAGTTATGAGCCAAGATGTTGAGGCACTTGTAGAATTTGTCTATGTTCCCAATGTTGAAGAAGGGGTGTTACCACCAAAGACATCATTAGAAGTTACTCTCCATTTCACAACAATTATTTCCGTGACAATGATGATAATATATATATATATATATATATATATATACGAAGCATTTAAAAAAGAACCCCTTCCTAAAACTAATAAAATTCATTGGGAATTAGCTCTTCCCACAGTCAGATCTCCACCAGATTTGGCTATAGACAACAGACCAAGTGCATTAAACTAGTCTCGATTTAATGCATCTTCTATCTATGAATGGAACATAGATGGAAGGTCTGAATATACCATCCTTGGGTTAGTGCAACAGATGACGATGGCAGCCAATGCCTAGAAAACCCAATCAGGGACTTCTGACAAAGCTATTGCAAAAATCCTGATTGCTGGGTTTACTCGGTCAGCTAAAAGGTTGGTGGGATCATCTTCTCACCAAACAATAACAATCTGATATCTTAAATGCCATCCAAACAGATGAGCATGGAGCCCTCATCTGTGATGAATTAAATGAGCCTATTCAGGATATTGTAGCTACCCTGATAGTTACAATTTCCCTACACTTCATAGGTGATCCATCTAACCTAAGAGATAAAAATGTTGAGTTACTACATAACTTGAGATGCAAGAAACTTAGTGACTTCCAAGATTATAAATCTACCTTTTTCACCAGACTCTTTCTAAGAGATGATGCAAATCATGTTACTTGAAAAGAAAAGTTCCTTGCAGGGTTACCAACTCTCTTGTGTAAAAAGGTTAGAAATTCTATTAAAGCCTTATATGATAACCAAATTCTTTATGACAATCTCACATTTGGTGAACTTGTCAGTTTTATTAATAAGGAAGGTTTAAAGATATGTCAAGACTTAAAACTTCAAAAGAGATTAAAATGGGAGCTTAGAAAATCGAAACAAGAATTGGGCGGCTTCTGCAAGCAGTTCAATTATGACCCCTTTAAAGCTTCTACCTTTTGAGATTGTAATGGTAAGTGTTCCTCCAAACCTTACAGAAAACATTACAAGTCTAAAAGAGATAAAAAGCTTTTAAAAGACTCTAGAGAACCTTATTATAAGAAGCCTTCAAGGCCTTATAAAAAGAAAAAGTCATCTAGAGATAGAATTAAACCTAAAGCCTCTTTCAATTACAAAGAAGCTACTTGCTTCAAATGTGGTAAAAAAGGCTATACTGCACAATATTGCCGTATAAGCAGAAAACTCCATGAGCTTGACCTCGATGAGCAAGTTCTAGCAAAGTTAGCTGCTTTGCTGATTGAATCATCCAGCTCTAAGTCTTCTATGACAAGAGAAAGTGAGCCTTTACAAATTGATGAAATAGTAGACTTTAATTCTAAATCAAAATACAGTAGTTCTACTAGTACAGATTACTATTTAAAGAAAGTAAATGTGTTAATTAAAGACCAAGAAATTTTCCTTGAGTTAGTCAAACACATTTTTGATCTTACTCTCCAAAAAGAGTACCTGGATAACCTTCTAAAGACCTTATAAGTCAAAGATAAAGCTGAGACTTCTAAAGCCCTTATTCTCAAAATGAACACTTATGATCTTACTGAAATATTAGATAAGAAGAAAATAAAGAAGTCAACTTCTAATATTCAAGATCTTCAGAAAGAAATCAATGACATTAAAACTGAAATAAAAGAGTTGAAAGAAAAACAGAAGCATGATTCTGAAAAAATTTAGCTTCTTTTACAAAGACAATTATAAGAGGATTCTGATAAAGAACCAGAATCTGATGATGGTAATAAAAATGATCAAATACTTAGAAACATCGAGTCTATACCCAATGGTTTTCTATTTGTTTTAAAGCAAATTAGAACAAGAAAATATCTGATTAAAATCACTTTATTCTTTTCCAAGGACTTTAACATTGACACTATTGTTCTTTTTGACACTGGTGCTGATTTGAATTGTATTAAAGAAGAAATTATCCCGAAATATTTTCATAAAAAAATAAATAAAAGACTTTCGGCGGTAAACAATTCAAAACTCAAAGTCAAGTTTAAAGTTGATGCTTCTGTTTATATTGGTGGTTTTGAATTCAAAACTTCATTCCTACTGACAAATGATATACATCATGTTGTCATTCTAGGAACACCATTTATAAACCTTATTACTCTTTATATTGTCAATTATGATAGTATATCATTTAAAGCCAAGAATAAAGAACTTGTTTTCCCTCTCATTGAAAGGCCTAAGACAAGAAATTTAAACATTATTAAAGCATGTTCTGTTTATCAGAACCATATTAGTACCCTTTTTAAAATAAAGCAAAGTAATTTGATTTGTTTGAAAAAGGATTTAAATTTACAAAGAATTGAAAGTCAACTTCAGGAAAATTTTGTAAGACAGAAGATTTCTGATTTAAAGCCCTCATTGAAAAAGAAATATGTGCTGATTTGCCAATTGCCTTATGGAACAGAAAGCAACATTTGGTAGATTTTCCTTATGAAACTTCTTTTGATGAGAAATATATTTATACCAAAGTCCTTCCAATCCAAATGAATATGGATTTGGAACAATATTGTAGGAATGAAATAAAAGATTTAGAGTCTAAAGGACTTATTGTTAAGTCCAAGTCTCCCTGGTTTTATGCTGCTTTCTATGTCAATAAAACTTTGAAATAGAAAGAGGCACACCGAGACTTGTTATAAATTGCAAGCCTCTCAATAAATCTTTAAAATGGATTAGGTATCCAAGACCTAATAAAAAAGACTTACTTCAAAAATTACATTATGCATTCATATTTTCAAAATTTGATATGAAATCTGGATTTTAGCAAATTCAGATCCATCCTAAAGACAAGTATAAAACTGCATTTACTATTCTATTTGGACAGTATGAAAGAACAGTTATACCTTTTAGTTTAAAGAATGCCCCTTCAGAATTCCAGAGGATTATGAATGATATTTATAATCCTTATTCTGAATTCTACATTGTTTATATTGATGATGTGCTGATCTTTTCACATACAATTGATCAACATTTCAAACATTGAAAGACATTTTATTATGTCACGAAAAGGCTGGACTTGCTGTTTCTAGTTCCAAAATCTCTTTGTTTCAAACAAAAGTCAGATTCGTAGGACATTATATATCCAAAGGAACAATTATGCCTATTGAGAGATCTCTTGCATTTGTAAACAAGTTTCCTGATAGGATCCTTGATAAAACTCAATTGCAAAGATTTCTTGATAGTTTAAATTATGTTCTTGAATTTTTTCCTAACATTAACAGGATGTCTAAACCCTTGCATGACAGACTTAAGAAAACCCTTGTTGCATGGACAAATGAACATACTAAAGTTGTAAAATTAATAAAGAACACTGTAAAGGAGATTCCATGTTTATTTTTAGCAAATCCTGCCTTACCTAAAGTAGTTGAAACTGATGCCACAGACTTAGGTTATGGTGGAATTTTAAAACAAGTTGAGAATAATAAAGAACAAATAGTATAATATGTTTCTGCTACTAGAATGATACCCAAAGAAACTATTTTACTATTAAAAATGAAATTTAATCTATTGTATTATGCATTACAAAATTTCACTGTGATTTATTAAATAAAAAATTTTTACTTAGGATTGATTACAAAGCTACAAAACATGTTTTGGAAGAAGATGTTTAAAATATTGCATCAAAACAAATTTTTGCACGATGGCAAGCCATTATGAGTGTTTTTGAGTTTGATATTGAATTTATTAAAGGCGATATAAACTCTATTCCAAATTTTCTAACTATAGAATTTTTGCAGAATAGATAATGCCTTCAAAGAGAAAAGATAAAGGTAAAGCCCCCCTTAAAGACACTAAAGAAGTGGTTTCAGCACCTTCTAAAGTAAAACTTCTGTCCTCTGCAATGCCAATCAAATCTTAGATTGACATGTTCGATGAACAAGGAGCTCAGTATAAATCCATCTCTTTTGAGGAACAGGTAAAAGAATGTATGCAATCCATTACTAAATCTCCTGAGCTTATGCTCGCTCTACAAAGTTTTTCTCAAACTAAAGCTCTTTATCAAGTTCCTGAGAAAGAAAAATCTGTTTCTAAAGAAATTATGAAACCTTCTTCTAAAAAAATTATTTCTAGAGAAAGCTCTTCTTTACAAATTGTTGTTGTTTCACAACAGAAGCTTTCTCAAAAGTCGGATTGGTTTAGTAAAGCGTATCACCAAAATATTTTAACAATTGTGATGGGTTTTATCATTCTAATCCATTTTAAGTACTTACAAAGTTTTTTCCTAAAGGCTGGTTTTTCAAACCATGGGATTTAACAAGTTCAAACACTTCTTTCTTAGTGAGTCTCATTCTGAGCTCGGCATACTCTACTGCCACAATTTTAAAGGTTCTGAGTCCAAAGCAGTGGGGTGATCTACTCCACAATTTTAAATTTTTTCTTACTAATTTTGAGACATGTTTAAACCACTCCCGTTCCTTCTCATATTGGGATTACCAGCAGGCATGGTTTAATACATTTTTCAATCAAAACCCTAAAAAGACCCATCCAACCCTGAGTCTTCTATGACAGGAGACAATAAGCCTTTATAAATTGATGAACTAGTAGACTTTGATTCTGAATTAGAATACAGTAGCTCTCTTAGTACAGATTACTATTTAAAGAAAGTAAATGTGTTAACTAAAGACCAAAAATTTTCCTTGAGTTAGTCAAACACATCTCTGATCCTACTCTCCAAAGAGAGTACCTAGATAACCTTCTAAAGATCTTAGAAGTCAAAGATAAAGCTGAGACTTTTAAAGCCCCTACTCTAAAAAAGAACACTTATGACCTTATTAAAATCTTGGATAAAAAGAAAACCAAGAAGTCAACTTCTAATATTCAAGATCTTTAGAAAGAAATCAATGACATTAAAGCTGAAATAAAAGAGTTGAAAGAAAAACAGAAGAATGATTATGAAATAATTCAACTTCTTTTATAAAGACAATTACAAGAGGATTCTGATAAAGAACCAGAATCTGATAATGGTAATAAAAATGATCAAAGCCTTAAAAAAATCGAGTCTGTATCCGATGATTTTCTATATGTTTTGAAGCAAATTACAACAAGAAAATATTTGATTAAAATTACTTTAATCATTTTCAAAGACTTTGAAATTAACACCATTGCCCTTTTTGACACTGGTGTTGATTTAAATTATATTAAAGAAGATATTGTCCCGAAATGTTTTCATAAAAAAAAAAAATGAAAGACTTTCGACAACAAACAACTCAAAACTCAAAGTCAAGTCTAAAGTTGATGCTTCTGTTTATAATGGGGGTTTTGAATTCAAAACTTTATTCCTACTGACAAATGATATACATCATGTTGCCATTCTAAGAACATCATTTATAAACCTTATTACTCTCTATACTGTCAATTATGATAGTATATCATTTAGAAACATGAGTAAAGAACTTGTTTTCCTTTTTATTGAAAAGCCTAAAATAAAGAATTTAAACATTGTTAAAGCATTTTCTATTGATCAGAATCACATCAATACCTTTTTTGAAACAAAACAAAACAATTTGATTTGTTTGAAAAAGGATTTAAATTTACAAAGAATTGAAAGTCAATTTAAGGAAAATTTAGTAAGACAAAAGATTTATGATTTTAAAGCCCTCATTGAAAAAGAAATATGTGTTGATTTGCCAACTGCCTTCTGGAACAGAAAGCAACATTTGGTGGATTTGCCTTATGAAACTTCTTTTGATGAGAAACATATTCCTACCAAAGCCCGTTCAATCCAAATGAATATGGATTTGGAATAACATTGTAGGAAAGAAATAAAAGATTTAGAGTCTAAAGGACTTATTGTTAAGTCCAGGTCTCCCTGGTCTTGTGCTGCTTTCTATATCAATAAAAACTCTGAAATAGAAAGAGGCACACCGAGACTTATTATAAATTACAAGCCTCTCAATAAAGCTTTAAAATGGATTAGATATCAAATACCTAATAAAAAAGACTTACTTAAAAAATTACATTATGCATTCATATTTTCAAAGTTCGATATGAAATCTGGATTTTGGCAAATTCAGATCCATCCTAAAGACAGGTATAAAACTGCATTCACTGTTCTATTTGGACAATGTGAATAGACAGTTATGCCTTTTATTTTAAAGAATGCCCCTTCAGAATTCCAGATGATAATGAATGACATTTATAATCCTTATTATGAATTCTGCATTGTTTATATTGATGATGTGTTGATCTTTCCATACATAATTGATTAACATTTCAAACATTTAAAGACATTTTATTATGCCATGAAAAAGGCTGGACTTACTGTATCAAGTTCTAAAATCTCTTTATTTCAAACTAAAGTCAGGTTCCTTGGACATTATATATCTAAAGGAACAATTATACCTATTGAGAGATTTCTTGCATTTGCTGACAAGTTTCCTGATAGGATCATTGATAAAACTCAATTGCAAAGATTTTTTGTTAGTTTAAATTATGTTCTTAAATTTTTTGCTAACATAAATAGGATGTCTAAACCTTTGCATGATAGACTTAAGAAAACCTCTGTTGCATGAACAGATGAACATACTAAAGTTGTAAAATTAATAAAGAACACTGTAAAGGAAATTTTGATGTTTATTCTTAGCTAATCCTGCATTGCCTTAAATTATTGAGACTGATGCATCAGACTTAGGTTATGGTGGAATTTTAAAACAAGTTGAGAATAATAAAGAACAAATAGTACAATATGTTTTTGCTCACTGGAATGATACCGAAAGAAACTATTCTACTACTAAAAATGAAATTTTATCTATTGTATTATGCTTTACAAAATTTTAAAGTGATTTATTAAATAAAAATTTTTACTTAGGATTGATTGCAAAGCTGCAAAATATGTTTCGGAAAAAGATGTTCAAAATATTACATCAAAATAAATTTTTGCACGATGGCAAGCCATTCTGAGTGTTTTTGATTTTGATATTGAATTTATTAAATGCGATAAAAACTCTATTCTAGATTTTCTAACTAGAGAATTTTTGCAGAATATATAATGCCTCCAAAGAGGAAAGATAAAGGTAAAGCCCTCCTTAAAGACACTAAAGAAGTGGTTTCAACACCTTCTAAAGAAAAACTTCTCTCTTCTGCAATGCTAATCAAATCATGGATTGACATAGTCGAGGAGCAAGGAGGTCAGTATAAATCCACCTCTTCTGAGGAACAGGTAAAAGATTGGATGCAATCCATTACTAAATCCCCTTAGCTTATGCTTGCTCTACAAAGTTTTTCTCAAACGAAAGCTCTTTCTCAAGTTCATGAGAAAGAAAAATCTGCTTCTAAAGAAATTATGAAACCTTCTTCTTCTAAAGAAATTGTTTCTGGAGAAAGCTCTTCTTCACAAATTGTTGTTGTTTCACAACAGAAGCTTGCTCAAAAGTCAGATTAGTTTAGTAAAGCCTATCACCAAAATGTTTTAACAATTGAAGATGGGTTTTATCATTTTGCTCTATTTCAAGCACTTACTAAATTTTTTCCTAAAGGCTGGTTTTTCAAACCATGAGATTTAACAAAACCCCAGCCTTACTATCAAGCAATACTTGAGTACACTGAGTCTGTCAAGTTCAAACACTTCTTTCTTAGTGAGTCTCATTCTGAGCCGGCATACTCTATACTACAATTTTAAATGTTCTGAGTCCAAAGTAGTGGGGTGATCTACTCCACAATTTTAAATTTTTCCTACTAATTTTGAGACATGTTTAAACCACTCCCGTTCCTTCTCATATTAGGATTACCAATAAGAATGGTTTAATATATTTTTCATTCAAAACCCTAAAAGGACCCATTCCTGGTTATGTGGTTGAGTCCCTATTGGGTGTGAGGCAGCCATCCCATATCGCCTAAGTGTGAGGGCAATGGTCGATTGATAAATCATTGGCAGCCCTCACCTCTTGAGAGCTCCAACCCATATCGCCTAAGTGTGAGGGCAATGGTTGATTGATAAAGCCTTGATAGCCCTCACCTCTTGAGAGCTCTTTTGGGGTGAGTTAGGCCTCGCCCGCATTGGTGAAAGGGCTCAAGATTGGTATCAGAGTCAAACACTGGGTATGAACAGGGGACAAGTGCGTAAGCTCTTTTTCAAAGGCCCGGGAAGGCGTTGAGTCCCTATTGGGTGTGAGAGGCAGCCATCCCATATCGCCTAAGTGTGAGGGCAATGGTCAATTGATAAAGCCTTTGCAGCCCTCACTCTTGAGAGCTCTTTCGGGGTTATATATATATATATATATATATATATATATATATGTATATATATGCATATATACATATATATATAGGCAAGCAGAGATAATGTTCGTGTGAAGGTGTATAATAATACGAGGGCTACTCGCTGTAGTAGTCCAATTGATGATGAGGGTGTTGGTCCTTCCGATATTCCTTTTAATAACGAGAATGAGCATCTGGATGATATTGCTATTAATAGCAGAGACAGTCAATCTATTGCTTCAATTAGCTGTTTCATGAAGATAGTAGTTAACCCTCTTATAACTCTTGTTCCAATTGTGCTATCAAACTTGTTTACTCCAAACTTGATTAGATGTTACAATTTAGATGATATTAGTGTGGACAAGTTGGATAATTTTGATTTTAAGATTGCACGATTCATAACTACACATTTTGACGCCCACCGTTCTTCAAAATTATGTAAATGGCGTATTTGATCAACAAGACCTTCGAACGAGCAAAATATTTATTGGGTAGTCAGGAGAATTGACAATGTATATATATGTCATAATGAGGAGTTGTCTGACAGCCGCCACCAAGTAGGGAGCCAGGTTGTTGGTCATATTATTATGGACAAATATATTCAGAAAAAAAATGATATACACTCTGAATGATATCAGAGTAGACATACAGTAAGAATACGGTGTTTGGTTAATATACCAGTAGGCATATTGGGCTAGAGAAGTTGGTTTTGAAATTGCTCGAGGGAATCCTGCATAGTCATATAACTTACTACCCAAATATTCTGACATTTTGAAGGTTGTAAATGAGGGTACAGTTACTCACCTTGAACAAGATAGGGATGTTAATTTTTTATACTACTTTGTAGCTCTTGGATCTTTCGTCAAGAATTTTAAACAATATATTAGACCGGTGATTACTATAGATGGTACTTATCTAAAGGGCCTATATCGGGGAAGCATGTTTGTTGCAACATGCTTAGAAGGAAACAATCAATTATATCTATTAGCCATTGGAGTTTTGGATTCAAAAAATAATGATGCTTAGGAATGGTTTATGATGAAATTACATAGAGTGATTAGCGATATGCCAGACTTAGTATTTATCTTAAACTGATGCACTTCTATCAAGAGAGCCGTTCTTAAAGTATTTCGTAATGCTGCTCATGGCTTTTTTTTTTACTATGTAAAATGTAACATAAAAGCAAAATTCAGGATGTCCAAAGCCTTTTGGGATAATTTAGAACCTATTTTTATAAAAGTTGCAAAAGCATATGGACACTAAGAGTTTAGAAACTAAATTGATGCTTTGTGGATGCTCCACTCTAGTACAACCGATTACTTGGAGAATAATGTAGGTACATATAATTGGGCAAGGTCTGAGTTCGAAGGCAGGAGATACAATGTTCTTACCACTAGTTCATGAACTCTTTTATGAGGGAATCGCAAAAATTTTTGATTACTCATCTTGTTGATCACTTTAGGAAAACAATACAGTAATGGTTTTATGATAGAAAACTTGTGACTGAATCGAGTAGTACTCAGCTAACAACTTGGGCAGATGAAATAGTCGCTGAGAGGAGATCTCAGGTCGAAAGGATGATCGTCCGTCCTGTACTTCCACATCGATTCCATATTTTGGGTGGTCGTATCAATAAGGGATTAGTTGACATACAGAACAAAACTTGCTCATGTATAGTATTCGACTTAGATCAGCTTGTCTGTGCACATGCAATTGCTCCTTGTTTAACTGCCCAAGTGGATTACATAAGCATTTGTTCTGAATTTTACACCAAAGAATCATTGGTAAAGGCTTATGCACAACTAGTATAGCCGGTTGGTGACATAATAGATTAGGAAGTTCCATATGAAATCTAAGAGATGCAAGTTTATCCACCAGTAGAAGCACCACTACCTGGTCATCGTAAAGAGCTAAAAATACCTCTGCTGGTGAGGATGTAAATCGAAGAACTGTGAAATGTGGTCGGTGCAATGAATTGGGACATAACCATAGACGATGTAAAAATCATATTGTATTGAATCAAAGTTAGTTGCATTGTTCCAAGTAAAACAATATATGTCGGTAAAACAAAGTTAGTTACCGATTTTATTTTATTTTTTTATATTGCACAATATATGTCTGTAAAACAATTTGTTTAGTATTATTTATTATTGTAACTATGTGTAACACCTATTTTTTAATTTTTAACTAATTAAGAACATTAATGATAAAAATATTTAATACATCAAGATTAGAATGAATACAATGATTTATAATATAATATCGCTATTAAATATATCTACAACAATCTTTTTCCTAAAATACTTTCCATGACTACTGCTAAAATTGAGCCTAAGTTCAAACATTAAATACATAGTAAACATCAATAAAAATACACTGCAATCGCCACTACTAGGCTTTTGTTGTGGGACACCTTTAACTGCGACGACTTTCCATTAGCCAGCACGCTATAGATCATGTTGAATATTGTAGAATCTAACATGGTCTAGCCATCGAGGGAATATGACTTCAAATGACTTAAATTGATCCTTGTACATTTTATCATCGGGCTAGTATCCAATGATCACCGCCAAGGTTAACAGGAATGAATACCTACACATAAAAATATTTGTTAATGTTCAGTGCTTCTTACGCCCAAATTAACACAGTAAAAAAATAAAAAAAATATTCATATACCATATCCATAACTCCCACCCATAAATATAGCTATTAAAATTATCGCTATATTCTAATGATTCGATTGCAGAATTTCGTTTTTCCATAACTGCTTAAGGAAAACTTCGAATATCTTATACATTAATAATAAGAAATTAACAAGATTTAAGTTGTAAATATGATGAGTATATATTTTGTAAACTAAATAACAAAAAATATGTGTCTGTATGTGTGACCCACTGAGACAGTGCATTCAGATACTACTATTGCTTCTCGCTAATCAAGGATGATTCTGTTTCTATTTCTATATATATGGGTCCGTGCAACATTTCCACAATATCGTTATGATCAATTAATGGGACTTGGCTAGAAATTTTTCTTGCCTCTGTAAGTACTCATGAATATACTGTGGATGAATAGAATAGAAAAACACTGATCAATTTAGAACACAATCATAATACACAAACGAAGGAATGGATTGATGTTCAAAAAAATTACCTCGTCAGCTAGCCATCCTATTAAAGTATGACCTAAAAGTACTTGAAAAAAAGTGCGAATACGGGATAGCACGATCCACTATGATATTACTAGCAAACCACTGGTCGAACTCATTACATACTCTTGGATCTTGCAATCCTTGAAGTGGTTTATATCCACACTCATTCGTTCGTCGATCTGACGATCCATTAGTTGGAGTGTAGGTAAAGGATTAATGTTCCTCCCTTGCTTGAATGACAGAATCAAATATGGACTATTAAAGACATAAGATCGTTTGTATGGACTATTGATGTTCCTCCCTAAGGATCTGCACGCTTTCTCCGCTGACATCTCCATAAAAGCTATACAATGACATAGGAGTTGAAATATTCTAATTCTCCACATTAGTATGCACATCAAATCATCTGAGACCTATCCGTTTGTCAGGATGAACATATTTAGTATATATCGAATTAAAAGGTAAAATAACGCAATAGTTAACTGTGAAATTTGCTCACCTTATAGAACGTGTAGTTGGAGAAGGCTCGTGTGAGCGTTCAATATATGAACTAATAAATCCTATCATCGCTTCTCTAAATTTTTTATGTTCTTTACGCTCCGCCTCAAGAATTAATTTCCATTCACATATAGAACGATCAATCTTGTCCATCCTTTGAATGATATAATCATTATTATACTTTGTCCTCGACTATTATGAATAAAAAAATATAAGTATAAATAAATAAATAAATAAATATATATATATATATATATATATATATATATATATATATATCTAATAAGGGATAATATTAAAATGAATTATATATATGAAGAAAATAAATGATTTATAACCTCTGAATCATATGTGTCATTGGATTCATGTATTTGCTCATGATTGTCATCTGCAGGAAGCTCATCCTCAACAAAATTTTGGGCCTCTAGTGTTAGGCTAGGGGCACTTGCAATGTTTTGATTCTCCTCTGTTTGCTTTGCAATGGGAGGTGCGTTGATGGATGGTTGATGCTGTACAAAGTAACATTTAAAATAGATAAATAATTTACTAAACAAAGAGCCGTTTGTAATCATCTAGTATGAAGTACTAAAGGATACTCACATTACAAACCTAACTTGAAATATATGGAACATAATCTTTTACAGTCTACCAATATTTTTGTGCTTTCTCTTTTGAGTTCGACTCAATGGTTTGTAAAATATTTTCCTACAATAATTCAACCCAAATTTTAGGTTAGTATAATCATCTAGTATTATTTAGTAATATGAAAATTAGTAATATACAATGATCAATATACATTACTTAGAAGACGAGAGTTATCATTGAACAATGAATAAACCTCAGTGAAGTTTATCTTGGAGGAAGCAATGAGCTTCCATTGCACAATGCGTGAAATCTTCTTTTTGGTTTTCACGATCCTCTATGATGGCAGCCCTCTAATCACTTTGAACACCCATGCCTACAATAAATAAAGTGAGAATATTAAAAAATTATTAAAAATTCACTATTATCAAACTAAATATCGAAAAAAATAATTTAAATACAACGCGATCTTAACATACCTGAACTCCAGATGTAAAGCCGTAAGCATTGTACTTTTCAATGTTATGATTTGGCTTTTCCAAGTGAGTCTTCTTAAATTTCTCCATTTTACCATAGAATGCATTGCCAAGACTGTCGTATATCATTTCCTATGACAAACAACCCCATGGACGATTTCGAAAGTGATCAATTTCATCCACCTCGTTAAGTAATAAAAAATTGATCTGATTATGAACTTTTCTTCTATTTAGTACTCTGTCTAAAAAATAAAAGAGTGCAATCTTTACTACATCAATGTCGTCTATAGCGTCGAAGTCTAAGTTACCAAATCTTTCGTCGAAATTACCGAGATTTAAATTGCGAAACAAACCATCAAAATATGTATTAAGCAGCCTATGATTCTTTTTTACCATTTTGGGCACAGTGTCTTCACCCCAATAAAGTCCCGTAACTAAACACCACTCTTCAATTGATCAACGTATCAAATGCTCACCAATTTCAAACCATAATTAATCTCTCTCATTATAGGCTACTTTTATAAGCAATAAATTATGCATAATGACGCCACTAAATTATAAACTTCGACACTCTAAGAAATGCCCAAATATATCTTTTTTTGAACAATTGCAATTGTCATCTTATTAACTTTCCCTCAATGGCTTTTATAACTGTATCTAATTTACACATACTTGTAATACGCCTAAGAAAATGATTAGTTTAAGGTATCTGTATCATGCCTGGTATATACCAGAATCTTCTATGTTTCTATTACAAATATAACATTATTAAATTACAATTATATAATTTTAAAAATTAAAAAAATCTATTATAAATTACAAAAATATTTATTAGTAACATTAGAATTTAGTGCGACAGGCACCCTATCGCACAGGTATACTGTCGCATAAAATTCCAGAGAGTGTGTAACAAAACATTTGGTGCGACAGGGTCTAGAAACTGCAACCTAAGAATTTGGTGCGACAGGCACCTCGTCGCACCAAATTCCAGAAACTGAAACCCAAGAATTTGGTGCAATAGGCACCTCGTCGCACAAAACTTGTGCGACAAGCACCTTGTCGCACCAAATTTCAGAAACTGCAACCCAAAAATTTGGTGTGACAAGTACCCCGTCGTACAAATTTTGTGCGATGGGGTACCTGTCTCACTAAATTCCAAAATCATGGGTGCCGCGCGATAGGCAACACAATTTTTGTAAAAATAAAAATTACTTAAAAAAATTAAACAACTCACTAACCTATTTTTTCCATCTAGATTACGTGATGGGAGAGAGATACCAAACCAGTGACGAAGAACGAAGAGAAAGAATTGGGTGAGAGAATATGAGAGGGCCAGTTTGGTCCTAAAGGTTTGTGTTTGACTAATTATGATAGCTAAAACTTTCGGAGGCTATTTGTGAAAAAAGAAAATAATTTAATGTTATTTCTGTCAATTTCTCTGCATGCAATGCCATTTAGAAGTCTGTAGATTGTCCTTCTAGACAACTACAGCTCCTTTGAGTTTATATGCTACTACCTTGACTTTTTTTTTTTTTTTAATTCTGAAAGTCTATTGTTTCAAAGAATTGTTCAACATCAGACAATTAATCAAGGAATTCTTTAATTCCTAGTTGTCTATTGAATGATGGAAAGTTAATTTTGATGCGGTAGCCATTCTGATGCATTCTTCATGGTTCATCTTCTATTTCTTTGTCATCTGAATTGTCTGAACTTGGAAATGGTGGAATTCCTTTTGTATTCCAAGTAGAGCTACCTATTTCATTATCTCCATTAGTCTTTCATTGCTCATTGAAATTATTTCTTAAATCAACAGTATCAGCATGCTTAGTTTCTTGGTTACTTCTTCGGGCAAATCGTGTCTCTTTTAAATCTTATTTCACACTAAATAATGTTTCTTCCATTTCCGTAATATGGATTTGCATTGATTGTAAGACTTTTATTATTTCACGTAATGCTTTTACTGAATAGTTTTGTGATTGTTCAAGTTGTTCTATCCTCCTTGTAATTCGATTTTTAAATTGAGTATTGCTTTCTCCATAAATCATTGTTGCTTTTTTTTTTTATAAGAATTGAAAATTAAAGGGTAATAACGTAATTAAAAAAACTAGGTAAAATTTTACACAAGCAAAATATATATTTTTTAAATTAATGGATTCAATGGATGATGGAGGAAATATTTGTGTATGAAGGGTGGTTGATGATCAGGAAACCTCTACTTGGCACATATTAAATGCTCTAATACCACTTGAGGCAGTGCAAAAGCGATACTAAATATCGTTATAGTATAAGTTTTTTAAAACTCAATAAAAAAAGGCTCTCACAAGAGAGAAAATATTTCAATTGAGATATATTGAATATTATTGATAAGAAGTTTGTGTAAAAAAACTAGCATAACAAGCTTATTTATACTAGCTAAGATTATCCTATTTCTAATAGATTTATGATTCCTTTCTTTTAAGAAAAGAAATATTATTTAAACAAGAAATATTAATCAAATCCTAATTAAACTAAAAAAAAAAATAATTTAACTAGAAATAAAAATTTAGACTCATACTCTTAACATGACTTTACTTATCCTAAATCAATAATTAATTGATTATCTTGTTAATTGAGCTAAACAATAATACAATTCTCGTTTACTGGAAGAGTCTTAGCTGAAAAGTATATCTTGAAATGATAATATTCCAAGTGAACTTCATTTGGTCGTTTTATAAAGTCAAAATTCAATGAAAATAGCAAAGTAAAATTAGTGGTTCAATAACATTCCGTACAATCTACATTCAATTGAGAACGGGTAAATTAAAGACCATATCCTCGTGATTGATTATCTATAAATTATCTTTTTTTTTTTTAAACTTTAAATCACTTTTATTTTTGTTCAAAAGTTAAGAGAAAAATGATGGTGGGTTGATAAATTATTTTTTTAGTCTTTTAAAGAAAAATAGAGGTAAATTAATGTTTTTTAAAAAGTAAATTAAAATAAATTATTTATGAGGAAGATAATTTAAAATTTACTCATTGAAAAGTCATTGACACTATTTGCATATCCTTGAGGTGGAGAAGAGATGTCCCTAATGTGATAACACTAGAATGCATATTGTGCTTGTTTGAGCTAAGAATTTGGTTAGTGAATGATTTAGGGAGATTGTCAATTTCTCGTCTAGTGAAATCAATGATACTACTTACTCCTTATTATTTTTATAATATCTAAAAATTTCACCGACACCAAAAATTGAAAGAAGAAGAAGGGTAAATAGATTATTTGTTTGATATTTTATCATGTAAATATAAAATATATATTTATTATAAAAAAATTTAAAAATAAAAACTATAAGAAAAATATCTTATTATTAACTTTTTATTCACACCAAAAAATATATATATTTTTTACTTAAATTTTTTATTTTAACTTGTATTTATGTGATTGATTTAATTTATAATTAATATAAATAAAAGTGTATATGAAAATAATGATAATATTATAAAATTTTAGTGCCAGAGATTATTGGCTATTATAAAAATAATAAGTAAATTTTATATATTAATTTTAGTAAGGAACTAACAATCTTCCGATGGTTTAAAATGTCATAATAAATGAACTGATTTAGATTATTTTTTTAAGGAGTTTGATATTTTTGCCTGTCTTATAATTTCTTTACGACTTGGGTCCTTTATAAATTTTTAATACCCTATTTTATTGACGCCACAAAAATGTTAATGGAAAAGGCACGCAGTTGAATGGTAACTTACTAAATATGATCTCATAACATACAATTGATTTGGCATGTATACAAATTAAAACAAATTAATTTATATGTATGTCACATTTACTCTTTTGTATGTTCTTCTTTTTGTTAGTGTTTTAATGCCACCAATAAAATGAAATATTAAAAATTAATAAGTGAATCAATTGGAACAAAAACATTCTAATAAAAGTCGAACGTGTCAATCTCCCTTTTAAAAATTTATGAACAACTTATTTTTAAATTTTCCAAAGGGAGGAAGAAATATATAAACTTTCATTTTGGAGAATTACTTCAGATTTGTATACCGTTTAATTCTATTAGCATTTACTAATGATTTAGAACTCTAAATTACAAATCATAAAGAGTTTGCATCTTCAGCTATGAAAATCTTATCATTATCTCGAATCACTTCAGTTGAGTCAATTTCTGCTCCTGCTTCATCTGTCACTATTGCATTCATTGCATTGAAACCAAATTTTTCACCTATTAAAAAGGAAAAGAAAAAGAATTATAAGTAAATTGAGATAATTTAAAATTTTTTCTTAATAATCTCAATATATATTTTTTTAAAAGAGATTGTCATTTTCCCCCTATTAAATTCAATATATACTATTTGCCCCATTGCTTTTTTTTTTTAAAACCAATAACCATATGACAGCATAAGTTTAAAATATTATCCTTATTTTCAAATATAATTTTATTCATATTTATTATAAATTACATAAATTACATGAATAAAAATTAAAATAAAAAAATAAATATTAAAAACAAGAAATATATATTTTGATGTGAAAAAAAATTAATAATAAAATATTTTCCTTACATTTTTTATTTTATAAATATTTTCTTACGATAAATATATAAGAAAATTATTATAAAATGATAAAAAAATTATTACAAGAAGCTTGAATGATAAATAATAAACTATTATAAAATAAATAATAATATTTTTGAAAATTTTAATTTAATTTTAAAATATTTATTATAAGAAAATGTTCATAAAATAAAAAAATTACAAGAAAAAATATTTTATATTAATTTTTTATTCACAATAAAACATATATTTCATATTTGTAATACTTAATATTTTTATTTTAATTACTATTGATGTGATTTATTATAAATATGGATAAAAGTGTATTTGAAAATAATAAAAAATTGTAAACTTATACTGTCATAAAGGTTATTAACTATTAAAAAAATAGTAAGAAGGTAAATAATAAATATTGAATATAATAGGAGAAACATTGACAATCTTTTTTTTTTTTAATTTTAACATTACGTCAATTAAAGAGGATGAAGTTTAATATATTGAAGAAGTAAAAATATTTCAAGCCAATTAATCTTATTAATTTTGAAAACCTTTGCAAACCCTTATTCATCCAAAGAATCTTATTAATTTTGAAAACCTTTGCAGACCCTTATTCATCCAAAGCAATTAATGCCTAAAAATTAATTGTGCCAAAGCATATGCATAATAAGTCTTAATTATAAAATATATTTTTTAATTTTTTCAACTTTAAGCAAAATCAATCTAACGACAAGGCCATACCGAGTGGTATTCAAACATCTTTATTTAACTTGCTACTCAGATTCAAATCTTAGGGGAGATAGACACACACACCCTTTTATTTACAAGTATTGTAGTATTTTGTTTCACAATTCAAAACTCCAATACACCCAAACTTTCAAATCACTCAAGAATACTTTAACTCTCTGAAATGCTAAAGAATTACTTCCCATAAAACACTCAAAGTTCTTAGATTTTTAGAGAACTTTACTCAAACACCAATGCCCCTAGCTTACAACAGCCCTATCTATTTATAGGCAAAGTGAGCCTTCAATTGTCAAAAATTCTAGACTAAATCCACTGAATTACCTACATTTGAGCTTTATAATTTTGATTATAAGCCACCAAAGAATAATGGAGCCGATTGCCATCATGCATGTAATGAAGTCAAGGAGCATTTCTAGAAGCTTGGCTTATTGCTGCCAAAATGTAGGCAAAATGTGTTTTCACTTTGGTATTATTCAAGCCAACAAATCAATTTTGACATTTGAGTGATTTGAGAGTTTGGGCATATTGGAGTTTTGGGTTGTGAGACAAAATATTACAATATTTGTAACACTTTTTCACTAGTAAATTTTTTTTCCTTTTGTCTTTGCCCGTAGATATAAGCTAAAAGTCGAACTACGTAATTTTAGTGTCCTCTTTGTATGCTTGTTGTTTATTTCTCTCTAATTTTATTTTAACTGTGGCATTACTTCACTCATCAATTTTCTAATAGTAGTATAAGAGTTTTTGGTTATCGGATACTATTCATAAATATGGCACTGTTATATGTATAATACTATATATATATATATATAGATATATATTGTTCAGGTGAAATGGTGAGAGCTGGTCCTAACAAAGGCAGTTTATGATGAAAAGCAATGGTAGTAAAATATGAAATTAAAAAGTTGAACGAAAATAATTTCTTATTGTGGAAAATAAAGATGAAGGTTATTTTGAGGAAAAGCAATAATCACTTGGTAGAAATTTGAGAAAGGCCCTATCAGATAATTAATGATGCCATGTAGAATGATATAGATGGTAATGCAATTGCTTATCTACATTTAGCATTAGCTGATGAAATGTTATCTCGTATAGAGCAAAAAAGGACAACAAATGAAAGATGAGATACTTTCACAAAATTATACGAGGCCTAATTTTTACACAATAAGATTTTCTTAAAAAGAAAACTTTACACTCTTCGAATGACAAAATGTGCATCGGTGATCGATCATATCAACACCTTGAAAATTCTATTTTTGCAAGTCACAACGTTGGGTCATAAAATAAAGGAAAATAAAAGTGCAGAGCTTCTACTTCAAAATCTACCAAATTCATATTATTAACTCATCATCAATCCAAGAAATAACAACCAAACAGATAATTTAGTCTTTGACGATGTTACAGGCTTGGTATTAAATAAAGAGAGCAAGCAAAAGAATAAGAAAGATATATAGGTGAGTTCGCAGCAAGCAGAAGTGCTATCAATGATGAAAGGGAGATCAACGAAACATAGCTCCAGTGAAGTCACAATCATGGTATACCAAAATCTAGAAGTAAGAAGAATTTCAAATACTATAATTGTGGCAAAAAAAGGCACGTCAAGAAAGAGTGTTGGAGCAATCAGAAGAGTAGATATGGTAAAATTGAGTCATCAAATGCTTAGGACTTTGTAGTAAGTACCTTTGATGATAGATAAATTCTCTACAGCGAGGTAATAACTACTATATAAGGTAAGAAGCGGTTAGCTGTTGTCTGGCTTATAATTATTGCAAAAGACAACAACCATTTCACATATATGAACTTATCTCTGTAGAATCTATATAGATGGGTGATGGCTATACCTTAGAGATTGCTGGTATTAGTACTGTCAAAATAAAAATATATAATGATATAGTTCACATAATTCAGGAGGTCCGACATGTCAAAGACCTGAAGAAAAATCTATTATCTTTAGGACAAATATATAGTCTCGGAAGTAAAATCGTTGTTGAAAATGAAATCATAAAGATAATTAAAAGAGCTCTTATATTGATAAAGGTGGAAAAGATCAGAATCCATTCATGCTTAAGAGAAACACTACAGTAAACAGATACATGTGTCGCGTCAAATAGAGAAGAGTCGACAATGATATGGTATCTCACACTTAGCCACATGTCAGAACAAAGCTTAAAGATTCTCTCTAAGCTAAAGTTACTTCTAGGGCTCAAATTGGTAAATTTACCATTTTACGAGCATTATGTTATAAGTAAGCAATATAGATTAAAGTTTAACCTATCTGATGCCAGAAGTAAATGCATTATAAATTTGGTTCATTTTGTTGTTTTATTAATAATTATTTCAGGATACGTTGGGTGTATCCAATCAAGAAAAAGTTAAATGTAGTTTTAGTGTTTAAGGTATACGAAGCATGGGTTAAACTTAAATACGAAAAAAAGATCAATTGCTTGAGAACAAATAATAGTGGAAAGTATAAAGAGGACGAGTTTCTTGCATTTGATAAGCAAAAATGTATTAAGAGACAGTTCATGGTAGTATACTCTCCTTAACAGAATGGAGTGACAGAGTGAATGAATTGAACTTTTATAAAAAGAATATCAACTATGTTGAGGATTGCTGGCCTACCTAACTCATTTTGAGCCGAAGCAGCCAAAAGTGTCCATCAATAGCAATTAAGTTGAAGACGTTGATGGAGATGTGAACTAAAGAGCCAATTGATTACTTTTACCTAAATTCATTTGGATGTCATATGTATATAATATATAATGCCCAAGAATGAACAAATTTGGTTCTAAAATCTAAAAGGTGTAGCTTCTTGGGGTATGCTGATGAAGTGAAAGGGTATCATTTGCAGGATGCCATTACCCACAAAATAGTCATCAGCAGAGATATTATCTTTATAGAAGAGCAACTATAAAAGAGAGAGATTTAGAAAATAATCTAGAGATTCTTCTGATGCAGCACCAGAGTACAAGGAATAAGAACTTATTGAATCTGAGATTATAGTGATTCGTCAATCAATTCATGAGAAATGAACACCAGTGTGGCACTTAAAGTATGTTACAAATATCAATGTTGCATACTATCTTTTAACAGAGAATGAAAGCCATCAATTTTTCATCAAGGTTCAGATGTTGCTTTGTGGATGACAACAATGCAAGAAGAAATTGAAGCTCTACACAAAAATAAAGCTTAGGAACTTGTATAACTACTACATAAAAAAAAACATTGGAAACAAATGGGTTTATAAGATTTAGTTTAATGACAATAACTAGGTGGAGCGATATCGTGAAAATTTAGTGATAAAAAAATATGTTCAGAAAGAAGGTATTGAATTTAATGAGATATTTTCTCCAGTAGTTAGACTTACGATATTTAGAGTAGTCTTGATATTGTGTGCTATATTTGACCTACATGTACAATAGCCAATTGTAAAAACTGCATTTCTTTATATAATTTATATGGTTTAACCAGAAGTTTTTACTGAAAGAGGTAAGGAGATTTTAGTTTGCAGGTTAAACGAATTTCTATATTGTCTTAAACAGGCATCGATGTGTTGGTATATAAGATTTGATTCCTATATTATGAGCTTTGGATATAACAAATTCAGTTCAGACTATTTTGCATATTATAAGAGGTTTAAGGGTAATGATTTATCATTCTACCATTGTATGTGGATGACATATTGGTAGTAGGCTCCAACAAAGGCCAGGTCTAAGAATTGAAAGCATAATTGGCTAGGGCGTTTGAAACGAAAGACTTGGGACCACCAAACAAGATTATAAGTATGCAAATTCACCTATACCGAAATAATAGGAAGATTTGGCTTTCTCAGAAGTATTTCTTGAAAAAAATCTTGAGGCGCTTCAACATACAAGATTGTAAGCCAATTTCTACGTTACTTCCTACTAATTTTAAGTTATCATCAAGTACGTATCCTAGCAATGAGAAGAAATGTCTCGAGTAGTGTATGTATCAGCAATGAAAAGTTTAATATTTACTATGATTTGTACAAGACTAGACATTATACAAGAAGTAGGAGCAGTTAGTCATTACATGGCAAATCATGGTGGAAAGCATTTGAAAACTGTAAAGATGATTTTGACATATATCCGAGAAACCTCGGATGTTGTATGATGTTATGGAGGATCAAAATTTACCGTTAGGAAATTCACTACTGGCTATGTGTTTATACTTGTAAGAGGAGTTATAAGCTGGTTGTCGAAACTATAGACTATTGTGGATTTATCTACAAAAGAAGCAGAATACATGACAGATACACAAGCTTGGAAGGAAGTTGCTTGGATACAAAGCTAGATACAAAGGTTATTGAAAGAGCTTAGGCATAAACATGAGAAAAATTCTATGTTTTGTTATAGTCAGAATGCTTTACACATTGCAAAGAATCCAACATTTCATTTGAGGACAAAACATATAGGGTATAGTTCCACTTAGTTCAAGAAGTAGTGGAAGACAGAAGTATAGATTTACAAAATATCCTTACCAAAGAGAACTTAGTTACCAAAGAGAACTTAGTAGATATTTTGACCAAGCCACTTATTTCTGACAAGTTTGTATGGAGTAGATCATTCTGTGGCTTTGCAGAGAAGTAAGCAATATGTTAATGGCGAAGCAGAAATGATGATGTGGAGATTAATTAGTTTTAAATCAAATCTTCAAGCATGAGAATGTCAAAGTTAATTTGTTGATTTATTGGCTTGAATAATGCTAAAGTGAACACACATTTTGCCAACATTTTGGAAGCAATAAGTCAAGCTTCTAGAAATGCTCATTGACTTCGTTGCATGCATGATGGCAGTGGGCTCCATTATTCTTTTATGGCTTATAAAAGTAAGATAATTAAGCTCTATTATCATTTGGTGGCTTATAATGAATATTATCAAGCTCAAATAGAGGCATTTTAGCGAATTTGGTGCAAAATTATTTGACAATTGAAGGCTCTATAAATAGAGACGGGTGTTAGAAGCTAGGGGCATCGATGTGTGAGTGAGATTCTCTAATATTCTGAGAACTTTGACTGTTTTATGAGAATTAATTCTTTAGCATTTTAGAGAGCTAAATTGAAGGCTCTATAAATAGAGACGGGTGTGGGAAGCTAGGGGCATTGATGTGTGAGTGAGATTTTCTAATATTATGAGAACTTTGAGTGTTTTATGAGAATTAATTCTTTAGCATTTTTATAACATTTTAGTGAGCAAAAGTGTTATTAAGTGATTTGAGAGTTTGAGTGTATTAAAATTTATAGGTTGTGAGATAAAATATTATAATATTTGTAACTCTTTTTTACTAGTAAAATTTTTTCTCCTGTCTTCACCCGTAGCGTAGACTAAAAGCTAAATCTCGTAATTTGTGATATTCTCTTTGTGTGATTGTTCTTTATTTTCTCTTTAATTTCATTTTAAACGTGATTCTACTTCACTCATCAATTTCCTAACACCAACTCTTATATACAAATTGTTGTGATATAATATTATTAGTTGAATGAAAACACTACACCTATATGATTATAGTTTAACCAAAAGAATCAAACAAACAGAAAAGTAAAACAAAATAACACTTGGGTTTGGGGTTAGAATATGTACCAGCAATTTTCTTGAGCTCCTCGAGTGAATTCGGCAACTTTATTAACCTCCCAGCTTCCATGCAACGAGCCTCTTTCCTGACAAGAGGATGCCCTCTATATATACTCACCCTTTGACGATTCCCTCCCTCTGATTTTCCCTCTTTGGCCTCAAAATCACTTATTTCAAGCTTTTTCAAAAGCACTTCATTTTGTGTGCCATTATCATCATGCACTGTGATCCTATGTCCAATCTCTCTCTTCTGAAGCATATCATTCAAATTTGTTGAAGAAACCTCATAAGCGTTTGCACCAATAACATCTGCCCCATTCATCACCAAAAATTTACCATTTCAGCATTGTTTTCGGCCATGGCAATTTGTATTGCCGTTCGGCCATGCCGGTCTTTTGCATCAACATTTAATCCGTATTTTGCGAGTTCTTTCATCACCAACATGTCGTTTCTTTTTGCTGCCGTGCATAGGAGGTCGCCAGCGGTGTAGGGGTCGGAGATGGCGGCACAGTGGTAGAGGATCCGGAATATGGATTGGTGTTTTGATGATATAGCTTCCCATAAGGCAGTGTTACCATTCATATCTAGTATTGTAATTGTTGTCGAATGATAAATTAGACATAAGCATAATAGACTATATTAAAAGTAAGAATAAATTTAGGGAAAAGTAGTAATGGAATTTGATTTTACCTCTCAAGTGTACGTTGCATGCATGCTTGAGGAGTACCAATACGCATTCTTCATGCCCTTTTGATGCTGCTATGTGCTGATGAATATTCACAAAGTAAAATAAATTATATCATAGTTAAAGAATTAATGCCTTGATTTGATTATTATTTGCCTATTTTTTAATGAGTAAATGCTTGTTATTTAGTCCCCTTATAGTTTGGGCTAATTATCTAATTAATCCTCTATTTAAAAAAATTACCCAAAACACCCCTGTCGGTACTTTCATAATTGTTGAATATGATTTTATGAAGATATATTATCTATGTTTGATATTATTTAAAAATAAAATAAATTGACGTGCAATAAGTAAAAAATAGATGATAATTAAATATATAATATAAATCTTTTGGGTAATTTTTAAAATTATAGGGACTAATTGGATTAATATTGGCTCAAATTGTAGGGAATGAAGAACATTTACACATTTTTAATTGACGAAGATATTATTGCATCTTTAATAGATCAATAATGCTACACATTCTAAATTTTTTATTCCAAATAACTATTTTAAATGATGTGTCATTCATTAATTAGTTGGTAAAAATAAAATAAATTAATTATATTATCTTACTAATCAATTAATGAATGCTACATCATTTGGGATGGTTATTTGAGATAAAAAATTTGAAATGTGTAGATTACTCTTAATAGATTATCTTAGACTAGGGATATTAGACAATTTAACTTAAATTAAGCAATTGTGTGATGATAAATCTTCATAAACTGGAAGGTGTGAAAACATACCAATGGAGTTCTTCCTTTGGAGTCTCCAATATCAGGATCCAATCTTGCCTTGAGAAGCTCATCTAGAAAAGCAGCATTGCCTGTGCTCGCAACAGTAAGCAAATTCACTGACATATTTGGATCACCATCTTCTTCTCCACTTTCCATTAGTAAATCTCCAATATTTAAATCCTTCAGCTTCTTGTGATGCTGCATGCAATGCAACACACACATTTTCATCCTTAGCTTTGCAAGAAATCACTGACCAACAACATTGCAAAAATTGGCAAAGAATTTTATATTCTTTCAAAATGTGATGAATGAATAATTAAGCTAACCTGAAGGAAGTTTTTGAGAATGGAAACATTGTCTTCTCGTTTGCTCTGCATTGCTTCAATTAAAGTATTGGTTTTGAGCCTCAAGAGCTGTGAAAGTGTTTTTGTTCTATATGTAAATATTTGTGGCCTGCAGCAAAGTGCACCAACTTCCCCAAACATATCACCTGTCTGCAGTGTCCCTACAACAATCTCTTTTTCCATTTCACAATCAATTATCTCAACTTCTCCAGATACAATTATGTAAACATCATCTGGTGCTTCATTTTGCATTATCACATCTTCTCTTGGTGGTATGTACTCTGCTTTCATCTTTGCTACCTGAAAAAAATGATTTTATCACAACAGCTAACTATTTTTTTTTTCTTTTTAATCAAAAATAAATAATATTTAGACATTGGATTTATCATTCATGGGTTAATTAATAAGTTATTGAAGGGTAAAGCTCCTTTAACCCATAGGATTTGAGTCAATTTCTCCTTAAGTCTTTGTGATTTCAAAAATTATCCATGTGTCTATTTTATATATGTTTTTGTTAAATTAAAATTTATTTAATTACTCTCTATTTTTTATCAGCTGTATGTAAGATTTGTACAAAATATATTTTATCTTAAAAAGTTAGATCCAGTAACAATAAAAGTAACCACAGAGATGTTTTAGGCAATTTTTAACAGAGACCAACTTAGTAATTTGTTCAAACTTTAGGGACTAAAACAAAATTTGCCATTTCTGAAAACGTACCATATAAGTTTTCTCTTTTAATTTCATAAAATAAGAAAAATTTTAAAAGATATAATCCAATTGGTATACTGGAATTTCACCATGTCCCAAGAAAATTCCATGGCAAATTCTGAAAAATATAAGGTTAATTTCTTACCAGGAGCACAATTATTTCCCTGGAGATATCTTTGAAAAGATAGACTTTCTCCACAGTAGGCAAAAACAAATGCTGGCAAATGCTTTTGCAAATAGACTTTGGTAGCTGTTCAATCAACTGATGCTGATTCAAACTCTCAGCCTTGAATCTTAAACACATGTAAGCCAAAATCTGCTCTTTAAGCCTTGGAGGCAACCGATTTCTACCTACAAAATTTGATGCTGCTTCAATACTATTCCTCTGCAAAATAAGGGGGAAAAAAGCAATTAATAAAATGTTTATAAATTCTAGAATCTTGCCTTCAAAATGGAGAAGTTTGGGCAAAATGTACATACTATCGGTCTTTATCTAATGTAGACGTCCGTTATATTTTACTTTTATTCAAAAATAAAATATTGAACTTCAATCTTTTCTTCTTTTAGCAATTTTTTTTTTAAATTATGCATCGTCCAAAAAAAAAAAACCAAAGAAATGAACATCTACACCACATAATTCTCAATTATTGGACAGTTATACCAACAATATAAGTATGACATATAAATTTAAAAGAAAAAATCAAATTTTTTATCATATTTATTAAGTCTTATTGTAATAAAACTCTTTAGTTGTAGGCAACCATGTTTCAAACTATGTGAAAAACTAAAATACGACATGTAAGTTGAAAATTAAATCAAATAGAAAATAAACTTGACAATGATAATAAAAAATATGAAAAATGTAAACAAAAAATTTGGTACATATAGTCCTTTCTTACTATCGTCATACTATGAATTACTTACGAATTCCATGGTTCGACGTGTTCCTTCAACGACTAAATTTGTCATATTTCCAATCAAGTAAGCCGTAAGGCCGAGATTGAAAAGCATGTAGAAGATGATGAAGATCATTTCCACAGTGTTCACAGCATGAAGGTCACCGTAACCAACTGTTGTCATGGTGGTGATAGACCAGTACATTGCGGAAATGTATCTAATACTTACGCTTGTCTCTGTGAAATTAGGGTTTACAGATCCTAACCATGTCTTTCCCTTATGAGGATACCTGTCTGCTAGCAAGTAGTAGACGCAGCCAGCACAATGCACGAGAAATAATGTCACCTGTAGACACAAATTCATTAATGTTACAACTTGTGATGTTTTATATGTAGGAGTCGCTACACTTTAATTTCTCAAAGTTCAGTGCACTGACATTTTGGTCCTTCTAAAGAATTGTTTTTACCCCTAGGGCTCACAAATCATTTCATCATTGGAGTTAAAATAGTCACAGAAAGAAGGCTAGCCTACCGGGCATCCTTTCTCTATGTTAGTAGGCTCCTACGGCCACTCATAGCGCCCCCGTCGCGCCGTAAGCAGACATTGATGATTCTAAAGACCAAGACGAAACAGGAAAAATATACACTGCTGAAGGTTATATTTGATTTTTTCTCTTAACAAATAATTAATTAGTTTTGATTTTTAAGATTCTCGAATAATCAATTTGTAAGAGAAAAGGTAATATTTTTTCGTTCAGCAGTTCATTTTTTCTATTACTGTTTAAAACACCAGGGATGAAGTTAGGCATTAAAAATTTAACAAGTACATAAATGATAGAAACAAATTCTAAGAAGGATGAAAGAGTTATTCCTTCTTTCTGAAATTTTAATTAAAAAAATTGAAAAGAAATTAATTTGTAACATATAATTTGAGAAACGTAACATAGAATTAAAAAATTCTAACAAGAAAACTTGAGCAATCAAAGGTTAGTGATTGTAACTAGGGTTGACAATCAAGGATGTGTCATTAGGGATTGGCCGTTCGTGAGCCCATCTCAATCATGAATCGAGAGGAAAAACCATTTTGAATAGTGGATCGGGATGTATCGAGATCCATCCTGAATATCGATCGGGATCCCGAATATCAGATATTTATGTGATTAATCAAACTAACTTGTTATATACTTTTGGAAACCTAATATTTCAGTATCAATTTACAAAATAATTAGGAAAATTCGGGATTTCAATTCGGATTTTCAAACTTCCTGAATCTAATTATGAATAATGAATTTCGATAAAATTGGATTCTAAAATGCAACCCAAATAATAAATCAGGAAAATTTTTTTGTCGAATCTCGTACTATTCGAGATGGTTTCATGTAAGAATTAGCCTAGTTCTACTTGTTAAAAAAAAAAAAAAGTGGGAAATAATAATTAAGTTGCATAATATGCTCACAAAGAGAAGCCTAATGCAGCGGATCCAGAAATAGCTGAATCTGATGTCTTTTTCAAGCCTGCAAATGAACATGGAACATTTGAGGTTATTAAAATAGCTTAATCAGTGCATTAAGTTGTGAAGATGAAAGAAACAGCTGGTCTCTTTTGAGTTTATTATGTCAACCTGGTGAAGAGTTGCTTGACCCGCCGGAGTCGCCAGAACCGGAGAATTCCAAAGAGGGAATAAGAGAGAGCCACTTTTTTATTTCCGGTGATCAAGTAGCCTATTGCTTCAAATGGAATGGTTGATGCCACATCCATCAAGAACCATGTTGAAATGTATCTATGACACCGAAAATTTTTGTTAAATCTCATTCATCACGGCTTTGGGCTACTGAGAGATTTTGTACTAAAGTCTAGGTGGTCATTAGTTAAATCCTAATTCTTGATATGATAGTGTAGGCCTTTCTCAAAAAACCCTTTTTTAATTAACCTTGCACAGATTAACTCATTTCTTGTTTTGAATGGAATTTCAAATAAGTATTATTATTTTAACAAATTTTTTATACCCAACCCATTTCATAAATATTATTTGAAAAAGATTTTATGAGAAGATTACTTTTAATACGCAGAATTGTATTTTATCAATTAAACTTAAGGGTATTTTGAGAAATAACATTCCCAAGGGGTGTTATAAGAAATTTAGAGTGGTGTTAGAAGCTTCACTCATGATTTAAATCCTGCCTTTCTAAGTTCTAGCTATGATTTTAACCTAGTAGTAAGTTGGTATCCTTAGCATTCCCACACTTAAAAAATAAATCCTCTTTCCATAAATTTTAGAGGTATCTACACCAATTACACTCAAATAATAGGGGAACAAATATATCTCTTCAAGTGTGGCTACCTATATTTTTGAATCATGCTTAGTAAGCCTCTAGGTTATGTTTCTAGATTGAGAAGCCAATATGCACATATTATAAATACCATTACTCATAGTTTCATAATAGTCGAATAATAACTAAATTAAGAAATACTTGATGGGTTTTTTAGCTATAAGTGAAAAAATAACAGCACTATAATTTGAAAAAATAATTATAGAGACCCTCTTAATTAAAAATGATCACAAATGATCACGTAAACTCCTTTTCGAACCCCCACACCATTGGTCAGTATAGTGAAAGGAGAACTGTTGCAAAGTTGGACCACACCACTTTGAATCTTCAAGTGGTGGTGAGATTCCATAATCTCCAAACTTTTCATAATGATCCAAAATAAGTCAATCCCAATAACAAAATCAAACTTTAATTTTTCTAATGTTTGTTTGTTTGTTTTTTCTTTCTCTCTCTATCTATTTTATTCTAGTCTTGTCGACTCATAATTTTTTGAAAAAATACTTTATTCTCGACGATGCGAGAGATTTTTACATATAGTATACAGAATAGATAGAATAATATTTGATGCTAAACATCTGACGTTATTCTTCTTCAATTACCAAGTTTTTTTTTTTTAAATGAAAATTTCTCTGCAGATATGGACACTTTTCTTGGTATAAACACACGTTAGAACAAATGACAAACTCAAGCTTCATTTTAATTATTTATTTGTAAAATTTTACAAACTTACAATTTAGGACTCATATTATTATTATTATTATTATTATTATTATTATTTTTCAATTAGAATGGACCATAATGTTTTTGGAATTATGCCAAAAGTGGCATCATCCTTTATTTGGAACTTTATCACTGGGACCCTTGTTTCTATACTTTATTTTTATAATCCTTATTATTATTACAATTTTTTTCGTTGATTATTGACGGTGAGGACCTATTTCTACTTAATTAAATTGTGGGCTAAGTTATTAATTTTTTAAAATTTTTTTCTACTCTACTCATATTTTAAAAAGAAAACACTATATTTATTCAATTATATTCATTCAATTATTTTTCATAATTAAGGATTGAATTAAACCACTATAATATTTTGTGGGGTTCGAACTAAAATTGTGAGGGCAGACTAGAATAGCTCCATAAATTTTTTTTTTTTCTCTTGAACGTCAATTATCAATCAAAAGTATTAACGACTGTGTAAACTTTTTTTTTTTTTTCAGACGTTCAACCTTTATTGTACTTAAATTGAAGCAGTATAGAATTATATTTACAGCAAAATAAAACAATACAATACTGATTTGCAGCAAAACAAAATAAAAGAACAGTGTATTGCTCCAATCTGCATGTTGTAATTAATACAAAGGCCTATTTGAAGAAAAGTTATAAACTAAATACATATTTTAATACTTATGATTATTTAGATTATAGAACTCATTTCTAATTAATTAATTAGAAAGTAAAGAACTAACCTCAAGGCAATTTTCTTGGGTTCACGAACTAGAAGCTGGGATCTTCGATCAATGTATGCAACAAAAAATGTTAGGAAGATATCGATGGCGAAAAATAGATCAACAATGTTGTCTGCAATGTAGAGTTTTTTATTTGGAGATGAATGTAGAAATGCAACTTCAAAAGGATAAACCCATGCTGAATAAGCTACCAAAAGCACCATAAATGTCTCCCAACACCTACATAAATATATCAAAAGTTAAATTGGCAATTCTTTTTTTTTTTAGCAATACTATAGATTGAATGTGCTTGTTTTGAAAATTTTCTAGATTCTGATATGTATTTAAAAATATTAATAATTTGTCACATGAATCGTAAATACATAAATGTGATGTACTAAATAATTCATGGTTCCTCGTAGAATGTCAATGAAATAATGAAACTATTATGCTATAAAGTCTGAATAATCTCTAACTTCAATTATAATTACATAATATTATGTCATGTATATATTTATGTTTTATAAGGTAGAAGACATTATCATAACGTTATAAAGGATAGTTAACAAAATTTTTCAATTAATAGAATTAATGAGAGTTTTGATGAATTTTATAATCGAGGAAACTAATTAAATCATTAATTTTTTGGTAAAATCAATAAATCTAAAGGACTGAAAACTATGCATAACATAGAAAATCACTATTTTTTAATTTAAGATATTAGTTAGTGGAAATTCTGCCTTATGGATTCTCTGCAAGCACAAGTGCCAAAGTTATTATTGGTCTGAGTCAACTCGTGATGATGAACAGAATTGAGAAGTGTCCAATCATATCAACTCAAAAATTTATTCACAAGCTTTTGTCGTCTTCTTTAACACATTCCATACGAAGTGCAATAATGCAATGACTAGATAGTAACAACTACACACAATTATACATGTATGTAGTTAAATAGAGCAATCAATATTACCAAAACTCTCTCCATATATACATAGCAATAACTACGTACAATTATTTATGTGTATTTCTATATCATATATACATAGCAATAACTACGATGCCATGTAATACTGTTTAGTTAATTCACAGTTTATATATTATTCACAAAAAAAAAATTTATATTTACTAGTACTCAGTGAATCATCTTCTATGTATATATATATATAATATTTATTATCTAAATATTTGAATCTTATTATAGTTACGTGAAGAAATATAATGAAAAATTTGGAAAATATAACTGAAATCTTGGTGACCATAAGCATATTTACTTAACAGTACGAAAGCATTCTTTCCATGTACCAGATAAAAGTCGTTAAGAGTAAAATGGACATAAACGAAACCATAATATAATTTAGAATTTACTATTATGCAAATTAATTAATAAACTGTTAGGTACCTACCTGTATCTTGAATCCATGGGAGAGATGATCCATTTGGACTTTGTTTGATTCTGGTTATAGCTTGAAGCCCCTAATGGTGGAAGAATAAGCTTTGACAAGTTACGTAAACTGAGAGACGCATCATCACCTTCTTCTTCACGTAGATGATTTTCCTTCAGATGATGATGATTATTATTAATAAGAGAATTAACTAACTGATGATGAAGATTATGTGGAATGAAATTTATTTCCATAATTAATTTCTTAAAGATGGGTTTTGAGAGAAAGCTTGCTAAAGAAAAGTTTTTGAAGTGATCTATTTTTTATGAACAAATTTTGTTTATAATGGAGGAGAGGTTAAAGATGAGGCCAAAAAAGTAGAGAGAGCTAGGTAGATAGAGATATAGTTTTAGTTTAATTTAATTATTTTCTCTTTCGTTTGTTGATATTATTGTGGGTGTTGTTTGTTGGTAGTACTAGTGGGGCGTCGTGGTGGTGGTCCTCTTTTGAAGAAAGCTAGTGAGTGGAAATAAAATTGGGAAAAGTATATGTATATCCCAAATTTTGAGAAAATGATTGATAAAATTATTAAGTTTTTAGAAAGAGATACTAAGATTTTATTTTGATGAGAATATTTTTTATTTTTATTATTTAAAAAAAAATTAATTTTAATATTTTATAATAAATAGAAATTTAATATTAAAATAAATATAATAATATATACATTTTAAAAAATTTTTAGTATTTTAAAAAATTTCAATATTTAAAAATATTTTAATATTTTTTAATCTATTAGATATATTAAATTATATTAAAGTAATTTTATAATAAATATATTAAAATTTAATTTATTTTGAATGTTAAGTAAAATAATAATTTTAACATTATTAGTATGTGAGATTTTTTACTTGTAAAATGTATTTAATACAAATATTTAGTTAAAATTCTACAATAAATAAAAATATTTTCATAAAGTAAATATAATAATTTACATATTTAAATTTATTAAAGTACTAAAATATTTAATATTGTTAGTCTATTGTATAGATTACATTGTTTAAATAATATTTGTATTTATAAAAAATTTAAAGTTATTTTTTTTAGAATAATAGATACAGATGGTATAATAATCAAATAATAGTTAAAAGAAGATCTTGATGATTATTTTTAAAAATTTAAGGGTGCTAATAATAATTTTCTTAAACTTGGGTATACATGTCTTTTTTCCAATAAAATTATAAGTGAATAATGAAAAGATTAGGAATAATATTTGAAACCATTACGTTGATTGATGTTTTGCTTGTGATAAGAGATATGTCTCAAATATTGGAAATGATGGGGAGTGCAATATTTGGCCTTTCGGTTTATATGCATGCTTGGTTGGGGACCATAAAGATTTCTAACATTATCTTGTGACAGTTACATTTCAAATAAAATGGGTCCATTAATTATTTACAAGGACAAGGTAACCATATAATCAGTTAAATTTTTTAATTTTTTTCTTTTTTTAAATTTCAGAACTTATTAGAAGAGATGTTAGAACCTCACATTATATATATTTGATCAAATCTACACACTGTTGCACATATTATTATATGTGACGACATATACTTAATCATAACTTTATGTGTGTGTCTGTGTGACCACTTTAATTTATAATGTCTCCAAGAATTAGAAGCTTATTTCTTTGAGCATTACCTAGAGTTAATTAGGGCATGTAATTCCATAATTTGGCTTGTAGTTATAACATAAATTTATTAAACCCATGCGAGTCAGTGATAATATTCCCAGTTTGGCCATCTCCATGAATAATAATTATACTTGAACTTATTTATCTTCAACAAAATTTTGGCCCCACTTTTGGTCTTATAGATTGCCTTCGTTTGATAATATAACTACAATGAACTTGTACTTGTGAGTTTATAAAGAGATTCTCTACATTTGTGTAATGCTCGAAATCACTATGGAAGACTATCAATATGCCAAAAATTAAAAATTTTGAAAAAAAAATTATATTTTAGTTTCTATATATCATACTTTATCCACTAAAATTGTGCCACATATTTCCTGAGTAACATAAACCTATTGAAAACTCTCTCTCTATATATGTATATATATGTGAATCACTTATATTTGTAATATCGTCAATGATGAAAGGCTTAATTATTTGACCATTACATAAGAGTAAACGAGGGCATGTCATTCCATAATTTGGCTTGTAGTTATAGCATAAATTTATTAAACTATCTGAATAATATTTCAAGTTTGGTCATCTCCATGAGTAATAATTAAAAAGTTGGCCCCACTTTTGGACTTATAGATTGGCTTAGTTTGTTAATATTTTAATACAATGAACACGTGAGTTTTCAAAGAGATTCTATTCATTTATGTAATGTTCCAAATCACTATGGAAGAATATCAATATGTCAAAAATTAAAATTAAAAAAAAAAGTTGTATGTTTGTTTCTATGTATCACACTCCCTCTACTAAAATTGTGCTGTGTATCTCGTGAGCGACTCAAGGCCCAAAGTTTAAATTGTCATTAAGGGCTTTCATATCAGAAATAATTAAAAAGTTGTTTGGATTTTATAAAATAAATTATTACTTTTTTGCCTTTATAAATAAAACCACATGTATGATATTTTTTTAGTGCAACGTTCTAAAATAAACTTTTTTTTGTTCAAATACAAATGACATAAACATGTATTTATATATCATACTTTAATCAGCATAAGTTTTTTTTTTAAATATATAAAAAAGAAATCATAAAAATCGTCATATAATTTAACTAATAAAGTATTATTTTAATAATAAATATAAAAGATTAAATATATTATTCTCATAAGCCCTCAAATTGTCTCGTGCTTCCTCTCTTAGCTGATGGCGCCTTTGTTTCTGTTGCCCCGCAATTTGGAAGGGAGAGCATTTTTTTTTAAAAAATTTTTAATTTCATCTATGTTTCTAAACAAAAGTCCATCTGTTAAGTCTAACATAACGGTGTTTACTAAACACTCATGAACTTTTCCTTGACTATTATAGGTTTTATTTCACAATAATTATAATTTAAAATCACAACGTTTCATCACTAAACATAACATTATTATATATAAAAAAAAATAATCATAGGCATGACACCAATTTAGTAGAAACAATTGTAGGGCACTAATTTAATAGAAACAATTATAAAACACCAAAATATATGAGATTTTCTATTAGTAAAGAAGTAAAGATCTCTATTATAAGTAACATCAAATCAAATTTTCTCCTAATCTTATTTTTTTCAATACTAATTAAAATAGACATACAAACTGTATTTATAAAAATATGGTCAGATTTTTTTTTTAAACTTCATTCTCACCCTCAAATTAAATGTATTCTTTCTGTGGTCTCTTGCTAAGTTGGTTTAACTATAAGAGTTAAACTTAAACCAATTGCACTATCCGATAGAAATATGCTATCTAAATTTAATCATCATTCTTTTCAATCAATTTCTGAACACACTATTCAGCATTTTCTGAAATTTGGAGTCCTTAATGGTGCTGTTCATCATATCAAACTTTAGCTCTATATTTCATCAGTTGACTTATTTCTACAGGAGGACCTATCAAATGCAAATGAATAAACTATACTCTTATTTACAAAGATGTAAAACACTAGTCGCCAAATATTGTTGACTTATTCCCTAACTAATATTTGTTTTGAACATACTAGTATTCCCTAACCAATTGGTTTCTCATTTCAACTCTTATTGACTTGAGGCACTTGACTTCTCCTATCCTCTGTTAAGGGTCCCAGTCAGAATTAGCGAAACAATGTGATTATGTAGTAGTGTTTCTGCTTATGGCGAGAAAATAACCAAGTTTTCGTTATTTGAATTCCCCTTTATTATCCTGCTGGAACTTATTTATAGTTACTCGGATACAACTAAATCTTTGATCTCACCAATAATCACGACTGAAATCAAAATGATTATAACAATCTTGCTAATAACGGAAAAATAACAAAAGACTACTACTACTTAGGATTTGAACTCTTCCACGATCCCTCGCTCAATCTTTGACAGTCCAACTCCTTTGCTCCAGACTTATGATTCCACGTGACACATTCACGCACACACGCATTGCATGGCTTGCATGCGAGCATTCTCAAGACTTCATATCAAATACTTAGGATTTGGCTTAAGTGTTCCGTAGCTCTTACGTGGTTCTCTATCATTACCTCCTCACGAACAGACACCCTTGTCCTCAAGGGTTAGCTTAGGAACCGACTTCGCAACTCATCCGTATCTTCCCAAGTTGCGTCTTCGAGTGGCGCTTTTTCCACTCGGACTAGTCGTTGCTCTATAAACTTTCCACCGCTTCACCCAACGGACATCAACAAGTTCATCGAGCTCCATAACAATTAATCCTTCATCATCAATTGAGGGCAAGTTAATATTGTTATCTTGAAAATTGCCAATGGCTTTCTTCGATGAACGAAACATGGAATATGGGATGGATGCGTGAATTCTCTGGCGCTTGTAATTGATACGCCATCGCTCCAACCTTGCGCATCGACTTTGTAGGGTCCGAAATACTTGCAAGCTAAATTTTGGTGCGCACGTCGAAACATCAAGATCGACGATAGGGCTGTAACTTCAAGAATACCAAGTCACCAATTTCAAATTCCACATCCTGTCGCCCTTTGTCGCCTATCTCGTTTCATCCGATTCACTGCCATGGCCAAATTTTGTTTCGATTGCCGTAATAACTCATCACGAGTTAATAAAGCTTTGTCGACTTCGTTAACGATCAAGTGCCATTAATCCATATCCTCGTACAAACTTTCTATAGTAGCTCTGTAAGTCCGAGAAATCCTCGTAATTCGGTTATGTTCCGTGGTTGGGGCCAAGAAATTATTGCCTCTATTTTTTGTCGTCCACCTTTACACCATCATCGGTAATTATGTGACCCAAGTATTCAATCTCTTGCTAGCCGAAACTACATTTTCTAGCTTTAACAAAAAATTGTTGTTTTCTTAGAATTTCCAAAGCCTGCCGAACATGGTTAAGATGTGCACTCCACGAAGGGCTATAAATTAATATATCGTCAAAGAAAACTAAAATAAATTTTCTGAGACAATGGCGAAAAATCGAGTTCATTACCGCCTGAAAAGTGGAGGGAGCGTTGCACAACCCAAACGGCATCACTAGGTATTCATAGTGGCCATTGTGCGTTCGGAACGCTGTTTTGTGGATGTCTCTAGGATTCACTCGCACCTGGTGGTACCCAACTCTTAAATCCAATTTTGTGAAATACATGGCACCATGTAGCTCGCCTAGCATGTCATCAACTCGCTCGGTATTGGAAAGCGATCTTTATTGTGACTTGGTTGAGGGCGCAGTAGTCGGTGCAAAACGCCAATTGTCGTCTTTTTCTTGACCAAGAATACAGGTGAAGAGAATGGGCTGGTGCTTGGCCTTATTAATCCGAATTTAACATTTCTTGCACTTGCTTCTCAATTTCATATTTTTGGAAATAGGCGTACTGAGTACGGCTTCACATTAACGATGTTCAGTTCCTTCTTTCAAAATAATATTGTGGTTGATATCACGAGAAGGTGGCGACTTCGTGGGCTCTTCAAACAAATCTAAAAATTGTGTTAAGATTTGTCTTATGCCATCCGGAGTCGTGACTAAAGACACATCACTTTGCACGTGGAAGCAAATAGCGTAGATTCCATGGCCATGTTTAATTTCTTTTGTTATCTCCGTGATCGATGCTTGGTTGGACCATTTGAGGATTGATCCCTTTCAAACACTGCTTCTTGTTTGCCCACTCAAACTCCATAGTGAGTGCTTTCCAATTACACACAACCGCCTTTTCAAACATCCCTTGGCATAATAATCTTTCCCGCTGGCAACTTGTACAAGAAAGGATGCTCGTTGGTTTGATAGGTAATTGCAGCGTGTTGGCGACCGTGAGTCGATAAAATTATGTGTGGATCCGCTATCAATGAGAACCACAATGGCATACGGACCAATTTTTGCCATGACACGCATGGTTTGTGGTGCAATCCACCCGTCAAAGCATAAAAGGTAATTTTAGGATTTACCGTATCAGCGAGGTTCATTGACTTGCTCTTCACCGCTGCCTCCTCAAACGAAATTTCCTCCGTGTAATCTCTCCTCGAGAATCAACAGTTACGCCTCATGACATTTATGGCCTGCAGTGAACTTGTCATTGCAATTGAAGCACAACCCCCGTGCTCGTCTTCTCCGCATTTCTTCCCACGACAACCTTTTGAAAGGTGTTGTTGGTGTAGTGCGTATGGTTGGTGAACGCATCGGAAACAGGTGTTCTGATCAATTTTCTTTGCCGCATGATTTGTTCAGTCCTTCATTCGAGTGAGACCGATGGCTTCTTTAAGTGTATGGGTCCGAACATTCGAATTTCTTCAAGCAATCTCCGGCTTTAAGCCCCCATAAACGTCCCCACGAGAGCCTTTTGTGACCACCCATGCACTCGATTTCCAAGCCTCTCGAACTCCTTTTGATATTCGCGTAGCGTCCCCATTTGTTTGACTCTAGATAATGCTTCATCAAAATCTTCACAATCCGATGGTCCGAGCGAGCCCAAAGTTCTTCAATGAATATTCGCCAAGTGACTGCTCGGCCCTCTTCTTGATACGCCCGTCGCATCCATCGCCACCACCGATTCGCCTCGCCTCCAAATGGTAAGCAGCTAATACTACTCTTTGTTCATCATCGGTGTCTTGATATTCAAAGTATTGTGACACCCGATTGCACCACTCGCTCGGATCATTCCCAAAGAAATCGAGGAAATTCCAATTTAACAATCCTTGTTGTTAGCTACGCGCCTCCATCACTCTCCCGAACTTGTCGAGTTGAGCCCATGTTGTCATTGGAATCGTGATCGGTGGAAGCCTTGGTTGCACTAAATGATTCAACTAGTTTACTCATTGTGTCTTCTAAGCGTTGTAGCTTGTCGTTGATGCCGATCTCCATCCGCTCCATCTTAGTCCGCAAGTTACCAAGGTCAGCCTCAATTCGCTCAATTCTTTCCTTATTCGTTGTCATTGTAAGCTAGCTCGATACCACCGTTAAGGGTCCCGATCGAATTAGCGAAACAATGTGATTATGTAGTAGTGTTTCGCTTATAGCGAGAAAATAACCAAGTTTTCGTTATTTGAATTCCCCTTTATTATCCTCGCTGGAACTTATTTATAGTTACTCGGATACAACTAAATCTTTGATCTCACCAATAATCACGGCTGAAATCAAAATGATTATAACAATCTTGCTAATAACGGAAAATAACAAAAGACTACTACTACTTAGGATTTGAACTCTTCCACGATCCCCTGCTCAATCTTTGACGACGTCCAACTCCTTTGCTCCAACTTTATGATTCCACGTGACACATTCACGCACACACGCATTGCATGGCTTGCATGCAGGCATTCTCAAGACTTCATATCAAATACTTAGGATTTGGCTTAAGTGTTCTGTAGCTCTTACGTGGTTCTCTATCATCCTCCACGAAAAAATAAAGTTAAATTAAAAATTAATTTCCAAAAGTGTTGCAAAAAATTGGTCAATTCAATAAATTTGAGATGCTTGGATTTCAATTAAAAAGCACAAAAAAAGGGGAAAAAATGACAAGGTAGGGATACTTCCACCTACAATATGGGTAAAACCACCCCATTTCAAAAGATAATTTACAAAAATTCACATTGTTCTTTAAAGTTTAAAATAACCAGAAAATTTAAAAAATTAATCAATTATATCATTTTTCTTTACATAAGTCACTTATCCATTGTTGATCACTAATATTGTTTTAATATAATGTAATTTGACTATTTTATCCTATAACAAAAAAAAATAATTAAATTGTCCAAAATGTGTGCTTTCGTGACTTAAATTAAAATAATTAATGAGAATTTAATTTATTAATTGTTAAAATTTCTTCTTTTCTTGAAATTATTAAAAATAATATAATTTTTTATTATTAAATTTTTGAAGTGGGGTAGATTTACAAAAATTGGTGGATGGAAACATCACAACCATACTGAAAAACTTCCAAAGCTAGATCTATCGAAGTTCGTTTAAGTGTTAATCTTATTGAACACGATTAGTTAGTTGGCCATAAGTTTTATGGCATAGGTGGGTAGGGTTTGTTATCAACTAATTTGATTGCAACTTCAATGATCCAAATTCTGTGCTCTGTCCAATTCAATTTCACCGGATTAATTATGATGAAGGAGATGTGTAGACGAAGAAGAATTAATAGGTCTGGACTAATCCAAAGTCATAAAATTGTTCATAATTTTCAAATTCCCTTGTAGTGTTAGTAGAACACTAAAAAATTAAATTGAGAAATTATTAATGTTGGCTCCCTAATATTTTGACAAATCATGTATATGTATGGCTGATTAATCCATTGAGGCATTGAGTTGAAAGTAGAGGGCGATTTTTTATTTTAAATTTCGTATTTAGTAATTATTTCTTTTGCTTTTCAGATTTTTAAACTATATAAAAATATGAATCGACGTAAAAAGCATAACCATAGTCTTGCTTCCCGCGCTGTTCTTTTTACAGTTTCACCCATTGAGGATATCACTTGTCATTGGACTATTCAAAATTTTGACAGAGAGAAAAACGAAGATTGAATGAGTACCCAAAATTTTTCCCAAAAAAGGAGGATCAAGTCCATATATATATATATATATATATTTCAAATAAAAAAGCCCATATACAATCTTAAATAAATCATCAATCAGATGCTAATAAATAGCACCATTAATTAAATTATCTGTTTCAAAGCCACATGTCCTTTTATGAGATGGCTATGATAAGGGACTTTAAAATGGCAGACAAATAAAATTTTCAACCGGCAGCAACGGGTTTTTCCAACCGATTGTTGTCATTAATTGTATTTTTTATTTTAAATAAATTAAAATAAAAAAACTTATAAGGAAAAAATTTAGGAAAAAATGAAAATAATATTAATAAAAAAATCAATTAAAGTAAATATGAAAAAAATAGTTTTTATCATAAATATTTTAAAAATAAAATAAAAAGAGTGTGTAAAAAATTCTAAAAGATTAATTCATTTTTTATGTTTATTGTTACATAATTTGTGCAATATGTTTCATGTTTTTTGTTTTGTATTTCATGTAAATATTATCTAATTAACCCTAAGTTTTTCTTTTTATTCGCTGTTTCATATTTGTGTTCAAATTTCAAATTATAAGTTAATAATTTTATATTTTATACTTTATGTTTACTCTTACAAAAGTATTCATGTTTTGTATTTGTTGTTGCATGATTTGTGTAAAATATTTCATGTCATTTATTCCGTATTTCATGTCTTAATTATGTAAATACCTCTAAGTTTTTTTTTTTTTGTATATCCCATTTTATATTTGTGTTCAAATTTTATATTATAAGTTGATAGTTTCATGTTTTATGTTTACTATTACAGAAGTATTCATATTTTGTGTTTGTTGTTGCATGATTTATGTAAAATATTTCATGGCATTTGTTCCGTGTTTTATGTTTTAATTATACAAACACCCTCAAATTATTTCTTTTTATACCCTGTTTCATGTTTGTATTCAAATTTCATATTATAAGTTAATAGTTTCATGTTTTATTTTCTATGTTTACTGTTAAAGAAGTATTCACATGTTGTGTTTATCGTTACATGATTTGTGTAAAATATTTTATGTTTTTTGTTCCGTGTTTCATGTATTAATTATGCAAACACCCCCAAATTTTTTCTTTGTATATCCCGTTTCATATTTGTGTTCAAATTTCTTATTATAAGTTAATAGTTTCATATTTTATATTTTATGTTTATTGTTACCGAGGTACTCATGTTTTGTGTTTATTGTTATATGATTTGTGTAAAATATTTCATGTCCTTTGTTCTGTGTTTCATGTCTTAATTATGCAAATACTCCCAAGTTTTTTCTTTTTATACTATTTTCATGTTTGTGTTCAATTTTCATATTATAAGTTAATAGTTTTATGTTTTATGTTTTATGTTTACTGTTAGGGAGGTACTCATGTTTTGTGTTTCATGGCTTAATTATGCAAACACTACCAAATTTTTTTTAATATTCCGTTTTGTGTTTGTGTTCAAATTTTATATTATAAGTTAATAGTTTCATATTTTATGTTTTTTTGTTTACTGTTACCAAGGATTCATATTTTGTGTTCGTTGTTGCATAATTTGTGTAAAATATTTCATATTCTTTATTTCCTGTTTCACATCTTAATTATTTAAACACTCCACTTTTTTTTATCTACTAATATAGTACATTTATTTTGGCTTACAAGATTACGCTTTCCGTTAATCGATGAGAGACTGAGATCGTAAATCACTCGAAGAACTGTGAGAGAATTTTGGCTATGGACGAGTGAAGATGACAGGGGCAGTTTTATCCTAAAATTTTATATTTGGCTAATTATGATAAGTAAAATCTCCTAAGGTTATTTGTGAAAAAAGCAAAATATTTCGGTTATTGACGTAAATTTCCCTTGTTTTGGAGAGCTTATAAGTTACTCGTGCAAAGTTGGTTAGTTTTTTTTTTTTTTTTTTTTGGGGTGGGGGGGGGGGAAATGGGCTGGAAAATGCAACAACCCATAAATAGTCCTAGAACTTCTCATTCTGGTATAATCTTTTTCAATCTTTATGAAGAACCTAGTGGGAGCATTAGTGAGAGTGAAAAGGTTCTTTGTATACTTTGAAAAATATTGGCTATTTCTGTAACCTTTGTAGCTTAATATAGTTGATCACTGAGTTGTTTCCTTGTAGTGGATGTAGGCACTGTTAAAAGTATTGAACCACTTTAAATCTGTTGTTTCTTGTCTTCTTGGATTGTTTTTTTCTTTGAGTTTGTGATTGTTTTGATTTGTGGTAATATAATCCTTGAATCTTAGTCTTAATTAGGTCTTGGTGAAATTACTCTAGTCTATCAAGGGTTCATTTCACAACAGCCTTATACAGGCAATATGTGAGATCAAGGAAGGTCTGTTATTTGACAGCTATTGCAACAACTTTAACAATTCCATAGATAGAATTTCTCACAAAAAATAGCCACTTCTAATGATTATGCGAATTTTCCAAAATTACAATAATATCAAAGCATAATTTTTTACTATAAAATTCTTTTTTTTTCTCACTCTCATGATCTCTTTATTTTATTGACCTGGACAAGAAAGAAATTCATAGAGTATCTGCTGAGAATGAAACATCAAATTTGACAACTGTTAGATGTTCTATATATATATATATAAACAAATTAAGTCAAGGAGTCCAACAATAGTAGGCTCACCAAACAATATGAATTGTTTCAAATGGAAAAAAATAACAGTGTTCATGTTACGTTGAGTAAATTTACCGATATTGCATTTAAACTCAATTGGAGCACTTGAAAAGTTTTGACTAATAGGATAAAAGAGATGAAGATTCTTAGATATTTGTCAAATAAGTAAATAGACCAAAAAGAAAGGCAAGGATCTCAAGACCTTTTCCCTTCTTGATCTCATTGGTTTACTTCTCTGATGTCAAGAAATATAGCGTATATATGATAAAATTGATGAAGAGAACAAGAAAAAGAGCATTGCATTAAAATTGTGGACGGATCCAACATAGAACCAGCTTGGACACAAGACCCAGCTTAAAGAAAATGTATTTTATTTATTATTTAAGAAAGTGCCTCAGCTGAAATATAAAATTATAAAAGTGCTATAGTAATTCTAAAAGATTTCATGTTTCCTCTATTTTAAACGTTTAACTCTAAATAGTTTAATTAATTATTAAAATAGTATGAAACTTAAATAAAGAGAAAAGACAATAGATATTAAAATAAAAGACAATTAAAAACAAAGGAGATTTACATACTGTTTTTTTTTTTTTCTCTCTTTCTTTTGCTTTGGATTTTTTGTCATGGCGGTAATGGGAGTAGCTGATTAGAGTAGTGTGTTTGTCAGTACGTGGATTTCATCCCAATTCAAATAAATAAAAAATACTTTCCTTCAATTATATAGTTTTTCAATAATCTTCCATAAATTTTAAGTCTAGCTAATACTTATTTTCAATTCCTCTAATTGATCTTTAGTGGCAAAACATCTAATTTTATCATGTATTCATGTCTGCACTTTCTACTTAGATGTTGAAAAATATGTTTTTGATTGTACTAATAGTGAAACTTCTTACATCATTTTCAATACATGAAATTCTATTGAGGAATCTTAAAAAAGTACAATTGTAATAAAAAATAAATTTATTATCAAAAAATATTATAGTTATAATATTATATTTTACTTTCTAAATTTTTAAAATTACATTATATTTTAAATGGGATGCTGATCAAGTGTATGCAATCACGCACCTTATGGAGTGCAACTGCGTGTGTAGTAAAGTCTCATATGGAAGTTGTGGGGCCTATAGTATATCTCCCAAATTTGCTACCCACATAAGCACACACGATCTTATTCGATTTAAAATGTGCTCTAAATAAATCAAAATTCTGGCTACGTCTGTGATGGAACTAATTCATAGTTAAATGTGATAATTGATACAAAAGAACAGAATACTTAAAGTAAAGACAAATAGATGAAAAAAACTCAATGCTTTATTCATAGTGTGATTGCCATTAAATAGGCATTACATTCACAAACTTCACACAATAATAGGAACCACTAGAAACATTATCCAGCATAATCTGCTGTAAGTTTTCAGAAACCGGAGCCTAAAGATACATTATTAACATTATTAACATACTTCTTCAAGACTAGGACCATACAAGCACTTTATTGACACATGCAACTAAGACAATTCTAACAATCCCTCATTTAAACTAAATGTCATAAACATTCATTTTAAAAAATGTGCAAAACCCTCCCTCAAATTGAGTTTTTCAGTTTGCAAACTCTAAGTAACTTCCTCAGCTTAAAGAAACTAGCTAATTTGAGGGGTTTAGGAACAATGTCAGCAACTTGGTCTTTACAAAGAAACAAGATCAATAACTTCATCTTTGTTCAGGTCCCATAAGAAATGGTATCTCACATCTATGTGCTTGCATCTTCCGTGTAGAACCAAATTCTTTGAAAGCTTAATTGTTGAACTGTTATCACAGAAGATTTGTGTTGACTCTGTTTGCTTGAATTGAAGTTCATCAAGAATTTTTCTAAGCCAAAGTGCTTGACATGCACAAGAAGCTGCTACAACAAACTCAGCCTTAGTTTTTGACAAAGTAACTATTGGCTGCTTTTTAGATGACCATAAAACAGCTGCCGAACCCATCATAAAGACATATCCAGATGTGCTTCTTCTGTCATCCAAATCTCCAGCATAATCGCTATATGTAAAGCTATACAAATCTGATTTTTCACCACTTCTGTAGAAAAGCCCAAAATCAGTAGTTCCTCGTAAGTATCAAAGAATCCTCTTTGTAGCTAAAAGATGAACCTCGTTTGGACTCTTCATATATCTACTAATGAGACTGACTGCATGCATTATATCAGGCCATGTCATCGTTAAGTACATCAAGCTTCCAACAATCTGTTTGTAAAGGGTATTATCAACTGTTTTTCTTACATGATCCTTAACAAACTTCAATCCCTTTTCAACTGGAGTAGCAACAGAGTTGCAGTTCTCCATTTGAAATCTTTCTAAGATCTCTTTCACATATTTATTTTGACAAATAAAAATTCCCAGATCAGATTGTATAACTTCTAAGCCAAGAAAATAATGCAGCATACCAAGATCAGACATATCAAATTCAAGCATCGTGGATTAGTTGAATTTTTCAAGCATGGCTCTATCATTTCCTGTATAAATCAAATCATCTACATATACGCATACCATAATCATTCTTCCTCCATCAATTTTTGTGTACAAAGTGTCCTCATATGGGCATTTTCGAAATATTTCCTTCAAGAAATAGGCATCTATATGGCTATACCATGCTCGTGGTGCTTGTTTTAGTCCATATAGAGTCTTTTTCAGTTTATATACTTTGTGCTCACTGCCTAATGTCACATAACCAGGAGGTTGATCGATAAACACCTATTCTTGTAGATCTCAATGTAAGAATGCTGATTTCACGTCCAGCTGACAAAATATGCCATGAATTTTGTGCTGCTAAAGCACTTACCAATCTTATTGTGTCATGCCTTGCAACAGGAGCAAACACTTCCTTAATCTACCCCAAATTCTTGCTTGTAGCCTTTGATGACTAGACGAGCCTTGTATCTATTAACTTCACCATTTTCCTTCTATTTTGTCTTGTAAACCCACTTAACTCCAATCGTCTTCTACTCCATTGGAAGTTCTGTTAACTCCCAAGTATTATTCTTTTCAATGGATGCAATTTCATCGTCCATAGCTTTTATCCACTTTTGTTCTTTGACAAGAACTTCAAAAGTTACAGGATCATATTCTAAAAATAAAGTAAAGTGAGTGAGTGGGTTCTCTAGATCATCAAGTTCTGTTACCTTATAATCTGACATCCATGCAAGCCTTCTTCTGACACAATGTGGATGTGAATCTCCTATAGCTTCAACTTGTTCATCAAGTGCATTTACTACTGGTGGAGCTTCTGCTGATGCTCCATTTTGAGGCTGATCACGAGTAGGAACTGCTGGAGGATGAGGATACTGTGATTTTTCTTTAATTTCACAATCAATATCTGCTGGAATTCGCTCCCCAAAAGAATCACATCTCTACATCCATATCTTTTCTTCATAAAAAATAACATCATGACTACTGACAATTTTCTCCGTGATAGGATCATACAATTTGTAAGCCTTTAAATGATCACTAACACCAAGAAAAATACAATTCACACCTTTGTCTTCAAATTTTCTTCTTTTCTCCTCCGGTATATGGATATTGCTATGCACCCTAGTACCCGAAAGTGATCCACGACAGGCCTACGTCCGCTCCATGCTTCTTCAACAGATATATTTTGAACAGCTAATGTCAGGCTTCTGTTCGAAATATAAATACTCCAAATAACTGCTTCAGGCCAAGAAAGCTTTACTTTTCTCTTGCAAGAAATAGACCCAAGTTTTCTTACTGAAATCATCAATAAAAGAGATAAAATAATGTTTACCTCCATTTGATTTTGATTTAATAGGCCCATACAAGTCAGAATGCACTAGCTCCAGCACTTCCTTTGCCCTCTAAGATTTTCCTTTTAGAAAACTATCTCGATGCTGCTTACTGACAATACATTCTTCGCAAAGCTGTAAAGGTTGCTCAAATTGTAGAAGGCCAATCACCAAATTTTTCTGCTGTAAGGTCTTCAATCCTCTAAAGCTAAGATGCCCATAACGGAAGTGCCATAGCCATGCCATGTCTTTCAAGTTTGTAACAAAACATGAGTGAGTACTATGGTGAAGATACAGTGGAAACATTCTGTTTGCCGTCATTTTCACTTGAGCAATTAAGCCCAATTTTTCATCAAGGTCTGGAAAACTCCTTCTTTGATAGAGATCTCATATCTCTTTTCTTGTATCTGGCTAACACTAAGAAGGTTAGTTTTTAAATCTGGAACAAACAGAACATTTGACATAGAATGAGAACTTCTCTTGGTTTGAATTGCAACCCTACCTTTCCGCATTGCAGAAACAGTAGTCATCACTAAACTTCACAATGTACCGAAAAGTTTCGTCTAACTTAGAAAAGGCAGATTTATCTCTATACATATGGTTGTTGCAGCCAGTATCTAAATACCACAAATTCTTGTAACTTTCCTCCTTTAGATGACTTACCATAAGGAGAGAAATTCCTTCTTCCTCATTTTCTGCAAAGTTCGACTTCTTACTACGATTTTTGTTTAAATTAATATGGCACTCGGAGCTATAATTACCATACTTTTGACAGCGGAAACATTTAACATTTGTTTTGTCTTTAGACTTCGACTTCTGCATTGTTGAATTCTGACCATCATGATCTCGTGCTTTTCCTAGAAAATCATCACCCTTTTCTTCTGATCTGTTCTTCCTATTCTTGTTTTTCCACCTTCCTTCACCTCTTTCAGCTACTTTAGGATTTGTTGCTGCCTGTAGTGCTTGTTCTTACTTATCCTGCTGGACTATCTTTTGCTCATGGACCGATAAAGTACTCTTCAGTTCATCAATTGAAAGTGTGTCAATGTCTTTTGATTCTTCAATTGCACAAACAATATAGTTAAATTTTACCGTTAAAGATCGTAGAATCTTCTCAATAATGATGATGTTCTGTGGCTGTTCGCCATGAATCCGCCTCTTGTTTGCAATTGCCATTGTACTCCCGAAGTAAGCTGAAACTGACTCTCCCATATTCATTGTGACACCGGACACAATATATGAGAAAACACAAAGTCACAAACTCAAGAAATCACAAGCTCACCACCAAAGCAAACAACAAAAAGACACAAAAGAAAAAAAACTTCACCACCTAAAGTTGTTAAACTAAGGATATAGAACTTAAAATACTCACAACTCAATTAAATCTACCAAAGAGATATAGAGTCTGATAATAAATCAAAAGTTTAGTACTAAATCAACTCCTCAATTTTTGGTTACAACTACATAAACTTAAATAACTTTTCTTGGAACAACCCTCCAAGCATAGGTTTATTATAAAAACCCTTTCAAATGACTTGACTTCTAAGACTAACATTAAAATTAGACATTAATAAAACATTGGTATTCTCAAAATATAGAAAAGAAATTTAAAAACAGTCCCAAGTCCATAAATATTCTTGTTGACTCAAAACTAAACAGTCTGCACTTAACTGATCATAACTTACTATAAAAAGCTCCAAATTTAGATTAGTAAAATTCATTGGAAAGCTAACAGAAATATCTTTCTAATGATGTATGGCTCGAAAATCAATTCGACATCATGCAGTACAGTTTAATTCCCAAAAATACCCCATGCACATCAATTCTGCTTACTTGATTAATGTAAGAACTTGAGCTGCACTTGGTATGACTTGAATACCATATATTTCAAACACCCCTATGTTAATCTACCCTTGTTGAAAAAAAATCGACCTCGAGTTTTGATCATTTTCTTCATGATAAGGAGAAAAATCTAATATGTTGAATGTTGATGAAACCATAGCCATTTTGTAGCTTAGCATGTGGAAAACGATCTTTTCTAAGATGAACCCAAACCAAATCTCCTTCTTGAAACTTAGAATGTTTTCTATGCTTGTCTGCAGATTTTTTATACTTGTCATTTTGCTTCAAAATTCTCTCTCGAACCTGCTCATGCATTTTTTTGATACTTTTAGAGCGTTCTTCATCCACGAAAGTGGAGCTAAATCCAAAAGACTGATTGGATTCTTGCCGTAAACTACTTGAAAGGGACTTGAACCAATAGTTTGATGTAGGGAATAATTGTATGCAAATTCAATCTGAAGGAAAATAAGATCCTATTGACGAATGTTCTTGCCCATATAGCTTCTCAAGAGATTTCCCTAGCTTCGATTTGTAACTTCAGTTTGACCATCAGTTTGAGGATGATGAAAAGATCTGAATTTAAGAGTGGTTCCTAACTTCGTCCAAAACGTGCACCAAAAGTGACTCAAAAACTTTGAATCCTGATCAGAGACAATGGTTTTCGAAATTCCATGTAGCTTCACAATCTCCTTGAAGTACAAATTAGCCATATGAAAGGCATCCAAAGTTTTGTTACACGAAACAAAATGAGCCATTTTTGAGAATCAATCAACCACCACCATAACAGAGTCTTTGTTTCTTTGAGTCCTTGGCAACCCAACAACAAAGTCTAGACTAACATCTTCCCAAGGAGCTTTAGGGACTGGTAAAGGATTGTATAAGCCTGTGTTTTGACCATGAGCTTTGGCCATATGACAGATTTTACACTTCTGCACATGACACACAACATCTTTATCCATCTTTGGCCAATAGTAAGCTAACTTCTTATCCCTTCCAAAGTGACCTCCAACAACACTGCCATGTGCCTCCATGATAATAGGTTCCCTCAAAGAACACTGAGGAATACATAAACGATTCCCCTTGAAAAGAAAACCGTCATGTAATTGGGACTGATCATATGATCCGTTCTCACATTCTCTCTGAATTCTGCCAAAGATAGCTCTTTTAAAATTTCAAAGCCTACAATCTTCACTTGCATAGAGGAAAGTAGGAAATGTTTTCAACTTAACGCATCAGCTACAACATTCTGAGCACCCGATTTATGCTTGATGGTAAAATTATAAGCTTGAAGAAACTCCACCCATTCGGCATGATTTCTATTAAGCTTCTGCTAACTATTGATAAACTTTAGTGCCTCATGGTCAGAGAAGAGAATAAATGGCCTAGAAAGCAAATATTGATTCCAATGGTTCAAAGCCCGGCAAATAGCATACAACTCTTTGTCATGAGTTGAGTACTTCCTGCAATAGTCATTCAATTTTTCATTAAAAAAAGCTACTGGTTTCCCTTTTTGGATGAGTACAGCACTAATTCCAGTATTAGAGGCATCACACTTAACTTCAAATACCTTGCTAAAATCTAGAAGCGACAGAACAGGTGCTTCGGTTACCTTTCTCTTGATGATTTCAAAACACTCTTGTGCCTCTTTGGTTCATTTAAAACCTTCTCCTTTTCAAGCATTCAATTATCGGAGCAATAGTTGTACTGAACCCTTTGATAAATCGTCAATAAAAAGAAGCAAGACCGTGAAAACTTCGGATGTCATGTAGCGACTTAGGAATTGGCCATCTTTTGACATAACATAGCCCAAAAAGACAAAGCTATCAGTAAAAAACTTGCACTCTTTTAAATTGACATAAAGCTTTTGATTTCTCAAAATCTCGAAGGCTTGGCGAAGATGCTCCAAATGTTGTTTTTCATCTCGGTTGTACACAAGAATGTCATCAAAATACACAACAACAGATTTTCCAATCAAAGGCTTAAAAATATGATTCATTAGCCGCATGAAATTGCTTGGGGCATTAGATAAACCAAATGGCATAACCATTAATTTATAAAGTTCATCACTCGTTTTGAAAGCCGTTTTCCATTCGTCACCACGTCTCATTCTGATTTGATGATAGTCACTTCGGAGATCGATCTTAGAAAAATATATAGCACCATAGAGCTGATCTAGAAGATTGTAAAGGCATAGAATAGAGAAACGATAATCAACCGTTGTCTTATTCACTGCTCTGCTGTCAATACACATACGCCAAGATCCATATTTCTTTGGAACCAATAAGGCAGGAACGGCACAAGGACTTTTGCTTTCTCTCACCAACCCTTTTCTTATAAGCTCATCAACTTGCCTCTGTAATTTTTTGTGCTCCTTTGGATTCATTCGATAAGCCGTTTTATTTGTTAGTACAGAACCGAGGAATAAGATCAATGCAATGTTCAATGTCCTTCATGGGAGGAAGGCTATGTGGTAATTCTTCTGAAACAACATCTAAAAATTCTTTAAGAAAATATTTCATAATCAAAGGCGGCTCATTACTATCTTCATTTTCCTCAAACACTACCAGAACATAAACTTTACTACCATTTTCTAATTCTTTGTTACAATCTAAAACAGTCAGCAAATTGTTTTCCACTTCTTTGATAGGTTTAGAATTTTTCTCTACCTTTGAAGAACCCAAAATGACTTTACTTCCATCTTTAATGAAAGTATAATTATTCTTATAACTATCGTGAACAACCCTTCTATCGTATTGCCAAGGACGACCTAAAAGCAAATGACATGCATCTATAGGAACAACACCGCACCGAACTTCATCTTTATATTTATGCCTAATAGAAAATAAAATAAAGCAACGTGTGTTTACCTCAATCTCGTTTCCCTTTTTAAGTGAAGAAAGTTTATAAGGCTGAGGATGCTGCTCCCTTTTGAGGTTCAACTTCTTCACCATTTCAGTTGCTACCACATTCTCAAAGCTGCCACTATCGATAATGACATCGCATACCTTTCCATGAAAAGTGCATCTAGTGTGAAAGATATTATTTCTCAGCCAATCTTATCCATCTTCACAAACAATACTCAAACTCTTTTGAATAATTAGAGAATTTCCATGATCAGCATATGTAACTTCCCCATCTTTAACATCCTTTTCGACACTAGGACTCTCATGATCGTCTTCCACATTCTCGTAATCACTCTCCTCTTCAATAAGCGCAACCACTCTACGATTAGGACACTCAGAAGCAATGTGCCTATAACCATGGCATTTAAAACATTGATGAGAACTAGCATTCGAACTATTTGCTTGTTGTTTAGATCCTTCCCCAACATTATTCTTCGTAATTTTCTTTACAGTAGAACTCGAACCAGAATTATGCCTAGAAGTGGAGCCACTCCCCAATTGACATCGCGAACTGTGAACCGAAAGCCCCTACCACGAGCATCTTTTTGCTGCTTTTCCACTTTAAGAGCAAGTCTGCACACATCACTGTAAGTCCAATATGGTTGGAGCTGGACCACATTACCAATTTCTGTTTTAAACCCCCAAATAGCGTGCGATCTTATGCTCTTCTGCCTCTACCAAATCACACTTCATCATTAGATTGTCGAACTCTGTTGTATAATCTTCCACTAATAATTCCTTTTGCTTGAAGTTGAGGACCTTAAGGTTGATATCTTGCCTATTGTTATCGGGCAAAAACTTCCTCTTAAGATCTTTTTTCATTTTCTCCCAAGTAACAATTTTTCTAAGTCCCTCACATTCCCTTGTCTCTTAAGATTTTCCTACCATAAAGAAGTATACTTTTTAAGTTTAATGACAATGAGTTTCACTTTGCGATCTTCAGGAACATCTCTATATTCAAATATGCGTTCAACAGAATTAACCCATTCAACGAACTCTTCTGGTTGCATTCTTCCTTCAAATTCAGGTATTTCGATCTTGAATTCGAAAGGCTGATAAGAATTGGGACGTCATGATTTTGAGATCGAGAAGAAAAATTACTATTAGAGCTTTGATCCTGATGGAAGGGATTAGAATCTTCCATGCCATTGATTGAGCCTTCTTCATCTGAACTATCATTTGAAGCAGCTTCTCAAGTTGCTTCAAGATGATGTAAACGTTGCTGAAGTTGTTCGACTTGTCTTCTAAGATCATTCCTTTCTATATCACTCAAGTCCCTTTCAGGAACAGAAGGCCCTGCAACCCTTGCATCACCCCGACACCGTTGAGACATAAATGTCAAAACCTAAAGCTCTGATACTAAATTTGACACCGGACACAATATATGAGAAAATACATAGTCACACACCTAAGAAATCACAAGCTCACCACCAAAGCAAACAGCAAAAGGATACAGAAAGAAAAAAAAAACTTCACCACCTAAAGTTGTTAAGTTAAGGATACAGGACTTAAAATGCTCACCACTCAATGGAATCTACCAAAGAGATATAGAGTTTGATAATAACTCAAAAGTTCAGTACTAAATCAATTCCTCATTTTTTTGGTTACAACTACATAAGTTTAAATAACTTTTCTTGGAACAACCCTCCAAGCATAGATTTATTAAAAAAAAAAAAACTTCAAATGACTTGACTTCTAAGACTAACATTAAAACCAGACATTAATAAAACATTGGTATTCTCAAAATATAGCAAAAGAAATTTAAGAACAAGCCCAAGTCTAAAAATATTCTTGTTGACTCAAAACTGAGCAGTCTACACTTAACTGATCATAACTTACTATAGAAAGCTCTAAATTTAGATTAGTAAAATTCATTGGAAAGCTAACAGAAATATCGTTCCAATGATGTATGGTTAGAAAATTAATTCGACCTCATACAGTATAGTTTAATTCCCAAAAATGCCCCCTGCATATCATTTCTGCTTACTTGATTAATGTAAGAACTTGAGCTACACTTGATATGACTTGAATACCATATATTTCAAACGCCCCTGTGTTACATTGGTACAGATTCAAATTCAGCTTTAAGTGCTTGGAAGTGTAATCACTTCGTCCTTGTTGTCCTTTGATACTTTTTCTTCAAAGAATAGTAAATCTGTTTAGAGATGTCTTTGTCAAGGATATTTTCCAAGATTGAGCGATCAATAGCTTGGAATAAAAAATTTTCTACCATCAATTGCTGCCCTTCAAGCTCAATTTTCTACAGATTAGTCAACATAACACTAGCTGGTGTTTCTGTTATTCCAATAGAAACAACCTCCCAATACTCCTTAGACCTTAAGAAGTTCTCCATCAACATAGTCCGATGGTCGTAGTGACCATCAAAGCAAGGAATTGCAGGTTGAACAAAATTCTCATAAGCCATATATTCTGCTACTGCAACACAGGTGAATAAAAGTACTCAATCTCACTTTTCTTAATTAAGCACTGATAACATTGATGCAAAAGAATTAGAAACATAATACTTAAAACAAAGACAAACAAATGAAAGGAACTCAATACTTTATTCACAATGTGATTGCCATTAAATAAGCATTACATTAACAAACTTAACATAATAATAAAAACCACTAGAAATGTTATCCAAAATAATCTGCGGCAACTTTCCAAAAACTGGAACTTATAGATCAGATGAACAATATCTTTTAGATAACATTATTAACATACTTCCTAAAGACTAGGACCACACAAGCACTTTATTGACACATGCAATTAAGACATTTCCCATAATAATGAGGGGAGTAAGTTTTAAAGAGAAGACAATTGTCATTTGTGAGACTGAACTTTTTTTAACATAGTGCAAAAGTGATACTGGACTTTTTTTTTAATTTTTTAAAAGATAGAGGGTAGGACAAGGCTCAAATTAATTTTTGTGCCCTTTCAACTCCAAGATTCAAACTCGGGTGTTTGAAAACACCTTAACCAAATCTGAGGCAAGTGAAATCCAAGTTAACCATACCGAAATTTCATATACTTTAGGAGAAGTTAACATCTGATCCAACTGTTATATGGATATTCCATGGAGGATGATAAGGACATTATCAATTGCTAAAGCAATCAGAATCAAGATATTCAAGGCAAACAATCAATCAAGTTAATGGAGACTAATCTTGTTGTTTTAAGGTCAAGAGGATTCAAAGAATCGGGATATCAATTACAAGTCAAAATCCTTAGATGTACTTGCATTGTAATATCTTTCTTTTATTTCTTTACTAAAATTTAGGATTTTTGTTTGCTATACTTTAAGTCACTACCATTTTATGTCATCACCAGTTTGCAATACGGGATTGTACAAGTTATTGAATATCAATAAAAAATCATAACAACTTTTAATCTTTATATGGTATCAGAGCTTAATAAAAAAAATATGTATGGCCATCACAGAACCTATTCTTAGCTTCCAAACTTTTCACCAAAGTTCCTCGTTTATCTCCTTCAAACTCAATGCCTCCAATTACTTGCTGTGTCTTCCTAAGTGCTCTAATTTATAAAAGGTATATGAATTCTTCATCATGTTAAAAAGTCAAATAAACCATCGAGCGAACAAATGATGCAGGCAAAACGCCAAGCTCATCAAAAGTTAGGAGTATGAAATGACAATGATAGCTTGTTAACCTCGTGGTTTCAAGGTACAACCACAGAAGAAGTTCTTGGCATGGTCGTTGGAGCATTAACGGATTCCTTTCAAGAACAACTACTTCCTATGACCAAAGAAAAGAAAGTATATGACTGACAGACTATTGTCTTTGAAAAAAATGTTGTAATTTAGTTGATGAATAGTTACAGTGATTCAAGGTGTTGTGTGATAGTCTTACAGTTATAAAAAAACCCATTGACGAAATAGAGAATTTTTTCAACTAGCAAGGGGTTTAGGATCCGAATATCTTGATTTCATAATAGCCATATTCGCTAAGCCTCCATATCCTTCTTTCATTCAATTTGTGTTAGCCCTTCAAGGACATGAACAATTGTTACTTGATGAGGCTGAGGAGAATAAGTAACAGATCAACAATGACCATGCCTATTTTGGCCAAAGAGGGAGAGGTTGAGGAAAAGGTGGCAAGTTCAACTCTATGGGATGAGGCATATTTTCACCTACTGATCGTACTAGTCAAAATGGCAATACAAACTAGAAATTTAGTAACAAAAATAAAAAATGGAAGGACATAGAACCATCTCAGCAAGCTAAGTCACAAGATCCATCAAAGGAAGATTGGTATATGTTTGATTACTCTTATTAGATAGAGTAAATCCTACAAGCATTGGCTATTATCAATTTGAATGAAAGGAACTATGACCTGACATTCTATGCTAAATCAGGCACTAAATCTTATATGACCAATAATGCAGGTAAAATATCTCATATTGTGCTTTAGAAAGGTAATGGTTCTATATATGTTAGTAATGGGGAAAGATTAAAAATCATACACGTTGGAGAGGCTAAGATTAATACTGATAATAGAGAATTAACACTTAAAAATGCTTTAATGGTTCATGAAATCACAAAAAATTATTATTTTTTGTTAGCCAACTTACATCATATTATCCTTGCTCAATTGAATTTTCATCTCATGATTTGTGATTAAGGATCGCCAGGGCATAATACTAGTCAAATGACATAAAAAGAGAGGACTTTATGCACTTGGAGAAGTAGAACATCATATTATCCTTGCCGTATTCAAGACAAATTAGGCTTTTTTTCTCTATTTGGCATTAAAGGATAGGACACTCATGTATTAAGTTTTTGAAACACTTGCAAGCCAAGCAATTCATTGATGTACTAGCCAGGTGTTTAGGAAATAAATAACATGCTTGCTCGAGGTTACGCCAGCCTAAACAGAGGTAGTGGTCGCCAGTATAAAGGCATTTCAGCTCGATCTCAGGTTAGTCGATGATTGACCAGAGTCCCACCTATAGACAATGTACTCCTCTAAAAGTATCATTAAGTTCTCTAACACCAATGTCAAAGCCAGCTAATCGAAGGGACAGGAGCAGATTCTGCATATTCCACAATGATTATGGCCATTCAATATCTTAGTGCCACGATTTAGAAAATGAAATGGAGGATTTGGTGAGAAATCGATACTTGGATGAGTTCATTAATGGTGGACAGCCGGTAGTGGATCGGCAGTATTCAGAAGATGATCAGATTGGTAGTGCAGACCGAGAACAGCTTGTTGTAAGAGTAATAGCAAGAGGACCGACAATGGAAAGAGATTCGAATAGAGCTAGAAAAAATTACAACAAATATGCATCTACTAATCGAAAAGTCTTACTCAACATATCGGTAGCAAAAAAGGTAAGGACCAGGCAGGTTCGGATCATGTGTGGAGGAAGATGAGGAAGGGATTCTATATCCCATGAAGATACACTAGTTGTAAATGCAAATATTACAAATAGGGAACTTAACAGGATCTTGGTGGACTCAGGAAGTTCGGTGGACATACTTTTCAAGTTCACTTTAAAAGAGATAGGAATAGCAGATGTAAGACTCGAGCACACAAGTACTTCTTTAAAGGGATTTGGTGGAGTAAGGTTGACTCTCTTGGGGATTATGAATCTGCCAATAACTATATGCTCGAGACTCTTTGATAAGAATATGATGCTTGAATTCGTGGTTGTAGATGAAGTTAGCTCTTATCATATGATATTAGGAAGGCCGTTCATTCGAATCAGTCAGTCATTAATGTCAACGCATTATTTGGCGTTGAAATACCAAATAAATGGTGTGGTGGAGTTGCAAAAGGAGATCAAAGGATCGCGAGAAGCTGCTACGCAATAGCAGCCAAGGAAGCAATACAGATGACATCATTAGATGTCAGGGGGGATTCAAGGAAAGGGAGACAAGAGCCTTCCGAAGAGTTGGAGGAGGTACTAATAAGATGATACCTTGCGAGCACATGCAGACGTGTTCGCTTGGTCCTATAATGACATGCTGGAGATTGATCCAAGGGTGGCATGCCATAAGTTAGCAGTGAATAAAGAGGTAAGACCAGTAAGACAGAAGAGAAAGTACTTTAATTAGGATTGATATGATGACATAAACGGTGAGGTGGAGAAGCTACTAAAAGTAGGATTTATACAGAAAGTCAATTACCCCGAGTGGATCTCAAACGTGGTGTTGGTAAAGAAGGCGAATGACAAGTGGAGAATGTGCATGGATTTCATGAACTTGAATAAAGCCTACCCTAAAGACAGCTCTCCACTGCTGAAAATAGACCAACTGGACATGGCCTACTCAGCTTCATGGATAAATTTTCTAGTTATAACTAAATTCCCATATTTGGGTGGGATGAAGAATGCACAGCATGTATCACCAATCAAGGCCTATTCTCCTACAAGGTCATGCCCTTCGGCTTAAAAAATACAGGAATAACGTATCAAAGACTGGTGAACAAGATTTTCAAACCTCTGATTGGACGTACCATGGAAGTCTATGTGGACAACATGATTACTAAGTCTAGGGATGCTGACGAGCATGTCAAGCATCTAGAAGAGACTTTCACGCCATGGAGAAAATACCGAATGAAACTCAATCCAGAGAAGTGTGCTTTTGGAGTAGATTCTTGGAAGTTCTTAGGCTTTATGGTCAGCTACTGGGGGATCGAAGCCAACTCCGAGAAGATAAGGGAAGTGGTAGAAATGAAGTCCCAATGCACCCTAAAATAGATATAGAGCCTCAAGGTCAAACTAAAAGCTTTGAATAAGTTCATCTCTCGGGCGATAGACAAGTGTCATGTCTTCTTTCAAGAGATTAAAAAAGGGAGAATGATAAAATGGACACCAAAATGTGAGATAGCGTTTCAGTAATTGAAAGATTATCTGTTAAAGACTCCGCTGGTGTTGACGCCGTGAGCAGAAGAAGTCTTATACTTGTATTTAGCCGTATCACAATAGACTATGAGCTCGGTCTTAATAAGAGAAGAATTGGGGGTTCAGCATCCATTGTACTACACGAGCAAAGCCCTATTGAAGCCAGAGACTCGATACCCGCAGGTGGAAAAATAGGGCACTCGCCTTGGTAACAACTGGTCGAAAGTTGAGACCTTACTTCTAAGCACATTTGATAGTGATATTGATAAACCAACCACTTAGACAAATCTTGCACAAGCCCGAGACTTCTGGGAGGCTGGTAAAGTGGTCGATAACGCCCAACGAGTTTGATATCATTTACCAACTTCAGCACCAATTAAAGCATAAGCTTTAGTGGATTTTGTATCCGAATGTACAAAATCGAACAGGAGTGCAGACACCGAGCAAGCAATAAGAGAGCATATTCGAAAAATTCTGGATTGTCACGATAAATGGATCATGTAGGGAGCAAGTAGTCGGGTTGAGCGTGTTACTTAACTCTAAAGGTGTAGAGATCTCGTACGCAGTGAAGCTCGAGTTCAAAGCTACCAACAATCAGGCTGAGTATGAGGCTATCATCGTGGGCTCAAAACTTGCGTTAATAGTGAAGGTGGAAGAGGTAAAGCTTCGAATAGATTCTCAACTGGCAAACCATCTCAATGATATCTTCCAAGTGAAATGAAAGAATATGGGACTTACCTTCGTAAAGTGAGAGAACTGATTAGGAAATTTCTAGCAGTGGAGGTAGAACAGATATCGAGAATAGAGAATTTTTGAGAAAATATGATAGCATGGATGGCTACTATGTCAGATCCTAACATGCCCAAATCATTTCCCGTGGAGATCAAAACTAGCTCACGCATTGAGCAGGAAGTTACGGTAATTAATGTAACCACGAGTGGCACCTGGATGGACCCGATTGTTTCTTATATTGGGGAAGGAATAATGCCTACTGACAAGAAGAAAGCAAGGAAGCTGAACTGCTAAGCAGCAAGATACACGTTGATTGATGGCACACTATATCGACAAGGATACACCTTGCCACTACTACGCTGTTTGAATAAAGAAAAATTGGACTATGTACTCAGTGATGTACATAAGGGAATTTAAGGAAATCATTCTGGTGCCAGGTCATTAGCCTTTACAGTCTTAAGGCAAAGGTATTTCTGGCCCAGAATGCATCAAGGCGCCCAAGAGAAGACCAGAAGTTGTAAGAGTTGTCAAGGCTTTACCAATTTCTTAGGTCAACCACCAGAGAACCTTACAATGATGAATTCGCCATGGCCATTCGCTCAATAGGGAGTTGACATGATCAGACCCCTGCCAAAAGGACGAGCATCCGCAACACATGTAGTGGTCGCGTAGGTCGAGGTGGAGGCTTTGAGTAGGATAACAGAGAGTAAGACAATCGATTTCATCGAGAGAAATGTGATCAGTAGATACGTAATCTCTTATACACTGATTACAGACAATTGGAAGCAGTTTGACAACAGCAAGTTCAAGGACTTCTGTGCAAATAAGGGAATAGAGTTGAAATTTTGCTCACCATCACACCCGCAAGCAAACAAAACCATAAAATGACTCATTGAAATCAGGTTGGAGCAGCAAAAGGGAGGTATTGTGTGCTTACAGAACCACACATAAGACAGCCATGGGGGAAACACCATTTGCTTTAGCATTCAGAGATAAAATTATAGTCCCAACGGAGATAGGAGTGGGCACTCACCGGACAGAGCATTTCAACAATGAGTAAAATAATGAGCGGATTTATGAGAATCTAGACTTGTTAGAAGAGATGAAGGAAAAGTCGTCTAGGAGGAAAGCAGACTACTAACAAAAGGTGGCCCATTATTACAATAAAAAAGTGTACATTCGTTAGTTTAAAGTAGGAGATTGAGTGCTAAGAAGAGTTAACTAGAGCACCAAGGATCCCAATCAAGGAGTACTAGTACCAAATTAGGAATGTCCATACAGAGTCGTGCAGGTGGCAAGTCCGGAAGCATACAGGTTAGCTCACCCCGATGGACGGAAAGTTAGGAAACCATGGAATGCAGAACATTTGAAAAAGTATTTTTAATAAGTTTCCTTGAAAAGCAACATTAATGGATACAAATTTCTTTAGCTTGAAGCATGTAACATGTTATTTATAAATGAAAAGTAAAGACGAATACTTTCAGAGTTAACTTAGTTTGAGCAAGTCAGACTAAAGAAAATGTTTAAGGCCAGAAGTCTCAAAGCCTGTATGAAGCGAGACAAAAAGCCAAGCAAAACCAAAGAGGGCTCGAGCAAAATAATCTTCAAAAATAAGCTAAGGCCAGAAGTCTCAAAGCCTACTTGAGGTGAGACAAAAAGCCAAGCAAAACCAAAGATGGCTCAAGCAAAATAAGCTAAGGCCAGAAGTCTCAAAGCCTGCTCAAGGTGAGATAAAGAGCCAAGCAAAGCCAAAGGTAGCTCGAGCAAAATAAGCTCCCAAAATAAGCTAAGGTTTGAATTCTCAAAGCCTACACAAGGCGAGACAAAGAGCGAAGCAAAGCCAAAGATGGCTCGAGCAAAATAAGCTCCCGAAACAAGTTAAGGCTTAAAGTCTCAAAGCATGCTCAAGGCGAGATAAAGAGCTTAATGAAGCTAGAATCAACTCGAGCAAGTAAAGGCCCTAAAAATGTTCAAAATCAACAGTCTGAAAGCCACCTATAAATGATGGGAAGCCAAAGTTGGTAGGGATTATTTTGAGCAGATTATGTCTTTAAAAGCAGGCCAGGCAGATAGAACAAGTTAAAGTCTGAGAGTTTACTTAAAAGACAAAACTTGAAACTTGCTGGAAGCTTGTTTGAGTTTAAAAGAATACAGAATAAACTTAAAGTTACAAGGGAAAGAAAAAGTAAAAATTTTTCTCCTTTATTTTTATTTAAGGTAATTAAGGCCGGAGCTTACAATGCCAAAGTAAAAATTACAGTGGAAATTAAGGAGCTTCAGTAGATTGGTCAGTAGCTTGGTCTGTAATCTAGATAGAATGAGCAACTTAAGGACCCTTTTTGACAGAAAAAATAACTTGAGGATCCTCTTCAGCTGAGGGAGCAACCTCTTCACGTCCCATAGCAGCAGCTTCCATATCTGGAATTTGATCTCTCGGCTTCTGACCCCTATTATCATGCTCGCTTATATAGACATCTACACCAACCTCGAGTTTAGTCATATCCAACTAGGGGTATTCTTCACCCAAGACAGACATGATACACTCGTAGCAAAACGTAGGTCCGTTTTTCTATTCATTAGCAAGTTACTTACCCATAGAGTCCAGCCTACCTTGCAGTCACGAGGTCTCAGCTTCTACTGTCCTTTCAAAAGAAAATATTTGAACGTCAAGATCTTTCCTCGCATTTAGAAGCTCGTCTCTGACTATGGACAATTCCTTATCGAGTTGGAATGCCTTAGAGTTAGCCATGGTAGCCTTCTCCTCAAATGTAGAGATATCAGTTCGGAGCCTTACTGATTATTCCTTCTCTTGCTCTAAATCTTTCTTCAAGCTCTGGTTTTCATCTTTTAGTCTTCTCTCGTAACTAAGGATTCTTGATTTAAAAACTGTAGAAATAGCAACAGCCTAGCATATGGAATGTTAGAAGGAGTTAGCTAGATTATTAAGGCAGGAAGTTTTTAACTCGGCGACAAAGTCTTCCTGCATATACTTCGTAAATTCCTTGACATAAGTTTCGGTAAAATCAGTTGACTCCTTCGGACACATTAATAGAGACCCGGTAGAGACAATAGCAGCGGAATCCTTTGAAGGAGCTTTAATCGACCACTTTCTCGCTTTCTAAAAAGGAAGAAACGATTCTAATAGGGGAAATGGTAAGGTCAACCCTTGTTTTCTTTGATGAAGCAGAGGAGCTGCTCAGATTGTCAACGGTGTTAAGGCGCTTTTTCAATTGGGCAAGGATGCTACACATTTCTTCTTCTTTAGAAGCTAAGCCGAACTCGACTAGATTATGGTGCATCAGCAATTCTTTACATGAGCAAGCATTGTCTAAAGCAGTGTCCACATGCAGCTTCAGATTCTTTTGGATCTTATATGACATACTCCAAGATACTGCAAAGATCATGAAACAATAATAAGAATAAATGAGGAAAAAGATCGAATAAGAATGCATAATGAGCAGTAAATAACTTGGAGTGCAAAAGCGAGAAGGAATTTGGGGAATTTCTCCTAATGCAAAGACTGCTCGTCCCTAATCTCCCCCTACGAAAAAGAATTTACTTTTCCAATTGCCACCAGACGTAGGGAGATTGGTAATGAGTTTTTTATCTTTTGAGCTAGATGTGAAATAATACTAGCCCACATTCTTTGGACTGCTTTTCAGTTGATACAGATTTTTTATTTCATCTACCATGGGTTCACCAAGTTACACCAGTTCCATAAAATGAATAAGGCAGACAAAACCCTCCACCCGTTAGGATTTAATTGCCCTGGTGCTGGATGCAGTTAAAATAGAATTCGAGCAAAATAAGGTTGTAAAGGTAAACTAACACTCCACTTAAAGCACTCCAGGTACAAGGTGAAATACGCTCGAGGAGGGCGGCTGGGAGTGCTATTTTTGCTGGGGAGACAAAGCTCAACGCTAGCAGGAATGTAGTAAGTTTCCACAAGTCTATTTAAATCTTGTTGAGGGTCTCACACCTCATGTGGTCAATGGTAAATTATTCAGTCTCCGACCTGTGACCAACCTTTTGCCTTTTTCTCAGCCGAGATTCCTCAGGAATGTCGTCCCTGACAACGTAATTGGAAACAACATCGGTTTGACCAGGACTAGTTCCTTACCACTATTTTCTTGTCAGTTTGAGAATCACTAGAGGAAGAGGATTCCTTAGGGGACACTCTTCTAGGTTTTTGGGTAGTAGACATTTCCCTACGAACTAATAGTTTCTCCACAATACACTTTTGTCAGATCTCAGGGGTCTAAACCGTGGCAACAAAGAATCTGACAACAAAAAATAAAAAAGGACAGGAAGAAGAAGTCGAGGGGTTTATACCTAACAATGGTACGGTAGGAGTTAATCATGAAAAATGTAACTGGAAAAAGGATTTCTTATAGGCAGCGAAAGTTTCACTTTGAGCAATATGAAAAGACAAAGAAAAAAAGAAAGAGACGAAATTAGGGATTTATAAAAAAGGCAAAAGAGTCACCCCAACTAATGGCACGTTATACAGGGGAACGCATCTGTTCATAGAACCGCCTCCTCAAATTCGAACGAGTGGCCCAAAGCAATCCATGTCATTCACATTAAATATGAGGTGACTGAAAGGGGCGGGATGTATAAGGGCAGAACAGAAAAGAAAAAAGGGGGAATGCCTCGAGCCCGCTCGAACAGATAATTTCTAGTCTCATCACGTTTCACTCTTGAGACTAAAAGCTAGGGGACTAGTGTTTGAAAAATAAAAAGCACGCCTGCTCTAGGTTACTCCAGCCAAAACAGAGGTACTGGTCGCCAGTATAAAGGCATTCCAGCTCGATCTCAGGTTAGCCGAGACCATGCTCGCAGGCTCTTCGAGCACAGCTAAGGAGAGCATAAATGTCCGCGGCTCGAGGATTGGTTTGTACCTACTCTGAGTGCCGCCTATAACATAAGGGAAGCGTATAGTGTGAGACGGTTGAACGGCTCTCTCCAAGAATGGGGGAGTAACTCCCATTCACAATCAATTCTCATTATGGAAACCGAATAACTGTCCCAAAACGGATGGATGCGTGAGAGGTGGAGGATGTGCATTATGAGAGTAATAGCGAGGATCGGAAGGCCCAAATAAATACCTTAGAAAAGAGGGAGAGGGGGTTTGGATTCTAGAAGAAAGAAAAGAAAAAGGGAGTTAATTTCTTTCTTGTGTTTTTCCAATTAGAGAGAATTTTCTAAAAGTTAACTCAATTACTGACTTGAGCGTCGTAGGGTCTTCGCCGGAAATACATTCGACAGTCTCTGACACTTTTTCTGTGACCACAGGCTAGAGGGCATCACTATTTCAGAGAATAGAAAAACACAAGAGTTAGTTGGAGAACCTGCTCGAGCAAGAAGCGACCTGAAAATTGCATCAACACTAGGTAAAATCAAATTCCATTTGTATAAGTTTCCAAATGGGCAAAAGTTGTAAGCTATCTTTTAATTCATCAAATAAAATCTCCGGGTTGCTTTTAGAGATTATTCACTGAGAGTATGGGGTCCTACTCCTACAACATCAAATTAAGGCTTTAAATACTATGTAATAGTTGTTGATGACAGTATAAGATACACCTGGTTATATTTATTAAAGAAAAAATTTGAATTTTGTGAATGATTCCTTAAATTTCATAGGTTTGTTAAAAATCGCTTTAAAAGAAAAATTAAAACTTTCCAATGTGATGGTGGGGTGAATTTAAATCACGGGATTTTGAAAATCATCTAAATTAATGTGGGATTCTTCATAGGTTTTATAACATAATGAAATTACATAAAGCAAGCATAGACATTTGGTGGAAATGGGGTTAACATTATTATTCCTAGCAAATTTAACGCTAAAGCTTTGAGTTAAAGTTTTCTTGATAGCAGTACATTCAATTAATAGAATGTCTTCCTCTACACTCAATATGGAAACTTCGTTCCACAACTTACATGAAAGGAATCTAAATTACAAATTAATAGAATGTCTTCCTCTACACTCAATATGGAAACTCCGTTCTACAACTTACATAAAAAGAATCTAAATTACAACACCTTGAGGGTATTTGAGTATGAAAAAAATAAAATAAAATCACAACAATTTTGAGAAGAAAACATATCCGTACATTTTTGTTGGATACAGCCCAAATCACAAGGGATACAGATGTCTTGATCTTAAACCAACTGGGTGTACATATCTCATCATGTAGTATTTGATGTATATAATCTTCCTTTTGTCTTTTGTTGTCGATACCAAACAAGAAACTACAATTGAAGAAATCCCCGTATTAATTACTTTTCTTGAAGCTGAAGCATGGATTAACAAACCTGCAAATATTGGAGATCCAAAGGAGGCACAAAATTCAATCCCACCAATATTAAATTGCGAGACAGAAAAGGCATCTTTTGATGGCATCTAACTTCATCAAAAGTAAAAGTCAATGAAGCCTTAACAGAGGAGATCAATTGTGATTTAGCCATTTAACAAAATGAGATAGAATTGATGTGTTGTGATAAGGAAGTTGCTAATTGTAATACAACCTCATCATATCCTATCCAATTAGACATTCAGCATGGCTTCAATGTAGAATTTGTATCCAATCATAATCCATGACAGAACCAAATCAACAAACAAAGAATAAAGACAATCAACGGGTCCATATTAATGATCCAAATGGCATTGATTTGTTTATTGACTTAAATATTTCTCAGGAGATAGAACACAACTCATCAGCAAATACGGAACTCTTGAACCAACATTGGATAATAACTAAAAGGAAGTTTTGTAATGACCAGTCACTAGTAGATCATATGGTATTGACAACTGAGAACAATATATCAATTACTGAAGCAAAAACATACAGGACTGCCATGAAAATTCCTTGCTGGTTAGAGGTGAAGAAAGATTAAATTATGGCCTTAAAAAATAATGATACATGGTCATTGGTTACTAGACCTAAAGGCGTCAATGTAGTTGGCTCAAAGTGGATTTTCAGAATAAAATTACACGAAGATGGGACTTTTAACAGGTTCAAAGCTCGCTTTATAGTTAAAGGTTACAGTCGAGTTCATGGTTTAGATTATGAAGAGACATTTAATCCAATAATGAACAATAGGATTAATCTTAGCATTAGTTGTTTCATTGAAGTAGTCTCTGCGGCAACTGTACATAAAAAATGGCAACTGGACATCAAAAATGCTTTCTTTCATGGATTTATAAAGGACACATTTTCTATGGAACAGGCTTTATGGGCTTAAAAAAACACCTCGAGCATGGTTTGAGCGTTTATCACAGTTTCTTCTTCACCTTGGGTCGTTTGCAGCAAAAATGATCCATCATTATTCATCTTTAAAAACAACAAATTAATTGTTTTGATGTTGGTTTATTCTGATGATGTTGTGATTACAGGAATGATGATAAATTTATTGGCAATCTTGTTCAAAAATTGAGCATGGAATTTGCCTTAAAGGACCTCGGCGGGTTACATTATTTTGTTCGTCTAGAAACCAAGTACTCTGATGCTGGAATGTTTGTCTCAAAATCAAAATACACTAGAGACCTTGCCCAAGCAAAGATGATTGATTGTTCCCTCATTTACTACACCAATGGCTAAAGCCACTTCGCAATGAACTTGACCAAACGGCCACAGATCCAACCGAATACAGAAAGATAGTTGGTGGCTTACAGTAATTGACTTTCTCACATCCAAACATTCAACATGTAGTTATTGAAGTCTCAGCACTTTCAAGAACCTACAAAAGGAAATCTTCGTGATGTTAGGTGGATATTTAGGTATCTTCAAGGCACAAAAGATTATGATATTTGTACAAAGGCTCTCGGTAAATATCCTTTCCTTAGGTTTCGTGGCAATCTGGGTGTAGTAAACACGCCACACTCCACATTGAGGGGATGATAAGGACAGTATCAACATGATTAATGGTACATATCCTAAATTTTTTTATCCTAAATAGCAATTTCAAATGATATGTTATTTATTAATTGGTTTAATGAATCAAAGTGAATTAATCATATTATCTTACCAATCTTTTATGGTTATGCTGGGGATGATAGGTGGACCTGGTAATTGATTTGTTCCGATTCTGATAGGTGCACCTGACATGGCATTTCCACGATTCAATAATATTTCATTTTGGTTGTTGCCACCAAGTCTCTTGCTCCTATTAAGCTCAACCTTAGTAGAAGTGAGTGGCGGCACTGAGTGGACGGTCTATCCGCCCTTAAGTGGTATTACCAGCCATTCTAATTTCTAGAGGAGCAGTTGATTCAGCAATTTCTAGTCTTTATCTATCTGGTGTTTCATCCATTTTAGCTGCTATCAATTTTATAACAACAATCTCCAACATGCGTGGATGAATGCCACATCATTTAATATGGTTATTTGGGATAAAAAAAAAATTAGAATGGGTAGCATTATTTCAATATCAATTGTTAAAGCAATGAGAAGCAAGATATTCAAGGCAAACAATCAATCAAATTACTGAAGAACAATCTTGCTGTTAGTAAGGCATTATCAAGAGGATTCAAGGAATCTAGGATATCAATTACAAGTCAAATCCGTTAGCTGTAATTGCACTGTAATATCTTTCTTTTATTTCTTTACTAAACTTTAGGATTTTGTCTGTTATACTTTAAGTCACTAGCATTTTATGTCATCACTCGTTGTACATACACGGGATTGTACAAGTTATTGAGTATCAATCAAAAAAATCATTACAACTTTTAATCTTTTTAGAGAACTCAGGGATATTAGTACCTCTGTTACGTATTATTGTAATTCCATAAAGAGTACAGATATTCATTTAGAAAATTTTCCAGAATGGTGATAGAATAAACATTAAAACCATATGATATAATTGAAAAAATAATGGCAAAACACGTTAACTCCAAATGGTATCACAATTAATTGAAAACTAATAAAAAAAAAACTTGTTACCTTTATGTGATTTATGATTGTTTCTGTAGTCGTTTTGTAACTTTGAACATTCTCTCATTCACGACACTATGAAAAATTTTTGAAATTAGAGAAATATTTGGAACACTCTTGTAAATTCTAAAATAGCCTTAAATTAAATCCTCATCATTACATTTTTTAATTCTTTTTCTGAAAATAATATTAGCTTTTCCTTGAGGTATTTTATATATGGAGACGTATTAAAGCACTAAGAATCAAATTTCTTCCTTTCCAAAAATCAACAAAATGCATGTATATTTTTCTTATTCCTGTAACAATATCATGGAATTGGATATAAAGAAATTGATATAGTGATACGAACCTGGCCAAGAACTAATGAGATCCTAATCAAATTAGACTTTAAGATCGTTTCTAATTTGAGGAATTGAATGGAACCACCACCCGTGACTTAATGAAGCAAGAACGTTAGTATATGAGGACGCAATCAGCTATGGAGGGTCTGATTGATAAGTTAAGGGTTGAACGTCACGAAAAATTCCATAAGTTCAAAGAGTTCGTTTAAGAACTAAAGAGCATTATACTCTCAAGTAAATTGGATGAAAAACTTCTTATTCCTCTCTTATTGAATGCAAATATATGTAGTTTACAAGAAATCTCGGCCATAATTGTCCTAGATATTATATGCCATAAATCTTGATCTAAAATTGGAAACAAATCTTAATTTAAAATCAAATTAGAATTTCAATCTAATTAAATAAGGAAAGAATCTTAAATAAATCAGAATTTAATCTAATAAAAAGGAAAGAATCCTGAATAAATCAAGATCTTAATCTAATAAAAAGGAAATTATCTTAAATGACTAAATAAAATGAAAATAGCTTACTCATTTCCTCTTGTAAAAATGAAAACACTATCTAAGAAAATAGTGGCATATCTTTCATCCTTAATGCGCCGATTTTATGGATTTGATTGCTCATAAAATTCAAGAACTTGAATCACGTATTTATTAGTTTGAATATCTTGTGAGATTCCTTGAATAGGCCTATATGAATTGGATTGATCCCAAATTCCTTGAATCAACTTATTAAGTGCTTCTTTGAATTTCTTTGTATGAGCTTTGGTGACAGGTTCGACAGGAACTTGCATAGGATATGAAAATGTCTTATTCCAAGTGCTTGTGCCATCCTTATCCATAATCTCATCATTCATCTCCTCTTAAAGAAGATTTGTCCTCAAATCTTCACCTACATGAAAAGAAATTAAATCAGAAACATTAAATGTAGCACTTACATTGTACTTACTAGGTAAATCTAGCTTATATGCACTGTCGTTAATCTGTTTCAAGAGTTGAAAAGGTCCATCCCCTTGAGGTAACAACTTGAATCTCTGGAAATCTTTCCTTACACATATGAAACCACACGCAATAGCCAGGTTCAAAGACTAGTTTGTGTGGCCCTTTCTTGGCTTATTTAGCATATTGCTCAGTTCTCTGCTCGATGTTAAGCTTCACCATTTCATGTATCTGCTTAACAATTTTAGCCTTTTTCTTTCCATCTAAATTAACACGCTCAGAAACAGTTAATGGAGTTAAATCTAATTGAGTTAAAGGATTAAAATGAATAGAACAATTAGAAGCAAACTCAATATATGGCAAACAATCCTCCTATGTTTCAAAATAAATAACAATAAACTTGCCAATAAAAACTCGTAAAACATGATTCATAAGTCTTATAAAAAGTACTCGGAGTATTAGTCAAACCAAAAGACATAACTAATCATTCATACAAACCATATTTTGTTTTAAAGGCAGTTTTCCATTCATCACCTTCTTTCATTCTAATATAATGATATCCACTTTTCAAATTATTAATACACAAGAACCATGTAATTCATCAAGTATATCATCTAACCTAGGAATAGGATGTCGATATTTTACCGTTATGTTGTTGATGGCTCGGCAGTTAATGCACATCCCTATATCCCATCTTTTTTAAGAACTAGAAAAACTGAAACTACACATGTACTCATGTTTTCTCTCACGTACCCTTTTTCCATCAACTCATTAACTTACTTTTGAAGCTCATTTGTTTCCTCCATATTACTTTTATACATTGGTCAGTTTGGAATGGTTGCACCAAAAGTGAAATTATTTTGATGCTCAATCTCTCAGATTGGAGGTAATCCATGTGGTGTTTGCTCAAGAAAGATAATCCTGCAAAAGAGAAACAATAGAAAAGATAATCTTGCAAAAGAAAAACAATAGAACTATGCAAGATAAGGTTCAGTTAATTATTGTTCAGAAATGCCTCTTTGTACAGAAGGACAATCATTAGCTGATTTTTTTATCTTACTTGCTATTGCATAAAAATTCTTTTTTTTTTTCTCTCAATTGCCTCAATTTTTTTCTTTTTATCTCTCTTTTTACTCAGCCTCTCTCTGATTTTAATTCTTTTTTTCTTTCTTTTCGTTCACTCTCTCTATCTCTCTTTGTAAGCTTACTTGGTCTTTATAAACTTATTTCAGTGTCAATAGAGCAAAAGTGATCTTGCGTTGATTAAACTCAAACAAGTGGTTGTTGGTAAAGCCATCATGCTTCACATGTCTGTCGAATTGCCAAAGACGCCTAAGTAATAAGTATCCAACTTGCTTTGGTACCACATCACGTAGTACTTTATCTTTATATTTACTGATCTTAAAAGACACTAGTACTTGTTTGTTTACTTTTACCTCGCCACTGTCATTCAAACATTGTAGTTTGTATGGCTATGAATGCTTAAGTGTTGGAAGTCCTAACTTCTCCAACATGATAGTACTAACAATATTGGTACAACTTCCCTCATTAATAACCATACTACATACTTTTTCATGAATATAACACTTAGTATGAAAGATGTTTTCCCATTGCACTGCTTCACCTCTTTTACTTGCACACTCAAAGCTCTCCTAGCTACTAAAGTTAATTCACCAAGGACTATATACTCTTTATCTTCAACATCCTCTAATGGTGGCATCTCATTATCTTCTGCCCATCATCGGTTATCATCTCACCATTATCAACACTATAACTCTTTTATTCATACATTCATTGGCTATATGTTCCCTATCATGATATTTAAAACATTTAAATATCATGATATCTAGTAGTGAGTGTCACAATGTTACCTTGTGAATTAGGCCTAGAGGGCTCGGATCTTGGTTTAGGTGCAGTAGATGTTTGTAGCCTCTCGTCTCACTTTACATAACTCAGCTTCCATGGAGTGGAAATCAAGCTTGGGGTTCCACAGGTGTTACTCCTTCTCTTTCATTGCTACTCAATATTGATGGTCTTGTAAACCATCGTTTTAATCTCCATATAATGTTGCAACTCAACTATATTTGCAACTCCTAGTTAAGGTCATTTAAGCATAGTGCCATAGTAGCTTCTCCATCTTTCTCCATATTTACTTTAATTATGGCAATCTTTATTTCTTTATAGTAATCCTTCACGCTTCAACTTCCCTAGGTAAGGCTTTGTAGAATTTGGTATAAGCCTCAGTAGTAGTGGCTAAGTACAAAACGTATTCTCATCAATGTCTTCATTTCATTCTATGTTTCAACAGGACGTTCTATATTCCATCTCCTATTTATAACAAGCTAATCCCACCAAGTAATAGCATAATTAGAAAACTCAATCATAATCAATTTTACCTTTATTATCTCGAAATAATTGTAGCAGATAAATCCAAACTCCATCTTCTTCTCTTGCTTAAGGTATGCTTTAGGATTAGATTTTTCATGAAAAAATAGAATTTTCATCTTTATACCACTCACACCATCATCTCAATGCCTAGCTCTTCTATGATACCTATAAAATCCTCCCCTCCACCATATTTATTCCCAAAATAGTCATCAACTTCTCCCTCATATGTGCTTGGAGAACATGTTGTGGTTACACTGTACGTGCATTCTCTACTTGATTCAAATGCTCATGTATGTGCTCTAATTCAGCCTTTATCAGTCGTCTCATCTCTCCCTATCAAGGCTTGAATTTAAAAATTTTGAATAGTCGGTGGTTGATCCTCTGTATTTGCGCTTCATTCTTTGTCGTGAGACATAGTCGAAATCTATAAAAAGATATTAGAAATAATGTGGAAAAGACTTCACTTCACTCTCTTATATGTTTCAGTCAAGAAAATGTTTCACTCAATTCCACTCAATTCCACTCGTATTTCACTCAAATTTATAGGCTTTTACCCTCTAATACGCTCACACTCTCTTGTCTTTTCCACTCATAGTAATTCTCTCTTGATTCTTATAAAATTAATCAAACCAATATCAATATTCTAGCAGTAATTCAAAAAGATTATACTAAAGAGATTCGAGTTTCAAGGGCGAGAACACAATGATGTGTATTATTAGATTTTGGAAGCATAAAATAATAATATTTAAGGCAAAAATTTTCATACAATGAAAATCATATTTGAATTATATAAGACACCAATAATAGAAATTGACAAATTTTTTTTTCACTATCTTTTTTTTTCTTTTTTTAAATATTGAATAACTGAAAACTGAAGAAATTTAGGGTAAGAAATTGTTAAATTTTGTGGATTTAAGGAAACAAATCACAAGGAAGTAAAATTAAGAAAACCTAGAAAATATTATTCACGCGGCACTATTTTTGTACACTGTTCACATTTTTTTTAACTGAAATAAATAAAATACGAAATCTAAATAAGGATAAACAAAACTTTATTAGAACATTTGCTCTAATATCATCTGATCCCGCCAAGAATTGACGGGACCCTAATCAAATTAAGCTCTAAGATCATTTCTAATTTTAGAAATTAAATGGAACAGAGACTCGTTGCTTAATGAAATAAGAACCTTGGTATGTGAGGACACCACAATCAGTTATGGATGACCTGATTGATAAGTCAATAGTTGAACGTCACGAAAAATCCAATAAGTTCAAAGAGTTCATTTAAGAACTAAAGAAAATTATACTCTCAAGTAAATTACATGAAAAACTTCTTATTCTTCTCTTATTGAATGCAAATATATATATGTTATAAGAAATCTCGGTTATAATTATCTTAGATATTTCCTGCCATAAATCTTGATCTAAAATTAGAAACAAATCTCAATCCAAAATTAAATCAGAATCTCAATCTTATTAAATAAGGAAAGAATCCTAAATAAATCAGAATCTAATCTAATAAAAATGAAAGAATCCTAAATAAATCAGGATCTTAATCTAATAAAAATGAAAGTATCTTAAATGACTAAATAAAATGAAAATAGATGATTTGTTGCCTTTTTTAAAAATGGAAACACTATCTAAATATATAGTGGCATATCTTTCATCCTTAATGCACCAATTTCATAGATTTAATTGTTCATAAAATTCAAGAGCTTGAATCACGCATTTATTAGTCTGAATATCTTGTGAGATTCATTCAATAGGCCTCTATGAATTGGATTGATCCTGGGGTTCTTGAATCAGCCCATTAAGTACTTATTTAAATTTCTTTACATGAGCTCTTGTGACGGATCTGACGGGAACTTGCATAGGATATAAATATGTCTTATTTCACATGCTGTAGTGGGAGGTGGTGGTGGTGATCCTCCTTGAAGAAAGCTAGCTAGTGAGTTAAAATAAAATTATGGCTGAATAATTAAAAGATTAAGAATAATAACGAAAATACTTATACTGATTGATGTATCGTTTGTGATAAGAGATATGTCTCAAATGTTGGAAATGAAGTTGAGTGCAATATTTGGCCCTTGTGTTTATATGCATGTTTGGTAGCGGACCATAAAGATTTCTAACATTATCTTCTGATAGTAACATCTTAAATAAAATGGGTCCATCATTAATTATATTGACAAGTTAACCATATGTTCTGTTTTATTTTTGAAACTTTTTCTTTAACCAAATTTTACAACTTATATAAGACTGTGTCAGAACCTTACATAGTTTTGTTAAAAATAAATTACTGAGTTATACATAATTTGGTGTGCACTGTCGCGCATACGTAATCACGACTCTGTATATATATGTTTGTGACCCACTTTAATTTATAATATCGCCAAGTATGAGAAGCTTAATTATTCGACATTTACATAGATTTAATGAGGACATGTAATTCCATAATTTGGCTTGTAGGTATAACATAAATTTATTAAAACCCATGTGAGTTTCAGAATATTCCCAGTTTGGCCATCTCCATGAATAATAATTTAACTTGAGCTTATTTATCACTAGAAAAATTTTGGCCCCAACTTTTAGACTTACAGATATACGCATTGTTGGTTTTTTTTTTTTTCCTCTTAAACTTGAAAATCCTGAATCAGTATGAATTCTGAATATAAGTAAATGTATGTCATAATTTGAATAGCTTAATTGTTTCTTTTTTTGAATCATTGAAAATCAGTATTTATTTTTTTTTAACTTAAAAACCTAAAAACCAATATTTTTATATTTTTGCCTTATCAAATATAAATATTAAAAAAATAATAAACATTTTCAAAGACTGTAAATAAGATATTATATTGTAATGACATAAGTCATAATCATTTGAATACAACCCTTTAATGTTCTAAATTAGTATATGTTAATCTATTTTATTGTATTTTGTGATATTTTTATATGAAAAATATTCATAAAAAATTATAAAGATAAATAATGCTAATTTGAAGAAAAAAAAAGATAAAAATAATAATAATCCATACAAAAAGATAAAAATAATAATAGTCTATCATTATATTATCACAAGTTATAACGATGAGTAATAATGCTAATTATTAAATTTTATATAGTAATGATGAAAAATAATTAATTAGATAGAGATATTTTGGAGAATATCTTTTAATGATATCATTAGGAATTATTAGATTAAACAAAAAAGCAATAAAAATTGCCATAACTTAAAATTTTCAATAAATTAAAAGTAAATGGACTTCATAACTTAACTAATTAAAATCAAGTAAATTAAGTTATTAAGTCAAAAATCAAATTGCCGGTTTTGTTTGTTAATATAGTTGAAAGCAAGTTATAGTCCATGCACAATCATTATACATATGCAAAGTGCATAGATTGCTATTATCTTATGATTGTCTTTATCAAATAAGGTTATAAACTTCTAAAGTAGGGTAGGCAGAAATCCCCATGGAACAGAGACTCTTGGAGATTTTCCTCATTTGAGGAGGATATGGGGACAATTTTATACCCAATTTCCTATTTAAGGAGGAAACAAAGACGATTTTTACCCAATTAATGTTTTGGGGAAGGGGCGGGGATGAGCTGAAATCCTCATCCCCTCCCCAATCCCCCATTTTCTCATTTTAAATTTTAAATTTAATTCTATTTTTTAGAATTATTAACGAATAAATCATAATATTTAAATTATACAATATTAGATATTAGTATAAATAACAAATATGAAAATATTTATACAAATATATCATGAAATTTTCAGGCTTAGTTAAAATTATTAATTTTAGTATTGACATCTATTTCATTTATTTTATTATTGATATAAAAATAATTTCTTTTTTTATTATAGTATTGTGAAAATTGATAAAGGCAATTATGCTGATAATTTGTATCTTACAGTGTGACTTTTGTAATGGATTAATATTAATGTAAGATATTTTATCAAACTTTATTTTTGTTTTAATTTTTTATTTTAATATAATTAAATTAAAATTGAAAACTAAAAATATATTGATTATTCGGGAGTTTATTTGGGAAACAAGGACCTTGGGGAGGGAACATGGATCCTCGAGGCATTTTTTATAAGAACGAGGAGGGGATGGGGACGTATGCAAAATATTGGAGATGGGTACAGAGATGTCAGTCCCCTCCCCTCCCTATTGTCATGCCTATGTTAAAGATATTACAATTATTAACATTATCAAATAAAGCACCCAAGTAGTCTACAATCCATTAAGGTAATGTTTACTTCTCACATTGCAGTAGGAATCCTGAGATTAAGAGTGTGGAATAGAAATCAAAACTCCATTTATATATTTACTTTGTTTTAGATTGATAGTAAATTGTTCAAATTACACTTTTACCATTATTTAAACAATTGTAGTTTTAATTACAAAGTGAATAAAAAAATATTTGTAAAATAAACTATTTATTTTATAATTAATTTTAATTATATAAATTAATAATTATTATTAATATTATTTATTTTGTAAATCATAATTTTTTATTAATTTTAATTTAATTATTTAAATTAAAAATTATTGATAAGAGTAACAAAAATGAAACATTATTATTAATAACATAATACAAAATTAATATTTTCTTAGAATAAACTATTTATTATTAATAATTATGACTATTAAATAAATATTATACTATTATTTAAAATAAATATAATAATATTATAATTTCAAATAATGATATTATATGGTAATATTATTAAATTTCTATGAATATAATAATATTGATTTTAAGTAAGCTTAAGTTAGAATCAATGTAAATTATTATTTTAGTTTATTATTATTTTTAACTGAATATAACAATATTATATTTAAATAAGTTTAATATTAATATTTTTAAAAAATGTAATATTATTAAATAATATAGTAATATTGTTATTTTTAAATAAAATAATATTATTTTAATTAATAAATAAAATTTTATAAAATTTAATAAGAGGTAAAAAAAGAATACGTAAAAGTGGATTCTCATATCCGCTTCTTCCATAAGAGTGGGAATCTGACTCCTCCCTTAGGATTCATGGAATAAGACTTCAACTCCCACCCATAAATAAATAAGCAAACTTCTTACTCTCACTCCACTAAACGAGCACACCATAAGTGGAGACTTTGTATGGCACACATGGCACATATTCTGCCTAGCATGATGAAGGATGCCATATGTGATAAGATAAGCAAATGGTAACCAGGTGTTGTGTTATTGATAATTACAATGAACAAGTGAGTAATCAAAGAGATTCTATTCATTTATGCAACTTCCTTCTATTGTATGAAATGAGGTATGCTAATAATGATGATACTCGACTACGGAAGTGGTGGCAAAAATGGCTAAAATACAGGCATTTCAATAACATAGTGCTAAAGTTAATAAAAAAATCAATGGGTAATGTATAAATCTTTCAAGGTAGTTTTGTAGCTTTATGCTTAGACAATGCTTGTTGTGAATATAAAAGTAAAATTTAAACAATAAATTAAAGGTGATAAAGAATTAAAGTTGATGAAAGATAACTCTATACATGTCATTTTGGGCATGTATCATATCAAGGTAACGAGAAGCATAAAAACAGAAAAATTCTATGGTATAACATCAAATTACGAAGGGTACTTTGGTTGGTTACATGCCCTCTTCACTAACATACAACAATATTTTGTTATTTTGTTTGTTCATTGTTAATAAAAATAGAAAAACTTATTATTTGTAGGCAAGCTTTTTACATGCATCCCACTCAGTAACTTCAAGAACACCATCTAATCTTTCTATACATCATCATGGCTAGACGTTCATCACCTAATATTTGCTTCATCGTGTTTTCTCTGCTATTAGTGACTGGCCAGACAAATACACTTCATGAGCAGTCCACATCTGTTTTTGGCTACGACAGAATCACGTCCGGGGGACCAAATCCGATTCATAATTTACAACTAGACAGCATCACACCCGGGGGACCCAATCCGATTCATAATCCCCAACAGGATAGCATCACGCCCGGGGGACAAACCCGATTCGTAATCCCCAACACTATGCGTCACGCTAGGGGGACCAAATCCAATTCATAATTCCCAACAAGACAATATCATGCCCGGAGGACCAAATCCTATTCACAATCCCCAACAAGACATCGGCGCACCGGAGGGATTGAATCCTATTAATTCTTAAATTATTTTCATCAGCATCATCACAACTACTAGTATAGACTTTTACCTAAGATCAACGAAGATAGCAAATAAGTTTTTGTACTTAGTGATTGCGTTTGATGCAGGCATAAGTATACAGTAAAGTTTGTAACCATATCAAAAAATTGGATGCATTTGTTAGAAAATTGAGCTTCCTACAAGATCAGTTCAAGCAATTTGTCAAGCAACAAATCAATAGAAAAATTAATAGAGAACAATATCAATCTCACAACAAAATATTTGCATGAAAAATTCTAAATTTGAAGAAAAAGCACGATCGTTGTCAATAGATAACTAGAGAAAAATATTTATGACTATGTGAAAAATTATTACAACCACATTCTCAGGAATAATTATCTCACCCAAATCCCTAATACACTTAATTTCTTACTAAACTCTAAAGAGTCTTACAGTTTAAGCTCCCAAACCCTTAAACTCAACTATTTTTCTCTCACAAGAAAATTGAATTGAGGAATTGATGCAAATGAGGAGGGAGAACCCTCATTTTATAATTGATGATTGGCTACTGTTCATCACTGCTCATTTTGTGGCTTCTCCATTTTTTTTCTTTTGCACAGTGCCGTTTTCAAATATTTTAGCTTGGGCATTTTGACTTTCTAAAAGCCGAACTATTTGACATTCTCCACTTGGAGATTTGATTGAGAACCAATCAATCTCTATACTATTATTTCTGCTTCGTCAGTAATCATAATCCTCAAGATAGAGAATTATCATACTATACCATAAAGAGTATACTCACTTAGAATTAATTACTAATTTTAGGAATTTTACATCGACACATGTCGAAATATCCTACTAAAATTTATGATGCAACTTCCATATTGGCTTTCCTGAAAGATTGTCAGGCATTGCCATAAATTCCATCACACACCTTGCATTAATGCAAAACCATGCCTTGTGTACAAATCTTGTAAACCCACTAGTAGTAACATATCCTGTTTCATGGCATTAACAGCATACCATGAGCATTTCATTATCATTTATTTTACAAGGGATCATCCTCTCCCAAGATGATGAAAGAATTACCACTAGCAATGCTATCGGTATTTGATCTGAAGTCACTTACCGACCCTGCTCCATTTCTCCCATGACAATCTCTTTTTGGGAGCCCTGATTGTTCACAACCCCAACAGAGTTCTTTCTTTTTAGAATCATATTTCTTCCAATTTCTCATAATTGCCAAAGTCGAGACATCTGTAGTTTCAGTACTTTCACTAATTAGTATTCCTTTTTCTAAGAGTAAAGTACTAGTGACTACTTCAAGATCTATCGTCTCCTTTTCGTACATCAAAGTAGGTAACACATGATTGTAGGAAGTTCAAAGTCACCACAGCAACCTAAGCCCCTTGTCTTCATCATTAATTTTAACTCCAACGGCTTCTAGTTCTATCATAATATCATTGATAACATTGAGGTGATCGAAAAGTTTTGTACTTTCAGTCATTCGCAGTGTGTAAAATCATTCCTTCATGTATAATCGATTTGAGATACTCTTTATCTGATACAACTTTTCTAGCCTGTCCCAAAACTCTTCCGCTGTAGGAATATTTCCTATAATTGCAAGAACATTCTTTTGCTAGATATAATCGTATAACACTTGCAGCTCTATCATCCAACTCTTCCTAATCTTCATCGCTTATACTAGCTTTCCAAAAGTCACTACTAGAAGCAAGGGATGACTTCCCCTTTAATGCCTTGTGTAACCAAAATTGAATCAATACATCCTTGACTTGAATTTTCCACAAGCCAAAGTTGATTTTTCTATTACATTTTTCCATTTTAATTTTCACCAGGTAAGAAAATTTCAATTCTGACATATTACTCTACAAAAAAGTCTTTGCTCTTCACCACAGACTATTTGAATTAATTTCCAGTGCTTTACGTTAACAGTACCGCATATGTGAATAATATTATATATGTGAATATATATAAATAGTAATTTATACACCCAAATACGAACCATTGGCTCTAATATCATTGTTAAAAAATTGAGCTTCCTCCAAAATCACCCTAAGCAATTTGTCAAGTAACAAATCAATAGAAAAATAAATGGAGAATAATATTAATCTGACAACACAATATTTATGTGAAAAATTCTAAATTTAGAGAAAAACCACTATTGTTCTTAATAGACAACTAAAGAAAAAAATTCACTATTTAAAAAATTATTACAATCACAAATTCAGGAATAACTCTCTCCCAAATCCAAAATACACCCAATTTCTTACTAAACTCTAAAATGCCTTACAATTTAAACTCTCAAACTCATAAACTCAGCTATTTTTCTCTCACAATAAAATTGGAATGATGAATTAATGTAAATAAGGAAGGAGAACCACTCCTTTTAGAGCTACCGATTGGTTACTGTTCATCAATGTTCATTTTGTGGCTTTCCATTTTTTTTTTTGAACAGTGCCGTTTTCAAATTTTTCAGCTTCAAAAATTTCAACTTGGGTATTTTGATTTTCTAGAAGTTGCACTATTTGATAGTATTTTGCATTGTTCTTTTTTTGGTGTGTATGTTTTATAGAGTAGAGACGTTGTGGATTGAGGAGAGGTGATTACTGAAGCTCTTAGCAAGGCAATAAAAAGCATGTCATTTATCACATGTCATTTATCAAAATAAGTCTGTTTTGATATTCTTCATTTTTATGTTTTTCTTTTTTGCAAATAATTATATTTTTGGTATCTTCATCAAAGATATTTGTTTGGGTAATATCGAGCAGGTCTCCTCGAGGCCCTTCCAGCTTGAATAAAGTACCCCGGGGTCAATCCAGCTCGAGCAGAAGTCCTGACCATCGGCATGAAGATCGCCTCGCTAGACGTCAAAGCTGGTCAAGGTCGAGGAATTCAGAGCCGTCCGAGCTCCGAGCTCTCTTGCCTGCTCGAGGTCATCAGGCCCTGTCAAGGCTGGACAAGGACGAGGAGCTCGAAGGCTGATCGAGACCCGAGCTCACCTTTCTGCTCGCTGTAGTCAGGTTCTCGAGCATAACTGGGCCACGCCAGTCATAGGACAAATGGAACGTAAGATCCGACTCAGGGCAATCCGACCCGCTTTCTCGTAATCCCGCACGCCTTCGATGTCCGATCGAGGCCCCACATGGTATGGTGGCGATCGCTGTCGATGACCAGCACATGCCCCCACGGTGTCATCATTCCTTGCGCGCATGCCCGACATGATGATCTGGCCATGTGAACCATGTTAACAAGACAGTCGTGCATCCCTAGGGAATATTACGCTAATCCCGGCTGTCTGAGAGACCCAAACATCACTGACGCGGGAACGGATGATCTCGGAGAGAAAGAGCAGAAAAAAAGGGAAAATAAAAGGAGAGGACGAGTAAATCATGGGGTTCCAAAAATTCAGACAAGTTCTTCTGATCCCTTGTTTCCCTATATTCTGATTTTTTTCGGAATTTCATTATTCAGAAAGAAAGGCTAAATAATACCCCTTCCATTCTTCCGGTCTCTTTAACTAAGTGGGATACACAAAGAACAACCCGATTACTGACTTGATCGTCGAGGGTTTTCACGAACAACTTCCGACGACCCCGACCTGTCTCGTGAGTACAGTCCGGAGACTTCCGCTCGGTAAAGACAGAGGAATTGGAATTGAGGAGGCGCCCTGCCGAGCTCGAGCTAGACGCGAGCGTAAGGTTCTTGACACTATTTGAAGGGACGCGGGAAAACAACATCAACATTTTTGGCGCCGTCTGTGGGGATCAGTTCAAAAAGCCTGATTTCCCAACACGTTCAGGAGACACAACGCAGCGATGATGGGAAACAGCCAAAGAGGAGTGAGTCCAGAGGAATCGGTGACTTTGAAAGAAGTGGCCAATAAAGCTCAGAATAGGGAGATCCAAGAAAGAATGGATCGGATGGAGAAACAAATGGAGACTCTGACCTCCATATTACAAGAACTCAGGGATGGACAGAGAAAAGCATGTAATGACGTCCCTGAATCCAGCCGTGGGAATGCTTTCATTCGGGAAAATGTAGGAGATGAAGCCCAAAGACCTAGGGCACCAAATGTTGTCGTGAGGGAGGAGACAAAAATGGAGGAAAGAGGGTCTCGCCAAGACTTGCAGGATACGACTCCAACCTCCCGCATGGAAGAGCCTGGAGGGGAGGTGCGAGGTTGGCACAAGTTGTGGATGACCTCCGGGAAACGGAAAGAGCCCGAGTTGGAGGATAATGCTGGACAACGAGTCCCCACTCTCGACGGAGATCATGGGTGTCACGATCCCCCGTGACTTCCGCTTCCCGGATTTAAAATTTTCGGAAAAAGTGATCCGTTGGTGCACATAGAGCTGTTCAATGATATGACAGGAGTGTAGGGTTTGTCGGCAGCCCAGAGGTGCAGGGCCTTCCCGCTCACTCTTAAGGGAATGGCAAGAGAATGGTACCGCAGGTTGCCGCGTGGAAGCATCTTGAGCTTCGAACAGATGTGTAGGGAATTTTCAAAGCAGTTTCGGGGCGCAGTGACCCCTGAAGATGATATGACTGGAGCTATCGAAAGTAAGACAGAATGAGGGAGAACCCCTCCGGGAGTTCGTCAAGAGATACCATAGATCGGTCCTAGATCTTGGCGAGTTTAATCATCCCCAAGCGCTGAGAGGACTGAAGGACGGGATCCGGATGGGAAGGCCATGGTATAATCTGCGATGCCCTTCGATCCGATCGTATCCAGACGCGTATGAACAGGTAAAAATAGATATGGTAATTAAAGAGGAAAAGGCTGCAATGCTGAGAAGTGAACAGGGCAATGGAGCAAAGAGGAAGGAGAAAGGAGGTCCTGCCCGAGGAGCGCAGGCTTCAAAAGAAACAAAGGACCAGAGAGCTCCCCCATACAACCCTTACCAGAGAGCTCCCCCACCGTTGATGATTCCTCTGCCACCTCGCAGGTCTCCAGGCCGGGATCACAGGGAGTATAAGCATCACGACAACCACCCATCCTGCAACCAACCACCAAGCAGACCTACGGTGAACCACAACAGAGCAAATCGTCCATTGCCACCCCCACCAAGAAGTTTCCCAAGGGATCGGGTGATACAGATGGTGGAGCAGAGCTCCGCTTACGGGGAGTACACAAGGTTGAAGATATCTCTCGAAGAGATACTTCAAGTGGCTGAGGAGCGAGGACTGCTGAGCCCCCTAACGCCAATGGCCAAGTCAGCTGGCAAACGAGACAAAGGGTGGTTCTGCCATTTCCATGGTGACCACGGCCATTCTACATCACAGGGCTGTGATTTAAAGAATCGTGCAGAGGATCCGGTTAGGAATCCAGTACTTGGACGAGTTTATCAAGGAGGACATCCAGTGGTCGAAGCAAGAACTCGAGGAAGATGATCGAGCGTATGAAATAGACTTTGAACCACCGGCCATAAGGGTGATCTCAGGAGGGCCCACGATGGCAAGAAGTTCAAACAGGGCTCGGAAGAACTATTACAGATATGTCGCTGCCGACCGAGAGGTCTTGTTAGTGCCCATTATGTGGACGGAGGAAGACGAGGAGGGGTCATGACCCCATGAGGATGCCCTGGTTGTGAAAGCGAACATAGCTAACAAGGAAGTTAACCGAATACTGGTAGACTCAGGAAGCTCGGTAGATATTCTCTTCAAATCCACACTCAAGGATTTGGGAATAACGGGTGCGAGCCTCGAGCAGAAGAGCACTTCCTTAAAAGGATTCGGGGGAAGGAAGCTGATACCTCTGGGAATCATCAAGCTGGCAGTAACCATGGGCTCGAGGCCTTTCGAAAAGAACATGATGTTGGACTTTGTGGTGGTAGATGAAGCCAGCCCATACCAGGCGATACTAGGGAGGCCGTTCATGAGGATCAGCCAGTGCGTGTTATCCACCCACTACTTGGCCCTAAAGTGTCGAGTGAATGGGGCTGTAGGGGTCGTAAAAGGCAGCCAGAGGGTGGCAAGGAGTTGCTACGCAGTAGCAGCCAAAGAAACCATGCAGATAATCTCGCTGGACTCAAGGGGGGAGTCAAGGAATGGAAGGCAGAAGCCGGCTGAGGAGCTAGAGGCGGTCGAAGTGAGAGCAGACGACCTCGAGAAGAAAATTCGGATCGGCTCGGGCATAGGTGAGCAGTTGAAAGAAAAGATGGTGGTGTGTCTGCGAGCACACGCGGATGTGTTCGCATGGACGCATGAGAATATGCCTGGGATTGACCCAGAAGTGGCGTGTCACAGGCTGGCAATACGAAAAGATGCTAAACTAGTGAGGTAGAAGAGGAGATGCGTCAACCAAGAGAGATATGAGGCCATCAACTGCGAGGTGGAGAAGCTGCTGAAGGCGGGATTCATAAGGGAGGTCTCATACCCGAATGGATCTCGAATGTGGTGCTAGTAAAGAAAGCAAGTGGGAAATGGAGAATGTGCGTGGACTTCACAGATGTGAACAAATCTTGCCCTAAAGATAGCTTCCCATTGTCAAAGATAGATCAACTGGTGGACTCTACAGCGGGGCACGGGCTGCTTAGTTTTATGGATGCATTCTCAGGTTATAACCAGATTCCCATGCACCGATCAGACGAGGAATGCACAGCCTTCATCACCAATCAGGAATTGTACTACTACAAGGTCATGCCCTTCGGTCTGAAGAATGCAGGGACAATATACCAGAGGCTAGTGAACAAGGTCTTCAAGCCATTAATCGAGTCGGACGATGGAGATATATGTGGACGACATGATCACCAAGTCGAAAGACGCGGAGGAGCACGTAAGGCATTTAGAGGAGACCTTTGCACTCCTAAGAAAGTATCGGATGAATCTAAACCTAGAGAAGTGTGCCTTTGGGGTTGGTTCAGGAAAATTTTTAGGCTTCCTGGTCAGTCATATAGGGATCTAGGCCAATCCAGAGAAGATAAGAGCAGTGGTGGAAATGAAGTCCCCCCGTAGCCTCAAGGAGATACAAAGCCTTACCAGCAAATTGGCATCCCTTAACAGGTTCGTATCTCGAGCCACGGACAAATGCGAAGCAGCATTCCAACAGTTGAAAGAATACTTGCTGAAAGCTCCATTACTGTCTATACCTCGAGCAGGGGAGAAATTGTTTTTGTACCTAGCTGTGTCTAAATTGGCAACGAGTTCGGTTCTGGTAAGGGAGGAGTCAGGGGTGTAGTACCCTATTTTTTACACGAGCAGAGCTTTGCTGGAAGCTGAGACTCGATATCCACTGATGGAGAAAAGGGCACTGGCCCTGGTAACAGCAGCCCGAAAGCTGAGGCCTTATTTTTAGGCACATTTGGTAGCGGTTCTAAAAAACCAGCCACTCAGGCAAACTCTGCATAAGCCGAAGACCTCCGGAAGGTTGGTGAAATGGTCGGTGGAGCTCAGTGAATTCGACATCAGCTACCAACCTCGAACAGTTATAAAAGCTCAGTCCTTAGCTGATTTCGTGGTCGAATGTACAGAAAGAAATGGAGAGATGGAGAGCGAGCATTCACCAGACTCCTCGGCCCCAACCAATGCATGGACAGTCACGGTCGATGGGTCATGCGGAGACCAAGGAGCAGGAGCAGGAATTGTGCTTCTTAGTCCTAAAGGGGTAGAAATACAGTATGTTGTGAAGCTGGAGTTTGAAGTCACCAACAATCAGACCGAATACGCTGCTGTAATTGCTGGATTGAAGCTCGCCTTAGTAGTAAAAGCAAAAGAGGTGAAACTCCAGACAGACTCGCAACTAGTGGCCAACCATCTCAACGAAAGCTTCCAAGCGAAAGGCGAGAAGATGGAGGCTTATCTTAGGAAGGTAAGACAGACTGATTGATAACTTCCAAGCAATGAGGTGGAGCAGATCTCGAGGGAAAGAATTTTCGAGCTGATATGATAGCTCGCATGGCTGCTACGTCCGACCCTAAAATACCAAAGTCCATCTCGTTGGAAGTTAAGACCTGCTCGAGCCTCGAGCAAGAAAACGAGGTATTGGGTTTATCATCGAGCAGCAGCTTGATGGAACCAATTGTTTCTTACCTCAAGGAAGGGACGGTGCCGGCTGATAAGAAGCAAGCAAGGAAATTGAAGTGTAAAGCAAGCCAAGTACACTCTCATCGACGGGGTCTTATATAGACGGGGGTACACCCTCCCTTTGCTGTGGTGTTTAGACCAGGAGGAGGCTGATTATGTCCTCCGAGAGATACACGAAGGAATTTGCGGCAATCATTCTGGCGCGAGGTCCTTGGCTTTCAAGGCCTTGATGCAAGGATACTTTTGGCCCCTCATGCATCAAGATGCTCAAGAGAAGACCAGAAGCTACAAGAGTTGCCAGAGTTTTGCCAATTACCTGACTCAGCCTCCAGAGAACCTTACGGTGATGAACTCACCATGGCCGTTTGCTCAATGGGGAATTGACATGATCGGGCCACTGCTGAGGGAGAGCATCTGCCACCCATGCCATAGTCACAGTGGGAGCCTTGAGTAGTATCACAGAAGGTAAAACCTCTGACTTCATCTGGAAAAATATGATTTGCAGGTATGGGATTCCTCATGCATTGGTCACAGACAATAGGAGACAGTTTGATAACGGCAAGTTCAGGGACTTCTGCTAAAATCTGGGGATAGAGCTGAAGTTTTGCTCTCCCTCACACACGCAAGCCAATGGACAAGTGGAAGCCGCGAACAAGACCATAAAATGTCTCCAGAAGACCAGACTTGGAGAGCAAAAGGGAGCCTGGGTAGACGAGCTGCCTGGCTTCTTGTGGGCTTATAGAACCTCACACAAAACGACCACTAGAGAGACCCCATTCTCCTTGGCGTTCGGACACGAAGCAGTGGTTTCTGCTGAAATAGGAATGGGGACGCACCGAATGGAACACTTCAATGAGGAGCAAAACAACGAGCAGATGTGTGCAGGTCTGGACTTACTGGAAGAGAAGAGAGAAAGGGTCACTGCTAAGATCGCAGAATACCCAACAGAAAGTGGCTCGTTATTACAACCGTAATGTGCACATTCGCCGGTTCCAAGTGGGTGATTGGGTACTCAGAAAAGTCAATCAGAACACGAAGGACCCGAGGCAAGGTGTGTTAGGGCCGAATTAGGAAGGTCCTTATCGAGTCACTCAAATAGCCGGACCAGGAGCATATCTGCTAGCCCATCCAGATGGTCAAGAGGTCGTGGAACGCACAACTCTTGATGAAATACTTCCAGTAAGTTTCCTTATGTTGAATGTGTTAATGTAAAATTCCTTCCCAAGATGGGGATGTGTAAAGACTTAAATGTATGTAAGAGTAAGAAAAACATTTGTAAAATTAATTCAAGTTGAAGCCAAGCAGCTCAAGAAGACAACGCTAAGGCCAGAAGTCCCAAAGCCTAAGTCTTAGGTGGGAAAGTGCCTAGCGAGGCCAATTGCAGGCCGAGCAGAAGAAGCTCATGAAGAACGCTAAGGCCAGAAGTCCCAAAGCCTAAGCCTTAGGCGGGACGGTGCCTAGCGAGGCCAATTGCAGGCCAAGCAGAGGAAGCTCATGAAGAATGCTAAGGCTAGAAGTCCGAAAGCCTAAGCCTTAGGCGGGACGGTGCCAAGCAGCAGAAGCTCATGATGACAACGTAAAGGCCAGAAGTCCCAAAGTCTAAGCTTTAGGCGGGACGGTGCCGAGCGAGAGCCAATTGTAGTCTCGAGCAAGAAGAGAGTGAGGAGATTACACGTAATTAAAGCCCAAGCGAAAATCGAGCTCAAAACGAAAGAGTTCGCAAAATAAAAAGCTACAGAGCACAAGCAAAACGATTAAACCAAGTAAACCGAGCTCACGAAACAGGCAGAAGGCTTTTTAGTCTAACTCAAGGCAAATCTTTGCCATGCATAAAGATGATACAAGCAGTAATAAACTTGGACATAAAATAAAATGAAAGTCCAACACTTATAAAATTCTCACTTAGCAAGCACATGAAGTCAATCCCACACATTAAAACACAAGAATATACACACGGGTACGGAAATGAGTTGTCCAATATATACCTTTATTTCATGAAATGATTCAGTACAAAAAATATAGTTCAGCAGGGCATCTTGGCAGCAGGAGGAGCGTCAGCAGCAGGGGGAGGAACAACTTTCCCAGGTTCAGTCTGAGGCTCGGAAGGAGAAGCTTCAAACTCTTGGATGGGAATATCGTGAATGCGCATGTACTCAGCAACACCGGGTTGGACCTTAGACAGGTCGACCTCGGGATATACCTTACCTAAGGCATGCACGAGGCAGTCATAGCTGAAGGTCACCTCATCGTTGTACTCGGTTGCGAGCTGGACCTTCAAAGCATCTATCTGGCCTTGGAGACGAGAAGTTTCCTCCTCCATGGTCTGCTCAAAGGAGAATCTCTGGGTAACCTTAGAGTCCGACACCGCTGTCCTCTCTGCAAAGGTTGCGTTCTCCTCTTTCAACTGCCCAATAGTCTGCTCCAAGCTCCGAATCTCTACTCGAAGTTCCTCCTGAGAGTCTTGGGTCTTGGCCTTAAGCCTGGTCACTACAGCTGAAGCTCGGGAGGAGAGGCGCTAGAGAGCATTAAAAAGCTCGTCAGGAATCTGTCGTCCATCTCCCCGGTAAAGTTCCTCAAGTAGGGCTCGGCGCGGCTAGACAAACTCTACTCCTGCACACTTTCGGGTCGAGGGTGAGCTGAAGCCGCAGTCCTCTGACACCTGCGTGGAGGACCTTCTTCTGCTTATTCTACCTGCTGAGCAGAAGGGGTAGTTCGAGCAGGTGGAGGCGGAGCATCTGTCTCAGGTCGGGGTCTCTTCGAGGTGCTCGCACCTCCGGCAGTCCCTACACGCCAACGCATCATCTCGAGCACCCCCTTATTTCTTCCCCTGGCACCAGACCAAACTGCAAAAAATTTTAGGGTGTAAGCAGCTCCCTGCACGAGCTCGCGTTGTCAAGTGCGGTCCTTACGTGTGCTTGAAGCTCTTCCCCAATTCTGTAAGAAGAACCCCAAGAAACTGCAAAAACAACCAAGGCAAAATAATGAGGACAGATACGAGCAGAAAAACTAAAATGAGAATTCATTGGACAGATAAACAACCTGGAGTGCAAAAATGCCGTGGAACCGGAGGGATCCCCTCGGTGAGAGGTGCAGCGTGCCCCATTTCCCCAACAAAGAAGAATTTGCTCTTCCAGTTGCCACCAGAAGTTGGGAGATCAGTGATGGGCTTTTTATCCTTCAAGCTAGAGGTAAGGTAGTACCAACTAGCATCCTTCGGGTTGCACTTCAACTGATAAAGGTGCTTTATTTCCTCTACCGAGGGTTCACCCAAATTGCACCATTTCCACAGCACAAAAAGTCCGGAAAGGACCCTCCACCCATTTGGGTTCAACTGCCCCGGGGCCAGACGAAATCTGGACAAAACCCAGGCAAAATAAGGCTAGAGACGCAGCCTGACCCCCCATTTGAAGTATTCCAAATGGAAGGTCTAATACCCTTGAGGGGGACGGCTTGAGGATATCACCCCTGCCCGGCAACCGTAAATCCACACTATCGGGTATATGGTAGGTATGCCTAAGCCTATTCAAATCTAAATGGGTGGTTTCACACCTCATTTGGTCAATGGGATACCCCCTACCCTCTGACCTTGACTGGCCCTCTCCCCCTGATGCAGCTAGGCCTCCACCGCGGGCAATGCCCTTCCGAACTAGAATCCCTCACTAGAACTACACTTGGGGGCTCTACTTCACTGGAAGAGGAAGATTCCTCGGGGGACATCCTACGGGCTCGCTGGGTATCAGACATTTTTCCTAAAGTATAATCTACCCAAATAGAATCAAAAAACTTGGAAGAAGGAAGAACAGAACTGGTGAGAAAAGAAAGAAGAAGGGTTTGTACCTGAACACAGAGAAAGGTTTACACAGCCAGAAATCGCTTTGACACGGAAGAGGAAGACGAAAAAACACTTGCAAGAAAATTTCGGGTTTGAGTAAAAATGAGCAATAGGAAGTACGGTGAAGAAATCAAGGGTTTTTAAAAGAAAGGGAAAAGGTGCGTCTCTTCAGCAGACGGCACGTAGATCAAGGGGCGCAACCTTTCAAGTAACGTCCCTTCAAAATTCGAATGCACGGCCAGGATCCGCCCACGTGTCCCACATTAAATGCGAAATGATGGAAGCGGAAGACAACTTGGAAACGTGGGGAAGTGGAAAAGGCCGGGAGTCGGCCCATCACTCATAAGTTTCTAGTCTTATCTCGTTTCACTCCAAAGACTAGAAACTGGGGGACTGGTGTTTGGGTAATATCGAGCAGGTCTCCTCGAGGCCCTTCCAGCTCGAATAAAGTACCCCGGAGTCAATCCAACTGAGCGAAGTCCCGACCACCGCAGACGAGACCGCCTCGCTAGACGCCAAAGCCGGTCAAGGTCGAGGAGTTCAGAGCCATCCGAGCTCCGAGCTCTCTTGCTCGATCGAGGTCATCGGCCCCGCTAAGGCCGGACAAGGACGAGGAGCTCGAGGTCGATCGAGACTCGAGCTCACCTTTCCGCTCATTGCAGCCGGTTCTCGAGCACAACCGGGCCACGCCGACCATAGGACAAATGGAACGTAAGATCCGGCTACGTGGCAATCCGACCCGCTTTCTCGTAATCCCAAAGACACCTTTCGATGTCCGATCGTGGCCCCACATGGTATGGTGGCGATCGCTGTCGATGGCCAGCACATGCCTCCACGGTGTCATCATTCCTTGCGCGCATGCCCGACATGATGATCTGGTCATGTGAACCATGTTAACAAGACAGCCGCGTATCCCTAGGGAATATTACGCTAATCCTGGCTGTCAGAGGGACCCAGACATTACTGACGCGGGAACGGATGATCTTGGAGAGAAAGGGCGGGAAAAAAGAGAAAATAAAAGGAGAAGGACAGGTAAATTGCGGAGGTTCTGAAAATTCAGACAGGTTCTTCTGATCTCTTGTTTCCCTATATTCTGATTTTTTTCAGAATTCCATTATTCAGAAAGAAAGGGAAAAAAATATTCCTTCCATTCTTCCGGTCTCTCTAACTAAGAGGGATACACAAAGAACAACCCGATTACTGACTTGAACGTCGGAGGGTTTTCGCTGGAACAACTTTCGGCGACCCCTGACCCTATTTTCTGTGAGTACAGGTCCGGGATACTTCCATTCTGGTAAAGACAGAGGAATTGGAATTTAGAGGCAGTCCTGCTCGAGCTCGAGCTAGACGCGAGCAGAAGGTTCTTGACACTATTTGAAGGGACGCGGGAAAACAGCATCAACAATATCTATATAAAATATTAATTGATCTATGGAGGAAATTTTCGGCAGACTTTGCATATATAGATATACACCCCTTCCACTAAACTCACATTCAATACTAAAATGATTTTTATGGAAGTGGGTATGTGTTAGTGTATACCAAGAGTAAGATTATTTGAATTATTTTATGCTATTCAGTTTTGGTATAACCTAAGTTGTACGGTATTTTAAATTAATCAATCCTTCTCGTCCTTTTGATATAGGTAAAGCTTATTGCTAGGATTTTTCTTTTACTGGCATTTTATGGTAACATCTAGAGTCTTAATTGTATTGATGAATCCTATGTATTATGATTGATTGTGTCATTGTTGTAATAATAGTGGAGTCATTTTGTCACAGAGGCCGTCCCAAGCTAGTTCATTATATACGAATGTCCATCGGATTATAGATGTAAGAGTTGAGCAGGAAACAGACATTTGAAATTTGAGACAAAGTAAGCAGTCTGAGAAGCATGCAGAAACAGTGAAGTAAAATTTTTACAGTGAATAATTTCTATTATCTTTTAGCTGGATTTCAGGCTTATACAATATGAATGTGCATGATAAATCAGTCGAATGAGCATCGATAAAGAAAACTTTTTGAAGTGACATATTTTTTTATGAACAAAATTTTGTTTATAATGGTGGAGAGATTAAAGGATGGGCCAAAAAGTATAGAGAGCTAGATCGAGATAGAGTTTTAATTTTATTTTATTTTTATTCATTTGTTGATATTATTGGAAGTTGTTGTTGGTAGTAGTGTTACGGGTGTCTTCTTGTGAAGAAAGCTAGCTAGCGAGTGAAAATAAAATTATGAGTGAATAACGAAAAGTAGGGTTGGCAAAAAAGCTCAGGCCGGTCCGGCTCGGACATGCAGGCTTTAAGCCCAGCCCGCGTATCAAACCTTTGGACATGGGCTCAAAAATCCAAAGCCAGCGACAAACGGGCCTAAATAAGAGCTTTTATAAAAGCCTAAGCTCGGCTTTAATTTATAAGTTATATATATATATATATATATATATATATATATATATATATATATATATATATATATATATATATATATATATATATGTATGTGTTTAATTTTAAAAGTTAAGTCTAATTAAGTTATATTAAATTAAATTGAATTATATATAATATTATCTTTTATTTGGTGTAATATTAAATAGGATTACATTAAATTTAATTTAATAAATTAAAAATAATTCTTTAAATAGTTTAATTATTTTTAAATTATACTACTAATTGTTGAATTTAATAAATAATATGAAATAATATTATGATGAATCAATTGATAAATTTTTATGTTTAATATTATTTAATGGTTTATACAAATTATTGAATAAAAATTTATTATTAGATTAGTTTGTTTTCGATATTAGCATTTGTAGGTTATTGTATTGTATTATTAAGATTAGGTAATCATGTATAATTTAGGTTTTTTTAATTCATAGTATTATTAAAAATTTATTTTAAAAAATTAATAAAAACCCAAGTCATGCTCAAGCCCGCTCGGACCCGGCCCAAGCCAAGTTCGCTCAATATAAACAAACTTTTTCAGGGCTTGGACTTATTCTTGAATACATGGACTTGAGCCTGGGCTTACAAAACCCGACCCAAGCCCACAAATTACCCACCCTAACGAAAAGATTAAGAATAGTAAAGGAAACCCTTAAACATTGATTGATGTTTTGTTTGCGATAAAAGGTATGCCTTGAATATTGGAAATGATGGGAAGCGGAAAATTTGGCCTTTGTGTTTACATGCATGTTTGGTTTAGGACCATAAAGATTTATAACATTATCATGTGATGGTTACATTTTAAATAAACTGGGTTCATCATTTATTATAACCATAAGTTAACCAGACAGTCTATCAAATTTTTAAAAAATTTAATTTAAATTTCTCAACTTATAAGGTCATGTTAAATTACTTTAAAAGTAACTTATTCTTCTCACAAAAAATAAATAAATTTTATATTTTGTTACTACTTTTTGCATGATTGTGTAAAGAAAGTAAGTTACTTTTGAAATAACTTAGCAATTGCCCAACTTATATTAAATCGTGTCAGAACCGTCTAATTAAAAAGAAAATTTTAAATTATATTTAATCAAGTGCGCGCTGCTGCACACGTTATTGTGTGTGATAGCATGCACTTAATCATAACTCTATATCTATGTCTATAACCCACTTTAATTTATAATATCATCAAGGATAAGAAATTTAATTATTTAACCATTACATAGAGTTAATGAGGGCATGTAATTCTACAATTTGATCTAAAGTTATAACATGGTTTTAATAATGTTCCTAGTATGACCATCTTCATGAATAATAATTAAACTTGAGCTTATTTATCTCAAAAAAAAGAAATTTTGGCCCCACTTTTGGACTTATAGATTGGCTTAAGTGGCTTTTTTTTTAACCGGAATTTAAATATACTTGAATTAGTCTGAATTTTAAATAGAGCTCAATGACTTAATGAGAATGATTTTTTTTTTGCCCTTTTGAATGCTAAGTATTAAGTTGTTTTTCTAACTTAAAAATCTAAAAACCAATATTTTTATATTTATAACCTTATAATTATAAAATTTAAACAAATAATAAAAATCTCAAATAACCTAAATAAAAAAATATATTATAATAACATAAATTATATTTAATTGAATACAACACTTTAATATTTTAAATTAGTATATGTTAATCAATTTTATTATAGTTTATGATGTTTTTATATAAAAAAAATATTCATAAAAAATTATAAAGATAAATAATGATAAAAACATAAAAAGATAAAAATAATAATATTCCACCACTATATTATCATAAGTTATAGAAATGGGGATTATTGCTAATTATTAAATTTTATTAAGGTAAAAATGATAATTAATTAATTAATTATATAGGAATATTTTAAAAAATATTTTTTTAATGATGTCATTTAGACCTTTTAGATTAAGCAAAACTCTAAAAAAATTAGTTTAATAACTTGATGAGCTAATTATTGAAAATTTTCATTAAGTTGAAAAAAACAAACAGACTTAAGAATCCATTTAGGATTGCTTTTCAGAGACACAATAGTAATTTTTAAAAATTAAAAATTAATTTTAATATTTAGTAAATCTTTTTAAAAATTACTTTTGATAAAAACATATTATCTTAGAGTATATTTTGAAAAGCAACAAAAAAGTAACTTTTCGAAAGCTTTATTGCTTTTTAAAATATGATTTTAAAAATCAGCTATATACTTAATACAATTTCTTATATATCTTCATCTATATTTTAAAAATTCAAAATTATCCTTAATAATTAAGAAATAAAATAATTTAATTTAAATATATTATTATTATTGTCAATTATATTGAGATAACAAAATAAAAAATAAAATAAATAATATAAATATTAATTTTAGTTATCAATTATTATATATACACAATAAAAAATAATTTTATACGTATATTTATAAATATGTAAATAAATTTATTCAATATTATATCAAATTCAGTAATTTATATTCTTACAATACTTTAACAGTAAGACTTCTCAAGCACATATAATTATTTTTAAAATTTATAGTACTTTTAAAAATAAATTTTACTAAACATTTAACTAATTCTTTTCACAGCTCATTATTTATACAACACAACTAATAACAATTATTTTTAAAAGCTACATCATTACTAAACTAACCCTTAATAACTTAACTAATTAAAATTAAATCAATTAAATCATTAAGTTAAAAGAACAAACAACCCCTTAATTATGTTAATATAATTACAATGAACACGTGAGTTTACAAAGAGATTCTATTAATTTCTGTAACTTCCTTCTGCCAATAATGATGATATTCGAGTATCCAAGTGGAGGCAGAAAAGAGCAAAATATAGGGTCTTTATTTAATTTAAAAATCATTTCAATAACATAGTCCTAAAGTGAATTAAAAAAATCAGTGAGTAATATATAAATCTTTCAAAGTATTTTTCTAACTTTATGCTTACACAATGCTTGTTATGAATATAAAATTAAAATTTAAACAATAAATTACAGGTGATACAGAATTAAAGTTGACGATAGATAACTCCATCCATTTCGGGCATGTATCATAGCAAGGTAACAAGAAGCATAAAACAGAAAAATTCTACGTTATAACATCAAATTATAAAGGTAATTTGTTTGGTCACATGCCCTCTTCACTAACATGCAACAATCTTTTGTTATTTTGTTTATTCATTATTAATAAAAATAGAAAAACTCATTATTATATGTAGGCAAGCTTTTTACATCGCACTCAGTAACTTCAAGAACACCATCTATCTTTCTATACATCGTCATGGCTACACATTCATCAACTAATATTGCCTCAACATTAATGCTTTTCTTCATCACGTTTTCTCTGCTATTAATGACTGGCTGGACGAATATACTTCATGAGCAGTCCACATCTAGTTTTGGATAAAACAGAGTCTCACCAGGAGGTTCAGATCCCAGTCATGACAGTGTCACGCCCGGGGGACCCAATCAGGTTCATAATCCCCAGCAAGATAGTGTCATGCCTGGGGGACCAAATCTGATTCACAATCCCCAACAAAACAGCGTCACACCCAGGGGAACAAATCCTATTCACAATCCCCAACAAGATACTGGCACACCCAAGGAATTGAATCCTATTAATTCTTAAGTAATTTTCATCAGCATCATCACCACCACTAATATAGACTTTTACCTAAGAACTACGAAGATGGCTAAAAAGATTTTGTACTTAGTGATTGTGTTTGATGCAGGCACAAGTACACAATAAAGTTTGTAATCCTATCAAAAAATTGGATGTATTTCCATTTTTCTTTTTTTGGTGTGTATGTTTTAGAAAGTAGAGATGTTATGGCTTGGGGAGAAGTGATGACTGAATATTTTAGCAAGGCAATAAAAAGCATGCCATTTATCACAATATGTCTGTTTTAATATTCTTCTCTTTTGTGTTTTTCCTTTTCGCAAATAATTATCATTTTCAAGATCTTCAATTCTTCATCAAAGACATCTATATAAAATATTCCTCGATCTATGGAGAAAATTTTTGGCAGTGCATATACAGATACACACCACTTCCATTAAATTATCTTCATGTGTAAGTCACATTTAATACTAAAAAGATTTTTACGGAAGTGGGTGTATAGACCAAGAGTACTTAGACTATTTGAATTATTTTATGCCATTCAGTATTGTTATAACATATGCGGTATAGCAGTTTAAATTAATCAATCCTTTCTCTGCTTTTGATATAGGCAAAGCTTATTGTTAGGATTTTTTGTGCTGGCTTGACATGGTAACATCTAGAGTCTTAATGTAGATCCTTAAAAGTTAAGTACAGACAGAGAGAAAAAGTAAATAAACTATCCAAATCCTTTACTATAAGAAAGTCCAAATTAATTTTATCCTAATGTAGGTCAACTATTGATTTAGATAGTGATGTAAACTTGTAAATGTATTTGAGGAATACGAATCAAATTTCTTCCTTCTCAAAAATTAACAAACTGCATATATGTTTTTCTTATTCTTGTAACAATATCATGGAATCACATATAAAGAACTACATCATGTTCGTGTCATCTTCATGTTAAGATTCAAAATACTGTGTTGCATTGTTAAAAAAAAAACAGAGATATGGTACTAATACTTGTGCATGATAAATCAATTGAATGAGAATCGATAAGCAATATAAGGCAAAAGATTCAATGGCGATTGGAAAAAAAAAAAGGCTATCTGCTTCTAAAATTTAAGATGTCTGTAAAACATTGCTAAGCATTCAATATGCAATACTTAGTGTTGATGCTGTTTTTCCGCGTATCTTCAAACAGTGTCAAGAACCTTCTGCTCGCGGCTAACTCGAGCCCGAGCAGGATTGCCCTCCAATTTCCGGCTTCTCTATCTTGGCTGAAATGGGAGTATCCCGGACCTGTACTCACAGAAAACGAGGTCAGAGGTCACCGGGTATTGTTCCGGCGAAAACCCTCCGACGCTCAAGTCAGTAATCGAGTTGTTCTTTTTGTATCCCTCTTAGTTAGAGAGACCGGAAGGGTGGGAAAGATGTTTTTTGTCTCCTTTTTCTAAATAAAGAGTATTTCGGTGAAAATCTTGTTTAGGTAATATCGGGCAGGCCTTCTCGAGGCCCTTCCAGCTCAAATAAAATACACCGATGTCAATCCAGCTCGAGCAGAAGTCCCGACCACTGGCACGAATATGGTCTCACTAGACGTCAAAAGCTAGTCAAGGTCGGGGAATTCAGAGCCATCCGAGCTCCGAGCTCTCTTGCCTGCTCGAGGTCAACAGGCCTGGTCAAGGCTGTTCAAGGTCGATGAATCCAGAGGCCGATTAAGACCCGAGCTCTATTTTCTGCTCGTTGTAGTCGAGCCCTCGAGCACAATTAGGCTACGCAAACCATTGACCAGACGGAACGCGGGACCCAGCTCAGGACGGTCAAACCCGTTCCCTCAGAATCCCGCACACCTTTTTGATGTCAGATTAGGGCCCACATAGTAGGGTGGCGGTACTGTTGCCGATGGCCGGCACATGTCCCCACGGTGTCATCATTCCTTGCGTACACGCCCGACAGGATGATCTGGCCATGTGAGCCATGTTAACCAGACAGCCACGCATCCCTAAAGAATATCACGCTAATCCCGGCTGTCAGAGGGACCTAGACACCACCAACGTGGATATGGACAGCCTGGAAATGGAAAGAGCGAGAAAGATCGGGATAAAAGGAAACAAATGAGTAAGTCATGGGGTTGGCAAAATTTAATCTAGGTTCTCCTTCTTCATCGGGTCCATTGTTTTAGATTTCCACCGGAATATTCTTTATTTAGAAAAAAGAGACAAAAAACATCGTCCTCCTCTAGTGAAGCATGCCCTTAGTATAATTCCGTGAGGGATTCTAGTTCGGAGGGAATTACCGCGGCAGAGGCCCAGTGCGTCGAGGGAAAGGGCCACCAAAGGTCCGAGAGTGGGGATACCCCATTGATCATATGAGATGTGAGACCACCCTTCGGATTTAGATAGGCTTAGGCAAACATGCCACATACCCGAAAGTGTGGACTTAAGGTCACGGGCAGGGTGAGATCTCCACTAGTCCCCGAGGCTACACGACCTTCCATACGGAGTGTTTTAAATGGGGGTCAGTCGCCTCCAACTTTACTTTGCCCGAGTTTTGTCCAGGTTCCGTCTGCCCCGGGCAATCGAACCCAATGGGTGGAGGGTCCTTTCCGGACTCTTTGTGTTGTGGAAGCGTTGCGATCTGGGTGAACCCTCGACAGGGGAAATAAAGCACATTTACCAATTGAAGTGCAGCCCAAAGGATGCTAGTTGGTATTACCTTACCTCCAGCTTGAAGGGTAAAAGCCCATCATCGATCTCCCAACGCCGGTGGCAATCGGAAGAGCAAATTCTTCTTCGTTGGGGAATAGGGCAAGCTACACCTCTCTCCGAGGGGGTCCCTCCAGTTCAAGGCATTTCTGCACTCCAGGTTGTTTATCTGTCCAGCGAATCTTCATTTTAGTTTTATCTGCTCGAAAGTGTTCTCATTACCTTGCCTTGGTTGTTTCTGCAGTCTCCTGGGGTGCTTCCTATTTAATTGGGGGAGAGCTTCGAGCACACGCATGCGACCGCGACTTACAAACACGAGCTCGTGCAGGAGTCGCCGACACCCCAAAATTTTTGGAATCCAGCTTTAATACCAAGTCAAGAGATGACTGGGTTCGTGAGATGCTGCACCGACGTGTGGGGACAGCCGAAGGTGCGGGAACTTCGAAAAGAACTCGAGTAGAAACGGATGTTCCGCCTCCTCCTGCTCGGACTGCCCCCTCTTCTCAGCAGGTAGGACCGAGTAGAAGAGGGTCCTCCACGTAGACGAGCGGGGACTGCGGCTCCGGTTAGCCCTCGAGCCGATGATGTACAGGAGCAAGGTCTTGCTAGTCGCACGGAGCCTTTCCTGAGGATTTTCAGCGAGGAGTTGGACGATAGATTCCTTAATGGGCTGGATGCCTTTGACGCTGACGAGGTGCTCAGTGCTGCACAGCGCCTCTCCTTCCGTGCCTCTGCAGCTGTGGCTGGGATCGTGGCCAAAACTCAAGAATCTCGGGAGGAACTCTGCCGAAGATCTGTAGCTTAGAGCGGGGTATGGGAGAGTCAAGGATGAGAATACAAAGCTTCAAGAGGAGAACTCAACTTTGCAGAGGACGACGATGGTCGACTTCAAGGCCTCTCAGTTCGAGAGGGAGCTGACTGACATCCGTGAGGAGCTGATCGATGCTCGGAAGGACTTGGACACTTAGAAATCTTTCTTCGAGCAGGCCCTAGAGGGGGAAACTTCTCGTCTCCAAGGGCAGATTGATGTCTTAAAAGTCCAGCTCGCCAAGGAATACAACAATGAGGTGGACTTCAGCTATGACTGTCTCATGTATGCCCTGAGCAAGGCACACCCCGAGGTCGACCTATCTAAGGTCCAAGAGGGTGTGGCCGAGTACTTACGCATCCACGAGGCCCCGGCCCAAGGGTCTGAGGCTTCTGCTTTCGAGCCCCGAACTAATGTCAGGGAGCTCGCTCCTCCTCCCGTTGTTGTTCCTCCTCACTGCCGCCGCCTCCGATGCCCCACTGCCGCGACATCGCTCGTGATGTCTAAACTTGACTCTTCTCTTTCTTTTTTTTTTGTTACTCTTGTACATGTAATAATTCCATAAATAAAATATATGCATTTGAGTAACTATTGTATGTGCAAGCTTGTGTTTTACATTTGTGAGATTATCTTCGTGTGCTTAGTTAAGGAGAAATATTTATAAGTGTTGGGCTCTTCTTTTGTTTTCCGCCCAAGCGTAATCATCTGCTTAACTCATGCGTGGTAGAGTTTTGTTTCGAATTGCACTGAAAGCCTTATGTTTATCTTGTGAGCTCGGCTTTAGTTGGCTCAACATTTTGCTCATGGTCTGTGACTTTTATTTTGCGAGCTCTGCTTACCTCGAGCTCTGCTATTGCTCAAGTTTTAATTATGTAACCTTCTCACGCTTTTCTTCTCGAGCCTACAATTGGCTCTTACTGGACACCCGTCCCACCCAAGACTTAGGCTTTAGACTTCGGCCTTAGCCTTCTTCACGCATCGCTCGCACTGCCTCGCTAGGCTCCGCCTAAGACTTAGCTGGACTCGACCATAGCTCTTGAGCTATCCGCTGCACTGACCTGGCACCGTCCCGCCCAAGACTTAGGCTTGGGACTTCGCAGCTCATGAGCTTCTTCGCTGCATGACCGCTAGCACGTCTGACTCAGGCTGCTGCCATGCACTCGACCGCCGGCTCGACTGAGCACCGTCCCGCCTAAGACTTAGGCTTGGGACTTCGGCCTTAGCTTTTGCTAGCTTCTTCGCCGGCTCAGATCGACCGCTAGGCACCGTCCCGCCTAAGACTTAAGCTTGGGACTTCGCCATAGCTCTTCACGAGCCGCTCGCCAGCCTCGCACTGACTCGCCAGGCACCGTCCCGCCTAAGACTTAGGGTTTGGGACTTATGGCCATAACGCTCTTCACGAGCTACATCCGCCGGCCTCGCACTGACCTGCTAGGCACCGTCCCGCCTAAGACTTAGGCTTGGGACTTCGGCCTAGCGTTCTTCATGAGCTTCTTCCGCCGGCCTCAGACTGACCGCTAGGCACCGTCCCGCCTAAGACTTAGGCTTCGGGACTTCGCCATAGCGTTCTTATGAGCCACTCGCCGGCTCGCAATCGACCTCGCCAGGCACCGTCCCGCCTAAGACTTAGGGTTTGAGATTTCTAGCCATAGCGTTCTTCACGAGCCGTGATCCGCTGGGCCTCGCACTGACCCCAGCTAGCAACCGTCCCGCCTAAGACTTAGGCTTGGGACTTCGGCCTTAGCGTTCTTACGAGCTTCTTCCGCTCGGCCTCGCAATCGACCGCTAGCAACCGTCCCGCCCAAGATTTAGGCTTGGGACTTCGGCCTTAGCCTTCTTCACGAGTCGCATCCGCTCGGCCTCAGCACTGGCCTCGCTAGGCATCGTCCCGCCTAAGACTTATGCTTTGGGACTTCTGACCTTAGCGTTCTTCGCGAACTTCTTCTTGGCTTCAACTTGAATTTATATTACAAATGCTTTTCATACTCTTACACGCATTTGAGTTTTTACATATCCTCATTTTGGGAATGAATCTTACATTAACCCCATAATACAAGGAAACTTACTGAAAGTATTTCATCAAGAGTTGTGCGTTCCATGGCCTCTTGACTTCTCGTCCATCCGGATGGGCTAGCCTAGATGCTCCCGGTCCCGCTAATCGAGTGACTCGATAAGGGCCTTCCCACTTGGTCCTAGCACACCTTGCCTCGGGTCCTTCGTGCTCGGTCGACTCTTCTCGAGCACCCAATCACCCACTTGGAACAGTGAATGTGCACATTTCGGTTGTAATAACGAGCCACCTCTATTGATATTCTCGCGATCTTAAGCAATGACCCTTCTCTCTTCTCTTCTAAGAAGTCCAGCACTGCGCACATCCGCTCGTTGTTTTGCTCCTCATCAAGTGTTCCGTCCGATGCGTCCCCATTCCTATTTCAACAGGAACCATCGCTCGTGCCCAAACGCCAAGGAGAACTGGGTCTCTCCAAGTGGTCATTTCGTGTGTGGTTCCAGTAAGCCCATAACACACTGTGCACTCGTCCACCCGAGCTCCTTTTGCTCGCCTAGTCTTGTCTTCGTGGAGGCGCTTTATGGTTTTATTCATGGCCTCTACTTGTCCATTGGCTTGCAGGTGTGAGGAGAGCAAAATTTCAACTCTATCCCCTGATTTCGCAGTAAGTCTCCAATTCGCCGTTGTCAAACTGTCTCCCATTGTCTCGTGACCAATGCATGAGGAATCACATACCGCAAATCACATTCTTCCATATGAAGTCGCTGGTTTTACCTTCCGTAATGCCGCTCAAGGCTCCCACTTCGACCCATTTGGTGAAATAATCGATCACGACTACGGCATGGGTGGCGACGCTTTCCTTGGCAATGGTCCGATCAAGTCAATTCCCCATCGAAGCAAACCGCCACGGTGAGTTCATCACCGTAAGGTTCTCCTGAGGTCGAAGTTAGGTAGTTGGCAAAACTCCGCAACTTTTGCAACTTCCGGTCTTCTCCCGAGCATCTCGAGTGCATGCGGGCCAAAGTATCCTTGCCTCAAGGCCTCGAAAGCCAAGGACCTCGCGCTGAATGATTTCCGCAGATTCCTTCGTGTATCTCCTGAGGACATAATCAGCCTCCTCCCGGTCTAAGCACCTCAACAACGGGAGAGTGTACCCCATCTATATAAGACCCCGTCGATGAGAGTGTACCGGCCGCTTGCACTTCAACTTCCTTGCTCGCTTTTATCTACGCAAGATTGTCCCTTCCTCGAGGTAAGAAACGATCGGCTCCATCCGTGTGTTGCTCGTCGATAAGCTCATCACCTGTTCTCCCGCCGATGCTCGAGCGTGTCTTCATTTTCAGCGGATAGACTTTGTAACTTGGGGTCCGACGCTACCGCCATGCGAGCTATCATGTCACTCGAAAATTCTTCTCCTCGGATTTGTTCCACCTCGATAGCTCTGAAACTCCCTATTACCGCTTCACCTTCCAAAGTAGGCTCCATCTTCTCCCTTCGCCTGAAGCTCTCGTCGAGGTGGTTTGTTACCACCGCGAGTCCGCTCAAGCTTTACCTCCTCCGCTTTTACTACCGAGGCGAGCTTCAATCCCGCTATTACAGCCTTCAGACTCAGCTCGATTGTTGGTAACTTCAAATTCTAATTTCACAACAGATTGCATCTCTGCTCCTTCGTGACTCGAGGAGCACAACTCCCGCCTCGCCTCTGATTTCCACAAGATCCATCTACCGTGACTATCCATGTATTGGTCGAGACTCGGAATCAGTGGGGCTCGCCTCCGTCTCCTCATCCTCGCAGTGCACTCAACCACGAAGTCGCCTAAAGACCGTGCTTTTATGGTCGCTCGGGTCGGTAATTAATGTCGAACTCGCTAGCTCCACCGACCATTTTACCAACCTTCCGTAAGTCTCGTGCTTGTACAGTAGTTTGCCCGAGGATCGGTTTGTTAGAACCACTCACCGAACGTGCTCGAAAATAAGGCCTCAGCTTCGGTCACGCGACTGTGGCCAGTGCCCATTTCTCCATCAATGGATATCGAGTCTCAGCTTCCAAAGAAAGCTCGCTCATGTAATAAACAGGTACTGCACCTCGACTCCTCCCTTACTGTAATCGAGCTCGTGCCCATCGGGACACAAATAAGCATAGAACAAGACTCTCCCGCTCGAGGTGTCGACAAGAATCGGAGCTTCATCAAGTATTCTTTCAACCGCTGAACGCCGCTGCACATTCTCAAGGCCCACTTTGTCTTCCCCGCTTTCTTCATTTCCTCGAAGAAGACTCGACATTTATCCGTGGCTCGAGATACTGAACCTGCTGAGGGATGCCAGCTTCGGCTAGACTTTGTATCTCCTCGAGGCTACGTGGGACCTCATTTCCACCATCGCTCTTATCTTCTCTCGATTGGCCTCGATCCCTCCGTGACCGACTCACGAAGCTTAAGAATTTTCCCGAACCCACTCCAAAAGCACATTTCTCCTGGTTTAGCTTCATCCCAGATTTTCTTAAGAGTGCAAGGTCTCCTCTAAATGCCTTACATGCTCCTCCGCTCTTTAGACTCGGTGATCATGTCATCCACATATACCTCCATCGCTCGACCGATCAATGGCTCGAAGACCTTGTTCACCAACCTCCGATATGCTGCCTCGCGATTCTTCAGACCGAGCGGCATGACCTCAGAAGAAGACAATCTCGATTAGTGATGAAGGTCATGCACTCCTCATCCGACCGGTGCATGGAATTTGGCTATATCCCGAGAATGCATCCATAAAACTAAGCAGCCTGCGCCCTACCGTAGAATCCACCAACTGGTCTATCTTTAGTAGTGAAAGCTATCTTCGGGCAAGCCTTGTTCACATCCGTGAAGTCCACACACATTCTCCATTTCCCACTTGCCTTCTTCACCAAGACCACATTCGAGATCCATTCTGGGTAGGAGACCTCCCTTACGAATCCCGCCTCAGCAGCTTTTCCACCTCGCAACTGATGGCTTCATATCTTTCCTGGTCGACGATCTCCTTTCTCGCCTCACCGGCTTAAGCATCTCTCCAGATTGCCACCGTGACACGCCACTCGGGTCAATCCTGTGCATATCCTCATGCGTCCATGCGAACACATCCGCGTGTGCTCGCAGACACTCCACCAACTTTTCCTTCAACTCGCTCACTAATGCCCGAGCCGATCTGGATTTTCTTCTCGTGGTCATCCGCTCTCACCTCGACCTCCTCCAACTTCTCACCGGCTCTTGCCTTCCATTCCTCGATTCCCTCGAGTCCAGACGAGGTTATCTGCAGATAGTTTCTTTGGCCACTACAACAGAATAACTCCTCGCCACCCTCCGATCGCCTTTCACGACCCCTACAAACTTCATTTACTCGATACTTTAGTGCCAAGTAATGGGTGGATAGCACGACCGGCCGATCCTCATAAACGACCTCCCTAGAATTGCTCGGTACGGGTCGGCTTCATCTACCACCACGAAATCCAAAGATCATGTTCTTTTCAAAAGGCCTCGAGCCCATGGTCACCGCCAACTGATGATTCCTGCAGGTATTAGCTTTCCTCCCCAATCCTTTCAAGGAAGTGCTCGTCCGCTCGAGGCTCACGCCGTTATTCCCAAATCCTCGAGTGTGGATTCAAGAGAATATCCACCGAGCTTCCCGAGTCAACCAAGATCCCGATCAACTTCCTTGTTAGCAATGTTGGCTTTCACAACCAAAGCATCCTCGTGGGATATAGACACCCTCCTCATCTTCCTCCGTCTACATAATCGGCACCGCCGGACCTTGGCCTTTTGGCATGGGCAAGTGAACAAGACTTCTCACCGACCGCAGATACCGCAGTAGTTTTTCCGGCCCTATTTGAATTTCCCGCCATCGTGGGCCCTCCCGAGATCACCCTTATAGCCGGTGGTTCCAAGTCCATTTCAGTATCCTCCATCGCTTTCCCTGTCGCCGCTCAACCACCCAATGTCCCCTCAATAAACTCATCCAAATACCGATTCTCGACCGCATCCTCCACCGGTTTTTCAAGTCGCAGATCGTGATGTGGAATGGCCATGGTCACCATGGAAACCGCAGAACCGCCTCGCCTCGCTTGCCACCGACTTGACCATCTGGCGCTGGGAGTTCAAGCAATCCGCCTCCCGGCCACTGGAGTATCTCTTCAGAGATACCTTTAATCTTGTGTATCGCCTGTAAGCTGGGCTCGCTCAACCATCCAGTATCGCCCGATCCCTCGGGAAACTTCTGCGATGGTGGCAATGGACTGATCCGCCTGCTGCGGTTCACCGCAGTCCGCTGGTGGTTGGTCATGGGATGGGTGGTCGCCGTGACGCCTGTACTCTCCGTGATCCCGACCTGAGACTCGCGGATGGCAGGGAACCATCCGTGGTGGGGAGCTCTGCAGTGGTCAGATGGGCAACCCGGCCTCGGTTGCCTTAAGTCCGCGACTCCTGCAGGACCTCCTTTCTCCTTCCTCTTCGCTCCATTGCCTCGCTCACTCCTCGCCTTTGCACCTTTTCCTCCTCAATCACCATATCCATTTTTACCTGTTCATACGCGTCTGAATATGAACGGATTAATGGGCTTCGTAGATTGTACCATGGCCTCCCCATCCGGATCCCATCCTTCAATCCTCTTAACGCCTGGGGATGATTGAGCGCGCCAAGATCTAGGACCGATCTATGGTACCTCTTGACGAACTCCCGGAGAGATTCTCCCTCCCTCTCCCTTACTACCGACAACTCCATCATATCATCTTCAGGGGTCATTGCACCCCGAAACTACTCCGCAAACTCCTCGCACATCTGTTCAAGCTCAAGATGCTTCCCTGGCAGCCTGCAGCACTCATTCTCTCGCTTTTCCTCCAGAGTGAGCTGGAAGGCCCAGACCTCCGAGCCACCGACAATCCTCGCACCTCGCCATGTCGCTGAACCGCTCTATACGCACCAATGGATCACTTTTCCCCGAGAACTTCAGATTCGGAAGCTGAAGTCACGTGGATCGTGACACCCATGATCTCCGCAGAGAGTGGGATTCGTTATCCAAGCATTATTCTCCAACCTCGGCTCTTTCCGCTTCCCTGAGGTCCTCCACAACTCAGTGCTAATCACAGCACCTCTCCCTCCAACTCTTCCGCAGGAGGTCGTGGTCAGATCCTCGTAAGTGCCGACGGGACCTCCTTTCCTCCATGTTTGTTTCCTCCTCACCGCAAAGATTTGGTGCCCTAGGTCTCGGGCTTCATCTCCCACATTTTCTCGAACGGGAGCTGCTCCCACTGACCGACTCGAGACATCATTACACGCTTTTCTCTGTCCCTCCTCGAGTTCTTGCAATAGTGGAGCTCGTAGTCTCCATCTGCTTTCTCCATCCGATCCATTCTTTCCCGGATCTCCCTATTCCGGGCCTCATTGGTCACTTCTCTAAAGTTACCAATTCTTCCTGACTCACTCCTCTTCGACTGCTTCCCTCATCGCTATGCTGTGTATCTTGAACGTATCAGGAAATCGAGCTCTGTGTGCCGATCCCCACAAACGGCGCCAAAAATGTTGATGTGTTTCCCGCGTATCTTCAAACAGTGTCAAGAACCTTCTGCTCGCGGCTAACTCGAGCTCGAGCAGGATTGCCCTCCAATTTCCGGCTTCTATCTTTGCTGAAATGGGAGTATCCCGGACCTGCACTCACGTAAAACGAGGTCGTGGTCGCGGGTATTGTTCCAGCGAAAACTCTCCGATGCTCGAGTTAGTAATCGGGTTATTCTTTTGTATCCCTCTTAGTTAGAGACCGAAGGGTGGGAAAGATGTTTTTTGTCTCCTTTTTCTAAATAAAGAGTATTTCGGTGAAAATCTAAAACAAAGTACCTGATGAAGAAGAACCTGGATTAAATTTTGCCAACCCCCGCAACTTACTCATCTGTTTCCTTTTATCCCCGATCTTTCCCGCTCTTTCCATCTCCAGTCGTCCATATCCACGCTGGTGGTGTCCGGGTCCTCCGACAACGGGATTAGCGTGATATTCTCTAGGGATGCGTGGCTGTCTGGTTAACATGGCTCACATAGCCAGATCATCCTGTCGGGCGTGTAAGCAAGGAATGATGACACCGTGGGGGCATGTGCCGGCCATCGACAACAGTACCGCCACCCTACTATGTGGGCCCTAATCTAACATCAAAAAGGTGTGCGGGATTATGAGGGAACGGGTCTGACCGTCCTGAGCCGGGTCCCGCGTTCCGTCTGGTCAATGGTTTGCGTAGCCCAATTGTGCTCGAGGGCTCGACTACAACAAGCAAAAATAGAGCTTCGGTCTTAATCGGCCTCCGGATTCATCGACCTTGAACGACCTTGACCGAGCCTGCTGACCTCGAGCGGGCAAGAGAGCTCTGAGCTCGGATGGCTCGAATTCCCGACCTTGGCTAGCTTTTGACGTCTAGTGAGACCATCTTCGTGCGTGGTCCGGACTCGCTCGTCGGATTGACCTCGGTATTTTATTCGAGTGGATTGACCTCGGGGTATTTTATTCGAGCTGGAAGGGCCTCGAGAAGGCCTGCCCGATATTACCCAAACACTTAGCCTCCTTTAAATCGAATAAAAGGATCTAGATGTGAGAGTTCAGAAGGAAATGGACGGTAAGATTTTCCATGCAGTTCAAAATAGAATTGACATTTGTGACAAAGTTAAGAAGTCTGTGAAGTAAAATTTGTACAGTGAATAATTTCTACTATTTTTTAGCTGGATTCAGGCCTCATACCCATACATTGCAATATCAATGGCAAATAAGAACAATAAAATAAATTCTTTCACCATTCTCATTTATTTTCTTTTTCCCTACAGTGACTCATTTCTATGACATTGGTGATGGCATTCAAATTTCAATAAAATATGCATAAGCTACATTCAATATTAACATCTGAAAGAAGCAAAATAAAAAAAAAAAATGAGAGGGAAAACTTAAAACTTATCAGAAACTTGGCCGAGAAGTATTATCATCATTGTCCTCAAGAATGAGCTTGACTCCATTGTTCTTTAGGGCATTGACAATAGCCCATATTTTTGTTCGGTTCTTAAAACCTTTCTTCTCAACTTCTTTGTTCACATCAACATGTATCCCTCTTCCTTGGCCCTGTTCAAGGCCCTCCACCTTGAGCCGCATAGCTAACACCTCTCCAACAACTGATGCTGCCTTGGCATTGCAAGATCGACCACATTCAAGCGAGTTTTTGATCGAATGTTCAACTGTAGATGCTGTTGCAATTATCCGCCCATTATTTCTGTCCACTACGTTGGCTGTAATGTACTTTAATGATATGAACAATCGCAGCACATACCTCTTTAAAACCGTCATCGTTTAATGATCCTGAAATCCCATTGACAGATTTAAAAAACAATTAAGTTTCAGTTAGTATTACCCTTTTAGTATCTAGAGCCTGGAGGTAGTCAAAATACAAAATTATGTTCCATTATGTTTCAAAACTGCCAGCTTCTAGCTTAACCCCTTTTTTTTTTTTTTGGTTTGAATAGTTATAATCTATACATATATTAAAATTTGAGGTCTACTGAACTCTAGATACATACATTTATAGCACAGTCCATAAATCTACCAAGACATACATTTATAGCACAGTCCATAAATCTACGAAGACTAGCTTGGAAACTTACTCTCACTAACAATGTTGGGCAGAAATCTACCTCTAGTCCACATTTTGTGGAAACAGGAAAGAGGCTCGACCTGGTGCTCTCATGGGGATAGAATTGTTGAGAGCACCAACCCACCATTGTACTGGTTACTAATTCCACCTACATCTACTTATAACAACAAGTGATTCCATTTCACAACGATAGAGGATTAAAAAACCACAGCATCACAATCCTAAACGTAACATTAATTGCCAATTTTATTGGTACCACTGTACATAAACTACAATCCTAAGAATTAAAAATTAGTACCTTATTTCATCAAACATATACCAAAAAAAAAAAAAAAAAGCCAGATCAAAACTGAAGAATTCCCACGTGGGTCAATATTAACTTTCACAAAAGCATTCACAAACAACTGACCAGAAGGAGAAACAAAAAAAATTCTCTTAGAGAAAATTTTCCAAACAGGCTCCATGCAGTCTTGAAAATGCTTGAGGTATTTACTAACATGCGAACGAAATAACGAAGATGATTCCAAATTTGCTCAAAAACATCACTAACCAACTTCAAAATTGTAAAAATTCAAAGAATCAAGCAAAAATAATAATAATAAGAAAAAGAAAAAGAAAAATGCTTACTTGAGGTTGAGGATGGTGTTGACGACACAGAGGCTATAATTAGAAATGGAAAATTGAAGCAAATGGGTTAACACAGGATGCTGTAGTGTACTTTTTAGTCCGTAGGAATGGTAACGTGTTTGTTCAATCTTCAAAGCCCGTTCCAACAGCTATTTGTATATATATGGAGAATAGCCCAACAAAGAACGAAACTATAACCGGTTCGGTTTATTTTCGTGCTAGTATATGAAAAATTAATTGATTCGGTTTAAAAATATACGGAAACTCGATAGATTTGAAAAAATTTTAAAAACAGTAGTAATTGTGAACTTACTATAACTGAATTTTGTTTCAATTCGATTTTTCTGAAAGGTTAAAGGTTATATCAATCTTAATTATATCTATTTTTAAAGAGTAACTCAATGAACAGTTAATGAAATAACTTTTCTTCGATGATATATTATTTAATTGATTTTTAAGAATGATTATGAAATTATAAAACGTTTAAAGTAATTCTTTTTAAAAGTAAAAACATTGTACTGTTTAAAGAAGTACTAGTCACTAATTAGAGAAATTACATGCGGCATACATCTAGATGAATGGAAGAGGTAATTTTGTACCAAGCAAATACATCAATATGTGATATTAATTTGTCAGCACCATGTGCTTTGTTTTCCATTAATGCCTTGAGAATGAGTGGCAAGTGAAATCTTATACAAGATGGGATTGATATTCAATTTTAAGACTTTTGTATACCATTGCACTCTATTTTCTCTACTAGCATGTAACTGTGAATTTAGAGATATAATGAATATATAAATTTAGATTTAGTGTTGAGCTAAGCTCTTTTTTTTTCTTTTTTTGTCACGTGTATAACTTTAATAAGGTTCGATTAGAATTTAACTACATATTATTTCTCCTCTGATTATAATTTAATTATATATTATTTCTCCTCTCTAATAACTACCATTCACATATTTAAAATGTTCAATACAAAACTCTGTTCAACATGAATTCAAATTAATTGCGAATGCTGCCAATGACTTTGATTTAGCGTTTAGCCTATATAAAATCTTGGATGTTGTAGGTTTTATATTAAGATTCTCAATTGATGTATGTAACAAATTGTTAGGAAATAAATCTCATTTTCAATAAAAATTTGTATTTTATTGGGAGATTTTCTATAATTTTTTTTATTTAAAAGATTCTTATTTAAGGAAAAATAATTTTCTTTTAAGACTTAACTTTTTTTCTCTAAAAAGAAAGGGAGGCGAGCAAGTCCAAATACAATTTTAATTTTAAGACTTAACTTATTCAAGAAGGGATATAATATATATAAGAAAAGAAATATTTCTCTTATAAGAGATATTCACTATATATAGAGTGGTCATGCTCTCTTGTTGACAATACTCAAAAGTGTTAATTACTCCTAAATATAAAAGTGTATAGTTATAATATAACTTGGTGAGTCTGGAGTCGAATTACAGGAAATCTAAAATTCTAGTAATCGGTTATTAAATAAAAATTATTTATTTAATACGAAATTAATTATGGATAATTTTTTTAAAAAATATTGCTAAGGTTACATGATTCACTTTTAATATTCAAATTATTATCATCACACTCTCTCAATTTTATATTATTTAATTATTATGCAACTTAGTTCTTAACTAACCATTTGTATAGATAAATTTGGAGATCAAATAAATAATGTGTCATAACTATATTGAAATGTCGATATATGTCTAAATACTATATAAATCTAAGGGAGATTTAGATCTACGAATTAACATGCCATAAAAGTAACTGGTAGAAAATATAATTTATAAACATATAATTAAAATAACTAACTTAAAACTCACATGAGAAGTTAATTAATTCTATGAATTGAATTCTCGAGCTTCACCTTTCACTTAAAAAATTAACCACTCATGTCTAAAATTAAAGCATACATTTTATTTAACAAACAAGCTGTGAAGTACAATACAAGAAAGTTAAAAACAAAAGGGAAGCCAAGAAAATTTTCCTTAAATTTGCTCTTGATTAACATGTACAAAGCTCACCTTTAAAATCTACCACCAATTCTAACCTTATAATATAACTTGGTGAGTCTGCAGTTGAATTATAGAAAATTTAAAATTTTATTAACCGGTTATTAAATAAAAATTAGTTATTTAATACGAAATTAATTATGGATAAATTTTTTAAAAAAAAAATTACTAAGGTTACGAGATTCACTTTTAATATTCAAATTATTGTCATCATACTCTCTCAATTTTATATTATTTAATTATTATGCAACTTAGTTCTTAACTAACCATTTGTATAGATAAATATGGAAATCAAATACATAATGTGTCACAACTATATTGAAATATCGATATATGTCTAAATACTATATAAATCTAAGGGAGATTTAGATCTACGAATTAACATGCTGTAAAAGTAACTGGTAGAAAATACAAATTATAAACATGTAATTAAAATAACTAACTTAAAACTCACTTGAGAAGTTAATTAATTCTATGAATTGAATTCTCGAGCTTCACCTTTCACTTAAAAAATTAACCACTCATGTTTAAAACTAAAGCACACATTTTATTTAATAAACTTGCCGTGAAGTACAATACAAGAAATTTGTGAGAGCTCTTGCCTTTATATAGGCAATTTTTTAGTGTTCAAGTTTGGGTATTTACATAAAATTTTTGGTGAGCTTATGATCACAACCTTAAGATGAGATTTAATAGTACAATCTAAGGGTCAGAATTTGCTACCATTATGGATTATTGCATTCAACATAATCAATGGCTATAATTGAAGTCAAAGCAGAACCTTCATTTTACTCATGTGGCAAGGTGGTTGATCTACCCAATTTGATGTGTTAAATCTACTACAAGGTGTGCGTGACTGCGTGAGCTTGGACACGTGGCATGATCTTAGCCTTTCAGAAATAATGTCGGATCAAAGGGCTAGTGATTCTTCAAAGGCTTCAAACTTCAGGTCCAAATTTTCGATCCAAGCATTATTATTCAGGGATTTCATACAAAACACAAAAAATCATAAATAAAACTAATCAATTCATAAAATATGTTAGGGGTTTGTAAATGTGATGAAATTATTTGTGTTATCAAAACTATAAGTGAAAATGGTTGATTTTAACATTTATTAAATGTACACTTTTTAGTGTTAATTACTTGTTAATCATGATTCATGAGCTCATAAAAAGTAAGTAGACAGTATTTATTATAAGATAAATAATAGGTTTATTGAGAAATTATGTGTATTGACATTTTGGATGTAAGAAAAATATTAGAGTGATTGTAATAATTTTTCATATAATGATTTTTTCTATTATAATTCTTGGCGGCCGTGGTTTTTTTCCGGTATAGGAGTTATACATAAAAAAATCATATGTTGTATGATTGATTTTATTCTTCATCATCTATATTTTATGTTTATTACTTATTTAATATTTTTGCTGCTAGATCTTACACGGAATTAAAAATTTTATATCAAGTGGCATCAAAGTTAAGGTTGTATGCAATGTAGAACAAGTATGCTAGAAATAGAAAAGTTTAATGGGAAAATAAATTATGATTTTGGCAGATTGAAGTCAAGAATACATGTTGATCTAATCTATGTTACACGAAGAACGCAAGGGGAATGTAAACCATATTCCCCTAGTGGAAACCCTTGAAGGTGTAGACAATTAAAACAACTTAAAGAAGCTTGTTAGAAGGGAGTAGATTTGACATGTAGCTCTAAATTAGTAAATAAAAATATTGATAATGTTAGTTAGCGGCATTTTTCCATGAGAAATTAATTTATATTTTTTGGCATATCATGAAAGAGCATATGTTATTATTTGTAAGTCCACAAAATTTGCACACAAGATATGATTTGGTATTTATATAAGGTGTAATAGAATTTTTATATTGATAATTGAGAACTCTCAAAGAAGCCAACACATGAGAATTTTTATTTCAGAAAGGTGATTGACATGTGCCAAATATGTGTATTCTAAATAAAGTGGAGCATGATAATTCTTGTTCTATATAATTATAGTTGTTGGATAGAATATAAGATTTTACCCCATGGTAGAGTAATTCTCATAACCCTATGTAAGTTTAGTTTTGATAGAGTAAATAAGATAAAGACCATGTGATTGTATGGATACACAGTAGATTGAAAAACTCATCAAAATAAAAATTATTAGGAAATGTATCTCATTTTTCAAATAACGATTTGTATCCAAATTATTATGAGATTTCTAAGAGTATTTTCTTATTCAAGAGGATTATTATTCAAGGAAACAAAAAATTCAGAATACAATTTGTATAAGAAAATAAATACTTCTCTATTAAAAACATAATCACTATAAAGCTGTGTTCACTAATTTTTTAAAAGTTTAATCTTTCCATAAGTAGTTAGTTTTTAGAATGAAAAAACAATAAATTTATTGAGAGATTGAAAATTACTAAGATTTTAAAAATAAATTAAACTAATTGTAATAATTTTTCAGTGTTGCCCTTGACAGCCATAATTTTTCTTTAGTATAAAATTTATCACAAAATCTTATATTGCGTGATTAATTTTATTCTTCATATATATTTCATTTATATATTTTATTTATTTATTATTTGTATGATAGTTTTCCTTGCTGAATTTAAAAATTCCGTAGCAGGAATTTAATCACAAATGCTATGCAACTAGACCAATTCTTTCACAGGATAGTTTTCCTTGCTGAATTTAAAAATTCCCTAGCAGGAATTTAATCACAAATGCTATGCAACTAGACCAATTCTTTCAATCCAGTGAATTGGAATAAGGTAAAAGGTTCAAGTTTAAAAACACTGATACCAGCCAGAGATGCATAAACAAATGATATTAAATCAAAAAAAGTATTTAAGCATTTCAATTCTCAGGAACGATGCTTATTCAGTCATTTGCATAAAATGTTACAAATTGACAAAATTTTTAACATTCTGTTCCACCATATATAATTGTGGTAATATTAAATGGAAAAAAAAATATCTGAGTGAAATGGTTCAGCTTCTCTAAGCTCTTAAAGCATTTTTATGAGACCTTCCTTGTAAACGAATTATAAAGGCTAACTAATATAAATAACTGACTTCCAATTTCCTTTACTTTCTAACTTTAGAAGCTATTCCAGCAGCAAGCAACTTACCAAAAAATTTGCTTGGAAAAGGCATACATCTTCAAGGGTCTTCAACCAGTAGGGCCGAGTCAAGAATCTTCTATACCGCATACTAGCCCAAGGTCCAACTTGATGAATGTTGTATAAAGGAAAACACATAAAATATCAGAAATCTCCATGAAAACTTGTAAAATAAACTAAAGTTGAATTGCCCGTATCTCAATTCACAGCTCTGCCTTAGATTCGGGTCTACTTTGGCGGGTCTACTTTGGATGAAGCATCGCTTCCTGAAGTTTGTGCAGGACCAACAGGTGCTGGTGTTTCTAGGGTAACCACTTCTTCACCTAAGATTTTGGCAGTAAATTGTCTAGCCTCTGAGTCGAGATCAGGCCATTCAGAAACTATTCTTCTGGCACCCTGATAGAACAGCAGATGGATTAGATATACATGTGTGTCTAAGCATGTGTTCATGTCTGTGAATCAGCCTCGGTCAAGATCAGCAACCCATACACAAATTATGACCACTCATTTACAAAATGTTGTCATTTCAGTACACCAGGTGTGATCTCAACCACTCAAAGATTATTAGTCTCAGAGTTCACATTGAATTTGAGAAAACAAAAGGGGTTCCTAAATCTAATATTTTAAATTTATATTTACCTGAAGTTTGGGTTCCTTAGTCATTGGATTGTTGCAAAGATCAATGGTTTTTGCCTTAGATTTTGTGACATTACCACACCATGACTCACACCATAGCCATTCCTGTGGAAGTGAAAAAATGGGCACTGTATGCTGGGCATAGTTTGGAAGATCCTGAAATACAATATATAAAACACATTAATTTGGAACAAAAGATAATATTGCAAAAGCAGAACCACATAGCGCATGCTTCGGCTTTAGGGGACTGATCAGTCCGGCACAAAAAAATGGGATGGTTACTAGATAAGTAAAGTCAACTTGCAGGTAAAAACCCCAGCTGAAATAAAGGCCAAGTCTAAATACTCAACAAACCAGAAATTCAATGCTATTTCATTGCAAAGTGTCGAACATAATTTTAAAGGCACAAAATGTTAAGTGAATTTAAAAAAAGCCACGTCACATCATTAAATAACTGTGCAACTTACCTGATCCAGATTGGAAAGACTATTTGGATCCTTGCTAAGAGTTTCATAAAATACTCTTAAATTATCACCTGCTGCAGTCTGACGGAATCTTTTCAAGTCGACAACATATAAAGCACTGCAGGAAATACATCATAGTTCAAGCCAAAAGCTCTTTCAGGAGTCCAAGTAATTGGCAAGTCAACTGATACTAGCCACCTACCTGATATGGTATGGTCTACCACGTAAATGATCTTTCCAGAAACCCTGTTCCATAACAAAAATTAAGGGAATACTCGTGCAAGCGAAGGTATATTTAGTGAACACAAGATACAAGAATCAGTGGCAAAAGGAAACCCGAAAAGCAACAAAAATTTGAGAAAAAAAAAATGGTTTACCTGTCTCCAAAATCGATACCCATCCATATCCTTGTTGTTGTCACAAAAAGGAGTATATGCAAGTGGTCTTCCTTTTATATCCATGTCATAAAGTTCTCCCATGTCTGCCCTGACAACCTGATCTGCATCAACGAATATAACCTACACAAATACATAACTGGTAAAATTTAAGAACACATACCACATATTTTAGGTTACATTATAGACAAATAATGTAGCAAAAAGCTTAGTCAAATGAGACCCCAATCCAAGAAACAAAAATACCTTTTCCAATGAGAGGGGAAAAATGACATCAAGGAACAAAATCTTATAAGCCCAAATTATTCGCTGCTTTTCTTTTTGCTTATGCAACCATGTAGGCCATTTATAAGTGATAAGTTCATACTCGAAACCATACTCTTGCGCCATATGTGGAATCACATCCTGAGGAAATGTCAATAACCAGAATATATGCATGTTAAGCAATCCAGTTATTTCTGTTCTTGAGATCAATAATAAAAGTAAAAAAGTTAACAAGAAAGCAGACAAGATATGTACAACCTTGAACTGAGGGGAAAGATAGTTCTTTATAAACCAGAATTTCACCGGGCGACGCGTGTTCTTCAAGACACTTAGTATCATGATTTTGAGGAAGCGCTCATATCTGCCATAACACATCATTAAACATAAATTTTTTTAGCAAAACCTGAATAAAAAAGAAAACAAAAGACCCCAAAAAATAAAAGTATCTAAACAAATAATGAATGTTGACAGGGGTGAATGAGATATCTGGATGGGTGCACTATACAACCTACATATTCTTTAAGTATTGTGTTGATTGCACGGACTTCTTTTTGTTAGACACATCCAACAAAAGAAATCCCTCCCTAAATGGAAATCTCACACTAAATATTCTTCGACTGGAAAGAAACGTGAGAAACAATTCTATCTACAGACCAACTACTGTATATGGAAAACAGAAGATAGCACATTTCTAAAATGGTACAGTAGTTTCTTTCCAAAAAAGACCAGCTTGTCATGTTCTAATTCTAAATTGGAGGGCAGTAGTTCGAACCCCCACAAGCATATTGTGGGGGTATTTCCTTCCTCAACTATTGAGTAAAGGCAGTTTGCTTCCTTTATGAGGAGTAGACATCTCTCGAAAATTAGTGAGGGTTCAAATTTGGACAGTGGCTCATACAAATTAATGTAAACTAGTCTCAATTATAGTCTGATTTGTAAATATCAGTTATAGTCTCATGTATTATGAGTTGTAATCTTGAGCAATAGTCTCATGTATCAAAAAAAAAAAAACATTGACACCTAGCTAAGTGGTAAGGCAGTTGCACCTTCCTACACCAAGTTTAGCCCTTAAACAGCCTCATCATTACATGAAATTCAAGACAACCAAATAACAAATCAAATCAAAATTGCAGGATGAGTGCAATTCAAAAGGAAGGATATCTAGGCAACCACTGCACATAATTGTATTTCTTCACTTTGCTATGATGTACTATTTGAAGACAAAGTAGTATGACTGGAAAAAGTATGCAACTGTAAAAAATAGAAATAATTGTTAGTTCAGCTGCTTTCATTCCTGGTTTCCACCTTAATGAGGACAAAATAGTAGACATCAAAGGCAAAATGTGATTGAAGGCACAACATCTTCAAATTGAAACATGGAATATTAAATATAACTAATCCCAGAAGATTAGCTTATGTGTTTTGTAGTTTTTATCTATTACGATACAACAAATATGTAATGTGAAAATTGAACATGAATCATAGATACAAATATAACCCACAGAAGAAAGTACACAATGAGACATTGTGCAAATAGTCAGCAATGAGACATTGTGCAAATAGAATGCTGACAGCCTGACAGATATAATAATTAGCAAGATAAAACTGAAGACTTACAGGTGTCCAGAAGCAATAGAAAATATATTGATTGTTTTTCCATGTTGTTCAACCTTCCCATGGTCCTGAGAGATGACATCAAGCAAGAAACTTTGTTACTTTCCAATAATTGCATCATACATTAACCAAATTACATAATAATAGACACACCCTAACTAATACAACTATATCTCTGCGAAAGACCAAAATACAATCTCAAGCAGAAGGGTTTTTTTTCTTCATTAAACGACATTCCCGCAATCTCTTAAGTTTAGGTCTTGGCCCTACACTATTTCTATATCCAAAGAAATGTATGAATAAAGTTAAAAAATCAGCGACCTGCTTGGATGGAAAACTGAAGACATTTAAACCACAATTGAGGTCAAAGAAAGTATGGATACAGTAAAGGCATAGCAGTATACAAGAAAATACTTAATTCTTAAGATGCCACATGAAAGAACAGAGAAACTTTACAACAAATTATATGATTTCAACTGGAACCATTTCAATACGCTAAAAGTTTTTGAGGGGTTTCAATTCAAGAAACAGACAGTTCACATGTTTATGTCGGGAAAAGCCCAAAATGTGTATATACATATAGGGAGGAACTTACAACTGCAGTTTTTTCCTTTTTAGATTGCTCACTACCACCAATAAAGCCAGAAGCCCATTTTAAGAAGTTAGAGTTCCAGTTTCCCTGTAAATATTAGCAATAACCATTTTAATGCAACAGGTCCCATCTTTTATCCATCAAATCTTGTTAGATATCTTGACGTTTCTAAAAGCTATTTCAGTCAAACATAACAAATACTCACTTTTTCTTGTGAATGGCTATCCTCATCATAAGAAACCAACAATTTTTCATTCTCCTTGCCCTTTTTCCTCACTACTTCCAAATGAACCACTTTACCCCGCAAGTCATTTATAGTAATCCGTTTTGACAAAGATCCGTCTTCATTTGCATTACCATCTTCCTTCAGGACATAAAGCTCAGAACTTCTTCCAGGAGCAAGTTGTAGGTACCAAACACCAGGAGAGACTTTCATCTGCCAATAACCCAAATTGGCCATGACAAGAGTATCAACCAAGTGAGGTGTACTCTTAGTTCCAAGAATCAGCTGAAGTCCTCGAGGAGGCTCATGATCTTTCTCTGAACAGTGACCTAAATACGAAGGCAAGTCAATGACAACCACAACAGTAAAGGTAAAATGCATAACTCGGTAACTGTGAAATCACCAAACATAGAACTGGTGAATGCACCAAATTTCATGTTTTTCCCAAGAAAAACAAACTCACCAGTAAGTACCAGGGCTTCAAGCTCAAAAACAGCTTGCAATGTCCTTGTGTCACCCAACTTCTCAAGCAAAATATTATCCAGATCATGACTGCGACAGTAAACACAAACAAAAACATATGGTACATTAGGCCAATAAAAAGATGTTTCACAGAAAATAAATGAATCTCTTCTCCATCTGTGCAGAACAAGTACAAAAAGTAAGTAGTATCAAAAAAAAAATTAAAAAGAAGAACAAAGAGGGAGAAACATACACTGCAATGATGGGCTCAACAAGCCAAGGCTCAGGTACATCAAGATTCATGGTGAGGGTTTTAGACAATGGCATATTAGCAAAAAAAGCTTTAGGGCCACTTATTGAGTAATCAATATTGCTGAAATCATCCTGCAAAGTGATAACACAACTAAGAAACCAGATATGGGAACTCAAATCTTGAGTTTTCTCCAAATCAGAGATATACCATGGTTGGAACAACATATCTGTAGTAATTCTTCAGAGGAATGTCAACAAGGGAACTCTGCGAAAAAAAAAGCGTATTATGACCTAAACCCACAGAACTATACCGAACACTATATAGATAGCATGCACTAGAAGAAAGAAAATATGCAACCTACGTTACAAAAGCAATTGTCCCTTAAATCTCATAACACAAACATAAAATTACAAAGCCATCTACCAAAAATGGGGTGTGCTGACATTTACAAGTCTTGAGAATGAGTTGACCAACTCCCCTAAATGTTTTCAAATCGCATTCTAAACTAAAGAACAAGAACTGATCCAGGAAACTAACAATGTTGAACACAAATGTAATAGAATTCCTGTTGACATCCAATAGTCAAAATTGAAAGCTAGAAAACATAACAACTTACACAATTGGGTGAACATCCAGATTAAATGTGATGTATAACAATTTGTAGGCAGAAAGCATTACATCATTAATAAATCAGTAAACAAGTTCAAGCTTGTACACAGGTTTGATTTTATTATGAACCACATGTAACAGAATCTTTTAAAACAAATACAAAGCAATAAATTAAACCAAATTTAGAAAAGATTAGAAGATTCCTTCTGGAAAGATATTGAACAGACGACTAATATAATTTATAAGAATCTCAATAAATCTTAATATTCTGAAAAGAATGTGCAGAAAATAAATCATTCCGGCCAGGGCAGATGATGAAATAATCTGCATTGTTCTGCACAATTTTTTTTTTTTTATTTTGACAGCAAAAAGTGAGATATTCAACTCAAATCTGACTTATGAGACCGTAAGAATGATAATCTAATCCGGAAAGGCCAAAAATAGATGCCAGAGTTTTGCACATAAGCAGCAAAGAACTTCAGTGGGGTGCCTTGCTCAGCTTTCTACATAAGGCAAAAGTAAAAAAGGTGTCAATTTTAACATATGGATAGGTGTTAGTTTGTGAAAGCTATACATCTCAGACCTTACAAACCAAGTTTGTGAAAACTACACATCTCAGACCTTACAAACCACAATCTGAAAAATTCACATATATATCTCAATTTTCTCTTCTTTCTTCAAATGCAAAGAAACTGCAAGGGCACATGCAGAAATACCTCATACTTTTAAACATCAACCTAAATGTGAATAGCTCTCGGTGTTGGATCAATGATAATGAAGATTATATCATAAACAAACATAACAACTCTCTTGCTTCTGTTTCACAGGCAATATAGAGTATAAGTACAAAGTTGGTTATATATAAAATTTGACTAACCATTGGATTTAGGACAATCCGCATGCTTGGCTGAGCATATCTCTGCAGAACTCGAAGAAGTGAAGAAAGCTTTTGGCCAGTTGGACTTAGAGGATCAATCACAGCATCAATGTGAATTGTAGAATTTTCACTATTCAAAACAACGGCACTGCACAAATAATTTATTAGAGAAGAAAGAAAACTAAGATCACAGTTTAGGCTACAAGGTAAGGGACACTATAATTTATATGAGACAAAACTAACAGTTAGTCAAACACTTTGACCAAAAAGCTTAGGCTACAAGGTAAGGGCAAAACATTAGCATCAAGTCAAGTCTATCAGGCCCTCCTCATATGCAATGTGAATCCCATAAGAATAGACCTGGATGGATGTGGATTCGATGAGACACTAGTTAAGATACAGTAAGGATGTGAGGTTTGAACACAGGATATTGGCTTTGATACCATGTTGCGGAACCCCTTGATCCAAAAGCTTAAGCCATAAAGGGCCTAACATTAGTATTTCTCTCTCTAAAATCACTAAATTAGCTTATATGCACTAACACTTATAATGACACACATATAAGATGAAAACAATATAAAAGAAATTCTACTTGTATTTTCTTTCAGAGAGATAAATTGACGATATCAGCCTTTACATGTCACAAGACAACTGACAAAAGAAATGGCATTCTTCACTCTTCAAAGTAATATCTAAATACAAGGTCAACGGATCTGAAAGCAGAAATTATTGGATTAGCAACATATTGTGAATTTATCGCATGAATTCATGACCAAACATTATTCTCAAAATTCTTTATTTGCAGAATTGAATTAGATTTTACAAGATGCAAGAAATGTTATAACAAGCATTATTGCCATAGATTCTGTCTGTTGAATATTGAATTAGAATATAAGATGCAAGATGAAGTTTATGAAGCATTAGCCCCAAATTATTTTGTATGTAGCAAAATAAAATTCGAATTTAGATATGAAGCCTTAATGTGAAACCATTCCTTGATAAATGATTTCCAAACTAGCTATATTTGAAGAAAATAAATGTATCATATTTCATTTTTTTATTTTATTCTTTGTTTTTACTTTTATTTTTTTTCACTGCCTTTTTGAGCTTATCATGCATCATACATAATCTTCAGGAGTCAGGGCATTATCAGTAGCATGCAGGCTGGAGAAATTTACCAACTAATTAAAGTAATGAAAGTATGTGTGGTCACTAATAAACAACTTCACTGGTATAATCGGGAAACACTTTCTATTGCACTTCCTGGCAGCAGCGACAATAATACAACAATTTATGGAATATGAAGCATATCTGGACTGAAATTGCTTCAGATCATTAGTTTTTGCATTGTCATCAAGCTATTCAGTTGTGGCATATATTACTTCAGGCAGCTAGTATTTCTTGGGTGACACCAGCTTCTAGTAATTCTCCATATTCATGCTTTTGGGAAAGGTGAAAAAGCTAGTGTGTTGTGGAAATGTTCAGTTCTGGCCATTTTTAGGGAAATTTGGTTTGAAAGAAATAGAAGGTTTCTTGAAGATTCCGAGGTACAGAGGAATTTCGAGATTCTTATTTCTTCTTCATTCATCTAAACTGGGAAGGGGTGTTGGCTTAAATCTGTGTTTTTGAGTTTGTTTTTGCTGTGAGATCTTATAGTCATATAGATCCTAGTCTACTTATAAAATCCAATCAGTACTCTAGATCTTTTTGTGGACACCGTGTTCACTTTTTGTACATGTTTTTCTTCTTAATACAAGTTTCTTTGTTTCCTATATTGAAAAAAAAAAAACTGAAATTGCTTAAAATAAAACTGAGAGTTTTATATTCTAAATCCATAGTGTAACGGAAAGTGAATTAAAACTAAGAGGAATGTATAAACCAATGCTTCCATAAATTCGATCGTGGTTTCCAATTATAGCTTCCATACCTGTTTATACTGTGGAAAGTTTTGTATTTTAAGTCTGTGCTTTAAAAGAAAGTGAAGTAAAGACAGAGGAAGAAAAAACTTAAGATTAAGCTTAAATTCGGTGTGAATAATTGCATTGAAAAGCCCTTACCTATATTCTGCACTCAAAATCTCGAAACGTGCACTTTCAGAACTTCGATGCCGCATTGCCATTGAAGATGTCACAAACAGGATAATATCACTAACAAATTTGCTGCAAAATGCATTTACCAAATCAGCAGTCTCCAAAAATTTGTTTTTAAACATACTGATGTTTACATAATACTATATGAAGGAATACAATCAACATCTGCTTCCTAATCAGATTACTAAACGAATGACATATCTGCACTCAATATCAGAATCAAACAATGATTCACAAATCTTTAGTAGGTGGTGAGAGCCAAAATTAAAGATGCAAATTCTAAGAAAACACTTATTACAACTCCTAAGAATTTTATGGCAGCAAAACATTTTGCCCTTTGCCCTCTCATAATTGATACATGGAAGCAACAAGAGAATAAAGAGAGATAACAGCAACAAGGAGTAGAAAGCCAATAAACCTTGTTAGCATGTCTGGATCTATATCTGGATAGGTCTCCTGCCAGTTCACTCCCTCAATAATTTCCCAAATGTGTTTTATTCTTTGCTTGAACTCCACTGACTCCAAAAGATTGAGATCATGGCTCAGAAATGTGCTTTCATCAATAGGAAATGTCACCTATCAAACATTAAAGATGATATGATTAATAAACTGCCAACATCATTAAGTCCCAAATTAAGTGGCATGTGATTTCATTCATCAAGTGGATAATATTTTCACAAGTTCCTAGTGAATTTACTACAGAATCTCACATGATGAATAACACACTATTTTGGAGAGAAATTTGCAAAAAAGTTTTGAGATGTCTAGGATACTCTTAAAATAGATGCAAATACAATGAACAATAAAAACCAAAATTATTTGCAAAAACAGGAAATGAGATATCAACCCAACCAACTGAACTTCTAAATTACCCAACAGAAAAGAGCGAACATTTAAAATAACTTTCAGCTAAAAATTAAATACTAGAAGAGAAAGAGAGAAATATAAGGCTCACCCTCCCATTTGTAATGATTGCATTTGCACCTGATTCAACCCCAAGTTGCCTATACAAAAACTGTACCACCTGCACTTATTTAATAGCTTTTCATTAACACGAAATGCCAATATTAATCAAGCACATGAATCTCAAAGAACCAGGAAGCAACTTAAAGGGTAAGAGAAAATAAAGCAATCAAAAGCAAAAGCCTCAACAGATTCAAGTCAATCAATGATTTTCATGAAGACAAAAGGATTTTTTTCCCCCCTCGAAAACAAATATTTTAAAGGCCTATAGACAATTTCTGATTATATACCTTATTCAATTGTTTTCTCACTTTCCCATCGGAATATTCAGGAAGAGAGGCTCTGTAAACCTTGGATGATAAGCCATTTGCCTCAGCAAACTCACAGACTTTATCAATAAATGCTTGAGTGTCGTCAGCAGTTGCTGAAGATGCCAGAAGATACGTACGCTCATAAAATGAGCATAATTGATCCAAAAATTCTAGCACCTTTTTCTTATGACTGCATAATACGTATAATAAGCGATCACATAATTCACAAAGAAGACGTATTATCAGAAATCTTGAAGGAAAACATACTATAGTGTTTACAATATTTAAGGAAATATATAGCATATAATGCCTGCAAAAACTTCACAAACCTATATGTGGATGCAGTTATCTCAAAAGCCTTAACAAAAATGATACTAGGTAAATCAGCTTCCTGACTGGCACTAAATAGCACACCTAGACGAGCACCTTTGGACCCTCCAATCTGGATGGAAAAACATTATTAGAATATTCATTTTGACAGAGATTATGAACAATAAATTTGATATGGCATGGCACTAAAATCAAGTATGCGTTGGAGGAATTGAATAACCAGAAAATGGATTCCTTCATGGAGCAACTTCATCCCCTTCTTTGATGTGACATCAACAGCCAGAAGATGTGTCACGGGCTTCACATTGTCCACAGCTGAGAGAAGTGGATCAAAGAAACCACAAATCATACAGATATCAAGAAAAATGTAACAGTGGAGCTAATAGTTATAACATAAAGTCTTACTCTCTGGAGAATGCAAGTAGTTAATATCTTTTAACTCAGTCTCCCCTCCAAGAAATGATGAAGCCAGAGAAATAAACTTAGGTTTAACCTTGGCATCAGTGATTATCTACATACAACACAACTTTCGTTTCATAAGGAACATGTAACAATTTTCATCGTATACACATTACATAAAGCAAAGAGCTATTTTCGACTGTCTGTGTGTGCATAAACACAAGAGAGAGAGATGAAAAACTCCAATACATCCTAGAAAAACACTGCCCAATTGAGAACAGAATCTCAGAGTTGATTCTTTACCTGTGGATTATAGCGACTGATTCCACTTTCTGAGAGGAATTTGTCCAAAACATCAGTATAGGAATTTATATGTCCATAATAAACTTGTTCCTGTATTCTTTGAAGTTCATCATTCATGGCATTAAGAAGGGCCTCCTGATAAAAGTAACCCAAAATTATTATGGAGATTGTAAAGATCTTTAAGACCAAATTCAACAATGGTGCAACACCTATGTCTGACCATTTTTTGGGAATACCTATGTCTGACTTTTAGAATACACACTGAAAGTACTACAAAAATCTCAATAAGAGGAACTCTTGGCAAAACAGTGGGTGTCAGTTGGTTCAACAGTTAAAATCTCTTGAGTTTGTATAAGGGAATTTGGGTTCAAATCATACTCACCGGTCTTGGAGAAGTTTGGATTACATTTATGTTATATTTATTAATACAATATTGCTATGCTTACTCAGGATACTTAGTTTGCATCCCAACTTATGTGTCACCTCAATTATTGTCACGTGTAGACCATTATTTGGTTTTATTACTAATTAATTTCACAAACCAATCAAAGAATGACACCTAAGATCCCACATCAGTTGGGATAGAAACCATGTATCCCAACTGACTATGCAACTAAGGATAGCATTGCTATTACTAATAAATTTATAAATAAATAAAAAACCCTCTTTACCAAAAACTATTAGAATGGTAAACACTTATGAAATCAGAAAGATAAAAACACATTCATGACGTTTGTGAAACAATCAAATCCAATCTAACAGAAATAACAGATACTGGAAACAAAAAGAAAAAAAAAAATTATAAAGCAAAAGGAACCTTTTATTCTTATTTTGAGAAGCAAGAGAATAGTTTAGCTTCACAGATGTCCGCTGAAAAGCACAAATGTAGTAGGCAGCAATACCTCAGAAGATTCAGATACAAGACCATTCATCAAGAGGCAACACTTCATTTTGGTCAGCCCCAGCTTGAAAACAAACATGGAACTCTCTTGAAATTGGTCCATGAAAGTTTTTTCCTTTTCCAGCTTTAGTAACATGTCTTGGGGTGGAGTTTTAGCCTTTGGTCTACAAAACAGAAAGAGGACAAATATTTCTTCAAGGTTCAATAAATATTGCAAAGAATCTTAGAGCTTATATAAGGACATGAAAAGAATACAAAAAATATTTCCTGAAAACTTACAAGATGGTTTCTACAAAAGCTCCCTCAACGTGATGTATTTCAAGAGCATCATCATCAGCTGAATCCGCCGACTCCATTCGTAACCTATTTACCTGTCAAGTTTGGAAATAACTTGTAACTGTGTCATACAATTGTTTTCATAATTAAAGGCTTGAAAAAGCACAAGAGTTAAAGACGATCCAAAATAACAAAGGAATTTTAAACTAAAAAAGCATAAGAGACAACTTATCACTTATAAATTTCTCTACACTTTTCGTGCTCCCTATATTTCCTCACAGACCAAGCCACACTCCTGTCCCTCCGACCATTAACTTCCAAACATAAACTAACATATTATATAGCCTTCAAACGTCAAGATGGTTGGTTTAACATACCAATGCAAACGATTATCATAACTGCAGACAGAATTTGTCACTTAATCCATCATGGCTTTCTTCATATTACAATTAGTACATTGGCCCCCACGGGGAACCGGGTGGTTTTTAAACAGGTTCATTTGGCTGGCCACACGAGTTCGAATCTTGGAGAGCTAGGGGGTTAAAAATCGACTCATTTTCCCTTTACACAGACAAAGTTTCCATCGATAAAATATTCATAGGCAAATAATAACAATTATCAAAATAAGATAAAAATAACAAGAATAGCAATAACACAATGGCGATGATGTAACACCAAAAGAATGACCAAAAATCTAGGGAGCAAAGAAAAGGGGGGAAAAATAAGAGAACTAGTTTTCCAGCTAAAAATCACATCATTGAGGTCAGAAAAGAGGCCACAAACCCAAGCTGGGCACACAAAGTTAAACATAACTACAGACGATCAATCGACTGACCAATATTACACCTTGATAATTCCAAATTACATAAACCCAAGAATGTAAGAGAAACAAACTCATACATTGCTCAAAAACTGGAAAGCTGTTTGAGTCTCATGGTTTTCCTTAATAAAAAAAGAAAAGGCGTATAATCTGCAAAACCAATGACAAAGATATTCTTCATTAGTCTTACCCAAAAAAGATTCTTATCAATTAGAAAGATAGTTACCACAGTAGAACAGTTCTAAGATTATATATCGGCAAAATGAATTACTTAAAAAGAAAATAATTGAATGAAAAATGCATCTACTGAACAGACAGCAGAGCAACTAATATTGCTGGCAATAGCACAACTCTCAAAGTAGATTAAGACAAGAAAAAACAATAAATAACTATACAAAGAAAATACCAAACTGGATATATCTTCATTGACTGAACTGTCATCCTCTGCAGCAGGGGAATGGAGTTCGCCACCATTGATTTCAATATTCTTGATGAACTTAGAAGAATAGAGTATTACCCCAAATCTCACAGGGAAGTGGCTTTCATACAATGACATAATCATGTCAATAACCTGTCATTCCAGTAATAGATCATGATGAAAACTTTTCAAAGTATAATCCAAAAGAATGGTTGGAAAAAATAAAAATCAGTACAACAGATATAAAACATGCCTCAAGACCACAGACTGTAGCTGGATCAAGAACATAAACTGCATGATACAGGTTCTTCCGGATATAACGTAGTTGTCCAGGGAAGACAGGCATCAAAATCTACAGAATAATTTGTCAGAATGAATTCTCCAGTAATGTATATTGAAACAATTTAGTTACGAAAACAGAGATTGAACAGAAGACCTACCTCATTTATATTGTTTCGCCAGCGCTTATACATTGCATCTTCTTCCAAGTTATTGAGATATTGAACATGAGTTGAACGAAAATCAACACGGAACATACTGGACTCAGAAGGAGGAACAGTTGATAGGAGTTTCTGTGTAATGGTACGTGGAATCTGATTGTTGTAAAGGAAAAAGACAATCAAAAATCCTAATCAAAATGGTTCAATATAAGATAGAAGCTGCCTTAAGAATTTCAATATATTCACCTTAAACAGCTCAGCATAGACATATTCCAGAACACATCGCACGCAAGATCAGAAATAAAACATATACGACTACAGAACAAGTCACTAGGAAGATTTGGTTGACACAAGAACAAAAAAGTCATCAAGTGGATATCAGGAGAATATTAAAGGACGGTCATTTCTTTCCAAACATTTAACAAAAAATTTAATAGAGACCACAAGAGAGACGAGTCACACATACACTACCTCAGTATGTGTTAAAGCAAAATTTTAGAAAAATGAGTTATTGGAATTGCGGTTATATTAGTGAAAACAAGATGACCAGACAAAGCTGCAACTTCAGCAAGTATGCAACTCAATGATGTCTCGAGATTATGTGCAAAAAGTATAGGAAACCTGTCCTATTGATGTTAAAAATGCAGACTGCATGCTAGAAGCATTACATCTAACAGAAGTGCATAAAACGTGCATGCATGAAAAATAAACTTTTAGACATATGGAATATGCTGCTGCAGTCATAATGTAAACAAAATGACCATACAAAGCTGCAACCTCAGCAAGGATGCACCTCGATGATGTCGCGAGATTATGCACAAGAAGTAGAGGAAACTTGTCCTATTGATGTTAAAACCAACCAAGTCAGACTGTACACTAATGCATTATCATCTAATGGAAGTGCATAAAATGTGCATCCATTCAACTAAGACTAGAAGAATTGAGAATGCAACAAACAATGAAACTCTTTTCCTTCATTTCACTGCTTCAGCTATTTACTGTTTATAAGCTAATAAGAAGATGGTGCATAAAGGGTTTTTTTCTCCAACATACTAGAAGTAGACTTGAGAAAGTTGCCTGATTTGTAACCATTAGAGAGTTGTTTTTTAAATTGAAGCATCTATGCTATTTAAAGGGGTGTCTTTTAACAGGCCAAGGTGAATAATTCAGCTACATTATAATTTGGTCAAGCGTATTGTTCTAGATTACTAAATTACGTGAGAGAGAGAGAGAGAGTTAGCATGCATAACCTTCAACTTTGAAAATTGATCAGCCAAGGATAACTCTTGATGAACCAAGTCAATCAACCTATACAAAAAGGAATAGATTAAAAACAAAACATAAAATCATGAGAAAAAAGTTAAGGCAAAATTTTATTGAAGACAACAAAATGTATTTTAAAAAACCAGAGCTTGTAAATAAACAGCAAACAGACCAACCCTGAGAGAACTTCAGGAAAAGAAAAGCTTAACAACGAATTGGCCTCAATTTAAGAGTGGTTTCTTTTATCTGAATGAGTAATGCCATTCATTCGATAATTTGCATTACAGGATTCTAGTCCTAATTTTTTAAGCTAAAAGCTTAATTCACTAAAACAATTGCCTAATTACTTATTTTATTGAGACAGGTTTGTTCGTATTCTCATACTTTCAATTCCTGAAAATTTGACTGCCAAATATCATCACAATGCAACTCTGATCCTCATCTTTCTAAAGGCGAAAATTTTGAAAAACGTAACATTGCAGAAAACGTCAGGTACAATTATTGGCAAGAAAATAAAATAAGAAACAGAGGAACTAATGAAACCATGACACTTGACTGTGTCAACTAGACAATGGGCTACGCTTAATTTTCCTCTTCTAAAAGAGTCTCTTGTAAGCACAACTAGGATGCAGCATAGCACCAAAGAACTTTAGCTTCCTTTTTAGGATCCAACCAATCATACATGAAACAGATATGATATGGCCTTGTGAAAAACAATAGCATGATATAGTATCATACAACTTTATTTAACAAGATATCATGTACTAGTATGAGACACCCTGAAAAATTAAATCAACATTACTTTTGAAGATTAGATGGACTGCAAATAAAGGCTCCAAGAAATTAAGAATATGTAAGATCTTCAGCATGAAAAGAGAAAAAGGAAATTAGAAGGATAAGAAAAGCAGTACAGGTAAAGGTCAATATCTTCGATATTGATTAAAGCACCATTGAGAGCCATTAAGGACTTTCCAGGAGGCATATATCGCTGGTTTGCAACTATTTCATCCTTGATTGAATCATTGAGCTGCAACAGGAAACAAATTCCATAATTTAGGTATCAAGCAAATACTTCACATGTCTTAACAGTAATTCCACATTCAGATATAACTTCTGTAATGCCCACATGGGTATGGCTGAGTGGTTATAAAACAGCTTTATTTAGCTGGCCACCCGAGGTCGAATCTTCAGGGAGGGTATGGCTAAAAAATGAATTTAGACTTTCCCCATCCCCTTAACTTTATATGTATATATATATAACTTCTGTATCCGCAGCCCAAAAAAAAAAAAAATAAAAAATACCTTCATACGAGACAAAGAAGAAACCACACTTGGAAAATTTTGGCTAATTTCTTGCATTGACTGCAAAGGGTCAGATGCATGAACTATTCTCTGGGCAGTTTGATGCCCTAAATCTGTTAAAATGAAAGCATCAGACAAATTGCAGTGCATAAAATTAATATTGAGAGAAAAAAGGACTTATTCATACCCTTTAATTCCCAAACTTCAAGCGTGTCTGATGTTGTCGAAGACAACAAGTAATCCCTGAAAGACATTATCTCAGATGTAAGATCGGGTTTGCGTTCCTAGAAAGACATTGAGAAGACATCGTTAGCTATATTGGGAACAGATGCAAATTTTGCAATAGAGAAATTCATCTCAACTACAACCCCATAACGATCAACACAATGTAGTTTCATTTGACAGACCATTAGCAACAATAGTCAGCAAAGCAACTGAAGGAGAGGCAATATATCAGACATTACAAATCTTTATAGTTCTCCTAACTGATTCGTTAATCAGTCTTCATTGCACATAGTTGATCACCTACTCATTAATGCAATTACTATCCATTGCATCTACTTTGTATTAACACTCATGCATTTTTATAGCCTCATTCATTCTAATAACTCCTCGTTCAAATTTTTGTCTTGAAGGCACAGCACTTGTAACAAAAGCATCGATAGCATGAAATTTCCTAGTTTTGAAGCCTATGTTTAGAAGTGGTAGTTCAACAGCTGGATCTAAGGGTAGTACCTAAAACTTTATATCTGATTTAGATCAGTTTTCAGCAACTTCAAGTAATCAAGCTCAGAACAATGAGCTACAAAGCTCCATTTTTTAACCCTAAGACAGAGACAGAGAAAGATGATATGTACAAATTTGAAATTCTATTCCCCAAGCCTCTCATCAAGTTAGCGTTAAAAACATTGATTTGTAAGTAGGTAGTAGCAGTACAGCTGGCAAAACGAATCACCGGGTCGTGTTCGTGTCATGTCAAATTTAGGTAAACCCAAACACGACCCATTTAATAATCGTATCAAAATATTGTGAACCTAACCCAACACGGAAGATAAATGGATTACCCAATAGCCCGCTTAATATTTATATATTTAACAAAATTTACATCAAATATTTGCACACTGCTATATATACATATATCCCCTAAAATATTACACATTTACACTATTAAATTTTTAATTATATATATATATATAAATAATATTTATATATCGATATCATGAAATATACATGTCTACCAATATTTTACACATTTGCACTATTGAAGTTCTAAATCCATATAAAACTTTATAAATGAAAGATTGTGCATATGTTTATCATTAAAAAATAAAAATAAAAAGAGAGAATCAAATCTAATATTTGAGTTTTGATTACAAGAACTTATAAATTAATTTAAAATAAAAAATATAATCATGTCATTAGTCGGGTAAATCGGTTAAGAACTTTAACCCTAACCCGACACTAAAAAAAATAGTGTCCTCTCGGACCCGGCCCATTTAATAATCATGTTAAATTTAACAACTCATACCCATTTATTCGTGTCTATAATCGGGTTGTGTCAAATATTGCCAACTCTAAGTGGCAGATCCTTAAGCTGAACAGGCTATGAATCATGAGAAAGCACCAGATGAAAAAGAGTAACACAATTTTACAGCAAAGAAAATTTTCAAATACGCATGACAAAAATGAAGCCCAAGTCAAATTATTAAACTCTGATTTTAGATCCATACAAGTAGTAGTCAGAGCTAAATTCTGCATGATTTTCCTGTGTTAAAAGAATCATGAATTTATATTCCATCAATCTTGATATAATTTTCTCAAGTTTGAGCTACATTATCCAGTAGTACCAAAGGTTACCATCACCCAACAACTTTTGTTATAGCTTAATATCTCCCAGCTACAGAATGTTTCAAATCATCACAATTAACTACAACAACTTCAGAAAGGTATCAACTAGCTACACTTTTGTTAACAACCATTAGTATCCTTTTGCAACTTTATGTTATAACCAAGAGCATATTCCTTAACAAACACTAGCGATTGCTTTGATTGTAGATTTGTAGCTGGTTGATTCATTTCCAAAGTTGTTATAGTTAAAAAGCTTAACTTTTTAAGACCAGTCGAAGTAGACAGATATTAATGCATAATAAAAGTAGCTAGAAGATAATAATCCAAAAACTTAACTCTGAAGCTAATCTGAAACACCTAAAATCACAACTAAAACAAAATTTAAGAAAAAAAAAAATCAAACATAGAGAAAAATCTGAGTTTTATGTCAAAATTTTAAACAACCAAATTTTATAAGTTTCTCTAGGGTGCGTTGAACATTCACATTTCAGAGCATTTTTTCATTTTTTATCACATAATACAAGAGAATAATTTGTATAAGTTGACTTAATTTTTGTTTATTGGGCAAAGAAAAGGGAAACAAGGCAGTGGACTTATCTTCCGTCCAACAAGAGAAATCCACAATTTGGGCAGGGAATTAAGGATTAGAAAGGGCAAAACCAGGAAAATATGATAAGCTGAATGCAACAAGCTTTTCTGTTCCTTGGAAAACATTTTGAGACTTAAAGGTAGAATTAAGGCTTCAGTCTTATGGGATTGCGCAGTTATGGCTATATTTTGGGTCCTACGGATTGAAAGAAACTTAAGAATTTTTGAGAATAAAGTGATGGAGGATTACATGATTCTTTGGGACAGAGTTAAATTCTGAGCTTCTCTATGGGCTTCTATCTCTCCAGAGTATAAAGATTTGTCTTTCTTCTTTATTTTCATTAATTGGGAAGCAGCTATGGTTTAAGTTCATTAGATTTACAGTTCTTGGGCTTGGGGATTTTTTACTTTTGTCTTTATGAACTTCTTGTCCCTCTTCTATGTACATTTCCTACATCTAATATACTTATTTTGTTTCTGAGCCCACCCCCACTCCCACCCAAAAAAAAAAAAAAAAAAACGAATGCAACAAGTCAAGAAATGCTGAAATGAGAGTGCTCGTCATTAAAGTCCTTCAATTCTTTGATTCCCTCAAGTACTCTCCTTTTACCAAATAATTTATTACTCATTCAAAGTAGATTATGAAAATAGTTTCCAGACTTTCTTCTAAAATTTCACCTAATCTTTTAACAATTTTATCTATAACCAACTTATGCCAAAATTGAACACAAAAATTGAAAACAGAAATTTAAAATACCATGGAAAAACCAAAAATATGAGACAATAATCTGAGAAAGTACAGTGAATGGTAAGTATACAAACCAGAAGTTTAGAAAATATGAAACCTCTAACTTCTTGGCTAAGATCTTCAGTCCGAGGATCTTCAAGAGTAACACCTGTAACTCAAAACTCACACTTTTATGAATTGGAAAGTAAATCCTCACTGAATGATAGTAGAACCAAAAATAAATGGAGCCAAGAACAATTATTCTGTCACAGTTGTAAGAAGCCTTTCATGTCTAATCTAGGATTAATAATGGCTGATTCAATGATTCATCAACAACAATTCCTTTTAAGATATGTAGATTTGAAATAATGATACCCAAGAAATTCCAACAGTGTTATCAAACAACAATAAAGAAATACTAAAGTATAAATACAACTTATAAATCATAGATCACAACTAAGAAATAGGGAAGATTGATAATGGATGAAGTAAACAGCAATGCTAGACAATCATGCAATAAACTAACAGACTGAAGACTGAAAGAATATATCCATACAATGACACGGATTATAGCGCACACCAATACAAGTTTGCTTCATACTGAATTAAGTTGGCCTTTCTAGGTTTTTGCTTAAATAAGAATAAAGAATGATATTGCATGACTCATATATTCTAACCTTCTTTTATCGTACTGTCATCAATAGCCTTATATTCCATATTCTTCAAAGCGAGCTCGACACCATATCCACCCAGGTTTAAGGAATCTTTCGCACCAACAGCACCACAAATGCCAACATCTGCTTCACAGCCAGAAGGTAATACTGGTCTAACAACATACATAACTTTATCCTGGAATTTAGCAGTAACACCACAAAGAAAATTTTTTGTCAAAATGAAGTAAATCATATATCACATTCAAATAGACAATGGAAATAAAATATATCACGTTCAACTAAAAAGAGGTGATTTTGAAGACTCTAGAATCATCTGAGAACTGCCATCCATTTATCTGTAACATACATTGTTACTTTTTGTAAGAGACTTAACTTTTCAAGGCCAAAAACATCAGCAATATCAGCTGTGTATAATCGGATTAATACTAAAATATCAATTAACAAATTAAAAGAGAATCCCAAAGTCATCTCAAATGATGATGGGTCAAAACTTTCCCATACAATTGCCTTCTCAGATAGAAGATTTTACAAAATCGCAATTATTAACCTTAATTAACTTCATATAATAAAAAAGCCCATGAATTTCTTGAAGAAACAGTCCATTTCATATACCAACAAAACTCCATTTCATATAGCAACAAAACTAACACCAGAAATCAATTATATCAATGTCCGAAAAATATGACAATAAAAAGAATCTTTAAAGGATATGCAACGGACCTCTTTGGCAGCTTGAACTAAGTTGATGTGAAACTCCTTAAAGCAATCAGATCCAAGAGCTCCATATAGAATAGCAGTAGGACTTGAAATACTTGACTCCACGTGAATGTGATCAAAATCAAATAATTCAGGCTGCTGAAAAGACTCTCCAGTCCTGCTTTCCAAGAAATAAACAAATTAATGAATAAAATGCAGTATATTACAGCTACCAGGATTATCAAAAATTGAAATGTGACTAGAAGAAACTAATAGAGCAGTAATTACAGTTCAATGGGGCTGCGAAGCCACATTAACAGTTCTGAAACTTCAAAGAACAGCGCCCCACCAGTATCCACCCAACAGCATTTTCCACCAGGGCTTTTTGGATTTACACCAACAAGCAGCGAATCCGATGTTTTAGTTTCCAATTTTTCATTTGCTTCTGAAGCTCCTCCCACCCCAATTTTCAAATTACTATCATCAAAAGGTGGAAATGAAGAAAGAGAATCCTCTGCTAACTGGCGGTAAAGCACCAATCTTGGGGATGCTGATCTTAGTGTCAGAGAGAATTCAAATAGTGATGCCAACGATTTACTTAAAAGAGAGCTACCATGTTTCATAATTCTTTTTAAGCAACCTTTGGCTGTGCGGGAATCAGCATCATCCTCCTCAGAATGAAGCCAATTCTCAGTGAACTCCCAAAAAAGATCTTGCCTTTCTTTAGCTAGCAATTCACTACACCAAATTGAAACAGAAAGAAGTTACAATAGAATTTGAAACTTGTTGTGCTTCAGGTATAATTTCAGAATAGGCCATAACAGGCCACCAAACATGGTCAAAACCAAAAAATTCACAAAAAATATCAAAGTGTACCTACTAAAGTACCAGTAGCTATTCAAATCTTAGGAGAACATTCCCAATGAATCAACATTTTAATGTAACACAACATGAACATAAGTTACCATTTCATAGAAACTAAACTCTCTTCGAAAACAATACTACAATGTAACACAACACGCAGATAAATAATACCCATTTCATTGAAACTAAACTCTCATCTCAGAAACTGATTCAACAATCACTTTGGTTAACTAAAACAACAAAAGCAGAAACACCCACTTCAGAATTCATCAAAAAAAAATTCAAACAATCGCTTCAATCATTAAATAAAATGGAAAAACAAAATCAAACTTTCAATTATAGACAAATAAATATAAGAGAACAAAAACATACCCAGCTTCCAAAAGCAATGAAGTGCCGGACCATTTGGCCCGAACAGCGACCTGAACATTCTTCGGTTTTTGAATTTGCGCACAAACTGAAGCAAACCCACAAAAGCTTACGCAAACAAGAATGATCAAAACGCAAAACCCAGATCTAAAACGACAATCCATTTGCCCTGAAACCCTAAAACAAGTTGGAAGCTTTCACGCTTTTGCGGATTCGAATAGATGCAACATTGATTGAACTTGAACACTCAAGGCTTGAAGGGGTGTTGGGACTGAAGCGATCACTGACGACGTAGACCAAGACTTCTGCCCAAAACGGTAGAGACTCGAGTGATGGATTAAGTTGTATTTAGAAGTCACATGAAGGGTGTTTTAGTAAATTGGATATATACGTGTTGAAAATATATTACCATTCGTAATGTTTAGTTGATATACACTTAAATAAAGTTAATTATTACTCATAAACCACCTTTCTCTACTCTCCAATAGTTCTGCCATGAATTTTACCATATCTGTTTTAGAGAATTTTCTTATAATAAATATATTTTAACTTTAACAAAATGATAATATAATTAATAAATAAAAATATAAATTTTAATATACTAATAAATAAAAATATATAATTTTAGAATATTTTTATTTATAAATTTTTTATTTTAATAAAATCATCATTTTATTAAAGTAGATGTCCTTGAGAAGATTCAATAAGAAAGGAACGATTTGAGAATTGTTAATCTTTATCCCATCCCGATGTTCCTGGCAAATTTTAAAGGTTTGTCATGAGGTCCGTTGTTGGTGGCCTGGTAAGGACAAAGGATTAAGGTATGAATTTTTGTTTTGGTTATTATTATTCTTTTGTTTAATTACTTAAAAGTTAACAAAAAAAAAAAATTGCACGCTGCTGGCCTAGGCGTGGGACAAGTTAAGTTCTCTTGCTTAACTAATTGATTTTGGTTTGAATGACTTTTTCCTAATTAGATGAATCTAAAAATATAAATAAAAAGTTAGAATTGGGATCTCATCGGGAGTTTATGAGCTGCCCCAAGTGGTAAGGGCATAACTATAATGTTTGTTCAATTTTAGGGCCAAAATAAAAAAAAATGACAAATTTAGGATAAAATACAAATAATGTACTTATATGATGTCAATATAAATTTTATACAAAAGGCTTACAGTAATGTTATGTTTATTTAATTTAAATATTTAGCTGAAATACCTATTAATGTGTCATTAATTATTTAATGTTATATATATAGCATTAATTAATTTATTATTAATTATTAACTTATCACCACTCAATGAATACGAAGATGCTAAGTTAGAATATCATTACTAGGTATTTAATATAAGTAAATATAACATCACTCAAAGACTAAATTTCAAGGAATACCCTTACCTTTCTTTTAAATTAAAAAAAAAAAATTCAATCTATGGTGGCCAAGGCCCCACAAGGCCGAAAGGCCATAAACTAGTTCTATTGGGATTAATTTCAAACTTGACCATTTTTTTATCACTTCTAAAATTAAAATTATGAACCAAATATCATTCCTCATTTCGATTGGTACAAGATCCCGAATCCCGATGGAGACTCTTGATTTGCCGAATCTTCTTGTGATGAAAGTAATAGTAATTAGTTTTTCTATTCTGTCTCACCTTACTTGACTAAATGATGAGCTCTCTTAGTTTGCAATTTCCAAACACGAGGCATAATCAGAAAATAATAATAATAATAATAACTTTAATAGTGTATTTATTAATTTAGAATCGAAATGTACTAGAATCTAAATTAACTGCATTTTCATTAATATATTTATTTTTTTTTATAATCAAAATGAAATGTTACAAGTTACTAAAATACTTTTTGTTAATTGTTGTCCCTATTATTATTTGTATCTATTATCATAATAACAATAATAAGAATAAAAATATTAATAATAGTGACAATAATATTAATTAAAATAATAAAATTAATAAATTTTAATAATAATAAGAGTAATTAATAATAACTAACATAATAAAATTGATATTTTAATAATAATAATTAAAAATAAAAATAATAAATTTCATTAACAATAATAATAAAATAATAATATTCCATAAATTAATAATAACGATATTATTCTTATTAAATAAAATATGACCTATTTACAAATGATACAAAACTTCTGGATGTTTTCATAAAATTTATAAGTACCAAAATGAAAAAAATTGTAGAACTTGATTGACGACAATTTGGAGTTATGAGAATTCAGTGGGGGTAAAAGTGGGTGGTTTCGGTAATCAAAATTTGATTCCCAACCCCCCATAATGAAATCTACGAAAATGATTCTCAAATTTGTAAGTTTCACTTAATTCCAATTCAGATTCTCACTCTTATTTTGTGAAGTAAATACTATCAATAATTTTAATTTCTTAATTCAAGAAGTAAACACATCCTAAAATAATTCTATTGATATATTATAACAAAATTTTACATCAAATACATGAGTACACAATGCACCATATTTGTAAAATGTATATATATTCTACTACAATGACAAGTTTTAGTTTAAATACCTAAGTAGTTTACATAAATAACCTATTTTTTTCTTATATTTTTTATATGAAAGATTAAACCATTTTAGTATTAATGAATTGAAATGAGTAATAATATTTGAACCTCTCAAATTATTTTACCAACCCGTACTTTTCAATAAACTCAACTTATTTTCAAAAATAATGTTATTAAAAAGTTAAAAATAGATATTACTTTTTACATTTTTCTTTTCTCTCTAATCTCTACTCGCTCTCTCTCTCATATAAATCACTAGATGACGAAGATGATGCTCAAAGCTATTCAAGTTCGGATTGTTTTTAGCTTGATCACTTGTTTGTACGGGGTGGCTCAATATGATTCAAATCAAATTCAAGAAATTGATTCATTTAATAAATGAGTGAATTCGATTTGATTCGTTAAATAAATAAATCGAATATGTTTTGAGGTTACTAATTCGTTTAGGATTCGTTTGTATTTTGTAGGATGTTAATTATGTGGTTTTTTTATTTATTTTAGTTTTGCTTATTTTTGTTTATTAATTATTATTTTTGTAAACAAATTTAGATTTAATTTATTTGTTATTAATTCCGCATAAAAGAATTAAATGAATTGTAAATGGATCCAAATTCATTCCGATTTATTTTATTTTGTATGAATTAAACAAATATTCGTTTAATAAATGAATTAAATCCAAATTTGAGATTAAGATTTGTTTAATAAATTAATCGAATTCAAATTCATCAAATTTTAACCTAATTAATTTATAATTCAATTTGAATTCGGTTCATTTATTGTTTTTGCCATCCCTACTTATTGTAATTGGAAGATACATAGAAGATTTGCCAGTTTAGGAAACCAATAATTTAAAATTGAAAAAAATCAGGCTATTGCTAATGACTTTCTTTTGTGCATTAATCGTTTGGCGGTATTAAAATTGAAAAATTAGTTACTTTCTTATGTTAATTGGAAAATTCATTTAACTTTTAGCTTGATTTAATATTAAGATGGCATTACTGAGTGATTTTTTTTTGTAAGATAAAATAGTTTTTTATTGCTGAGAAAATATGCATACATCAATATTGATTTACTAATCTTTAAATTTCACTAGGAATTTTTTCCATCCGTACCACTGCAGATACAAAGAGCAACTTGGGTTTTAATTATTTTTTATTTTCAACAAAATTAATTATGCAGGGTCTAGCGTTTGATTTATCGAACGATAATTTATATGAGGCATTAGGAGAGTCTTAAACTCAAGATTCTATTAAACAAACTTAGAATTATCCCCAAGGAAACTACTTGGGTCTTTCTTGGATATGCTTAGTCAGGATATAGATGCTATGACGTGAAATCCAAGAGATTCAATGTATCCTTGAATATTCTCCTTAACGACGTCCCCTCATATTTTCCTTAACCTAATTAATCAGCCCCGGGGGGAATGGTGAAGGAGATGTATTGCGGCCTTCCCTTCTGCAAATAAATTTTTGGGAGTTGATGCGATAATTTTTGGGCTCAGATATCACTACACTTAGAAATTAAGGAGTATTCAAAGACCAACACAAATCTGGCCCTTTTTCAAAAAAATTTAAATTTTTAATGAATTATAAACAATTTTACAAAATAAGGAGTCTCTATAATTACATAAAAATTATGACACATCTTCACATTAATTTTATGCTTTATGGTTTTATTATTTATTCTACATTTGAGAAAAAAAAAAATCCTAGCTAAGGTACAACACCTAACTGTGAATCCAGATTTCTTGTTGTTCCTTCCTTTCATTCTAGGATATACCTCAAATTTTGCAGAAACTTTTAGCCTACTCAGTGGATAAAGTATTCCAGTTACTGAAGCAATAATCAAATCCAAAAACAGCTCCAGCAATAAGGCCATAGCCAAGCTCCTCATTTCCTGAGGATTTTTCCGGAAAACCAAGATTGCTGTTAGTTCTTGGTTGAATATCGCACAGTCTCTTTACAGTAGTACCGCATAATCCTGGATTTCCTTCAAAGCAGGAGCTTGAAAAAGTGTCGAACTGGCCTCCCGAAGGTATTGGTCCCAGAAGATTGATGTTTGCAATGCATAAATAAGACAAGAAATGGAGGCTTCTAAGGGTTGCAGGGAGTTCACTAGATAGATTATTTCTATATAAATCAAATCTCTCTAAGTTGATAAGCTGGGAAATTTGGTTTGGAATGTTTCCGGAGAAGTTGTTCTGGCCGAGATCGAGCACATGAAGCAACTGTAACCGACCAATCTCAATGGGGATACTGCCGTTGAGGCTGTTGTTTTCTCAGGTATACTGCTAGTAAGTCGAAAAGTCGATTGTATTGTCTATTGGTAACATTTTCGCCCCTGACAAAAAGAGGGAACTCTAATTGGCTTCCATTCACTTGATTCTTGTCCTGTTTCAATCTCAAAGCCGGCAATCTACAAAGTTCCTTGGGAAATTTTCCTGAAATGAGGTTATAGGACAAGTTCATATAAATAGGCTTGGCTGATTTCCTAACCATCCTGCAACTGAACCTGTGAGTTGATTTAATGATAAATGCAAGACCTGCAGCTTCCTGAGCTTGTTTAGCCAGGATGGAATTTGACCTCCGAGTTTGCAGTTGCCTAAAGCAAGAACCTGGAGATTTTGAAAGCCATCTTCTAATGTTATCTGGTCATTATCTGGCATTGTTTCGTACATAAAATTCTTAGGAATATTGAGGATTTTAAGGTTCTTGCAGCCCATCAAAGTCCTGATGCCACCAGTGATGTTGGTTAAAGAGTTGAGGGGAAAGACAGAGATTGCAGCGCAGCAATAGAAGGTGAAATTTATCCCACTAGCTGGTTACCAGACAGGCTTAGTTCAGTTAACGACTTCCATGAATTTAGAGTTGAAGGCAAGTTGCCTGTGAATAGATTGCTACCGTGGACAAGTGTACAGAGCTTTAGAAGTGCGGAGAAGTTGAATGCTGAAATATCTCCTTCAAAGAAATTGAGCCGCAGGTTTAATGTGGTGAGGTTACAGCAATTCTTCATAGATGGAGGCAGAGAACCGGACAGATAGTTGCTATATAGTAGCAAACTTTTCAAGTTTGTGAGCTTGCCAATGTCTTGTGGAATTGAAGTAAAACAGAGAGACCGAAAAACTCTTTTTTTTTTTTTATTATACTTTCTATTGATAATATGAATCACTTAAGCTTTTATAGAATAACATAAGACTTGATTCTTAGAATTCAGGAGCAGAAACAGTAATAAAAACTAAAGAGGAAATATCCTAAAATTCTAATTCTAATTTCCTGATTCTATGGGATCAGATTTCTTTAATTCAAATTTTAATTTTCTGATTCTATGGGATCAGATTTCCTAACCCCTACAAGAATCAATCCAGTGAATTGGTTTGAGTAAAGCTCAAGAATCCTGAGGCTTGTGAGGTTGAGTTACTGATATATCCAGAGAGGTAATTAACAGGAAAGGAGAGCTCTTCAAGTGATGTAGCAGCATAATTGTCATCAGGAAGTGATCCTGAGAGATAATTGAGACCTGCCCAAAAAGTCTTCAGTCTAGAACAATTTCCTAGTCCCAGAGGAATCTGACCATTGAACTCATTGTAGGAGAAATCCAGGAGCATGATAGGGCAGAAAGAATCAATCCAGGCTGAGCAAGGGATAGGCCCTGTGAAACTATTGTTGCTAACATTAAAACTGATCAAATTTTCAGTTTCCTGAAAAATTGTGGATGGGATAATCACCTGGGACTGGTTACTTGATAAATATATGATGTTTATGTAATTGGGCGAAAGAGATGATGGAAAATCACCAGAGAGACGATTATGACTCAAATCAAGAGTTTTGACCATGATTAAGGACGAAAAGGAGCTGAAAGGGAGAGGACCAGAGAGATGATTTTGGGAAAGGTTGAGGTGAGAAAGATGAGTTAGGTTGCTTATAGCAGGAGAAATGCTGCCACTAAGGCCTCTCCAGGGCAACCATAGAGAAGTAACATGACCATTGGCATCACAAATAACCCCTTCCCACAGGCAGCAGTCAATGGATGAAGACCAATTCAATGGAGCATCACTAGATGTATTGAAGCTGAGGTTGAGAGACGAGAGAGTCGCGATCCAGACGATTGCAGGCTTGATGAAGAGAAGCAAAGCATGACAGCAATAGTAATGCTAGGAGTAAAACTAAGTACATGATTTTTATTGTGCTTTGACGTGTCAAGATGCTGGTTGGCTGTGCTATATTATAACAAATGAGAAGAAGAAGCATATGTAATTTCTCTGCTATTTTACAGCAACTCCTTCACTTAGTTTACCCTTAAACTTGACACACTGACACCAAGTTGGAATATGAATTACACTGGTCATAGTTGGACATTTTGCCATATAGTAAGGAAATGTTTATTCAGAGCTAGCTTATCTGCCGATTTTTTGTAAGAAATTAAAGAAGTGACACTCCATGCCCTCGGAGAGTGCTTTGTCGTGCTAGGTCACTAACATATCCTTTGTTTTTTAAAGATGTCGTGCTAGGTCACTAACATATCCTTTGTTTTTTAAAGAGCCCAAGAATTGATTGAATCGAAACGATTTTCCTGTCAAACCCCTTTTTGTCTTTATGAATTTCTGACCCCATGAAATTTCCATAGCCAATTTTTCATTAAACAATTAAAAACTCAGGTTAGTGCCAATAGGTCGAATCGAAGACGTCAAAGTAAAAAAATATTAAGGATCTTCCATGAACCTCTCACTTGGAAGTGTTTTGTTGATTAATTTGGGAAGAACTAGATAAATTACACAAAAGAAAACAACAATGACATAAGAATTCAGTAGAAAGTTTGACAACTTTGCAAAGACTAATTATTTTAATAATAACTGTTATTTTATTAAGCTTCTGCATTTAACATGCGAATTTCATAGACTAATAAATAAAAAATTTTATCACTTAACACCGAAGCTTATTTATTTATTAATTTATTTTTATTTAGATTGCTTGACCGATACATTTAGATTTTCTCAAGCCTCAAATAAAAAATCCTTAATCCTCGTTTCACGTTCATGATCAGGATTGTTTGAAGTTTGACCAACTGTATAACACTTGACTCTCTCAACATAGTATATAAATGTTGTTCGAGTTTTAGTTTTACTTCTATTTTGGTTAACATTTTAATAATAAAGGATAATTACAATATATTAAACTGCCCTAGGGAAAGTACACATTTTCCTCAGAACACTATTAAAACTTGAACATAAACCCATAAGTTTAAAATTTTGTCATCCAGCTCTAGTTTTAAATTGTTAATTCTAAATCGTGCAGACAATCCACATGGAATAAGAACTCAAGTGAGAAACATCCATATTTAAATGTTGCAAGATAGACCTGAAATTGAAGGTGAGAGCATTATTCAATTGGTAGACCTCTGAGCTGAATTGCAAAGTGTATGAATTCAGACTCCCAATAAATTTTAACCTATTAAAAAGAAATGCTACATGTTATTAACATTACACTTGAGCAGATTATAAAAGATTAAGAAAACAAATATAGGAGAGTTCAAGAAGTTTATTAAGAAACTAATTAACATCTTGGTGAAAATAGGCCTAGCTAAAAGCCTAACAGAAAAATCCAAACCCTTTAATTTCACTGGTCTCTTTTTAACAACTTTTGAAACCAATATGCAGACATTTTAGGATACCTCTTAAGGGTATCATAATCAACATAAACAATACCAAACCTAGAAGTATACCCAGATAACCATTCAAAATTATCCAACAATGACCAAGCAAAGTAGCCAATTAGATTTGCTCCATCATCCACAGCTTTCTTCAGATAGCTCAGGTAATCTCTGAAGTAATTTACCCTTGTGGTGTCATGTAATGCCTGAGGGAATGTGACATTGCCCGGATCATCCATACCTGTATTTAACAATGAAGAAATCATTATCCGAATTCATCGAAAATAAATAGATACTAATGATAAAATGCACATGAATATTAATATATTATACCATTTTCAGAAAGAATCATTGTTGGGTTTTGATATCTTTCTTTTACATATGTTACAGCCTTGTAGATTCCCCACGGTACAATGTAAAGCCAACCAGAATTTGCCTGCAAATTATTGTTTATGAATTTAGAAATTTGTGTTTACAATGATCATTAGAATTATGATCGTGATCTGACATCTTTTGAGCTTTCCAGTCAATTTACTTACCCTGGGACCAACCGGTACTCCTTTGCGGACATCTACAAAGTTTGACAAATTATATAAATAAAAAGTTATAAAATTGGAACCAAATATTTTTTTTTTTTAATTAGAAAAGGAAATGAAAAAATATATACGGGAGGAGATAATACTTACATGCAAAACCAACGTTCCAATCATTTTGGTAGCCTGTGATGTTGGATTTAGGCCAAGGAGGATCAAACATATAGAAAGTTGTATACTGATTGACACCTAAATAATCTATTGAGCCTTTCACCATCTCAATTTCAGCGTCAGTAAATTTCGGAAGCCTTTCTCCAACAATTTCTTGCATTGTCCTTGGATACTCACCATATGTTATAGGATGTAAAAACCTAAAAATTAATTAATGATTAATTAACACTCAAAATCAATAAGAATGTATTAAGGGCTGAAGCATAAATTGATAATAAGAAATAAGAATTTACCATCCAATGTGAAAATCTCTTGCCCTTTGGGCTGCAAGATTATCAGCCTTGGATCGCGTTAGAGGTTCATACCAAACAAAATCCAAAAGAATTCCAATTTTTCCTTTTTGTGTTTCCTGAAATAGATACAAGTTCAAATTAATGAGATTTTTGTAGTGACACTGAAAGTAAATGGCAATTGAAAGATGAATGTGTTACTTGGTATTTTTCGCGGTATCTTTCTACTGCAGCTGCATGTGATAGTATCATATTATGGGCAGCAATATATGGCTCAGTTGCGGAATTTCCAGCAGTGCAATTTCCCATTCCTTTGGAACACCTTGAAGGAGGGTTTATGCCATTGTCAAATCCGAGAGCCGCTATAACCCTTGGTTCATTAAATGTGAACCAATTCTTAACTCTATCACCAAATGTCTTGAAGCAGAAGTCTGCATAATCTGCATAATCCTTTCTGAAAGATTTCGACTAATTAATGAGCAAAGATAAAAAAAAATTAATTCATAATGTACAAATTAGGATTAAAAAAAGTAACAATATCGGTTACTTACACTATATCACAACTTAGCAAACCATTGTACTTATCCTGAAGAGCCAATGGAAGGTCATAATGATATAGATTTGCATATGGGGTAATTCCTACAAAATCACACATAAAAATCCAATATATTTCTATTTTTCATATGAAATGAAATTTCAGGGTTTTTTTTTTTTTGGCAATTTATTTACCTTTTTCAATCATGTAGTCAATCAATCTATTGTAATAAGCAACACCCAACGGATTTACTTCTCCAGTTCCATCTACAAGATCGAAGTTTTGAATAGTAACTTAAGCCAAATTAATTAATAAATGAAAGATAAACAAAAATAATAATAAGAATTAGTGTATACTAACTTGGGAAGATCCTGGACCAGGAAATCGAAAATCGGTATGCATCAAAATTTAGTTTTACCATGATATCAATATCTTCCTGCCTCATAATAATAATAATAATTAAAAAAAGTTACCAAATATGAAAATTATATAGAAATTAAGAAAGAAATATTATGCAATTTGGTTTTAATTTCTCAATTCAATTCTTTTATCTAGGTTTGTTGCTAGTTCAATATAAATGAATAGCATATGATTCTTTTATCTAGGTTTGTTGCTAGTTCAATACAAATGAATAGCATATGTACCTTGTAATGATGGTATTGATCCACAGTCAAATCAGCAGTACCATTGTTGGCAATATTTCCTTTTTGAACCAAAATAATATCAAATGAGTAAAATTTATAAATACTGCAATAACACAATTTAAAATGATATATTTTCCGATAAGGACATTTTGATATAAGAAATGCCATTACCAGCCTTGACATAAGGATCCCAGATGCAAGGTCCTCTTCCATCCTTATCAGTCATGCCTTCAACTTGATACGCCGACGTTGCGGTTCCGAAGATAAATCCTTCTGGGAAGCTTTTTCTGCTCATTCCTGCAGTGTCAAGACCACCTGGCCTTACATTTAGTTCAATTGCGTGTGTAACGCAAAGAAAAGCAATGAGCAAATAAGTGCTTATGAAAGAAGCAGCTTTCATGCTTTTATTGTGCATGAGGGAAAAGCAAAGAAAAAGAAATAATAGGATTTGGTACGTAGCTTATGCGTTAGGATATTTATAGAAGAAACTTGTATCCATTTATAAATGGAAATAATTAATAAATTCTCGGGCTGCAGATAAGGAAGAATCGCAAAGAAAATTAAATGTTGTTAGCTTTATTTGGAAAGAATCTTTATAGATTTTTTGTGGATAATCTTAGATATATTACTTAATAATACAAGTGCTTAAGATAAGCACAAATATTAAGTTTAAATTCGAAATCAACAATTGATCAATTTCGTATTTGAAATATTATTAACTAGAGGAGCATTTTCATTAGTACGTGTCCACTCAATAAAATATTATCATATATACAATGCTGGATCTTCCTGTTGTCTTCGACTAGTTTGTTGGTCGTCTGAAGTTGCAACATTCACCAACAGCTTAAGCTAAATGTAACATCAAGTGAATTTTGTAGCATCAAACTTGGTCCGAACATTAATGGAAAAAAAAAAGTATTATCCTAGAATTGTCAACATGGAGTATTTAATTAAGTGATTTTTTTCTAATAATTTGATTGAGTTGGTCGGCACTCCTCTTCTTACTCTTTAGAGATATAATTCACATCTCTCCGTATGTTTGTAGAAGCTAGTTTTGGCTTTAATTATATATTTGGGCAAGAAGGTGAGGTAAGGTGAGAGTGGAGAGGCCTACCCATTAAAAATTTCATCTCTCATTTCCCGTCCCATTCTTCAGTAAATTTAGTAGGTATGGATACGTAATTTCAATAAATTAAAAATTAGAAATTTAAATAAAATCATCACCATATTATAAAATATTTAAATTATTAAAAATATCTCCAAAAGTTTGAAACAATAATTTGAATTGATATTAAAATAATAAAATATTTAAAGAGAGTGGCACCTTAAGAGAGAAAAAAAACATAACAGTGTTTTATGGTTGAATAATAATCATATTGTAGGTTTTTCTTTTATTTATAGCCCATTTATATCAGGTAAAAATATAAAGAAAATTTATTGACCAATATTGTAATAGATAAAAAAAAATTATTAAATAAAAATAAAAAAATATTTTCATTTAATGGGGCTTAGGTTAGGATGGGATGGGTTGGGAGTGCAGAACCAAACCCTACCTATTAAGAATTTAGGGATTATTTTTTCCTTAGTCTCCACTATATTATCAAAAAGTTATTCAAAATTCATTCCATTTATGGATTATTTTTTCCTTAATCAGCACTTGTTCCCTATAAATTATTCAAAATTCATTCCATTTAAAGAGGGGGCCCATGAGGCCCCAAACCCATCGAGAATTTTACCATCCCTATTTGACTATTAAATATGCAAGTGTATGAGTAGCTAATTAGATGTTTGATCAATTAACTAAATAAGCAACTAACTAGTGATGAGTTGATAAAGGGACAATCACGACATCACATGACACTTGGAGAGAGCCGTTAGTGGTAGAGGAATGTGAAGACAAAGGTGCAGAGTAGCAGAGATAGTACATAAACCATAAACATTGGATGCAATTAATATAAATCATAGGATCAAGGGTTTATCTTTTTGTGTATTGACCTTCATCTTGTTGAGCAAGGAAGCGAATTATATAAATATACACGTATGAAATCAATTAAATTAGGTTGTGCATTCTTTTCATTCCTGTGTTAAGTATTTTGCCTTTTTAAGTTTTTTAACTTAGTATCATAGTACACCTCAAGGCTTTTTTCAATCAATGGATTTAGCTGAGGTTATGCTTAGGAATCAACTAAGAAATCCTCTAATAGAAAACATATCTTCACATGTAAGTGAACAAACCCAAACTCACTCTACTAACACAACTGAACAAACACAAAACACTCACTTCCCAAACAACACACAAGTTCGACAACAAATATGGAGTTCATTTGCCTTCTTAGTTCATACTAAGCTCGACAAGACTAACTTTCTCATATGGAAAGCACAAGTCTTGCCAACCATACATTGTAATGGAATGGAAGGCTACATCAATGGAATAAAAGTTGAACCCTATAAACATCTGGCATCATGACCAACAAACTGTCATCACTTCAATAACCCAAAATACATCATATGGCTAAGGTCAACTCTTACATAGTTAGTTAATCACCACCATCTCTAATAATGCTATCACAATAGTCACACATTGCACAACTTTTAATGATCTCTGGTCTATACTTGAAAAGCTGTTTGCATCATAATCCATTGTAGGAGTTACACTCCTGAAGATGCAACTTTAGTCTTGTAAAAATTGGTGCAGAGTATCAAAACCTTGTGATTAATGATAAGATTATGGATAAGGATGGTACAAGCACGTGGAATAAGGCATATTCAGATCCTATTTAAGTTTCCGTTGGACTCGTTACAAGAGTTCGTGTAAAGAAATTCAAAGAAGCACTTAATGGGCTGATTGAAGTAATTTAGTATCAATCCAATTCATGGAGGTCTATTGAAGGAATCTCACAAGATATTCACACCAATAAATGTGTGATTCAAGCTCTTGAATTTTATTAGCAATCAAATCCATAAAATTGGTGCATTAAGGATGAAAGATATGCCAGTATCTTTTTAGATAGTGTTTTCATTTTTAAAAGAGGTAACAAAGATACTTTCCTTTTTTATTAGATTAAGATCCTAAGTTATTAAGGATTCTTTCCTTTTTATTAAATTAGATTTTGATTTATTTAGGATTCTTTTCTTATTTCAATTGGATTAAGATTTGTTTCAATTAGGATTTCTTGTAACCTATATATATATTCGCATTCAATAAGAGAGAAAGAATAATTTTTTCATGCAATTTACTTAGTTAGTACAATTCTCTTTAGTTCTTAAAAGAACTCTTTAAACTTATCAGATTTTTCGTGACGTTCGACTCTTAATTTATCAATCGGACCATCTATAGCTAATTGTGGCGTCCTCACATTTATTAAGCAATGAGTCACGGTTCCATTCAATTCCTGAAATTAGAAACGATCTTTGAGCCTAATTTGATTAGGGTCTCTTCAGTTCTTGGCAGGGTTCGTCTCAGTTGATATCATATTAAAGGTTCTAATCAGGTTTTTATCAATCCTTATTTAGATTTCGTGTTTTTTTTTTATTTCAATTAAAAAAAAAAAAAATATCGTGAGTAGTGCCACTTGAACAGTATCTCATGAACAGTGTTGTATGAATAGTGCATCGTGAACAGTATTTAGGATTTCTTAATTTTGCATCCTTGTGATTTATTTCCTTCAATCGATAAAATTATATCAATTCCTTACTCTAAATTTCTTTAATTTTCAATTATTCAGTGTTTAAAAAAAGTAAAGCAATATATATATATATATAGTGAAAAAAAATCTTTCAATTTCCATTATTGGTGTCTTATAGAATCCAAGTCTAATTCTTTATTGTGTGAAAATTTTTGCCAAAAATATTATTATTTTATGCTTCCAAAACCTAATTATACGTGTTCATTGTATTCTCACCTTTCAAACTCAAATCTCTTTGATATAATCTTTGTGAATTGTTATTGAAATCTCTAAATTGATTTGATTAGTTTTATAAGAACTAAGAGAGAATTATTACGAGTTAAAAAGGCAAGAGAGTATGAGCGTATTAGAGGGTAACAGCCATTAAATTTGAGTGAAACATAAGTGGAGTTAAGTGAATCATTCTCTTGAGTGAAACACGTAAGGGAGTGAAGTGAGGTCTTTTCCACTTTATTTCTAATCTGTTTTTGTATGTTTCAACTAAGTCTCAAGACAAAAAACGAAGCGCGAATATTCAAAAATTTCAAATTCAAGCCTTGATGGAGGAGATGACACGATTGATGAGGGCTGAATTAGAGTACATACATGAGTGTTTGGATCAAATAGAGAACGCACGTGCAGGGCAACCACAACTTATTTCCCAAGCACATAGAAGAGAGAGTTCCAACTAAAGCAAAGATTGATGACTATTATGGGGATGAGTATGGTGAAGGGAAGAATTCAGTAGGTAATCATAAACGACCCATGCATTGAGATGATAGTGTGAGTGGCATAAAGAAGAAAATTTCATCTTTTTGAATAAAAGCTGATCCTGAACATATTTAGAATGAGAGAAGAAGATGAAGTTTGTATTTGAACTGTTACAACTATTCTGAGGCAAAAAAAGTATAATTGGCTGTGAATGAGTTTTCTGATTATACTATTACTTGGTAGGATCAGCTTATTATAATTAGGAGACGGAATGGAGAACGTCTCGTTGAAACGTGGAATGAAATGAAGACATTGATGAGAAGGCGGTTTGTACCTAATCACTACTACCGAGATTTATACAAAAAACTGCACAGTTTTATCCATGGTAGCCGAAGCGTGGAGGATTACTACAAAGAAATAGAGGTTACTATGATTAGAGCAAATGTGGAGGAAGATAGATAAGCTACTATGGCACGCTTCTTGAATGGCCTTAACTAAGAGATTGCAAATATAGTTCAGTTGCAACATTATGTGGAGATTGAGGAGATAGTCCACAAGGCCATCTAGATTGAACAACAACTCAAGAGGAGGGGTAACACACGTGCAACCCTAAGCTTGAGTTCCACTCCTTGGAAGTCGAGCCATATAAAGTAAAATGAGAGGCCACAAACATCTACTGTATCTAAATCAAGATCCAAGCCCTCCAGGCCTAATTCACAAGGTAACATTATGACACCCACTATTAGGAATAGTGATATTAAGTGTTTTAAATGCATGACAAGGGACACATAACCAGTGAATGTGTGAATAAGAGAGTTATGGTGTTACAAGATAATTGTAAGATTGTAAATCAATGATGAGGCAGAAGATAATGAGATGCCATCATTGGAGGATGTTGAAGATGAAGAGTATGCAGTCCCTGATAAATTGAATTAAGTAGCTAGGAGAGCTTTGAGTGTGCAAGTAAAAGAAAATGAAGCAGTGCAACGGAAAAATATCTTTCATACTAGGTGATATTCAGGAAAAAGTATGTAGCATGATTATTAATGGAGGAAGTTATATCAATGTTATTAGTACTATCATGGAGGAGAAGTTAGGGCTTCCAACACTTAAGCATCCACAACCATACAAACTGCAGTGGTTGAATGACAGTGGTGAGGTGAAAGTGAACAAACAAGTACTAGTGTATTTTAAGATTGGTAAATATGAAGATAAAGTACTATATGATGTGGTACCAATGTAAACTGGACACTTATTACTTGGGCGTCCTTGGCAATTCGACAGACGTATGAAGCAAAATGGTTTTACTAATAAGTAATCATTTGAGTTTAATCAACGTAAGATCACTCTTGTTCCATTAACACAAAAATATGTTTACAAAGACTAAGTAAGCTTACAAAGAGAGAACAACGAAAGAAAAAGAAGAAAATTAAGGCAATTGAGAGAAAATTAGAAAGAAAATAAAAGAATTTTTATGCAAGAGTAAGTGAGATAAAAAGAGCATTGTTTTCAAATTAGTCAATGATTGTACTTCTGTACAAAGAGACATTTTTGAACACCAACGAGTTTAACCTTATCTTACCTAGTCCTATTTTTTCTCTTTTTGCAGGATTATAAGGATGCCTTTCCCAAGGAAATACCACGCAGATTACCTCTAATCTCAGGGATCGAGCATCAAATTGATTTTATGCCTGTTGCAACCATTCCAAATCGACCAGCTTATAGGAGTAACTCAGAGGAAACAAAGAAGCTTCAAAGACAAGTTAATGATTTAAAGAAAAAAAGGAGACATGAGAGAAAGCATGAAAGATGAGACATGTGCAATTTCGGTTTTGCTAGTTCCTATGAAAGATGAGACATGGAGGATATGCGTTAACTATCGAGCCATCAACAACATAACGGTAAAGCATCGATATCCCATTCCTAGACTAGATGATATGCTTGATGAATTACATGGTTCTAAAATTGATCTAAAAAGTGAATATCTTCAAATTCGAAAGAAAATAAGAAGATGAGTGGAAAATTGCCTTTAAAACAAAATATGGTTTGTATGAATGGTTAGTTATGCCTTTTGGTTTAACTAATGCTCCGAGTACTTGTATGAGACTTATGAATCATGTTTTGCGGGCTTTTATTGGCAAGTTTGTTGATGATATTCTCATATATAATAAAAACTTGGATGATCATGCAACACATTTGAATTCTGTTTTAGATGTACTTAGGAAAGAAAAGTTATTTGCTAATTTGAAGAAATGTACCTTTTGCACTGATAAATTTGTGTTTCTAAGATTTATTGTAAGTGCACATGGTATACAAATTGATGAAGAGAATGTATGTGCAATCCGAGAATAGCTGAGTCTTATAAGTATAAATAACGTGAGAAGCTTCCACGGACTTGCTAGCTTCTATCGGCGGTTTATAAAAAGCTTTAGTACATTGACCGAACCGCTTATTGAAGTAATAAAAAAAAACATTGGATTCAAATGAGGAGAAGAACAATAGAAGACATTCTAAATGATCAAAGAAAAGCTAACCAAAGCCCCTTTATTATCGTTGCTTAACTTTAACAAAACGTTTGAAATTGAATGTGATGCCTCAGGTATTGGTATAGGAGTTGTTATTATAGAAGAGGGACAATTAGTTGCTTATTTCAGTGACAAATTAAGTAGAGCAGTCTTAAACTATCCTATTTACGGTAAAGAGCTATATACGTTAGTTCAAACATTGCAAACATGGCAGCACTACCTATAGCCTAAGGACTTTGTAATTCACACTGACCATGAATCATTAAAATATCTTAAAAGCCTGCATAAGCTAAACAAAAGGCATGCTCGTTGGGTGGAATTTATAGAGACGTTTCCACATGTCATTCGTTACAAGAAAGATAAGGAAAATATAGTTGCAATTGCGCTTTCTCGTAAGTATACTTTAATCTCAACACTTAATACTAAATTGTTTGGTTTTGAACATATTAAGGAATTGTATGCTAATGACCATAATTTTAGTGCTGAATATCATAATTGTGAAAAGTTTGGGGGTGGTAAGTACTTTAGACATGATGATTATTTGTTTTGAGAGAATAAGTTATATATGCATAATTGTTTTTTAAGAGATTTATTGGTGAGAGAATTGCATGGAGGAGAATTGATGGGACATTTTGGAGTTGTAAAAACCTTAATCGTATTGCAGAACACTTTTATTGGCCATATATGAAACGAGATGTTGACAGACTTTGCAGTAGGTTTGTCACCTGTAAGCAAGCCAAACCAAAAGTGCAGCCTCATGGATTATACACTCCATTACCAATGTCTAGTGCACCTTGGACTGATATTTCAATGGATTTTGTGTTAGGTTTACCTAGGTCCAAACGAGGAAAAGACTCAATTTTTGTGGCAGTGGATAGATTTTCTAAGATGACACATTTTATTTCATGCCAAAAGACAGATGATGCTTCTAACATTGCTGATTTATTCTTTAGAGAGATTGTGAGGTTACATGGTATGCGTAGAGCAATAATTTCTGATAGGGATGCTAAGTTCTTGAGTTACTTCTGGAAGACTTTGTGAGCTAAATTAGGGATTAAGTTTTTGTTTTCAACTACATGTCATCCTCAAACTGATGGTCAAACAGAAGTTGTAAATAGAACTTTATCTACTTTATTGCGGGTAAACATTAAAAAGAACATTAAAACTTAGAAAGATTGTTTGCAACATTTTGAGTTTGCTTATAATCGTTCTATTCATTCTGCTACTAAGTATTCAATGTTTGAAGTTGTTTATAGTTTTAATATTTTAACTCCATTAGATTTAACTCCATTACCTGTTTCTGAGCATGTTAACTTAGATGTAAAGAAAAAGGCTGAAATTGTTAAGCAGATACATGAAATGGCGAAGCTTAACATCAAACGAAGAACTGAACAATATACTAAACAAGCCAAGAAAGGGCGACACAAGCTAGTCTTTGAACCCAGCGATTGGGTGTGGTTATATATGCGCAATAAAAGATTTCCATAACAAAGAAAATCCAAGTTCTTATCTTGAAGGGATGGACAAGTTCTTATCTCGAGGGGATGGACCTTTCTAAGTTTTAGAACGGATCAACGACAATGCATACAAGCTGGATTTTCCTGGTAAGTACAATATAAGTGTTACAATTAATGTTTCTGATTTAAGTCCTTTTGACATAGGTGAAGATTTAAGGACAAATCCTTTTCAAGTGGAGGGGAATGATGAGATTATGAATAAAGATGGCACAAGCATGTGGAATAAGGTATATTCAGATTCTATGCAAGTTCCCGTCAGACCTGTCACAATAGCTCATGGAAAGAAATTCAAAGAAGGACTTAATAGGCTGATTTAAGCAACTTGGGATCAATCCAATTTATAAAGGCCTATTGAAGGAATCTCACAAGATATTCAAACCAATAAATGCGTGATTCAAGCTCTTGAATTTTTTGAGCAATCAAATCTATGAAATTAGTACATTAAGGATGAAAGATTGCCACTATCTAACCATTTCTAAAAGAGGCAACAAATTAGCTATTTTGATTTTATTTAGTTATTTAAGATACTTTCCTTTTTTTTTTATTAAATTAAGATATTGATTTATTAAAGATTCTTTTCTTATTTCAATTGGATTATGATTTGTTTCCGATTAGCATTTCTTGTAACCTATATATATATATATATATATATTCGCATTTAAGGCTTAGAGAATTCTATGTACATGTGAAAAATTCTAAAGAATTCTAAGATATGTACAAGAGTGCAGTGTATTAGAGAATTGTAGAACATTCCGAAATCGGGCCAAGCTAGCACATCTTGGCTCATGACTTTAGACAATTTTTTAGTTCAAATTGAGTGGTCTGTAACAATATGCTATCTTGCTAAACCATAAAGGAAGATTGAAGCATTTGAACAGTATAATGGCTTAAGCAAATCTTGCTATTCAGTAAAACAAAGGCAATGCAAGTAACAACAGCTAGAACAAAAGCATTAGAGAGTGTGTTTGTGTGTTTTTCTTGACTTTAGTTTATTCCATATTTAATAAGGTAAAAGATACCCTAATGTATTGTATTATAGTCATTATCTAGTAAGAATTTTTTTAAGGTAAGAGATCTTCTAATGTATTGTGTTAGAGTCATTATCTAGTAAGAATTTTTTTACTTCAATATAAAAAATTTAAGAATTTTTTTACTTTAAAATGGTAAGGAATGAGATAAAAAAAAACATATTTTAGATACTACAAGATAAAATACACTGCATTTAAGTGTGTTTTGTATGTTTTTCTTATCTTTTAGTTTATCACATATTTTAATAAGATAATGGATCCCTTATTAAAAAATTACTATTAAAATGATCCCTCATCGAGCCAAAAAGTTATTATATGTAAATTGTAATAAATGAAAAAAACAAAGAAAATTCATGCACAATAGGGCACTCTATAATCCTAATTTTCGAAAGCCCTAAATGTAGGGTAAATAGATTTTAAACTTTTAGTTGTAGTAAAAGTGTTTGAATATTCAGTAGATCCTAGCAAGATTGTATTATATGTGTATAATGTAATAATTAAAACAAACAATAAAAAAATAGAATTAAATAAATAAAATCTCCAAATAATGGGTCGAAAACCCAGTACATTGCTATCATCTGATGACTCACAAGTATTGGTTACAAGCAATTCAAAGCCTGTCGTTCTCCTGTTGAATGTGCTTCTAGATCTCAGTTGCTTGTATGAAAGGTGATTGTTATATTGCATCTCCCTGATAGCTAGATCCATCCCTCATAAATATACAAGCATTCTGAATAGCCTGATTATTTAGGTTCCAAAATTTGACTCCATTATATTTAATTTTCTTTGCTTTATCAATGCAATATTTGTTTAATTAGTATTTGTCATAGATATTGATAAAATGTGTTTTTATTTTTGTATTTTCTATCTATACGAGGAATCATGCAAATTCATTGTCGAAATCTAATTACTTAAAAATATATATAACCTTTCTGAATACAGCCTAACCGTGTTTAGTTAAAAAAATTTAACTCCATCAATATTTAATTGCTTTGCTTTATCAATGCACGATTAATTTAATCAATCGTTAGGCCGTTGAATTCAAATTGCACATAATATGCATGTGCCTTGCATTATAAATATATAGTTATTCTTTTTATTAAAATATTTTCTTCATTTCACCGAGATAGGTTTCTTAAAAGAAAAATGACTTAAATAATGTATTATTAAAATCAGATGCTTCTCATATCTCTTTGCCAGGTACTCCTGAGCAAACGGTTCTTCAAATTATCTCGATTTATGCCATGTAAATAATGAATTTTGTTAAGAAATTTAAGGGTGAAGCAGGACCATAACTAAAATAAAGTTAGAAATAAAACGAGAACAAATACATATTAAGACACTAGAAATTACAAGATTTGATTTTTAGCCTACGTCTTTGGACGAAAATAGAAGGAAAATATTTTACTAGTGACATGAGGATTACAAGTATTGTAATATTTTAACTCACTTCCTAGAACTTCAATATACCAAATCTTTCACTTACGAATTTTATAAGAGTATTAAACTTTTTAAAAACTTTTCACATAAGCTCTTTCTCTCAAAAGAAAAATGTTGAAGATGAGATACTAAAGGGGGGGAGGGGGGGAATAAAGCCTTCTATTTATAGGCTTCACTCCCCTTCATTTTTAATTAAATAATATATATTATTCAAAGTTCAAAGTTTGATAGTTCAAACTTTGAACAAAGCCTGCCAAATTAAATATACTTCTAGACTACTCAAACATTTTGGCATTCTAGATTATTTAAACATTTCAGCTGCATACATTCTTCCTTTGGTATTCTCCTACTTGGAGATTTGTTTGAGAATCAGTTAATCTCTACAACATCCATTCAGCTTCGATATTATCATGTTGCTTACGTCTCTGTTAGGCCATAAGAGGATCTACTCCATACAAAATTATTAGCATTGATTGGTTTGGTAAAAGCATTTGCTAGGTTTTGCTTAGAATGGATCTCCTACAAATCTATACTTTCATCTTCCATTACTTTTCAAACGAAGTGGTACTGTACCTCTATGTGCTTTGTCCTTGAAAGAAAAGCTTGATTCCTTGCAATATGTAGGGCACTCTAACTTTCAAAAAATATAAAAATTTTCTCTTGTTTGTGTCCGAGCTCCTCTAGTAACATTGGTATCCAAAAAGCTTATTTGCAAGCTTGTGTAGTTGTTATATATTCTACTTCTGTTGTAGATAAAGCTACAACGGCCTGTAATTTTAAAACTCATCTTACAATTGCTCCGTAGTGAATTTCTATTTAACAAGGTCTCTTATATAATCTAAATCCGTGTAGCCCCTAACAGTAAATTCTGATCCTCCATAACATAATACAACATATAAGATTCCTCTAATGTATCTTAGAATCCTCTTCATAGTTTTCTAATGCTCTTCACCGGGATTCGTTATGTAACGACTAACTGCTCCCACTGCTTGTGCAATATTTGGTATTATACAAATTATTGCGAACATTAAACTTCCCACTGTTGATGTATACGGTATTCGAGACATCTTATTCCTCTCTACTTTATTACTAGGACACATATTTGAGAATAACTTGAAATTAATAGAAAGTGGAGTAGAAATTGGCTTACAATATTGCATGTTAAAGCGCCGTAAGATTTTCTTTAAGTAATATTTTTTAGAAAGCCAAATCTTCATATTATTTCAGTCTTGGTGAATTTGTACCCTTAGAATCTTGTTTATTGGTCACAAGTCCTTCAATTCAAACTGCCTAGCCAATTGTGCCTTTAATTCTCAGACTCAATCTTTGTTGGGGCCTACTACCAACATGTTATCCACATACAATAGTAAAATGATGAAATCATTATCTTTAAACTTGTTGTAGTATGCACAATGGTCTAAACATATTTTATTGTATTCAAGGCTGAGATAAAGGAATCAAATCTCTTATACTAATACCTCGGAACTTATTTGAAATTATATAAAGATTTATTTAACCTGTAAACCAAGTTCTTCTTACCTATTTTTGCAAAACTTTCTGATTGGGGCATATAGATTTCTTCTTCAAGTTTTCTACGAAGAAACACAATTTTCATATCTAGCTGCTTTAGATGTAGGCAAATGTAGCACACATTGTCAAGACTACTCTGACTGTCATACGTCAAACTACCAGAGAAAATATCTCGTTGAGCTTAATATTTTTTTTTTCTAAGTATATCCTTTTACAACCAATCTTGCACGATACCGCTCCACTTGGTTATTATCATCATGTTTGATTTTGTAGACCCATTTGTTTCTAATGACTTTTCTTTCATATGGTAGTGGCATAAGTTCCTAAGTTTTGTTTTTATGTAGAGCTTCAATTTCTTTTTACATTACTGTTATCCACAAGGTAACATCTGAGCTGTTTAAAGCTTCATGAAAAGTTGATAGCTCTCCATCCTCTGTTAGAAGGAAGTACAACATTGATCTCTATTGCCAAGTTGGCAATCGTCCCTCATGAGTTGACTGACGAACTTCTGGGGCTTCAGACTTGACAAGTTCTTGATTCTCGTGCTCTAGTGCTACTTAAGAAGAATTTAGATCTTCTGGATTTTTTTTCATATATACTAGCACAGTCTCTGACTTTTCTTTTTCAGTACTATCATCCTCATATTTTCTTTGCAGTTGATCTTCTATAAAGATAACATTTCTACTGATGAAAATTTTGTGGGCAGTGGGATTCTACTAACGATACCCCTTCACTCTATCTCCTAGATTTTAGATCTAACTTTGTTCTTTCTTGGGTATTGTACATTACATACACAGGACATCCAAAAGATGAGAGAAATCAGCTGGCTTTCTAGTCCATATCTCGATTAGTGTCTTCAACTCAATAGCTGTTGATGGAGATTAATTAACAATATAACAAGTTGTTTGGACTGCTTCAACCCAGTATGCGTAAGGTAAACCAATAATCTTCAACATAGCTCTTATTATCTCTGTACGAGTCTTGTTTATCTGCTTCGTCACTCCATCCTCTTGAGGAGTATATGCCACTGTAAATTGTCTTTGAATACCTTCTTTTTTATAAAATGCAAGAAACTCGCCATCTGTATATCCTCCACCATTATCTGTCCTCAGCAATTGATCCTCTTACTGGATTCAAGTTCAGCTCACACTTTAAATTCCTTAAACACTGGAAACACATCTGACTTCTTTTTTATTGGGTACACCTAACATTTCTTGTAGTAATCATCAATGAAAGAAACAATGTATTTTGCTTATCTTTTGGATAAATCGGGTGATTCCCAAACATCAGAATGAGCTAGGTGTAGGATGTTGTTACTTCTAGCGTTACATTTACTAAACTTTAATTTATACTGCTTAGTTGTAACACAATGCTCACAAAATGGTAAGCTTACCGATTTGAGCCCCGTAAGTTATTTTCACTTAGAAAGAATCTTCATTCCTTGTACTGACAATTGACCTAGTTTGAGATGCCGCATTATCGCTGACTCTTCTTCATTTGACCCAACACATAAATCAATTTCTTATAGTGTTTATCTTTGAAGTATGAATAGATTAACATTATTTTTTTTCTGCCTTTATCAATACAGGGGCGCCTCTGACTATCTTCATGATACCATTTTCAATATGGGTTTTGCATCCAAAACTATCTATTTATTTTAAAAATAATATAATATTCTTCAAGCCTTTGACATGTCATACCTTCTTAATTATATGAATTATACCATCGGACATTTTTACTTTGACAGTACTAATACCAGCTATCTCCAAAGCATGATCATTACCCATGTACACAGATCCTCTTGAGATAAGTTCATATGTGTGAAACTATTTTCTCCAAGAGGTCATGTGTCATATTGCTCCTAAGTTTATAAGCCAGACATCAACTAACCTTTTTACAACAGTTGCTCCCTCATTGTAGAAAATCTCACCATTATCAAAGATACTTTCAACAAAACCCTGAGCATTTGATGACTTAGGTGCTTTACTATCTCTATTCTTTTAATTACTCCAACAATCTTTCTTGACATCCCATTTCTTACCGTAATTGTAGCATTTGATATATTTCTTACTTCTTGATTTTGATCTACCATAATTATAACTCCTACTAGAGTTACATTATGTTGTTCTCCCTCTCATCATGATAGTGATTCTTTTTGCTACGAACTTGCTTGTATGTCTTCCTTGTTCTTAATCTTGCTCTCCTCATTTAATACAGAGGCTCCGACATTGTCGAAGACTAAACTATCCGTTGGGTTGTTATTCATCAGATTGATGATGAGTTGATTATACGAATCCGGTATACTTTAAAGTAAAAGTCCCGCGCATTCATTTTCCTCTATTTTGTGACTCAACATTGTGAGTTGTGAAAATATAGTCTTCAATGTGTTAATATGGTCACTCACTGTTGTAGATTCCATCATTCGATGAGTATAAAGTCTCATTTTCAAGAAGATCTTATTATACAACGATTTGGCCTCGTACAATTTTGTGAGAGCATCTCATATTTTCTTTGTTGTCTTTTTCTCATCCACACTGAATAACACCTCATCTGCAAGTGGTAAGTATAGATCAACAATTGTATTGCCGTTAATCTCGTTCCACTTGGCATCATTAGTTATCTCCATGGGCTTTTCTCCAATTGCTGCCAAGCAATTATTTTTCCTCAAAATAGCCTTCATCTTTATTTTTCACAAAGAGAAATTGTTTCCGTTGAGCTTCTTAATTTTTTATTTTACCAATATTGCTTCCATCACGAATTACCTTTGCTAAGATAGCTCTGATACCACTATTACGAAGTTTATGTGTGAAGCAAGGTCATAGCTAAAATAAAATTTGAAAAGAAATGAGAACAAGCACACACTGGGACACCAGAAATTACGTGATTCGACTTTTAGCCTATGTCTACAGGTGAAAAAGAAGGAAAATATTTTACTAGTAATATGAGAATTATAAGTATTGCAATATTTTGTTTCATTTTTCAGAATCTTAATATACCCGATCTCTCACTCACTATTTTTATAAGAGTATTAAACTTTTTAAAAACTTCTCACATAAACTCTTTCTCTCAAAAGAAAAATATTGAAGATGAGATACTAGGGGGGATGAAGCCTTCTATTTATAGGCTTCATTCCCCTTCTTTGTTAATTAAATAATATATATTATTCAAAGTTCAATGTTTAATAATTCGAATTTTGAACAAAGCCTGCCAATTTAAATATTCTTATAAAATTTTGACATTATAGATTACTCAAACATTTCGGTTGCATGCATTCTTCTTTTGACAAATTTGCCGTCATGCATTAAGTCCAAAATTGAACATGCTTGTAAGAAATTTATTTGGAGTGGCTTCTCAATATCCCAGAAGATGAGTTCGATTAAATGGGATACGGTTTGCAGGCCAAAAATTTGTGGTAGGTTGGGCTTCAAAAATCTTGAGATGATGAATAGAGCCCCCTTAATGAAATTAGGATGGGGTCTCATTATTTCTCCTACAAACCTGTGGTCTCGGGTCTTATGCTCAAATTATGGGATAGCTCATCTAATTTGCCTACTGTGTCGCCTACTAGATATGGTTCAAATTTTTGGAAGGCGATTGGTAAGGTATGGACTGAAACTCTTACAGGAGCTCGTTGGTCTATTGGAAATGGAAGAAGAGCTCGGTTTTGGTGGGACTGTTGGGCAACACATGATCAACCACTGTATTTTTATGCTAGTACTATTATTCCTGGGGATACTTTAAATAAAATTGTTGCAGACTTCACTGATAAGAATGGTAATTGGAAGTGGGATTCATTCGGACACTTGCTTCCACATAGCATTTTTCTTAAAATTACTGCTACTCAATCTGGTCGGCATCTAAGAGGGATAATTTTACAGTTAATTCAGCCTACCAAGCTCTGATGAGTAACAACAATACTGGCAACGAATCGAGCTGGAACCTAGTTTGGAAATGGAATGGTCCCCAAAGCCTTTGGACTTTTATTTAGTTAGTTCTTCTTGATAAACTAAAAACTAAAGCTGAACTAGTTAGAAGACATATGCCAATCCCACCTGATTTAGTAGTTCAGCCTTACCTCTACATTGCATGTTCCCCAAGATTGTGTTGCCGCGAAGCGAATTTGGAATTCCCTCATCCCGGTGGTCCATCGCCAAGGCTTCTTCTCTTTACCTCTGAAAAATTGGATGGTGTACAATTAAAAACAAATGGAGCATTCCCCATAATTTGGAGTGGAGTAGAGTTTTCGATTTCACGATTCGGCGACTATGGTATCGGAGAAATCAATTTCAGTTTAATCATTCCTCTGTTGATAGTGCAAGCATGATAAAGGATATCACCATAAGGGCTGCCCTGATTCACCATACGCCAATAAATCAGAAAGATGGATTGGTTGGTCCCCTTCTAAATGGCCATGGTGCAAACTCAACCCTGATGGAGCTTGTAAGAGCACGGGTATGGCTAGTGCTGATGGTCTCCCTCGTGATCATTGTGGTAGATGGCTAGGTGGTTTCGGAATGAATATTGGAAATTGTTCAGTAGCAGGTGTTGAACTTTGGGGGTTATACCAAGGCTTGCTTATGGTGTGGAATCATGGTGTTCGTTCGTTGATGATTGAGGTCGATAGCAAGTGGGTAACTCAGATGGTGGCTAGTCCCATGGTGACAATTAATGTGCATTTCCCTTTGGTGTCCTCTATTAAGGAACTTATTAATCGTGATTGGAACGTCATAATTACCTACATATATCGGGAAGCCAACTTCGCTGCAGATTTTATGGCCAATCATGCTGCCTCCCTCCCCTAGGTCTTCACATTTTCCAGAACTATCGTACTGGTCTTTCTCAATTTATCACTTTTGATGTATATAAGGTATGTTACCCCCATTTAATTGTACCCTAACTCTTCGTTAAGAGTCCCTATGTACCAAAAAATAAAATAAAATCACATGCTTATTGGCGAATTGTAGCAATGACGAATTGTACCCTAACTCTTCGTTACCTCCATCAATGACGAATTGTAGCAATCTCAACACTTTGAACTTACGAGTCAATCTGTTAGCAGGAAATCTTTCAGCCTTTAATTTCTCTATGCTTCCCCAGCTGGGACCTTGGCAACAATATGTTTTCTGGTAGCTTCCCATCTAGTCTTATTTCATGCAGGTTACGGAACGCAGTAAGGCTGGCTAGTAACCAGCTGGGTGGAGAAATTTTACCCGAAATTGTTAAGGTGAAATCCGTCTTTCCTTTCGCTTTCTGATAACCGTTTAACAAAAATTACCGGTGCAATCAGGAATCTTTTCGGTTGTAAGAACCTTAGTGTTCTTATCTTGTCTAAGAACTTCATGAATAAGGCAATGCCTAATGATGATCACATAAACTTCTCAAAAGGACTTCAGAATCTCAAGATTCTGGCTTTAGGTGGTTGCAAACTTACCGGTCAAATCCCAATCTGGCTAGGTAAGCTCAGAGAGCTTCAGGTCTTGGATTTATCAGTAAATCAAATGACAGGATCAATTCCAGGGTGGTTAGGGAACTTGCCAAGATTATTCAACATATATTTGTCTAATAATCTCATCTCAGGACAATTTTTTGAAGGAACTTTGCAGATTACAGGCATTGGCATCAAACCAAGGGGATTGGAGCTATCTAGAGTTGCCTCTCTTTGGAATTCTTAACACTGAGTGACCAATATAATAATCTCATCAACTTTCCACCAGTAATATTCCTGAGAAATAACAGCCTCACTGGAACTATCGCTATTGAGATTGATCGACTAAAGTTTGTTTATGTGCTTGATCTTTTCTATAACTACTTCTCCGGCAGCATCCCAGATCAAATTTCTTAACTCACAAACCTTGAAAGATTGGATCTATCTGGAAACCATGTATCTGGTGAAATTCCTGAGTCATTTAGTGGTCTGTATTTTTTATCTTCATTCTGTGCTGTGGGCAATGAACTTGTCGGACCAATACCTTCAACAGGTTAGTTTCATAATTTTCCGGCCTCCAGCTTTGAAGGAAATCCAGGACTGTGTGCTGCTTTGATACAGCGCCCGTGTACGGTTACAACAAGAACGAACAGGTTCACTGTACCATGTGAATCGTCAAACAAGGAGCTTCGCTATGGCCCCATAGCTGGAGCTGTTTTTGGATTCATTATTGGTTCTACATGTGGGCGACTGTATCCGCTTCGCAGGTTAAAGCTTTGGCGGAGCTTTAGGGAATGAGTAATGCATTGAGAGATATGGACAATTTAACGCAGTAGCCATTAGCCATATGAATTTATTATAACGATGTCTTAGTATAGTTGATAACAATCTTGTTTATTTACTCAAAATAATTGCCTTAAAAATACCCATGTAATAGCAAGAAGTAGACTTGCAATCCATAATTTCTCAGTTCTTGAATTCTATAGTTCATGGATTTGCTCCTTTTCAATTTAGAATTTGGCTTTATTTTCTCTATGCAATCTTTCAGCCATCAATTTCTCTATGCTTTCTCAGCTGGAACAGTTGACATTGGCGGCAATTTGTTTTCTGCTAGCTTCCCATCAACCTGAAATTGTTAGGACGATATCTCCTTCTTTCCTTTCACTTTCTGGTTAAAACTTTATCCTACATGACTGGTGCAATAAGGATTCTGATGGGTTACAGAATCTCCAGGCTCTGGATTTTGGTGGTTGCAAACTTATTGTTTCTTTCCCAGTCTGGCTTGGTAACGTCAGGAAGCTTCAGGTCTTGGACTTATCAGGAAATCAAATCACAGGTTCAATTCCAAGGTGCGGTTCGGGAAATTACCGAGCCTATTCTGTATCAGCATGTCATGTAACAATATTTCTGGAGTATTTCCCAAAGAACTTGGCAGACCGCAGGCACTTGAATCACAACAGAACCAACCGAATAGCAGATAAATAGAGTTGCCTCTCTATATCACACTGAGAAGAAAGCATGTTTAGAGACGTAATAATCCTATCGAAAAAATTCAGGGCACCGTTCCCTTAGCAAATATTACCATGGTATAGTAAACATTAGAAGTGTATTTATTTATTTATTAACTTTTTTTCAAATTTTCCCTTAAAGCTTTCACTTGATAGAAGTTTTTGACTTACTAAGAAGGAAAATAAATAAACATTGTTGATGCTGAAAATTAGTCGAGGTTGTTATTTCAACCAGATGACTAAGCCAACACTTGAATTTATTTTGATGGGAGACGTTATTGCTTGCACTTCTTTACCTCGAACATATATCGGCAACCTCGAGCACTTCTCACTGAATTCACTTTCACTCACAATGAGCAATTAGAGAGCGTCAGATATTTTTTCTGGTAAAAACTCTTCGACGATCAAGTCAGTAATCGAGTCATTTGAAAAAAATTTTGCCACAACCCACGTGGATTAATTATTGCACCTTCAAATAAATAATTAAATAAAGGTCTTTTATTTAATCTCAAAGAAAAACAGCAAACTAAAAGAATAAAATTCTGAATTCAGAGAGAAAAGTTTCTCCAGATCAAAGCATTCTTACCTTGTTTTGAATTGTGTGGAGCCTTTATAGGCAATCGAATATTTCTCGCTGCTCTCAATATGTGGATGTTACTAGGTTGGTTGAACGTGCTATTTGAGTAATGGGTGAGTACACTAGTTATGAGACAGCTGGGGGTCGACGTGGTAACTATCTTTGCATGGGCATCGTGCCCAACTTCAGTGGTCAACTCTTGACTGAGTCTTTGAATCGATCTGATTTTGGTCTCTCCTTATAAATTCTTTAACTGACCACACGTATACGACCAGCTAAGCATTTCCTCGGGGGATTACCTTCTCTGAGGAGTGACTTCTAAACTAAAAGGAGGTCATGCTACTTGCAGGAGAAGAAAAAACACAAAAAAAAAATTATTTTATTTTTTAAGATCTAAACCCGGCCCAATTATGGATACGGGTTTTATGGATACAGGTCTTTGACGGCCCGAATAAAGTTGACTCGGTCAATTATTGATTGTTGACCAAGGTTTAAAAAATAAATTTTTATAATTTCTGGGTAATTTTTTGGTACAATTTTAAATTCAAATATTGGTATGATAATATATATTTTAAGATAAATTAATTGAAGTAACATGTCATCAAAATGATCTCTCTTGTGGAAATTAATTTATTTTGAAATATAAATGGTTTGTTTATATGTAATTTCTATAAATATTGATCGTCCCAAAAGAAGATCCATATTTGACAAAGTTACATGTGCATTTGCGGTAATAAATATTCGATGATTATTTGGTTTCACATGTGAGCAATAAATCGGCCCAAAAGAAGATTTGTTATTTGACATGTTCTTAGATTATTGTACAAAGATATCACTTACAAGTTAATATTTTATCCAAAGATGAAATATTAATGAAGTACCCGACATCTTGAGATGAGCTTTATCTTTATTTATTTTTGTTTTAAGACTAATGAGCTTGTTTTGTTTCTTTATTGTTCTCTACATTCAGTTATGACTCCTGCTAATATTACTGCCAACATCAATTCAATTCTATTCCTATGCTAAATGGTTCAAATTTCAAGTTTTGGAAAGAGAACATCTTAATAGTTCTCACAGTCTTGGATCTCAACCTTGAGTTAAGGGTTGATTGTTCTCTATCTTTTATGGATGAGATTACCCTCTATGAAAAGAGGGATATGGAAAGATGGGAGAAATCAAATCGCATGTGTATGATGATCATGAAAAAGGTCATTCTGGTAGCATTCAGAGACTCTATGTCTAGAAAAATAACTAAGGCTATAGAATTCCTTATCAAAATTAAAAAGAAATTTGTCAAAAACAAAACGAAAGAAATAGATATGCTTTTGAAAAATCTAATTTCAATGGGATATAAGGGCAAAAATAAGAGAAAAAACGAGAAGAAGAATAATAAAGCTGCAGATACAGTACCTCAAAGGAAACAACAAAAGAAACTAGATGATCCAAAAAGTACTAGTTACTTCTTTTATAGAGTTGAAGAACATAGTTTAGTTTGTTCTGAGGTTAATTTAACTTCAGTGTCTAGATACACATAGTGGATAGATTCTAGTGCAACCACTCACATCAGTGTGTCTATATAGAGTTGCCTAAATTATCGAAAACCTAGTGATGATAAAAGACCTATCTATGTGGGTGATGGCAAAACAGTAAAAATTGAAACAATTGAAAAATTTAGGTTATTATTGAAGACTGGATTTTATTTGGATCTTGATAAAACATTTATTCTTCCATATTTTAGACGGAATTTGATTTCCATTTCCACTTTGGACAAATATGGCTATTCTTGTTCATTTAGAAATGGAAAATTTAGTTTGTTTCATTATTTAAAATTGGTTGGCTCTGGTTTTTTATCATGTAATAATCTTTATGTAATTGATACGATTGTTTCATTTAATGAATACATGCAATAGAGTACGCAAGGAATAAAGAGAAAATTAACCAATGAGAATTCGGCTTCATTATGACACAAAAGATTAGGTCATATCTCTAGACGGAGAATAGAGAGACTTATGTAGGACCAAATTCTTGACCCTTTAGATTTTACAAATTTTGATATTTGTGTTAACTGTATCAAGGGAAAACAAAGTAATAAAAGGAGATTTGAAGCCAATAGGACTTTAAACGTCTTAAAACTCATACATACAGATATTTATGGGTCATTCTTTATGGTTGCTTGGAATGGTCAATAATATTTTATGAAGTTTGTTGACGATTTTTCTAGATATTGATACATATATCTCCTTCATGAAAAATCTTAGTCCTTGGATATGGTCAAAAATTTTAAAACTGAAGTTGATAATCAACTCAACTAAAGAATCAAAAGTGTCAGATCTGACCGTAGTGGTGAGTACTATAATAGATATGACAGTTCCAATGAATAATGTCTAGAACCATTTGCTAAGTTCGTAGATGAATGCAGTATTTTCCCACAGTACATTATGCCAGGCTAGTCGACTATGAATAGTATTGCTGAAAGACGAAATATGATGCTTTTAAGACATGGTAATGAATATGATTTGTCATTCTACTTTACCTGAATTACTCTAGGTAGAAGCACTTGAGACTGCAGTATATATCCTTAATGAGTTCCAACAAAAGCAACTGCTAAAACTCCTTACGAACTTTGGACAGGTAGGAAGCCTAGTCTAAATCATTTACATCTTTTGGGATGTCTAGCTGAGGTAAGGTCTAGTAGGCCTAATGACAAGAAACTGGACTCCAAGATGGTGAGTTATTATTTTATTCAATACTCTAAACGATTTATGGGATACGAGTTTTATAATCCCATAACTAAATCAATTTTCGAGTCAGAAAATGCACGATTTTTTGAGTTTGCGAGGGAGATACAGTAAGAGACTTTGTTTTTAAAGAAGAATATGTTAATATTCCCACAGGTGTCATTGGCATTGATTATGGTCATATTCCTGCCTTTGTTCAAGACACAACAGGTTAAGACAATGTTGGAGATATTATTCCAAAATGATAAACTCCAGATATTGTTCCAGAAGAACAAACTCTACTATCTTAAGAACCTATGCCATTAAGGAGATCCACTAGAGAAATAAGAAGTGCAGTGCCAGATGATTACATTGTATTTCTTTAAGAACATAAGGTAGACATTGGAGTGATGGAAGATGATCCAATCAATTTCCGTTAAGCCATGGAAAGTTCTAACTCTCAAAAGTGGATTGATGCCATGAATGAGGAAATAAAGTCCATGAAGAATAAGGATGCATGGGATCTTATTCCATTGCTAGAAGGTGCGAAATCCATTAGTTATAAATGGATATTTAAGACCAAAAGGGATTCAAAAGGCGATGTGGAGAGGTACAAAACGCGTCTTATCACTAAAGGCTTTAAATAAAAAGAAGGCATCGACTATAAAGAGACTTTCTCTCTTGTTTTTTCAAAAGACTCTTTTAGGATTATAATGGCATTGGTAGTTCATTTTAATATTGAGTTACATCAGATGGATATAAAGAAAACATTTCTCAATAGTGACATTGATGAGATGATCTATATGGTGCAGCCACAAAGAATATGGTTTGCAAACTTAAGAAATCCATATATGGGCTCAAGCAAGCATCTCGACAATAATATTTTAAGTTTCATCAAGTGATCAACTCGTTTGGTTTTGAGAAGAATTTGGTCGATGATTGCATATACCATAAGTTCTATAGGAGTAAGTATATTTTTCTAGTTTTATATATCGATCATATTTTGCTTGCCAGCAACGATATAGACTTATTGCACAACACCAAGAGATTTCTAGCTAGAGGCGACTTATCTTGAGCAACTGAACTCAAATATTAAAAATCATCTTATTAATAAGAATTCTACCGAAATTTCGGCAGAACCTCCCCTAAATATATAACATTCCTAAACCTGCAATTATAACACAAACACTTCCAAAATAATGTATTATACATTAAACTACTCCAACTAGTCTCATCCAATAACATATCCAATATTAGACACGTTTCATAGTTCTTATATCACATCCCTAATATAATTTCAAAATATGATGATTATACATTAACCAAAAGAAAAATAATTATTCTATGTACTCAAACAACCTCATGTGGCCAAAATAACTCCAAAATATGACAGCTGCCGGGTTAACTGTTGTACTTGTAATCTCCTTGGGGGAAAAATATAATAAAATGGAGTGAGTATAAAACTCAGTGAGCTCAATGAGTGGATAGTAGTTTTAGAAATATAAAATACTTACAAAAATAAATGCATCGCTTGTGCAAACACTTTTATCAATTAATTATTTTAATGTAAAAATTCCTTTCAATTCAATCATATTCTGAACATAAATATATTTGATCATCGCCACAAAATCAAGAAAACAATCTCATACCGAAATATTATCTCATCATTGAAATATCAAATACTAAGTAATATCCATATCCTTAAAAAAATACTCGGGGGATAATCTAGTCATATCCGGACCTCAATGGACAGCAATGATGTACTATCTGAGTACCATCATGCCCGGAGCTACACGGATAGACGGAAGGACGTACCATCTCATGCTTATCATCATAACTCATACCCGGATCTCAACAGACGTGCTATGATGCGCTATCTAGCGACATTGTGTCCGGACCACTCGGTCTTATATCTCAATATCTATCTGCATGCATATGCCATCAAAGGGCGAAAGCACCCAAACACACGGCCCAAAGCTTATATGTGCGTTCAGACGGGCCCCAAAGGCCTACTATCTCATCTCATCATATCCGGAGGGATGGGTATTTGCTTTAAACTTTAAATCATGATCAAAATCATTATATATATATATATACATTTTAAATCATGCTTTAAATCATACTCAAAAGCAATATATATACACTTTAAATCATGCCCAAGATCAATCATATACTCTTTAAATCATGCTCAGAATCAACATATGTACACTTTATATCATGCTTGAAATTCATATAAATACACTTTAATTCATGCTCATAAATCAATCATCTCTTTTACCAATTTAAAATCGATACGGAGCATAAATGAATAAATATAACTTAACAGAATATTTATACGTAATAAACATTTATTTCGGAGAACCATTTAATGAAAGCACTTTAAATAATTTTAATATATTCCACTCACAGTGACAAACTCAGACTCGCCTATCACACAAGTCCGCAGGTAGATTCTCGTCCGCAGATCCACCTATTTTACAAAAATGATATAATTACTTCCCATAATTATAATTCGAACTAATCTCACAAAAATAACACTTAAAATAAATATTCGTCTAAACATTACAACACACAATTTTCTCGACTTACCATATTAATCCCATATTCGTAATTTACTAATAAAATCCGAATTTATATTACCCGCAATTTCATAATTTACTAAATTATCCTCAACATCATAAAATTATCAATTTATCCTCAATTGAGATTGTAAAAACATTCTCAAAGCTGGAACTTATGAAATTACCCTCTATACGAGAAATTACCAAAATGCCCCTACGGTCAACGTTGACTAGAATTTACCCAACGGTGGTGGAGAAGCTCAGACTAGACATTTCTCGTTGAGGTGAGTTCAACGGTACCAGTGGTGACCTCCCACGTGCGGCGGTGGCCCCGGATCGAGGCCATGAAGCCACGGCACTTTGGGGTGATCGGTCAGCGGTAAATCGACCTCCTCGGTGCCGGTGACAGGTCGGGAATGGAAGATGGTGAAGTGAGGAACCTTTTCCAGCTGGTGGTGCGGCCAAAGATGGCCGGAATCGGCGACGATGGTCCGCGCAAACCCGCGGAAGTTTCGAGCTTCACCGGCGGCGTTCGACGCGTTTTCGGCAACAAGGACAGGTGGGGGTGGACAACCAGCTCACAAGCTTTTGTTTAACACCTTGCTCTGCCGGTGAAGTGGTCGGAAATGGAAGAAATCGGTGGGTAGGGTCGGGGGTTCGGGTCTGGTCGGGTCAACGGGTTCTCTCTCTCTCAGTTTTAAATATGAATTTCAGCCGGTTTTTCCCTTTTAAATACACCCATAAAATATCAACTAGACCCCCTCTTGATTTATCACATAGGCCTCCTCTTGATTTAATTATTTACATAAATAAATAAAACAAATGCAAATGTTACAATCCTCCCCACTTATAAAAATTTCATCTTCGAAATTTACGTACCATTTAGAAATAAATAAGGGTACTAAGCTCGCATCAAGTCCTCGGATTCCTGGTAGCTTCTTCCTTTGAGTGATTCCTCCAAATTTTCACTGATCATAATAAAAATTTCTTGTCAAATTTTCACTGATCATAAAAGTCTCAAGTATTTGTTTACTCATAAAGACTTAAATTTGAGACACATAAGATGGATGGAGCTAATTAAATATTATGAATGCACTATTGATTATCATCCAGGCAAAGCGAATGTGGTGGTTGATGCATTGAGTAGGAAATCTTCTAGTTCTATAGCTCATATGCGAGTGGCCAGTGTACCTCTGTTGATCGAGCTAAGATCTTTGGGAGTCGAGTTGGATGCCGATAATTGCCGAGCTTTGATAGCTAATTTCTAAGTTAGGCCGACTTTGATTGACAAAGTCCATCAGATGCAACTACAGGGTCTCCAGTTGATGAAGTTGATAGAGGATGTGCAAAAAGGTTTACGAACCGATTTTATGGTGAGAGATGATGGAGTTTTAGTGATGGGTAATAGACTGTGTGTACCTAATATTGAGGAGCTAAAGAGATAGATCATAGAAGAAGCTCATTGTTCAGCTTATGCAATGCATCCTGGAAGTATGAAGATGTACCATACATTAAGGGACCATTACTGGTGGCAATGCATAAAAAAAAAGGTTGTGGAATTTGTTTCTCGATGTTTGGTTTGTCAGCAGGTTAAAGCTGAACATCAAAGACCTGCAAGGTATTCCCAGCCGCTTCTTATTCCTGAGTGGAAATGGGAGCATATTACTATGGACTTTGTATCGGGACTTTCGCGTACCCAGCATGGACATGATAGTGTTTGAGTGGTTGTAGATCGACTTGCAAAATCTGCTCATTTTCTACCATTCAAAACTAGGGCTGGGCAAAAAAACCGTGGCCTAAAAAAACCCGTATTGAACCGGTGGTTTGGTTCGGTTCCAGATCGGGTTTTTTTTATAAATAACCGAACATATAGTTATAAAAAAAAAACCGAAACAATGGTTTGGGATTTGGTTCATAATGCATAACCAGTAGAACCGAACCGAAAAACCGGAACATTTTTATAATTTTATTAAGTTTTAAAACATATTACATTTTTATTAGTTATCTCAAATTATTACAATAAACTATATATATATAATATTTTTACCATAAAACAAACCCTAAAATCAAAACTCATAAAATTATTGAGTCATTGATCTACACTCAAAATTGGTTTCGCTCAACTCTATTAGGAGAGCGTATAATACAACAAAGTCAGGAGGAAGCTGAATTTTATGAATTAATTGAAACAAGTAATATTGTTATTTATTATGTTATTTTTGTTATCTCATTTTTAACATTTTGTTTATAGAATTAATGATTTTAATATAATTTTTTAATTTCTTAAAGAATTTTTAGGCCAATGAAATCTCAACAAGAGCAAATGGTCGTCGATTGATGTTTTTGGCTAATAAGCTTTTTAATTAGAAAAAAACTAGTATCTTGTTTTCATAATTTGTTTATTTAATTATTTAATGTTGTTTTAAATTTTTTTATAGATTCAAACATTGAGCTGGAAATTGGAAAATGCATGTTGATGAGTGATGAAATCATGAAAATGGAAAAATGTTGTTGATATTTGTTTTTAATTTTTGTATTTTGTGTTGTAACTATTGTTATTTTTATGTTTTTAATCTTTGCAATTTTATGTTTATTTAGATGGTGCATTTGAAATTGAGTTTAGATTTATATTTTTAAATGTGTTTTGAATACTTTATATTTATTGTCAATATTTCTGTATTTGTAATAAAATTGTGATGAAAAATTTATTCCATTAATGAAGTCTAATGGGCTATAAATTTAAAAATTCGAAAATAGGTCAAATAGGCATAGAACCGAAAAATTCGAACCGAACCGAACGGTTCATGTTTGGTTCTTTATTTACTTGGTTTTTATTTGGTTCTTTTTAAATAAGAACCGATTTAAATTAGTTCTGTTAAATTTCGAACTGAACCGAACCGTGCCCACCCCTATTCAAAACCACCTATTCAATGGATAAGTTAGGGAGTATTTATGTGGCTGAGATAGTTCGTCTTCACGGAGTACCGGTATCTATTGTTTCAGAAAGAGATTCTCGGTTTACTTCGAAGTTCTGGACTAGCTTGCAAAATGCTTTAGGTACGAAGTTGAATTTTAGTACAGCTTTTCATCCTCAGACTTATGACCAGTCAGAGCGTACCATTCAAACTTTGGAGGATATGCTGCGAGCATGTGTTATGGAAATCAAGGGTAACTGGGACATTTATTTACCTTTGATGGAGTTTGCGTACAACAACAGTTATCAAGCTAGTATCAAGATGGTGCCATATGAGGCTTTGTATGGATGGAAATGCAGAACTCCAGTATGTTGGAGTGAAGTTGGTGAGCGAAAGTTATTTGACCCAGAATTGGTTCAGGATACTAATGAGCGGGTACAACTTATTCGAGATAGATTAAATGTGGCCCAAGATAGACAGAAAAGCTATGCAGATAAGCGTATGCTTGGAATTAGAATTCAATGTTGGTGATATAGTTTTCTTACAGATCTCTCCTTGGAAAGGAGTACTTCGCTTTGGAAGCGCAATCCACGTTACATTGGACCATATGACATCGTAGAGCGTATTGGTCCATTGGCTTATCAATTAGCTCTACCACCTAAGTCGTCCGTAATATATAAGGTGTTTCATGTTTCAATGCTCTGAAAGTATATGTATTATCCGAGTCATGTTTTATCGAAGCATTTGTAACATTTGCATTTGTTTTATTTATTTATGTAAATAATTAAATCAAGAGGGGGCTTATGTGATAAATCAAGAGGGGTCTATGTGATAATCATGAGAGAGTCTAATTGATATTTTGTGGGTGTATTTAAAAGGGAAAAATCGAGTGAAATTCAGATTTGAAACCCTGAGGGAGAGAGAGAGAGAGAGAACCCGTTGACCCGTTTTGACCCGACCTGCACTCCGTCATCGACCCACCAGTTTCTTCCATTTTCGGCCACCTCACCGGCCGAGCAAGGTGTTAAATGAAAGCTTGTGAGCTGGTCGTCTACCCCCACCTGTCCTTGCTGTCGGAAAATGCGTGGAACGCCGCCGGTAAAGCTCGAAACTTCGGCGGGTTTGCGCGGACTATTGCCGTCGATTCCGACTGTCTTTGGCTGCGCTGCCGGCTGGAAAAAGTTCCTCACTTCACCATCTTCCATTCCCGACCTGTCACCGGCACCGAGGAGACCGATTTGCCGCCAACCGATCACCCCAAAGTGCCGCGGCTTCACGGCCTCGATCCGGTGCCACCGCCGCGCATGGGAGGTCACCACCGACACCGTTGAACTCACCTCGACGAGAAGTGTCTAGTCCGAGCTTCCCCACCGCCGTTGGGTAAATTTTGGTCAATGTTGACTTCTCCCACAATGATTTTAGTGGCCAAGTTCCTCCTGCACTTGGAAATTGCTCTAGGCTGAAGTCTTTTCGAGCAGGTAATAATAATCTTTCAGGATCACTTCCTGATGACATTTACGCTGCTACATCACTTGAAGAGCTCTCCTTACCTTTTACAAGCTCTCTGGATCTATCAGTAATGACCTTGTTAATCTCACAAGCCTCGTGGTTCTTGAGCTTTAATCTAACCAATTAATTGGCTCTATTCCCAAAGATATTGGCAAGCTCACCAACTTGAAATATTTGCTTCTTTGTAGAAACAATCTTTCTGGTTCCTTGCCCTCATCTATGATAAATTGCACCAATCTCAAAACAATGAATTTAATGGACAACCACTTTGCAGGCAATCTATCAGCCTATAATTTTTCTATGCTTTCCTGGCTGGAAACAATTGACCTCTACATCAATATGTTTACCGGCAGCTTTCCATCAACTCTTACTCCATGCAGGTTCCTGACTGCACTTAGGCTGCCTTGTAACCAGCTAGAAGGACAAATTCCACCCGAAATAATTAAGCTGAAATCTGTGTCTTTCCTCTCACTTGCTGAAAACAAATTAACCAACATCTCTGCCGCAATCAGGATTCTAATGGGCTGCAAGAACCTTAAGAGTTCTTTTCCTCACTGTGAACTTCATGAACGAGGCAATACCAAATTATGATCAAAACAAAATTTCAGGTTGATTAATTTGTTTAGGCGGTTGCCAACTCACTGGCCAAGTTCCACTCTGGCTTGGTAAGCTCACCAAGCTTGAGGTTTTGCTCTTACCAGGAAATCAAATCACAGGATCAATTCCAGGGTGGTTAGGAAACTTGCCGAGCCTATTCTATATCGACTTGTCCCACAACAATATTTCAGGAGAATTTCCGATGGAACTCAGTAGATTGCAGGCACTTGTAATAGAACAGAACCAATTTAACAGGAAAGATCCAGATTTGCCTTTCTTTCTCTTTCGCAATCAAAATTCTGCGAGTCATCAGTATAATAGAATTTTCGGCCTGCAACCAACAATATTCCTGGCAAATAACAGTCTCAGTCGAAGGATCCCAGCAGAGATTGGTCAGTTAAAATTTCTTCATGTGCTTGACCTCAGCAATAACAACTTCTTCGGCAACATTCCAGATCAAATTTCTCAACTGACTAACCTAGAAAGATTGGATCTATCTAAAAATCATGTGTCTGGTGAAATCCCTGCTTCACTCATTTCTATTTCTTGTCATACTTCAGCATTGCAGAAAACAATTTGCAAGGACCTATGCCTTCTGGAGGTCAATTTCATACTTTTCCTCCGTCCAGTTTTGAAGGTAATCCAGGATTATGTGGTGATATTGCAAATCGGTCGTGTACTACTCAACCAAGAACTGCTACAAATCTTGGTTTACCAAGTAAACACTCAAATAATATGGAGCTTCGTAATGGCCTCATTGCTGGAGCTGTTTTTGGTTTTATTATTGGATCTGCAAGTGGGATAGTTTATCCTCTTACTAAGTTAAAGCATTTTGCAGCATATGCTAGATAAGGGCTGATCTTGCATGCGACATCACATACGTTATGACATTGCATTTGAGAAGCCATGATTGGGGGGCTGGGGCCCACAGCACAAAACCGACCAATCATGAATTGCCATGCGTGACAAAACGCACAAAAAAGATGTAACGATCTTAATGGAAATTAGGAAAGACGTGCTTGATCACTTTGTAAAGTTATCAACTGTATAATAAAACTTAAAATAAATCTGAAATAAAATCATACTGTCAGAAGAGAATAAAATGTAAGTGCTGTAGCATTGTTTCAGTAACCTGACATGTGGAAAAATCTTAAATACTCGACCGGTGTATTACACCCTCTCTGCCATATTCTTGCCATGTGTACCTCAAGGTTTATTGGGTGCATTTTGGAGCTAATGTCCTATTCAGCAACCAAGGACCACAACAAATTTCTAGGAGAGACCTATCATGTTGCACAGTATCACTTCTGCAATTTGTTGAAATCTCTCTGTAGTTATTATAAACTTATTGAGATTATAGCGAATCCAGTTTGCTTCCAATACCAAAGTTCATGGGTTTCTTTAACTTTTAACCCATCACACAATAGAAAAACAAATTTAATCACGCTATGCCAATACAGCTGAAGAAGAAACAAAAGCAACTCAAAATCTTTACACTTCAATGCATCCACATCTCAAATCTTCACAATTTGATCTCTAATGATTTTCTTTATCTGCAGACAAATTCTGTGTCTGTCAAACAAAAAGTAAACCTTCAGTTTAAGTTCCTGATGATAGCAACAATATATTGACAGGCTTTGCCTTTCTTCTATATGAATTCTTATAATTGCTGAGCTGTGTAGCGTTGCCACCCCTACGTTGAGACTAATGCTACAAATCAACAACACGTTAAACTCTTCAACCTACCACCAGAAATACTCCCCAGAAACAACAGCCTTAATGGCATTGTCCCCATTGAAATTGGTTAAATAGAGTTGTTTCATTTGCTTAAGCTCGGCCATAACTTCTCTGGCAACATTCTAAATCTAAAGTTTCAAAACCTCTAACTTAGAGATTGTATTTCTATGAAAACCATCTATCCAGTGAAATCTTTGTTTCAATTGTCAGACACTAGTCTCTACTGTAAATTTGTTTATAATTATTTTGAAATATTAATACTTTATGAGATAAGTTCATACCTTTCTCATCGTCTAATCTTGAAGGAAATTTATGATTATGACATATGAGGTGCAATAGTACACTGCTCTTGCATGGTAAACCAACAATTTCCTTTACTGTTGTTCCTAGTAATAATTATTTGAACAGAGTTTGGATGACTGGATACTGTAACTCATTTGTGAGCTAACATTTCTGTAGCATATTAGCAATTTATGTTTCTCAACAACCAAATAAGAGGATCAAATTGACTTTCCGGCTTTCACATTTCAGTTCCCAATGGTATGGATGCTGGTGAGAAGGTAGAAAATATAGTCTCAAGATGGAAACAAGAAAAACCAGTCAATTTCAATTGGTTAGCTTAGACTAAAGTTGCACAAACTGGACAAAAATGACCAACAACAAATGATAGAATCTGCAAGTAAGTGAGAGCCTATCGCAATGCATGAACATGTGTCTAGAGGTAGTAACAATATGGTAACTTGCAAGTCAAGGAAACTAGTGCAGAGATTCTAGCATATCGAGAAAAAAGTTAACCATTCTGAACTGAGTATAGCTCACTAGTAGCTAACAGCTGACTTAATTCAATTTAGGACAATATTAAACTGGTTTTTCCAAATATTTTTGGTGCATTACTTTTACTACCATACTGCATGCATCTTTTTACAAAATATGCAATAAAACTAAAGAAAAATATTGCTTCAGTAAAAATGAAAAAAGAAAAAAAAAGCCTCCTACATTATGAAAAGTTTTCATCTATTATGGAAGTTCTCTATGACATCCATGCACGTGACTATCTTGATCAAATTATAATAGGGTGTGGTCCTTCATTATGACATTCAATTTTTAAGAATTTTACAGTCTAACAAGCATTGGTAAGAAAAAGAAAATATTAACAGATATTAAAATTTGAATCCTTTTACAAATTGATCTAAACAAACCTCAAACTCAAATACTGACAAGCATTTCCCCGATCTATATTACAACTATAAATTTTCGATGATTTTGCTACCGTAAAATAACTAATTCTGATTATGAGACTGAAAACAACAAAATTTTTCAAACCTTGGATGTAGCGAAACTCCACTGGAGCCCATCACTCTCTCCAATACCCCTGAGAGTGCAATAATCAAGGTTGCAAGTAAAAAACATTACCAGAAGGAATTGCAAATCTAAATCACCACTACAAAAAGCAACTTAGCAGCTGTGCCAGCTTTATTCACAAGAAAAGACAAAATCAATATATTTACATTTAAATGCATGGATGAACCACAACTTTATTTTGTGTATATTATATATATATATATATTTCTACAGTGACATCGTACATGGTCCATTTTTACTGATGAGATGGAAGAAAAAAAATTGACAAATTCTTCTCTTCCCCCCATCTTGTCAAAAGCTAAACTGAGTTTACGCTTTCCTCTTGTGTACTTCACTTGCATCATCAATGAAACTTCAACCCACTCCTAATTTTGTTACAGTCTGTAGCATTAAAACTTCATACAACAAAGTTAAATCTATCATACATGTGTTGGTCATACTTAGAACTCCTGACATGATGTCCATAGCAATTCTCAACATATACCAAGCCAATAACAAGCAGAATGCAGCTTCTTCGTCCAAGAACCTCAACCAATCCATTTTCTGAACAATCACTAAATCAACTCTAGGTCTTCCATGGACTGTGAACAGGGGTTATGATTTAACATCCGTTTAGGCACTATACTAGTTTTAAAAAATTATCACCTTAGCATATCTCCAGTATGCAATTGCAGCGCACTCAATGCAGGTGAGATGCTAAAAGTGCTATGATCACCATAGACTGAAGGATGCCCAAGAGGCATTGGCCGATCAGGAATTGATGGAACTTCGATGTCCCCCTCCAACATTTTCAGAGCATCCGAAATGGTAGGCCTCAGAGCCACCATAACATGAGCACACAGAATCCCAACCAAGACAAATCTCTCCATTATTGCCTTAGGATTCGCACTCAAAAAATCATCCTCTTTCAACAAAGATGGATCTAAAGCCTGCCCTACTTTTCCAGCTTTCACCAATGACCAAACCCAATCTGTTATCAAGCATGCATGCAGAGATCCTGATGTTGACAAATCAAGAGCCTTTCTCCCACACATTATCTCCAAAACAACCACCCCAAAACTATAAACATCACTCTTCTCAGTCAATTGCCCATAAAGAGCATATTCAGGTGCCAAGTACCCATGAGTTCCTGCCACTCTTGTAGTGAGATGAGACTGCCCTTCCCTGCTTTGTTTAACAAGACCAAAATCTGCTACTCTTGCTCTCATGTCCACATCTAATAGAATATTTGTGGCCTTAATATCTCTATGATAAATTGCAGGTTTCACTCCATAGTGTAAATAAGCCAACCCCTTTGCCACATCTAGTACTATATTCTTCCTTTGAGGCCAAGTCAACGGCCTCTTAGCAATTCCACTTCCATTATTGAAAGAAGGGAATAAATGGTCATCAACATTTCCATTGGGCATGTAATCATAAACAAGATATCTCTCACTCCCTCTCTCATTATCCTCGTCAACCACACAGCATCCTCTAAGAGGCACAAGATTCCTATGTTTCAAATTGCTAATAATTTCAACCTCATTACAGAACTCTGCATCACCTTGAAAATCTGACTCAATTACCTTTTTAACAGCAACCGTTGTCCCATCTTGCAGAATCCCCTTGTAAACAAGGCCAAAGCCACCTCTCCCAATAAAATTCTTTTGAGAGAATTTATCAGTTGCTCTCTCAAGATCCTGAATCTTGAACCAAATTGAACCAGTATTAGGCCTCAATTTTGGCCTAGAACTTTGTCCCTCTAAACTAGAAGAGGAATCTGAACGCGAACCATAAAATCTTTTCCTCAACTTTTTATCCCACCAAAAATACAAACCCAACAAACCAAACATGACAAAAATAGCCACCCCAGCTCCGGTCAAGCCAAAAACAACAGCTGAATGCCTCTTATTTGAAGACTTCATGGGGGACATCAATGACAGTCCAAAAATACATGACAAAGCTCCATTACTTTCAGGACCAAAATCATTTACAATACCAGCAGCATAAAGAATTGTAAAGTAAAAACAATTAGTAGCATGACTCGTATTACCATCAACAGCAATCAACTGACTCTGAACTTTAAACCCAGCAGCAACACAAGAATCACAAGCTGAATAATCAGTTAAATCAGACTTACAAGATGAGTCCAGCTGAGTTGACCCACCAAGCTTGCTCTTCCAATCTTGTAATGACACAATACTTGCACATATATTACGGCTGGTCACAAAGCGAAAAGGGTCTAAGCAATAAGACACCAACTTATCAGACAAAGACAAAGCTGACAGCTTTGTCTGAAAATCCTGTAAACAAGAAACAGATGTGGGCAAATTTGGAAGTCGAAAGAAAGTTGTTTCTTTGAGATGCCGGGCAAAAGCAACTCCATAGAGAGACAACAAACTTAGGCAACATGAGTTCTTGTTGTTTCCGATATTGGTGCTGTTGGCTTCGTAATTCTGGCAACTGGTTTTGTTCCATGGGATTCTTAAAACATAATTCAGGTCCATTGGACATGTTGTAGAAGCATTTTTAGATGATGGAGAGGAGGCAGAGGTGATGAAAGAGAGAACTGACAAAGAAAGAAGAGACACAATTTGAAGCAAATGAAGGCTCTTCATTTGTGTATTGTTTGCAAAGTTTTGCGAGCTCCAAAGTTCATAAATAGAGAGAGAAATGAAATGGAAAAGGGCAACTAGGTATTCTGAGTTGTCGTTGAAATCATAGGATGAATTGGGGAGTCGATCTTGCTTGTTTTATTATCAATGGCTGATTTTCTGCAAGCTAGTGAGAGACCTCACTCTCTGAGTACAGCGCGTTTGCTACACGCTCGATTGTGGAGGAAGAAATGGGATTTTTATGAGTGATGCTGGGATTTGAATATAGGGTTAAACTTAATTTGTGATTTAAATATTGAAATCTTTAATATTATTATTTTTATAATTATAAAGTTATAAATAAATTATTTATATATTTTATTCAACAATACTTTAACAAATTTTAAGAAAAAAATTAGATAAAGTTTAAATTTATTTTTTATTATTTTATTTTTTAAAATTAAAACTCGGGTGATCAGTTAAAAAAATATTTAAAAAATTACATCGATCAAATAGTTAAGTATATAAAACTGTATAATGTTATTTATCAAGAATTTGAGATAATTTTCTTAATAACATAATTTAATAAAATATAATATAAGTGATTGGTATCTATCAATAATTGTGTATTTATTAACTTGGTCAAACGTAAAATGGCATATAAGCCCCAAGGATGTAGTCGGGTTGGTCATCATGCTCGCTGTAGAGCTGTGGAAGCCCGAATTCCATTCTTGGATGTGGGAAGGGGGTTAAAAAATTGTATTTGAGTTGTCCGTCCCCCTTTCTTTTATAAAAAAAAAAAAAAAAAATCTTGGTCAAATAGTAAATTTATAAGTAATTCTTAAGGCATGTTTTAGAGTATTTGAAACTTAAAGCAATTCTCAAGATACATTTTAGAGTATTTGAAATCTATAGTTAATTTTTTTTTTTAATGAGACTTCTTTTTGGTTTATAATTTCGATAATCAAATAAATATAAAAGTGTTCAAAATTCAGTCTATCATTAATTTTTAAATTTTAACAAGTTTAAGAAGATCCTAAAAACTTTAAATAAAATCGAAGAAAAACAATCAAGAAAATATCATTTTACTTTTATTAAAATTATTTCAAAATAAATGAATAAATAAATTTATTTTAAATTTATCAAAATTATTTAAAAGAGTATTGACAAAGTTTAAATTTATTTTTTATTTTTTTATTTCTTTAAGATTTAAACTCAAACATTCAGTCAAATAAAATTATTTAAAAATGACTTAATCAAGTCATTTTGAAATCATTTTCCTAATAACGTAACAAAGTACATATAAATTATCGGTATCTATCAACAATTTTTTTTTTTCAATTCGGTCAAAAAGTGAATTTATGAGCAATTCTTATACAAAGATTTTGTATAGAACACGTATCACACGCGCTAAAATCGCGAGGAATGAATGATAGTGTTAGTGCTGACAAAGTGCAGATGTGAAAGAATGGCGGACTCGGTGTAGTAAGAGATACATTCAATCTGGGCAACCTTAGTCGTTAAGACGGCCGATTGTCAAACTTATTTATATTTGTAAAAAAGTGAAAATCAAATTTCTCTTAAGCCTTTCTAATTTAAACATATGTGTATGTTTATTATACTCATTTATTTAGACTAAATTTATATTTCAACAAATAAAAAATTATTTGATTAATTTTTTTCTACTTTAAAATTTAAATTATCGAATTTACTTATAATAAGTTATTAAGTTATATTTTAGTCTGATTAAAATAATATATTTGTCTTATATAATATAAGAGTGATAGATTGTAACACCATTTATTAACTTAACATGAAATTAGTTGGATTATAATGACTTGAGATTATATAATTAGTAATAATGTCATATTCGTGTCAATGTATCACTAATAGTGTTAATATCAATTTTAAAATTTTTGATAGGCAAATTTGTTTACGATAGAGTTAAATATTTAAATAATCATAACATTGTGACGCGTATGATCTAAAATAATTGTATTTTATTTTCAATATTTAAAAAAATTATACTTAAACTAATTCGATATGATTACTAAATTAATGTTGTACGATCAATTTATTAAATTATCATTCTTATCCTCATATTTTGATATTGTTATGTCAAATTGTGAAGACACAATAGCCAAAAAAAAAAAAAACTTGAATTGTCATCTCATGTTTAATTGTTTACAATGAATTTAACTAGGGATGTAAGAATATTGATAAGTTATATGATATAATTTATATCAATCACTGGGTTGTAACTAATAACTTAAAAAATAAACTAATTAAACTATTTTTTTATCATTAATTACAATTTAATAATTTATATAAGTTACATTATAACGTGACTTAAAAATCACCTTTAATTAATAGTAAGAATATTGATATTTAAATACCATTAAAATTAATATATATATATATATATTGTTCAGGTTACGGTGTCACTATAACACACAAAACGATAATATTAGCTTTATCATAATAATATTTTTTTGGCGGCCAAATATTATTTTTCTTGTAGTAGATTATGTCAAGAAAAACAATACGCTATTATCGGTTACAAAGAAATTTTTTAATCCTCTTATTTGATAATAGCAGATGTCAAAACACATACGTAACACGAAAATGATTTGCAATAAATTCGTCATCAATTTTATCCTCGCACTTGATATAATTTTTTTCCAAAATCATTATGAAGTTTTATCTTATATAAATATTATTCAATCTTTCTTCAACACTAGTGCTAGCAAATTAAAACTTTAATTTCTTTCACCTTCTACGAACTTTACAAATATAAAATAACTCTACTACTTTAAAATTAATGATAAGAAAAAAAAATCAAGATCATAGTCAAAATTGATTCTTTTCTAGATTTGAAAATAAAATAGTTTAAGTGAGAAATTTATACTAAGTTGTTCTATTTATCCTACACACGTAGGTAGTACTATTATCTTTCTAAGTTGATGGAGACCTCTTCAGCAATGTTGACTCGTCAAAAATGGAAATCAACATCATTGTCTTCTTTTGCCTTTGGGTCTTCTGTAACCATTAATTGATTACATAAATCCTAAGTGAATCTTTCATCATTTTAGAATTATTAGGGTAATTAAATATACCTATGCTTTAGAATCTTTAAGCTTTTTATCTCTTTGTACTTTAGCCATTAATTTATTTTGTATTTCAACTTTTAAGTATAGATTTATTGTTGTTGATTGACTAATACACTAAATTCATAATTATGTCGTGAGTTTATTAGTGAATAAACATATTTTATAATCTTTAGATATGTTGAAAATTGATATATTTTAAAAGGCACAAAAAAAATGTCAAGAAACAAAAATACAACCTTCTCCAAATTTACTCTTTAACTTACATCTCCTAAGAGCAGCTTTCATCTCATTCGCTTTAATTGCTCACGAGAGTGATTTCATTCCAGAGGACATCGATTCTTTTAGACATTGTGTTTGGTTCCATTTTAAGAATCATTATATACTGCAGGATCTCTTATTAGGACCGTTGTATTCAAACCCAATAATCCATTTTCAATCTTTTGTTTCAGATAATGGTGGGGCCTAAAATCTAAAATCGAAAAATTAAAAGTGATTCATTGGAATTTAATCCAACGGCCCAAGAGGGATGTCGCATTTTAAAAAAATGTGGGATCGGCATAAGACAAGCACTCCAACTTTTAAAAGGTCTTATAAAAATAATAATTGAGAATGAAAATAATGATTTGAAAAATAATTTTTTTAGAATAAAAGTACATTTCGTATCATTTTGTAAAATTTGTTTTCTAACACTGAAAATAAAAAGTTTATTAGTATCATTTTTTTAAAATGGATTGTTGGCACTCAGTTGAAATAAAAATAATATAAATTGTGTGAGATAAAATTATGGTGTATTGAATTTAATGAAGTAAGCTCTGATATATTTTTCTTATTATAATATATTTTAAAAATGATGGGAATTTTTTTTCTTTTTTAAAGAAAAGCTATTCTAATTATAACTTGAAATATATATGATCTATTTTAAAAAATAAAAGACAGAAAATGAAAATGCAACCGTACACACCCGATTCTTTATATACATATCATCTATATTTTATAAAGGTAGATTTGGTTTTCCTCCAACTAGTTCTAAATTGTAGACTTATGGTAGTTATTGGGTATTTTTATTTATTTTGTTGTGGCTATTGAGGTTTTGTTAATTTTGTCTATCAATAATTTTTTTATAAAAAGATCTAAACATGTAGTTTTTAGATTTGGAGAACTACAAGCACAATAGATTGAATATTAATTTCAGGAGATTCAACATCATATAAGTAGATATGATCTTACTCTAACTTGAGTCTTTTGTGTGTGTACATATGGTAAAACTATCTTTCAATGATATTGAGTGTACCAATTAATTTAAGTCCAAGTACATCAGTATCATTTCATTGATTCACCTATTGTGATGCTTTACTTGTAAATTTAATTATATATCTGTCATAGACTTATCATTTTAAATTTGTAATATTATACTCTATAATTGATTTTGGGATGAAATAATGTGTTGCTTGTTCAGAAAATATATAATATAAAATGTACAATAAATTTAACGAGAAGCATCTTGCACATGTTAAAACATGTCTTCTAGACGATATAATTTAATACATTTATGGACAAGATATTTAAAACCAAAGATATTAAACCAACACACGAGTGACTATAAAGAATTAGCTGTTATATACTCGGATCCTTAAGCTCAACAATGAGGTAGGCTAGATGAGTGGTTGTTGGTTTTTATTATAATTAATATTGGGAGGTAAAAATTTTTACATGCTTAAAAAAATTATTCAACCTAAAAGTTTAAATTAATGGGTAAGAACCCACAAATAATATTAAAAGAAAATCTTAAATTAGCGCTACTTGACCCCAGCTTTTTATGTCATCTAACATTTTTTATATATTTGTTCTAAGAGTGAGACTAGTTGCACTTTGAAAAAATTCTTTAACACCGTATAATGCTAAAAACCTATCAACTAAATTTACAACTAATTTTTTAATTTTTTGTACTCTTTTAAATGCAAAAAAAGATACACACTTAAACCATTTAAATTAGTTATTTTTATTTGTTCTACACACCTATAAAAATACACAACTCACCAAAAAAAAAAAAAAAAAGAAGAAGAAGAAGAAAAGAAAAGAATAATCGACTCAATAAGAAGAAGCCGTCTTCAATTATTTTCACATAAAGTAGTACTTAGTCACAGCTAAAAAGTTCATAAAAAGGTATTAACTGATTTTCTTGAACAAACAAAGAAAAATAAATAAACAATTAATTCCAACTCCAAACTTCATTTTTCCACTTCTGCTTATTAGTTTTAAAATATTGGAAATAAAACTTTTAGTATTTAAGTACGATAGTTAAATGGTAAATGAGTGTGCTAGATGGGTGCCCAAAGTAATTATTTTATAATTGTTCATAATAGAAAATCATATTATGGGTATATTTATGAAAATAATTTTATTAAAATATGAGTACAAATAGTACTATCATTTGATCGTTGTTAATTTCATAAAAAAACAAAACAAAAGCGGGACTCATTTGATCTTTTGTGATTTCTAGTAAATTTATTTAAAAACTCATGTCATTTTTCATGGATATATAGCTGAACCATATTGATCACAAAAATATAATTGAGCTTTTTTTCTTTATAGAAAGCTTTTATTGATTTTAAGGAGTAAAATTAGTTCAAGTTACCTAATTCGCTTTATTATTCTTGATGTGCTCATAATTTATATATTATTTTAAAATTTTCTTAACTTAATTTTATATTAAATTATATTTTATCATATTAATTTTATTTTAAATTTTATATATTTTTATTTTAAATATATTCTAAAATTAAAGAAGAGTTCGATTAAAATATTTTAGAAAAAATCTACATCAAAGAATTAAAAATGAAAAGAAATAAAGAATTTTAATTAAAACAAATCAAAAATGTTAATTAAAGTAACCATCGTGCATGCATTCACGCCTGGGAGACTAAAGAATTATTTGACAAATTAAATGGCAAGCATGTGATGGGCTTTAAAGTTCTTGTTGACTTATGAATTAAAGAGGCGACTAAGGACTTTGGCGTTTTCTTATCGTAAGAGCAGGGTTTGAGTATTTAAAAAATAAATATAGATCTTTAATATCTTTATTTATTTATGAATTCATAATTAAATACATATAATTTTTTTTAATAAAATATAAGAGAATAGTTATTCTTCAAATATTAAATAGGATAAAAATTTAGATGGTATTATATAAAATTTAATATGTTAACTTATCTTAATAATTATCTGATTATAAATATTAATAGTTGTCTTATTTAATATGAATTTTAATCTGACCAGTCCCATGTAATTAATTTGAGCATTAATCTCATATAATTTAAAAAAAAAAAGCAGCTGGATATTACTATAATAAGGCCACAATTGAAGCATTATAAGAGGAAAATAAAAGAAGCCGCAAAACCGAAAGTAACAATTTAGAGAAGGCCGAATTGTACAGAACAAAGAGAGACGAATCTTAAGTTTTACTCTCTCTCTCCTTTTTTTTTTTTCTAATTGTTTTGTTTAAATATTCCCTATCATGTTTATAAATTCTCTTTATATAGTTATGAACTAATTTATTTTATGAGGATTATGATGTAGCTTAATTATGAAGTTTTAATTCTATAAATCTGTACTATTTTTAATTTATTATTCATGATTAAATATTCATTATTATATTTAATGTTTTTAAATATGTTGTCAATATTTAAAAAATTTGAGAATACATAATGAGACCAAAAAGAGATTTATGTATTTTTGTTCTATGTAATGGATATCATAAATTGAATAAAAAAAAAAAGATGTGCCAACGTGATTTATATAGTTTTATCTAAGAATTTTCATATTATTTAATAAATCTTTGCGTATATAAACTCATATAGAGATATAAAAGGTTAATATATGAGGTTATTTTTTATATTATTTTAGAGAGAATATTGAATAAATTAGAGAAATTCATTGTTAACATAGGTAATAATTTTTATTAACACATATGAAAGATTATATTAGATTGGTTACAAGGAAGTCGGATGTGTCCTAGTATTAACCTCTTAGTGATTTCTGTTATTGCATGCATATTTATTTAATTTTTAGTTACTTTGTTTTATTTTAACTTTTAATTTAATTTGAATTTTGTTTTGAAAAATATTATTTAAATATTATATATATCAAAAGTTTGATGTAGTAGAATGAAATAAGATGTATTTATGATCATTCTCATTTTATTTTATTTTATATATTTTTAAGTTAATATAATTAAATTAAGTTCAGAAACTAAAAATATATAAATTGTTCTGGGATCAGGTTCCTTAAGAATTCTTTATTATTATTTGGAGATCTGCATCCTGTTGGGATTATGTGCTCTTTAAAGCATATTGATTTTCTTATTAATAAAATATTTTAAATATTTATTCAGATATTTTGAATTGCATTAATATTTTGAGCAAAGTCCATTTAATCATATTATATGTATTTATGCGATCACCATGTGGATTCGCAGAAGACATAAATACAAGTTATCTTATGATTAAATAAATTAAGTTCACAGTTGATAAATAAAGTTGGGCATTTTATTTAGGTATAGACTGTAATAAATTCATTGAGTGATTTGTCTTAATCATGTATGAATTTATTGATGTAGTTTGTCTACATTGAACTGGATCATATATGAGATTTAATTAACCTAGTAATAACAGTCAGAATTATTAAATCTCATAGGCATTGATTTACTGTAATCTTAATCTTGAGTTAGTTATGATTTCATGATTGTAGTTGTTATTTCATTTGAGTTACCAATGGGCATGACATACACATGTAGTCTAGATTACCCAGTATCTTGGTGGGAGCAATTACAAGTATTGAAATTGTAGATTAACAATATAGAATTTGTACGACACATCTCTTGATGGGTTTTCAGTACTTGATCATAGAATTCTCTGGCCAGAGTGTCTCAACATAAATAAGTATGTTGAAAATGATTATTAGAGAAAACCAGTAAGTATCAAGGAAAAAGATGTAATTAAATTGATTGGACAGTTGAGATATCAATTTAAATTAACGATGTGGTACAAATGATTGTGCAGTAAAGAAACCAATGTGGCTTGGGCGAATTATATTCAGCATACAATTATGGAGGTCAGTTCCAATCTTATAGTGGAGTAGAATTGGAATTAAATAATTATATTTGTTTAATTACAAATTTAATTATTGTAGCCACTATTGTATGTTCCCAAATGATCCCCGGGTTAGCTCATTTAATTGACAACACCATCACTGGACCCAAAAGTAAGAAAAACTAGCATATTAGATGAAAATTATAATTATAATATTTGTTAAGGCCTAGTATGTTATATTAAAGTGTAAATGGGGGCTTGTAATGTTTTACAAGGTGGTCTCCTAGTTTGTTACACATTCCTTCCACTTTTAGGTAAGTGGAGAGATAGTTAAAAGAGGAATTATATTTTAAATAGAAATCCTAATCCTAACATACTGGGGTTTTTCATAAGATATTATAAAAAGGGGCTTTATACTCTTAAATTGAGTGAAGAGGAGAACCCCAGGGATTCTAAGAAAAATAAAGAAGGCATCTAAGAGGAGCCAATTGCAATTGGGGAGTGGTGAAACAGACGCCCACACGTCCAGTGTTGATCAAACTTGAGTCATAGCCTGGAAGATCGTTTGGAGGCGGATCTACAACTCTCAATTGTTCATCTTCTCAAAACATCAAGGTATGAATTTCTAGATTACTTAATTCTTATATGTTGTATGAGATCGGTCCTAAAAGGTTTTAATTGAAAAATTGAAAAACTTAGTTTTATTTTCCCTTCAATTGGTATAAGAGTCATCTCATAATAATCTATAAGAATTATATAAGAAACCTATCTTGTTAATTATGTATTAGAGTGGCACAATTTATTTAGATATATATTATTTGTTAATATATGAATAAAGCATGCTTGAATTATCTCAATTCATGGTTAGAGATTTGTTTGTATTTTTTTTTATTTGTAATAAAATGGGTGGTCTATTATCACCACGTTTCCCTTTTGATTTAATTTTATGTTTCAAAAATTATTTTGTAAAGCATTATATTGAAATCTGTAAAATAAAAAAAACAAAAAGGATTTTCCGGAGCAAGAACCACGGCGGAAAAACCAGCGAGACGCTGCAGCTGCAGCCGAGCTGGATGCTCGCAGCAGCAGACGCAGCGTCGCTGCTCGCAGCGAGCCCGCGCAGCGTGCAGCAGTGCAGGCTGCTGCCGCTGCAGCAGGCGTGCGCGCGCAGCAGCAGTGATGGCAGCAGCGTGGCTTGCGCAAGCAGCGAGCCTCGCGCGGTATAGGAGCAGCGGTTAGCGAGCTCGAGCGGTGCAGACTCACGCGACAGCAGCAGCGGCTGGAAAGCAGGCAGCGGAGCCGCACGCGGGATGGAGCAATTCGGTCTGGCGGTAGAGTATCTCCGGCTGACAGTGGCGGGTGCCCACCGGAAAAGGAACGAACGAAGCTCATCGGTTTCTTTGCTGATGGCGGAAAGAAAGCGGAAAGAAAAATGCAGATTAGGGTTTTTGAGTGGCAAATATCGCTTGAATCCCTTTATTTATGTATAATTTCGCTTGGGTAAAAATTACTTTAACTATTATGCATTTAAGTTCAGAAACGGTTTTTGGGCTTGGTAAATCCTAGTTTTAAGTCCAATAAAATTTGGGCTTAATGGATTAAAATACATGGATATAGTTTAACAAATTAAATTTATTTTTGGTCCAAAAGTTTTACTTAAAATTTTATTTTATTTTCTTTAAAATTAAAATTTGGACCAATAATAAATTTAAAGCCCATATTAGTCAAGGCCATCAACAAAGATAATCCAAGAGAAGAAGATATTGACATGAAGCCCAATGGAGATTAGGCTTAGGGTTAATATTTTATTAGGAAAATCATGAATTGAGATTATTTAAATTTTTTATATGTTGTGATTTTGGATGTGAACATACCATGATAACATGTCATATAGAATAGGTAGTGCCATTCTATACATAATAATATATGTCATTCATATAACATGAATTCATGCATATTGTTTGAGATTTGCAAAATGCTTAATAATATAAGATATCACTTAGATAATATTATAAGAAGCATGCAATTAACAATATATGTATGATTTAAAAGGAAAAACCAAACTTTAAAATATTGAGTGGGAGAGGAAATTCAAGATAATTTTCCCACGGGCTCCATTGTTAGTTCAATAATAAAATTATATATATACCCCGACTTCATGATACGGTGATGCTCCCTACGGAGGGTATATATATTAGACATTTTATTTGATGAACTTCTTTAAAGATAAAATCGAAATATTTTTCAATCTGTTGATCACCCCAACGGTGGCTACATGATATGAGAAATACATAGATTGAAACAATGGTTATACACTCAACAAAATTTGTTATTAACCTTCCCAACGAAGCTCTGTTAACAAAATTTTGGCCTTAAAAGATAAACGATAGTTATTTATCATGTTACGACATGAAAGTAAATAATCTAATGGTTAATTGGGTCTGGTAAGTGGCGGCATGACTTCCCCAACGGATAGATTAATTATTTAATTGATAACAAAAATTTCAGTTCAATAGCAATAATATGTGCTAGTTTTTGTAGATTGATTTTCTAAGGGAAACAATCATTAACCAATTAATTTTGTAAAATAAAATATACCGTTGGCTTAAATTATTTTCGTATATTCAGAATTGGGTGGCTTTTGAATAGAACGCAAAATGATAAAGTATCCATTTTGATACGACTCTCTTTGCACACTTGCTTTTATATATTTCGAATTAATTATAGTTTTTTTATTAAGGTATTTTAAAAGGAAAATTTACATAATTAGCCTAAAATTTTTTAGATTATTTAAAATTAGTCCTTCTAATTTTTTTATGATAACTAACCAAATATCTACTTGTGGACAAAAATATCCTCACTACTCTAAGCAAATTACCAATTGATACTACTTTCAGTAAGTCTCTAAACTTCACCACTCTCAATAAATTAATGTGAGTGTTGTTGTAAATATTTTTTTTTGTATTGTGGGTCCATGAAATACTTAGTTTAAGTTAATAGATTAAAAGAAAACAAAGAAACAATTCAAAATAAACAAAACTTGAGTAGAAACAAAGTAGAATATATACTTATAAAATGTGTAATGGGTGTCTGTTGCACTTAAATTTAGGCAACAAGTGCCTGTCGCACTTGAGTTTAAGTGACATGCACCTTCATACAAGTGCGATAAACACTTGTTGCACTTGAACTTGGGGGGCAGATACCTGTCAAACCAAAACACAACTTTCTCAATCCAGGTGGATTATCCTTTGTCAGTTTATTTTTCACCATGTATATGTGACAAATCACAGAAAATAAATGGTTAATAACATTTATAAAATTAATAAAATAACTAAAAAATTAAAAAAAAAAGAAAGAAAAAACACCAAAACACAGGTTGCAACAAGTTCTACCATACATAAACACAGAACCTATGCTTTATGTGCCACTGCTTGTCGCAGTTGTTTATTGCACCAAATTAGTACGACAAACACCTATATACACCACATCAGTTTGCTATATTTTGGTGCGATGGCCTATCACAACAAAATAGGTGCAACAGGTGCCATCACCCTAACATACAACACAACATGTATTGTGTTTTGTTGACATAGACATTGAAACAAAGGCGCATATGGTGCCTATCGCACCAAAACACATTCACAATATTAAACCACAAATCATCATCATCATCATATTCTTGATGGTTAGCCACCACCATCGTCGTTCTCATACCATACAACACTACAAACACCATACATCATTTCAAATACTCAAATAATCAAAAAATACTCTCACACATATTTTATCAAACACTTTATGTACAGCAATTAACCTTATATTATATTTTGCGCAATTGTTTTTTTTTTTTTTTACTAATGCAAACCTAACACTATTTTTTTTATCATTAATTTCTATAAAATGGAGTAATTCAAATTTGCAAAATTTTACTCACCAAAACATATTGTCGTTGTTAATTAGAGAAGTTGTTGAATAATGTGTACGAGAAATGGAAGAAGCTGCCACCGCTACAGCTAATGTGTCGTCATTGTGCCGTTGATGATTTCTAGACTTTAGGATCTCGTTCGTTCATTGGGAGCCTAAGAGAGATGAGAGTGAGTTTTTGATAAGGGTAATTGTATCAAAAACTTTTCAGATTTTGTTAGTCATGATTAAAAAATTAAAGGGGCCAATTTTGTAAAACTTAAAATTTTTTAAGTTGATTATGTAATCAAGAAAGTTGTACAAAAAAAAACTTGGGGAAATTTATACAAATAACCATTAAAATTTTCTAACTTTCAAAATTAACCTATCTAACTATTTTCTATCAAGATTAGTCAAACAAAAGCGTTTTGCCCTAAATTACTCTCTTTATTTCATCTTTTTTTGAGTTTCTATTCATCTTCCCAAATCAACCGTAACCAACTTTTTGATTTTAATCATTATTAACAGATGTCAAAGGAGACTGAAAGAGTTAACGACAAAAGTAAATTTCATCCAAATACACGAGAATCCATCCGAATTTAGCACCTCTGTAAAAATAAGGAATTGAATTCAACAGCCAAAAACTTAGGTAAGCTAATTACATAAATGTTTGCATAATTGTTAGGTATTTAATAAAATTTTTCTTGAGTAATATGTATAATGCAGTGTTAAAAAGATGAAATGGGGCATTTGTGACATTGGGTTATATTTTTATGCGACCAAAAGACAGTGTTGATGACCGTTCTGCCATGATTATCGTATTAAAATACATGTGCAACAGGCACCATGTCGCAATAAAATCGTACTTAGTACCCTATTGCACCTAAATGTAGTTTTTAATTTTTTTAATGATTATGTTTTCTACTATATAATCAATTTATTTTATTTTTTTTTAATAATTTCAAGATTAATAGATTTAGTTGTACTTAAATTATGTTACAATGGTTTGTGAGAGATTTCGGCATATGGCCATATCGATTATGTGAATGCTAAAAATATAACATTTTTTGTTCGGAAAGATTGCTTATTTCCTCAGTTTCTAGCAAGAGTACACAAGATTTTACAGATAAATCCTAATTAATATAATGTCATGATAAAGACAACTTTAAGGTATAATAACACAACCCATCGTGCATGTTCACTGCCCGTGGACATAAGTAATGATAAAATGGTCAAGGTTGTGTTATATCAGACCTATGATATAGCCAATTGTAGATGCATCCTTATATTTATTACCATATCTCCTCGAGTTTCGAGCCAAGATGTTGAAGGACTTGTAGAACTTGTCTCTATCTCTGATGTTGAAGAAGAGACGTTACCATGGACAACGTTGTTGTAACAATATTACTCTCTATTCCACAATAATAATGACACCATTGATGATAATAGCATTACCTTGGTGGTTATATTATTGCGGATAAATATATCTAAAAAAAAGATATACTCTCTAAATGACATTAGAGTAGACATGCAACAAGAATATGGTATCCAATTAACATACCAACAAACATATCGGGCCAAAGAAGTTTGTTTTGAAATTGTTCGAGGGAATACTGCAGAGTCATATAACATATTGCTCAAATACTCCCATATTTTGAAGGTTGCAAATGATGGTATATCTACTCACCTTGAACAAGATGAAGATGATAATTTCTCATACTACTTTGCAGCTCTTGGATTCAAGGGTTTTAAACAATATATAGGTCGATAATTATTGTAGATAGTACTCATTTAAAATGGCTATATTGGGACCAATGGGCTTATAGCCTAGTGGGAGAATTATTGCACTCACAATATTGAGAGCAAGGGTTCGAGCCGCTATAAAAATATTTATAGGGGTTATTTAAAAAAGAAATGGCTATATTGGGGAAGCATGTTTGTTGCAATATGCTTTGATGGAAACAATCAATTATATTCGTTAGCCATTGGGGTTTTGGGTTCAAAAAATAATGATGCTCGTGAATGGTTTATGACAAAACTACATGAAATAATTAGCGATATTCCAAACTTAGTATTTATCTTCAACTGATACACTTATATCAAGAAAATTGTTCTTAAAGTATTACACAATGCTACTCATGGAGCTTATTTTTACTATGTCAAAGGTAACATAAAGGTAAAATTCAGGATGCCAAAAGCTGTTTGGGATGATTTCGAGTCTATCTTTATAAAATCTGCAAAAGCATATAGACATAAAAAGTTTATAAAATAATTTGAAGATTTGTGGATGCTCCACTCCAGTGTAGCTGATTACTTGAAGAATAATGTAGGTACATGTAATTAGGCAAAGTCTGAGTTCGAAGGCAGGAGATACAATATTCTTACCACCAACATCTCAAAAAAGCGAATTCTTTCATGAGGGAACTACAAAAATTTTTGATTATTCATCTTATTGATCACTTTAGGAAAACAATGCAACAATGGTTTCATAACAGAAAACTAGTAGCTGAATTGATGAGTACCCGGCTAACAATCTATGCAGATGAAATAGTCATTGAGAGGAGATCTTGGACTGAAAGGATAATTGTTCATTTTGTGTCTTTGCATTGATTTCATGTTTTGGGTGGTGGTATTAAGGAATGATTATTTGACATACAGAACAAAACTTGTTCATGTAGAGTATTTCAATTGGATAGCTCGTCTGTGTGCATGCAATTGTCACTTGTTTAACTGTCTAAGTGGACTATATAAGCATTTGTTCTAATTTTTACACCAAGAAATTATTGATAAAGGCTTATGCACAACAGTGGAGGCAGTTGGCGAAGTAATAAACTAGGAAGTTTGAGATGAAATTCAAGAGATGCAAGTTTATCCATCAGTAGAAGCACCACCACCACTGGTTGTCATAAAGAGCTATGAATATCTTCTGTTGATGATTATGTAAATCGGAGAACTGTGAAATGTGGGTGGTGTAACGAATTAAAACATAGCCGTAAGCGATGTAAAAGTCATATTGCATCAAATCAAAGTTAGTTGTATTGTTATAAGAATTTATGTAATTTAGTATTATATATTTTTTGTATATTACATAACAATATGTAATGAAATTTTTTTAATGTTATTTATTATTGCAATTATGTGTACTACCCATTTTTTTATTTTTATGCACAATTATATGTAATTAAGTTCATTAATAAAAAAAATTTATGTATCAACATTCAAATTACTACAATGACTTATAATCTAATATCGCCATTAAATAATTCTACAACAATCTAATTTCTAAAATGCGCCCTATGACTACTGTTGAATCAAGCCTCAGTCTGAACATTAAATACTTAGTAAACACCAATAAAAATAAATTGTAATTGCCACTAACAAGCTATGGTTGTGATATACCCTTAACTGCAACGACTTTCTTGCAGTCAGTACGTTGTAGGTCATGTCGAATATTATAGAATTCAGCATGTTCTAGACATCGAGAGAATATCACTTCAAATAACCTAAACTAATCATTGTATGTTTTTTCATCACCAACTAGTCATAAATTCATATCTTGTTGGTACGAAAGTCCATTCGAACTAGTACCCAATGATCACCTCTAAGGTTAACAGAGATGAATACCTGCACGTAATTAAATATATTAATTTTTCATCTTTCTTATGCCAATAACACACCATATCCACATCGGTAAGCTGTTTTGATATGATAAACTTCAGCGCACCAACATAGCTATTAAAGTTTTTGCTATATTATAAAATTCTACAACACATTTTTCGTTGTTTCATAGTTGCTTTAGGAACACTTGAAACATCGTATACATAACAAATAAACAATTAACAAGATAAGAAATAAAAACGATGAGTATATATTATGTAAACTAAATACCCAAAAAAATGTGTCTTTACGCATGACTTGTTGAGGCAGTGTATTCGGATAATGCTATTGCTTCTCACTAATCAAGCGAAGATACTTATGAATATATTGTAGATGAATAGAATAAAAAAGTGCCGTCAATTTAGAGCATAATCATAATACACAAGATCACTAAAACCTGAAGAAATAAATAAATTTACCTCATCACTTAGGAAGTCTGGTATGGAGTATAAGTCCAATAAGGGGAAAGGCCCGATCTCTTTCTAAAGGATCGAACAGTCAAATCACACAATTCATTGGCTTCTCCTCTAAGGATCCCATTGAAGTGTCTAAGAGTATTTGAAAACATGAGTGCGAGTGTGGGACTGTATGATCTACTATGAGTAAACCAGTAATTACTGGTCGAACTTATTGAATAGACTTGGATCCTGGAATACTCAAAGTGGATTTATATCCACATAGGAATATCTATATAGACGATCAAACTTACTAATGTCTGGAGGCGCCTCCCTGAGGATCTATATGCTCTCCCCGCTGATATCTCCATAAAAGTTATACGATGATATAGGAAAAGAAACATTTAGATTCTGTACATTAGTATACACTGCACAATCATCGGGGCCCTATCCATTCGCTAGGATGAACATATTAAACAAATATCAGATTAAAAACTAAAAGAATGCAATAGTTAAGTATTAAACTTGCTCACCGAATACAAGCGTGTAGTCGGAGAAAGACTGTGTGAGCATTCAATATACGAACTAATAATCCCATCACCCATTCTCTAAATTGTTTATGTTTTTTGTGCTTTACCTCAAAAGCTTACTTCATTTTTGAAATAGAACAATCAATTTGATTCATCCATCGAATGATGTGCTTATTATTATACTTTGTCCTCGACTGCTATCAATAAAAAAATACAAGTATAAATAAATGTGTGTGTGTATGTGTGTGTGTGTGAATGTTAAAATGATTATATATGAAGAAAATAAATGATGTATAATGTCTTAATCATGTGTGTCATTAAACTCGTGTGTCTACTCATGATGGTCATCTGCAGGAAGCTTATCGGACTCATGTGTTTGCTGATAATGATCATTTGCAGGAAGCTCATCCCTAACAATATTTTGCTGCTCTAGTGTGGGGCTAGCGGTACCTGCTGTGTTTTGATTCTCCTCTGTTTGCCTTGCAATGGAAGGTGTGTTGATAAATGGTTGGTGTACTCGCTGTGTTTTGATTCTCCTCTGTTTGCCTTGCAATGGAAGGCGTGTTGATGAATGGTTAGTGCTGCACATTTAAAATGGGTAAATAATAAGCCAAAAAATTAGAGTTTTTATTGTTGGTATACTGCATTACAGGATACCTACATTGCGGACCCAACTTGAGATATGTGAGACGTAATCTTTTACAAACAGCCAATAGTATTGGGCTTTTTCCTTTACGATCGGCTCGATGGTTTGTAAAATATTTTCCTACCATAAATTCGCTCCAAAGTTTAGGTTAGTCTAATCATCTATTATTATTTAGTAATATGAAAAGTAATAATATACAACTATCAATATATATTACTTATAAGACGAGAGTTATCATTGAATAAGGAATAAACTTCAGCAAAGTTTATTCTAGAAAAAGCGATGGGCTTCCATTGCATGATGCGAGATTTTTTTTTTTTTTACGACCCACTCCAATGATAGTCCTCTAATAGCCTAAAAAATTCATGTCTGCCACAACCAAAGTCAGAAAATCATAAACTTGTTAAATATTTATGATTCTACAAAATAATTTAAAGTTTTTATTTTAATATACTTGAACTCTGGATGTAAAGCCATAAACATTATACTTTTCAATTTTTTGGTTTGACCTTTCCAAGTGAGTCTTCTTAAATTTCTCACTTTTGTCATACAATGCATTATCAAGACTGTTGTATATGGTTTCCCCTGATAAACTACCCAATGGACAACTTAAAAAATGATCTATGTTATATACTTCATTAAGCAATGAGAAATTAATCTGACAACTTTTCTTCCATTTAGTACTTGTCTTTAAAATAAAATAGTGCGATATTTACTGTATTAATGTCATCCATAGTCTCGAAGTCCAAGTTACTAAATCTTTCGTCGAATTTGCCGAGATTTAGCTTGCGAAGCAAACCATTAAAATATGTATTAAGCAGCCTATGCACCTTTTTTGGCATTTTGGATATAGTATTTTCACTATCGGAAAGTTTGTAACTAAATACCACTCTTCAATTGTTAAGCGTATCAAATGCTCACAAATTTTAAACCATAACTAATCTTTTTCATTACAGGCCACATGTCTAACAAATACCCAAATATATATTTTTTGAATAATTGTAACTGTCATTTTGTTAATTTTTCGTAAATAACTTTCACAACTGTATCTAATTTACACATACTTGTGATACGTTTAGGAAAGTGCTTAGCATAAAATATCTGCATTGTGCTTGGTATATACTCAAACTTTTTCATGTATTTGTTACATTTATAACATTATTATATTAGATTCATAATATTAAAAAAATACAATGGTAAACTTAGAACAATCACACTAAAATTTGGTACTATAGGCTGGCTATCGCAACAAAGTTGTAGACCAAATTCCAGATAGCTGCATTATGAAAGTTGGTGTGACAAGGCATGCTCTGGTCATACCCTCGACCACTGCATTGATCAGGTGCGATCCACACTTGATCTGTCCATTGCAACCCACAACCCTCACCAACAACAATCCTCCACTACCACCACTAACACGACACAATAACAACAATATGTAAGGAAATAAAACAAAAAATTTAGAGTATTTGAACTAACTCGAGATTTTATCTCTCTTTTGTCGTGATTTTGATAATAATAGTTGCTTGTTGAACTCTGATTAAGCCGCCATCGATGAGCGGAGAGAGCATTTGGTGAGAGAGATGGGAAGATTGGTAAGAAAATGAGAGGGTATTTCCGTCATTGGAGCAATTATTTGGCTAATATTGATAGAAATAAAGTGGGTGGGTTATTTTTGAAAAATAAAAAATTTAATGGGCTATTTTTACAAATTTGCAAAAAACTTAGCTAGTTGAGTTGATCAATAGTTTAAAACTAAAATTTTATGGATTTACGTCTTTAAGGAGATTATTTAAATAGATTTACTAGTGCTAAATTTAATAATAATAAAACTATCTATATGAGTGATTTTAGGCTTTTATTTTTTAATTAAAGTGTAGGTTTTAATAATTATTAAAATTTAAAAATTTTATGACTTTATAAGTTTGTTGGGCTATTTTTATTGATTTAGTATGGGCTATTTCAATGAATTCAATGCGGATTAATTAAAAATTCAAGTAATTTTCTCTTTAAATTTAAAATTTTTTTTTCAAGGATTAGAGACCCCCACTGATCACGAGCTGGATTCGCCCCTCTATGGTACCAAAGTTAGACTATGCATATTAGTAAGCTTATACTATCTTTTTACGTGACAAATTTATTCGGAAAATTTACAAAAATAGCCAAAAAAATTTTACAAATATCCAAAATAACCAATTAAACTTTTTCTATCATATGTAGCCATATATTTATTGTATAGACTTAAATACCCTCAGATCTATAAACAAAATCAACAAATCTCACACATTCTCAACCAACAATTTTCAAAATCCATCACATCCTAATCCCTAAAACTCACCCACTAATCATCAACTCATCAACTTGCAAGCAAAAAGTTGAGGTTAGTATTTATTTTACACTTCTATTTTTCGATTAATCAAAATTTATGAGTTATTTTGAGTTAATACGAGCTTGAGACGAACCCGAAAAGCGTGCGACGGTGCACTGCCGCACGTGAGACAGTGCCGTCGCACGGTGACAGTTCGTCAACCGTGCGACAGCGCTGCTCGCGACAGCGCTGTCGCACGGTGACGAGTTCCGTCCAACCGTGGGACGAGCACTCGTCTCCCGTGCGACAAGCGCTTGTCCCACGGTTTTACAGAACCTATTACGAGTGCGATAGGCGCTCGTCGCACGGAGAGCAGTGCTCGTCCCACGGTTGGACAGAAGCTATCCCACGTTTTCTGGGTTCGTCTCCAAGCTCGTATTAACTCAAAATAACTCATGTTCTAATTTTCTTTAAGTACTAATTTATTTCTTTCTTAGGCTTAATGGAGTCAATTGTTCTTCAAATGTGTTTTGATGGATCATAGGAGGAATTGACAGACGGTCGTGTTGATGTGTTCTCGGTGCAAGGAACACGGACATAACAGAAAAAGATGTAAGAATCCCATTGCGACGAATCGTAATTAGCGGCCTATTATCATTGTAGCGTCTTATGTATTCAAGGAATATATTATATGATATATTTTAAACTCTTATGGTTATTATGTATTCGACATGTTAAACTATCTTTTTCCAAATGATTATTCATAATAAGTGTTGGACAATTGTCGAACCCAAAATAAGATTAATCGCACTATATTTACAACTGTTCAAATATATAATTTACAATCTAATATCGTTATTAAATATGTCAACGGCAATCTTCTTCCTAAAGTATTGTCCATGACTACTGTCAAAATTAAATCGTACTTTGAACATTAAATATATCGTAAACATTAACATAAACACCCCACAATCGCCAGTTCTTGGCTGTTGTTGTGGTACACTCTTAACTAGTATAAGTTTCCAAGGCTCCGCTCTGTAATTCTGGTCGGAGGTTGTAAAATCCAACATCTTGTAGCCATCGAGGAAAAATATTTTAAAGTGGCTTGAATAGTTGAGAATATTTTGAGGTATTTGTCATATTCCGGGAAGTGTTTCGCTTTCGGAATCTTCATCGTGCTCGGTTTTATGGCCATTACGATCGCAAAAAATCAAATTTATAATTCGTTAATCGATAATTAAAAAATTAAAAATCAATTTTTTACATTCTATAATATCGTGTGACAGTGCCGTACGATATCATTAAACATACATGTGACAAACAGATCAGAGCCATCGCTTCTGCTTTGTGAGCCATTGCGCATGTGATAGCTGCCTTCATGCGCGTATTTTCACTGTCGTCGTGATTTCTACTATTGCACCTATACTCCACCTTACAATCACACCATCAACACTTTAATCTTGCAATACACCATCAACTATTTAATATAGTCTAAGGGCATTTTATCGAGCACCGGCGTACTCACTCTTTAAACCTAAATTTCACTTAACAATCTCCAATATTTATTGCCAAACAATCCTAAGCTCATCTATATGCATCCATACATTGATTTTTCACCAATCAAACTTATCAAAATAGAAAAAAAATTAAAATTTACGAAGTGAAACTTACCGAAAATTATAAAATGGAGGATGATAGAAACCCGCCGGAGTTGAGTTCACTGTCAAAAATCCGTTCAAGCGCCGTTCACGATCACTGGAGACAGCCAATCGCCGTTCGAGGTCGCTGGAGGAGCTAACGGAAGATTGGTTTTGAGAGAGAGATGGGTATTATGGGGAAAAAAAGAGTAAATGGTTAAGGATGATAGAAAAATATAAATGGTTATTTTGGATATTTGTAAAATTTTTTTAGTTAATTTTGTAAATTTCTCAATTTATTCATGATGGGTGTGTTAAAGCCCATATTAGTAGAGAACGGATTTTAAACTAAATATATAAATTGATCACGCCCAACACACGTGCTAACTTTTAAGTGTGAGTTAAGAAAACTCATGCCACATATTTTATCTTGAGGTGACGAGCAAACAGTTACTATTAGCAAAAACAAACTTATATAACAGTCCAAATTATTTTCAATCGGTGTAGTTAGGATTGCCCATACAAATATTGAACAACTTATAGTTCCAGCAAAATCAGCGGAAGCCCATCAATCCTATATAGTTTAGATTTTGTTTACTAAAAATGCTTCTACATAAAGGGTTTTTTGTCCTATAGTTTGGTGTGCAATAGCTCAATACATCCATATAGTTTTGCAAAATGCTTCAACACATCCATCTTTCTCAAATTTCTATATAATTTAATAAATTTACACTTAATGAATTTGACTAAATAAAGTAAATAAAAAAATATTTTAAATTAAAAAATTGTGAATTATATAATTAATTTATTTTATTTTTTCAAATTTAATCTGTAAGGGAATAAAAAATTACCAATTATACACATTTGGAAAATTTTTGCTTATTATTATAAGTATAATTATTAACTTGTTATTTCTTTTCAAAATAATTTTTTGTGGGTTGTATATTAATCAACCTAAATTCTAATAAATGAAGAAATATTTGAATAACTTTCTATTCTAATTTTGGAAAAATTTAATAACTAACAGTAATATTCCTAATCAAAAAATTATTTTGTGTTAGTATTGAAATATTTTCCCTGATAGATTATACATTTTACGTGATTAATAAGTACTAGTGCAAATTTGAGTGAGAGCGAAAAATGGTTTTTATTATTAATCATTTATAATTTAAATTATTCAAATGGTTTATGTCATTTATTTGAAACTTTGAATTACCCAAATTCAACACAAGTAAAACTATCAAATTAAGAAAAAAATTGAGACACATTGTGTGTTGGAATATTATACACTATAACGATGTAATGAGATATTTAATCAAACTATATGAATGTAATGAGCATTTACTCAAAAATAACTATTTACTTCTAATTAAAATAGTTTCAGATGTAAGTGAAGTTCACAAATCCACCATATTTCTCAGTTTCTTGTCACTTATGTTTAGAGACAGGATTTCTAGTGGAACCATAATGTTATATTGTAACTAAACACCTAACAATTTATAAAGAGGGCAGCAGAAAATAATTTTTTTGATTTTTACCTGGCTTTAATTTTCTTTCTGAATAGAATTATTCAAGTAAATTTAGACAAGCGGTTTTACATCCATCTCAAATGTTTAACAATTTGTTGTGACAGTACGTTGAGATAGAAATTTTTTGTCTCACAAATATTTCTTTAAACAACAAGAAGCTAATTACATGGAGAATAATTTTTATTACATGGAGAATAGTTTTTACATAAAGAAGCAAACTTTTTTTTTTTCAAATATATATACGCAGGAAGAGATGATGCTTGCATAAATGGAGAATTAGCTGTAACATGGAGAATAGTTTTAAAATGTTTTGAGGAAATATATTTTACCCTACTTGTAGGAGGGGATCAAGAATTTATTTCTATATTTTAGAATTATTAATGAATAAATAATAAAATTTAAATTATAAATAACAAATATCAAAATATTTATACAAATATACCATAAAACTTTCAGGCTTACTTAAAAATATTAATTTTAGTATCAATATCCATTTCATATATTTTATTATTGATATGAAAGTAATTTTTTATTATAATATTGTGAAGATTGACGAAGGCAATTATGCTGATAATTTTAATTTTATAGTGTGACTTTTGCAATCAACTAATGTTAATGTAAGATATTTTATCAAACTTTACTTTTATTTTAATATAATTAAATTAAATTCAAAAACTAAAAATATATCGATTATTCGAGAGTTTATTCGAGAACCAGAACCCTCAAGATTCTTTGTTATTATTCGAAGAAGGGATGGGGATCCCCTTAAGCATTTTTGACAGAGACGGAGAGGGGAGGGGACGAGGACGTATGCAAAATCTCGGAGACGGGAACGGGGATTCCGATCCCCTCCCCTCCCCTCCCCCTCCTCCTCATTGCCATCCCTAAGTTTGCGCATGCCTGAGGCCCAACAATTGCTCAATTTTTATTTAATTTTCTTTAGACATATATGAATAATTTTATGATTACTTGAAGGTACAAACGACAAGAGATATAAAAGGATCAAATGCTCTAAAAGCACTTAAACTTTCAGATATTCATAAATAAACTCTAATAAAGTAAGCACATCCTGGTGTCTTCACAAAATAATTACAAATATTTGTTATCAAATATTTTAGAAATAAGATGTGCATTTTGTAACACAATTTATAAGAGTAATTTTGACATATAGTTGAAACAAAATAATCCCATCGTTTATTTTGTGTTCCTTAGATTTAAATAGAGAAAATTTCATTGCTAATTAACTTGATTAATATTCATCTTACATTGCATGTCTTAGTTTATGCATTATTTTTCCTGAAAGAAAGTTTTGTTTACTTAGATAATAATTGAAGATATTTATCTATATAAAGGATGTAATAATGGGCAGGTTTAAAGAATATATTATAAAATAAATAGATTAATTATTCAACTTGCCCTAAATATAGGGAAGAGATGTGAGAAGTCCTCTTCGATAATAAACTGGCAAGACCAATTCTTTTCTCAAAATTATTAAAACAAACAATTATTTTTCCTATTTAAAGCCGTCTATCCTCCTATCCAAAGGCTCTTTGTTTGGTCTCCCACACATTTCTTTGATTATTTTCCATTCTCTTCATCATCTCCATCCTTTCCTTTTCTCTCTCCAAGTTTTCTCCCTAATTTTCTATTTCAATTATTATTAATAATCTCCCATGGGAGATCGTTCTCCGACTTCAGATACTGTTTATGGCATCTTCGGCCACGCCATTGGCAAGACATACAAATTTGTTACCAAATGGAATACTGATAAGAGCCCAACAAACAAATCAGAAAATGAAGCTGAAGCCAAATTCGATGCTAAATTTGAAGCTTACAAAAAGGTATATAATAATTTGAAATATACAAAACCCAGCCTCATCTTGAATTTCTTCCTCATGCTTTCATGATTCAATCAATATTTTTATACATACGAATATCCTATATTGTTTTCTAAACAATCTTAGTCGTCCAAGAAAATTTTATTGACGAATGAAATGAAATGCATCCTATCAATAGAAATGTAATGTATCTTAATATCTCAAAATCTGGATAAAATATGGAAGACCTATTTGGCACACGTAGGTATTTCCATGATTTCAAACCTTTATTTCTTCTTGAAATATTAGGATATAGAGTCCTCTCGTGCGGACGTTTAAACTTTTTAAAATCTACCAAATCTTAATGAAACAAAATCGTCACTTTCAATGCAATGATTTACATGGGGAACTAGGCTATGGCTTGGGCATTTACTGAAGGAAAAAAAAAATAAAATTATAAGGGCATTTACTAAAATTTAATCTATTTCAAAGTGAAATTTTGGTCTCATTCCCCTCAGTTTGCGATATTGTCATGTTTCCATTTTGAACCCTTCAATATGATAATTTTGAACCTAAAAGATAGGTAGTAAAATGATAATATTTCAAATTCTAATTCCACTCCTAATTGATTAGGAAGCAAAATTTTGTCTTTTAATAACTTTTTAAAGTTCTTTCTTTCTTGCAATCTTTAGGGACTACAACGTAATGAATCTTCAACGACGGGGAGATATAATTCCAGAGGAAGCGTTGACGATAACTTCATTCCACGGTCGTCTATTTTTGAAAAGTGTGCAAGCAGAAGAAGCCACACACCGTCACCAAGAACGGCATACATTTCCAAGAGTACAAGCCGGCACAGCCAAGATAAGAGAAGTACAAGCAGAAAGAGCGGGCCATTGTTATACGAACAATCGGAGGGCTCAACTAGAAGAGGCATTAGAACAACATCATCAGAATCAACAGAAGGTTCAGTTAGAAGAGGCATTAGAACAACATCGTCCGAAATATCGGATGGTTCATCAAGAAGAGGCAGCAGAACGTCATCCGAAGTAACGGAGGGTTCCTCAAGAAGAGGCAGAACATCAACGGATTCGAATGAGGGTTCGACAAGACGAGGGAGAACATCAGAAACGACGACGGAGAGTACAGCAGATTCAAGCCTTTCAAGAAATATGAGCAGGCGGAGCCCTATTATATTCTCTCAAACCACTGCCGCAAGGAGGAAACCGCCGCCGGTTGAGAGAAAACTGGCATGCACGCTTGAGGAATTATGTGAAGGTTCTGTAAAAAAGATCATGATCAATAGAGAAATAGTCTCCGATGACGGGTTTGTTTCTCTTCTTTCTTCTATCAACATCGGTTTTTTTTTTTCTTCTCTTCCTTTTGGCCGTTTATCAGAAACCCTAGCTAGGTTGTGGGAATATCTTTGGTACACAAGAATAATTTGATTCATGGGATTATGTTAATGTGTATATTGTTAGGATATCAAAATGTTAAAAATCAAACTTTTTATCTGCAAATAAGAATAATATTCTGTATGTTGTTAGCGGGCGAGTTCTTAGACTAATCCAAAAATAACACCGTGACAGACTGTGTCCAAAACTAAAAGGTTCGTTTGACTTGGGCTAGCTGTTATAATTAATAAAACTGAGAAATGCATAGAGTATAAGCATTTTCAATTACTTTCTTAACAACAAAAATTATAAGAGATTAAGAATTATATTCTATTAACTGCATGTGTGTGGTAAAGTTAACGTTTGCAATTAGATTCATCTTCTTTATCTAGCTGTAAGAGTTTTCAAGCGAGGAAAGCTAATATAAAAGTTGACTCTGCAAATGTAATTTTCAAATGCATCATTCTCATATAGTGTGCAAATGTTTATGGCAGAAAAATTTACCAAGAAGAGGAGACGCTAAGAGTAAAATTGAAGCCGGGATGGAAAAAGGGAACAAAGATCACATTCGAGGGAAAGGGCGATCAGAAACCCGGCTATCTTCCGGCAGATATAGTTTTCTCGATAGACGAAAAACGGCACCCTTTGTTCAGAAGGATTGGCGATGATTTGGAAATAGGAGTTGAGATACCTTTGGTTCAGGCTCTCACTGGCTGTTCTCTTGCTGTCCCTCTTTTAGGAAAAGGAAAAATGAATTTGTCATTTGATGAAATCATATATCCAGATTTTGAAAAGGTTATTCAAGGCCAAGGAATGCCAAAATCCAAAGAAGAAGGAAAGAGAGGAGATTTGAAAATTAGATTCTTGGTTGAATTTCCCACAAATTTGAGTAATGCACAGCGCTATGAAGCCTATACTATTTTACAAGATTGTTGTTGACCATTGTATTTGTTCTTCTCCTTCTTTTTTTTTTTTTTTTTTTTTGGTTCCCTTTTAAATATTATTATTTTCAACCCTTTTCCTTCTCATGCTCTCTTTTGAGAGTCCTGTAAATTAGAATCACATAAGATTCATTAAGTTTGTTAGTGAATTAATTGGAATATTATGGATGCCAGTTAGCTTATATTTTACTTTATTTATGAGAAACTAGGGAACTTTAATGCATTTGAGGACTTATTCCTAATTGATTTCCTTCTCTCTCTCTTTTTTTTTTCCTCACCTTTTTAATTTAATTTTTTTTTCTATAGCTTCCAATTCCATAAAATCATGAAATCCTTGATGATCACGTTATGAATGTTACTTCTTTTGCATGTAAGAAATTACTAGTCAGGTTTTCTCATACAAGGGTTTGTTTGGTACTATTTTCAATATTTGCTTTCTGATTTCATAGACAAAAAAAAAAAAAAAACAGTGAAAAAAGAAAAAGCAATTTTCTTTAAATTAGAACAAAAAACAGAAAACAACATTTTATTGTTTTTCATATAATTTTTAGAATATATGGGTTTTGAATAAGATAAATATATTGTATTCAAAAGCTGTTGTGCTCAAGCCAGATGATGAAACAAATCCTTTACTTACTTGAAATGAGAATAAGAATGTATAGCTTATTTAATTTTTAAATTGATGTTGGGAATGAGAATGAGTTTTATGGGTCTCACACAAATTTAAGATTGATTCATATAGTTGTGATTCCCTTGGGGGACTTGGGAATGAGACTCCCGTTCCCTGAACTTTCTTTTATCATATTAATATTTCAATATTCTCAAAATACCCTTAATGAAATTTTGTCATATTTACATTTTAGCCCTTACAGATTGTGAAAATAATTAAAAGTTTTGTGTCATTTGTAAATGATGATGATGATGATGAGATGATGATGATAATAATAAATGTTAATAATGATAATATCAATAAAAATTATAATAGCAATAATTAATTATAATTAAAATAAAAAATTTAATATAATTTAATAATAATAATAATGACATTTAAATAATAATAAATAATAAATATAATAAAATAATATTAAAAATAATAATGACATATATTTAAATTATTATTATTATTATTATTAAATGTATTTAATTTTATTATTTTCATTAATTTTATTATTATTATTATCAAAATTTATTAATTTTATTATTTCAATTGTTATTATTACTATCATTAATGTCAATATTAGTAATATTAATAATAATATTATTAAATTCTATTAAGTTTATTATTTTAATTATTATTAATTATTTTTTATTAATATTATCATTATTAACATTTATTATTATTTTATTTATTATTATTAAAATTTATTAATTTTATTGTTTTAATTAATATAATTTTATAATAATAATAATCACAAATAATAATAATAATAATAATAATAGTTATTTTTTTTATAATTAACTAGAAATATTTTAATAACTTAAAACAATTCAGCTTACTTCGATTTCGATATTAAGATAAAATAAACAGATCAATGGAATTCCAATCCATTCTAATTCTGATTCCTGCCGCTTAAGTAAATAAATTATTGGAATTCTCATTCTAGTCAATTCCGATTTTAGCCCATTTTGATTACTGACAAGTAAACACAGCATAAAAGTCTTTGAAGTAAACCTTAGAGAAATACCTATTACATGTTAAAATATTAATTAGTGCAATTAATTTGTCTATTAAAATTAGCCATCATTTTCTACGAAGGCATGTTGCAATGGGAGATATCTCGTTAGAATTGATTATTAGCAAGGTAAAACAGTTGGCCTGCATTTTCACTAAATCTTTTAATGAGATAAGTTTTGAAGAATTAGGCAAGATCAAGGCCGCACACACACACACACATATGTGTATAATGGAATAATGGAGTAATTTCATTGACTTATTTGTAGTGTATGTATATTTGCACTGCATATGTTTGTTGCCTTTTTTATATGCAATTTATTCATACTTCTAATGTCTTTGCTGTTCAAACCTTAAGTCAACCCATTTGCAAACTAAAACAACTTAAGAAAATATGATATTTAGCCAAGTGTCATACATTGGATTTTTTGGCCAAAAATTAAGGCTCTGGCTTACCGTGGCTACACGCTTGTTCGACAATGAGTTTCAAAACACAAAAAGTGCATCCCAATGCTTATTTATTCAATATCTACAATACTTATTACAATAGTCAATCTACAATATGAGCCGTATATTAATAAAATTTCTCACGACTGGCCGTTAAATTCCCTCCGGACACATGTGAGTAGAATTCGAACCCCCTGATCTCTGCCATACAACACAAGTGCTAAAAATCATAGTAGTTTATAGAAGCCTATTGCACAATATGGACAAGATTACTATGGCAACGGCGTCGGTGCCGGTGCAGGTGAAAATTCCAATGAAGATGAATTTGGACGTAGCCCCGAACAACATTTCTCGCAATGAAGAAACTGGTCGTTTAGGCAGCAGTAATTTTGCTGAGCAGTTGAGTTTTGACATTGTTGATCGATATAATCTTCGGCTTTAGTTATTATCCAATTCGCAAAGTCGGTAGCCTCTTGGATTTTACCATAATAATCAAATATTCGGAAAATATATTTCAAGTTCTTAAATAAATTCAGAAGCTGAATAACCGGTAAAAGTTCTCTCCTGCTTTCTCTGCAAATTGGAAAGGGACAGATGTGGAATATGTTAGTCATATATATATATAGCCGATCACTATAACCATCTCTTATCAGCTTCACATGTTAATTCTTGAAATTTACCTATCTAATTGGTATATCTTTAATTTAAAATATCTTGCAAAAATATTGATATTAAAAAATGACCAGTGATTATAAAATAGTTTATGGGTGATAAAAGAGGATTAAAAGAGGGAAAAAATTAAAAACGATTTATCGTTGTGCTCAAACCAGCTAGCATGAACTTACATGGAAGTTTTGTTCTCTTGAGCTGTTGCTTGAAGAAGAAGAAGCCCGCAGATTAAAACCATTGCAAGCACAAATGAACTCCTTGATGCCATTCTTCTAAATGTTTTTTTCCAATTCTCTTAAATGTTAATTACATGCGATTTCTGATTTGAATGATCAGATTCAAGAGAATTAATTATGCTGAATCAAAGGGAATGAGGTCTATATTTAAGGTCATATTCTATGGAATTTATTAACAATTTTTTCTTCTGACTCTTCAAATTTAAAAATGGCTTTCTCATTTTCCTGGAAATTGTATGCTTACGTACATCGGTTGAAGATTATTATTATTTTTTTTATTTTTTTCCAGGTTGACAGAAAATGTCAAAATTACTGTTATTACTTTGACTTTTTCTTTTTTTAACATTTTAACTTGGAAGTTCAAAGCTATGAATATAATTAATTTCAATGTAATGTTTTGACAATTTTTTTTTTTTGAGGGAGTATATAAGAATTTTAACAAATTAATCTCCTGACGTTGGGAATGCAAATTCTTTACACAAACAATTATGTTCAAAACAGGGGCCAAAAATTGGTTGAAATAGAAGCAAAAACCAGCAACTAATTAAACTAAACAGAAAACAAACAGCAGCTAGCAAAATACAGCCAAACCGGCAGCTATTTAATCGATTAATTCAAATTTGTTTTAGAGTATGGTAAGGAACTCTCCGTTTACTTGTGTTTATTTTTCTTGAATTAATGTATTTGAAGACGTCACCATAAGCTTCTACATATGTTGCAAAATCGATGTTCTCAAACAAAAAACATTAGTGTAACGAGTAGCACATCTTTATGCCATTTAAGATAATTGAAAAATAGTAGATTGTATAAGAAAATTAAATTATACAAGTTCAGAAAATATAGTTATACACAAAATTCAAAAAGAATAAGATCCCCGAATTCAATTATTACCCACATAAATTTCCAGTTAATTGATCCAATGCGTGCACGACGATTCCTTTATTCTCAACTTGATTAACTTTTTGATTTAAATCTCCTTCCCGATCTCATACTACTTAAAACTTCGAAAAATCTTTTCACGCCTACGGTAATTATTCTCTATGCATGGTCAAGATATATACTGATTTCATAGTATATTATTTTATTAATAACCAATCACCAATTTGAATTTGTTCAGATAAAAGCTCGAATCAGAAGAGTATCGTGTATGAATCTATCTACATTTATGTAACATGTCTATTCATTATCGTTTACTGGCTAGAATATTGTGTTTCTAAGTTTTATTTACACGATATTTCTATCCAAATTTATTTTGTTAAAAGAGGTCTTCAAATTGAGCTTTCTCTTCTTTTTCACATTATTTTTTCAATTTTTACTAATCTGATTTCCTAATAACTTCAGAAGATTTTTTATTCCTTAAAAAGTATTAAATAATAGTTATCAGAAGCTATCATTAATTGCTCATTCCAGTATTGTTTAATAATACCAATAACTACAATCATGCAAGCATGCGTGAATTAATTAGATTAATATAATATGGATCCACAATCAATAGGAATTAGATTATGGCTTGTTCAACATTCCATTTATATATATATATATATATATAGAATGCCAACAAAAAAAAAAAGGGGAAAAAATCAGTTCTATGCATATATGCTGAATTATTCTTCAAATATATTGCCACTCTTTTCTTTCTTTCTTTCTTTCTTTTGCAAATTTTAGTCTATGAATCCACCAACACATTATGATTTCATGAACTTAGGTGCATTGCATGCATGGCCTATCAAAAGAATTTTAAGTGAAGAAGAGGCAGCAAATCCAATTGACAGTGAAGAAAATATTCCAATCTACAATCGCAATTTAGAAAATAGCAAGAGAATTCCAGTCTTGTTTCTAAATTTACCAAGAACAGAAGCTGAACAACACATCGTCAAGAAATTGTCAGATGATCAACGCAAGCAGTTGCGTAAAGCTGGACAAGTGCAGATCGAAGCTAGAGATACAGATGATGGTAATAATAATAATACAATGAAAATTTATAAGTTGTCATTACAGCTAAACAGTAAGAAGAGACTATATCGACTCGATAACTGGGGGCTCGTTGCTAAGGATAGAAAACTTGTAAAAGGAGCAGAAATTGGAATGCATTGGAGTGATGGGAAGTTGCACTTCTCTGTGTTATCAAATAATTAATTGTTGCATTGGAGTGATGGGAAGTTGCACTTCTCTGTGTTATCAAATAATTAATTGTTCATTAAAAGTTGCTCTTTGATCAGAAGTCAAATTATAAATCTATTGTATATATTTGTTTGCATATAAAGAGATTAAAAATAAAAGAAACAAAATACATCAAGAACCTTAATTTAAATAAAATACATATATTTAATAAAAATACGTCTGAACTATAAAGGCTGTTTTATTTATTTCAATAGAAATAACTTATCTGTAAAAGGGTATTTCAATTATTTTAGTATATATTGATTTGGGCACGTACTTGAAAAGAAAAAGTGACAACTCTATTCTTGTACAAAAAAATTATAAAATTATAGAGACTTTTAAGAATTTTTTTTTTAATGTGAATCCACAATTGAAAATCTGTGGTACCGTCTGTTTGGACTTTAAATATATAGATTTATAGTATAATCCAGAAATAAGCTGAAACTACTCCAAAAATTAACATAGGAGAGAAATCTATTAACTTTTCACATTTTTGTGAGAATGAGAAGGAGTCCCATGAGCACTCGAATTGGAATGTTGAGGGCACCAATACACCACTTAACGTCGGAAACTATATTTGTTGATTATAGAAAGGATGATAATATTTAATAAATATAAATTTCTAAGTTAAGAAAATAATAATTTTGATAATAATTAATGGGAATAATATAGATTTTTATCAATTATTAAAAAAAAAGAAATAATTTTGCCATCGTTATAAATGTGTATATGAAATATTTTACGGTTGTAGCTTAATAACCAAAATTATTAGGAAGCAATATCGAATGAAGTCAAAGTATACAATTATAGCTTTGGTCATTTAAGTAAGTGAACTCTTGAAATTATAAAGAGTATGATAGAAAAAGAATCTTGTTTTAGCTAAAGTCTAGAATCCCTTATTAGTCATTAGAAACAAACTATGTGTATATAGAGTTTTATGCAAGTGTGGACATCTGTACGCAAAATTCGATTTGAACGGAACTAAAAAAAGTGAAAAAAGCACTAACTCTAATGTATTAAAAGATAAAAATGTATCTATGTTTTACAAACATAAGAAAACGTTAAAAAAGGAAAAGAAAATTGAATGAGTTTTTCATAATTGCTTTTTTTTGTTTTCTTTTTTACTAATTCCTTTATGCCACGTAACCTTCCATATAAAATTGTACTCGAAAGTTTATATAATAGTTTGTAGTTGTTATTTTTAGATAAATCTTGTAATCTCATAAATCATAATTTTTTGAGGATCATTCTATAAACTAATGTGTATCGCCCATAAAATTACTATAATTGGGCATATCGTGGGCCTGAAGCGACAGCCCAATGACAGGCCCAGCATGCCTGTGTCAATGTCAAAGCTTAAATCTCAGACATGGCAAAGCTTCGTGTTCTAGGGTTTAATACAAGCAACAAACGCTGTCGCTTGAAAGCGTAGTGCGTATTATTGGCTTATCTTGCCTTTTAACAAAGTAGTCAGAGACAAGCACGACCACCAATGGCGGGGAATGACGAGTTGAAGAAGAAGAGGAAGAGAAAACGCAGTAGAAGCAAAGCCACTGTAGCAGAAGAAGCAGAGCAGCAGCAAGTTCCAAAAGAAGAGCAAGAAGCAGATGATGAAGATGAAGAGATTGAAGAGGCTGTAGAGGAGAAGAAAGGTAAAAAAAAGAAGAATAAAAAAAAGAGTGAAGAGAAAAGCGAGGAGAAACATGATGATGAGGATGAAGAAGAAGGGGCGACTAAAATTACTGTGAAAAGGAGTGGAGGAGGAGGAGGAGGAGGAGGAGGAGGAGGAGAAGGAGGGATTATGAGTACGACGTCGTTTGATTCTTTGGGATTGTCTCAGCACACTTTTGGAGCTATTCAGGACATGGGTTTTCAATTTATGACTCAGGTACTTTTTTTTATTTTAGGGTTTCTGTTTTAGGCTTATACACATATTATTTAGCTTTTTTTTTCGTATTGATGATGGTTGATGAAATTTGATGTGTAAGAATATGCTATATTACTTTGAGACTTTGATTTTGATGCCTGTGCCATCATCTACTATTGAGCTCTCTCAATGTTGAGCTAAAAATGAAAGAGTTTTGAATGATCACTTTGTAGTATTGGCCTTGAGAATGTACACGTGGAGTTCGGTACTTTGTGAAGATAGGAAGGGACAGTTTAAGACTTATCAGAGTAAATTTTTTTTTTGGGGCTTTTCTTTCGGAGGAACTGACTTTACACGACAAGTGACTCCTTGATTTTTAAGCTGTAAAACTAGGACTTTGTTTTGAACTCTTTTTTTCATGGATGTATTTGGGATGGTCATGGAAATCTTCACTTTTAAGCAGCATTTTGTGGGAAATTTCCTCCCAATGATGATGAACTTTGAGGAAATGATTTCTTTTTTATTTTCATTTACATGGAATTCCTGTTAAGTGAACATAAAGTAGATCCATGCAAAATTTTCCGTATTTTATATCTTTTCAATGCCCTTCCCCAGGTTATACTTAAAATGCTTTTAAGTGTTTTAAAATTCAGTAAGGTTTAATCTTTACCCATGGATCTATGCATATGATTTCTTTTCTACTCTCTGGTCCATGATTAGTATTTTATTTTTTCCAATTTGGCCAGTAGTTAAATGAAATTTATGTTTGTCACATAATAATATTTTATTAGCCGTGTAGGAGTTCTAAATGAAATTTTCCAGAGAACGTTTCTGTCTCTTGTTTAGGGCATTAAGTAATGATTTTCGTGAAGATGATTTCTACACTACATCATCCAGATTATAAATGCAAAGAGTTCACATATAATATTTCCTAAATTTTATATGTCGTTACAAATGCAGATCCAAGCCAGAGCGGTTCCACCACTTATGGTTGGCAAAGATGTACTTGGAGCTGCCAGGACTGGTTCAGGGAAAACCCTTGCCTTCTTAATTCCTGCAGTTGAGTTGTTGTATAATGCCCAATTTGCCCCTCGGAATGGAACTGGTGTTATTGTCATTTGCCCCACTAGGGAGCTTGCCATTCAGGTGAAAATCCTTGTAACCTTTTCTACAGCTGATAATGTTAGCATTTTCTTGGTATTATGTTATAAAATTTCTTTCTTTATACATTTTCTTCAAAGCATGTTGAAATGCTGTGATGATGTCTCTACAGTCTGCAAGATTGAATATTTTAAATGTGGAGTAATAGATTTAATAGTTAGGATTCTATTTGTTGATGCATAAGCAGAGAACTTAACAATTTTTTTGTGGGAATAGTGAGATTTACTGTCAAATTTCAATGCATCTTTTGTGAAAGTGAAATAGGAATGGCTTATATGTTTCAGTCTACTTGTAATATACTTATTCTATGAAAGGCAAAGAAACAGTGGATAATAGTTAAAGAGAAAAATGTAGAAGAATATATTTTCATTTACAATGTTAGCCAGCTAATATGTAAATGCAGGCACTTCTGATTTCTGTTTTAGATTTTCTTCCCCCCAAAACCTTAGTTATTACTGTCATCACTAATTCAACTATCAAATGTCCTAGACCCATGCTGTTGCAAAGGACCTTCTGAAGTATCATTCCCAGACTGTTGGCTTGGTTATTGGTGGTTCAGCTAGAAGAGGAGAAGCGGAACGTATTGTGAAAGGAGTAAATTTGTTAGTAGCAACACCTGGTCGGCTTCTTGATCATCTTCAAAATACCAAGGGGTTTATTTATAAGAATCTGAAGGTAACATAACAAATACAACTTTATATACTGAAACATATTTTACTGACTTGAGCATAAATATGGTCTTGTATATATTATGTATCTCCAAATTTACTTGAGAAAATCTTGGACTTGCAGTGCCTTGTTATTGATGAAGCTGACAGAATATTGGAAGCAAACTTTGAGGAAGAAATGAGGCAAATTATGAAGCTTCTACCAAAGAAGGTATATTAAATGGTGAACATTTATATATTCAATTGAATATTGCTTAAGAAATGTAATATGCTTTTGGTTAAACATGTGCTAGAATCTGTTTCCAGAATCATGTATGAATAGTGTATGATGAGAAGATATCTTTAGAAACACTTACATCATGGTGAAGTCATTTAATTAATTGCCTTTATAATTTTTTTGCCATTAAAGAAGTTCCTTTGGCTTTTGATGTGGTTATAGAGTGAATCTAACTTCTTTCTGGTGATGATTTTCTGTTGGAACTGGTACTTGGAAGCAATAGTGGTTTGAAAGAGTTAAATCAGCTGGAAGCTATGCTCCATCACTCAATAACTTAATTGATGATCTTGTAGACTTGCTGCTTGGGCACTGGAGCCTTCAGCATAGATTTGTTTCTAGGTTATTCCTAAGTATGGCTTGTCCGACTTGCTATTCTGTTTTGCCTCCTTAACCTTCAAGTTTTGTTGACTATTGTTGCTTTAATATGCCGATCTCATTGATGTTCATTTCTGTTATGGCTGCTTTTTGAGTCTCAGTTTTTGTTTCTTCATATCCAATGCTTTATCCTCATTGAGTTTCTACATAATATGCAGGATAGGCAAACCGCTTTATTTTCAGCTACCCAAACGAAGAAGGTTTGTTTTCAAACTTATTACTATTAACTATTCAGTTGCTGCTCATGTTTAGAGTGAATATTCTTATAGCTTGTTTATTATCTACTTAGAAAATGACATATATCTTTAAGATAAGATTTTTTTAGATATTTTCTTACTTTTTTAAAATCCTGAAGTAGTTTCTCTGAGTTTTGGCTCATGGTTATAATTTTCACCCCTACGTGATATCTGCAGGTTGAGGATCTTGCTCGCTTATCATTTCAGACAACTCCAGTTTATATTGATGTGGATGATGGGAGAAATAAGGTAGATGTGGAGCAGAGTTAATGTCTGTAAATACAAGCACTAATACAAATGCACATATGCATAAACACTCACCCATCACCAACTAAACTAATAAAACGCTGATAATTTTTAGGTCACCAATGAAGGCCTGCAGCAAGGCTATTGTGTGGTGCCCAGTGCCAAGAGATTTGTCCTTCTATATTCCTTCTTGAAGAGGAATCTGTCAAAGAAAGTGATGGTATTCTTCTCCTCATGTAATTCAGTCAAATTTCATTCGGAGCTTCTCAGATACATTCAGGTGGATTGCTTTGATATTCATGGAAAGCAAAAGCAACAGAAACGAACCACTACCTTCTTTGACTTCTGCAAGGCGGAGAAGGGCATCTTGTTGTGTACTGATGTAGCTGCCCGTGGACTTGACATTCCTGCCGTGGTATGTGTTTTGTAGGACTAATCACTGGGGAGAAAGTTGGGGTTTCTGACTTAATAGTTTTGCTCTGATTCATTAAAATAAATGGCTAATGATAACTAACACAATTTGTAGAAAATAAAAGGAACAGGAATTAGAATAATTATTCTGCTTGTTGATACTAGAATTCCTTTAGGATCAAACCTAAGATCCTTTGGCAAGTTGCATAGGGTAAAGGTTGCGTTACTCAGTCCTAAGTAGAGCTTGAAAGCTTCTGAGTATTCTGTATACACAATCTGCATTGGAATTAAAAGAATTACATTAGTACATTGGGCTTCTAGATTTTCAAATCCTACCCAAAAAGAATTATTTTACAACCTTACAACTTAACTCGGTTTCAATTGAATATGAGAATTTGGCTATCCGAAACTAATATGTATTTGCTTAAGTGGGTATTTTAAGTGCTTCCACAGTCCAAACTGAAACTCTTCACAGTCCAAACTAAAACTCTTCACTTTCTATGCTCTTAAATTGGCAGCTAATGTCATACCCACAAAGACAAGGTGGTTGCCTATCTCAAAGGCCAGATTGTAAAATAGTAGATTGAAATTGGATGTAGGGATTTTAACGATTTTTGTGGAAGTTTAAATATTATCTAATAGCTGTGAGTTTGAAGGTGGTCTTTTCTTTTTACTGTTTGTCAAAAGTGTGAAACAATATTTAAGAAAACTGAGCTTTGGTTAGAACTACTGCTATACTTATTGTGGGGCCATGGTGTCCTGCTGATTATATGTTGCAAACTTAGTTTTTATGAACAATTTTGTTAAGGTTTTCTTTTCCGTTTGCTTGTAGGACTGGATTGTACAGTATGATCCTCCAGATGAACCCAAGGTATATGAGACTCTTTCTTGCTAATGTTTTAGTTAATCTTGGTTCATTTTCATCTTGACTAACATGTAGCGTTGAATTACCTTTTTCAGGAATATATTCATCGGGTTGGTCGGACAGCCCGTGGAGAAGGTGCAAGAGGAAATGCACTACTTTTCTTGATTCCAGAAGAGTTGCAATTTCTTCGTTATCTGAAGGTCAAGTATATTGATTATATAAATTGGAGGAATAGAACTAAAACCTATGTTCGCATCTCTGATAATCTAAATGCCACGTTAAAAAAATCATGATCATTGTAAAGCTTATGCAGCTTGGTGTCCTATGACCGAAAAATAGGAAAGAAGATGAAAAAATAGATTGGGTTGGGGATGATTGTTTTGGAGGGTCACCAACTTGTGGTACAACATGAAGAAATACAATAAATGGGAACACTATAAGTAACATCTTTATAATCCCTCTTCACTTTCAGGCAGCAAAAGTCCCTGTTAAAGAGTATGAATTTGACCAAAAGAAGCTGGCAAATGTGCAGTCACATCTGGTAAAGCATGCTTCCTCATTGTTTGTGATCTTTGATTGCTATTGGCAAGCCTGCTTAGCTTGGACTGCTTGGGTTTATGCAGGAGAAGTTGGTTGCTAACAACTATTATTTGAACAAGTCAGCTAAAGATGCGTATAGATCTTATATTTTAGCTTATAATTCACACTCAATGAAAGATATCTTCAATGTACACCGCCTCGATCTGCAGGTATCATCATTCTCCTGTGTGATCAGAAACCAGTAGTAATTTAAAGCATTTTGCTACACAATCTGTTGGAATCAGTATTTATGATTGAATCTTGACATAGTAGTTTGTTAACAAGAAGTAGAACTGTAGTATAATAATCTCATGGTGACAACAGACAAAAGTAGTGTTAAAAAGTTTGCAACAGAAGAATAATTTAGAAGTTGAATAGTTAAATGGCTAGCAACGTTTGCAGTTGCACTGGTGATTGGCCCAGTCATTTTCATGTACGGAAAAGGGAGAATGGGTTAAATAAACTGAATGTGGTCTTTACTTTATTCTAAATAAATGGTAAGAAACACAAACTTCAGTTAGGGTGATATTATCAAGTTAGTTTGATTTGGAAGTTTTGAAATTAGGTCCTTTTTTATGATAAATCATCATTAGATGCATTTCTTTCCTCTTTAAATCACAAGATATGGTGATATACAACTGAGGCTTTGTTTGAAATTGAGGCGCTGTAACTTTTAAGCTATAGTTGCTGTAGAAAAAAAATTATAATTATGAAACAAAAGTTAATATCATGTAGTAAATATAATTTTTACATAATTATTATGACAAAATTATTAAAGATAGAAAATTTTTTTCATCATACAAGTGAAAAATTATATCAACATAACTTTTAAGTTATAATTGCTCAACCTCAAATTTCAAACACACTTTGAAAACTATTAGATATTGTGATGTGCTGTGGTATAATTGTGAGTCTCTTGTATTTTTGAGCAGGCAGTCGCAGCTTCATTTTGCTTTTCTTCGCCACCTAAGGTGAATCTGACCATAGACAGCAGTGCCTCCAAGTTTAGAAAGAAAATGCGTAAAGTTGAAGGAAGCAGAAATGGATTTAGTGAAAGCAACCCTTATGGTAGGCAGAGAGATGAAGATGATAAACGCCAATTTGTTAGGTACTAACAGAATCATGTGAGCAAATCACACATGGTCTGCTGAGATTTTGTTGAGTTTTTTTCTTTGTTTCTTTTTTTTTTTATTTTTTAAATCCAATATACATTTGTTCGTGACATGTAGCATCCCACATAATCAGAATTTGTGCATTAGATGCTGTAATCTGTAACTTTGTGACATAATATTAATGGTAACATTAAACAGATAAGTTGGTTGGAAATAGGGCGAGCTTTTGTAATCTAAATTTTGGTACCTCTGAATTGATCATCTCAGATTATAGATGATTTTTTCTTCTGTTCTCTGTTTTATTTGACAATAATGTGCTGCAGCTGGAATTGGTAAATAGATACTGTGCTCAAATAATTGCATGGAACAAAATTTTCTAACAAGCTGAATGATAAACAGAATGATATACATTCATAGGTTAATAATAATATATTATTTACTAAATTGTTGTTTCTAGCGATTGATCAATTAATTTGCATTAAGGTTGAAAATTTTTGTTTGTAGTTGTTATTATTATTATTATTATTGATAAAAAGGTCTCCCCTTTATGCAAATCTTCAACCTCTTGTGAATCAGTTTCGATGATTAATGGCCAACATCCCACTCTTTCTGCAATTTCAATGATTAATGGCGAACATCCCACTCTTTTTGCAATTTCAACACCAAATCTTGCGGCTTTTGCTTCTGCTTCTGTATAGACAACCCCCAACTGGAAAACAGACGGTTTCATAGCCGTTGCCACCACTTTTCCTTTAGCATCTCTAATCACAGCTCCCAAACCAACTCTTCTTTACTCAACCTCAGTTGATGCATCCACATCTACCTCAAAAGCACCCTGTTGGTGGGGGTTGCCATTTGGTATTTATATTTGCCTTTCCCTCCAAAGATGACTCTAATTGTGGTAACTGAATCTTTTTGTACGAATGCACGATTGCATCTGCTCTCACAGCTAATAATTGGGAATCTTCCTTTTTATCTTCAAATATTAGAAGATTCCTTGCGTGCCAAATAGCCCAGCAAGTAGCAACTATCAACTCCATATATGACTTGCTCATTTTGTTTACCATTTCTTGTAAAAAGCTAAGCATATCACTACTCTCCAAGAGCCTGACTTGTTATTCAAAATGGGTCAATCTCCATATCTTTTTGGAGATTTTGCAGCTAACAAGTGTAGGGAAAATGGACTCCTTTGTTCTTCTACATGTCTGCTACTATGTGCTTGAGAGGATTTTTTTTCTTTCAAAGGTTTTGAGCACTAGGTAATAAGTTACTTGCTGCTCTCCACATGAAGATCTTCACCTTTTCTGGAAGCTCCAAGGACCAGATTGCTTTCCATGGAGATTGTTGTTTGTTTGAGCTGCTGGCTTGGTCTAGAAATTTAAGTTTTAAAGCGACTTGATATCCACTTTTCAGTGAATAATCTCATTTCTGATCAAAATGCCGTAGAGCGTGTTCTGTACTTGGTTGTCTTGGAAGGGGAATGTTCATAATCTGGTCTGCATCCTCATTTAAAAAACGTTGCTGAATCACCTCTTTCTTCCATTTATTGTTGTCATCAATTAGCTCAAACACTGGATCCCAGCAGCAGCTTTGATGGTGAGAAAGGCTTAAAAGTGGCAGGTCTTGGCATCCAACAATCATGATAAATCTGCACTCTTCGCCCATCTCGAATTCTCCATTTTAAGCCCTTTAGGATTACTTGCTTTCCCCATAAGATGCTCCTCTAGATATTAGAAGGTTTTGATCCCACTTCTGCCAGTAAAATAATTGAGTTCTTAAAATATCTAGCCCGCAGAACCTTTGCAACTAAAGAATCAGGATATTGGATTACTCTACAGCCTTGTTTAGCAATCATGGCTTAATTAAAGCTAGAAAAATATCTAAATCCTAGCCCTCCCTTTGCATTTGGCCTGACATAGTTTCTCTCATTTGGTCCAGTGAATTGATATCTGCTTTGTCTTTGAATTCCACCAAAATCTAGCTACTACTTTCTGCATATCCTCAGATGGAAGTTTGAAGACACTTATAGCATAGGCAGACATTGCCTGTGCTATTGCTTTGATAAGGACCTCTTTCCCCCCACTTGAAAATAATTTTGACCGCCAATTAGATATCTTAATTAAGATTCTGAGCTTTATGTCCTGGAAAAAAACTTCTCTTGTTTCTACCCACCATTAAAGGAAATCCTAAGTACTTCTAATGTCTTGAGACAACTTGAAACACATTTTTTTATTGTAGAAATTTGCTCTGGCTTTGTATTTCCACTGAAGAACATAGAGGATTTCTCAAAATTGAAAATTGGACCCGAGGCTGCGGAATAACAATATAAAATTTCTTTTAAGTTTTGAGTAGTCTTTAGTTGCTGCCCTTGTGAAAATCAAGCTATCTTTTGCAAAAAGAAGGTGAGTAATGGACAGCTCTCTACTGAACCTTAGCCCTTGAATTAGCTGCATTTTTTCTGCTCGGATGAGCATGTTTGAAAAGACTTCTGCATGTAAAATTAAACAGATAAGGGGACAAAGGACAGCCTTGTCTCAACTCTTTGTGGCTAGATCAGACCTTTAGCAACTCCATTTATCAATACTGAGAAGGAAGATGTAAAGACATATCTCATTATCAATTGGACCCATTTAAGATAAAACCCCAATCTCTCCATAGCATATTCCTAAAAATTTCATTCCACCCTGTCATATGCCTTATTAATATCCAATTTCATTCTTTTTTCTTTTACTATGCCTTATTTTATGAAGAAATTCATATTCTATAATAGTATTATCTGTTACAAGCCTATTTGGGATAAAGGCACTTTGAGTGGGAGAGATTACATGATGCAAAACCTGCTTTAATCTATTAGCAATTGTCTTTGCTATAATTCTATAAATTACATTGTATAAGCTAATAGGTCTATAATCCATGACCCTCGTAGGTTTTGCAATATTTGGAATTAAAGCAATATAAGTATGGTTTAGTAGAGCTATGTTACCTCCTTCATTGAGGATGTGGAGGCATGTGTTATCACTCTCTTGCTCACTGATTTCCAATGGTTTTGGGAAAAGGCAGTTGGTAAACCATCTGGACAAGGAGCTTTTGTCAGATGCATCTGGTTCAAGGCTGTTACAATATCCTGATTTGAAAATGGCTGGTTCAACTGATCATTGATCTCTGCATTCACTTTGATTGGAATGTTATTTAGGGCTTCCTCCAATTGATTCTGCAAAGGGTGTGTGGTTGTGAATAGCTTGTCGAAGTAATCACAAAACAGTCTCTCCACTACATCAGGTTCTTCTCTCTACTACTGGTTTTCATCAAAGATTCCCTTTATGGTATTTTTCCTTCTCTTAATTGAGGCTTTAGAGTGGAAAATTTTGTTTTCTTATCCCCTTCCTTAAGCCATACCGCCCTAGATCTTTGTCTTTAGTAGATATCCTCTTCAATCAGCATCTCATCAATTTGTCTTTCAATAAGCTTTATACCCTCTCCACTAACATAGTGCTCATTACTTTCTCTAAAAATCTTTAATTCTTTCAACAGACCTTCTAGCTTCCTTTCTCTACCCCCAAACATCACCTGACTCCATTTTATTAATTCCACCATTGATTCATTGGCCTTCCTTTTAAACAGATTCCCACAGCTGCATCTATTATCATCCACCCACTCTTGCCTTACAATCTCTTTACACCTCTCATAAGGGCTTCATATGTCCTCATAATGGATCCTTGAGAACAATCTTCTTCTGTGCTTTACTCCTCTCCCTTTTTCCTTTACCTCTAAAACAATCGGATTATGGTCAAATGTCCAAGTTTCGATATGCAGTGCAGCACGCTTATGAAACATAGTACTCTAATTCTTGCAACACAAAAATCTATCTAATCTCCTGTTTGACCAGGTGAAAGGCCTTACAGCCTAAATCACTCAATCCAAACTCCTTGATAGCTTCTCCAAATTTATTTACAGCTGAAACACATCTGTTATGTCTCCCTATTTTCTCATTTAGATGAAGAATTTCATTAAAATCCCCAAAACATAGCCATGGCAGTGAGGATAAGCCAGTTAACCTTCGCAGCAAAGTCCACGTATTGTGCTTTTGCTTTGCCTCCAGATGCCTATAGATACCCGTACATCTCCAAAAAGTTCCATTTTCAAAATTCACTACAGCATCTATATGGTGCCTAATGAAAGATTTAACTTCTACTACTACTTCCGAATTCCATAATAGAGCTAGCCCACCTCCCAGACCACTCTTATCTACTGCAAAACAATTATCAAACATTAACTCCTTACCTTTTCTTTGCAATTTGCTAGGCACCAGTTTAGTTTCACACAAAAACAATAACTAAAGGCTTTGCATTTGGAGAACTTTCTTTACTTCTCGAAACGCTCGTTTCGTTCCCCAACCCACGAACGTTCCAGCTTATGATCCTCATTGATGTCGGCGGGGCTGGTGGCCAGCCTTCGTCGTTGATTTTTGCAACACCATGAATTCCAACTCCATCCTTCCATTACTCTGCACTTCCTGCTTTAACTTTTCTTTTATGTTTGGGAGACTGAAAGTTGGAAAAGCTTGGCCACTAACTCTTTTTTATTTTTTATTTTTTTCATTTGAGCTACACTATGCAACTCGCTTTCTGGCCTTTTTTGTTGCCCCTTGTCCATAACTGTAGTTGGAAACCTTCTTAATGTTTCTAGCTTGCAATTTCCACTTTTGCTTCTTCGGTTTTATTTCAGTTGTATCTGGCCCATCTATTTGCCCCGTGTTAGATTCCAATTAGACTGTCTGTGGTCCTTTTTCCATTTGAAGATCTATATCTTGCGTCTCAGAAGATACAGCCTTTTGCATTTCTCTAATTTCAATATCCCGCTCGATTACTTTTTGGTTTCCCGCTTTATTTTTCTGTTTCATAAGAGCCACATCAGTTTCAGTTGTCCCCACTATCACTCACTAATGTTTTCTGGATCTTGTTTTCTGACATTTCTGTAGCACCTACTTCTTGGGTTTGTTGAAAAGTCGAGTATTTTTCCATGTAGATCTGATTTGACTCATCTTCCCCATTTCGTTTATTACTGTTGCCAAGAACTACCAGAGATGAAACTTGCTGAATTGCTTCCTTGGTTGGAATTTCATATCCTTTTTTTCCATCCTCTGGCGACCAATCCTCCTTCCCATTTTTCATTTTTCTCTTTTCAACTAGCGTAAGAGCCTTCAACAATGGCCCATACTTCATTTCCTTCCTTGATTGGTTTTTGTACTTGCCACTAACTCTGTATTGATGGCCGATACAACCGGATACAAAACAAAAATCTGGTAGTCTTTCATACCTCACTAACATTTGGATTGCTATTTTCCCTTCATCCCCTTGCTCCAATTCCAACATTTGGATAAGCAGCTTTGTCACATCTATGAATATTCACAATCTGATGTATTTACCAAAACAATCCCCATTGTCATCTGTTCCAACCTCCTCTACTCGCCCAATTGCTTCATCAAGCTCCTAAATAGTTTCATTTGGACCTAGAAAAATACATGCGTAAAATCTTGTTTGGTAATTTCCCCAATGCCAACAGGCTCTTTGCGAATTATAAGGCCGTGATCAAAGTGCCAAGGGCCACCTGATAGTATCTTCCTTTTGTCTACTTCAGCTCCAAACTTGAAAAGAAAAGTATTTTCCCCCAACTCTTCGATCCTTACTTCCTTCATTTTTTTCCATACAATATGCAAGACTGATTTAAGCCTTTCAAGTTGGACTTCTCGGTTCAGCAGTAACTTACCCACTAGACAATCCGCAACAATCTCCTCTTCATACCACTTTTGAAAGTAATCTTGCTTTTACCTTCCCTACTCATTGATATTTCTTGACACCTTCTGATAATATCCTCTGTATCCATCACCTCTTTTAACCCAAACCCCGCGAACTCCTTATAGTAAGATTATTTGCACACCTTAACCCCACAGACTAAAGATTCCTTTCTACCCACCAACAAGCAGAGAATATATTTGAAGAAAGGTAAATTTTAAAGCAAAAGAAAAGGAAAGGACTGAGCAATCTCCAACAAACCCAACTTATGTGGGTTACTTGAAAGAGCCATACTTTTCAGCTCTCATTCTGTTTTTCAGCGAAAAACAAAAGAGAGAGGACTATAAGATTAGGGAGTTTATCGTTAGAAGATGTGAACTCATGAATAGAAACAAATTTAGCAAATCTTTTAGCCTTAACATCACAATTTCGTAATACTGGATCAAATCTTGAATTTCATATATTTCAAAATCTTTGACACAATTGAGGATAAATAATTCAGAGAGGCAAACCCGTGTACTTAGATGACTAGTGAGTAATCATCCTTTTTCTTCTTTATTCACGTTTGAAAATTCAAATAATAACTTGGTATTATAAAACAGAAATAAAATCATTCTCAAAATCTCAAGTGTCAATATCATTGCGTTGCAATTTGATCTCTTTGTCATTGTAATCACAAATTTTAATTTCCTCCAATGTTTAATGCATCCAATGATAATTGACAGTATTAAAACAGAGCAATAACTTGTTATAAAATGGTTCTAGCTACTGTGAAACTAGTAGTGTTTGGTACCCTATTTTGTCATTAGTGATTTACTCATTAAATCTAACCAAAGAGTTGCATAACGGTCAACATCTGTTCGTATGGTTATTAACATTATCATCCCTCACTTTTACTGAAAGCTAAAAATGGCAAAAAGTTTCAAAATGTTGACATATATGTCCTGATTGTTTCAAAAAATTTTACTACTTAAAGCCCTTGACCTAGTTTGACTATAAGAATGAGTGTCCATGTCTGGAGAATAATGTAATCTCATGTAAAAATTCAAAATGCAATAAATTATTTGAATATACCAATTAAAATAGCATACATAATAAAAATATATTAATTTTTATTTTAATTTTTTAAAATTTAATTAAAAGATGGTACTACAAGTATTTTTATGATTTAAATATCCATAACCCTTAATATATTTCTTCATAAGGGTAAAAATGATAATTCTATATTATATTGAAATTTGAATAATAGTCAACTCAATGGTATAAGTATAAAAAATTAAAATGAATAGGAATTGAGTGTCAAAATTTAAAAATACCATTTATTTATTTTTAATTTTTAACAAAACATGAATAATTATTCATGTGAACATTTGATCACATGTGTATTAATATGGCCCAATTTTCTCCATTTAACATTACTTTTGGACTATTAGAACTAAGAAATGAGATTTATTTATAATAAATTGATAAAGTTACACCTTGAATAGAGCTCGTCTAACCCAAACAAAGTTTAATAATTCAATACCAATATATATTGTACAACTCTTTCTTCTTTCTATTTATGGATTGGACATATCTTTTTCACTTTCTTTTCAATTATCAAACAGGGGCAAAATTACAACCAATAGGGTAAATAACCCCTTGCTTTGTCCTTTTTTTTTTCCTCATTTAATTTGATAGATCATATATGCCATGTGATAGAATTAAAGGATCTTTTCACAAGGGATACATCCTTGACATTTTCAAATTTGAACATACAACTTCCAAGTGGTTAATGGAAAAAAAGTTTTGATATTATATTTAAGTCTGGGTCTGTAACCAAAGGAAAAGATGGTCTTGCATTGTTAAGGGAAAAAAGAATTGATGATATGTATTCCATTGTCATTATTATTAATAAATTTTCTTATTCTGATTATGTTTATGTATTTGATTCTCATGATAATACTTTTCTTTGGCATTTATGATTAGGTCATTAATAAGGCTTATAGATGTATAAAATACTTCATCACACTTATAGATGACAAATTCTCAATTTGGGCATACATATTTGTTTAAACACAATTCGTAAGTGTTAACATATTTATAATGTTTATATTGATTTTGACGATAATATACTATGTATCTTGTTGGTGTGTTTAAATTGGCCACATCATTTAATATGAACATTATTTTTCAAAGGACTATGATTCTAAAACTTATCGGATCACAGCTAATGAAAAACGGCTAACTGATTTCTTAAATGTTAAAGTGTGCATAATATTCTAGAAAATAACGATGAACCGTTATTAAGACAACGGATAATCGACAGCATCCAAAAAACTTGTATTTGTAGACAAAAAATAACGGTAAATTGATATTGGGATAACAACTAACTAATATCATCTAAAGAGCAAGCATTTGGAATATCAAAGATAACGGTGAACCGACATCCTGTTAACAGTCAATTGATAGCATCCAGAAAGCAAAGCAATTTTCAGTTGATCCAAAATGGTGAACCAATATCTGTATAACGGTTAACCAATAATTTCAAATTCTTCATAACAGCTAATTTGACAAAAAAAAAAAAGGTGAACTGATATCTTCATAACGGTGAACCTATTGTGCCCAAAAAGTCAATAATGGGTAGTTTTCAGCTCCAACTATAAAAAGGCTTAATCAAATTAAAAAGAAAAAAAGAAAAGATCTCAACAATTGTATTTGAGCTTGCTACTGAGTATAAAATCTTTCATTGAGTTTTAAACTTATTATTACTTAATTAAATTACATTTTAGCCACTCATTTGTAATAAAAAAAATTATGTAAGAGAAATCATTTTTTAAATCTTATTGTAAAATTATGTTAAGTGGTTGTAAGTGTTGTGATACATTTGGGTTAAGAGATTGAGGGTAATCTCTTATTGTAAAGGTCTATTGACATCTTGGAAGTTAATTGTAAGAAGTGTTGAAGCCTTAGAAGCTCGCTTAGTAAATCCTCAAGTCTGGTGAGCTTGGAGATGTAAACGTAGGCATGGTTGGCTAAACCATGTAAAAATCTTGTGTTTGCATTTCTCTATCTCTTTTTTATTTTTTACTATACTTAAATTTAATTATTTGGAATTTTCTTACTTTGCTCAAATTGTATTTAGTTGTAATATAAAAAAAACCTTTAGAATACCAATCAGCCCTCTCTTGGGTTGCTTCGTATTTTAGGAAGCTTTAGAGAAATTTAAAATATACAAAAAGAAGAGACTCAATTGAGTAGATCTATTAAAGCCTTGAATAGTGATCGTGGTAGTAAATATGAAACTTTTGATGATTTCTGCAATCAGGGATAAGACATAACTATACAATGCCTTACACTCTACAACAAAATGGAATCGCAGAAAGAAGAAATCAAACTCTATCAGATGTGATGCGGTCTACGGTGTCATATTCAAAAATGTCTTTACAATTTTGAGGAGAGGCATTATCTACAACATACATATTAAATAATATTCACACAAAAGTTAAGCCTTTAAAACTTATGAAAATTGGATAGGTACAAAACATGACTTATCAAATTTAAAGGTATGAGATGTAAGGCCTATGTTCTTATACCTAAGCCTTTACATGATAAGATAAATGTCAAAACATGGGAATGTAGATGCATTGGTAATAATAACAATGGAAGTGGTTATCGTTTCTATAATCCAGAAAAGGGACTCATGGAAAATAGAAATATTATATTTTTAAAAGTTACTACTATATTTATTCTTTTTGAATAGATAAAGCTACTTGAAGATAATGAGTCTTTAACAACTTCACAAATTGTAATCAACAATGAGAATATTGACATAGAAGATGCAAAAATCCTAGTCAACTCCATATAATTAAATGGAAATGATCATATTAGTGGGAGGAAAAGGAAAAGAGAACCACTTCAATGGTTAAATGATTATTATATTTTTACATCTGAATATGTAACCCAACTAAGTGATGATCCCAAAAATTTTAAAGATGCTATGACTCAAATGGATTTTAAAGAGTGGAAAGAAGCCATGAAAGATGAATTAAAATCTATTTAAACAAATAAAGTTTAGGAATTAATTGATTTTCCTGAAGTAAGAAAGCCCATAGGCTACAAGTTGGTCTTTAAGAAAAAAATTAAAAATTGATGGAAGCCTAGATAGATACAAGGCTAGGTTAGTTGCAAAGGGGAGTGGACTTTATTGATACTTATTCACCAGTTGCAAAATTTACATCAATCTGAATTCTCATGGCAATTGTTGCTTGAATGGATTTTGAAATACATCAGTATTTTTTAATAGTGAATTGAAAGAATATATTTATATGTCACAAACAGAAGGTTTTTTTTGTTAAAGGGCATGAAGACAATTGTCTAGACAATGGTATTTAAAATTTCATCAAGCAATCGTAGATTTAAAATATCAAGTAAATCCACTAGATCATTGTATTTATAGTTGAAAATGCCAAAAAAAGTGATCCATCTTATCATTATATGTAGATGATATATTATTGGATGATAATTGTATTGATATGATTAATGAGATAAAATCATATTTAAATACAAAGTTTGAAATGAAAGATATGGGTGAAGCATCCTATGTTCTAGGAATCAAAATTGCTAGAGATAGATGTCCTAAGATGCTATATCTAGGTTACGAAAATTATCTAGATAAAATATTTAAGCAATTCAATTTGAAAAACTATAAACCAGTTAGTACACTTGTGTGTAAGGCGACAATTCTCCATAAGAAATTGTGCCCAATAAATAAAATTGAAATAAAAGAAATGGAAAATATTCTTTATGCATAGGCTGTTGGAAGTCTTATGTATATAATGACTAGCACTAGACGAGATATTGCACATACAATGAAAGTCATTAGTATGTATCAATCAAATCCAAAAAAGGCACATTGGCAAGCGGTTAAAAGACTTATGAGGTACCTAAAAAGGACTAAAGATATGAAATTGTGTTTTTCCTTATATGATCTAGAACTTGTTGGATAATGTGATGTAGATTTTGCAGGTGATATAGATGACAGCAAGTCAACAAGTGGTAATGTATTCTTATTTGGTGGAACAACTGTTTCTTAGCTAAGTAAGAAATAAGCTTATTTTGCAAAGTCAACAATGGAAGTAGAATACATATCTTGCACCACTACCGTTAGTAGTATTAAATATACTGAAAGGTTTGTCAATAATCTGCAACTAGATTTATCTAAGGAACCTACTACTTTGTTTTCCGATAACAAGTCTACTATCTTTAGTTAAAAATGGAACAAATAGCTCAAAAGGACACATATCGATATAAGTTATCACTATATACAAGATATAGTGGAGAAGGGAGAAATTAAAGTCGACTACATTCCCTCTAGTAAGATGGTAGCTGATCCCATGACTAGGGGATTATCTCTAGAAAAGTTCAGAGACCATGTGACTACTATAGGTTTAAAAATCATCCAGATATATATTCATAACATGCGGTATAAGTGTATCTTTGAAAATTCACAGGGATGCTTGGGAAAACAATTGATACAACTCTATCTAGTTCATATATTGATCAAATTAAAGAAAGGAGCACTAAACGAGGAAACAAGGGTTATAATAGACCATTTTTTGTGTAAAGTTCGTTTAGAGCCATTTAAAAAAAATCTATGTAACATTAGGTATTTAGTACAAAGTTACCAAATAAAACTAGGTACGAGCATGTTTTTCTTAGTTAAGAATATTGGTGTCATTATACTTTTGTAAAATGAAGATACATTTACTTTTGTAGTTTAGTCTTGGTATCATGATATATGATGATTAATGAAGTTGTGCACATGAAAAATTATAATCATCTAAAAAAATAAACTACATCATTTGATCTAGTGGGAGATGTTAATACACATGTGATCAAATGGTCATATGCATAACTATTAAGGCATACATGATGAATCACAAAGTTGATACATCATATATGCCATGTTATGGAATTAAATGATGTGACTTTTCACAAGGGACACATCTTTGCATGTTCAAATTTGAATATACAGCTTCCAAGTGGTTAATGGAAGGGAAATTTACAAAATTAACCAAAAAAATTTTACAAATATCCAAAATAACCATTTATATTTTTTCTATCATCCTTAACCATTTACTCTTTTTTTTTTCCCCATAATACCCATCTCTCTCTCAAAACCAATCTTCCGTTAGCTCCCTCCGGCGACCTCCGAACGGCGATTGGCTGTCTCCGGTGACTGTGAACGGCGCTTGAACGGATTTTTGACAGTGAACTCAACTCCGGTGGGTTTCTATCATCCTCCATTTTATAATTTTCGGTAAGTTTCACTTCGTAAATTTTAATTTTTTTCTATTTTGATAAGTTTGATTGGTGAAAAATCAATGTATGGATGCATATAGATGAGCTTAGGATTGTTTGGCAATAAATATTGGAGATTGTTAAGTGAAATTTAGGTTTAAAGAGTGGTACACCAGGTGCTCGATAAAATGCCCTTTAGACTATATTAAATAGTTGATGGTGTATTGCAATATTAAAGTGTTGATGGTGTGATTGTAAGGTGGAGTATAGGTGCAATAAGAGTAGAAATCACAGATGGAACAGGTAGAAAATACGATAGCGACAGTGACGAGCGCTACTGTCAGCGCGACAGTGCATGACAGTGCACTGTGATATCGTCATGACGTGCACTTGTCCCACGATATTATAGAATGTAAAAAAAAAAGAAATCTTGATTTTTTTAATTTTTTAATTATCAGATTAACTAATTATAAATTTGATTTTTTGCGATCGTAATGGCCACAAAACCAGGCACGATGAAGATTCCGGAAACGAAACACTTCCCCGAGCGTATGACAAATACCTTAAAATTTGGGAATGTGATGGATGCTATCAAGAGGAAGTTAACGAAACAACAATTAAGATTATTCAGGAAAGATATATTTGGTCATTTCGCAAAGATGGATAGCTACGTGTTTAGTGGTGCAATCCTTCACAACGCGCTACTTAGGCAAGTAGCGTGTTGTGATGAAGATGATAAAAATCAGCTATGGTTTGAATTTAGTGGCTAGTTAGCACGGTTATCAATCGTTGAATGGTGTTTAGTTACGGGACTTTGCTATGGTACATACGACTTACACAGAGAAGCCAAATTTCCTGCGAATAACAGGTTGCGTGATTTGTACTTTGAAGATAACTTAGGTGCTACTCTTAAACAATTTGATAAAAAATTTGAAGATTTGAACTTCAATGACATGGATGAAGTTGATGCGCTAAAGATCGCGTTATATTACTTTGCAGATAGAGTACTCAATGGTAGAAAAGATGAACGTGTACCGAATTCGTTATTGTTAAACTATGTCGAATACATAATAAACATAAGAGTTTAAAATACATCATATAATATATTCCTTCAATACATAAGACGCTACAACGATAATAGGCTGCTAATTATGATTCGTCGCAATGGGATTCTTACATCTTTTTCTGTTATGCACGTTGCCTTGCACCGAGAACACATCACGGTTCTCCGTGATACATCCTCACCAACGGATGGTATTCTAAGCTCCTTCCGACGACCGTGAGGCGGTTTTTCTATTGGGGGATTTACTTTCAACTGTTGGATGTGGTGTGGAACTTCCCAAGATGAGACATCGCCAACCGGATTGATTGGCACCGCATATGCCTTCAATAATGATTCCTTAGAGTAAAACTAAGAACAGAGACCTATGTAATCTACTTCGAGCATGCAGAGCAAGCTATTGCATGAGCACATACAAGTTGATCAAGTTGGAATACTTTACAACTACAAGTCCGACGACTTATGTCAATTAACCCTTCCTTCACACCACCACCCCAAACTTGAAATTTATGCTCGATAACCGGACGTAACATTCATTCTTTCAACTTCATCTTTTCACGTCGACTACTATTTTATTTGCCCACGTTGTTAAAGGAGTACTCATCGATTCTGCCACTATTTTCCTGTGATAAAACCATTGTTACAATATTTTTCGGAAATGATCAACCAAATGAGTTACAGGAAATTTTCGAGGTTCCCTCATCAAAGAATTTACACTTTCAGCAATATTAGTGGTTAGAATGTTGTACCTCCTTCCATCGAATTGAGATCATGCTCAATTACATGTGCCTACATTATTCTCTAAGTAATCAGCTGCCCCAGAATGCATTCCCCATAACCCCTCAAGTTGTGTTCTAAAATCTTCGCATCAGATTCCTTAGTCGCATTTATAAACGCGGCTCAAACTTATTCCAAAGAGCTTTTGACATCTTAAATTTCGACTTGACATTACCTTTGACATGGTAGAAACAAATGCCGTGGGTAGCACTACGAAATATCTTCATAACATATCTCTGAATAGAATTGCATCGATCGGAAATAATGACTAAATCTGGAATATCACCAATTACTCTATGCAAATTCATCACAAACCATTCCCAAGCATCATTATTTTCGGAATCCCCAATCCCAATAGCGAGCGGATACAATTGATTATTTCCATCTAAGCAGGTTGCCACAAACATTGTTCCGCGATATAACCCTTTGAGATGAGTACCGTCTCATCGCAATCATCGGTCCGATACTCGCGAAAACCAGTGATACAGGATCCAATAACCACAAAATAGTACAAGAAATTATTATTGCCATCCAATTTAAGAGCAGTTACTGTACCCTCATTTTCCTTCTCCAATACATGAGAGTACTTGGAAGTAAATTATATGATTCGATGGACTTCCTCGTATCACCTCAAGAGCAAATTCTCTAGCTCGATAAGCCTGTTGGTATGATAAGCTGAATATTGTATTCTTACTGAATGTCTCGCTATGATGTCATTTGGAGTATATATCCGCTTCTCCGAATAAATTTATTCAGCGATACTATGACCAATAACCCGACTCTTACTTGACGAAGGCCCTCGACTCATTACGACACGTGTGTATGTTGTCATATCTCATCACTACCCAACGTACATTCTCTAGATTTGATGCTCTTTTTGCCCGAAGACGCCATTTACATGAAATTGAAGTACAATGTGCCTCGAAACGTGTCGATGTAGATCTTGCAACCTTGAAATCGAACTTATCCTTCAAGGAAACTTTGCGCAATTTCAACATTAAATTATATTTGGAATCGAACAACTTGCTCACACAAATATCTTTACACCCAATATGTCTAACAAAATCTGGAGCGACCAAGTCTAAAGGCAAAACTGGTGCAATACTTATAAGAGGGTAAACTTGTATGCCATTCCAATGGGGCCTTGGAATAATAGGCCGACTTTGGCGTAGATCATGACAATTCTGAAAGTGAGGCAAATCTTCCCTATCACCAACTGCATCCTCATCATGCTCATCATCCCCATCACCTCCATCACCTCCATCATCTTCATCACCTCCATCATCCTCATAATCGTAAGAATTATCCAAATGATTATCATCATCATCAATAGGAGCATACTCAAAATCATCGTCCCCAATGTCAATTGGGCTATGGTATGAATCAACATTAATGCTATTTGACGTTGTATTATTCGTGTCATTAATGCGATCATCATTGTAATGGAAGGGAGAGTAACCTTGTTGCAGTGAGGTCGTCAGCGGTAACACCTCTTCTTCAACAGCTGCCAGTGTAACGACATTCTCTTCTTGAACATTCTCTTGATTTCTTACTTTAGGAAATTTGCTAACAAAAACAGGGATGCAGCCCTCATTCACCGAATTAGAGCTCATATGTATTAAAACTCTTACCATTTCATCATCAACTATATCCATTGGTATTGAACATACGGGTTGGGTAGAACATCTCGACTGTAAAGTTGTCTTCAATTCAATAATGTAATCATTCAGATTTATTTGCAGAACTTCATATACTCTTGAAAGCAGTACATCAAACATACAGTTTTTCGGAACTAAAAAAGCTCTATTTTTTCCATTTCTGTACTCAACACGACCGTCTATCAATTCTTCCCATGATTCATCAAAACACATTTGAAGAACAATTAACTCCATTAAGCCTAAGAAAGAAAAAAATTAGTACTTAAAAGAAAATTAGAACATGAATTATTTTGAGTTAATACGAGCTTGGAGACGAACCCAGAAAACGGGTGACAGGTGCCTGTCCCACGGGTGACAGGTGCCTGTCCCACGGTTGGACAGAACCTGTCACCGTGCGACAGGCGCCTGTCTCACCGTGCGACAGGAACCTGTCCCACGTGCGACAGGTGCCTATCCTACGATTCTACAAAACCTATTACCGTGCGACAGGCACCTGTCCCATGTGCGACAGGCACCTGTCCCATGTGCGACAGGCGCCTGTTGCATGTTTTCTGGGTTCGTCTCCAAACTCGTATTAACTCAAAATAACTCATAAATTTTGATTAATCGAAAAATAAAAAACTACACATTGTGTAAAATAAATACTAACCTCAACTTTTTGCTTGCAACAGGTGCCTGTTGCATGTTTTCTGGGTTCGTCTCCAAAATCGTATTAACTCAAAATAACTCATAAATTTTGATTAATCGAAAAATAAAAAACTACACATTGTATAAAATAAATACTAACCTCAACTTTTTGCTTGCAAGTTGATGAGTTGATGATTCGTGGGTGAGTTTTAGGGATTATGATGTGCTGGATTTTGAAAATTGTTGGTTGAGAATGTGTTAGATTTGTTGTTTTGTTTATAGATCTGAGGGTATTTAAGTCTATACAATAAATATATGGCTACATATGATAGAAAAATTTTAATTGATTATTTTAGATATTTGTAAAATTTTTTTAGCTATTTTTGTAAATTTCCCTTAATGGAAGTTACTTGTTCAAATTTGGACATGTAACTATCATGTTGCTGCCTATATAAAGGTATGGTCACATCGCAAATTTTATATACTTCCAAGACACGTATAACACTATAAAGTTGAATTTATAGTGTGTGCTTGGTTTTGCATGTAACAACCTGCATCACAACGATGTAAAACGATAAAAAAAAAAAAATTCAACATAAATATAAAGAAAAGGTGAAGAAGAATTGAAAAAAAAAATTACCATAATAAAATTATCATTATCCTTATAACTAAATTGTAAATAAGAAAGAAAGTAAGGGATTGAATCAAAAGCCCCCATGGGTGTAGTTAGATTGGTCACTATACTCGTTGTAGAATCGTGGAAGTCCGGATTGGATTCTTGGAAATGAGAAAGGGGTTAAAAAATTATATTTGAGCTTACCCACCCCTTTCCTTTTAAAAAAAAAAAAAGGGACTGAATAAAAAAAAAAACAAAAGAGGGTATGGTGTCATGGAGGTACTAAACTTTGTCCCTTACAAAATATATACACCAACTTATATTATGAAAAATATATACATATATTTCTATTTATTCATTCAATATTTGTTACCTTTCCGGTAGGCCACCAATACACAATGATTATAGAGAAATATTTGTGTGAGATTGACCTATCACCTCAGTATACAATAAAGTCTATAACATTCTCTATTAATTTTTTAATATTCCCACCTCGCAACAAGGCAAAGTAACATTGGGTATCACACAAGTTCTATGAATTATGTCATGTAGGCTAGTTATAAATTGAAAAAAAAAATAAATAAAAAGATTCTAATACTAATGACTAGTTTCTATTGTAGTCAATTAAATGGCTTAATCCCAATTTTAATTGATGAAATTTACTATGTATTAAATGTTTGATTTGAATTGAGATCAAAATATCTCACTCATTAAACAATAATATTTACACTTAGATGAGAGCAAACATTTAATGCTCTTGGGCTAAAGCAAATTAGTTGCCTTTAATAGCTCATTAACTAACAACAATTGATATAATCTTAAAAACCAACTTTATGGTATATCACACTGTTTTTATTTTGGATGTTGTTAAATTTCATAATAACGTAACTTATATTTAATATAAAAATTATATATACAAATTTAAATATAGTTTAATTAATATAACTTTTATGTTAATAAAAATAATTTATATTAATGTAAGTTATATTATTATATAACTTAAGAAGATCTTTTATTTTACATTTTATGAAAACAAAAAGCTGTAAAAACTATTTGGTAAACCCATTTTTATTTTGCATTTATGATACACCAAATCAAAACTATACCAATTCTTTAATATTTAAGGCAGCAAATGACAAAACACAAATAATGGAAAAGGTCTCCCAAGTTACACTTGTGTAACTACATCCACTAAAAGCAAGGCAAAGATATTAAACTAGTCTCATCCGACTTATTTTTGTCTGTTACTCCTTTTAACATTTTTTTAAGTAGAGATACATCACACACAATGTAACTAGAAATTCTCTAATGATAAAGGCTGTCACATAAGTCAAACGTAATTTAGGAATGGTCATAAATTAAAGAGTGTGAGTTTATGTCGGCCATTATCTCAAACTTTTTTGTTTAATTTATTCAACATTTTTTAACATTTCATGCTTACTTTACTCATTTTCTTTTTGTGTTTTATTAGTTTATTTACTTTTAAACTTTAATTATATCTATAAAAATAAAATATAAATTAAAAATTTGTACTATCTAATTAACAATTGAAAAATAATTTACAAGCGAATATATATATACATATATATATATATATATATATATATATATTTCAGGCAAAAACTAACAGACAATTTTACACTATTCTTATTTTCTAATATCTTTTTAGATATAAGTTACCATACAAGTATTCATATTCACAAAATACTAATCATTTTATATAATGCAATTACAAAAATATTATCTAAAAAGCAACAATAAATTCACTATGTGTTCAGTATTATTTTGGAACTGCTATTCTCATTTTGTTTCCTCCAGTGTAGGTGTAATAACTATTTAGTGAGACATACACTAGAACCTCTATAAATTAATAGAGTTGGGATCATATAAAATCTATTAATTAAAAGAGATATTAAATAATCGATCAATTAATGATTTTTTAATTTACATAGTTATTTACAATTCAATTAATATATATTTAATAACTAAATATTTTATGTATTTTACTAATATTGAATATGAATGGTCTCTAAGAACTTAGATGAATCCTTAGAAAAAGAAAACATTTATGAACTTCAAAAAATAATCAAAGAATTAGGTTACTATAATAAAATGGATGTAAATTACTTCTTGAATTACCCTAATGAAAATAATACAAGTTCAGAGCTTTTAAATTTAAAAAAAATTGTTGCTAACATCAATAAAATTTCGTTGAAGAATTTAAAAATAACATAATAGCTGAGAGCCTGTTATACACTAGGAAGCACACAATGCATCAACAACATATCATAATTTCTTATTACAATTTAATAAGTCAACTCCAGAGCTCTTGTATGCAATAAGAAAAATAAAAGATGAGATCCAACTAAATTTAAATTTAAATTTAAATTTTAAAAAATAACAATAAAGTAATATTTTATGTAAACAAGTAACAATAAGGTCATATTTTATGTAATCAAAATATCATAGTCAATTACATTTATAATTTCAGCAAATTCTTAATTATGATTTGAACGAGACCACAAAGTAATATAAGATTTTTTTTTTTGAAAAGTGTTATCTTATTATTTTATCGAAATTATTAATTTAGTCCATTGATCTTAGTCGGGACCGTAAAAATTTATTATATAATAGAGATGATTAATTTATTAAATATTAATTTATAGAGGTTCTACTGTATATTCATTTGGTTGGATGTAATATCTCTTGCCTCATATGATTTAGTTTTATTGTTTTATGTTTTCATTCAATTAAATTTTTTTTGCTAAATTAGTTTATACAAAATAAATTTATATAAAAATTTACACCTCTATTTCAATTGCTTTTTAAAAATAAATCATAAAATATTTTTATTTTTTTATTTTTTAACTCTTTTCTTTATCATATTAAAATAAGAGATTAGAAAATGACTAAAAAAAATATTTTGCATTAACAAGTTGTAAAAAAAACCAAGTTTCCAAACAATTGTTTTATAAAGCAAGCCACATTATCCATATTTTTTTTGACAAATTATAGTATAATAATAATGTTATACTTGTTTAGTTAAGATACTTAGTTTACATCCTAACCGATGTTGTAAATGATGTAGTATTATCTGATTGGGTCAAGTGATATATTATTATTAAATAGGTAAAACTATTTAAACTATCAAATTCTTCTCTATACTCATTTTAAAAAATAAATTAATAATTAAAAATTTAAAAATCTCAAAATTAGCCTTTACTAATCCCTTTTTCTCTCTATCTTACAATTGCATATTCCCTCTTGACTTTCATATTTTGCAAACTAAACTAAGGATGACAATGGTACTCGTAAATCCGCAAGCTCACCTAAATCCACCTGCCTCTGCCTTTACGGGTTGTGGATGAGTTTGGTATTACTAATTCAAACCCGTAGCAGGTTGCAAGCAGGCATGGTATTTAAAAAATATTTGACGGAAACCTACATGGTATCCGCCATCCAGCATCTTATTTAATTATTTTTTAAAAATTTTAATTAAAATAATATTTAAACTTAAAAATATATAAGCGAATAAAAAGTCAAATTGGTGGTCTACTCTTATCTTCACCGTGAAATCCCTAATTTATAAATTTGTAATCCAAAAACTGTGGCTTTCTCTAAATCTCTTATCTTCACTATTTCACCTTGAGCTGCACCCTACTCTACATAGTATAGTCTCAAACTATCAAATAACCAGATTTGTCATTCTTCAGCTAGTGTCCAACTCTTATCGTGCTGCTATAGCTGCGGCAACTGCCGCTTATTTTACAGTTGCAAGCTTGCCGCCATTGATTATACTGCTGCCTCTAATGATTTGTGTTTCAAGCTTGTCAAAGGTTCTTTCCAATTACATAGCTGCCTTTAATGATTCTACTGTTGCCTCCACTGTTAATTGCTCTCACTGTATATTTGTATATTTGATTTACATATCTCAATATATAATAAAGTAGGTACTACGGTACTAGGTAATGTTAGCTGGATGTATATATATAACCCATTTGCTTTGTTTTGTGAACTAGATGAAATATAAAACGAATTTAAACTTCATATTTACAGCCAGCAGAAAATTGTAGAAATAAAAGAATATAAAAGCTTCTGAGTAGAAAATATATTTACTGCTAGTATAATACAAATTTAATTCTATTTCTGCAGAACTTCTTAAAATTTTTTAGTAACATTACTATATGAATTTATATATAATTATTCACAAGTGGCTACATACGGTTCAATGTGTTACTTCATATTTAATAATTTTGGGATTATATATATGTTACAATTATTTTTTCTTAAAATTAGTTATATATTAAATTGATAAGATTTAATTTAGCTTGTTAAGTTTTCTTGTATATTGATTAAAAATCTGTTTAAATTTTTAAGGTAAAAGATGGTGAGGCCTTTGATTTCAGTAGTAATAATTCATCTACAACAAGAACAAAAATTAAGATAGCTTCAAACCAATCTCCAGTAACTTATGAAGAAGCAGTTGCAGAAATTGAGGCAGTTTCAACCTAAACTCCAATTTCAGTAACATGTGAAGAAGAAATTGCTTTTGGCAACACTAAGCAAAATAGTAAGTTGACTAGTGATGTGTGGAAACACTTTAAAAGAGAAAAGTTGGTGGGAACTAAAGGTGGTCAATGAGCCACACGGCAGGTATCCATACAGCAAGGTACAACACGGCATGGCACAACACGCACGTGGGCTAGGTCGTGCTTCAAGTATTAGACACTTGGGCCTTAAAAGCATGACACGATTAGAGATGAGTCAAGGCACGGTACGTGAAAATATACGTTATAAGCACGCTTCATTAATAAGTTAGCACGTGGCTCATAAGTCAAAGTATATTTATAAAATTTTTTTAATAAAAAGTAAATATAAAATGTTATGATTTTACAAATAATTTGAAATTAAATTTTTAATATATTTATTAGCATAGATTTTTTAAAATTAATTTAGTCTTAGTTTCAAAAAAATATTGTAATTTTTTTATATTTATAATTTATTAAATGAATAAATAATTTCATGATTTTAATAAATAAAATTATAAATATCATGGTTTTATAAATCATAAATCTAAAATTTTACAACCTTAATCATAAATCTAAAATTTTACAACTTTATTATTTCATTTATGAAATTATAAATTAATCAAAGGAAATATGTTTCATTTGTGAATGAAATATTTTTTACATTTACACAAAAAAATAATATTAAATTATAAACGGAATTTGTTTGACTTGTGACTTGTTATAATTAATACCTCATAATTGTGTCTTCTTACTATCGTTACTTTAAGATTGGAATTTTTATTTTTATTAATCATTAATTTATTACTATGATCTATGAAATTAGACTTATGTATTGTTGCATGATAATTGGTTATTGAAGTTAGATAATATAATTGTGTAATTATATTAATGTTTTAAATTTTAATGAAATGTTAATTGTTCTCTTAATAAAATTTATTATTATTATTGATTTAATATTATTATTTGTAAATTTGTAATTGTATATAGGATGATGAGTTTGAAGAAATGACACGTGGGTTTGAAAAAGCACGCTAGGCATGTCGGCTTAAAAAAGCACGACAGGCACGCAGGCTTTTTCAAGCTCGATGTAAAAAAAATGGTGGATATTTTTAGGCATGGTCTGAGCACGGCACACGTTGGCTCAGGTCGTGGGCCGTGTTGGGCTTGAGGGAAAAAATTTTGGGCACGACATAACACGATTTACTCATTTAGTGGGCCGTGCTGTGCTAGCCCACAAGCCCTTGTGGGCTTCGTTTTCATAGGTCATGCCAGCCCAGCATGGCTCATTGGCCACTTTTAGTGGGGACTTAGAATATGTAGCTGTTTGCAACTACTGTAATAAGAAATGAAGTGCAAAGCATAAAAATGGCACCACTCATTTGCAAACTCATATAGGGTCATATTTTATATTGTCAAACCATATAATTAATACAGCTCAAAAGAAATTGCAAGCTAAGAAAGAGAGTGGAAATTTTAAAGTATCAACATTTTCTTTTAATAAAGAAACTTCAAGGAAAAAAGCTTGCAAATATGATAATTATTCATGAGTATCCGCTAAGTATAGTTGAATATTAGGGTTTTAAAAAGTTTGTTGGTTCTCTCTAACCAATGTTTAAGCATGTCTCTCCTAACACATTAAAAATGACATCTTGAAAATCTATAATTATGAGAAAGCCAAAACAATGAGCTTTTTAGATGCGAATCAAAATAGAATTGCTATTACTATTAATATGTGGACTTCTAGTAACCAGGTATATGATTGTAACATCACATTTTATAGATGACAACAAGGAGCTACAAAGTAGTATCATTAGGTAGTTTCTACACTAAATTATTAAGTCTATTTTATTTATAAATGTTTATATTTATTTCATGATATTAATAACAATATATATATTTTTAAATTTAGGTTCTTATATGTGTTATGTCCACATACTACTGAAATACTCTAAAGCTTTGGTGTCATGTTTGCTTGAGTGGAACATTGCTAGTAAGTTACCTACTTTCAACGTTGATAACTACACCATAAATGATGCTATAATTGATATCTTGTTAGAAAAGTTATCTTGTAGTTCACTTTCGATGAATAGGAATTTATTTCACATGTGTTGTGCTGCTCATATATTAAATTTAATTGTGAAAGAGGGGATGTGTGTGATTAGTAACAATATTAAGAGAATTGGTAGTAGTGTTCTATTCTCGTCTGTTACACCCAAAGGACAAGAAACATTTATTGGGACATCTAGTAAATGTAATATTCCTTATAATAACAATCTAGTTCAAGATTGTAAGACTAGATGGAACTCTACATACTTAATGCTTGATAGAGGTTTGGTTTTTAAAGAAGTATTTCTTTATTTGAAACAACGAGCTTATACAAATCTTTACCTACTAAGGAAGATTGGGTGTTTGCTAAAGAAATTTGGGATAGACTTAAATCATATTATGAGGTGACTTCATTGTTTTCTAAGACTAGATATCCAACAACTAATATTTACTTTACAAACATTTGTGAATTAAATTATTGATTTGTGAGTGGATGCATTCTAATTGTGAAAAAATCCAAGCAATGGCTAACTCAATGATTGGAAAGTTTGAAAAATATTGGATTATTGTTCATGGATTTATGGCTATGGCAATTATTTTAAACCCTAGGTTTAAGCTAAAATTGATTGAGTGTTATTTTGAATTGTTGTGTGGAGATGGTGCTTAAAAAGAGATTGAGAATATTCGAGGCTTGTTATAGTATGTTGAAAGATTATCAAGCTATGTGTAAGTCAAAGGAAAATTCACAAGTTCAAGTTCGCGCTTTAGTTGCTTCATCATCTTCAGTTATGGTATGGGAGCTCATTAAAAACTTGGAAAATGTTTAGTATATTTTGATGCTTTTGTAGATCAAATCAGTGGTGCAACCCATGAAAATCATAATTGAACCATTATTTGGAAGAGTCTGTTATTTCAAGATATGAAGATTTTGATATGCTTTATTGGTAGAAAATAAATGGATCAAAATATCCAACTTTGCAAGCAATTACAAGAAATGTTTTAGCCATTCAATAGTAGTGGTAGATTTGTATCTCCACATTATAGTAGACTTCATCCAAAGATGCTGGTGGCTTTAATGTGTGCTCAAAATTTGTTGTGTTCTTAATTTAATGGTATGAAAGGCATATTTATTTCAATAGATCATAATATCTATAGCATTATCCATTACAAACTTGTAATCATCTATCTTTTTCCTTAATAAATTTTTAAATGTAGATTCTTCTAATAAAGTAAGAAATAAAAAATTATCTAAAGATGAAGATATTGTTGATGAGGTGAGGAACTCAGTTTATTTAGCTTAATGCATGGATTATTATTTAATTATTATAATTTTGTATGGACTATTATTCCTTAACTTAATACATAGATTATTTCATTATTATAATTTGTTGTTTGTATTAATATTTTTAATCTTAATCATTATGATAGGAATCATGTTGGATGGGAGCAAATGGTGGTGAATAAAATAAAGATATTCACTCTTGGAGCTTGTGTCTTGAATTACAAATATGAGATGATAATTGTTGTTTAAGTTAATGCATGAATTATGTATGATTTTTTTTATCCACTTTTATATTTCATAATTAAATTTAAGAATTTGTGGTTATTTTTAATTAATTCACTGCATCTTGTGTACTAGTATAAAACTATAAATATATTAAAATTCCAGTTCCTGGATATTGTATTATTGTGACTATTGATCTAGGCTTTAATAGTTTAATTTAAATGATCATGACTAGGGGCAAAGAGAAATAAGAGAACTTGTCTTATTTTTGTCATTTGATGGTGAAATATTACTCTTTTGGATAGATGCAGAGGAGATTATGCTAGTTTTTAGGTGGTCATTAGTTGTTGTAAGATTGATTATGCTAGTTCTTAAATAATCAATTTGGGTTGTATGATTCATTTTTGTAATGGTTCCATTTAAAGCCATTTCTTTCATTAATCAGTTCAAGTGAGTTAAGAATTTGGGGCAGTGATAAAAGTATTGTGGCTTAAATGTGGAATACTAAAAATCCACTGGGAACCATTGTAAGTTTGGTAATTGACAAAACCTGCGACGGATGAGTTTTCTTGAAAAAATAAAAACTATAGTGGGTGCGGGTTGGTAATTTAAAATTTGTGTGGCGCGAGCTTGGTAATAACAAACCCACTACGAACGGTGTCCATTGCCATCCTTAAACTAAACACTTAATTTCACTCTCTTTTGAATTCTTTATATATATATTTTCTTAGTATGTCATAATCTATATTTCATGCTTTATATATGTAAGATTTTTTTTTCTTGATATTAGCTTAATTGTTTGATAAAAATTAATTTCTTTATATTCATTAACTTTTATGAGTAATAAAAAGTTGTTGATGTTAATTTTTAAATAGTGAATTTTATTTCTCTTAGTTTGTTATATCAATTCTTTGTAGTTAAAAGAAAAAAATATGAATGAATTGATGAGAATTTACGAAATTGAAAAGAAAAAGAGAAGAAAGGATAAATAATTTTTAAAAAAATTGTTTAGATAATAAAATTTTAATTAAAAAAGGTGTAAAGAGTATATTAGTGAGTTTAAATAGCCCTATACTTATTAAACTTTTTTTTAAATTCAAATAATGAATTACTATTGGTGATATATTAGTTGTAGCGATGGCAATGGGCATGGGAGGGGAAGGGATCGACATCCTCGTACTCATCCCTGATGTTATATATAAGTCCCTATCCCCTCCCAACCCTCGTCAGAATTGCTTGAGGGGATCCTCGTTCCCTCCCCAAATAATAATAGGAGATCCTCGAACATCTGGATCCCCAAATAATTGATATCTTTTTAGTTTTCAAATTTAATTTAATTATATTAACCTAAAAATATTTAAAATAAACTGAGAATAATCATGAATGAACGTTATTTTATTTTGACTCCATCAAACTTTGTATATACAATATTCAAATAATGTCTTTGAAAAAAAAATTCAAATAATGTGATTTTTATATATTGACGTGATTGCTGTCCATGAGCAATGATACCTCTTGGCCATGACTATCGAGCGACAAAGGCCACAAACTTGGTTGCTCGACCATCGACAACACGACGTGCTAGCTATGGCGTGAATAGTTTGGAAATGATGAGTGAGATTGTGGGAGAGTGATAATTCTAGAGAAATAAATAAAAGTTAAAAATTGAAATCCCTATCTCTTCCCGAATAAAGAATTTGGTAAAAAATAATTATCGTCCATTCTCCAAATAAAAAATTAAGTATAAAATTATTCTTATACCCTCCTCCAATGGGAAAAATCCCATAAGGTACTTGTTCTCGTTAAGATTTATGCATTTAATTGAGATATAAACTTAGTATTCCAACTAAATAAGTGCAACATCACTCTTTGTAAACCGCATCTACTCCACTTTCTTATCTCATCATAATATATCTCTCCTTATGTCTTTCGGACAATATCTTCTCTCTTAATTTTCTTCATCTTCCCACCTTGGCAGAATCAGGTAATTTTTTTCACATTAGTATTTTTTTTGTTCAGCCGAAAATTATCTCTCATCTCTCATTGTGTATTATTTTCATTTAATCTTATTTTATTTTATCATACCATTTCTTTTCTCTCAATATAGAGTAAATTGGGTTCACTTCACTTGGGGAAGTATATAAAGAAAACGTACAACCTCTCTTTTATTTTGTCATTGAATAAAGGATTAATAAAAATTCCTAATAATTTGATATTGTGTTTATCAAAAACCAAACTTAACTCAACTCAACTCATAACGTATACCAAAAGTTGAAATGTGCCTATAAATTGAATTTTATTTTTCAAGTTATTAATCCTCGCTTTCTTGGTTGGGCTTCCATTTGAATATATTTAGCCATCTTTTTTTTTTTAGCTTGTGAAACAGTCCCCCAAATTTCATTACATCTGCTTTCATTCTTGTCATTGATCGTTGGTATTGCTAGACATGTCACATGCATATGTGATAAAGGTATGTACAAGTCTTTTATTTGCTCAATAAAATGAAATACTACTAAAGTTACCCGGCAAATGAAATATTGTTATCAATTTATAAGCAGACGAGTTGGATTTAGTATTGTTGATGATGATTGTTGTGACAAGCAGACGAGTCATGCACTTTTCTATTTACAGTGATCTTGTTAGATAGGTATAATATAACCGTGGACTGAAGTATTTATTTAAAAGAATTAATACGTTTTAAAATAAATCAAGAAACAAAACATCTAATATCTCAAATGAGAAAAATACAATAACATAAATTAAAATGTAAGCTCATGGCTAATGGGCACAATTTCTGTAAAGGTCTCTGAGTATGAAAAACATGAAACCAAATGTTTAAAGAAAAAAAAAAATTCAACAAGAGTCAAATATGGAACAAGAAATAGGCAAGAAACACAAAACATAATACTCAAGAACATTGTATCAAGCTAGAAGATTTGAAGGAAAATTTTGTATTCTTTTATTGATCAAAATAAACACTAATTGGATCAAGTATTACAGACAAGATTTCAATGAATCAAAAGAAACAAGAATATTATCACTTTATGAAGAATTGAAAGAGAAAATCAGTTTAAACCAGATGCCACTACTCAGCCCTTTATACACTGGTAAGCCTGGAAACAAATTAATGGCTTTAATAACGAACTCAGCTACATCATCCATCATTTACAATTTTACTCCTCAACTGACTATAATTTACATTTAAGCCCATAAAGTCTCACTTGATTGCATTTCAATCCAACTACTATAAAGCATTGATCTTCACACTCTCCACCTTGCAAATTCGATTCAGTTGACCATACACCATAAAAGTAACTTAAAAAAATCTTCAAGCACACAAAAATCTCATAATTACACATTTCAATGAGTAAGAATAAGCCATGATCCCAATCAAGTCAGTACAGAATTTAAACTTGGTAGTGGGAATAGCTTTTATAAGCACATCAGCAGGGTTAAGGTCAGTGTGGATTTTAGAAATCACCACAGCTCACTTTGTCACCTCATCTCTGATAAAGTGAAGGTTGACATCAATGTATTTGGTCCTCTCATGACAGACATAGTTCTTAATAAGATAGATGACACTTTGGTTGTCATAGAAAATGGTAATTATTTTCTGCTTAATCCAAAGTTCCCCCATGATTCCCCTAAGCCATTTAGAGTCCTTAACAGCCTTTGTGGCAACTACAAACTCTCCTTCTGTAGATGACAGGGCTAAAACAGGTTGTAAACTTGCTTTCCAGCTGATCAAGCAACCACTCACTAAGAATAGATACCTTGAAATAGATTTCCTACAATCCAAATTCTTGGGAAATTTAGAGTTTACGAACCTTTCAAGCTGACCTTCACTTGACTTAGTTTTCCCATATACTAGACCATTATTATAAATGCCTTTGAAGTACCTTATAATCCATTTGTCATCCCCATGACAACACTGACAATATAAGCAATATCAGCCCTTATGCATACCACTACATACATAAGGCTTCCAACTGCTTGAGCATACAGAATTTAATACATCATTGACTTATCTTATTGAGTTGCTGATGCTTGAACTACTGAAAATTTGAATTGGGGTCCTAAAGGTGTTTTAACAAGCTTGTCAATCACATTTAAGATATACCTTTCTTGACTTACAAATAAATTTCCAACAGTTATATTTTTAAGAATTTCCATCCCTAATATTCTCATAGCATGTCGAAGGTCCTTCATCTTAAACTCCCCACTTAACAGACCCTTAAGCTTTTTAATTTCTCCTCTATCACTGATAGCAATTACCATATCATCAACATATAAAAGAAGGTACATGACTATAACTCCACTTAAATTTAATCCCTCAAAATAGACACATATGTCATAATTGCTCCTACTGTAGCCATTAGAAATCATAAACTCATCAAACCTTCTATACCACTGCCTTAGGGACTGTTTGAGGCTATAAAGAGATTTATGAAGAAGACAAACATAATCTTCTTCCTTTTAACCTCAAATCCTTAAAGTTGTGTATTCAATATCTTTTCTTCAAGATTTTCATACAAAAAGTTGTCTTCACATCCATTTATTCAAGTTTCAGATTAAGCAATGCAGTTATAGCCAGCAAAAGTCTTACTGAACTATGTTAAACTACATGGAAGTAAACCTCATTGAAATCAACCCCTTCATTTTGTATAAAACCTCTTGCAACCAACCTTGCTTTGTATCTGGAAGTTTTAATACCTGGTATGCCTTCCTTCTTCTTGAAAATCCATTTGCAGCTGACTAACTTCTTATTTCCTAAATTTGGCATAAGTGTCCAGGTCTGATTTCTCTTTAAAGAAATCTATTTCTTCAGTCATTACCATAATCTACTATCTGCTATTACTGTCATTTATAGCCTCTGAGAAGCTTCTAGGTTCATCAGTGGTCAAATCCTCCATACTCATTAGTGTATATGGTATCATTCTAGTAAAAGCATACCTAGTTGGTAGTCTAATTTCTCTTCTAGCACTACCCCTTGCCAATTAATCTCTTTATAAATCAAGGTCTTGTATTTAGTTTGATTAGTTCCAGAAATTGCTTAAAATCTTGTTGCATCTTCAAATAGTTCTTTAGATTCACTACCACTAGATGACTCCACCTCAATTTTAAAAGTTTTCTCAACTGCATTTTATTTACCTTTATTAGTAAGATTTGTGTAAAAAATAGCAATATGAGGTCTGATTATTATTTCTGCATGAAACACAGCATATCTACTGATAACACACTCGTGAGCAGCTCCACACCAAACTTTATATCCTTTAACTTCTTTTAGATACTGCACAATCACTCATTTGAAGGCCCTTGCATCCAACTTTCCTTGTTTTACATGAACATAGGATGGACATCCAAGGGTCCTCAAGTGCTTATAGCTTGCAGGCACCCCACTCCACATTTCTTCTGGTGTTTTAAATTTGATTGCAACTGAGGAGCTCTTATTCATTAAATAACAGGCTATAGAAACAACCTCAACCCAAAAACTTCTTGGCAACTTAGAGTTTATCAATAGACATGTAATTTTGTCAATGATTGCCATATTCATTCTCTCAGCTAAACCATTTTGCTCAAGAGTGAAGGTAACTGTCTTGTGTCTTTGAATTTTCCACTACTGACAGTAATCATTAAACTCTTTATTACAGAACTCAAGACCATTGTTAGTTCTCAATGTATTAACCTTCTTTCCAGTTTAAGTTTCAACCAATGCCTTCCACACCTTAAACTTCTCAATAGCTTATTCTTTGGTTGTAAGTATGTAAAGCCATTCCTTGAGAAATTATCTATCATTGTCATAAAGTATCTTCCACCACTCATGGATGGAACTGGAGTAGGCGCCCAAAGATCTGAATGCTCATAATCTAATACAGCCTTGGACTTATACACTCCCTTATCAAACGTTTTAGCATAATCCCTGATGTAATGACCTTATTTTCTATAATAAAAACATTTCATCATTTTCATCTTTTTCTTTTCAGATTCATCCTCCTTCTTGGGCTGATTCTTGTTCTTCTTTTTTTACCCTCCCCTGAGTTTGTATCCAAGTTTTCAGAATGCCTTTGAATCTCTTTTGAGCATAATGAAGCCTTTAAATCCTCCAAAATAAAACTTGTTCTACTATGTTCTAACATATAACATAGCATCAACAAAACCCTCAATAGGATTTTGAGAATGAGCTTAGTAATTATATTTATCTCCAATCTTGGTATTTTCAACTCCTTCAAAATTAAGAATGATCTTGTTAAAGACATCTATATGTTCTTGTATTGAAAATACCTTATTTCATGGAGAAAGTATACAGCCTCTTCTTTAAAAACAACTGTGAGCAAGTGACTTCTTCATACATAAAGCTTCCACCTTATTCTAAATGGCCAAAGCAATTATTTCTCCAAAATCTCTCTCATAATTGAGTCATTGAGACTTCATGCATATTCTTGCATAAATTATTATATTAAATCTTTAAATTAATAATAAATTATACATTTTCTTCTGCAACATTAGGCATATTTTCAGCACGTGGAGAGGCACAAACTTCTTTCATCTGGACATCTTTCACTTTAGGCAGCTGACTTGTGATAGGACTAACAATCTCAAATTAGTGCTGTGGATGAGGTTGACTTAACTACTTCAATACTTGGCTTTTTTCTCTTCTGATTTGTGATACATTTAATGATTTAATTTGCATTACTAAAAAATTGCATGTTGTAGAGTATATATATTGTATATAGGCATCTTTTCTCAAATATGCAAACGGAGCCCGCACAAATCTTGTAACTGTATCCTCTTCAGGTTCATAATAATGCATCTATAAATTTGTTCAAACTCATAAGTATAATCATAAATTGATTTCATACCTTGTTGTACCAATCAACAGTGAAAAGAAATGAATCTCGAGCTTAGCATTTCCTTCGTATGACACCATAAAGTAATTGAAAAAAAAAAATTTGAAAAAGTAATCTATACCTTTGCACTCTGGTCCACCATTATAAATCACTCCCTACTAATAGAAAAATAGTTAAAAAATTGTACTTGATAATACTTCGATATCTAATCATGTATTCATCAATCTCATCTAGCCATGAAAGAAAATATTCAAGATTGTAATTTCCATCAAGCTTTTAAAACATGAGGCCTTTTGAATATTTTAAACGTAAATACAAAGCCAATGGTAAAACTGTAAATAAGGCTAAATGGGTTTAGTGCAATTGGCGGTTGGTGGCCTTGATTCAGAGAGGTGATTGTTAGATTTGACAAATATAGTGGTGAGGATGTAAGGGGGTGGCAGTAAAGGTCAACTTGCGGCGGTTTGACCAGTAAATCAACTTGAATTAGCAGCAGCTTATGGTAATGAGGTGGCATTTTGCTGTGGAGATTTTGGTGATGATTGGTCATGGCGATGGTTAGATTATTTTGTGAAGGCTAGGGAATTTTGTAATGGGTTGTGATCGACGGTGATAAAGTGGCTGATTGGTTATAGGTTGAGTAGTTCACGCATTAGTTGAAGGTGGGTTTAGTAGGGGTTTAGTCGACAATAGATGGTAAGTCTGATAATTGCAATAGGTAGTAGTCGTGATGGTCGGATTGTAAAGGCAGTGGCGCAGTGGGCAGTGGCTAGGGTTTTTGATAATTTGGGATTTTTTTTTTAAGTGATGGATTTGGTGGGAATGGTTATAGGTAGTTAGGAAAGCTACGCGATTCTTACGTAACCATTCTGATACCAATTAATGGAGTAGAGATGGTTATGGGCATCTAAGAAAACTATGTTATTCACATAGAATCACTTTGATGTAGCAGTAGTGGAATGATAAGATAGAAAACATCAGATAATATTAAAGTGATTAGCTTATGCTCTAATCAAAGTATGATTAGATGTTGTTATAATATAAACGATTTAATTAGATTTTTTATAATACTTTAAGCGAGTTTAAATTACGGTTTAATCCAAACGACTCTACGAGAGAGATTTTTGTAGATAATCTAAAAGGAAATTTTAAAAAATGAGTTTTATAGAATAATTGAATATATGTAAATTTACTTCCTCAAGTTAACTTAAAAATAAAAATTAAATCACAATTATAATTGAAATAAAAGACTAAAATACATACCATAAATAAATTTAATTAAAATAAAAAACCCTACATCATTGTTGCTAAGATCTCCGATTTAAATGTTAAGTAAAAATATACTTTTTCACCCCACAAAAAAATGAGTAAAAGATACAATTACAAACTCTATTACAAATTTGTTTTGTTAAACTAATATGGCATAATTCAATTAGTTGGATTATAGATCTTGGTCTATATGATTTATTTTTATTATTTTAGATTTTCATTTAATCATTGAATTTAGGCCACATTGGTTTGTACAAAATAATTTTGTACAAGAACTTGTAGCTTTATTGTTGTGCAAATTTTATTGAACTCAAAAGTGTATGAATCTATTGCAATATAGATTAATGGTGACGAGTGTCAATCTTACAATAAGATAGATTTCAATTGTGTTTAATAATAATAATAATAATAATAATAATAATATGGTTTGTGAAGAAGGTTTTAGTATATTTTATCATAAAATTTAAATTAAAATGATGAGAATAAATTGGAGATTAAACAATATGATGAAGTATTTGAGTCTTAGAATTTATGTTTAACATTTTATCATAGGCTTAGTATTCCTTTTTAATTTCAATTAATATATTGGAGGAGTATTTTAACTTCTCATAAGCCTAACTTTAATAAATATGGTGTTAAGTGCTAATTGTGTTAGGAAAAATAATCTTATGTCAAATGCGGTATCAAGAACACGTTATACTAAGCAATAATAATCCAACTATTTTAAGGTGGTAATACTGTCCACTAATTAAACTAGGTGAATTTTTCTGTCAATACTGAGTCAATACCTACCACAAAAATTAGAAGAATTTTTTTATCTAATAAATCTAGTGTAAAGTGCTCACCGTATTAAATAGTAATAATCTTGCATTAGGGAGCCGATATACTATTGTAAAATCTAGACAAAATTATTACTATCTGTCAACGATAAGTCAAAATAATTTGAATAAATTAGAGAATGTGAAAATAAACTTACCAAATTAAGCTCATGGATCATGTTGAAGTTTCACCTTTAACCCAATTTTAAAATTAAATTAGCTACACATTTGATTACAATAGGAAAAGTAAAAATTTTATTAAAATACATAGAAAATACAAGATAGAGAAGCAATTACAGAAAGTAGAGCTCAGAAATAGATTCAAGGGTGTTAAATTAGAGGGTAACCCTCCTATTTATAGATACAACGAGTAAATCATAACCATTGGATAAAAATAATTTGAACGCTAAGGATTGGCAATCTCAGATTAGATGAAACACGTCACCAAGGCTGTTATTCCATGTATATGCATTTATAGTATATGCGTTTTTAGTGTCCTAATATGTCGCCACATCATCAATCAACGCTAAAATCAACAGTTATGATTCAATGCATTGTATATATTATAAACTTATTTTTTTGGTCCAATAGTCTTTTACAATGTGATCTGTCAATGCCATATTATCGATCAATACCATGTCAGTGAGGCCCACCGAAATCTTAAAATCATGATTTTATCCTTTATATCCTTCTTAAGATTTTCAACTGTTTTGAGTTCAAAAATATTATCCGTTTTATTGTCTGACTTATCACTTATTATAAAATAATCAAAATACCTCTAAAATATATAAAATATTTAAAAATACAAACAAACATATATAATCAAAATTTCAAGAACTTAAAATATATAAAAATAAAGATGGCAGTGAGATTTGGATGGTAAAATAACTATTTTACCCTTTATAAATTTCACTCTCTAACATTCAACATTTATCATCATTGTGTCATTTTTCTATAAAGTTTCATTTTTTTCTTTGTTTTGAGTTTGTTCTGTCAACATGCTAATGTGATCATTGCAACCGAAAGAGATTTCAAACATCACATCACTTACATAATGTTCGGTTAGGAGTTTAATCGATAGAATTACAAAATATCTCAACTCTCAACATTATTAAGATGATGCCTATGCTACTTTAGGCTATAGGCATATATTCATAGGTTTCGAATAGCCTAAGCACTAATACAAATAGTTCATTATTAGATTGCTCTTTTGGTTTTATATATATTATAAAGGTTGAAGCCTTTGATGAGCAAGAAACCAATATTGTGATTCTTGAGGATGTTTCTTTAAAATAAGAGTATGAAGGTTTAATGATAACTTATGAAATCTTATAAGGGAAAAAAGGAAAGCATAGAAAAGGATTCGATTCAAGGCTTTTTTTCTTTTTGAAGTTATAACATTTGAATTTCTCTTATCACTATCGTAAAATAACAATTTATGCCCTCAAAATGAACAAGAAACTCTCCTAGGACTTAATCTAATCTTAAAAAAATTCCATTAGTTAAATGACTTTATTCTATTTTTTTTCATCTCTCTAGGGGGATGGATCTTGAAAGATATGAAAGATCTCCCTTTAAGCTAAGTTGTAAATACTATTTTCTATAAAATCCTATATCTGTATATAAGATCGAGTATCAAATTCTATTTACTCATTTTCAATTAAGTATATGTTTCCCTCTTCCTAGGACTGGAAATTTCTTAAAAAAAATAAACATTTGTGCAATAAATTTTGAAACTAATATGATAAGAAATCATTAATAGTAGAAAAGGAAGTCATTACAATATTCTTGATTCATTATTAAAAGAAGAATTTACATATAATTCAAAGCAACAAACTAGATTTATTTTATGAATTTGATTTCTTTTTTTTACAATATATAATAAAGGATTAATATCACCTAAGAGAAATGTAACCCGAACTCAATATAAATATATAATCTAACTTAATTCAATTCGAACTTTTTTTTATATTTATCGAAAAATATATCACTAAGACGACATTAACTCTTCATAAGTTGCACTAACTTATAAAAACACATTTTCTCAAACAAGATTTGGATTCTCCTTATTCACGCTCTAAAACCGTTAGCTCAACAACAAAATACTTAACAATCGGGCTAACAAAATCGTGTTTTGAAATAGATTTTTAAGAAAATATTTGAAGCGTCTGCTGGGTTGTTAATATTTTGGATATAGATGATACTCTCATTAACCATTAACTAGGCAAAACTTATTTGCACTGAAAGATTAAATAAATAGAAAAAAGCTTCAAAATTTACTTGTTAATCGTTGTCCAATAGGATGTGAAGTCTATATTTTAGTATGTTTGAAAATGATATTTTATTACTTTGGGTAATATTGGTTAAAAGCATGTGACTGTGCTTTAATATCAAGCGGGCCATTCATGTATGTATATAAAAGATTGATAAAAAGTAAATTAAACTATAGACACTTAACATATTAATAATGACTCTCTTGATTACTTTAGGATATTGTGATGAGATTCTTATAGACTTGGTGAAGTTCTAATGATTTAAATAAAACTAAAGGATAAAGACTTAACAGTTGGCTAAAGTTGACTAAACTAGATGTTGATGACTTCATCGTCTTCGGATAGTGATTAAAGGCAAGGAATCTGTACACTTTAATAAAAGAAAAATTGCGTACTAAAAATGCTGTCTGATTCTAAAACTTTGCGTTTTATCTATCCATCATTTTCTTTCACTACCTCTGCTATGTCTTCATTTGAAGATTGATACCCGTAACTTCATCTTCTTCTCTTATGATGGCATATCATTTAATTCAATTATTTCATTCAGGTATTCTTCACATTTTTTACATTGTCTAGTTTTAATTGAAGTAAAGAGTGGAGCAGATTTTAATAAATTTTAAAATCATAAGCTCCCTTTTAGAGAAGATAAAATTATGAGGATCAATCTTTAAATGAAGACATAACAAAGGCGGTAGAAGAAATGATTAATAGATAGAACAACACAAAAGTCTTGTTTTAGAATCTTAGATAACTTTTTCTTTTATAAAGATTAAAAATGCCATTCCTTTACTTACTATTCAATAAGGGAAAATTTGTGAAATTATTGTAAGCACCGACATTTACTTTAGTCAACTTTAGCCCCATCTAATTAAGTCTTTATAATTTATCTTTAGTGGAGTCATTGGCACTTCGTTAAGTGTCTATAAGAATCTTAGTCTTAATGTAATAAAGAAAAGCATTATTAATATGCCAAATGTCCATAGTTCTCTGTACTTTTTATCATTCTTTTGTATAAGTACAAGAATGAACAGCTTGATATTACAAGCACATTCACACCTTTTGTAACCACATTATCTAGAGAAATAAAATATCATTTCAAACATATTACAATCTAGACAACAAATTTTTATTTTATTTAATCTTTCAATGCAAATAAGTCTTGTTTAGTTAATGAAAGTATAATCTATATTTAAAATATTAACAAAAGGCGGTTCATAATTATTTTCAAGTGAAAAGTGTCATCATAAATGTTTTGAAAGCAAAGAAAAAATTTTATTTAAAAAATCATAAGAATTGAGTAGAGGTTGTGACTATTGGAAATATATATATATATATATATATATATATATATATATATATATATATATGGTTCTATCACTTTGAGATCACCATGAGGAATGCATGACCAAGAACAAGTGATCATTTTGAGTTATAACTCTATAATAACTTAAATATTTAATTTAAGATATTAAGTGATCATTGAGAAGATGATTACTCCAACAATTGTTTAAACTTATTTAGTGGTCATTGAGAAGATGATCACTACTCTTGGAATGCTATAAATAAAGGGCAAATCCATTAATAAGCAAGGTTAAGCAAAGAAGAAGTAAAGTGCAATTTAGAGAAAATTCAGGTTAAAAGAAACTTGGAGGGTTTCTTGCAACATGATTTGAGAGGATCTTCCGACTTTATGATCATCCTCTAACTAAAAATCAATAGCACAACCTTGATTTATCATTTTTGAGCATATAGTTCAGGGGTATGTGTTTATATTTAAATTGCAAGTTTTTATTTTGATTCTTGCTCGAAAATCAATATTAGTATCAGAATCAAATGGGTTGTGTTCTGATTTAAGCATGTTCTTAAAGAAAATGAGCTTTTCCTATCAAGAACACGTATTAATGGCATGACAAAATTAACTTGTTTTTTGTGCCATGCAACTGAATTAATAAACACATAGATGTGTATCGATTAATTCCTAATTGCTATGAGGATTAATATGATTCATGTAATGAGTAAAATGAAAACCTAAATTATGAACCTGTAAGTTCATTTTACTCATATATGAACATGAATTAGTATCATTAGAAAGAGCATGAAAAGAACTTTCCAACGGTATATCACTATGCAAAATTCTGACATGCATCTAGAGAGAACAGAGCAATCCACTATAGTTCGAAATCTGAAAAATTGTTAAGGTTGAAGAAGATAAACAGTGATTCCATGTGAAATCCACTCTCGGGATGGCGCATGTATCAACATTGTTCATCAGATTCAAAATCCGATACTAGATTCTAAATCGGCACGTTGAAAATAGTTAGGATATATGTAAACCTTCGCCAGAACATTGTTGAAAAACAAAAGTTGAATCACACTGTCCATCGAGGTGTGTGTACATTGTAGCCCCAAGTGTGTGCCACACAGCAGTCACGTGTTTGACACTTGTCACACACGTCATCAACACGTGGTAGTACATCTTTAATGGATAAACTGGTCATGAATCAAACCGCTGGACTGAACCAAACCACTAAATTGAATCAGGTTAGAATTAAATTGGTTTTGGGCATTGAATAAGCCCACTTGAGTCGGTGGAGAGTGTCATCCACATGCCACCTTCCCAACCTAATTTTGAGGTGTCGTTTGTGGCAGTTGTTTTATATTTTTATTCTCTATTGAACTGTCAATTAAAATTAATTTTATAAGATGTTTATATATTTAATTTTAATTTTAGTCCAATAAATCCTTTAAAATTAGAGAAAAATATTTTGTATAAGTATAAAAAATTGAAAAAATTATTTTTGCATATGATTACACATCCTTAAGGGAGTTATGCTTCAGTGGGAGTACAACGAAGTATTTGAAACATAAAATGAGAATAATCCTAGAGTAGTAATATGGATAAATTACATGTCTAGGAAAATTTTGAATAAAAGGTATGAGCCTAAGGAACTTTGGTTATTAAGAGAGACTTTTTAAGTCTCCACCATCTTCTCGAGGAATTTTTCTGATGCATTATACACGCGAACAGATGCATGATGGATTATTCTTATTACATGTGTTATGACTGGAAGTTCTATTATTGTTAAAATTTCGAGGGAATAAATAATAAACGAACTAATATTTTACGCATTATACTAAAATTATGTTAACTTAATGTTTAGAAAGGATGATGATTAGAAGCCTCAACGACTTTTTGAATCTAGTCCCTATATTAAAGTTATCATATTTTGGGCTGTTTGGTTGAAGTAAAATAATTAAATATGTGAAAATGAAATCATGAAAATTTTCTTATATTTGTGTTTTGTGTTTTTCTTAGTATTGAAAAGAAATAGCAACAAATAGTGTTGTGGCTGAATTAAACAAAGGAATTAAACTAAACAACAATATTTGGTACCATAAAGTTCAAAAGCTCATTGAATTGCAAGATTCACTATAGGTGATTACAAACATTATAACGGAGCCACCAAATGGTAACTTTACTCAACATAAAAGAGATTTTGAAGCTTATGTAACTTGGAAAATAAAAAATCATAGTGCGCGCATTTTGTTGTTGAGCACTATAGAAGATGATTTTATGTGTGAGTATGAGGAATACCAAATGACTCACCAAATATAGAATGCTTTGAAAGAAAAATATAGTGCTACTTCTACCACCAAACTTAGAAGACTCACAATTAAATTTGACGCTTACAAATTGTGTCCAAATACTTCGATGGAGAAACATTTGAGAGAATTGTCACTTTTAATTATAGAGTTAAAAAAATGCTAATAGCATTATAACTTATGAACAACAATTTTAGGTAGTTATTAGACGTCTTCCAGATAATTGGGAGTATATAAAAATTAACATGACACACAATAAGAATGTCAAGACGTTTAAAGATATTCAACATCACTTGGAGTTAGAAGATGACCGCCTAGTGGCAGCTACATCTTCTACTCAACTTTATATAGAGCTTATATGAAATATCATCCGATTAGTCAAGGGACTAAGTGGATATACATGGAGAAGAACTCAAGTTTTGAAGCTCAAAGGATAGGCACTTGCAAATTGCAGTTCACGATGTATTATATGCACCAGAGCTCCAACAAAACTTAGTGTGTGTCACTGTATTTCTAAACATGGGAAATCATGTGATATTTAATGATGTTTGTATGCAATTAGTTCTTAATAAAACTCTTGCTAGAACTGGTTATTTACTTAATGGTTTTAATGATTTTGAATGTAAATTAATGAGAATTATAATTCAAATTAAGATTATTTTTCATTAATAACATCTTCTGATTTTGTGGATGTTAATGTGTGGCATGCTAGACTAAGACATATAGGGCAAGACATAATGCATTGATTATTTAGGGAGGGTTATTTAGGCTCACTCAATAAAATAGAATTTCCTATATGTTAGAGTTTTCTAGTTGAAAAAACTACCAAAAAACCATTCGGTAAAAGAAATAGAGCCAAAAATTCTTTGCAAATTATCCATTCTGACATCAGTGGTCCAATTAGTATAAAGGCCAGACATAGTGCCTCATACTTTATCACATTCATTGATGATTACTCACGTTGAATATCATAACACTCATTACATGACTATATTAATCCCCATGACAACTAAGAATTAATTGATACACCTCTATGCTTTATTAATTCAGTTGCATGGCATAAAAAACAAGTAAATTTTATCATGCCATTAATATGTGTTATTGATGGAAAACTCATTTTCTTTAAGAACATACTTTGGTTTCATGCTTTACATGCTTAAATAAGAACACAAGCTATTTGGTTCTGATACTAATGTTGATTTTTTAGTAAGAATCAACATGAAAACTTACAATTCAAATATAAACACATATCTAAATTAGACATGAAAAAAACTGATAAATCAAGGTTGTGCTACTGATTCTCAGTCAGAGGATGATTACAAAGTTGAAAGATCCTCTCAAATCATGTTATAAGACCCTCTAAGCTTCTCTTAACTTGAATTTTCTCCAAATTGCTCTTTGCTTAACCTTAGCTTATTAATAGATTTGCTCTCTATTTATAGCATTCCAAGAGTAGTAATCATCCTCCTATTAATCACTTGCTCTTAGTTATGCATCCCTCATGGGTGACTTCAAAGTAATAGAACCCTAATTTATGTGTGTGTGTGTGTGTGTGTGTGTGTATGTATATATATTCCAATATCTCCTACTCACACATGATAGGATGTTTTATAGTGCAATGAGAACTCTCTATTCAAGCCTCAAAACTTAGCTATCATACTGACAAATAAAATGTGTGACCTATGACCAATAAGTATGAGCTATATTGCTTTCAATCTCAGTTGTATTATATATAAGAGATTTGCTCATCAAGTGCTCATCAAGTATCCTAGATTTCATTTTGTTACATTAAATTCAAGCATGCTAAATCCTATATCAAAAAGCTATGCTTGACAATATACACTCTATATAATCATAATTGTATAAATCCTAGATTGTACAATTTATTACTAGTGAGAAACATATGATAGATGTAAATAATTAATCTTTCTATCACCCTCATATTTCTTAGTTTTAGATTAACTGCTTTCTTAGACTTGTTTCATAAACCAAATAACATTATGGCTTAAGAAAATAAACTAAAGTAGAAAACATTAATTTATCACCTCAAAATATAGCTGATAGTATGTGAGGATACCTATTGAGGTTTATAAAATCTCAAAGAAACTTTACATAATGAAAAATCAATGATTTTTTTCATTTTTCTTTATTTGATCACAAAAGCACACGTTGTATGAAATATGTACAACAGTGAATTCTCTTTTCTTAGAGCGTATGTCTAAATTATTTCACTGTACAGATCTTATTTCAATCACTACTCAAGCACTTAACTTGAGTTTTTAATAAACTCACTTATCCAAAATGCCAAATTATAAGACTCACATTTGGTTTTAATTAGGTTTCCATGATTATTGGGTAGATCATGGTCGATTTTATATTTATCATATATAAACCTTATCTTAACTCAGTCAAGGGACACGTTTATAAATGCTTCGTGAGAATATACCCAATATCTAATTCTCACTCTATTATACCATTGCAGCTTGCTTTTCTGGCAACTGAAATGATCGCTTGTGTAAGAAAGTCAATCAAAACTTGATGACATAACTTTACTCTAAATATGTGTAATCATGACAAGTTTATATGGACAAACGAAAAAATAACTAGAATTTTATCATATGAAAATACATTAAATGTCTATTACTCAAAAATAATATCTCATCAAGTACAATTTTACAATCTACGTAAGCCCAATGACGAAGCATGTTTCAAGTAAACATCTTGTGTTATGGCTTTGGTAAACGTATCCGCTACCATAAAATGTGTAGATATGTATTGTATTAGCACCTCTCTTTGTGCCACAATTTCTCTCATAAAATTGTATTTGGTCTCTATATGTTTTGACTTACTGTGGTATTTGGCGTCTTTTGTAAAAAAAAAAAAATAGTTGCTTGGCTATCATAGTATATAATTTTTTATTTACAAGAAATAGTAACTATTTTGAAATCTTCAAGAAATCTTTTAAGCCATACAACTTTTTTCTACTATTATTGATCATGCCACATATTCAATTTCCATCATAGATAGAGCAATGTATGTTTGGTTCTTGCTACTCGAAGAAATTGCATCATGATTAAGTAAAAATGCATATTTGAAGGTAGATTTTCGCTCATATAGATTTCCAACCTAATGGGCATTTGTATAACCAATTAGGTGTAAATCACATTTTTGATAGCATAAAGAGTAGTCGGTAGTGCCTTTTAGATATGAAATAATCTTTTTTACAGCATTCCAATGCTTTCGGCCCAGATTTGATTGATATCTACTCATTAACCCCATAGCATAATATATATCTGGCCTAGTACACATCATAGCATATATAAAACTGCCAATAGCATTTGAGTTTGGAACTCGTGTCATTGCTTTTAATTCTTCAAGAATCTTAGGTTCAAGAATCTTAGGGCATATTTCAAGACTTAGAGTTTGTCCTTTTGAAATAGGAGTATCCATAAGTTTGCAATCTGACATATTGAATTTTTCAAGAATTCTTTTAATATAAGTCTCTTATGAAAAAGATAGAAGTTTTCTTGAATGATCTCCATGAATTTTAACTCCTAAAATATAAATTGCTTCGCCCATATCTTTAGTTTCAAATTTTAACGATAATCATTCTTTAAGAGTTTTGACAAACTCTAGATTGTTTTGAGTTAATAAAATATCATCCACATATAGAGATAGGATAACGAAGTTATCCTTTGATCTTTTAACATACACACAATGATCTTCTTTAGTCATTAAGAATCCATAAGAAATTATGACTTCATGAAACAGAAGAACCTATTGTCTGGAGGATTGTTTCAGCCCATATATTGACCTCTTAAGCTAGCAAACTTTGCGTTTTTGATTTTGCAATATATAACCCTCGGGTTGATCCATGTATATTTCTTCATCCAATTCTCCATTGAGAAATACTGTTTTAACATTCATTTGATATTCAAGATCTATATGTACAATGATTGCTAGAATCAATCGTATTGAGGCAAACCTTACCATAGGAGAAAAAGTTTTCTTATAGTCTATACCTTCTTATTGGGTATATTCTTTCACTACGAAGCGTGTCTTATATCTCTCAATTGTACCATTCGCCTTACCTTTTATACATAGCCCATTTTCTCTCTAATTGCTCTACGTTTAGGTGATAAATCAACCAAGTCCCAAACTTGATTTAAATTCATGGACTCCATCTCTTCATTCATTGTTTTTATCCATAATTTCTTAGCAGATGATGCAATAGCCTCACTAAAATTTCTTGGCTCATCACATCATGTGAAACAACCATAAATGCCTCCCCTTCAATCTCAAAATGACCCATAAGGTAAGTATATGATTACTCCTTCGAATTAAGTCAACCTATGAAGTCACTCCATAAAATGATTGACTCTCACTAGGATCAAAAATCCCAAAAAAATCTAGGGTTTTCTCAATCTGATTATCAATATTGACAATACTTTATGGATCATTCATTTCATATAAATGACTTTTTGAAAACCTCTTTTAAAACATGGCTCTATTAGCCTGGTTGCCAAATATTTTGTTGTTAAAGTTAAATGTTTTTAAAGCATGAGTCATAAGTTTTTGAATTGTATTTGAGAAAATGTGTTTTTAGAACTAGTTTTTGTAAGTACAACACACACACAAAGATATATCTAATACTTTTTTTATATCATTTAAATATATATTTATTTCAAATTCGTCTAATAAGACTAGTTTGTTGCTTTCAATTGTAAATTCTTCTTCTATGAATAAAAAAATTTTGTATCTCTATTGTGAATGATTTCTTTTGATATAGTTTAATATTGGTTTCAAACTTAGACTATACAAATGATGATTTCTTTAAAGAAATTTATATTAAACAAACTTAAAACAAAGAAAAATAGAATTTTGTATTAAAAAAAAGCCAAAACCACTATTTAGACAATCAAGGTACCAATTTCAACAACTTATTTAATTAACCAAAATTAATAGTCAACATCAGATGATTTGATTTCATCCAACCCCCTACTCTTTTGTCTTATTTAGGAGGCACCTACATACTTATATAGAGCCTTTTAATATGCTTGGTCTTCCTTTCAAGCTTGATATATATAATACGTATGATAAGTCACCAATGGCAACTCAAAATCATTATATGATATGTAAGTATACATGTCTATAGATTTTCAAAAGATTATTTTGATATGTCTATTATGGAAGTTTTTGACAAGTATATTTGACAATGTGCTTGATACATACATTGACATAAGCATAAACATGCAAGTGTTTTTTATCAGTATTTATTTGGAAAATAAATTATGTTTATTAAATGTATTTTACAGTTTATGAATTATGAAGTTTGTTTTATGGAAGATTGCATAGTATTACGGACTGCCCAAATTGAGCCCAAGAACAGCCCAAAGCCATGAGCCAAGATGTGCTAGCTTGACCCGATTTCATAAACTTCTACAAAACTCTAGCACACTTGTACATACATTAAAATTCTCTAGAATTTGGCACATGTGTATAGAATTTTCTAGGCATAGAATTCTCTAGAACTAGATAAGTCTCCCTATAAATATGAGTTGGCAATAGGCGTTTGAGCATCTAAGCATTAGACAAACACTTAAAGCACTCTTGTAAGCTCTATTGTAATCTTTCTCTTAAGCAATGCAATTTTTGCATTTGGCTCAATTGCTGTCTAGCTATCTTCTCTTTATCACTTTTAGAAAACCTCTCGGCTTAGCTATCGAGAAGCTCAAAGGCTTACTTAGCAACTTTCGGCAAGTGTTGTCTAAATGCTGCATGGATTTGTTGCTCAAAACACTCACTCCTTGACAAGTTGTATCAAAGCTACGGTTTGCATGCACGCAATCCAATTCATTTTGGAGCAATGACCAATCTTTTAACTTCAAGCACAACACAAGAGGGTGCTTTTGGTGTGAAGATACTCTTAGAACCAGGCTGGGGCAGTGATGAAACTCGTGGGCAGGCCAAAACTCGTAGCAAGTCTAAGGCCACTTCCATCGATGCTTTGGAGCCTCGAATGACTACACTCGAATCTTCAATATCTGCCGCTCATGACACCCTCAAATGTTTGGAGGAAAGAGTGGATGGACTCGAGGGCGAATATGCCTACTTCACAGTGGCAACTAAGGCCTTCATCCAAGACCAAGCCAACACCTTCTGATAGGAACTTTGAGCATTCCACGAAGAGTTGTTGAACCTCTGCAGTTTTATACAAGAAGAACAGCGCACTATCCGTGCAGAAGTGCAGGAAGTCCGCTTTGATTGTGCATAGCACAAATGCACACTCTCCGCTAGCCCTACTGCTACGAGCAAGAGTGATGCGCAACGTATTGACGTCTGAAAGCCCAATACCTATAATGGCACATGCAATGCCACCATCATAGACAATTTTCTATTTGGGCTAAACCGATATTTCGATACCATGGGAGTAAGAGATGAGGCATCGAAGGTGGGCAATACACCCATATATCTATAAGGCCTTGGATAACTATAGTGGTATCGGAAGCATGGCAAAATAGGTAAAGGCATCTGCACCATTGACAGTTGGGCAGATTTCAAGCAAGAACTCCGAAAGTAATTTGCCCCAAGCAACACAGAAAAGGAAGCGAGAGAATGCCTACGTAGCCTCAAGCAAACGGGTAGGGTCTGTAATTACATCAAAAAGTTCACTACCCTTATACTCGAGATCAGTGATAAGACTGAAAAGGACTCACTTTTCTACTTCCAAGATGGCCTCAAGGATTAGGCCAAGATAGAGCTCAATTGGCTGGGCATCTAAACTCTTGATAATGTCATCGCCACTACAGAGTCGCTCAATGAGTACTCCATCCAATCTAAGGACAAAAGGCCTAGCCAAGGCAAAGGTGGGGGAGAGAGTCGCAAGGGCAAGGGCAACAACCGTAAGTATTGGGAACAGAAAAAGCCTTTAAATTACAAAAACGGGCAAGGTAAATCGGAAAGCAAGAAAGAGCCACCAAATCTTCGAAGCCCATACTTCATATGCAATGGCCCTCACTGGGTACGCGACTATCCCGAGAAGAAGTCACTCAATGCACTTGTTGCCCAACTCAAAGGCAACTCTACACCAATACCAGAAGAACCCTAAACCAGCATGGGTTCTCTCCAATAACTTAGTACACTCAACACCCCATAGCCAAAACTCACCAAGAAATGACTTATGTACGTAAGCGTGAAGATAAACGAACACTCCGTTCGCAAGTTGTTAGATACGGGAGCAACACACAACTTCATATCCGAGGATGAGGCCAAGCGCCTAAGCCTCAAAACTACTAAGGAATGACACACAATTAAGGCGGTGAACTCACCCTTTAAACCCATTGCAGAAACGGTATAAAAAGTGCACGCTTCACTTGGGACATGGAGCAGAAAGCTTAATTTCTCCATCGTGCCCATGGACGACTTCAAAATGGTCTTTGGTATGGAATTCTTCGATCATGTCCACGCCATTCCACTTCTAGCCACAAACTCTCTAAGTATCCTCGACGGGAGTAAGGCATGCATAGTTCCTAAGGAGCGTGGCAAGTTCGAAGAGAAGACACTTTAGCCATGTAATTCAAAAAGGTTTTCAAGAAGGACCCGAGTTTTCTAGTGTCCATCCAGTAGCTCAACAAAAGGGAAAATTTCACAATTGCTCTAAGCCAAGTTCCTCCCACAATACAATCAGTCCTCAGGGAATCCAAGGACATGATGCCTCTGAAACTTCCGAAGAAATTCTCATATAGACGAGAGGTAGAGTATCAAATTGAGTTAGTTAATGTTCGAAAACTCCAGCCTTGGTGCCCTACCATATGGCACCACCTGAACTCAAGGAGCTACGAAAATAGCTCACAGATTTACTAAACGCAGGCTAGGTATGCCCGTCTAAAGTCTCATTCGGTGACCGGATCCTCTTCCAAAAAAAAAAGATGGCCTACTAAGGATGTACATCGACTATAGAGCTCAACAAGATCAATATCAAGAACAATTATCTGATTCCATTGATAGCAGATCTCTTAGACCAGCTTGGCAAAGTGTGATACTTCATCAAAATAGAATTGCGCTCCAGGTATTATCATGTTCGCATTACCGAGGAAGATGAACCAAAGACAGCATGCGTAACAAGGTGCAGATCTTTAGAGTTCCTTGTAATGCCTTTGATCTCACAAACGAACAGTCCACATTCTGCACAGTCATGAACAAAGTGCTGCAACCATTCCTCGACCACTTCGTGGTCGTGTACTTAGACAACATAATAGTGTATGGCACCATGCTCGAGGAGCATACTGATCATTTGTAATAAGTCTTCCAAGTACTTCAAGAAAATGAGCTCTACCTCAAGATAGACAAGTGCTAATTCGCTCAAGAAAATGTAGAGTTCCTTGGGTATAAAATAGCGGCCGGGAAGCTAATGATAGAGAATTATAAAGTGAAGGTCATTCTTGATCGGGAGCCTCCTATGAAAGTGCCCGAGCTTCACTCATTTTTAGGGTTAGTGAATTACTATTACCGATTTATTAAGGGCTACTCAGTTAAGGCAGCACTCTTGACCGACCTTCTCAAACAAAAAAAAATATGGAATTGGTCAGAAGAATGTCAACACGCATTCGAAGGCCTGAAGAAAGCAATCTTGGAGGAACTCGTCCTATTTCTTTCAGATCACACGAAGCTCTTCGAATTACAAACGGATGCCTTTGAATTTGTCATTAGTGGAGTCCTCATGTAAAAATAAAAATGTCACCCTATATCTTTCAAAAAGCTAAATAATACGGAAAGAAACTACACAATGCAAAAGAAAAAAATGATTGCAACCATCCAATGCTTGCAAGTGTGGCGACATTACATGCTTGGCTCACACTTCACGATCATAACGGACAATATGGCGGCAAGCTACTTCTAAATGCAAAAGAAGTTGAGTCCGAAGCAAACAAGGTGGTAAGACTTTTTTGCGAAATTTGACTATCGGTTCGAGTACAAACTAGGGAAAGCCAATGTCGTTGTAGACGCACTAAGCCGCAAGGCAAAATTGGCAACACTTAGCATGAGTAACCAAAGTCTAACCTTGTCTCACGCATTAAGGAAGGCCTCCAATAAGACAAGGCAATTTTGACAAAATAAAGGCATCCTCCTCATCAAAGGAGACCGACTGTTCGTGCCTAGGTGGAAAAATCTACGTAAGGAATAATCAAGGAGTGCCACGACTCCAACTGGGCTGGTCAGGCAGGATTGTGGATTTCATTACGGCTGTGGAAAAGTGTTTCGATGTAATTCATTACGGCCTTGCTTAAGTCCAAAGGGTGCAGCAGCATTATGGTCATAGTAGATCGATATAGTGAAGCTTTGGGGAGTCCCAAAAAACATTGTAAGTGACTGAGAACCATGCTTTATTGGATGTTTTAGATGGAGCGCTTCAAGATGTTAGGGACGGATATCTAATTCTCAACAAGTTTCCATCCACAAAAGGATGGTCAGACCGAGCGCATCAATGGCCTCCACGAGATGTACTTGAGACACTATGTGAGTGCTCATCAGCAAGATTTGGAGAAGTTGCTCGATGTCGCCTAATTTTGTTACAATATCCAATAGAGTGAGGATACCAGTAAGAGCCCATTCGAAATCATCATGGAATTTCAGCCCATGACTCATAACATTATAGCCTCGACTTACTGAGGGAAAAGCCCGCGGCTCATAAGCTCACACACAAATGGCACAAAAAGGCAGACATCATGCGAGCTTACCTCAACAAAGCCACGAGGAAAATGAAAAATAGGCAGATACAAATAGACGGCACGTTGAGTACAAGGAAGGTGATCAAGTCATGATCAAGCTCCTGCCCCAATAATTCAAGACGATAAGGAAAGTCCACAAGGGGTTAATGAGGTGTTACAGAGGACTTTCTAAATTGTACGACGTGTGGGCAACGTCTCGTATCTACTAAAACTTCCGCCAAGACTTAAGATCTATCTAGTCTTTCACGTGAGCCTTCTCAAACCATATCACAAAGATGTGGGAGACCTAAGTCGCAGAGAATCAAGACGTGCCCCAACAACCTTTGTCACCGCGTTCGACAAAGATGTGAAGTACATTCTTGCCGATTGAGTAATCTAAAAGAAGGGTGTGCTAGCATACCATAAGTACTTGATAAAGTGGAAAATCATCCCCGAGAACTAAGCCACATGGGAACATGAAGAAGATTTGTAATAATTCGCGGAGCACATTCAGAGGTTCAAGCACGAGGGCGCCATGAGGACGCCGCGAGCTTAAATGGGGGAGGATGTTATGGACCGCTCAAATTGAGCCCAAGAATGGTCTAAAGGCATGAGACAAGTTATACTAGCTTGGCCCAATTCTGGAAACTTCCAAAAACTCTAGCAACTCTAGCACACTTGTATATACACTAGAATTCATTAGAATTTGGCACATGTGTATAGAATTATCTAGACATAGAATTCTCTAGAGCTAGGCAAGCCTCTCTATAAACATCGGTTGGCATTAGGCATTTGAGCATCTAAGCATTGAGCAAGCACTCTAAGCACTTTTGTAAGCTCTCTTGTAATCTTTCTCTCAAGCAATACAATTTCCGTATTTGACTCAATTGTTCTCTAGCTCTCTTCTCTTTAGCACTTTCAGAAAACCTCTTGGCTTAATTATCGAGAAGCTCAAAGGCTTACTTAGCAACTTTCGGCAAGTGTTGTCTAAGTGTCGCACGGGTTTGCTGCACAAAATACTCATTCCATGACAATAGGCTTCACTTCTTGAAGCCATATAGGGCCATCTTTGCTTTTCAAATTATTTGAAGGTCTACAGGGGCCAAGAAGTGTCAAATACAACACAAAATGCCACACATAACGTAAAGTGTCACGTGCAAGAAGTTTTGATGAGTTTGTTACTTACTTAGTAGGAATCTATATATTTATGTGGAGCCTTTTCATATGTGTGGGTTTTCCTTCAAAATTAGTATATATTATGTACAGTAAGTCACTGACAAGTATTGTTTTAATATTTTATCCATTCTAGCTTGAAATACTTGTGCATGTTTTAAAAGCAATGAAGAAGTTTTTTTTTCAAAAATTTAAAAAAAAAAAACTCAGTAGAAGTTTTAATTATTTTCTTAAGTTCTCTTTTAAAACACGGTTCTATTGGCTCATTGCTAAGTAATTTATTGTTAAGTTAAAAACTTTTAGGGCATGATTTGGGAGTTTTCAAATCGTATTTGAGAAGACGTGTTTTCAGAGCCAGTTGTAGGATGGTTAACTACTAAATTTAGTAAGTCTATAAGCTTTTTGGATTTTGAAGATGTAGATTTTGTATTGAAAATTAACTAATTGAAATATATATATATATATATATATATATAATGCATACTTAAATTTAAAATATAATAACTCCAAAATACCATTTTCATTCTCATGTTTGTTTTAAGAAAATATTAATTTGAAAACAATACCGAAGGTGTCCTGGTTTCCAACCCTTATGAGATCATGACTAGCTTAATGCTAAAACTCAAATGATTTTCTATGTTTGTTTTGATGTACATGTTTTCTAGTTTTGTCAAAGTAAAATTTTTTCTTCTCTTTTAAAATATTTTCTGCCCATCTTTTTCCCTTAAAATTTAATTAAGGAACTTTTTGTTAATACTTAAATATAAATTATACTTTCATTAATTAGGTTACATTCCTTTGACTGGAAAGATAAACAAGAAAAATAAAGAAAGTTAGACAATACTTGTAAATCACTTTCTTTGAAATGTCTAAGTTTAAAACTGTTTAAATCACTTTCTTTGAAATGTCTAAGTTTAAAACTGTTTAGTGAATATGAAGGGATGGTTTTTATTGCTCTAAATTGATATGAATATAACTGTGAGAATGCGCTTGTTACTTGTAATGTCTAAGCAGTTTATTCGTTTATATATACAAAAGAATGCGAAGTAAAGTAAGTTGTACATGCGCTTATCAGATTATAATTGGATAAAACAATAAGATAACGTGGACACATGGCAACTACACATTAAAAAAATAAAAAGTGAGAGATAAAAAGTTAAAATTACTACAAATAATTTGAAAAGTATTCATAATTTTTTCGTACTGAATAAAGGACGGTAACTAAATTTTTAAAAATTAATAGGCTTATAATCTAGTGGAAGAATAATTATATTCATAATGTTGAGAATAAGGGTTCGAACCCTTATAAAAAATATTTATTAAGAGTTATTTAAAAAAAAAACTAAATTTTTAAAAAATTGAATTTTGATAAAGCTGAAAAGTTATCTAAAAGTTAGTTCTATGAATACCTCCATTATATTTTCTATAGCCAAATCTGTTTGTTGCTTTTGGTGAGTTTTAAATGCTTTCTGTATTTTTTTACATGCCAAGAGCATTATGCAAAAGAATAAAGCCTAAAGCATGGCTAGCTTAATGCTGAGCATTCTACTTATCAGATTATAAAAGCTAGTTTTCTTATGAGATCTTGGCTATCTTACTGCTAAAGCTTAAATGATTTTCTATGTTTGTTTTGATGTGGGTTCACATGTTTTCAGCAAGCTAGTATGCAATTTGAAAATTCTTCTTTACCTGATCATTATGAAAGAGAATGAGAAATTTATAAGATTGGCTACACAAATTTTTTATATTTTAAATTTAACCTCTCAAATTTTTTTATATCGTAACTACCAAATACAAGATTTTTGGACCAAATTATTCCATCACTTTCATCAAATTTATAAATGAATGCCACTCTAAAAACACTTCAAGAAAAAAAAATATTACACTCTTAACACCCTTAACAGTCTCAATAAATCACTAAACTTATTACTATCAACAAATCACTGAATCTCGTAATATATAACTGAAGATATAATCAATAATTAGAAAATTTATTAAGGTTTGTGTAATTTCTTAGATAATATCAATATTTAATTATTAAGTTTAACATTTAAGTTTGAAATTGATATGATTTTGTTGAAAATATTATTATTATTCATTTATAAAACAATATAATATCTTAAAACAATTAGTTTGGGTTCAGAAATAAAAAATAAATTATTAAAAAAATAGAAAATTTAAGTAAAAATGAAACTCAAATTTAGTGAGACATGCTGGCTTAGTGCGATAGGAACCTGTCTAACTGTCTGTCGCACTAAACCAGTTTGTCTCACTATATTTCAATAAATATTTCAAAAGCTATAACTTAGACTATATATGTATGTTTCAGGCGTATAATATACCATTTCAAAGCTTGGAACAAGACGAATAAAAAATATTTGTGGAATAAATATTTTCAATACCAAAATATAGTAAAATTAAATCTAATTTTTAATGCGACAGGTGCCTATCGCACTAAACTTTGGTGTGACAGGCAACTGTTACACCAACAGATACCTATTACACCAATATACTTTGATTTTTCTCTTTGTAAGCTTCAAAATGGTATATTATACTCCAAAAACGAATATATATAGCATAAGTTATGACTTTAGAAAGATTTATGAAAATGTAGTAAGACATGCTAGTTTACTGTGACAGTCAGTGAGATAGGTGTATGTCGCACAAAATAATCACTGTGTTTTAGTGCAACAGGCACTTATCTCACTGATTGTCGCAAATAATCATCCGTCTCACTACATTTTTATAAATCTTCCGGAAGTCATAATTTAAGCTATATATGTCCGTTTTGAGCGTATAATATATCATTTCGAAGCTTATGACGAGACAAATTAAAATATATTGGTGGAATAGATATGTATTGGTGTAATAAGTGCTTGTCGCACTAAAATTTAATGCGAAAAGTGCTTGTCGTACCAACGTTCAGTGCAATAAGTGCTTGTTGCACTAAACATTATATTCACTTTTACTATCTTTTAATGTTGAAGGTGACTAGTCCACTAACATTTTTTTATTTTTCTCATCACAATCTTCGAAACGGTATACTATATGCCTAAAACGAATATTTATAACATAAGTTATGACTTCCGGAAGATTTATGAAAATATAGTGAGACAGATTGATTTAGAAGGACAGGCTCTGCCTGTTGCACTAAGCCAACATGTCTTACTAAATTTGGATTTTATTTTTACTTCGAATTTCTATTATTTTCAATGATTTATTTTTTATTTTTCAACCCAAACTAATTGTTTTAAGATATTACATTATTTTATGAATGAAAAATAACAATATTTTCAACAAAATTATATCAATTTTGAACTTAAATACTAAACTTAATACATTAAATATTAATATTATCTAAGAAATTACACTAAGCTTAAGAAACTTTCTAATTATTGATTTTTTGTCCAGTTAGCCCAACCCGATCTTTCGAGTTTTGGCCCAAATTTAAGGATCAAAATTTGGGCTCGAACTTTAATTTTTAGGTCCGACTAAATTTGGCTTCTGGTTTGGACTTTATGTGATCCGACCCTACCCAGCCCGATTATTTAATAAATTAAAAAAATTCATACGTTGTTGATACGCACGTACATACTATAGCCACATTGATTTAAGACATGAGTTTTTGTTTTATTTTTTTAATGTTTGGTTGTATTATTGAATTGTGAGATTGTGTGTTTTTATTTGTATAAGACATGAATGTTATTTTTTTTTTTTTATGCTGAGTTGTGGAATTGTGTGTTTTTATTTGCACAAGATATAATTTTTTTTTAAATGTTGGTACAAGACATAAGTTTTTTTTTTAACTATTAGGTTGTAGAATTTAATTGTGTGCAATTGTATAGTTTTATTTATATACGATGAGTTTTTTTTTTTTTCTAAATGACACAAGTATAAATTAAATTTTGAATATAAGTTATGAAATTATGTGTTTTTATTTAAGTATTAAATTTGAACTTGAGAGAGAAAGTAGTGGACGTATTATGCTTGAAAATAAATTAAACAATTAAAATAATTAAATACATAGTTGAGACATTAGATGAACAAATTAAATAATTTAAACAAAATAAAATTGAGATAATGTGCTGGCCTGGCCAGCCTCACCTTAACTCGAATTGAGCCCAACTGGATCAGACCCGAAACAAAAATTATCAAAATTTTTATTAGACTAGACTTTTGATTTAAATAATCAAATTAGGCTCGGATTTGACAAAATCCAAACTCGACCAATAAATTACCAACTCTAATTAGGCAAAGTAGAAAAAGATAACAAAAAAATATAATATGATGGAGGTATAGATTGACGCTTCCATTCAAGGAATCAGCTTTGTAGACAGTTTTTTAACTTCGTCAAAAATTTAACTTTTTGAAAAGTTTGATATGTGCTTTTGTTAGTCACTCTCCAATGACAGAAAACTGCGAAGTCATCTTTGCATTTTAGACTATTGTAGGCACCAACACTCTAATTTTACCCACTTCAGCTTTTTATCTTTTATCTTTTATTCGTTAATAACCATTTGTTATGAGTCAGTATGCTGTTATCGTTTTATTCAATTGTAATATGATGGTAGTACGGTTTACTTCGCATTCATCGGTATACGTAAAAAATTGACTATTTATAATTATATAATTTATTGTATAATAAACTTTTTTAGTGACATTTTAGAAGTCTTAAATGTGTGCTCAAAATTATATTTGAGCTTCTACTTATCCAAGTATAAAATTACTTGAATTATATTATGTTCACTTAAAATGCTTCTAAATCTCAATGTATCATTTGTTGTTTGGTAGAGTTTTAGAATATGAGATTTTTGCCGAAGAAAAAAGGTAGCTTCAGATGATGATGATGATGGGTCAACAGTGTCGAGCAGCACAACATAAAGCTGTTTTCTACTTCCATTACATGAGAGTATTTTGAGACTTATGAATTATTTTATTAATTGTTAGATATTTTAAAATTTTTATATGTTATTTTGGTAATTGATATTGTAATTATGAATTTATGATGTGTTAGAATTTAAATATATGATTACTTAGATTTATTTGTAAATATAGTTATTGTGCTGCTTAATTTAAGTTTTTGACAGAATAAATGAATTTAGGCATTAGATTGTCATTATTTAAAATTTAATGATACAAGTTTTTTCTTTTTTATTGAATTCACTATATCCCAACAGCTAAAACTCAGATAAAAAACCCGTGTCCTTGGGGTGTTGGGCTTAACCCCCATCTGTTTATGAAAAATCCAAGCATTTGTTAAAACAATCCAGGCCGATCTTAGACAGGCCCAAACCTTATTCTATAAGAAAATATTGTGCAAGATAATGATAAGGTTTTGTCAACGCTATGTTTATGTAATCTGAAGCTAAAACCAAACGGGTCTTGCTATGTTGCAGTCTAATCTATATAGCAGTTGTTAATAAAACACATGTAATGCTCTAACTTCTCATAAACCCAATATCTCCTAATAACCCTTTAACTACTTGAATTTAAATTTCAGTAATTGTGATTCTCTTATGTATTGTACTTTGTTTACTTTCAAGGTAATTGTGATTCTATTATGTATTGTACTTTGTTTACTTTTAAGGTATTCTAAATATTACTATCAACTCAAATTTTAATAAGTTGTGAACGACGACATGTAAATAATGCTAAATTTAATTATAAATTCTTCTAAATTAATCATTAAGAGTGATATATTCTATATTATACCCTTCATTGAATGCTACTTCTATTCTTCTATTTGCAATAATTCTTAATCTAATATCACAATTGCAATAATTCCTATCACTGCTAGTCTTCCTAAATTATCAACATTTTTAATACATTCACTAAATGCTTCAATAGAACAATCTTATAAAGTAAAATAAATATAATTATCTAACGTCATGCAAGCTAAATTTTTTAATCGAATGCTTTATAAACTATTGTTCTTCTTTACTAGATAATCCCCAATTATTTATTGGATAATACAGTATTTTGTCACAAATACTAACCAAAATCACATCTTATTTAATTATTTTTTTTTTGAATTTACTTTCTAAAGTTCTGAGTATAAAATCGAACATTTTGATCAAAACTAAAATCTTTTCGAAAAATCTTTTCAAGAGCATGGAAATCCCAACACAACGCTTCCCTTTTTCCCTAAAACTATATCTATCAATTAAAACGATTCATAGAAGTATAACTGGACACTCAGAAGTCTTTTTCCAAGACTTTAGATTTTTCTAGAAACCTTTGTTTTGCTCTATAATTTGATTTTATTCTTTACAGATAGAAAACATTCTTATGTAATAACCACAGGATGATTAGTGAATTCTTTAATCCTAAATTTTCTTGCAATTACCCTCTTTCTCCAATGCCTAATCTGCTTAGTTATGGAACTAATAGTGCAGATCCAAGAAATATTAGAGGTTTCTAAGTTATAAAATTCTCCGATGACATTTGATTCTTTGAGAAAAAAAAATTGTAATTAAAATTCATAATACACTTCCTGCTTGAATCGGCATTCTAGTGACTTTGACTGGACATAAGGTACCACAAATTTTTTCCTCTTACCACTAAGTTAAGCATAGATAAAGCCAACTTTTTTCTAATTGAATTAGTTTAGTCTGGGTCTTAATCGAAACAACTCTACCACCTTGTATATTTCAAACACTTAGTGATTTATGATGAGAAAAAGATAATTATGGTATAGTGCTTGCTATATTCAAACAATGTGGCAACGTCCCAACTTCATATAAAATTATTTTCGTATATAACTAGCAATATCCACAATTATATTTCTCGGCATACATCGCGCAGAGTGTTAAAATATACAAGATTTTTTAATATACCTAACAGTATACCACAATTATGTTTTCCTCAATATACATCACCTTGTGTTCAAAATATACAAGGTAGTAGAGTTACTTCAACTTCCACTACTATTTGTCATTTTGCAATCGTCGCAAAATAATGATAAAATTTTTTAAAAGATTGATTGTCAAATGCTGAGATTTGTATGAAGAGATTCTCTTGCAGATAAGTTCAAGACTTTAACAGCCAACTGACTTATAAATGCCAAAAACTTGTAACCCCACTAGCTAAAGCATATATTGATTGCAAACCACTAAACTCATATGAGTTGGGAATAAGAGAAAACAGAACTTTTTTTTTTTTTTTAAACTCATACTGAACGTTGAAAAAGCTATCCCACCATGATCAATTAATTATTAAAGAACATATAGCTAAAATACAAAATGATAAAATGAAATTCATAAATAGTTTTCTCCAAGATTATACTAACCACACTTATGAAACTCCAGGACTTTTACGATAGATACCTGGATTTCTCATAAAAAGGGAAACTCATTATGGCAATACTTAAAGCTTTCCTTGGTGCTGATCAATTTTGTCGACAAATACCAGTTGAATATACAAATTGTAAGTTTCATCTCATAAAGAGTTGAAAAAGTTAGCCTTGATCTGGGATCATACAATCCAATCGAACTAAAGTTTAGAGATAAAAACTAATATTAACTCAACTGTTATTATTAGATTTCAGTTTTATTAATTATATTCTTGTTTAAGACCCAGACCAAACTGATTCATTTGGAAAAAAGCTAGCATCATTCATGCTTGACTTAATGGCAAGAGAAAATTTTGTCTAGTCAAGGCATTAGAATGGCGATTCAAACAAAAAGTGTATTATAAATTTCAAGCACACAACATTCTAACTTTTTTTTTCAAATGATCAAACAGCATTGCAGAATTTGATAACTTAGAAAGCTCTTAGATTAGGCATTGGATGAGTAAAGTAATTGCAAGGAAGAATTCACTAATCATCCTACGCTTATTGCAGAAGTCTTTAATCAAAACATACATTTTCACCAAAATATATCTGAAGTCCCTTTAATTCTAAGAACCACAATGATCAGCTTGTAGGTTTCTACCAAAAACAATATAAAGAAGACCTCAAACACACAGATCTCTCATGGAAGAACAATAAAGTGAAGAAGAAGACTTAATTTAGAATGATTAATTTAGAAGAAATTATAATTAAAAATATTATAAATAGTCAATCCTTAGTATTATTTATATATCGTTCACAACTTACTAAAATATGATTAGATAATAATATTAGAGTACCTTAAAAAGTAAACATAGAATAATACATAAGGGAATCACAATTACTGAAATCCAAATTCAAATAGGTAAGGGGTTATCATGAGAAGTTAAAATATATAGGGTAGATATGAAAATTAGGAGAAGTTAGAACATTATTTGTGTCCCTCTTACAATCAAAAGCTTGTTAATACTAGCAGTGGTTACATACATTAGACTTAATCATAGCAAGAACCTATTTATAATTGGTTTAAGTATTCTCAAATTCTGGGTTATTTTGTCTTTTGCTCTCTCCTTTATTTGATAACAATGTGGTTCAGATAATACAGTTAAACAAGGTTAGGTTCCTGGGGGCTAATAATTAATAAGAGATGTTTAAGCTAAAAAGAGAAAGAAAAGAATTGGCTAAAATTACTTTCTAAACTTTAAGAACCTGCATTCAATATTCTTCTACAGACTATTTTTTTTTATTATTATAAATGTTTATAAATACTCGCTACCTAATAAATGACAAGCCACTGGATTCGCACACTTCCCAATTTCTAAATTGTATATTGGTAAGAGCCCGTTTGGGGGCCAACTCATAATTAATGCACACATGAGATATATAATCTTAGCACTGAAATTCTGAGAGTACATAATCCTAAGATTGAAAAACAGCAAAGGGCTAGTATAGCCTGAGAGTATCAGGACAATGAAATAGCTGCCGAACCTACCCCCAACATATTACTAATGCTAATATAATGATGCTATATCATCTCTTTTTCTCTCCTTGACTTTGAACCCAGGCAACAGCCAGGAGTAAAGCTTTGTCTCTTAAATAACCTTGAATATCAAGTTGAAGACATTTGCAATCTCAAGTACACACCAATTCTTCAGACTTCTAACTTGCATGTATTGCGGAAGATAATATAATATGCATATTTTGCAAAAACAGGCTACATTTACATGCATGGCGTATCAGAATCAGTAAGTATATTTGCTTACAATGCTATATATGACCATTAAAGTCGAGACCTTGGGCTCTTTGATGGCAATGGTGGAGACTGCTGAGCAAGAAAAGGAACTTCAACTACAGTCCCAACTATATTGTCTCCAACAGTTACAGTGTCTCCACCTAAAGCATCTTTCCTCTTGATATATCCCAAACCAAAGTGATCGGATTCCTTGCTTCCAGGTGTATAGCTTGTCAGTTTTCCAACCTTGGGAAAAGTTCAAAACTACATTAGACTTCAAGTGACGATGTTCCAAATTTCAAATAACAGAACTAATACCTAAACTATGGAGCACATGTAGTAAAAGTATTCACCCAGTTATTTTAATTTGATATTATCTTGTCAAAAGAAAATTGAGCAAAAAAATGAATCATACCTTTTTCCCATCAACTGTTATTGGGCTGCCAGGTTCTGCTGGTGCTGACAGCCGAATTCCCCATAGTCTCTGCTTAAGTCCGTCATATGTTATGAGCCTAGAGATGGTCTCTTGTCCTTTGTAACAGCCTGAGAAGAAAAAACTTATATGAACCTTCTTTATAACAGCCTGAGAAGAAAACACTTATATCAACCTTCTTTCAATCTTGCCATGAAGAGGCCAATAGTAAAAGGTTAGCTACCCTTGTCTAAAGAAATTGAATTCCAGAGACAGGCCTCCAGAACATTGAATTCATTAGTAAGCTCCTTTCCTGGTGCTGGTCGTCCTGCACAAAACCAAGCAGTTATGGAGTATGATAGCATCTACAACAGGTAGAAGAAGCTCATATGACCATTAAACCCAAATACAAGCTTTACTTCATTAAAGTTTATTTTTCCTCTGGGCCTAGAAAACTGTAATGTTAATGGAACAGATTATTCATTTTGCCATATTTTGTAAGGTACTCAGTCAAAGTGATCAACAAATCCCTCACAACAAATGTGAAATTTACATTCTTACCTGATATATTTAGTAACAAAGCAAAATGAAATTAGTGGAAAGTTTGAAAGAAGAAAAAAGGGAGAGAGATAATAAAATCTATTCACTTGTAAGCCAAACCAAGCATGCAGGGATTAATCACCTTTAATTATCCTTAGTTTTTCCCAGGCATTAGAACCCATTGGAACAGCACCTTGAGATAGAAGGGTTTCCCAAACTAAACCAGCAGCAGCTGGCGAAATCAAAAATGAAAATCCTTCTTCTGAAATGACATTTCCCACACCAACAGTTATTGGCATGCCATTCACCTGAAAATTGATAGGTTTTTCTTCATATTGCTATGCACAAAACAAAAGGCACTAGGTTTGAATCCTGAAATAGACTTCATCATGTTCTAGATTTTATACACAGAATGGACCATTACTTTTTTACTACTTCTCCAACATTCTTTCCCAGCTGTAGAAACTAGATAAAACAATAACGACCTCATAATGAGTATGCACATGTAGTAAAAAGCTACATCGATTGCAGATATGAACTTCTGAATCATGCAATGGGATCTTCAGAAAAGGTGGTTCAACTTGAAAATGCTTTTGGTATTGGATCTTCTTGAAAATTTTATATGAGATACCCATGGATGTCCATAATAGTTCTGTAAATATTATGTCATTCTGATTTTTAGATTGGTCTGCAGCTCATTTTCAGTCATCTCGGCATCTTCCAGGGTTTGCATTGTCATCACAGCCTCCCTGTCCTCCTCAGTGACTTAATTTTATTTTCTGCCACTCCCCTGTGGTTTATGCACATGGAGTAATGTTGCAAACAGGGGACAGGTACGACATTTGGTAGTGGTGCATCAAAGAGTGATAATACAAATCTTTTATGTCAAGAAAATTGAAGAACCTCTGAAAATTATTTGCGAGGACTGAACAAAAAAGTACCAAAAGGCATTATAGACTAATTCAATATAATAAATTATATTTTGAAATTTGAGTATTTAACATATAGCATTAACTTGATGTTATTACTTTCCTATGTTTTGAAATAATCACACAGATCTTTTAATATTTCAGAAGAAAGCCCACTCCTAAACCCAATATTTTCAATTGGCATCCACATCCATTTGGTAATTGACGTGAATCTATGTTGCTGGATCTGGGATTGATCCTATTCCATCTTACTAAGGCCAATCAACACAAATAATAAAAAAAGTAATCCAAATATTTTCATACATTCTGAATTAATATTGAAAAGCAACTTTTAATTAAGGGCACTTGCCCCTAATCAGGATAGCTTGATAAAAAGAACTGGAAAGAAATGCAAGAGTTCAGGAATTACTAAGAAACACTTTTGACCTAGAAAAAGCACAAATTGTACTACAGATAATCAGTTCTCCATCTCCCTACACTATCATATCCTAATAGGCAATACGCAACAACATATGTGAACTCAGATAAAAACAAACAGAACAAATTAAGCATTACCATTCAGCCAAGATGTCATTTATAGAATGCTTAGATTATCTTTCTTTTTATGCTTTGATAACGACAAAAGAACTTTAGCAAATTGAGCTGTCTCATAATTTCAAAAGAAGTTTCTAAGATTTGCTTAATCAAATCCAAAGTTCAACAAGAAAAAAAGGTTGGAAACTAAAGCGTTAATTCTTTTAAATATATATCCAGTTCATGTCATAATAATAACTAACCAAGTATAAAGAAAAGTAATGGACCCATGAGGATTCGTGATTCCTTGCACTAGCAGACTATACATACAGAGAGTTTCCAATAAACACATGAAGAAATTAGGCAAACATCAACCACATATTTGGAAAAATATTCTCATTTTTCCAAACTACCATCACTTAAAAAGTTAATCAAGTTGAACTCATGTTATAGAGGATAAAGATAGAATGTACAGGAAGCATCTTGTATTATAAAGATCTGTTGAGAAAAAATCTAAGTGTCTTGTATTTCAAAGATCTACTGAGAAAAAATCTATCTTACACTATAATGCCGATGTGTTCCATATGCCTGTCCAACAAGATCACCAAGATTCAAATCATGCATGACCTGTTAGCATATCACTACTACAATCATCAATAATATCAAATTCAACTTCCAAAGAGCTGAATAATAACTCCAGATGAGGGTAAACAATTTAACAGAAATAGACCTACTTGGTTGCTTTTAGGTCCCACTACAACGAATAAGCATGTTTGTTTAGTGATATCTTGAATTTCTACCTTGTCAGCAAAAAATACATACCTAGAACAGAATGCAAAAAAAGCATAATAAGGAGGTTATCTTTCTATTTTTTCTTTGGATAAGTTTAGGAGTAAGCACTAGTTTCAATACGCAAGTAAAACTAAAAACACATTACACTCACTGGCATTGGCTGAAGCTAGGTCTGTCTAGGCCATGTATATACGCCCTAGAGCAAGTCAGGTTATGCAACAATAGAAAGATGAGGATTGTTCATAAGCCCATTCTCTCCAAGTTTATGTTGTACAAGTAAAATGGTTTGAAGTACACTTAAGTAAGCAATTAGCTATGGGATCAAAATTGTTCAAGTATAAGAATAAAATCATTCTACAAAACAAAGGCAAGGCAGGAAAACTAAGATACAGTATCCCCAAGAAAAAAGTTAATAAGACAATCTCCAAGACAGGATATACATACTTGTTGAGCATTTCAATTATGCTTCCACAGGTCAAGGGTGAGACCACCAGTACAATAGCATTTTTCTGTGCATAAGGAAAACAATTAACAAGTTGACAAGATAATTTGCATTTATTACACACTGATAAGCAAACTACGAAGGAAGAAACATGAAGATATAGATTACCGTTATCCAAGCATGTGCAATGTCTATCGTCCTCGCTGTTGGTGTAACAAAGACAGTGTCACATCCCTACGGATTTCAATCCAACAAATCTCATCAATTAACCCCAAATGACTGCATGAAACAAAAATGAAACTGAAGAAGTTTGCGTTAACTTCTTAAACCAGCACAAGACCAAAAAACCACAACCTCATCAAACTTGCCTGTCCTTCATGAAGAATTTCAAAATTTGCAGTGCTCTGGTTGTGAAGAAACTGAATACGATCATCTCCACTCACTTCATGATAATCAAACCCCAACAGTTTCCAAAAGTAGAATAATCATTAACGCATCACTCAACACAAACAACAATCCACAAAAGACTCAAGAAAGTGATCAGAACCTACCTCTTATCCTTCCAAAATGTGAAAGGTCCACAACCTAAGCCAGACAACACAACACAAAAAAACAAACCAAAACCTTGTGATTAATAATCACATACATATAAATCGACTCGATATAATACAATTCGATGAGTGATAGTATGTTATTGCCACATCAGTATCATATTATGAAACTTAGTTCTAATGATATGTGCATCCAATGTTTTGTTAAATTAAATTAATTCTCAAAAAAAGAAAAAGAATACTGACAGCAACACCGTTATCAGCAGCATCTAGTGCTTCACCATCATTACCAAACGTTTCTATTACTCCTTCCGAAATCTTCACCCCTTCACTCTTCACAGTTTCCTGCAAAATATAGTTCAATTATCAATTTTTTTTACTTTGTATTATTTTGATTTAAATTGTTTTTGTTTTAATTGATTAAATTATTTTAATGGAGGTTCTTACAAGAAGGTCGTGATCGATTGGAGGAGGAGAGACGTCAAAAGGTAAAACGGCAGTCGGAGAAATACTTGTACTGCTTCTTCCTCTTCTTCTCAATGAAAGAGTCTTCTTCTGAGTCAAAACGGCACCGTTTTGAAGGGATTTGTTCGTTCTGGTGGTTTGAAGACGAGAGGTAGAGCCGACAATCAAGTGCGTCGTTGCTGGTGATAATGTAGCTGCCATTTCTGAATGTTGTAACGCTCTCTCCCTCTCAATTATTCGCACCCGGCTAAATTTTCAGTTCAGTATTAGTGTAATTTTACCAAGAAATTATATTATTTATGCCCTCCATTTTTCTGTTCTATTAAATAAAATTTTAGTTTATTATATTATTATTATGGTGCCCTCTGGGTTTCTGTTTGGAAATGTCTTGATCCGGTCTAAACATTTTTTTTAATCACGTTGGGTGATTGCAATTACATTGAATATTTAATTGTTCAGGTGGTAATAATAATATATAGTACTTAATTAATTATTAATTTTTTTAAATAATAATAAAAAAGATAGAAGCATATCATTGAAAAATTCTGTTAAGATAAATATAGACTATTAAGAGCCTAAAAAGAATAGGATGGATGGTTGGTCAAATTTAGTATGAATTCTATATAGATGATAGTTGGAGTCATGAATCACGGGATGAATGTTTTGTATAGTAAATTCATACGGCACTTAGATAATTTTTGTCGAAATGTTGCTAAGTAAGTCTTTGAGATTCTTAATAGCTAAATCAAGAGGTTTCTCGAAATATTAAAGAGAAGAGAGAGCTAGCGAGCAATGTAGCTAAGTGCGGAAATTGTATTGATTGAAAGAAAGCTTACAAGAGTGCTTTGATGCTTTGTTGCTTGGTTGATTGCTTGATGTGGTTGATGCTCAAATGTCTAGAGCCCATATTTATAGGGAAGCTTGCCTAGCTCTAGAGAATTATATATATATATGCAACATTCTAGAAAAATCTAGCTTATGTACAAGTGTGCTAGAGTTGCTGGAATTTTACGGAATATTCTGGAATCGGGCCAAGTTAGTACACTTTGGCATATGTCCTTGGGCTATTTTTGGGCTGGAATCGCGCGGCCCGTAACATCCTCCCCCACCTAAGCTCGCGGCGTCCTCGTCGTACTCTCGTGTTTGAACCTTTTGATATGCTCGGCGAACTGCCACAAATCATCTTCGCGTTCCCAAGTGGCTTCGCTCTCGAAGAGGTTTTTCCACTTCACCAAGTACTCGTAGTACGCTGGCACACCCCTCCTTCGAATGATTCGATCCGCAAGGATGTACTCCACATCTTTGTCGAACGCGGTGACAATGGCTGTTGGGACACGCCTTGATTCTCCGCGACTAGAGTCTCCCACGTCTTCGTGATAGGCTTGAGAAAACTTATGTGAAAGACCGGATGAATCTTGAGCCTTGGTGGAAGCTCTAATTGATACGAGACGTTGCCTACATGTCGGACAATGCAAAAGGGTCCCTCGTATCGCCTCACTAACCCCTTGTAGACTTTCCACAATGTCTTGAATTGTTGGGGCAGGAGCTTGATCATGACTTGATCGCCTTCCTTATACTCGACGTGTCGTCTCCGTGTATCTGCCCACTTCTTCATTTTTCTCGAGGCCTTGTCAAGGTAAGCTCGCGTGATGTCCGCTTCTTTGTGTCATTCGCTAGCGAGCTTATGTGCCGCAGGGCTTTTAACTCCGTAAGTAGAGGCTATGACATTGGGAGTCATGGGCTAGAATCCCATGATGATCTCGAATGAGCTCTTGCCGGTAGCCTCACTCCGCTGGAGATTATAAGAAAATTGGGCGACATCAAGCAATTGGGCCCAATCCCGCTAGTGAGCGCTTACGTAGTGCCTCAAGTACATCTCGAGGAGGCCATTGATGCGCTCGGTTTGTCCATCCGTTTGCGGATGAAAACTTGTTGAGAAATTGAGATCCGTCCCCAACATTTTGAAGAGCTTCGTTCAAAATTTTCTGTGAAGCGTGGGTCTTGATCACTTACGATGCTCCTTGGAACTCCCCAAAGCTTCACTATGTGTTTGATAAAGAGACGGACTGCTTCATCCACTTTACAATCTGTTGGTGCGGCAATGAAAGTAGCTTACTTGCTGTAACGGTCTACCACGACCATGATGCTGCAGCAACCTTCGGATTTAGGCAAGGCCATTATGAAGTCCATTGAGACGCTTGCCCACAGCCTTAATGTTATGGGCAGGGCCTCCAACAATCTTGCTGGTAATTGGTGATCTATCTTGTCTTGTTGGCACACAAGACAAGTCCGCACGTATGCCTCGATGTCATCCCGCATGCTTGGCCAAAACTACGAGGCTTGAACTAGTGCGATGGTGTGCTCGATTCCTGGGTGACCAGCCTACTTGGAGTCGTGGTACTCCTTGATTACCTCTTTGCGTAAGTTTCCTCACCTAAGCACGAACAACTGATCTCCTTTGGTGAGGAGGGTGCCCTTTTCTTGCCAAAATCTCCTTGTCTTTCCTTCGAGAACCTTTTCTAGTAAGTCATTTGCCAATGGGTCTTGTTGGAGGCCTTCTTTGATGCGTGAGACAAGGTCAGACTTCGGTTGGCTTGCGCTAAGAGTAGCCAATTCTGCCTTGCGGCTTAGTGTATCCACAACGATGTTGGCTTTACCCGGTTTGTACTCGAGCCTATAGTCGAATTCCGCAAGAAAATCCTGCCACCTTGCTTTCTTCGGGCTCAACTTCTTTTGTGTTTGAAAGTATCTTGTGGCTAGGTTATCCGTCATGATCGTGAAGGTTGAGCCAAGCAAGTAATGTCGCGACACTCGTAGGCAATGAATGATTACTGTCATCTCTTTCTCTTGCAAGGTGTAGCAGCGTTCCGTGTCATTAAGTTTTTGACTCTCAAATGCTATCGGGTGGCCTTCTTGTATAAGGACTTCATCAATGGCGAAGTCGGAGGCATCCGTTTGTACTTCGAAGGGCTTTGTGTGGTTCGGAAAAACTAGGACGGGCTCCTCGAAATCGCTTTCTTTAAGCCTTTGAATGCACGTTGGCAATCTTCGGACCATTGCCATGTCCGATTTTTCTTGAGTAAATCTGTCAAGGGTGCCGCCTTAGCTGAGTAACCTTGAATAAATCAACGATAGTAGTTCACCAAGCTTAGGAATGAGCATTGCTCGGGTACTTTGGTGGGAGGCTCCCAATCGAGGATGGCCTTCACTTTCGAATTCTCCATCATAAGCTTCTCGGCCGCTATCTTATGTCCAAGGAACTCTACCTCTTCTTGAGCAAATGAGCACTTCTCCATTTTGAGATATAGCTCGTTCTCCCGAAGTACTTAGAAAACTTGCCGCAAATGTTTCACATGCTCCTCGAGCGTGGTGTTGTACACCACTATGTCATCCAAGTACACAACCACAAAGCAGTCGAGTAATGGGTGCAGTACTTTGTTCATGAGAGTACAAAACGTAGCCGGTGCATTTGTGAGACCGAAAGGCATTACTAAGAACTCAAAAGATCCATACCTGGTTACACACACTGTCTTGGGCTCGTCTCCTTCAGCAATGTGAACTTGGTAGTACCCGGAGCGCAAGTCGAGTTTGGTGAAGTACCTTGCTTTGCCGAGCTGGTCGAATAGATCCACTATCAAGGGAATTGGGTACTTGTTCTTGATAGTGATCTTATTGAGCGCTCTATAATCGATGCACATTCACAGCGATCCATCATTCTTCTTTTGGAAAAGAACCGGTGCACCGAAATGGGCTTTGGACGGGCGAATATAGCCTACGTCCAGCAAATTCGTGAGCTGTTTCTGCAACTCTTCGAGCTCAGGTGGTGCCATGCAGTAGGGCGCCAAGGCTAGGGGTTTCGAGCCTTGCTCTAGCTCAATTTGATGATCCACCTCTAGTCTAGGTGGGAGCTTCTTTGGAAACTTAGAAGGCATAACGTCGTTGAACTCCTCGAGGACAGCTTGTATCGTTGGAGGGACTTGGCTTGAAGTGCTTGCGGGATCTTCTCCCTCATTAAGCTCTCGAATGGAGACTAAGAAGCTTGGGTCCTTCTTGAAACCCTTTTTGAATTGCATAGCCGAGAGCGTTCTCTCCTTGAACTTGCCACGCTCCGTGGGAACCATGCATGCCTTACTCCCGTCAAGGATGCTTAGGGAGTTTGTGGCTGGAAGTAGGAAGGTATGGACTTGGTCGAAGAATTCCATGCCAAGGACCATCTTGAAGTCGTCCATGGGCACGATAGAGAAGTTAAGCTTTATGCTCCACAAGCCAAGTGCGACGTGCACACCTTGTGTTGTGCCCGCAATGGGCTTGGCGGGTGAGTTCACTGCCTTCATGGTGCCTCATTCCTTTGTAGTTTTGAGGCTTAGGCGCTTGGCCTCATCCTCGGATACGAAGTTGGGTGTGGCTCCCGTATCCAACAATGCGCGAACGAAGTGTCCGTTTATCTTCGCACTTACGTACATTAGCCGATTGTGGGCTGTCGAGTGCACCGAGTCTTTGGATAGAGCCCATGCGAGGGCATTGAGCGACTTCTTCTCTGGACAGTCGCGTATCCAATGAGAGCCGTTACATACGAAGCATGGGCTTCGTGGCTTCGGTGGCTCCTTCTTGCCTTCCGTTTTGCCCTGCCCGCTCTTGCCGCTTGGAGGCTTTTTCTGCCCCCAATCCTTGCGATTGTGCCCTTTGTCCTTGCGACTCTCTCCCCCATCTTTACCTTGGTTAGACCTTTTGTCCTTGGATTAGGTGGAATACTCGTTCAGCGACTCCGCGGTGGCAATGGCATCGTCAAGTGTTTGGACGCCTCGCCTTTCGAGCTCCGTTTTGGCCCAATCCTTGAGGCCATCTTGGAAGTAGAACAGAGAGTCCTTGTCGGACATATCGCTTATCTCGAGCATAAGGGTAGTGAACTCGTTGATGTAGTCGCGAACGCTACCCGTTTGCTTGAGGCAACGTTGGTGTGCTCTCACCTCTTTTTGGCATTGCTTAGGGCAAATTACTTTTGGAGTTCTTGCTTGAAGTCTGCCCATATGTTGATGGCGCAGATGCCTTTTCCCATTTCGCCATACTTACGACGCCACCATAGTTGTGCGGCGCCTCGTAGAAATGTGGGTGCAGTGCTCACTTTCGATGTCTCATCTCGAACACCCATGGCATCGAAGTATTGGTCTAGCCCAAATAGAAAGTTGTCTACGATGGTGGCATTGCGTGTGCCATCGTAGGTGTCGGGCTTCGGCACGTCAATGTGTCGCGCATCACTCGTGCTTGTAGAAACTAGGCTAGTGGAGAGTGTGCGCTTGTGCCATGCCCAATCCGAGCGGACTTCTTCCACTTCTGCACGGACAACGCGCAGCTCATCTTGTACGAAGCTGCGGAGTTTCAGCAACTCCTCATGAAATGCTCGAAATTCCCCTCGTAGGGTGTTTACTTGGTCTTGGATGAGGGCATTGGTTGCCATTGTGAAGTCAGCGTATTCGCCTTCGAGACCGTCCAACCTTTCCTCCAAAGTTTCGAGGATGTCCTGAGCGGCGGACATTGAGGTTTCGAGCGCAGCCATGCGTGGCTCCAAAGCATCGATAGACGCGGCCTTGGTCTTGCTACGAGTCTTGGCCTAGCCGCGAGTTTTATTGCGGCCCCGGCTTGGTTCCGGGAGGATCTCCACTCCAATAGCGCCCTCTTGTGTTGTGCTTGAGGTTGGATGGTTGGCCATTGCTGCTGGAATGCGTGTGTGCAAACCTTAACTCTGATACCACTTATCACGGGATGAGTGTTTTGTGCAGCAAACGCATGCGGCACTTAGACAACCTTTGTCGGGATGTTGCTAAGTAAGTCTTTGAGCTTCTCAATAGCTAAGCCAAAAGGTTTCCCGAAATGCTAAAGAGAAGAGAGAGCTAGCGAGCAATATAGCCAAATGCGGAAATTGTATTGATTGAAAGAAATGTTACAAGAGTGCTTTGATGCTTTGTTGCTTGGTTGATTGCTTGATGTAGTTGATGTTCGAATGTCTAGAGCTCACCCATATTTATAGGGAAGCTTGCCTAGCTCTAGAGAATTCTATATACATGTGCAACATTCTAGAGAAATCTAGCTTATGTACAAGTCTGCTAGAGTTGTTAGAATTTTACGGAACATTCCGGAATCAGGTCAAGCTAGCACATCTTGGTACATGTCCTTGGGCCATTTTTGGGCTAGAATCGCGCGACCCGTAACACATGCCTCTCTTAGGGTTCTCTCATCTAGAATTCATGAGAAAGAGCGATCAAGTTAGCCCTTCCGAACAACTTGATACACTATCTCCTTTCAACCCTTTAAGCAAAATGCAACAAAAGGAAGGAAAATCCATAGACGTACCCTATCATCTCCACCAATGGAAACTACGAGATCACCCCAAGGATGCCTTCAGTATCTAGGGTCATGAATCGACCGTAGAACCTTATTCAATAAGTGGAATGTATTAGTTGTCTGCTTTGAGGTTGGGCAATAAGGACAGGAGAAGGATAATTATTCATTCTTAAAACCAATATTCTTAATACCAAAGGAGGGAAAGTCTCTGTTCTTAGTTCTCCTATAGTTAGATCATCTGAAACCACATAAATATTTAGTTAGAATGAGATTCCAAATCAACACATTCTCAAAGGGGTGGGCTAGATTTTTTTTACATGAACTTAAAAAAATCATATTTTATATCTTATAATATTACATATGCATAATTTTGAATTTTATTTAAAATTTTTGGACTTGAAAATATAAAATTTTATATATATGTAATAGATGGCCGAATAAATATAATTACTTAAAATAACATATATTAAAATCCTAGCCCAATGATGGACTCCAAACTTATTAGTAAAAATAATTTTGACATTTCTACTGCCCTTGTGCTCATGGTTTTTTTTTTAAAAAATTTTTTGCAAAATATAAGTTTCCCTTTCCACAAAAGATAAAACAAGTACATCTACTCACATATTAGTAAAATTATATTTCAAGCTAGTTTGTTTAGATTATGAAGTATTTGAGATATATATATAGGCAAGTGGCTATGGTAGGTTGCTCCACTGTAAAATACTGATTAATAATCATACGATCAAAGTAATAAATAGTAAAAATAAGTTATTATTATAATCGTGGGTTATTAAGTAGTATTATATGGTGGAATTGCTCCAACACACACACACACACACACACACACACACACACACACACACACACACACAGACGCACACGCACATAGACACACACGCACACAGACACAAACACACACATGCACACGCACATGCACACGCACACACACATATAGTCAACCACTTTGTTAAAGTGATGATGCATATTAAAATATAAAAAAATGATTTTCAATATATTAAATACTGTATTTTTTTTGCTTGTTAGTATATTGAAATATATTTTTTTTCTAGTAATGTGATCTTTACTTTATTAAAATAAGAGTGTCATTTATTATCATTATTATTTTCGAATGAACCATAGATTGTATTATACCATTAGACGGTAACAATTAAAAACATTAAGGGATATTATTATTTAAGCCCCTAGTTTTACATTTGTTAAATATACACATATATATAATTAATTCCATTTCATAGTGTGCTTTTACAGTTTTGATTATTCTAATGAGTTCTTAATGACAGTACTGTTTTGAGCTGTGTTGATTTTTTTTTTTTTTGAAGGTATAGTGATAGATGCATTTATACTGTATGGTATTAAAATTTAATTCAACCTAAGACCTAATTGATGGAGTAGATTGTTCAATAAATTAGGACCGCATGTTCTTGTTAAAATAAAGAGGTTAAAAAAATGCAGAGGCTAAGATGATAAATGGAATGAAATTATAATATCAAATATAAGTAGGTGGCAAGACAACCTGTAAACCAAACACAGCCTCAGACCATATTTCACAACCAACTTCTTTTTGCATGCGTGCCTTCTGCTAACGAGAATTCATCCAACTCAATGAAATTCGTCGCTTAATTAAAAAAAAAAAATTAATGATATGTTTACTTATGGATTAAGAAATTGGAATAAAAAATGAGAATGAATAACCATATTTACTTGTTAAAATAAAAATAAAACCTGTGAGACTCACATTTTTCAGAATAAAAAATAGAAACTTATTATTATTATTTTTAGTTATTTTGAATAATGATATTAATAATAACCACAATTATTATAATAAATAATAAAAATAATCAAGTAAAATCATTTTAATAACTTAAAATAATTTATTCTAATTTCACAACAAAACAAACACATCAATAATAATACAGCTTATTTCGACTTCGACTCCTATAGTTAAAGTAAATAATTTATTTTCATTTCTTATTCCGATTCCAATTCATTCTAAATGCTGATTGATAAACACACCATAAGAATAATCCACATGTGAGACCTTGAATCAATTCTCTCATGTGAGGAACGAGACTTCTGTTTGGTACCACTGGTAAAATAATTGCAACACAAAAATACTACTACTACATTTTTAGCTAATGAAAAGGGGGTTCACTTAATATATATATATATATATAAATATATATATCACATGTTATTTCTGTACAAAAGGTTAATATAGAATTTTACACTAGATACAGAAACATAGCCATAGACAAACCTTTAAATGTAATTATCCCTCCCACCTCTATTGCACATTCTGATTTCCGCGATTTTCCTGTCTTCGTGAATCAGCAAAAACTTGACCTTGGTCTCTAACATCTCTGAACATGGAAAGAAATGAGTTAAGGCCTTCTGAAGAAGCCCCTCCTAAGATCCACAACAGAAGTGAGCTAAACGAATTCATGCTCCCAGGGTTGGGACCAGTTTCAGGTTGCCGAAGGCCTGGTTGTCCTGGAATCTCCATAGGGTTACCAACCCTATCTGGATTGTTGTTTTCGGAACGTTCTGGTCCAGAAGCGTCCACTCTATTTGTTGGCAGCATTGCTTGGTTGGATCCAGGTCTCAAGCCAGTTCCAGAAGTTGTGTCAGTATTAGGTGGACCTGGGTTCCTTGTGTTCAATCTTGTTATATGCAATGTTGAGGCAAGAATGGTAGATGAGGTAATGTGGAAGTCCGGATGTTGCTGATGCTGAGTACGTCTATTTTGGATGAATCTTTGCAGAGCCGGCACCTGAGATGACATTAGCAAAGGTGTATACAAGATCAAACTCAAGTTTTGAAACATACTGCTAAGAGTAAAATAGATGGTGAAATCTACACCAACAATAAGAAATTATGAGGAACAGTGCACTATTGATGCATTCACGATGCACAGACATTATCAACTAAGAGAAGAACAATCAATAAGCAGTTACAAGCAAATCAAAGGATCATATATCGCAACAAGATAATTTTAATATGAACTAATTACCTCGAAGTGGTTCCAGAAGTACAGAATGAGGTGCTGCACAAATGCAGCAGCTGTACCTAGTGCCATATATGAAAATCCTGAAAAAATTATAAGTTAAAATTTTAAGACATGAGTAAGAGTTCCAGCCATAACCAAAATGTGTCAAACAAGTGCAGGGCCATACCATAAGCATAAGAGAAAAAATATATGTGAAAAACCAGAAAATAGAGCAAAAAGAAGCGAGGGAAGAACTTCATCGATATTGGTGTGCGGACACTGCAGTTTAGAAATAAGGAGAATCATATCAGAAAGAAACGATAATTAAGAATTTAGTTTCGTATAACTGGTTAAATAAACCAAGGAGCTGGAAGATATGTCTATGGCCTTCACTGTTCCTCGAAACCAGCTCGACATTACATCAGAGCAATTAATCAAAGCACCAGTGTGCAAGGCCACATACAGGCAAAAGAACCTTATCCTAAAAGATAGCTATTCATTAGTCAACAAAAAGACACCATCAAGAGCAAGTGCACTCTCTTACAATGCATTTTAAATAAAGAAAGAGAGAGAGAGAGAGACATACCTGATCAGCGTAAATAGCTCACACAACCAGACAAGAATTAAAACCAAGAAAGCCAACAGCTGGTCATCATAAAACTCAAACAGGAAGAAGAGAATGCCAATCATTATCTGCAAAATCCACCATACGGGTCATCAGTAAGACCCAAAATGCACATAAAATCGAAAAAAAGCAAATCTAAATAAATAGAAAAAAATAATAAAAATATCTTAAAAACATATTTTATTGCAGCATAAGTTTCACATCAATAACAAATTACAAAGGTACGATAAATGCCTACCGGCACAAAGACAAGTGATTCAATTACATGCACAAAGATCAATTGAAATGTTGGGAGCCGATGCCGAGCATGGTGTTGTAGCTGCACTGCAATCACATGACAAATAAGAGACACCCAATCATAACATATTTGTAACAAAAAATACAGGACTCATGACAAAAGATCCTAACAAACTATAGAAAGTGTCTGGCAACAAAAGAATTTGAGGTGACAAAGCCATAACTAGCTCTAATTAACTACCAAAGGAAAGAACAATGAAGAGGTGCATGCATACACAGTGGTGCTAACACCACTTCACACCCTAGTTAGGAAAATCAAATAACATACCTGTGAACTTCAACATGCGAGTCTGTGTCTCTCTCAATGTAAATGATACTGACATTGTGGTTGTAAAAAATACAAACAGTGACATCATAAGCACACCACACTTGGTCACCAGATAGTCTGAAAAGGAAGGATGAAAAGTGTAACTCATCTGATCAAAGTTTATGTCAACAGACTTAGATAAATGATCAAAAAGATACCCCGTGCTATGCTAAAAATTACTAAGAATGGAAAAAGTTTTCAAGTAAAATGTCAGTATTCAGAACCAAAAGACAAAGAGGGACCAATTTCAAGCAGTGCTTGGTGATACAAGAAGCAGTGAGAAATTAGTGATCATAAGATTCCAAAATATGAGAACACAAGTAAGATGTCAGTATTCAGAACCAAAAGACAAAAAGGGACCAATTTCAAGCAGTGCTTGGTGATACAAGAAGCAGTGAGAAATTAGTGATCATAAGATTCCAAAATATGAGAACACAAGAGATCATCACAAGTGCACATAATTTTTCTTTTTCTATCCTGATGACAGCTGCTGATTACAATCAGATTCTCTTGTTCAATCAGATTCTCATGTTCTCAATGCTATGATGAAAGGCTCTTACTTTTCTTTTTCTTTGTTAAAAAAAAAAAAAAAAATCCTTTTTTGGCAGTGAGGAAGGATTTGGTTGGGGTTGGTTGCTTTATAGAAAGTGGACAGATATATGACTCAATGGTACTCAGAATCTAGTTTGTGGATTAGATGGCCGATGATACATTAGCCATTTTGGAGTTATGGCTACCAAATTCCAATGCTGCTATCCTGATGCAAAGTTATGATTTCCATTTGCAAAGTAGGCAAACAAGTACCATAATAAGAAAATAAATATGCCTGTTATTTAGTTTTCTCCTCCACTTATCTTGATCCTCATATTTTGAGTATGTGCTTAACATTTATTGACAACTCCCATTAGAATGGGAAATACTGACTCTTGCAAATAACATTGTGACATCATGTCATTGTCAGGGACTCAGGTAAGTGCACATTCCAACAATGACCAACATGGAAGCATGTTGATCCCAAATCTGCCAACCAAAAAAGTACCAAATAAAAGGCAATAATACAGCTAGCTCATAACAAGAAAAGCACCTATGAAAGAAGAAATATAACAAAAATGAACACACCTCCAAACTTTGCAGGGCCTTCTGGTGGTTCCTGTGCATAACTAAGATTGTAAAACTCCTTTGTTTGATAATTATAAAGATAACCTGCAATCAAATTTGAAATAATGATCAGACAAAACAGAGATGTTGACTAACACCATGCAGAGAGTCTATTATTGACTCTATGAATGCTTTATAGCACCAACATCTTCATATTCAAGCTGATGACTCGAATATTCTCTAACTTCAGCAATTATTATGGGAAACATCTAATTAAGGAGCTTAGGATTGAAAAAATGGATGAAGAAGAAAGCAGTCTTATTAAGGTTAAAAAGAAGAGCTGTCTGAGGAGTTATTTCCTCTAACTTGATTCAGTCTGTTTTACATGGTTTGTAGAGAAGCTGTTAGACACTCTTCAATTATGTATCCAAAAATATATTTGTAGCTACTGTTAGAGAAACACGGTATCGAGAAAGGAAGCATTATTGGCATCTGCTATAATGAAGGATCCTGGGATTGACAAACATGCCTGAGTTAGAAGAAAGCAGTATCTCTACAGGTTATCTAAATGAGGCAACCAATGGCAGATTGACAACAGATCCCTCGCTCTCTATGAAAGAGGAGTATCAGTGATATTGAAACCATATTGAAGTATCAGACAGTTTAAATTATGAAGGATGGAGTAGCTGGTTGTATTTATTAAAGAAACTCTACTTGGAAAGTGAGAAAAGGTTAAAAAAGCTCTCAAATTATTTCAAATTTTCAACATAGTACAATCCGTTCAAGATAGCAAGACTATCAGAACAAAAGTTGTTTATCTTCTGTGGGAGGGCTGATTGACATCATTAGATTACTCAAAATTTCATATGCATGCAGTGCATCAAGAGAATCATCGATTACCTTGACCAGGAGTATCCAGTAAACTATTCATCAAAATTGTATCATATCCAACAAATCTGTTTATGAGAAGTTGCTGCCACCTATAAATAGAAGACATTACTTTAAAAATATAGTGTTGCATGTAAAATTCATATGCAAATCAAGCATATAATTGCAACACAAATTGTTGACTTTTGCAAGCATTTTCACATTGGAATTTCAACAGAAATTCAGTTTGACAAATAGTACATGGTATAAATATTTTCAACAAGACATGTATTTAATGGTGTAAGTAAACTTAAACATATGACAACAAAGCACCACAAAATTTGCCTTAAAGTTAAGCACAGCCATAATAATTCACTGACTAAACCCAACAAACCATTGAATCATATGCCACTAATTACCCATCAATTCAAACTTTAAGTAATCAACTGCAAGCTCGTCCATATCATCCAATACAAGCTAATATGATGTAATTCCTTGATAAAAAATTAATAATGATCACTGAGCCTAACTTTATCTGTGGCGGAATACAGCACCATACTGCCTACATATTCTACACAAAAATTTAAAGACTTCATCGAAATGACACTGTTACCTAAAAAGATTCTAATTTTCAAGATATAAAAAATAAGCAAGCATCCATGCACCAGCAGTTTATGAAACTAAGAACAGGTATTCCTTGCTCTACAAAATAAATAACAGGTACTTAACTCTTTAATCACTGATATCTCAAGAGTAGCACCCATTTACATATAAAATAAAGGAGCTGGAACAACATATGTCCATTTGCAGACAAGCCAAAGCATAGGAAATATAACCTGTTCCCAAAGCAAGGATGCCGAGCTAATATGCTGATATTGATAGTACGTATGTTATGCCGAGATTTATCCGCTTCTGGTAACAAGAAATACCCCTACACAACAAACTTAAAAATTAAAAAAAAAAAAATTGATATCTTTATTTTTTTTTCAACTAATTAAAGTACTTTAAATATAATAATTTTTTTTTTTTTTTTGGTTTTAAATATATTCAATGCACTGGAAATCTCTCCATCTGTGCATCAGGTCCGAAAACAAGGATGACTATCAGACTCCAAAACCTTTATAGTCAGCAAATTCATGGTACAACATTTGAGGAAGGGGGCTCCAACCTCTAACCACTTGGCTAGAAACTAAAAATCATACCAACCGATAAATCGTTGGAGAAGACGCAGCAAAGTTTTAATCAGCAGAAAGTAGATATATCAATCTAACAAATGTAAACGATACCTTTTCCATGGTGTACAAATAAGTAGGTTCAAATGCTTTGGTTCTATTCTCAAGCCACTGCACTGCAAGTAGACAGCACAGTTTCAATTAGAGCCAACAAAAATAAAACATGAAAGGATGGAACTTTGACTAACTTTATCACCATTGTATGTGACACCACCAAGACAAGTTATAACTCATTTATGATTGAAGATTATGGAATGTTAGTATTATTTTATGGATCTAAGAGACATGGGATTTTGGGCCTCATTAATCATATCAATTTATGATCCTCTAACATTCCATAATCTTAAATCATAAATGAGTTATAAATTGTCCAGGTATTGCACTTCAAATCATATAGAGTACATGATAAGAAAACTTAAGGCACCCAAATCTTATATGTCCTCAAACGAGAGCTAGACAAAACTTCAAACAAACTCTAGATCCTAAGTTCAGCATAGATACATTGCACCGAAATTCCTCTCACCAGTTTATTAAACAGTATTGACAATCATTACCAGACCTAAAAGATAAGCATTTACAAATTTAAATACATAGTTGATATTATTACCAGAACTCAAATGTAAGCATTTACAAATTTAAATAAATGCCGCATTCTGCATAATTCAGAAGTATGGTCTGCTATAATATTCTTACTTCAATGACTCTAATTTAAGATAATAAATAATTATTTTACCAATTGCTTCGAACATTTTACAGTTACATATATGCAATATTACATACATATTTCTTCACCACAGATCCAGATTACAGAAGTAATAATAAATATCGGAACATTTACGCCAGAGGTCATATGAATTTTGGAAATATTATTAAGGTTGCAACGTCATGATAAACAGTAAGAGGAAAGGATAGTTACCAGCATAAGAGTGAATCCTGTCCAGGTAAAGTACATGCATCAATTTTGGCACATCAAGATTTAAATGTATCCCCGCAATATTCTGCACTAGAAAGTTCAAATTCAGCATAAAGAATTTAAAATGATAAAAGAATTAAGAATGAATAAAGCATACATGCACTTTTTCTTTTTGATTAATTTTAATGCAGCTTGAGGAAATAAGAGAATTTAGCTTAAGGGAGAGAGAGAGAGAGAGAGGTTGTAAAGAGTCATATTGACATGAATATCCAAACGCAGCACCGGCTTATACTTTCAAAAGAACGTGAGAAGAAAATTTAGTAAGTGATCTTTAGGGAAAAATAACAATAAATAATTAATAAAATGAAAAAGGGGAAAGAAATCAGAATTCAGAATATACAGCTTTCAAAACATAATTTATTTATGAAGAGGGGAACGCTTGGCCAGAAATACAATTGATATTGCATGCACATGCATGTATGTTGTTAAGGCATAAAACCACCCAGTATTTTAATGAATTTGCTTATAGAAAAAGGGAGATTGCAAGTGAAGATCTGTTTCCTACAGTCAACAATAGAGATCAAAAGACTCCTCTTTTTCTCCTTTTTCACAGCAATAGAGATACAACAGTAAATAACAGACTGTGGCCAATTTTTACAACTAGCATAATCTGAAAACACTCTTTCAACAAGAATTGTAAAACTAGGGTAGGAGGCAACACAGAAACTTTACCCCAAAAAAAAATATCATCAACAATTAAGAAGGAAATTTTCAAATTTACTCACCCACAGCTTCTGAAAATTTCCTAAGATTTGCATTGCATGTCTCCAAATAAAAGATAAACGCCTATACCACTTTTTCCCAAAATGAATGATTGCCGATTTAAAAGCCTCCTTGGCTGATAAAGGAAAACTATTACATGCCTCCTCCTTATCAATTTTACTTGCTGCACTATCAGTTGGCTTAAAGCTCTGACTACTAACAGAGCTTTCTGCTTGGTGTTCAACGGTTTCCGTATCAGTCCTCCAGAACTTCAAAGCTAATTTGCCTTTCTTAGCATTGGAACCAATCCAATTCAACCAAAAGTTTGCAGCCGAGAATGTTAATCCATCAGCATCCATATCTGAAACTTCTAACTTATTGATTGCATTTTCCACACTAGGAGCATCAACAACATTAGAATCAGAGTCATTCCGTGACCACAAGCCTGCACTAGTGATCTAAATCAAACAAGAAAAGTGAAAAAGAAAAAAGGTCAGTTCCTTAGACATGAAAGATAGGCCAACTTAAGTGACTATCTTTACCTTTAAACTGAAACTTAAAACCTAAAATAAATGCCTGAACCAAAAGGAAAGAGAAATATAAAATTTTGAATAAACATGGGAGAGGTTCAAGCCTTCAAGTTCAACCAGGATCACAGATGCACTAGTACGAAGTTGAAATTCACCAGTTGTTAAACAAACTTTTATATTTTAGCATGGCCAAGCCACTCCCAAGATACAACCTTGAAAATGTATCATGCCTCTTATGTGAAGCCTATGAGTTGATGATGCATATATTCTCAAACATCAAATCAAGTTTGAAAAAACTTGGCATTTACTTCTCAACAATTTTTCTGTGTTATATAAACTATATAACATCTTAGCAAATAATAAAAAGAACAGATATTCTTGAGAACTAACTAATACAACATCATCAGATTATAAAACAGACTAGACACAATTGGCCAAGAAGAACGCTCCTCTAGCTGTAATACAAATGTTTTATTCTGGTAGCCGCACAAGCAGATATAGAAGAAGAGGATAACTCAATCCTAAGACAATGCAAGATCCGAGTTCAACATTTTTGTGGTCAGTGTATGATATCTGCCCAAAATTTTAAGATTTTTCATGATATCACAAACTCAATATCTGAAACAATGTAGAGAATTCCAAGTCAGAAAAGTAGACTGTAATTTTAAAATGAAAGTTCACATACCTTAATTTGTATAAGTTGGGCTTCGGACATCTGAATTCTAGTGAATTCACTCGAACAGCCAGGCTTTATAAGAAAAATATTCAGATTTAAGTCAAAAGGTGCATAAGATTTCTGGAAAGTATATATATGAACTAAAATAACACACGCATACTGAGCGAGAGACGAGAATAAATCAAAGAAGCGTGTTGACTATTAACAGAAATGGTGTTGCAAAGAAACATAAAGCAAGCTGAATCAGAAATTTTAAATTTCATGTTTAGAAAGAAGAAAGCCATAATATGTAGTGATTATGGAATTAAAAAATGATAAGTCCTTTTTCATATTACTAAACAAAGGGCTCATTTGGTATTGCTTTTCACAAAATTAAGAGTAGCTTATTTTATAATCTGAACAAAAAAAAGCTTTGTCAAAACATTTTTATAGTGCTTTTGAGTTCCATTAATTGCCATGAAATTGAGTGATCAAAGGATTGAAAAAAAAAAAAAAAATTTACTTCAGCATTTATACACTAAAAGCAGCACTTTAATCCTAAAATTACCAAAAACTCTGACTACTATTTTTTTTTTCCCTACTGTAGCTAATTATTGGCTTATCAAAGACTTGAACAACAGCAGGATACCATCAATGGCAGACTACGGTAATTAAAGACAGTGTTCCAGTACTCTAATTCTGAAATTCTAAGCAAAATCAACTATAATTTGCAATTCTACTCGATAAACGAAAATCTTGATCCAATTTTACTTAACATAAGGGTGCTTCTTCCAAAGCACTTCGTGGAGAAGCACTGATAATATTCTTCCCCAAAAAGCACTTCTACTAGTTGACAAAAAGCTACAAAAACTATTCCTACGACAGTTCACACAGTAAATTACAAGAAAAATCAACAATTTCTAAGTAATTTAAACGATTTATAAAAAAGAAAAAATCGAAGAAATTAATTAATAAAAAAGAAAAAAATTAATTACCTGTTGAACATAATTAGCGTGCATAACAACGAGAACACAGAACAAAGTGATAGCGATGAAAAGATAAATGTACTCCAAAGCAGCCCTAACTCTCGGCGTCAGCACTCGCGAAAACCGCTCTTGCACTCTTATAAACGTGTGCTCTGGATCCATCTCTCCGCAAGCGATCGGCCAAATTTTCACTGCTTTTTTCTGTGAATTTTAATTATTAATAATAATAACAATAATAGTAATAATAATAATTACGAGTTCTCGTCATCATTGTAAACGCTTTAGATTGAATTCGGTTTTTCCTTTTTCATCTTTCCCTTTTCTTTATTATTGTTTGTCTTTGACCTTTGTGTGTGTTGTGCCTGTGCACTTGCGTTAGATGAATTATTGGCTGAAGATGACGATGAATTTCAGGTTATGCCCCGATAGTTAAAATTTTATCTATGCACTCCTAATCTAATAGTCAATTACTAAAATACCCTCATTTAGAAATAGTTCGTTGCCAAATTACACGCCTCATAGTTGAGTAATGACTAATGAGTATTATTCTCCACTATCTAAGTGTTCTCTATTTACATGATTTATAGTCTAATAATGAACATTAATATATTATACTCGATCATATAAGTGTTTTGTATATATGATTTATAGTGAGATAATGACTAGTGAGTATTATACTTAGATTGGGTATGATATTTGTATATTTTAGTAGAAGTGTTTTCAATGAATTTATTAATAATTTTTTTAATTTTGTAGTATAATTATTGTTTTAAAAGTAAACAGTGGGCAAAAATTAATAATAAATAATTAATTTTTTAACTTTATATATTCATTAAGATTTAAATATATGTGATTAATTAAAAAAAGAATAATGCTACACATCTCAAATTTTTTATCTCAAATAATCATCGCAAATAATGTGGCATTTATTAATTGGTTAATAAGATAATAAAATTAATTCATTTAATTTTAGTAACTAATTGATGAATGACACATCATTTGAGATATTTATTTGAGATAAAAATTTTAAATTTATAGTATTATTATAAAAAAATTACTTGAAATATACTCGGTCAAGCTTTTACAGATAATGATTGTTTTATATATTTAAATGTGTTGATTTAAGTGATTTTTTTTTCTTCTCATAGAAGAAAGTGAAAAAGGATTTTTAGTGATTTTGGAGAGATGATTTTATAATGTTCACGGATAATGAGAGGGTATTGTTGGAATTGTACTTGATATCCTCTGCAAGGGTATTTTGGACCTTTTATACCTTTTGGTGCTATCTAAGTAATTATACAAGAATATGCACCATTGAGGCTGAGGATAATGGTTTTCCGTTTTCGGTTATTTTTATATTTTTATAAATTTATTTTTTCATATTTGTTTTTTGATTGTTAAAGATGCTTTATTTTGGGTTGAAGTTAAAAAATAAAGTTAGGCCGTTTCTTATTATTGTTTGGCAACTATTGCAATGCAATTAATTCATTTGAAAACTATTAAAAATTATTAATCATTCATTTACATCACGTCACATTTAGAATAAAATTTTAAGATGTATTATCATTTTGTGTTATAGCTATAAAGTACCTAATAAATAATCCAATTGTATTTAATGACAACTTGATTAAATAATAAATTTTAAATCTTTTTACTGTATTATTAATTAATTATTTTTATTTCTTTCTATTTTATTCAAATTATCATTCTATGTGACACAATCTATCTTTTATTTTCTCTCAATGCCCCTTGATTCTCCACAATCATTCTATAGAAATTGTAAAAATAAAAGAATTCTCTATTATTTTTTCATTAATAAATTTTATTATGAAATATTATTATTTTACTATCTAATATTTTCAAACACATCACTTTACCATCAAAGTTTTTTAACAATTATTTTTTTCTCATTTAATACTTTAGTTTATAATATTTTACCACTAAGTCATTAACTCCATTAATAAATTATTGTGTCATAAGAGTATTCAAAGAATTTCAGTATATTCATTATTTTAGGAAATTCACAAGGTATAATATTTAAAATTTTAATAATTAATTATTTAGATATATAAAATAATCTATTGATAAAATTTTTATTTTTTGTGTGTAATTAATTTCATATTTCTTTAATTTAGAGGATTAAATTACACTTAGACAATTTAAGGGTAAAATAGACTTTTATTATAGTTCTGTTAAAAGATTTGTCAACTTTAATGACTTGGTGTTAAAATAATAAAAATTGAAGGATTAAATGAGAAAAGTAATTAATAAAAAATTTTAGTGGCAAAATGATATATAAAAAATATTAAGTATTAAAATGATAATATCTTTTTTACTATTTAAACAACAAAAACACCAAAAACCAAATAATTTTGGTTAGCAATTTTTGCAAATAATCAAATTTTAAGATTTTTCTTTTTATATTGGTTGTCTGTTGACCTGAATTCGAAGTTTTCTAACTTAGCTGGAGATTCAAATGACAAGCCATATATCAATATAAAAATAAAAATAAATTAAATTTATAAAAAAGTAAGAACAATTATAATTTAAAATAAATAATAGTACAATAACTTAGAAAGTTGACTAATTTTGATGAATATAATAATAAGATGATGACAATAGATTTAGTGGAGAATAATTTTTTAGTTGAGATTATTGTTGATTCAATGTCTATTGTTTTAAAGTTTTTAATAGAGTTTAAAGGAGTACTAAAAGTCAGTTTTAATATTAATAATTTTAATATAGTACTTTTTTTTTGGAAAGTGAAAGTATTTAACATTTTTTTAGAAAGATTAATAAAATAAAGAATTAATTGATAAAACCATTAATTTTACTGTATGTGAAGGTTATCAAATATGAAATTTTTATAAATAAATAAATAAATCTTATTTTAAGGTAATATTATCAAATAAAATTTTTTTATTAAAAAATAAATTTTAATTTTTGAATAATTATAAATAAGAGTAATAATATAGAGATATTTAAAATTTAGAGTCTTTTATATACGAAACTTAAATAAGATCTTTGAAATCATAGAAGAATTAAATAAATGTCAAATATTAGAGTTTTTGTTTAAATTTGGGACCCTAGCCAACCACTATTGCTAAAGCAACCCCTGCATTCATTGTTTTTGTGTGATTTGACAACACACACTCACGTTGATGATTTTGTTGACAATTGCGTGGGAAAAGGAAAACGACACTCTCATGGTTTTTTGGTGAAATATGATCACAGTGGCCCTATTATTTTTAGAAATAGTTATATAGATTTTTTTTAAAATTTTATGATTATTTTATCAAATCATAGGAGTACCCCTATGTTTTGCCTTTTATGATATCATTTGGCAACACCCTCAAATCTTAATTCCATGCATCAATTGCAGTGGGATGAATTGAAGTTGTTTGTAATTAATTATTATGATGTTATTGGTGGTACAATATGATTAGAATTATCTATTGATTTGAGTTTTTTTTTTTTAAAAAAAAATCTTATATCATCTGTTTTATTTTTTTTTTAATATTAGTGTATAACTAGGATTTAATTATTTTTATTTTTTTAATTTAATAACCACTTATCACTTGAGTGGATTTTATTGAAAAGGAGAACAGATTATCATGAAGACTTCTAATCCAGTGTGACAGCCATGCAAGGAGCTATGCATTTGTTGACCTGGGAATGTGTTTTGTTGACAACGGTGGATTTGGTTTGCTAATCCGAATTATGTTGATTATATATATGATGAGATAGTAGCATTTCGATTTTGTTTAGCCGTTGCTTGATTCTGATGCGACTTTGTGTTTCTTCAGAAAACGCAATGGTTGTAAATATTTTTAACTCTGGAAAAATGTTAGAAGATGATTAGTCTCTTATAGACAGCATTTATGCAGGATGCTGTCGGCAACTCAAATCAGTTTGATTTTACCTCAAAAAATATTCAGCCTAAAGCGCTCTTGATTGTTGCAGTTTCTGAGGGTCTCGTACTAAAATTTATAGAATCTTTATATTGAAGATATTCCAAAATAAATAAACCATGTAAACAAACTTGGACCCAAGATTTTTGTACCTCGGCTCACACTCCCCGGGCCGAGTCGGGTTGCGAGACAACTCAGCCTATTTCCCTAAGCCCAAATATAGGGGACGTGTTAAGAAATTTCATAACAGCTTCGTATGAAAGTTTGATAGTGGAATAGTTTTTGTATTGCTTTTATTAATCAATAATTGAAATAGACTAGAATTAAAATATAACAGAATCAAAATAAAGAATAGTAATCAAAATAAATCATTTACTTATTTGTAAGAATTAGAATTGAAATGAGGTATATTATCAAAATTGGAATGAGGTATATTACCATTATTGTATTTACTTTATTTTGAAATCAAAATAAATTATTACAAGTTATTAAAATGATATTAGTTGATTATGATTTTAACTATTCAAAAGAATTATTGTTAATAATAATAATAAAATTAATAATAATGACATTAATAAATAACAATAATAACGATGATGATGATGATAATTATTATAATTATAATTATATTATTGTTATATTACTAATAATAAACGATAAATGACCTAATGGTAATTTGAAGATTATAAAAATTTAGTAGGAGTAAAATGGAGAGTTTAATGAATGCAAGCTTGATTCCCAACTCTTCATGGGAATCATGTTCCCATTCTTTAATTCAAAAGATACGTGGGTCTCGTATATTTTATTGTCATTCTCCCTTAACTTTAACAAGTAAACATCATCAATCATTTTTATTTCATATTCTGATTCTTTAATCCTATAAATAAACACACCCTTAAGTAATTGTTGTTAATTATAGCTGTTAACTTATTATACTATACAAATAATAAATTGTAAAAGAATTAATTAATATTATTTTTATAAGTTATGAGAATTTTAAAAGTAAATATATCATTTGTATTTGGTAAATCTTATCATTATAGTGGTTAAGAACTAGATACTATTCAAGTAAACAACAAAATTATATAGTAAAATTCATCTTCAACTTTTATTGAATAGCATAAATTAAATGATAAAGTATCAAAACACATAGTAAAACAAAGTGGTGATGTTTTCAAAATGATGTTTGCAATGAAATTTTGATGGAAGGAGAGGAAGAAATATGGTAAAGAAACGAACATGAACAGAAAATAAAAAAGCAATAATGATATCGGAAGGATTTTATTTCTCAATTAAATAAGATATGTAATATATACGATAATATATATGAAATTAAATTAAGGATATATAATTTATCTCAATATTATATTTTGAAAGTTATGTACTCTTTTTAAAATGATGTGATTTTACTATAATTGATTTAAAAAAAAAAAGATATGTTTGAAATTGCTTTTAGTTCTCAAGGAATCAACTTTCACCTTGAATTTTAAAAACATCAGCTTTATAAATAATTTAGAAGGGTGTTTGGTACGTGAAGAGTATTTGACAATCACTTTTTAAATGATCTACCATCGATGTTTGGTAAGTAAAAGTCAAAAGAACTAGGTTTAATGTGCAGTGACAAAAATGAACTTGTTTACTTATTTGTAATATTACTATTTATATTATTTTTTATTTATTGCTTTTTTTTTATAGCATATTTATTTTCTTTATTACATATTTAAATAATGTTTTCATTAACTATTTCGTTTGGCCATGAATTCAACTTATAAATATTTTTCACTAAAAATTTGATTATATACAATACATAATGTACACAAAAATTAATATATTATTATTAAATTGATTAATAAATATTTTTAATATTAAATATTTAATAAATTAAATGCAAAAAATTGTAGATAACTGAACAAGTAAATTCATGGACAGAATATTCAGATGACAAAAAAATATTTAAAACTATTATAATCAAAGTAGTTCATAGAAATGTAACACTACAGATATGTGTGTATATATCAAAAATATTATCTACTCATTAAACTTTTAGCAATGTTATTTCTCAATCTCTCCATCTCTCAACCTTTAGGAACATTACTACCATGATCTTCATCTTGAACGATGACCTCCATGTTTGTCTCTTCATCTAGAACAAATTCGAGTTATTTTCAATTTCTTTAAAATGGTGGTCATGCAAAACTTTGAAATGTAAACAACTCCATGTTTTCATCCATTCCAAACCCAGTGCCATGACTCTCCACAACCACTTAATAGGTCTATGAAGCTATATATAAATGGAACTTTTAAAGAGCAACTCTTGTTATCTAAGTCTACAATGCCCTCAAATGACTGGCTTCTATTATCTGTAACTAAGCCTAATACCTTATAATGAAGAGGGTAAATCAAAGACATGAGAGGAAAAGAAGAAAGAAAAAGGATAGTGAAATCTGAAAAAGAATCCAAAGCAAATTTTTATCCGCCACAACTGTGATTCAATCAACCAAACAAAAAATTAAAATGTTAGTCTTTTAAACACCACTCATTGGATGACATGTAATTTTATTACTAAAAAAATTAGTGTAACAAAAGAAAACATGTGCTGCACACACGACTAAATCTCTTTTATTTTTCTATTTTCTTTATAAACACACTACACAAAAGAAAAGAGAAAATCGATAGCATACCATCATAGCAACAACACTTACGATTAGGGACAACTAGAGGTGGCAAAAATACTCGCCCGGCCCGGACCTGGGTGATGTGGCCCGAACAGTACTTGGTCCATACTAATCTTCTGGTCGAGTTAGGGTATCACTTCAGAAATCCGAAACCCTGCCTAAAATTTGGATTGTATAAAAAAAATTTTATTTTAAATAATTAAATTTTTTATACATTTATTCAATATATTTAAAAATTTAAAATTCATATTTTATGTTAAATAAATTTAAAAATTATAAAATAAATAAAAATATATTCATAAATTTAAAATTTTAAATTATATATATATAAAATTCAGGCTTAAAAAGCTTGGAAAAAAAAGGGGCTCGAATTTAGTATACCCGAATTTTCAAAAGTCTGGGCTCGGTTCGAATATCGCAATACCTGAACTTGGCCCGGACTTTTGCTAACCCTATAGACAGTACAACAGACGTAAAGACAGTATCTTAACTTATATGACTAAAAATCTATTTAAGAAAAATTACCGTGCGTGTGAGTGTGCTACCAGTTTTCCCTTTACTTTTGTGTTGTGTGCGTGTGTGTGAAGAGAAGAAGAGATCCGCTCATGTATGTTGTGTGCGTTTCTTTTTATTTTGCTGGTTTTTTGGGTAATCAAACGATATGTTGTCCAAAAAAAGGACATGTCATCTTTCAGCATTTCAGTTAACCGACATGTTGTCTGTAAAAGGTTGTTATTTCACTCAAATAAGATCACATGTCATACAGTTATATTACAGTAAAATGACATGTCATACGGTTATATTCAATTAAACGACATGTTGTTCGAAAACAATGCATTTCATTGAAAGAGAATGACATGTTGTTTTTTTATCACAGTTTCTCATTTACTTGTTTCAAGGGTAAAATTATCATTTTGTCAAAATTCCGTTAACTTCTTAACGGTAGCAAATTGTAGGATGGACGGCAAATGTCTTTTGTCAACTTAGAGTGTATGAGTAATACATGTTAAAAGTATTGTATCACAAATAATATTGGTGATGTTTAAATGTATTGAGAATTTCTCTATGTGTAATATTATTATAATAAACTTTAGCCACCAGTAATAATAATCTATTTTAAGTGTTTATTAAACACTTTTTGGGTGCTAGACTGCTATATTATCAACTAAGTGATTACTTGACAATCTAAAGAACCTCAAACATGCTTCAAATAACTATCAGTTAAAAAGTGCCTAAACCAGCTTTGAAAAATCTGAATATTTCAAAATTTGATTATTTAAGATAAAATATCTAAAATTTCTTCCTTAAACTATTTAAATTCCAAAATTGTTCCTCTCATAATTTATCCAAAATCGAAAATGCATCAATTGTTCTGCATCTCTCTCACGATGTGAAACAAAGCCCTAAAATCTCTCTCTTCACAGTTGATGCCAACAGACCAAATCTAGTGACCGCTTTGCACCAATGAAATTATTCCGGCATCGATTAGATAAACATAAATGTTGATACGGTTTTCTATGTGCTCTCGAGTAGTGTCACAAACTTCTGCTCGCTGGGTGCTCGAGTAGGAGATATTGCCAATCTCGATTCTCCTTTATTCTTCGGAACAACGATTTTCTTGGTCCTGCGTTCACAAAAACAAGGTCAGGGGCCGCCGTATATTTTCCGGCGAAAATCCTCCGACGCTCAAGTCAGTGATCGGGTTATTCTTTTTGTATCCCTCTTTGTTCGAGAGACCGGAGGAATAAAAAATGAGCAAAATTACAATTCTTAAAAAATGGCCGAACCGTGAGAGAGAAGAAGAATCTGAAAATTCTGGAACCCCCGCAATTTACATGTCAATTATCTTTTATTCTTCAGTTTTCCCGTCCCTTTTTTCTTCGAGGTCAGCCGTTCCCGCGTTAATGGTGTCTGGACCCCTCTGACAGGCGGGATTACTGTGTCGTATCTTGGGAATGCGGGATGCCAGGTGGGTCTGGGTTCCTATGGCCTGATCATAGTGTCGGGCATGTGCGCACGAAATAATGACACTCTGGGGGCGTGTGCCGGCCATCGGTAACAGTCACAGCATCATACTGCGTGGGGTACAGATCAGGCATCGATCACCATGTTGAGTCGCTGGAGAGAAAGGTCAAATTGTTTCAAACCGGCTGTACTTGAGTCTTGCATCCACTTCGTGCCATCGCTAATTGGGATGGGTCGTGCCTGGGGGTTTGAAGACCTCGAGTAGAATAAGGAGCTCGGGGCTCGACCAGTCTTGAGGTCCTCAACCTTGACCATCTTTGACGCCTAGTAAGGATCGTCTTCGTGCCAGCGGTCAAGTCTTCTGCTTGAGGTGGGCTGACCTCGAGGTCTTTGACTCGAGCTAGATTGGCCTCAAAGAGACCTGCTCTGTATTACCCAAACACTAATCCCCCAGTTTCCAATCTTTGGAGTGAAGCGAGATATGACTGGAAACTTCTTGTTTGGGCTGGCTCCTCGGCCTTTTTATCTTCCCACACTGAGCTATCCCTCCTTTTTGTCGTTTTATATTTAATGCGAGATACGCGGATGGATCCTGGCCGTTCGTTTGAATTTTGAAGGGACGTTACTTGAACAGTTGCGTCTCTTGAGATGCATGCCGTCTGCTGAAGAGACGCACTTTCCCCTTTAAAAACCCTTAATTTCTTTACTGTGACTCCTATTGTCAATCTTTGCTCAAACCAGAATTAATTGCTTGCGAGCCTTCTCATCTTCTTCCTTGCCGTCGCTGCCATTTCCGTTGTCAACTCTTTTTCAAGTATAAACTTCTTTCCCTTTTCTTGTTCTTGTTCTGTTCTTCGTTTATTTGGGTTCCCGATTCCCATTTGGTAGATTGTGTCTATAGGAAACATGTCAGACACATATCGACCCCGTAGAATTTTGTCTGAAGAACCATCCTCTTCGAGTGATTATGAACCAATTAGGATGGTCCCGGTGAGAGACCCAAGTCCCGAGGGGGTCGTGGTTGTGGGGGAGCCCCAGCCGCAACAAGGGGAAAGGGCTAGCCAAAGGACAAAGAGTGGATGGTACCCCATTGATTTTATGAGGTGTGAAACTTCACACCCGGACCTGAACCGGCTTAGGGACACCTACCACATACCGACTAGTGTGGACCTGCTGGTGCTCGGTAAGGGTGACATGCCCATCCATCCTCCCCGAGGGTATGTCACCCTCTATTTGAAATGTTTCAAGTGGAGGGCTAGGTTGCCTCTCTAACCTTATTTTATTCGGGTACTATCCAGGCTCTGCTTAGCCCCGGGGCAGTTGAACCCTAATGGGTAAAGGGTCTTGTCTGGTCTGTATGTATTGTGGAGGTGGTGCAACCTGGGCGGGCCTTTGGTAGAGGAGATAAAGCATCTCTACCAACTGAAAAGCAGCCCGAAGGATGTTGGCTGGTACTACTTCGCCTTCAGCTTGAAAGGCAAGAAGCCCATTACTGATATCCCTACTTTTGGTGGCAACTGGAAGGGAAAATTTTTCTTTGCCGGGGGAGATTGGGGGCAAGCTGCATCTTCCTCTGAAGGGGTCCCTCCGATTCCTTCTTGTTTTTGCACTCCAGGTCATCTTCTGTTCAATGTGTTCTTACATTAGTTTTACTTTCTTGCATTTTTTCTCATCCTTCTGTTTTGATTGTTGTTGCAGTGTCTTGGAGTACCTCTTATCGGATTGGGGAAGAGCTTCAATCGCGTGTCAACACTGTCCTCGACAACACGAGCTCGTGCAGGGAGTTACTTTCAATCTACAATCTAGTAGAGTTTGGCCTTGTTCATGAAGAGGAGATGAGCGGAGTTCTTTCTCGCTTGAAGAGACTTGTGAGCACCTCGGACCGTCTGAGCAGTTCCTCTATTTCAGCAAAGCAGCCTTGAACTGATGCTCCCACCTCGCCGATTAGGGCTGCACTCCTTACTCGGGAGACTGAGCGAGCAACAGAGGGTGCGACCTGCAGGGGTCCGAGGACTGCCACTTCAGCTCGACCTCGATCAAGACGCGTACAGGAGTAGCAGCGGCCGACATTGCCGATCCCTACCTTAAGGACTTCGCCAAACAGATCGAGGAGAAGTTCTTGGAGGGGATAGAGGCTTCTAGCGCTGATGACTTAGTCGGCGTATTCCACTGCCTTTCTTCCTGCGCTGCGGCTGTTGCTACCGCCATCAAAACCAAGACTCTGGATTCTCAGAGGAGGATCAGAGTAAAAAATCAGAACTTGAAATGGAGTCTTAAGCAGAAGGACGAGGAGGCGGCGAAGCTTCGCATGGAGATCTCCACCTTTGAGGAGAAAGCCGCCATGTCAGAGTCCAAGGCTCTCCAACTCGAGAAGGAGTTGTCTATGGTCCGGGACGAGCTGCTGAATGCTCGGAAGGATTTAGACGTGCAGAGGTTCTCCTTTGAGAAGACCCTAGAGGTGGAGACATCTCGCCTTTAGAGGAAGGTGGATTCCTTGGTGGGTCGGCTCGCGACTGAGTACAATTTAGGGGTGACTTTCAGCTATGACTGACTCGTATCCGTCCTAGGTATGGAATACCCTGACGTGGATATATCCAAGCTCGAGGCAGGTGTTGATGCATACATGCTCGAGCACGATGCCACAAACCAAGAGCCGAGAATCCCCCCAACTGAGGCCCCTGCCGGGACTGAAGAGGCCGCTCCTACTGCTGTTGAGGTCTCCCCTGCCGCTGCTGCTGCCACGGAAGGTGGTTCACTCCTCGAGGATCTTGCTCCATCTGCTAGCCTTAATGCTCCAGCCAATTGAGGAATTTTTTTTTTGTACTTGTATTTTTTGATAAATAAACGAAGAACATTGATAATAATATGTCCTTGTGTGTACATATATACCTTTGCCTTGTACTATGAGATTAACTTCATGCACTTGCCAAGTAAATTTTAATAAGTGTTGGGCCCTTGTTTTTCTTCTCCGAGTCACTTCTGCTCGTGCCCTCTCTTGGCTTATACGCGACAAAGTCTTGCCTAAAGTCAGGCTTATAGATCTCTGTTTCTTTTGCGAGCTTGATCTGCTCGAGCCGATATCTGGATTATATTAGGCTCCGTCTCGTCTTAGGCTAGGCTTTGAGACTTCTAGCCTTCGCGTTTCTTCGCGAGCTTGTTGTTGGTTCACGCTTGGCACCGTCTCGCCTTAAATTTGGCTTAGAGACTTCTGGCCTTTGCGTTTTCTTCACGAGCTCATTCTGCTCGAGCTTGCTATTGGCTCACGCTTAGCACCGTCTCGCCTTGAATTTGGCTTAGAGACTTCTGGCCTTTGCATTTTCTTCGCGAGCTTATTCTGCTTGAGCCTGCTATTGGCTCACGCTTGGCACCATCTCGCTTTAAATTTGGTTTAAAGACTTCTGGCCTTTGCTTTTTCTTCGCGAGCTTATTCTGCTTGGCCTGCATTTGGCTCACGCTTGGCACCGTCTCGCCTTTAATTTGGCTTAGAGACTTCTGGCCTTTGCATTTTCTTCGCGCGCTTATTCTGCTCGAGCCTGCTATTGGCTCACGCTTGGCACCGTCTCATCTTAAATTTAGCTTAGAGACTTCTGGCCTTGACGTTTCTTCATGCTCATGAGCTTTAACTTGCTCATATTGAATTAATATTGGAAGAATTTGTCTTGCTTTTATTCATGTTCAAGACTTTATACATCTTTATTTCGGGGAGGAACTGGATATTAATGTTTGCAATGCAAGGGAACTTACTGGAAATACTTCATCAAATGCTGTGCGTTCCACGACATTTTGACCTCTCGTCCATCGGGGTATGTCAACCTATACGCTCCAGGACCGACTATTTGAGAGACCCTATAAGGACCTTCCCAGTTCGGTCCTAACACACCTTGCCTGGGGTCCTTAGTGTTCTGATTGAATCTTCTAAGTACCCAATCTCCCACTTGAAATCGGTGGATGTGTACATTCCGGTTGTAATAGTGGGTCACTCTCTGCTGGTACTCTGCTACCTTCGCAGTGGCCTTTTCCATTTTTTCTTCTAGCAAGTCCAAGCCTGCGCACATCTGCTCATCGTTTTGCCCCTCGTTGAATTGCTCTGTTCGGTGTGTCCCCATCCCTATTTTGGCGGGGACAACTGCTTCATGTCCAAATTCCAAGGAGAATGGAGTCTCCCCTGTGGTATTTTTGTGCGTGGTTCTGTAAGCCCACAAGACACCAGGTAGCTCGTCAACCCAAGCCCCCTTCTGCTCGCCGAGCCTGGTTTTCAGGAGGCATTTTATAGTCTTGTTTGCAGCCTCTACTTGCCCGTTAGCCTGCGGGTGTAATGGTGAGCAAAACTTTAGCTCTATTCCCATGTTCTTGCAGAAGTCTCTGAACTTGTTGTTGTCAAACTACCTCCTATTATCGGTAACCAACGTGTGGGGAATCCCATACCTGCAAATCACATTTTTCCAAATGAAGTCAGTGGTCTTGCTTTCTATGATACTATTCAAGGCTCCCACTTCAACCCATTTGGTGAAATAATCAATTGCCACTACGGCATGGGTTACGGATGCTCTTCCCTTTGGTAATGGCCCGATTAATTCGATTCCCCATTGAGCGAATGGCCAAGGAGAATTCATTACTGTGAGGTTTTCGGGAGGCTTGGCCATGTAGTTGGCAAAGCTTTGGTAATTTTTGCAGCTCTTGGTTTTCTCTTGCGCATCCTGATGCATACGGGGCCAGAAGTACCCCTGCCTTAAGACCTTGAATGCCAAAGACCTCGCACTAGAATGGTTCTCGCAGATCCTTTCATGTATTTCCCGAAGGATATAACCAGCTTCCTCTTGATCTAGACAGCGTAGCAGAGGGAAGGTGTATCCTCACCTGTACAATACCCCATCTATTCTTTCAACTGTTGGAACTCTGCCTCGCATTCTGGTGTCCACTTAGTCTTTCTTCCTTTTTTTATTTATTGGAAGAAGATGCGTCATTTATCTGTGGCTCGGGAGATGAACCTGTTGAGGGATGCCAATTTACCTATTAGGCTTTGTATTTCCTTGAGAGTACGTGGGGATCTCATCTCCACTACCGCTCTTATCTTTTTTAGGTTGGCTTCGATCCTCTATGACTGACCATGAAGCCCAAGAATTTTCCGAACTAACTCCAAAAGCACATTTTTATGGATTAAGTTTCATCCGATACTTTCTTAGGAGCGCGAAGGTTTCTTCCAGATGCTTTACATGTTCCTCCGCGTCCTTTGACTTAGTGATCATGTCATCCACGTAAAGCTCCATTATGCGGCCGATCAGCGGCTTGAAGACCTTGTTCACCAGTATCTGGTAGGTTGCCCTCGCATTTTTCAAGCCGAAGGGCATGACCTTGTAGCAAAACAGGCCTTGGTTGGTAATGAAGGCTGTGCATTCTTCGTCTGGCTGATGCATGGGAATTTGGTTATAGCCCGAGAAGGTGTCCATAAAGCTAAGAAGTTCGTGTCCCACCGTGGAATCCACCAGCTGGTCTATTTTCAGCAATGGGAAGCTATCTTTCGAACAAGTTTTATTTGTATCCGTGAAGTCCACGCACATTCTCCATTTCCCACTTGCATTCTTTACCAATATCACGTTCGAGATCCATGCGGGGTAGGAGACTTCCCTTATGAATCCCGCATTCAGCAGCTTCTCCACCTCACATTTTATGGCCTTGTATCTTTCTTGGTTGATGCATCTCCTCTTCTGCCTCACTGGCTTAGCGTCCTTCCGTATTGCCAGCCTGTGACACGCCACCTCTGGGTCAATCCCGGGTATGTCCTCGTGTGTCCAAGCAAATACATCAAAGTGTGCTCACAAGCACTCGACCAGATTTTCCTTCAGCTGCATGCTAATGCTCGAGCCGATCCCGACCTTCTTCTCGAGGTCATCTGGTCTTATTCTAATTTCCTCCAGTTCTTCAATGGGCTCTTGTCTTCGGCTCTTTGACTCCCCCCTCGAGTCTAATGACGTTACCTGTATAGTTTCCTTTGCTGCTACAACATAGCAGCTCCTTGCGACCCTCCGATCGCCTCGAGCGACTCCACGACCCATTTACTCGGTACTTCAAGGCTAAATAGTGGGTGGACAATACTGATTGCTGGTTTTCATGAAGGGCCTCCCCAGTATTGCTTGGTAGGGGCTGATTTCATCTACCACCACGAAATCTATCATCATATTCTTTTCAAAAGGCCTCGAGCCCATAGTCACAGCCAACTTGATGATCCCCAGAGGGATCAGCTTTCCTCCTCCGAACCCTGTCAGGGAAGTGTTCGTCTGCTCGAGGCTCACATCCGCTATTCCCGAATCATCAAGTGTGGACTTGAAAAGAATATCCACCGAGCTTCCCGAATCCACCAATAATCAATCGACATCCTTATTAGCAACATTTGCCCTCACAATCAAGGCATCTTCATGGGGCTACAGTACCTCTTCCTCATCTTCCTCCGTCCACATCATGGGCACCTGCAGTATCTTAGCCTTTTTTACAGCGGGTGTGGAAAACAAGACCTCCCGGCCAGCAGCGGTGTATCTGCAATAGTTTTTCCGAGCCCTGTTTGAATTTCTTGCCATCGTGGGTCCTCCTGAGATCACTCTCGTAACAGGTGGCTCCAGGTCCATGCCTTAGGTTCGATCATCCTCCTTTGGCTGCTGCTCGACCACCGGATGACCCTCCTCAATAAACTCATTTAAATATCGATTTCTAACCAGGTCCTCCACCTGGTTCTTCAAATCTCGGCACTGTGATGTTGAGTGGCCGTGGTCACCGTGGAAGCAACAAAACCATCCTCTATCTCTTCTGCCAGCTGGCTTAGCCATTGGTGTTGGAGGGCTCAGCAGTCCTCGTTCCTCCACCACTTGGAATATTTCTTCGAGCGATACCTTCAATGTCGTCTATTGTTTGTAGGCGGGGCTCTGCTCAACCACCTGTATCGCCCGATCCCGAGGGAAGTTTCTTGGAGGAGGGGGTAACGGACGGTCGGATCTGTTGTTATTCGGCATAGGTCGGCTTGGTGGTTGATTGCGGGAAAGGTGGCTATCTTGTTGTCGGTATTCCCTACGGCCGCGGTCGGGGGACCTGCAAAGTGGAGCGGGAGCCATTCGTGGTTGGGGAGCTCTTTGATAGGGGTTATAGGGAGCAACCCGATCCCTCATTACCCTGGAAGTTGATGTTCCTCGAGCAGGACCTCATTTTTCCTTCCTCTTTGCTCCACCACCCTGCCCACTTCTTAGTTTCGCAGCCTTCTCCTCCTCGATAACTATGTCCATCTTCACCTGTTTGTATGCATCAGAGTATGAACGGATCGAAGGGCTCCGTAAAAATTACCATGGCCTACCCATCCTGATTCCGTCCTTTAGCTCTCTCTGCGCCTGAGGATGGTTGAATGCCCCAAGATCTAGAACCTACCAGTGATACCTCTTGACAAACTCCCAGATGGGCTCACCCTCCCTCTGTTTTATCTCTGACAGCTTCATCTTGTCATCTTCGGGGGTTACCGCGCCCTTAAATTGCTCCGCAAATTCTATGCACATTTGTTCGAAGCTCAGAACGCTTCCCCGCGGTACCATTCTCTCGCCCTTCCTTTAAGAGTGAGTGGGAAGGCCCTGCACCACTGGGCTGCCGTTAGGCCTTGTACTCATGTCATGTCGTTGAACCGTTCTATGTGCACCAACGGATCACTCTTCCCTGAGAATCTTAAATCCGCGAATCAGAAATCCCGGGGGATTGTGACGCCCATGATCTCCACTGAGAGCGGGGACTCGTTGTTCAGCATTATCCTCCAACTTGGGCCTTTCCCGCTTCCCCAGAGATCCTCCACAACCTGCGCCAACCTGCGTACTTCTCCCTCCAATTCCTCCGCGCGGGAGGTCGGTACCGTGTCCTGCAAATGCTGGCGGGATCCCCTTTCCTCCAGGTTCGTCTCCTCCTTCCCGGCAATATTTGGTGTCTTTGGTCTCTAGGCTTCATCTCCTACATGCTGCCGGACGGGGGTGTTTCCGCAGCTGGACTCAGGGATGTCACTACATGCTTTCCTCTGTCTCTCCATGAGTTCTTGCAGGATGGATGTCAACGCTTCCATTTGTTTCTCCATCCGATCCATTCTCTCCTGGATCTCTCTATTTTGGGCCTCTTTGGCCACCTCCCTCAAAGTCACCGACTCCTCTGAACTTATTCCGTTCCTACTGTTTCCTCTCATTGTTGTGTTATGTTTTTTTGAATGAGTTGGGAAGTCAGGCTTTTTGAACCGGTCCCCACAGACGGCGCCAAAAATGTTAATGCGGTTTTCTGCGTGCTCTCAAGTAGTGTCACAAACTTATGCTCGCGAGGTGCTCGAGCAGAAGATATTGCCAATCTCGATTCTCCTCTATTCTTCGGAACATCGATTTTCTTGGTCCTGCGTTCACAGAAACAAGGTCAGGAGCCGCCGGATGTTTTTTAGGCGAAAACCCTCCGACGCTCAGGTCAGTGATTGGGTTATTCTTTTTGTATCCCTTTTTGTTTGAGAGACCGAAGAAATAAAAAATGATCAAAATGACAATCCTTAAAAAATGGCCGAACCATGAGAGAGAAGAAGAATCTGAAAATTCTGGAACCCCCGCAACTTACACGGCGGTTTATTTTTATTCTTCAGTTTTCCCGCCCCTTTTTTTTCGAGGTTAGCCGTTCAAGCAATAATGGTGTCTGGACCCCTCTGACAGCCGGGATTACTGTGCAGTATCCTGGGAATGTGGGATGCCAGGTGGGTCTGGGTTCCCATGGCCTGATCATAGTGTCGGGCATATGCGCACGAAATGATGACTATGTGGGGGCGTGTGCCGGCCATCGGTAATAGTCTCGGCATCATACTGCGTAGGGTACAGATCAGGCATCGATCGTCGCGTTGAGTCGCTGGAGAGAAGGGTCAAATTATTTCAAACCGGCTGTACTTGAGTCTTGCATCCACCTCGTGCCATCGCTGATCGGGATGGGTCATACCTGGGGGTTTGAAGACCTTGAGCAGAAGAAGGAGCTCGGGGCTCGACCAGTCTTGAGGTCCTCAAGCAGAAGAAGGAGCTCGGGGCTCGACCAGCCTTGATGCCTAATAAGGTCGTCTTCGTGCCAGTGGTCAAGTCTTCTGCTCGAGGTGGGCTGACCTCGAGGTCTTTTACTCGAGTTGGATTGGCCTCGAAGAGACCTGCTCGGTATTACCCAAATAATAAATGTAATTAGACCCTCAAGTTGCTTTAGTTTTGACTTTCGCTCTTGTAGATGATTTTGTTTTAGGTTTTGCATGTTATGGATTGTATAAAGAGTTTAATTGTTATAAGGTAGTAGGCTTAGTTACAGATAGTAGCAACCAGTCATTTGAGGGCATTGCAGTCTCAGATAACAAGAGTTGCTTTTTAAAAATTCTACTTGTATATGGCTTCATAGATTTTTTTAGTGGCTGTGGAGAGTCATGGCACTGGGGCCTTAGAATGGATGAAAATAAGAGGTTGTCTACATTAGGAAGCTTGCTTTGCATGACCATCATTTTGAAGAAATTAAAAATGACTTAAATTTTTTTTCTAGATGAAGAGACAAATATGAAGGCCGTTATTCAATAAGAAAATTATGACAGTAATGTTACTAAAGGTTGAGGGATGGATTGTGAGACACAGAAATGAACCATAAGAAATATCCCTCCCTACCAGTGGCAGATGATCGGTCGAAAAAAGGCCAAGTTTTGAGCTCAGAGTGATGACAGAGATAGTCCTGAGCAACTTTCCTTTCGAGATAAACCCATGGAATCACAAAAATTAGTTGAAGAATAGGTAATAGGCAAGAGGAAGAGCTGTTCTTGGAGCTGGAGGATTTTGTGATAGGCAGTGTTGATAAAATACCATCCATCGACTTTTCTCTAAAGGTTTATGCTTTTGATCAAGCTATGGCAACACTCGGTGGTGGTTAAATTACTGGGATGGAATATCAGATATAATGCTCTGGGTAATCGATTAGAAACCCTTTGGAACACAACACAAGGGTTTCAATTATTGATCTTGAAAATGACTACATCTTAGTTCGCTTCAAGAAAGAAGGCGATGCAGATTTTGCTTTGACTCAAGGGCCATGGATGATAATGGGACATTATCTGGTGGTGCAACAGTGATTCTCAATTTGATGCTTCCCTGCAGAAGATTATTTCGGTCATTGCATGGATTCGTCTACCTGGTATGGCATTTCATTACTATCATAAAAAAATACTTCGCATGTTAGGGCAAATCATTAGTGCAGTGATTCGGATAGATTATAATACAAAGTCAGCTATGAGAGGTAAATTTGCTCGGATTGCGATTGAAGTAACACTTGTATCACAGTTTCTTTTTTATGGTAAGCTTCAAAAAATGCAATATGAAAACCTCCCAGTCCCACACATCTGTTTTAATTGCGGTAAATATGGGCTAACAATGGAACATGCCCTGATCGAATAATTGAGGATGAAAACACAAACAAGTCAGAGAATGCCTCTGGAGAAAATAATTTTAAGAAGATTGGCATAAAGGATGCCAGTAGTAAGGCTGAAAGTTTGGACCTTGGATGGTAGCAACCAGAAAAGGAAAAAACCAATATAAAAAATGAGGAGAGACGAAGAGGGCCCCGATGCCTGGTCAAGGCAATTATTTTAGACAGGTATCGAAGTTTGGCATTTGAGACTGTTGAGGATGGAATCGCAGATAGAGATGCTCACGCGGGTTCATTTAACGAAGTAGTGACCGACCATCTTCAAAATAATTATAACTTTCGACCTAACAAGCCTAAAAAGAATCACTTCAATTTCAAAAGAAACTATAACCCCATTTTAAATTTCGAGCCTGTGTAGCATGTGTTAGAATAATGCACAACCTAAAGAAGAATCTTTAGTTAAAACCCCTTACCCCACATCTAGGCAAAAGCTACGCACCCCTAACTGAAACCATGCAATCCTTATAATACAAACCCAAAAATTTTTACCATTTCTTTAAACCCGTTATTCCATTCGGCCGTTTCTTTCGTTTCAAATCCTCCTTTTCAAATAACCCCAACAACATCATTAACCTTGCCCCATTTCAGGAGGCTGTAAATTTCGAAGGCCATATAGCTTAACTGCAGGGGAAACCTCCTGACAATGAAGCTTTAGTTGGTAGGGAGATCATAGACGATGAGGATGGTGATAGTTATACAATTTAAGTTGTACAAGTAACTATCTAGATAAAGATAAAGATAGAGATAATATATTGATCATGATAAGGATGGAGGGTTCTAGATATGGAGAATGGTAGAGCCTTCTAGATATTGGGCTGGACTCATTATGTGCACATACCTTGTGACAGTCCAATTACTTAGTGCATCCGTACTGAGGACACCATAGTTGGCTAATTGTGTGGGGTGGTCCATTTTTGAGTGCAACCCACTTCTAAGTACATCCTGCCATTGGGTGTACCTATGGTAAGTAAACCCATGTGTGCAAATTGGCCATATTTAGTAGTGAACTTGAGCAGTCCGTGACAATCTTCCTCTACCTGTGTGTGAATTGCTATAGGTCTTCTTTGCATTCCCATGTTCCTTTACTTTTGGGGAGGTCCCTCTACTTTACCAAATACTCATTGTATGCCGACACGCCCCTTCTCCGAGTTACTCGATCAGTAATAATGTATTCCATATCCTTGTCGTATAAAGTGAAAATGGCTATTGGGGCTCTATTCGATTCTCTGCAGCTTGGATCTTCCGCATCTTCGTGATAGAGTTTGAGTAGACTCACGTGGAAAATCGATGAATATTGAGTCTTGGTGGAAGTTGGAGTTGATATGAGATGTTACCCATACTTCGTACCACTCGGAAAGGCCCTTTATATCTCCTTACTAACCCTTTGTGTACTTGCTTTAATGTCTTGAATTTTTAGGGTAAGATTTTGATCATAACTTGGTCGCCTTCCTTGTATTCGACGTTTTGTCTCCTCGTGTCAGCGTACTTTTTCATCTTGCATGTGGCTTTGTTGAGATAAGTCCTCGTAATGTCCACTTCTTCGTGCCATTCGCTGGCATTGTGAGTTGTTGGGCTTTTCCTTTCATAAGTTAAGGCTATGGCATTGGGTGTCATAGGCTGAAATCCCACGATGATTTTGAAAGGACTTTTGCACGTAGCCTTACTTGACTGAAGATTATGTTAGAATTGGGGAACATCGAGCAATTTTTTCCAATCCTGCTAGTGAGCACTTACATAATGTCTTAGGTACATCTCGAGTAGGTTGTTGATGTGCTTAGTCTACCCATTCATTTGCGGGTGGAAGCTTGTTGAGAACTTGAGATCGGTTCCCAACATCTTAAAAAGTTCGGTCCAAAACCGTCAAGTGAATCGTAGGTCTCGATCATTTACTATGCTCTTCGAGACTCGCCATAGTTTTACAATATGATTGATGAAGAGACGGGCAACGTCATCCGCTTTACAATCGGGTGGTGCAGCGATAAAAGTAGCATATTTACTGTAATGATCAACAAAGATTATAAAGGTTCCGTACCCTTCGAACTTTAGTAAGGCCGAGATAAAGTCCATGGATGTACTTTCCCATAATCTTGATGCTAGAGGTAGGTGTTGTGCAAATTTTATTGAACTCACATGTGCACGAATTAATTAAAATATATATTAATATTGACGAGTGTCGATTTCACGAGGAGGTAGATTTTTAATTATGTAGAGTTATTATTATTATTTATTATTTAATGTGGTTGTTGTGAAATTTCCTAGTTTATTTTATCTTAAGATTGAAATTAAAATAGTGGGAATAATATTGGGAATCGATCAATGGAATAAAGTGCTTGAATATTACAATTCACACTCAACATTTCACCATGGACTTAATATTCTGTTTTTAGTTCCAATTAATTTATGAGGGGGGGCATTTCCATTCCTCATAAACTTAACTCTAATAAATATGACATTAAGCGCTCATTGTATCAAAAAGAATAATCTTATATTAAATTTGGTATTAAGAGCACATTGTGTCAGGTAATAATAATGTAACTGTCGACAAGGTGTCAAGACTATCTACTAATTAACCTAGGTGAATTTTATATCAATAATAAGTCAAGACCTAATACATAAATTAGAGGGAGGTTTTTTTTCTAATAAATCTAGTATAAAGTACTTACCGTGCTAAATAGTAATAATCTTGTACTAGGAAGCCGGTATACTATTGCAATATTTAGACAAGATTATTACTATCTATCTATGATAAGTTAAAATAATTTAAATAAAATGAAAATAAACTTACCAAATTAAGTTCATAGATCATGTTGAGACTTCACCTTTAACTCAAGTTGGAAATAAATTAGCTACTCATTTTATAATTAAGCGTAAAATAGAAATTTTATTAAATACATAGAAAATACAAGATGAAGAAGTAATTACAGAAAATAGAGCCCAAAAATGGATTCAAGTATGTCAAATTAGGGGAGAGAGCTCCTTATTTATATATACAACGAGTAAATCATGGCCATCGGATGCCCAGGATTGCACTACATTGCACTCTCTGGTTGTTGGAACACGTCACCAGGGCTTTCATTCCATGTATATGCTTGTATGGTATGCACGTTTTTCATTCCACTAATATGCTGCCATGTCATCGGTCAATGCAAAAATCAGCAAATATGATTCAGTGCATTGTATGTATTGTAAGCTCATTTTTTGGTTCAGTAGACTTCTTTCACATCATCCAGCAATGCCACATAATCAGTCAACCCATGTCAGCAGTCGACACCATGTCAACAGGACCCACCAAAATCTTAAAATTATAATTTTATCCTTTATGTCTTTCTTAAGGTTTTCAGCTGTTCTGAGTTCAAAAATATTGTCCATTTTGCTTTCCGACTCCTCGTTTGTTGAGAAATAACTAAAATACTCTTGAAATACATAAAGTATTAAAAATATATATAAACATATATAATCAAATATCAAAGAATTTAAAATACATAAAGATGGAGATGTTAGTGAGACTTAGACTGTAAAATGATGATTTTACTATTTATAAATATATACTCTCTTGGAATCAACACACCTCCAACCAGCTTATAGTTAGTCCATTGCAAATTAAGCAATAACAAAATTTAATCAACTTTTTTTTAAAGGCAATTATGTTTGCTTCTTTAATTAGATTAATGAAAATAATCAAATAAAAGTATAAGCATTATCTCCAGCCTAAAGAGATATCATTCCCACATCAATCATCCACATGATTCAGTTAAATAAACAGATACAAACTGATCAATTATCAAAACTACATTAATTAAGCTACTTTCAAGTGTGACATGTCAACCTAAAATCTTATAGGTCAGAGTGACACTCTTAAAAGAAAATAAACCCAAGAAAAACAGTTACTCTAAAAATGATAACTTGAGAGAAATTAATGAATGGTAATATCATACACTCTCACTAAGAATGATGTCCATAGCTTAGAATATAATATGATACCAGATAAAATGAAACGATAGTCAAGCCAACTTTTTTTTTTTTTATGTATCACTACACCATTTTAGCCCATATTACTAACTTCTACTTCTGACTATAGTTCCCTAAAATCAAGAAGGACTTTTATTAGGATGTAATATAGGTTAAGAATATAGCTAATAAAGAAGGGACAATAGGGAAAAATAAAATATTATTTGAGGAAAAAAATAGAGATCTTTTGAAAATTATAAAGTGCAATTCACTTTATTATTATTATTATTATTTTTTTTCTTTTTTTTTAATTACACATCATTTTTCTCTTATATATATTGCACCATTTTTTTTAAATAATCATTTAAAATTTTCTTAAATATGAGTAGGTGATAAAACACATAAAATGTGGGGTATTACTCAAAATTAGAATAGAATAGGACAATAAGTTGACAATGACAACACAAATTTTTTTTAATCTAAGCTTAACAAAAGGGATGGTTGAAAAAGGCTCAAGGGGTCAAAGATGGCATTTCCATAATCTTTTAAGGCTCTAAATAGTCTTCCATATTTACTAGCTCGATGGACTTTTAGATGTAACAACATAATTTTTTTTTTAAATGTTTGACTCAAAGAAAAATATAGAGATCATATATAGTAAATTGCTAAGTTGTATGAATAATGGGCAAAAAAGGTTACTATCTAAGAAAAATGATAGACTTAAAAACTTATTTAGAATTTATTAAGACATGTGCATTCCTTCAAGTAACTTAACTAATTTTACTCGTGAGCTAGCTCAATTCACATTTGTCACTAACATTAACATGTAGAGCAGCAAATATGGTGTAATATAACTCAAGGCCAAAGGTAATACAAATACAAGAATTTGAAAGTAATCATGTCATCTAATGTCAAAAGATCACATAAAATGCCTATTTTTTTTTTATTCTTTTAACTCGCAGACTAAGAAGATGCATTTCTAGAGTCACACACTCCATATTCAGCCATCTTCGACTAAAAAATTTAGCCAAAGTTAGTTCCTACAATAAAAATTAGTAAAAATTTCTACAAGATTGAGACATTCTACAATCATCAACTATTTCCTCCCTTCAACCAGAATAAGACATAGTTCTCAATGTTTTAAAGAAAATAAGTAGGGTTTAGAAGATATCACCTGAATACTGCAATAAAAAATGAAAAAAAAATATTTATAGATGGAGAGTTAAATCTAATTTATGCTTCTTATTACTACTATTGCCATAATCAGTCGAAAAATCCAATGAAGAGGTCCTAGGATCTGGCTTTGGTCTATAAGTTTGTAAAAGATCAAGTAACTCGTTAGCAGTAGGAGCACAAATAAAAAGTTTTTTTTATAGTGAAGAAATGAAATGATTTTTTATTTCATGGTTAAGAAATGCAAGTAAGCCATCATAAAAGTTATTAACATTTAACAAACCGATGGGGTTTTTTTTTTATGAATATTCAGATTGGCCTAAGAAGTAAATGTAAATAATGTCTCTAAAGTTGTAAAATCTCCTTGTAAGAAAATGAAAACTTTAGTATGTTGTAAAATTTCAAATATTTTTTCTTGCATGGTAAAGGCAACTATTTTCTCTCTAATTGATGGGCCGGGCATGCTTACAAGAGGCTTTAAGGCTTTTGGGATGATGCCTAGCACGTGGCTTCCTTTATTATAGGCAGCTTCTGCAATAAAATTTTATAACCCTCGATCACCTCCACTATATATACTAAGTGTATATTTCTCTTTACTAGAACTCGACCAAGATTTATGGTTGTCTCAATAAACTCTCTATACTTTCTATAGTGAAACCCAGAAACCACATAAATATTTTTAAATTGTCTACTTGAAGATGCTACCATTGAGACAATCATAAAAAAATAACTTATGAATGTTTAACAAAATAAGCTCATATTTAAAGATTTTGGTAACAATTATAATGATACACAACTGTAAAGGAAGTAGTGTGTTTCTCAAATGACGCATGAAGTTTGTGGCTTCAAAGTAAAAAATAAACAGTGAATATTAGAAAAAGATAAAAAAATAATGCAAATGATAAAAGAATAGTAAATGAAAAGGATATGTGGCATGGACCATAGGGCTATAGAGATGAGAATTTGAAATAGTTAGTATAAAAGTATCTATCTCACCGCTTTCATCTGCCTTGAGTGGAGACTTACCACTCTTGCTTGGCAAGGAGCATTCTCTCCATCTCTGTTATCAGACACTATTCCTAAACACCGTGATTGATGAGTCGGTAGGTGGGTTAGATGCACCTCTCGCACAGTGAGAAGTAATGAGGTTTTTTACCTGAAATTAGTGGGCCCCTTTCCCGCATATATGCCTTTATTTATATTCTTTCTGATAGTTGTAATTGTAGCTCACATCTTCCTCTAGTTCTACATCTAGAAACGGCTTGAACACTCTCTATAGGTCGAGGATAGGCTTCCCATCTAGGTTTTTTATAAACTGGCAAATAGGGTCGTTTATAGTCAGATTCCCGAGACAATACCGTTTATAGTCAGATTCCTGAGACTATATCTTACATGTTGTTTTTGGAATAATGGCCATAACTGGAGAATTGCTCTCTGGACATATCCACTGGGATACGTTTTTAAAGAGAAAATGATATTATCTAATGACTCTTTATTCAAGTCATCCCTAATGAATTAAATCTTGTCTTCCTTTTTATCAGACACAATTCCTAAAGTACACGTCTTTTTATTGCATTTCATTTTGGCACACTTATAACAAACAACTGGAAGTCGTCGAGCTCTTCGTTTTCTTGAGTAGTTTCTTTTACCACAACCAGACATATATGCAATAAATTTGAAAGGTAACTCACCTGTTAATTATACTTTGGCTTCAATTAACCATCGGATGTCAGACGGGATGTTAATTCTCATAAATAATCCCATGCGTTTGGACTGAGCTTTATAGATTGTAAGGAGAGCATTCTGAGGAAGTGACGGAAATCATTTGTGAAGCTTTGCCAAAATTATGTTTTTATCCATTTTGTCTCCTCAAAATATCAGTTATTATGGGAAACTGAAGTTACTGAATTTGATTGTCACAGAGTACCGTTATCTGCCACTTAACTGGGGTAATAAATTAAAGCACACTTAAATAAATAAAGTATGTGAAATCAAGTAACACATGAAAGCAAACAAAAGAAAATAAAAACACAAAACTAAAAAAAAAAATACGTATAAGAAAAAAAAACTACTTACAAACATCCTCCTATTACGTTTACCTCAAGTTCCAATTGGATTACATAGATCCTACCTTCAATTTCCTTGAGTTATCTTTCTAAGTCTTCAAAGTGGAATGCTAATGCTGGTGTTTGAAGATCCGAAACAGGATGTGATTGAAAAACTTAGAGCAAGTCGTTTATATGACATTTCACATGCAGAAGTCACTTAAGTTGGATGAAGATGATATGTCTGATTGAGGTATTCATGATAAGTAATGAAAGAAAATATGATTGCTAATCAAACATACTTTAGCAGAAAATAAATAATTTTGAACAAAAGAATAGTAAAATGAAATGATAAAAAGAAATTAAATCACTGAAAAAAATGAATAGGTCTCAATTCAAATTTGGTGGGTCACTCAAATTGATTTCGGTGTCTTCGTCATATTGTTGGTACTCTAGATATGGCTTTAATCTTTGACTATTAATTTTGAAAATGACACTGTTCTTTGGATCCTTAATTTCAATTGCTCTATGTGGAAAAATAGTATGAACAATAAAGAAGCCAGACCATCGAGAGCATAACTTACCTGGGAACAGATGCAATCGAGAATTAAATAAAATCACTTTCTAACTTGGAGTAAAAGATTTTCTCATGATATACTTGTCATGAAAGACTTTCATTTGCTTTTTGTAATCTTTAGTCTTTTCATTAGCTCTTTACAAATATCCTCAAATTCTGCTATTTGGAACCTCATTTTTGAACTATTGCAAGAGTAAATGATACTTTCGTTTAGTTGTTTATCGTCAAGGAATGATGAGGTGATTTCTTACAATGTATACTCTAAAGTGTTGGGTGATGGTTTAAGCTCGAGCTTTAGTAATGATTCTAATGGGATGAGATTTTCCCCAGATGATGCCAATTGTTCTTCTTTTAACTTTTATTTATTAGCATCCATGAATGATGATGAATTGAGTGAGGCATTAATGTCAAAACCAAACCAAAGTGAGTTAACCATTCTTGTAGAGAGTCGTCACTAAGGTTAGAAGAAAGATCATGATCAATTGATACTTCAATAAAATTTATATAAACAATTTCATTGTCTACATCATGAGGTTGTTTGGCAATATTGAAAATATTAAGCCCTACAGTTATATTGCCAAATGGAAACTGCATATTTCTAATTCTACACTAAATGTGGGCATCAGCAGTTGCCAAGAAAGGTATGTCTAGAATAATGGGGATCTTGCATTGGTTGAGTATCAATCACAATAAAATCAACAGGAAAATAAAACTTGTCTATCTGGATAAGCACGTCCTCCACAATACTACGAGGTATTTTCATAGACCGATTACAAGTTATAACATAACTAGAGTTGGGTGTAATTCTTCTAATCCAAATTTCATAAATACAAAGGAAGGCAAACAATTTACACTAGTTTCTAAGTCCAACAAAGCGTTCTCAAATATGTAGTTCCTAATGCTACATGAGATAGTAGGGGATCCTAGGTCTTTAATATTAGAAAGACCTTCTTTTGAACGTGAATACTTCTCTTTTTAGTGCAAAGATCTTTAAGAAACTTGGCATAACAGGGCACTTGCTTTATAGCATCAAGTAAGAGAAAGTTAACACTTACCTATTTAATATTTCTATAATCTCATCTGTGGAATTTCTTTTTAGCTTTCGCTAACCTTTGAGGAAATGGAGCTTTACAGATGTACTCTCGTGGAAAAATTTATTCTTTTTCTTTTGATGAATCCTCAAAATGTATAGGCATAACTTGAGTCATCTTTGTCATCGGTATCTTCACTTTATTGTAAACTTCTTTACCTTTTTGTAAGGTCATCACAGCTTTGATCTCTTCATATTGCTGGGTTGAGTCGGTACTTAGTTCATATATTCCTTTAGGATTTGGCACTGGCTGGCTTGGGAAATTACCTTTTTTAATGGTCATTGTTAAATTTTAAACTGAGAAGCTAGTTGACCTACCATCCTTTCTAAGTTTAAAATCTAATATGTTTGTCAATTAAAGCCTGCTCTCATCTCATTTCGTAATTCATCAATGGTGCAATTTTGTTGATCTATTACAAAGTGAGTCCAATTATTAAAATTTTGTAATTTTAATTCAGATTGTTTGGTCTAAATGATTACTGAGAGATTTGAGGAGCTTGAGGAACTGGTTGCATTGATGAAGCTGGTGCTGCTGTTCTGTTCTGTTGGAATCCTTGAGTCTATGAAAAGTTAGGATGGTCTTTCCATCCAAAATTATAAGTATTAGAGTAAGGATTGTAGTGTGGCTGCTTTCCCATCATACTAATTGCATTGGCTTGATCTGGGTATGAGTCATGATCAAGTTGATTATAGATATGTGGCTCTGTTGATTTTGCCGTAGTCAAAGATGCTTTTTAGCGAGAAAGTCCTTCAACTATTTATTTGAATTCCTTGATTTCTGATCTTGACTCACCAATATGAACTTCATTCACTCCTTTAATTTTTCTCACATTTTTGAATGATCTCCTTAACTGTTGGGAATTATTTACTTGTCGTTGAAAGAAATCCCAAATCTTCGATGTACTTTTCAACATTAACTCTCCTCCACTTGTCGCCATTAGTCATTCCTGCACATGTGGCAATAGTCCCTCCAAAAAGTATTAGCATTGGTGCTATTTCTCGTACCCATGATATGGATACTTCAAGAATAACCAATTGAATCACTCCTATGCTTCGAATAATTGATTGTCTTCCTTTGGGTAACCTCTAAGATTTCCTCGTGAATAGCATTGGTTTTATGCACTGTGAAGTATTTATTTAAAAATTTAGTAACTATTTATTCCCATAATGTAATACTATTAGCAGACAATGTATTGAACTAAGAACTAGCTCTATCTTTTAAACAAATGGAAACAACCTAAGCTTAACATCATCATCTAAAAAATTATCATATTTAAAAGTTTGAAAAATAGCATGAAAAACATTCAAATGATTGTATAGATCTTCATTTTCTAGGCCATAAAATGATGGGAAACAAAATAGCACACAAAGTTTTAGCTTAAAACTTCTAGTAGCTACATTTGGGTATTTTATGCATGATGAGCTCAAATTAGCTAAGAGACTAAAGTAGTTCTTAAATGACCTCTCCTGTGGTTCTTGTGGTTGCTGTAAATCTATTTCAATTTTATCCACAATTTCCACTTGTGATGCAATGTGTTTATGTGTGCGATGTATTTTCTCTAGCTCGAGGTTTATGAGTTTTAAATTATGTGATAGTAACATTTGACCATGCATGCAAAGAATACGGACAAAAGTAAAATTGAAATTAAAGAGAAGAGAAATTATGATACTAACCTTATCACGCTTATTACAACTATGTTATGAAAATATACTCAAGTGCTATGGATGTGCAATAATAGGAAAAAAATTAAAATAAAATAAATTAATTAAAATTGAAATAAACTGAATTTAAAATAAATTAATAGACGGTTAAACCAGCCATATAGATTAACAAGATCAACGTAAAATTACAAAGAAAAATAAAATGAAAATTAAATTACAAAAATTAAAAGAAAATAAATTAACTTAAAATAAACCAACTAAATTTAAGATAACTTATAAGTGGTTAAACCAGACATATAGATTAACAAGATCAACGTAAAATTATAAAGAAAAATTAAATGAAAATTAAATTACAAAAATTTAAAGAAAATAAATTAACTTAAAATAAATCAAATAAAATTAAGATAACTTATAGGTGGTTAAACTGGCTATACAAAAAGAAAATTACAAGAAAATAAAAATACAATAAGATATTTACATAAGAAAATTAACTCTACAAATGGAAGTCACTTACCTCCTCGGTAATGGTGCCAAAAACTTATTGTACATATTTTATTAAACTCGCAAGCACACGAATCTATTGAAGTATAGATTAATGCTAACGAGTTTCTTTTCCATGAGGAGATATATTTTTAATTATGTAGAGTTATTATTATTATTTATTATTTAATGTGCTTGCTGAGAAATTTTCTAGTTTATTTTATCCTAAGATTGAAATTAAAATGATGGCAATAAATTGGGAATTGATCAATAGAATAAAATGCTTGGGTTTTAGGATTCACATTCAACATTTCACCATAAGCTTAATATTCTTTTTTTAATTCCAATTAATTTATGAGGGGATATTTTCGCTCCTCATAAATCTAACTCTAATAAATATGACATTTAGCACTCATTGTACTAAGAAGAATACTATTATATTAAATGTAGTATCAAGAACACGTTGTGCCAGATAATAATAATGTAACTGTCGACAAAGTGGCAAGACAATCTACTAATTAACCTAAATGAATTTTATGTCAATAATGAGTTAAGACCTAGCACATAAATTAGAGGATGGTTTTTTTTTTTTTCTAATAAATCTAGTGTAAAGTACTCACTGTGCCAATAATAATAATAATCTTGCACTAGGGAGCCTATATACCAGTGCAAAATATAGACAAGATTATTACTATCTGTCCATGATAAGTCAAAACAATTTAAATAAATTAAAGAAAATGAATATAAACTTACTAAATTAAGCCCATAGATCATGTTGAGACTCGCCTTTAACTTAACTTGGAATTAAATTAGCTACTCATTTTATAACTATGGGCAAAATGAAAATTTTATTAAAATACATAAAAAATACAAGAAGGAGAAAGAATTATAGAAAATAGAGCCTAAAAATAGCACTTTCTAATTGGTTGAAACATGTCACCAGGGCTTTCTTTCCATGTATATACTTATATGTTATGCGCGTTTTTCAGTCTACTACTATACTGCCACATCATCGTCAATGCAGAAGTCAACAAATATGATTCAGTGCATTGCATGTATTTTAAGCTCATTTTTTGGTCCAATAGACTTCTGCCACGTCATCCATCAATGCCACATCATTGGTCAATAATGCGTCAGCAGTCAACATCACGTCAGCATTCAACACTACGTTAGCAGTCAACGCCACATCAACAGGGCCCACCAAAATTTTAAAATTATGATTTTACCTTTTATCTCTTTGCTAAGATTTTTAGTTGTTCTGAGTTCAAAACTACTGTTTGTTTTACTGTCCAAATCCTCGTTTATTAAGAAATAACTAAAATACCCCTGAAATATATAAAGTATTAAAAATACACACAAACATATATAATCAAATGTTAAGGGACTTAAAATATATAAAAGTGTATATGTTAGTGAGACTTAGAGTGTAGAATAATGATTTTACCCTTTATAAATATACTCTATGGGACTCAATAATAAGGGTTCCAATAACCTTGCCGGAAGTTGATGATCCACCTTGTCTTCTTAGTAAATAATGACATGTTCGTACATACGCCTCAATGTCGTCCCGCATGTGTGGCCAAAAGTACAAGGTTTGAGCTAGTGCGGTTGTATGCTTCACTGCCGGTTGACTAGCCCACTTTGAGTCATGGAACTCTTTTATCATTTCTCTTCGTAGAGTTCCCTATCTTGGCTCAAATAGTCGATTTCCCTTAGTGAGTAAAATGCTTTCCTACTGCAAAAATCTCCTTATCCTGCCTTGAAGAGCTATTTCCAACAAGTCTTTTACAAGAGGATCTTATTGAAGACCTTTTTTTATGCCTATGGCAATGTTAGACTTGGGTTAGCTCATACTTTACATAGCCAAGTCCGCTTTGCGGCTTAGTGTGTCTGCAACGACGTTAACTTTCCCCAGCTTATACTTGACCCTATAGTCGAATTCCGTAAGAAAGTCTTGCCACCGGGTTTACTTGGGACTCAACTTCTTTTATGTTTAAAAGTAGCTTATTGGTAAGTTATCCGTTAAGATCACGAAGTGTGAGCCAAGCAAGTAATGTTGCCATACTCGTCAGCAATGGATGATTGCTGTCATCTCTTTCTCTTGCACGGTGTAGTGGTGTTCTGTGTTATGAGCTTTCAACTCTTGAATGCTATAGGGTGGCCTTCTTGCATAAATACTCTTCCAATGGCAAAGTCGGAGGCATCCGTGCGGACTTTGAATGGCTTCGTGTGATCTGGAAGAACGAGGACGAGTTCTTTAAAAATTGCCTTCTTTAAGCCTTCAAATGCATATTGGCATTCTTCGGACCAATGTCATATCCAATTTTTCTTAAGGAGATCTGTTAAGGGTGCCACCTTGGTTGAATAGCCTTTGATGAACCATCAATAGTAATTTACCAATCCAATGAAAGATTTTAGCTCAGACACTTTGGTGGGAGATTCCCATTCAATGATGGCCTTTACCTTTGAGTTCTTTATCATTAAATTTCCATCCACTATATTGTGGCCAAGGAACTCCAATTCTCGTTGGGCAAACGAGTACTTCTCTATTTTGAGGTAGAGTTCATGTTCTCGAAGTACTTGGAGGACTTGTTGTAGATGTTGAGCTTATTTCTCAAGGTTGGTGCAATAAACTATGATATCATCCAGGTGCACAACAACAAAGCAGTCGAAGAATGGTTGGAGTACTTTATTCATAAGTGTGCAAAATATGGCCTGTGCATTGGTGAAGCCAAATGGCATAATAACGAATTGAAAAGATCCATACCTTGTGACGCATGCTGTCTTTGGTTCATTTTCTTTGGTAATCCAGACTTAGTAGTAAGTTGAGCTTGGTGAAGTACCACTCATTGTCAATTTGATGAAAAATATCTACTATCAAAGGAATTAGGTATTTATTCTTGATGGCGATCTTATTGACTGCCTGATAGTCAATGCACATCCTTAAAAAGACATTTTTTTTAAAAGGATGGGTACACCAAATGAAGTTTGGTGGGCGGATATGTCTGGCATCTAATAAATTGATGAGTTGTTTTCGCAATTCTTGAAGTACGAATGGCACTATGCGGTAAGAAGCCAAGGCTAAAGGTTTAGCACCTTGCTTTAACTCTATATCGTGATCTAACTCTCTCTTAGGTGGGAGCTCTTTTAAAAGCTTCGGAGGTATAACATTCTTAAACTTATCGAAGATGGTTTGTACTTGTGGTGGGATTTAACTTAGAGTATTTGCAGAATCTTTCTCTTCATTGAGTTTGCGAATGGAAAGTAAGAATTCTTCTTGAAGGCCTTCTTAAATACATGGTTGAGAGTCTTTTCCTCTATTTTGGTGCCCTCGGTAGAAACCATGCAAGCCTTACTTCCATCAATGATGCTTAGGGAGTTCGTGGGCATGGCCTTTGTTAAGGAATTCCATGCCAAGGACCATATTGTAGTCATCCATAGGCATGATGAGGAAATCAAGCTTTCCACTCCACGTCCCGATTATTACTTGCACGCTTTGTGTGGTGCCCGCAATAGATTAGGCAGGTGAGTTTACCGTCTTGATTGTGCCTCATTCCTTTGTCATCTTGAGGCCTAGGTGAGTAACCTCATCTTCTATAATGATATATTGCGTAGTTCTAGTGATATCCATGCAAGTTATATAATTTAAGTTATACAAGTAACTATCTAGATAAGATAAAGATAGAGGTAAGATAGTGATAAGGATAAGCATGGAGGGTTCTAGATATGGAGAATAGTAGTGCCTTCTATATATCAGGCCGAGCTCACTAAGTGCACATGCCTTGTGACAGCCCAATTACTTAGTGCGTCTATACTGTGCGCACCACGGCTGGCTAGTTGTGTGGGGTTGTCCATTTTTTAGTGAAACCTATTTCTAAGTACATCCCGCCATTAAGTGTACCCTTGCTAAGTGAATTCATGTGCGTAAATTGGTTATCTTTAGTGGTGAACTTGAGCGGCCGGTGACAAGCTGCTCAGAAATTTGCTCGTTACGTGACCCACTAGAATTATAATTCTTTTGGAAACATTTTCTATCACAAGCATAGACTTGCTTGAATCAATGGAATTCAAAAAGTGCTTGAGAATCATGCTATTAAAGGCCATATTAAGCTGGAATTAAAACTTCAATATGAACTTGAAGAGGTTCTTTCTCAGGAAGACTTATTTTGGTAATATAAATATTGCTTTCTTTTACCAGAAAACTCTTACTAGGAGACAACAGAATCGAATTGATTCTATAATTAACAATAATGGACAGTGGTTGTATGAGGCAGAATTTATAAAACATCATGTAGTTAGTTTTTTCTCTAATCTTTATACAAAAGACAGTTGTAGTCTCCAACTATATCCTCTTAAAAAAAATTTGCCTGGGCTTGATGCTAGTAGTTAGACACTTTTAATGGCAAGATTGATGGCATGGAGGTTATTAACATTGTTTCAATATGAAACCTCTGAAAGCTCTAGTTTTTGACAGCCTCCCTTCGATCTTATATTAATCTCAATAGGGTATTGTTAGTCCTCCTGTTTGTTGCCTAGTAAAAGAGATATTCAGTAAAAGAGATAATCAAGGAGATTAATAAAACCCTTGTTGTTCTTATCTTGAAGAATAATAACCCTCTGCCTTTGTCTATGTACCATCTTATAAGTTTATTTAACGTTGTGTACAAGATAGTAACTAAAATCATTGCCAATGGACTCTAATCAGTCCTTCCTCATCTAATTGGACTACAGCAAACTATTTCTATCCCTGGCAGACATATTATTGAAAATATAATTGTTGTGTAGGAAGTGATTCATTCGATGAGAAATAAGAAAGGGAAGAGAGGATATATGGCGATTAAGATGGACTTGGAAAAGACTTATAATATATCGAACTAAGTTTTATTCGTGAAACTCTCATGAAAGCAGGAATACCCTTTAGTCTAGTGCAAATCATAATGGAATACATTAATACGGCTCAGATGAATGTACTTTAGAATGGTGAGTTAACAAAGGAATTTTAGCATTCTACAAGAATAAGGCAAAGGGACACAATATCACTTTATATCTTTATTCTCTGTACGGAGAGGCTAAGCCATGACATTATTAGTGTCGTGAATATAAAGAAGTGGAAACCAATTCAGCTCACTCGTAATGATACCCCTCTTTCTCATCTCTTATTTACAAATGACCTCCTCTTGCTAGGTGAGGCTACGTGCGAGCAAACTGACACCCTAAATAATGTTCTGGATACATACTACAAAAGCTCAGGAGCTTGGGTATCTGAGCATATCCTTTTACCAGTAATCTTGTATGATACCGCTCCACTTGATTATTGCCACCACTTTTGATCTTGTAAACACATTTGTTTCCAATGGCTTTTCTTCCATGTAGTAATGGCACATGTTCTCATGTCTTGTTCTTATGTAAAGCTTCAATTTATTCCTTCATTACTATCATCCATAAAGTAACATATGAGCTATTTAATATGCAACATTAATCTCTGGAACATACTTTGAGTGCCAAGTTAGTAGTCGTCTCTTTCGAGTTGACCAACGAACTTCTAGAGCCTTAGACTCGACTGATTTTTATTCCTCGTCCTTTAGTGCTGCTTCAGCTTATGAATTATTTTCTACATATACCAGCACAATCTCTGACTTTTCTTTTACAGTGCTATCATTCATATATCTCTTTTACAGTTGATCTTCCACAAAGATAATATTTCTGCTGATAACAATCTTGTGGGCAGTGAGATCCCACAAACGATACCCTTCACTCTATCTGCATACCCCAAAAAGACACTTCTCCTAGATTTTGGATACAACTTTGTTCTTTCTTAGGTATTATACATCATCTACACAGGACATCCAAATGCATGTAGATGAGGGTAATCAGCTGGTTTTTCACTTTACATCTCTATCAGTGTCTTCAAACCAATAGCCGTTAATGGAGAACAATTAACGATATAACAGGTTGTTTTGACTGTTTCTACCTAGAATGAGTTAGGTAGACTAACAGTCCTCAACATAACTCTTATAATCTCTGTCAGAGTCCTGTTTATACGCTCCGCCACTTCATTTTGTTGAGGAGTATATGCTAGCATGAATTACCTCTGAATACCTTCTTTCTTAAAAAATACAAGAAACTCACTATCCGTATACTCTCCACTATTATCTGTCCTCAAACACTTGATCCTCTTTTCGAATTCAAGTTCAACCCACGTTTTAAATTCTTTGAGCACTGAAAACACATCTGACTTCTTTTTAATTGGGTACGCCCAACATCTCTTGGAGTAATCATTAATGAAAGACAAGAAGTATTTTGCTCCTCCTTAGGATAAATCTGGTGATTCCCAAACATCAGAATGAACTAGGTTTATGATGCTTTTACTTCTAACATTAAATCTGCTAAACTTTAATCTATGTTGCTTACTTATAACACAATGCTCACAACATGGTAAGCTTATCGATTTGTGTCATAGAAGCAGTTTTCGCTCAGAGAGAATATTCATACCGTGTTCTGACACGTGGCCTAATTTGAGATGCCACGTCATCGCTGACTCTTTTCTATTTGACGCCGACATACGCATCAGCTTCCTTTAGTGTTTCTCCTTGAAGTATAAATAGATTAGCTCTTATCTTTTCTTTCTTCATTAATACAAGCACGTCTCTGACTATTTTCATAATCTTATTCTCAATATAAGTCTTGCACCCAAGACTATTTATTTATCCTAAACACAATAAATTTTTCTTCAGGCCTTTTACATGTCATACATCCTGAATTGTGTGTACTGTACCATCAGACATTTTTATTTTAATAGTACTAATACCAGCAATCTCCAAGGTAGGATCATCAACTATGTACACATATTCTCTTGAGATAAGTTCATATGTGTGAAACCACTCTTTCCGAGAGGTCATTCATGTGCCATGTTACTCTTGAGTTTATAAGCCAGATATCAGCTAAATGCTTTCTACCTTCTGCAACAATTACTGTCTCATTGTAGAGAATTTGGCCATCATTAGAGGTACTTGCTACAGAACCGTGAGCATTTGATGACTTAGGTGCTTTACTATCTCCATTCTTTTGATTGCTCCGACAATCTTTCTTGACGTGCCATTTCTTGCCATAATTGTAACAATTGACATTTTTCTTACTTCTCGATTTTGATATACTATAATTGTAACTACCACTGGGGCCACATTCTTTTTATCTCTCTCTCGTCACCAATAGCGCATCTGCTGGTTGCGAACTTGCATGTCTACCTTCCTTATTCTTGCATCTACTTTTCTCATTTAATACAAAGGCTGTAACATCATCAAAAACTAGACTGTCTGTCGAATTGTTCTTCGTCAAATTAATGATGAGTTGATTATATGAATCTGTTAAACTTTGAAGTAAAAGCTTCACATGTTCATTTTTCTCTATTTTATGACCTAATGTTGTGAGTTGCGAAAATAGATTCTTCAAGATGTTGATATGGTCGGTCACTGTCATAGATTCTACTATTCAAAGAGTATAGAGTCTTCTTTTCAAGAAGATCTTATTATATAGCAACTTGGCGTCGTACAATTTTAAGAGAATATCTCATATTTCGTTTGCTATTTTTTTCTCCTCTACACAGGATAACACCTTATCTGCAAGTGCTAAGTGTAGATCAGCAATTGCATTGCTGTCCATCTCGTTTTAATTGGCATCATCGGTTATTTCTATTGGTCTTTCTCCAAATGCTATCAAACAATTGTTTTTCCTTAGAATAGCCTTCATCTTCATTTTCCACAGCGAGAAATTATTCCCATTGAACTTCTCAATCTTGTATTTTACCACCATCGCTTTCATCACGAACTACCTTTGTTAGGATCGGCTCCCACCGTTTCATGTGAACAGTACCATATTCGTGAACAGTAACTATATATTATAACAATACCATATAAGTGAATAGTACATATATGTAAATAGTAACTATGACCTGAACAGTAACCTGATTCTAAAAAATATAACCAAGGCTTTAATACCAATATTAGAAAATTTATGAGTGAAGTAAGACCGTAGTTAAAATGAAATTAGAAAAAAATAAAGAATAAGTACAAATTAGGACACCAGAAATTACATGATTCGACTTTTAGCCTACCTCTACGGGCAAAGATAGAAGAAAAATATTTTACTAGTGACATGAGGATTACAAGTATTGTAATATTTTGGCTCACTTCCCAAACTCCAATATACCCAATCTCTCACTCACTAATTATTCAAGACTATTAAACTCTTTAAATTCTCACACATACCCTTCTTTCTTAAAGAAATGTTGAAGATGGAGTACTTGGAGAGGAAAATAAAGCCTCTATTTATAGGCTTCATTTCCACTTCTCATTATATTAAAAAATAATAATATATATTTTATTTTATAATTTTTCAAATTCAAAGTTTGAATTTAGAATTCAAACTTTGAAATATGGCTTCTAGATCTTCTTCTTCCTTCTTCATTTAAAAATTGCTATTTTTAGATTGTATGCTTCTAGATTGCATACTTCTAAATTATACATGCATGTATTTTGTTGGCAGCAAGAAAAAATGGGGGCATGCTCAGTTTTTCTGTCATTGATGATGTTGGCAAATATCTTGGTATGCCTCTTCTCCACTCTCAGGTTACTAAGAAAACCTACCAGGGCATTATGGATAAAGTTAATAAAAGGCTTTCTGGGTAGAATGCCTCGCACTTATCTCTGGCAGGGAGGATTACACTTGCTCAATTAGTTATCCAATCTATTCCCATTTATGCTATGCAAACAATATATCTGCCTGTGATTATCAAATCTAACATAGACCATGCGTGCAAGAAATTTATTTGGAGTGGCATAAATTCACAACAAAAGATGAGTCTAGTCAACTAGGAAATGGTTTACCAACCTAAATGCAGTGGTGGCTTGAGCTTTAAAAACTTGGAGTTGATGAACAGAGCTTTATTGATGAAGGTAGGGTGGAACCTCATTGCATCTCCATAAAGCTTAAGGTCCTAGGTGCTACTCACTAAATACGGTATTAATCATGCTAATTTTCCCCTACATTGCCAACATGATTCGGATTACACCTGTGGAAGTCTACTGGGAAGGTTTGGCAGGAGTTGTTATTAAGAATATGGTGCAACATAGGAGACGATAGGAAGGTCCGCTTCTGGTGGGATTGTTGGGCTTCTAAATCTCACCCTTTAATCTTCTATGCCCTTGCTCCAATCCCTCATACAATTATTAATAAGATGGCTGCTGAGTTTGTTGATGGAAATGGAAATTGGCTGTGCTAAAGCTTCGCACTTGCTGCCCAATCACATAATCCTGAGAGTAGCTTCGATCATTCCTCCTAATTTTACCAGAGGAGATGATCAATTTTTTTGGGCTGAATCCAATAAAGGACTATTCATTGTTAAATCAGCATATACTACTATGTCTAAACCCATGCACAACTATAAAAATCAGGACTAGAAGCATATTTGGCCTTGGCAGGGGCACCGAAGCATTCGAACGTTCCTTTGGCTGGTGATGCATGATCGCTTGAAAACAAAAATGGAATGCCTCCAGTAGGATATGCATGTGACCGTTATGGTTTCTTGTTAGAGGATACTCTTCATGTTCTTAGAGATTGCTTGGCAACAAAAAGACTTTGGAATCAGTTCATCCCTGTGCTACAACGACGTACATTTTTCTCTCTTAATCTAAGGGAGCGGCTTCGTCACAATTTAAGAAGTAACAGGCTATTGGGCTAAGATTTGAAATGGAGTACCTTTTTTGGAGTAGCTGTTTGGCTTATCTGGTACTGACGTAATCAGTTCCAATTCCATCATGTGTCTTTCGATAGCATTAGTATGACTAATGACATTAGAACTCGAGCTACTGAGATCCATCGCCTTCATAACATGCCTCTGACTAGGGCCAACTACAGAACCGAGAGATGGATTGGCTGGAGCGCTCCATCTTGGCCTTTGTGTTAGCTGAATACAGACGGCGCTCGTAAGAGAGATGGTTTAGCAAGTGCAGGTGGTCTGATTAGGCCTTACTGTGGGGAATGGATTGCTGGATTTGGTATGAATATAGGAGTTTGCTCTGTACTGTTGCTGAACTATGGGGACGCCATCATGGCTTGAAAACGGCGTGGTAATATGGTATCAGATGGCTGCGAGTTGAAGTCGACAACCTTTGTGATACACAATTAATTACTAGACTATTGGGAGCTGCTAAAGACCATACGCCCCTTATCTTCTCCACTAAAGAACTCCTCAAGCAGGATTCGCAAGTCACCATAAATCACGTATATAGAGAAGCAAATTGTGCTGCTGACTATCTGGCAAACCATACCTTATCTCTTCCTCTAGGATATCACCTCTTTTCAACCCCTCCTCTGCATGTGGGAGCTTTCATTAATCAAGATACGTATCGAATAAGTCATCCCTGCTTAATTTGCTTTAGCTTAGCTTAAGCCCCATTGTACCAAAAAAAAAAAAAAAAGGTTGAGAGATGAAGAGATTGAGCAATAACATTCGAGCAAGTTTAATGAGTGGATAATATTTTTGTTATACACACACACACATATCTATTGTGTTACATTTCTATGAACTACTTTGATTATGATAGTTTTAAAGATTTTTTTTTGTCATATGAATATTCTTTCCATGAATTTACTTATTTAGTTATTTATATCTTTTTTGCATTTAATTTATTAAATTTTTTAATATTAAAAAATATTTATTAATCAGTTTAGTTATAATAATAATCTTTGTGTACATTATGTACTGTAAATTTTAGTGAAAAATGTTTATAAGTTGAATTTATTTCCAAATGAAATAGTTAGCAAAAAAATTATTTAACTATGTAATAAAGAAAATAAATATATTATAAAAAAATAAGCAGTAAATTTTAATTTAAATAGTAATATTACAAATAAGTAAACAAGCTCATTTTTGTCATTGCACATTGGACATTACACTTTTGACTTTTACTTACTAAACATCCATGGTAGATTATTTAAAAAGTGATTGTTAAATAATCTTCATTTACCAAATACCCTCCTAAATTATTTATAAGCTGATTTTTTAAAAATCAATGGGAAAGTTGATTTCTTGAGAAGAAAAAGCAATCCCAAACATACTCTTACTAGATTATTAAAGAATCATATTTCTAAATAATCCATTTTAAATGTGTTTATCAAATATTTTTAAGTGTTAAATTGTCAAATAATAACTTATTTGATCACAATCTAAAATAATCCCAAATATACTCTTAATAAACACTTAAATTAGGTTCTAACTTCTCAAAACGACTTCCAACCTCTAAACAACAATTCCAAAGGGGCGTAAACATTAATTTAATCTTATAGATTTTACTTTCAAGATTGAGAAGCAATCCATCCTTATAATTTCGACATTGAACAAATGGAAGAACAAAATCTGCATGCAAGCTAATACAGTAACACCTAAGAACAATAAAATACTAAATACAAGAAAACTAATATTAAAGTATATTTTGAAGGTGAGCAATCTATAGTGGAATCCTGTACTCAAACCCATGCCAAAGTATAGCACATGGAACATCATTATTGGTATCTTCAGTCTCGATATTCTTATCGGTCCTCTTATGAGAGGTAAGCAATAACACTAAGCTTAGCACCTTACCATAATCCTAAAAATCATTCTATAACTACCATACGAAATATAGTACGAAAGTCATCTTCATAAATTTTGTGCATCCATGTCCCTTGAGTTTGAGGAGCTATGAAGACAACACATTGTGCTGAATTACAAAAACGAGGGAAGCCATCTATCAAGCTAGCTGCCAACATTACCAAGTTAGTGGACATTGTTAAGAAGCAATGACAATTACACATACTTGACATATGTGCATCAAATTAGTTTTAGTTTTTTATTAGTTACATTGTAAGTTAGTAACTATTTGATTAAGAACTTTGCATAAATAGCTTGTTACTTCACATTATGGTCAACAAGAAAAATCCAGAACATAAAGAGAAATTTTCCTCTATTTCCTTAGTTGCCAAACGGCAGACTTATACCAAGTCGAAGGGGCAATAAATGAAGGGTCTAAAAGCAAATTAATCAAGTTCTCCACGTATCCCACCAAAAAACCAACCCACTCTAATAGGAGAATCAAAACCACAACCATCAGACTTCACTAAAGAACCCATAAGCTATTAAATGTGTTCTGAAATTTTTATCAGTTATTGTAAAATAAATGCAAAAACATCATTTGAAAAGCAATACAAAATACAAACTTAACATCCATAATGAACACCCAAATGTAGATGTATATAATATACTAGGTGGACATCTGATGGAACGAAATATATTATTAAAACAGGGAGATGGAACGATAGATAGAAGGGGATATTTTTTATATCTATTTAGTCTAAGAATGCCCATAATATGAAAATAAAACTAGGCTTCACATTAATTATGAGAATACTCGCAAATTTGATTTGTTAGATCTTTTTAATTCCACAGATTGCCGATAAATAACAGAAGTCAAAACTCACATGAATCTAAAATTGAAATTCAATATAAAACAATACTATTGCAAAAGTTACATAGAATCGATTCTTTTCCATGGTGCCAAACTCTCTCTTCTAATAGTATATTGTGTATAGCATGCAAGTTGTCTCTAAAGTTTTGATGCTTAGCATAAGGAAGAACGATATCTACTTGCGTGCAAACTTGTGCGCTAGGGGTGGCAATATGGGTCAGGATTCGTTTATTCGATTCGATTCGATGCGAATTAAATTGGTTTGGGTTTGAAAAAATTGATTCGTTTAAAAAATGGGTGAATTCGATTCGATTCGTTAATTAAACGAATCGAATACGGGTTTGAAAATTTTGATTCGTTTATTCGTTTAGAATTCGTTTAATAAATGGGTCATAAACGAATCGAATACGGGTCGATTCATTTAAAATTCGTTTATTATTTATTTAATAAATTTGTATTAAAAAATATATTAAATTTTAATTATATTATTAATTTAATAAATTTGTATTAAAAAATATATAAGTTAAAATTGAAAAAAAAAAAACAGGTCTAGTAGCCCTAATTCTCTAAACCATTCACGCCTCCCCTGTTCTCCGCCCCCCCTCCCCCCCCCCCTTAAAGCGACTGAAATCTAAGGCCACCCCAAATCCTTAACCGTTGAACACCGTCCGCCTCACAATCGCAGTCATCGAACGCTGGATGCCTCGCCTGAGTTGAGCATGTGTTGCTGTCGTTGAACGCCGACTGTCCTGCTTCGCCTTGCTCAATGCACTTCGCTGTCATCGAACGCTGACAACTTGCTGACTGCCTTGTCTATTCATTCTATCTTTGGCCGCTGTTAATACAAAGGGTGAGCACGCGAATTTCCAGCAAGGTGAGGCCTTTTTGGTGTCGTTTTGTGCTTCATGGATTGCGTTTACAGAACCATTCAATCAACTCATTTGGTGGTGGTCCTTGTGGAGGTGTCCCTCTCATAATTGTCTATCATCATCTTCCATTATTATTATTATTATTATTATTATAGCTTTTAAATTAAATATTGTCATTATCCATAAATGTAGGTTGTGATCTTCCTTAACTTTATGAATTGCTTTAATTCGGATTTACTTCAATTATTTTAATTAGGTTTTTGGTTTAATTACTTAAATTAAATGTATTAATTTTATTTGTGAATTTTAATAATGGTGTAATTGAATTTATGTTATTTTTTATGTTTGATTTATGTTGTGGTATTTTTATTTGTAGATTTGTGATGTTGTATCTTGTACATGTTGATTAATTGTTAGATTATAGTTGATTTTTATTTAATATTGTTATTTAAATAAATTTCTTTGATTAATCAGGACCCTTAAAATAATTTTGAATTATTTTGTTTTTAGAATAATGGATACAAGCCGAAGTAATTCAGCCTACACAATTAACGATTCTAATGTTGGAAATGATGATGTAAATGACATAATCGAACAGGAAGAAGAGATTGAAAAAGGTTTAAGGCCAGTAGAACAAAAGGCACCACGACAAAGGAAACTAATTTCACAAGTTTGGTCGCTGTTCCATAAGGTTCCGGGGGATATGTATCCGGACAACAAGCCGAGAGCGGTGTGTAAAAAATGCAGCATTGAGTACGTGGCTGTACGCAATTCTGGTACAGGTAATCTAAGAAGACATTATGAAACTTGTGCAAAATTTAAAAAGCGTGATCCTGTATAAATGATGTTAGATCGTAGTGATGGATCCCTAACTCGTGTTCCCAAGCTTGAAGCTCATGTATTTCATGAATTATTGTCTTGTGCCATTGTTATGCATGATTTGCCATTTCAATTTGTTGAATATGAGGGAATTAGAAGAATTTGGAATTATTTGTGTGATGAAGTGCCCAACATCTGTAGGAACACTGCGAAAGCCAATGTGTTAAAAATGCATAATAGGGAAAAGACAAAAATTCGAAGCATGTTAGAAGAAGCTCCTAGTAGAATATGTCTTACTACTGATTTATGAACTTCTATAACTACAGATGGTTATTTGTGTCTCACTGCACATTTCATTGATAAGGGATGGAATTTACAGAAAAAAGTGCTGAATTTTTGTGAAATGCCAACTCCACACACTGGGGTTGCTTTGGCTGAAAAAATATTGTCATTGTTGTGTGAATGGGGTATTGAGAAAAGGATATTTTCATTGACTGTGGACAATGCTTTAAGTAATGATGTTTGTGTTGCAATGTTAAAAAGTCAATTGAGATTAAGGAATGCTTTGGTGTGTGATAGAGATTTCTTTCATATTCGATGTTGTGCTCATATTATTAATTTAATTGTTCAACAAGGATTGAAAGAAATAGAAAAAGCCCGTGAGAGTGTGAAATATGTCAAAGGGTCACAAGTGAGAAAAAAGAAATTTTTAGAGTGTGTTAAGCAAGTATCTCTAGATGACAAGAAAGGATTAAGACAAGATGTTCCTACAAGATAGAATTCAACTTTTCTTATGCTTGATAGTGTTTTGCATTACAAAAATGCTTTCCGTCATTTACAATTGAGTGATTCCAATTACAAGAATTGTCCTTCTGAATAAGAATGGGGGAAAATAGAAAAGATTGGCAAATTCTTGTCTATGTTTTATGAGATCACATGCATTTTTTCTGGTTCAAAATACCCCACTTTAAATTTGTATTTTCCGAAGGTGTTTGCGGTTAAAGTTGCTTTGGGTCAATTATTTTGTAGTGAGGATGTGTACTTAAAAACTATGGCACAAAAAATGATCGAAAAATTTGAGAAGTATTGGTCTGATTTTTGTACCATTTTGGCCATAGCGGTCATCTTGGATCCTAGATACAAGATGGCATTTATTGAGTTTGCTTATAGCAAGGCTTATGGTCAAAATTCAGAGGAGTTAAAACATGTTCGAGATAAGTTGTTTTCAATTTTTGGTGAGTATAATTTGATCACACCATCTTCCTCCACTACATCCTTACTCTCTCAAATGAGTGATGTTGGTTCAAGTGCGAGACGTAATGACAATAGTCAAAGCACACTTAACCAAAAGACAATGGATATGTTCAAGGTATATTTACAATTTTCTTATTTGTTTATTGTAAGACTTATTATTTCCATGCTTGTTTTGGATTTTAACTACTCTTATTTCTTAATTATTTTGTAGGAGTTTGATGATTTTGATAACATGAATTGTAGTGCTTATATTAGAAAATCTGAATTAGAGCTTTATTTAGATGAGCCAAGAATTGATTGGAAGATTAATTTGGACATTCTAAAGTTTTGGAAAGGAAATGGATTTCGTTATCCTAACCTTTCTTCCATGGCTCGTGATATCTTGAACATACCTATATCCATTGTTGCATCTGAATCATCTTTCAGTGTTGGCAGTCGAGTTCTTGATCAATTTCGAAGTGTATTGAAGCCAGAGACAGTCCAAGCAATTATTACTACTAGAGATTGGAAGTTTGGAGAGATTGGTAAAACTTGCTTATAAAATTTATTTACTTTTCTTTTATAATATTATGTGCAATTGTTTCTAATTAAGATTTATTTTTATAAAATTATTGTAGAAAATTTGGATGTCACTGTGGACCAACTTACTCAAAACATTATCAACATGAGCATTAATTATGCTCCATTTGCACAGAGTGCCAATAATCCAAATGACAGTGTGTGAGTGTGGTAGGTAAAGTTTTTATCTTGTTTAATTATTATTTCCTTGAAAATGCTACAAATTTGCTATATATTTTGATTTTTGAAATTTTACAATGACTATTATTAATATTGCAGCATGTTAATAACATTTTATTTACTTTTTGGTGTAGGATTTTTGTTTTCAAGGTGACAAAGACAAATGAAGAGAATTAAAGAAATTACATTTCTTTATAATTTGAATTTGAATTATTTTTATTTTTAATATTAAGGATTTGGTATTTGGTATTTGGATGACTGTATAATATGATTTGAATTATTTGTATTTTGTTGTGTGATATTAAATTTGTGTTTTTTTTGCTTAATTTTGTTTATTAATTATATTTTTCTAAATGAATTGTAAACGAATCTGGATTCGATTCGATTCGTTATGAATTCGTAAAGGATAAACAAATAATAAACGAATCCGAATTCGATTCGATTCGTTTATCAATTCTATTAAACGAATTAAACAAATCGAACCAAATATTTGTTTAATAAACGAATCGAATCCGAATCCTAAAATTTCAATTCGTTTAATAAACGAATCGAATCCGAATCCATAGAATTTTGACTCAATTCGTTTACGATTTGATTCGAATTCGATTCGTTTATTCGTTTTGCCACCCCTAGCTTCATGCACTAGATGATTTGGTGGCCTGGCCCTCTACTTGCTCATTGGCCCTTGGCCTTTACTGATTTTTATATAATTCTGAAATAGAGTGATCTTAGGGGGCACACTGTGTAGTATAGATTTTATGGTACATATATTTATATTTTTTTGATATATTTTATATTAAATGAATATTATTTAGATTCATTAATATTATAATTGTGGAGAAAAAGAATCATCACACAATTTAAGAAAGATTCAACCTTGGAGGAAACTACTCAGTCCCATTCAAAAAAAGTTTAATATTGTAGCAGTATGTGTATATTTAATATACCTTTCTGGAAATAAATAAAACTAAAACCCCCCAAATACACGAAGCATGATATGTTCTTACTTGTGTGTATTATGCAATGAAAAAGTATTATGCAATGAATTGATACAAGTCACTCTTTAAATATATATTTGTTCGATCGGATCTAGCTTTCTGAACACTTGACCAAATAATATTGATGCGCCCATAACAACATGCATTAAATTTTTTTAAAAATGTTATCTCATTAATCATTATTGATAACGAAATTTTGGTTATTAGTATAACATCATAGTTATATTTTGGCAAATATTCTATATATAGCATACATTAATTTAGGTGAATGTTCATAAGTTTTACATACAATGTCAAAATTGAATTAAAAAAAAAAATCATATCTAAAATGCATTTGGCGTTTAGTTTGAAAGATATGAATATCTATTATTATTTTTTGTTGAAGTTTTTAATTAACAAACCATTTTCGACGAGATGAAGATTATAAAGTTTCACTTAACACATAATTGTCTAATGCCTTCACATGGGCGAGATAGGTGGATTACATGCCATTGATGACCGAAGATTAAAATACAATAGTTAAATAAGAATAAAAACTTGTTTAATCGTCATATTGTAAAAATAATAATACGAGAAATTTCAATAATTTAGTTTCTATAAAAAAAATAAAATATTAATTACACTAAATATAAAATTTACAGTTTAATAAATAAATGACGGCAACAATATACAAATTAAAGTGATAAAAGGATATATTTGGGAAAAAAATGATATTTAGAGAACCAACCTCAGCCCACTCTAATTCACGGAAGAGCATATCAGCATATAAAAGTTGAAATATTTTATTGGTAGGGTAAATGCGATTTTTCTTGAAAAAATATAAGGGAAATATTTGAAAAGCTTGGTTAAATTTAGTTCCATTTGTGGAAATGCTAAACACGCCCTTCTCACGTCCCAATAAAGTGGAATATTCTCGTAATTTTTTAATAAAATATTTTTGTTAACAAACAATACTGATGCTGATATTTTCAATCAACGACTCAGAATCCATCTTATCTAGACATCATTGCTGACTGATCGATTGAACTTGATAGAGCGGCATAGAGGAAGCGGAATTCATAGGATAAGGATAACTAAATATCATTCTAGTACATGACTAAGCCAACGTGATTAGGTTACGCTCTAATCGAAGCATGATTAGATCCATCCTAATCCAAACGACTCAATGAGATTTTTAATAATGCATAAAGTGAAATTAGATGACGTTCTAATCCAAACGACTCTACAAGAGAATTTTTGATAAATAATTCCAAAGAAATTATGAAAGAGAAATTTTATTGAATTATTGAATTAAAGTTATGAAAATAATTATAAGATCACTCTATTTATAATAGAGCAAACTTACTTCCCTAAGTTAACTTAAAAAATGGGAAACTAAATCACAATTATAATATAAATAAAGGACTAAGATATTTTTTCTTAAATAAATCTAATTAAAATAGAAAATAAAATTCTATAATCCTAAATAATTAAATTAATGTCCTACATCATACTCTCCCTCTTAAAAGAAACTCGTCCTCGAGTTTGAATACAATCTGGAGGATGAAACTTATAGTGCAGGAGCAAATCATCTTGTAATTTGAACTTTTTTTTTTCTCATCAATCTTTCACGAAACTTTGAACAATCCATACTTTAACAATTTCTTTTGCTTATATATTTTTCTTGGAGATGAAAACTTCCAAGACTGAAAACAACCAAATAACTTTTGTCTTTTCCTAATTGTTGCTCAATGTGCTCTCCAATAGATTTCACATTTCAAGCAAATTTTCTTCAAGCACAACCTTCTTATCTTCAATATGAATAGGTAGAATCATTTCAATCATTTCAACTTCTTCAACATTATTTTGCTCATCATCCAACACTTATCTTGTTCTCCAAGAAAACATTATGCACATTCTCACATAAATTATCATATTGAAACTTTAAATCGATAACAAATAGTATCTTTTCTTCTGTCATCTCAAGTGAGTTTTTTTCAACTATTTACCTGCAATTAACTCTCTGCTTCTGTTTTCTCTTGATGATATTATTCACAGAAAGTGTAAGATCCGCGATTTCTTGCTCTATCGCTGCCAATCTCAAGTTCCAAACTTTCTCAAACTCTTGCAAGACTGCTTCTCTGATTATCTGTATGATAGTCTTCACAGGCATTGCCTTCCCTTGATCATCGTATTCGGAGCAGCTACATGAAAATAAGTTCGGAATATGAGAATTTGGTGGGGGAAGACGATAATTTTCCATTTGTTGTCAAATTTCCACGCAATGGCAAAACTGTAAATAATGCTCAACTCTTGGGTTTGGAGTGACTGGTGGCCGGTGGGGGAAGATGATAATTTTCCATTTGTTGTCAAATTTCCACGCAATGGCAAAACTGTAAATAATGCTCAACTCTTGGGTTTGGAGTGACTGGTGGCCGGTGGCGGTGATTTGGTGTGGGTTAGTTGGATCTGAAAGATTTGATGCTGAGGAACACGATGGTGGTTGTGGTTGTGGTTTAGCCGGATTCACGGTGGTTTGGCCAAAAAATAGGCTTAAAGTCACGGCGGCTTGTAGTGGTTTGTGGCGGCTTCTGCCAGTGTTTGGTAGCTGGATGGTCGAGTTTTGATCGATGTAACCTAGGGATTCATATGGTGGTGTTGCTCGATGGTAAAGCGGGCTGATGACAGTAGATCGAGGGGGAGAGCTTACGCGTTTTGGCAGTTTTCGCAGCTGTCCAGGTGGTGGAGAGAGGCTGCTACAGCTGGGTCTTGATCGGTGGTGTCTGGCGCGTCGAATGGAGGCAGCGGTTGGTGGTATGGTGGCCGGATCGTGGTGGTTATGGTGGTGGATGGTGGCGGCGGCTAGAGTTTCAATTTCTTTTTTTTGATGGAATTCGTGGTGGTGGTTGTGGGTATCCAGGAATGCTGTGCGATTTGGACAGAACCGCTCTGATACTAATTGATGGAGCGGCATAGTGGAAGCGGAATTGATAGGATGAGGGTAACTAGATATCGTTCTAGTACAGGACTAAGTCAACGCGGTTAGATTACGCTTTAATCGAAGCGTGATTAGATCCGTTCTAATCCAAATGATTCAATGAGATTTTTAATAAAGCATAAAGTGAAACTAGATGACGTTCTAATCCAAACGACTCTACAAGAGAGATTTTTGATAAATAATTCCAGATGAATTATAAAAAAAAAGTATAAAATTATTGAATTGAAGTTATGAAAATAATTATAAGACCTCTCTATTTATAATAGAAGAAATCTACTTACCTAAGTTAACTTAAAAAAGGGAAACTAAATCATAATTATAATAGAAATAAAAAACTAAGATAATGTTCCTTAATTAACTCTAATTAAAATAGAAAATAAAATTTTAGAATCATAAAATAAATAAATTAGTGTCCTACATCAGAACTCTTGAAGAATAATATAAATATAAACAAGATCTAACATCAATTAATTGTTTGCTCAAAAAAAAAAAACAATCAATTAATTGCTAGATTTTCCATTGAAGCTTGTTAAAGCAAACTTTCACATTCCATTAAACGAAAGTTTGATAAAATGGCCAACGGTGATACACAAAATGTGTCCGATTCATGTCCCATGGTTGGTGAAGATGGTGCTCATAGCTATGCTAACAATTCTACCTACCAGATATATATATATATATATATTTCGTTATTTTATTTCGTTATTTGATATTATATCTTAAATGTAATGTATACCCTATATAATATGAATGCAAAAAATCCGCTTTTCTTTTAATAAGTTTTTAACTAATGGTAGAACTAGGTAGAGGTCTAGAGACTTGATTTCCTAATAAAAATCAATTAATAAAAAACAAATAATCGATTGAATTGAAATTTACGAATTTTATGTGTATTTTACGTTTTGGCCCCATTAATTTAAAGGTTTTTTTTTCTTTATAGCTTAATCAAGTTCATGATTTCTCCATCTAAGGTTTATTGATTTCGTATTATAGTAGCCAAAAATTTATAATTTCTACATTATAAACCCATCGAACCAAAATCCTATTTTATTGCACAAAATCCTCTCAGTTTTACAAATGTTATGTTATATAGCCTACTCGTGCATGTATATATTTTTTTCATTATAACAGTTCCTCTTAATTTTACTGAATTTATGTTATAGTATCCTCAAGTTTATAGCTTTTACAATGTGGCCCGAGAACTTCGGCCACCGGTCTTAACACATATTGCACAAAGAATTGAAATTAATCTATGGCTATAGTGGGGAGCTGTGAAAGCTGCTAAGGAATTTACCAAGGAAGGCATTGATAAACTTGACTCGAAAATCTTGGGACTTAATGCCGTTCCAAACACATTTCGGATAGCTAATTTTGGCTACTCCACCGGACCTAACACCTTCACTGCTATGCAAAACATATTAGATTATGTATCAAAATTTCAACATGAATACCCTTCAGCCATTGAATTTCAAGTGTTTTTTTAACGATCACTTCGGTGATGATTTTAACACACTCTTTAAATCTCTCCCTGAATCACGGAGTTATTTTGTTACCAGGCGTGCCCGGTTCTTTTTACGGCAGCTTGTTTCCCAAGTCATCTCTACATTTTGTACATTCTTCCTATACCCTGCATTGGCTCTCCAAGGTTCCTCAGGTAGATGGGGTAAATGGAAGTATTAATTCAAACTAGAAGATTTGTAAATGAAGTTATGGAGGCATATGCAGCTCAGTTCGATAATGACTTTCAAACATTTTTTAATATTAGAGCACAAGAACTTGTGCCTAGAGGCTTAGCAGCTTTGGTCATGTTTGTTGTACCAGATGGAAGCCCATTGGTTAATAATGCTGTAGGTTCATTCTATAATACTTTCGGATCTTGCCTCCTTGAATTAGCCAAGATGTTAAGTGTTGAGTGAACATTTTTATTTGTGTTATAGTTCTGTTGTCTTGTTTGTACATACATCCGATCCAATGAGTCTGATATTAAGATTTGAAATGCTTTATTCCAGGGAATACTAACCGAAGAAAAAATGAACTCATTTGATGTGCCTATGCACAACCAGACTCCTATAGGGAAGGAATTATCCGAAGAAATTGAAATTTTACCATTGAGAGACTGAAGAAAATGACTAATCCCAAGCAGAAAGTGTTGTACGGAAGTGCGGGTTGAGCAGATTACCTATTTATGGTAACTGTGATTGCTGAACAAACTTAAATGTAGTGTAAACAATTTCAAGAAAAATTGACACAATAATTTATGTGGTTCAGTGTAAAGCCTACATCCACGGGTAAAGATTAGAAGATAATTTTACTAACAAGTGAGAACTTACAAATTTAAAAAAAAAAAAAAAAAAAAAACTCACAAAACCCAATTCCCCAATACACCCAAATGAATTCTCCTAGCACTCAAGTGGAAGCTCTCTCTCAACTCACTCAATTGCTTCACTTGCAATTGCTCTCAATTGTGGGATGCCTTAACAAATAAAGAACAATAACTATTTATAGGAATGCATGTTAGCACTATTTCATCAAACCTTTAAAATTGTCAAAGTTTGTTTGGTGATTATCTCATTTTTAGCCAAACTTTGAACAATTTTGGTCAAACTTCGAACATGTGCTTTCATTTGATTTTTTCAACATAAAGTATTATGTAGAGCCAGTGATTTGGCCATTGCTATGAGAGTTGTTTATGAGGGACTCGTCAAAGAGCACTTTAGAGTTGAGTTTGTAGGCAAAATTTGCAACCATTTTGCAGCAAAGGCTGAAGAGAAAATTTCCGTCGTTGGGTAGAGAGTTCAGGACAGCGTGATTGACTTATTCATCCTACTCAAATGTATTTAGGGTATATGTGGAATTGATCTTCTTGTTGCGACTTTTAATATATAATTGTTTTAGAATAAAAGTACTGACACTTAACGTGTTATACTTTCAAAGTTATACAACACACAACAATTACAAGCATAGCCATGCTATATTTTAATTTAAGTACTTTATATTGTGATTTCATCATCAGTGTCAATATTTTCATTTGTTTTATATTTGTTTCTCCATCTTTTGTTTTCCTTTGAAGAAAGAATTAATACAGTATTATGTATTCAAATGTTGAGAAAATTTATAATCGACTGTTGAAAAATTCAAATCAAAGCACATGTTCAAAGTTTGGCCAAAATTGTTCAAAGCCAAATTGTTCAAAATTTGGTTAAAAATTAGGTAATCACCAAACAAACTTTGACAATTTTAAAGGTTTGGTGAAATAGTGCTACCATGCATTCCTATAAATAGCTAATGTTCTTCATTTGTTAAGACATCCCACAATTGAAAGCAATTGCAAGTGAAGCAATTGAGAGAGTTGAGAGAGCTTCCATTTGAGTGCTAGGAGAATTCATTTGGGTGTATTGGGGTATTGGGGTTTTGTGAGTTTTTCCCAATTTGTAAATTCTCATTTGTTAGTAAAATTATCTTCCACTCTTTGCCCGTGGATGTAGGCTTTACGCCGAACCACGTAAATTATTGTGTCAATTTTCTTTGAAATTGTTTACACCACATTTAAGTTTCTCTAGAAGTCACAGTTACCATCAATTGGTAATCTGCTCAACCTGAGAGCTTCCGCACAATAATTGGTATCAGAGCCAAAGGTTCGTTCTTGGGGTATACGATACTATTCACAGATATGGTACTGGATACGACCATTTGTACTTAGAGAACAGTCTATTGTAAGTAGTGTGTATTTTTGCATGTTTAGGAAAGTTCTGTCAACAAGACGATAAAAGTCTAAGGAGTCTGGGTTTTAAGTGGAACCATTGTGACCCCTCCATTCTCCTGGGAACTTTCCTAGTGCATTTATTCACGGGAAATAAACATCATCCAGACTGTTTTTCAAGTGTGAATAATTGTTGAAGGCACTGATTATTTGAGGTTGAGAGGATGGCAGAAGCGTCTTCGTCAGCAAAGACTACTGTGACTAATGAAAAGTTTAAAGTGGAGAAATTTGATGGTACCAATAATTTTGGTATGTGGCAATGTGAGGTGTTGGATGTCTTATGTCAGCAAGAGCTGGATCTCGCTTTAGAAGAAAAGCCTGAAAAGATGGATGACAAGTAGTGGACAAAAATCAATAGACAGGCATGTGATACTATTCGCCTATGTTCGGCTAAAGATCAGAAGTACTCTGTCATGAGGGAGACATCAGCAAAGAATTTGTGGAAGACACTAGAAGAAAAATATATGAAGAAAAGCCTTGAAAACAGGTTTTATATGAAAAAGAAACTCTATCGATTCACGTATGCACCTGGTATGTCGATGAATGACCATGTGAACTCATTCAATAAAATATTAGCGGATTTGCTAAATTTGGATGAGAAATTTGAAGATGAAGATAAGGCATTGTTGCTGTTGAATTCACTTCCTGATGAATATGACCATCTCACCACTACTTTGCTTCATGGGAAGGACAGTGTCACATTTGATACTGTATGTAGTGCACTGTATAATGCTGAGACCAGAAAGAAAGATAAAAAGGATCACAGAGATACAGCTGCAGAAGTATTGGCAGCAAGAGGTTGTTCACAAAGCCGCAAACCTGGAAAAAGGGGCAATTCTAAAGGTAGGCCTGCCAAAGATGAATGTGCTTTTTGTCGTGAGAAATGGCATTGGAAAAAGAATTGTCCTAAGTTATAAAAGGGCAAGGCTATTTCTAATGCATGTATAACTGAGCATGATGAGGAGTCAGAATTTAGTCTGGTTGGCATGACGTTGACATGTCAATCAGATGAGTGGATTTTGGATTCAGGTTGTACTTATCATATGCGTCCTAATAAGGGCTGGTTTTCTAGCTTCAAGGAGCTAGATAATGGAGTTGTTTTTATGGGCAATGACAATGCTTGTAAAACCATGGGAATAGGTTCAATCCAATTGAAGAATCATGATGGCTCAATCCAAGTCTTGACAGAAGTTCGCTATGTACCAAGTTTAAAGAAAAATCTCATCTCATTAGGAGTCCTATAATCCAAAGGGCTTACAATCACTATGAGAGATGGATTCTTGAAGGTATTAGCTGGTGCACTGACGATGATGAAAGGCACAAGAAGAAATAACTTGTACTATTTTTAAGGGAGTACAGTTATTAGATCAGCATCAACAGTTTCGAGAAAGGATGCAGATTCAGAGGCAAACAAGTTGTGGCATATGCGTTTGGGACATGCCGGTGAAAAAGCTTTACAGACTTTGGTTAAGCAAGGCTTATTGAAAGGTGCAAATTCTTGCAAACTGGAATTTTGTGAACATTGTGTTCTGGGCAAGCAAACAAGAGTAAATTTTGGTTCAGCAATTCATGATACAAAAGGGATTCTGGACTATGTTCACAGTGATGTGTGGGGACTTACCAGAGTACCTTCTTTGGGAGGTATGCACTATTTTGTTACTTTTGTTGATGATTATTCAAGAAGAGTATGGGTGTATTTGATGAAAAAAAAATGAATTTTTAAGTATATTTCTGAAATGGAAGAAGATGGTCGAGACTCAGACTGGTCGAAAGGTTAAAAGACTTCGCTCAGATAATGGTGGTGAGTGTAAGAATGATCCATTTTTACAAGTATGCCAAGATGAGGGCATTGTGCGACACTTCACTGTTCGAGGTACACCACAATAGAATGGGGTGGCAAAATGCATGAACCGAACTATACTGGAGAAAGTTCGGTGTATGTTGTCTAATGCTGGATTGGGCAAGAAATTTTGAATCGAGGTCATTGTATATGCGTGCTATCTCGATTAATCGCTTGCCATCAGCCGCAATTGAGGGCAAAACACCCATGGAAATGTGGATCGGTAAACCCGCTATCGATTATGATACTTTACATGTCTTTGGTTCCACTGCTTATTATCATGTAAAGGAATCTAAGTTAGACCCAAGAGCGAAGAAAACATTGTTCATGGGTATAACTGGTGGAGTAAAAGGATACCATTTATGGTGTCCAGATACGAAGAATATCATTTTCAGCAGAGATGTGACTTTTGATGAATTAGTCATGTTAAAACAAAAGGATTCTCAAAAGGATGGAAACACCAGTAGTACTCCGCAGCAGGTGGAGCTTAAAAAGGTTAAAGATGATCCAGCTAGTTTTGAAAAGGTTGATGATTCTCAATCAACCGAAGATGAAGAAGAGGTTCTGACTCAGGAACCTTTAGAGCAACAAGATTCAATTGCATATAGAAGGCCACGAAGAGAGATTCGTAGACCTGCTCGCTTTTGATATGGTGGCCTATGCACTTCCAATTGTAGATAGTGATGTTCCTTCCACTTACAGAGAAGCAGTAAGTAGCCCTGAAAATGTACAGTGGAAGAAAGCAATGGATGAAGAAATGCAATCTCTTCAAAAAAATAGAACTTGGGAGTTAGTTACACTGCCTAAAGACAAAAAGGCAATTGGGTGCAAATGGGTATATGCAAAAAAGGATGGATTTCCTCGTAAGGAAAAAATTTGATACAAGGCTAGATTGGTAGTGAAGAATACGCTTAGAAAGAAGGAATAGACTACAATGAGGTATTTTCTCCAATTGTGAAACATTCGTCTATTCGAATTTTGCTAGCCATTGTTGCACAATATGATCTTGAGCTAGTTCAACTTGATGTAAAAACTGCGTTCTTACACGGTGATTTGGAAGAGGAAATCTACATGACTCAGCCAGATGGATTTAGAGTTGCTGGAAAAGAAAATTGGGTTTGCAAACTGACAAAGTCGCTTTATGGATTGAAACAATCTCCAAGGCAGTGGTACAAGCGATTTGATCAGTTTATGAAAGGGCAAAGGTACACAAGAAATAAATTTGATCATTGTGTGTATTTTCGTAAGCTACAAGAAGGATCTTTCATATATTTACTCTTGTATGTCGATGATATGCTAATAGCATCTAAGAACAAAGATGAGATTGAGAAGTTGAAAACTCAACTCAATCAAGAATTTGAGATAAAAGATCTAGGTGAAGCTAAGAAGATTCTTGGCATGAAGATATGCAGAGATAAAGCTCGTGATAAAGTCAGCTTGTCTCAGAAGCAATATTTCAAGAAGGTATTACAACAGTTTGGCATGAATGATCAGACAAAACCTGTAAGTACCCCATTGGCTTCTCATTTCAAGCTTTCTGCACAACTATCTCCTTCAACGGATGAGGAACAAGAATACATGTTGCAAGTTCCGTATTCAAATACAGTTGGTAGCTTGATGTATGCAATGGTGTGTACAAGGCCTGACATTTCACAAGCAGTTAGTATGGTGAGCAGATATATGCATAATCCAGGTAAAGGACATTGGCAAGCTGTGAAATGGATTCTACGGTACATTCAGAAAACCGTTGATGTTGGTTTACTGTTTGAACGAAAAGACACACTTGGTCAAGGTGTGATTGGGTACGTTGATTCTGATTATGCCGGTGATATGGACAAACGACGATCAACCACCAGATATGCATTTACTCTTGCTAAAGGGCCAATTAGTTGGAAGTCTACACTACGTCTACAGCTGTACATCATCAACCACGAGGCCGAGTATATGGCAATTACGGAGGCTATTAAAGAGGCTGTTTGGTTACAAGGCTTGCTTGGAAACTTGGGATTGATCCAAGAACATGTTAACTTGTATTGTGACAGTCAAAGTTCTATTCACTTAGCAAAGAATCAAGTTTATCATGTGCGTATGAAGCATATTGATGTACGATTTCACTTTGTGCGGGAAATTATTCATGAGAGGAAGATTCTTCTTCAGAAAATCAAGACTGCAGAGAATTCCGTAGATATGTTGACCAAGGTGGTGACAACGATCAAGTTTGACCATTATCTAAACTTGATCAATATCCTAAAAGTTTAAAACAGTGAGAAATGTAGAGATTGGAGGATTATTTTATATACAAGGAAGTTCAGTAATATTTTGAACTACGGTTGGCTTAATCACAAATTTTAGGTACGTAGACAGTCACAAAGATGCAGCCACTTTGGGAATGATGGTTTGTTGGTAGTCGGCTCAAATTTGGATAAATCTTCACCGAGGTGGAGAATTGTTGAAAAATTCAAATCAAAGCACATGTTCAAAATTTGGCCAAAATTGTTCAAAGCCAAATTGTTCAAAGTTTGGCTAAAAATTAGGTAATCACCAAACAAACTTTCACAATTTTAAAGGATTGGTGAAATAGTGCTACCATGCATTCCTATAAATAGCTAATGTTCTTCATTTGTTAAGATATCCCACAATTGAGAGTAATTACAAGTGAAGCAATTGAGAGAGTTGAGAGAGCTTCCATTTGAGTGCTAGGAGAATTCATTTGGGTGTATTGGGGTTTTGTGAGTTTTTCTCAATTTGTAAATTCTCATTTGTTAGTAAAATTATCTTCCAGTCTTTGCCCGTTAATGTAAGCTTTACGCCGAACCACGTAAATTATTGTATCAATTTTCTTTGAAATTGTTTACACCACATTTAAGTTTCTCTAGAAGTCACAGTTACCATCAATTAGTAATCTACTCAACCTGCGCTTCCGCACAACATCGACAAAATTCCACCATTGTGAAAGGATATTAATGTGGAGTAGTTTGGCATGTAGTATAATGTATTATTAGTTTAAAATTGACTGTTCCATTGATATCTTTTGTAGAATTTTCTTATAGATATCATCACAAGTGAAAAGAGTGAATTGGACTCATCCTGCTTATAAGAAGTATATTATTGATCTTTGCACATGTGAAGCAAGAAATGGAAATAGATCTCGGGCAACCTTAAATCCTGTTAATTGGAATACAATTTCTCAAGAACTGAAAACATCTATTACCCGAAACAACTTAAAAATACCTCATATAGTTGAAATTAACAATGGCAACAAGACATGGTTGCAATTATACTACTCGTACTTTTTATTGACCGCTTAAAATGTGGGAAGAATACTTAAAGGTAACATTTTTTTTTGTTTTAATTGAATTATTTAAAATTTTATAATATAAGGATAACCAAGTATAAATGGATCACTAATAGTATGCTATGATCTTATGCAGATGAATAGAAATTAGTTCATAACTCTCTATCAATTGTTTAAAGAAAAAAGATGGCTTCTCGATAGAAAACATTTAAATGTTGAAGAGAAAATAAATATGTTCTTATTTACAATTAGCCAAAATCTTTGAAATCAGTTTATTAAAATTAGATTCCCGCACTCAGAATCTTTGAAATCAGTTTATTAAAATTAGATTTCAGCACTCTGGTCAAATAAGTCGAGAAATCCTTACAGAACCTCAAAGGGCCTCTAACTTGACTTTTGCAAACAATCCATTGGCCTGGTGTACAACTACTTTCCATTCCCAAGTCAACCCTGAATTTGAGTATTCACAAAATCTATTGGAGTGCTCACTCTAACAACCAATACAATGGCACCTAAAAATAAATAAATTAAATTAAATATAATAAATTTAAGGTTAAAGTACACTTCCAAAGTGAGCAATCTACCCTAGAATCTTTTACCCGAATCATATGTCCAAATATGGCACAGAGAATATCATTATTGGTTCCTTCAGCCTCGGTATCCTCATCAACCTTCTTATAAGAGGCAAGCAAGCTTGATGCTATGGCCTTCACAATATTGAGGCCAGCTCCTTTCCACAATCCCAAAAGTCCTCTTCAACTTTTGTACGAAATATAGTATGCAAGCCATCTTCATAATTTTGATGTTGAAAAAGTGAAAGATCAAAATCCTCGTACAAACCAATAAGTGGCATCTTAGAACAAATAAAATATCAAATATAAGAAAATCAATACTAAAGTGCACTTCGACATTTCAATATGCCTTAAAATCTTGTACTTGAAGCCACGCCAAAATATGGCATAGGGAACATCATCATCAGTACCTTTAGTATCCTCATTAATCCTCTTATAAGAAGAAAACAGTCTTAAGCTTATCACTATGTCTCCTATAATACTGAGGCCAGCAGCCTTTTCACAATTCTAAAAACTCGTCTTCAACTGTTATACGAAATATAGAAGCAATCCATCCTTATAGTTTCGACATTGAACAAATGGAAGAACAAAATCTGCATGCAAGCTACTATAGTAACACCTAAGAACAATAAAATACTAAATACAAGAAAACTAATATTAAAGTATATTTTGAAAGTGAGCAATCTATAGTGGAATCCTGTACTCAAACCCATGCCAAAGTATAGCACATGGAACATCATTATTGGTACCTTCAGTCTCGATATTCTTATCGGTCCTCTATGAGAGGTAAGCAATAACACTAAACTTAGCACCTTACCATAATCCTAAAAATCATTCTATAACTACCATACGAAATATAGTACGAAAGTCATCCTCATAAATTTTATGCATCCATGTTCCTTGAGTTTGAGGAGCTATGAAGACAACACATTGCGCTGAATTACAAAAATGAGGGAAGCCATCTATCAAGCTAGCTGCCAATATTACCAAGTTAGTGGACATTGTGAAGAAGCAATGACAATTACACATACTTGACATATGTGCATCAAATTAGTTTTAGTTTTTTATTAGTTACATTGTAAGTTAGTAACTATTTGATTAAGAACTTTGCATAAATAGCTTGTTACTTCACATTATGGTCAACAAGAAAAATCCAGAGCATAAAGAGAAATTTTCCTCTATTTCCTTAGTTGCCAAACAGCAGACTTATACCAAGTCGAAGGGGCAATAAATGAAGGATCTAAAAGCAAATTAATCAAGTTCTCCACGTATCCCACCAAAAAACCAACCCACTCTAATAGGAGAATCAAAACCACAACCATCAGACTTCACTAAAGAACCCATAAGCTATTAAATGTGTTCTGAAATTTTTATCAGTTATTGTAAAATAAATGCAAAAACATCATTTGAAAAGCAATACAAAATACAAACTTAACATCCATAATGAACACCCAAATGTAGATGTATATAATATACTAGGTGGACATCTGATGGAACGAAATATATTATTAAAACAGGGAGATGGAACGATAGATAGAAGGGGATATTTTTTATATCTATTTAGTCTAAGAATGCCCATAATATGAAATAAAACTAGGCTTCACATTAATTATGAGAATACTCGCAAATTTAATTTGTTAGATCTTTTTAATTCCACAGATTGCCGATAAATAACAGAAGCTCAAAACTCACATGAATCTAAAATTGAAATTCAATATAAAACAATACCATTGCAAAAGTTACATAAAATCGATTCTTTTCCATGGTGCCAAAACTCTCTCTTCTAATAGTATACTGTGTATAGCATGCAAGTTGTCTCTAAAGTTTTGATGCTTAGCATAAGGAAGAACGATATCTACTTGCGTGCAAACTTGTGCCAAGTGGAAGGGGCCAGCTGTAAACAAAGTCTCCAGTAGCCGAAGTAATTAGATTCTCCACAACTGTTTTGATAGAAAGGACCCTTGATGGGATCCAATACTTTCTTCACTATCCTCCACTAATGCATATTGTTGTGTAGTGTGAAAAAATTGCTTGGCTACTGCAGCTATTAACCTTTGTTTAAGTTATATACAATTTTTTTTTTTTTAATTAAGCAAGGTGTTTGATACAAAAGTGTTGAATCCTTGACGTAGTTGTGCTCTAACCGAGGATAAACTATCGAGTATCACAAAAGAAATTCTTTCATACAATCTCCACTAAAACTCTTTTTGTTGTATTATACAATTTATTCTTCGAATCTTTATCATTATCTCCATATTCCAAGACAAACAATCAAACACATTTTCACTTATTAATATTCAAATACCGTTTTACAAAGGAAAAAAATACCAAATGAATTTTCAAATTTACGAAAAACAATCATTTTAATATTATAAAACAAATGCAAAAATATCATTTGAAAAAAACACCAAACATATGAAGGGAATAAATAGGATACATTCTCTGTATCTTATTTTGGTTTATATGACCTAAGTGTAAATGCCAAAGATAACACCGGTTGGAATAAAACTTTTTTTTCTTAGATAAATGCGTATGCTCATTATTATCAATTACTGTGTCATGCATAGAAAGGATCACAGGACTGAAATGATATAAATTATCTTCCAATGTATCAGAACAAATAAGTCTATTATTGTAAAAAGTAGAAACTGAAGATCTAAAATTTACAGTATACCCTTGCTTTGACAAACAAGCTACTGAAATTAAATTCCTCTTAATGTATGTAACATAAAGACAATTATTCAAAACTAAAGTCTTATTATTAAATGATAATAAAACAGATCCAGTCTTTTCTGCTGACACGAACTATCATGTCCCAAGCTGCAGCTTGATGCTTCCTTCACTTAGTTTCCTGGTTTCCTAAAACCAAAAAAAGTAAATTACAAATATGATTATTTGCTCTTGAATTCAACACCCATGTGTCAACAAGATTCTGAACTAAACAGGCCTCAATAACAAAAAGATTACCCATACCTGATTTTACAATCTTTGGGCAATCCTTTTTCCAGTGACTCTTCTGTCCACATTTAAAGCACTTGCCTTTAGGCTTGCCATCTTGCTTTGTAGACAATCTCTTTTTCCCAAGTTTCTTCTTTTTACCTTTGCCTTTCGGCTTAGGCCTAGAAGAATTATTTTCAGCAATATTTATGCTTCCCAGAGATTTCTCAGCACGATAGATCTCTTCAGCAGAATGGAGTTCATACATCAATTCTGTTAAGATCATGTTTTTTTTTTGTTCATATTATAATTGACCTTAAACTCTTTGAATGTATCTGGCAGAGATTCTAGTACCATATCAATTTTTAAGTTATCATCGATTTGTGCTCGCTGAATCTCAGCCTCATTCAAATAGTCCATCATTTTGAGGACATGATCACGAACTCTTGTGCCCTTCCCCATTTTACTATTCATAACACCCTTCAATGCTGCTTGCCTCGCAGAGCGAGTACTCTGCCCAAACATCTCTTGGAGACTATCTATTATTTCAGTAGCAGTTTCCAAATTCTGATGTTTGGTCTGCAGAATATTAGAAATTGAGGCTAAAATATAGCATTTAGCTATTTCATTGGCCTTTTGCCATTTTTCATAAAGCCTCCTCTCATTTCTATGAGCATTCTCTGGTGGTATGGGGGGCATGCCTGGGTTAAGACATATTTATAATTTTCAGCAGTCAGGACAATATATAGATTTCTTTTCCAATCTATATAATTCTCGGCAGTAAGTTTATTTTGATTTAGAATAATAGTAAGTGGGCTTAAGGAAGACATTTCTGAAAAATAAAACATCCATGCATTAATATTTTGAAACAGTAATATTCACAATAAAAATCTAAAATGCAAAAAACCATAAATGCATTTTATTTTATTGTAACGATAATCTAGTACCGCTTTAGCAAGCTATCCGTTGTGGAAGTCATACCCCCACTTACTAGACCCAATTAACTATTAGATTATTTACTTTCATGTCGTAACATGATAAATAACTATCGTTATCTTTTAGGGCCAAAAATTTGTTAACAAACTTCGTTGGGAAGGTTAATAACAAATTTTATTGAGTGTATAACCATTGTTTTAATATACATATTTCTCATATCATGTAGCCACCGTTAGGGTGATCAACAGATTAAAAAATATTTTGATCTTATCTTTAAAGAAGTTCATCAAATAAAATGTCTAATATATATACCCTCTGTAGGGAGCATCACCGTATCATGAAGTCGAGGTATATATATAATTTTATTATTAAACTAACAATGGAGCCCACGAAAAAATTATCTTGAATCTTCCATCTCCCTCTCAATATTTTAAAGTTGGTTTTTCTTTTTAAAACATACATATATTGTTAATTGCATGCGTCCTATAATATTATCTAAGTGTTATCTTATATTATAAAGCATTTGCAAATTTCAAACAACATACATGAATTCATGTTATATGAATGACATATATTATTATGCATAGAGTGGCACTACCTATTCTATATGACATGTTATCATGCCATGTTCATATCCAAAACACAACATATAGAAAATTTAAATAATCTCTATTTATGGTTTTCCTAAAAATAATAAAAAAAATATTAACCCTAAACCTAATCTTCATTGGGCTTCATGTCAATATCTTCTTCCATTAGATTGTTTTTGTTGATGGACTTGACTAATATGGACTTTAAATTTATTATTGGTCCAAATTTTTAATTTTAAAGAAAATAAATAAAATTTTATGTAAAACTTTTGGACCAAAATAAATTTAATTTGTTAAACTATATCCATGCATTTTAATCCATTAAGCCCAAATTTTATTGGACTTAAAACTAGGATTTACCAAACCCAAAACCGTTTCTAGACTTGAATGCACAATAGTATATCAATTTTACCCAAACTAAAAATATTATAGAAATTAGGTGTCTGAGTGATAATTACCACTCAAAAACCCTAATCTCATATTTTCTTCTCCAGCCACCATCACCAAAACACAGCAGTTGCCGTTCGCTATCTTCTCCGGTGAAAACTCACCGCTGTCAGGCCGAAAACATGCCACATGCCAGTGTCGGACTGTAGATGCTGCCGCTGCTCCAGCTGTTGCTGCTGCCACGCGAGCTGAGCAAGCCTTCTACTTGCTGCTCCAGCTACTGCCGCTGTCGTGTGAGCTGCGGGAGCCTGCTGCCTGCTGCTCCAGCTGCTGCTATCCGCGTGAGCTGCATCCTGCCCGAGCCACTCGTGCTACCTAATGCTGCAGCTTCTACTGCACAAGTAGCAGCGTGGCCTGCTGCAGCGTGTGTTGCTGGCTCTGTGCGCATTGTGCTTCTTGCTTGGCATCTGTCCCCTCGTGATTTTTTTTAATTATTTTACATATTACAATTCCCAATTACTTACAAAAATTTTAAAAATTAAATTAAATCAAAAGGGAAACATGGTGATAATAGACCACTCTTTCTAACCATGAATTGAGATAATTCAAGCATGTTTTATTCATATATTAACAAATAATATATATCTAAATAAATTGTGCCACTCTAATACATAATTAATAAGATAGATTTCTTACGAAATTCTTATATATTATTATAAGATGGCTCTGATACCAATTGAAGGGAATAAATTAGGTTTTTCAATTTTTCAATTAAAACCTTTTAAGGACCGATCTCATACAACATATAAGAATTAAGTAATCTAGAAATTCATACCTTGATGTTTTGAGAAGATGAACAATTGAGAGTTGTAGATCCGTCTCCAAACGATCTTCCAGGCTATTACTCAAGATTGATCAACATTGGACGTGTGGGCGTCTATATCACCACTCCCCAATTGCAGCTGACTTCTCTTAGATGTCTTCTGTATTTTTCTCAAAAACCCTCGGATTCTCTTTTCTCCCTCCTTATCTTTGTCTTAAGAGAATAATACCCCTTTTATAATATCTTATGAAAATTTCTAGTATGTTAGGATTAGAATTCCTCTTTTAATTTAAATATTTAAATTAAATGCTATCCCTCCACTTACGTAAAAGTGGAGAGAATGTGTAACTAACTAAGAGACCACCATGTAAAATATCACAAACCCCCTTTTACACTTAAATATAACATACTAGGCCTTAACAAATATTATAATTATGATTTTCATCTAATATGCCAGTTTTTCTTGCTTTTAGGTCCAGCGATGGTGTTGTCAATTAAATGAGCTAACCCGGGAATCATTTGGGAACATACAATAGCGGCTACAATAATTAAATTTGTAATTAAACAAATATAATTATTTAATTCCAATTCTACTCCACTATAAGATTGGAACTGACCTCCATAATTATATGCTCGAATATAATTCGCCCTAGCCACATTGATTTCTTTACTGCACAATCCTTTGTACCACATCGTTAATTTAAATTGATATATCAACTGTCCAATCAATTTAATTACATCTTGTTCCTTGATACTTATTGGTTTTTTCTAATGATCATTTCAATATATTTATTTATGTTGACACACTCTATCTAGAGAATTCTATGATCAAGTACTGAAAACCTATCAAGAGATGTGTCGTACAAATTCTATATTGTTAATCTATAATTTCACTACTTATAATTGCTCCCACTAAAATACTGGGTAATCTTGACTACATGTGTATATCATGCCCATTGGTAACTTAAATGAAATAACAACTACAATCATGGAATTACAACTAACTCAAGATTAAGATTACAGTAAATCAATGCCTATGAGATTTAATAAGTCTGGCAGTTATTACTAGGTTAATTAAATTTCATATGTGATCTAGTTCAATGTAGTCATACTATATCAATAAATTCATATATGATTAAGACAAATCACTTAATGAATTCATTACAATCTATACCTAAATAAAGTTCCGAACTTTATTTATCAACTGTGAACTTAATTTATTTAATCATAAGATAACTTGTATTTATGTCTTCTGCGAATCCACATGATAATTGCATAAATACATATAATATGATTAAATGGACTTTACTCAAAATATTAATGCAATAAAGATATATGAATAAAATACCTCATTTTATTTTATTAATCATAAATATTATTTATTACAATAAATATAAATATGCTTTAAAGAGCATATTTTTCCAACAAGATATCCTTATCTATTTTCTATTTCCTTTGATAATTTTAAAAAACAAGCTCTTAGATGGCGCACCAAACACATATTTTGTTTTTAATTTCTACAAACATAAAACAATAAATAAAAAAAGAGATATTAGTGTAATTGATGGAATTATTTTTCAGAAATTAAGCTCTTTAAAAGTTAAAAAGAAAATACCAAACACAACCTTAAACTATTCTTATTCATCAACTGGTAATGATAATGTATAAAAAAAAAAAAAAAAAGACACCTACATCCTTAAAGTTTGGAGAAATAGTTATATAGACTCCTAAGTTTTTTATGAATGCAACAAGACATTCTTTTGATTATAATACTCTACAACCATTTTTAATGGCAATTAAACTAAGCCTTATACCTTCCTAACACTACAAGAAAAACAATTTTTCATGACCGCTGAAGGCGGTCCAAACAAGTATCATGTTGTTGAAAATATGTTTTTCCAATGGCGAAACAAATGTCATTTTATTGAAAATATGTTTTTTTCTAATACCACAGGTAGTTACTGGTGTCAACTAATACCTAGGTTAGAAATACATTTTTCCTAATTGGCCATCATAAGGATGCTTATTTTTAGCAGAATTGACCATCCTAAATACATAAATATATATTAAAAATTAATATGGACATGCAACTGATGACTAATATTTATGACACTTAAAGCCCTAAAAATGAGTTTTCAATTTTCTTTAGCAGTACTATCGGCAATATCAATTTCATCAAACTAATTACCATTAAAAATACACTTTCTTTTAGGGGTAAACACAGCTTAAAAAAATTATAGTAAAAAAAAACTTAGTTTTAATTGATTATGCAATCAAAAATATGTTATGTTAGTTAGAATAAATTATATTTCTAATTGAATTTTAGAATTTTCAAGAAGAAGATTGTTGAAATTCATTTTATTCTACCTCATAGTATTGTTGAAATTCATTTTATTCTACTTTATATTTAAAATGATCACTTTATTAATGGCCTCAAGGAAAATATCAATTGTTTAATAGACAATATAAGGCTGAAATTGATTTTATTAATTGCCTCTATAAAAAAAAATCAATTAATCAATGGACAAATATTCTTTTATAAATAATCTTTCACAACTATATATGCAAATATTCTTTTATAAATATTTTCAGCAAATACATGTGCAACACAAAACAAAAGATAAATAGTACACCAAAAGCTACATAACTTTACTACAATGACTTAGAGCTACATGACACTACTATAATGACTTCGTGTTGTTAAAAAATAAAATCAATGTAGATTAACCATTGAATTCTGGATAATTACTTAAATAAAATATAATACACCAAAAGCTATACGGCACTACTATGATAATATTTTGATGTTGATAAAAGATAAAATCAATGTGAATTGAGCAACTGAATCCTTGTAAAAATTGAATATCATACTTTTTTTCTAGTGGTCGTTTTGTGTAGCTTAAACAAAATACATGTGCAGCTTAAACTAAATACAAATAATACATCAAAAGCTACACGACTCTACTACAATGACCTAAAACGACATGTCGCTGTTACAATAACTTAGTGTTGTTAGAAGATAAAATTAATGTGGAATAATCATTGAATCTTTGACAAATATTTAAATAAAAATAATACATCAATATTTTGAAGTTGATAAAAGATAAAATCAATGTGGATTGACTGGTTGAATCCTTGTAAAAGTTGAACATCATAATTTTTTTCTAGTGATCGTTTTCTATAACTTAAACAAAATACAAATAATACACCAAAAGCTACACAACTCTATTATAATGACTTAAAGCTACACGATGCTGCTATAATGACTTAGTGTTGTTAAAAGATAAAATCAATGTGGATTAATCATTAAATCATTAACAAATGCTTAAATAAAATACAATACACCAAAAAGCTACAAGGCAGTACTACAATTATATTTGAAGCTGATAAAAGATAAAATCAATGTGGATCAATTGAATTCTTATAAAAGTTGAATATCATAATTTTTTTCTAATGTTTTTTTTTTTTTGTAGCTTAAACAAAATACATGTGCAGCTTAAATAAAATACAAATAATACACCAAAAGCTACACGACTCTACTACAATGACTTAAAGCTACATTATACGACTACAATGACTTAGTGTTGTTAAAAGATAAAAATAAATGTGGATTAATCATTGAATTCTTGACAAATACTTAAATATAATATAATATATCAAAAGACTACATGGCAGTACTACAATTATATTTTGAGTGGATAAAAGATAAAATCAATGTGGATCGAGCAATTGAATTATTGTAAAAATTGAATATCATTTTTTTTCCTAGTGATCTTTTTGTGTAGCTTAAACAAAATACAAATAATACACTAAAATCTACACGACTCTACTACAATGACTTAGTGTTGTTAAAAAAAAAATAAATGTGGATTAATCATTGACTCCTTGACAAATACTTAAATAAAATATAATATATCAAAAGCTGTACGATACAACTACGATGATATTTTGATGTTGATAAAAGATAAAATTAATATGAATTGAGCAATTGAATCTTTGTAAAAGTTGAATACCATTAGTTTTTTCTCAGGCTAAAACTTTATTTAGGTGGCATTATAGTAATTAGGTGGGCCAAATGGTTACTAGAGAAAATACAAGATATTTGAATTTTTTAAAAAAAAGTGATTCAATTAATTTATTTATCCTAAGTTAGTTATTTCATGTTGATAAATATTGAAAATTATTAGCATATGATTCGATTAATTGCAAAACAAAACTACTTATCATATTAATGCAAATTTAAAGTTTAGTTGAGTGAGTTATCGTGAGTTAATTAGGTCAATTTTTTTCAAACCCAATTAATAATTGGGTTAGGTTAGTTTGGGTTGGGTTAATTACGATGAACCAATCTAACCCAATCTAACCCATGTAAATAATAATATTGATTTATTTTAGAGTTGGTAAACATTCTAGCTGGGTTTATGACTATTGATTGACGTGCTAGTATATAATTGCTTGATAAATTTTTATATTATAAGTTTAATTTTAAAAGTAAGTTGGTTTTAGTTTCTCTTTATTTTTTAATAAACATTTAACAATACATAATTACAAATTACTTTTATTTTATAATAGAATATAATGCTAGTTAATTATCTGAAAGATCATTAGTTAGAATTATAAAAGGAGATGTGGGAAACTAGAAATAAAATCTAGAAGGTCATTGTCAAAATTTTCTTAATTTTAAGATAGTTTATTTTTTAGTTTTTTTTATAGAATACTAGACTGTGAATGAAATTTTCAAGTTATAATATATTTATATTTAATTTTAATAAGTTTCATATTTCTTTATTTCTTTAATTTTTAATTTTGATTTGATCTTCAAATTTTCAACCCTATTAACTCGACTCAACCCAATCCGATGATTTAAGCGTTGGGTTGGATTGGGTTAAATATGTTTATCGGGTTAAGTTGTATTAATTTTATCTGAACCCATTTAATAGTAAATTAGATTGAATTTTCATAAACTCTATCCAACTCAATCTAATAATATGTATCATGTGATTATTAGGTTCTTTATCTTACTCTCTAGCCCAAATAGATTGATAGCACATCTTTAACGTAGATTTTGATTTTAAATGACAAATTAATGAGATAAACAAAAGATGAAAATACATATTGACACAAAAACTATGAACCTCTGTTAGTTTTAATAATTTATAGCTAACCATGTTTCAAAATATAAATAAATTATTGCAATAGTTCATATTGTATGTTGATATTAATTGTATAACCTTTCTTAGACAATTAGATTAAATTAATAAACAAAATTTCAACTATAATTATATGTTAATTAGTAATTATCTAATGCTTTTAATATATGCAGTGAATACTAAGTATGAAGTATACGTTCCACATTCCACAATTAAGAGTATAATACAATTATGAAAACTATTAAACTCTATTATTAAAATTGTCACTAGATAATTACATTATTTTCAAAATTAGCTAGTCTCCAAATTGATTCAACAATAATTATGATCAATCATAGACATTATTTCCTTAAATGCTTAACTATAAATTAAGTACCAATTAATTCTATATCTAATCTCTAAATTAATTCAATGATAATGATTAATACAATTAAGTTTCAAGTTTGTTTATAAGATTGAATGAGATCATAAATATTTTAGAGTTTTCTTGCACTATAATGTTATTTCCAAGTGATTGATGTTTAATTATAAAACATCAAACATTATACTTATGTTGTAATCAATTAATGATTTCTTGTAAGTTAAATAAGGAAATTCAATTCTCTTGTTGCAACTATTAAAATCTTAAAAAAAATCTCAACACTTTAATAATTATTTCATATATAATTTATTGCTTCTATGTCAAGTGCTAGGCTTTTTCATATTTTATTTTGTTTTTTGGTTGAGGGTTCAATTTCTGTTTGCGTTGTAGAAGTTAATTTTATTTTAAATTAAGTATATTAATTAATCATTTATTTAATTATCTAGTTCATGTTTTATAAAATATAGTAAACTAAGAAAAAAAAATTCAATTACTTTTCTTTTAGATCATATCTAATTTTATATATATATATTTTCTTATCATTATAGCTTTGCTTTGACCAACCTTGCAAGTTACACTAGTGAAAAATATTATTGACACTCATTTGTCTCCTAAAATTTTATATCGCTGAATAGTTTTTTCAACCAACTCCTAATTGCAGTTAAAAATATTTTTCTATTCTTTGACAAAATTACAATAACTGAAAATTTTATTTTATTTTCGACTATATTTTTCAAGCGGTAGAAAATAATTATACATTCCAATGGTTAATTACAGTGGTTATAAATACCAATGGTGCTAAAATTTCCCACTAAAATAAATTTATTATCAACTAATTTAGGAATTATTTTCAACAGTATTTTTTTCATTAGAAAAACTATATAGTTATTTTAAAAGAAAATTTATTTATGTCTAAATTTTTACTATTGAAATTGTTCTATTATCAATTATATTTAACTATTGTCGAAAAAATTTAATCGAAAATGACTTTTTTCTTATAATGTAACTTAATGGACCACCACTGGCCCCATGGGAATTTTCATGAGTAAGTCTGAATCTTAAATTTTAGTTTTTTAAACATGGGGTACTAAATTGGCCTCTTCTTATCCCATTCAAAAAATAAAATAAAATAAAACAAAATAAAATGAAAAATAATTGGACCTCTTGGAAAAGAAACACAAACACGAGGAACAAAATTGGATCACGGAGATTTCTTCTTCCTTTTTCTTTTCCCTTGTATTTACTTTTTAATTTGCTTATTATTTACTTATGATCCAACATATTTCTTTTCTTCATTATATAAAGAGATAGTATTAAAAAAGGATTTATAACATTTAGAGCAGCCCACTTTTAAAATGAATTTCATATCAACATTAATTTCATCCATTCGATTGATTATGATTTAAGGATTAAGAATTTGTGTAATAATTTTTATTAAAAAAGACTGCTCCCGAACATGTCCACTGACAATAACAAACGTTACAACTGTGCTCTAGGCGTTTTCATATTTTAAAAATATTGTATGAGAACTTCATTGGGAATATTACTCATAATACATTGTAATTGAATTGACCTTGTATTCGATTTTGTTGCTGATTCTTTGAAATTTTCATAGTTGAGAATGCCCTCGCTACAAAATGAAGTAGCAAACTGGTATATCCCACTCTTTATTAAAATGCTAAAGAATTAATCTAATACAATTAAACATATACATAACAAATAATTATTGTAAATAGGGAACATAGTTTCTTGAAATAGCGCCTTTGATATGAATTTGAACGATTCTTTCCTTCTCAGCGTAGAAAATGGATAAGGATATATTCAACATAATTTAACTGCAAAATGCAACAAAATTTAATTTATTTTAGAATAGTTAAATCACTTAAATATTAAATTATGGAACTTGATTGGATTTATCTCAATATTCACAATTAATAAAGGGAGAGTTGATAAAATCACTTGCCTGCCAAAGGAACATGTAAAAACCAAATTGTGAATCAAAATTATCGAGATCAACCTTTCGAGATCGAAGCCACATCATGACAGCAAGTATGATGTGTCCAATTATCTGAAAGAAATTAAAAAAAAATTAATTATTGGTGATTGAGATCATCATTATCAGAATCAAGCACACATTAACTATAGAAGTTAAAATTATTACAGTGACAAGCTTGCTTATCATCAAAGTTGAAGTTGTCCCAGCAACTACAGCACCTCCGTAACCCATTAACATCATATTTACACAAAGTGGAAGTACCTTTTCAGAAAAAACAAATAAATAAATTTGTAAGCCAATTATTATTATTATTCTAGTATGAATTATGTATTGATTTGAGATTGATGGGAATAATAAAATATTATATCAAAATTATATATATACTGACTTTTTCTTTGCCCAAAAGGACACACAGTGTTTTCATGCCAAATGCTTTGTCTCCTTCAACATCTGGCAAATCCTATTAGGAAAAAAAATCACACAAAAAATAATAAAATTATAAAGAATATAATATAAATTCATAAATACGACTTCAATTTAATTTCACAAAATTTTACTTTCGGGTACGTGAATGAAATTTCTGAAATTAATTATTACCTTGAGAAGTCCGTTTACAAATGCGTAGATAGACATAATAGCAGTTGCAAAAATAAATGATCCTGTCGCTACGAAAGGTTTACCAAGTAAATATGTCTGCATATATGTACCAAAATTAAAACAATTCATCAATAAAACTACAGTAAAATTAGAAAAAATTAAAAGTGAAGTAGATGATTAATTTTGACGAAATTGTATAAACAAATATTTATATACCTGGCTGTGTACGAAGTAAGGTATTTGAAGTATAAGTCCCATAAGAATCACGAGAGTGAATGGAGCCATAAATGTATGTGACTTCCATCTAAGAAAGGGAAGCTGCAGCCAAAAGATTAATTAAGAACAACCAATTAGCTAGATGATGAATTAATGTGGATCCTATATTAATTAATATTAGGTTTATCAAATTAATTATGTTGCGTGGAATTAGGCCACTTACTGGGACGGAATAAGCTGCTCCTGTTAAACCCCACGCGACTACTGCCCAAAGAACAGCTGGAGATCCAGACATAAATGCCAAAACCAGACTCTGCAATTAAATTGTGGATCAATGAATTTAAATTGTAAAGGTCAAAAAATTAATTTTATATTAGAAAATAAAAATTATTAGAAACTAAATTTTGAAAGCTTTTCTTGGCAGTTGCATGCTTACCAAGAGCGCTGACCCTGCACAAATTGCAATTCCAGTTCCCATTGACAATTCCCCAGAAGCAAGTGGCAGATACGGTTTGTTAATCTTCAACAATGTTCAGTTGATTTATTAGCAACAATAAATGTATAATGAACACATATATATAAAATGTAAGCATATACATGTATAAAGGTCTTCTCTGGTGTGAATGTCCACACCAAATTTCATGCAGACACAGATCAGTTTACAACGATGTGAACGATGTTTCTATTGTAACTGACTTTTACAATATTGTAAAGTAGACGTTCGCACTTAAGAATTTTGTTACATGTATATAAATATTTACCTTGTCTATTTCAACATCACAAATCTGGTTTAAGGAACATAGAGAAATGTTCATCAATATTTGTGGTACTACAGCCTGAAATGTCAAAGATGAATTAATGTTAATCAAATAATTAATCATTTCCGATGTCGTGTTAATTGTAATTGTATGTAGTAAGAAATATTATTATTTACCTTTAAAACTCCCATAAGAAAAGTGGGAGTGACCTGAGAAAGGCTTTGTAGTGGAAGAAAACAAACTGATGCTACCGATACAATCTGTAAAGCGTACAAAATTCGAAATTCAGATCTGTCAATTAATCAACTAAAACTTCATATCTTTTTATTAAGGAGAAGGGACGCGGTGACACTCTTGATTTGACTAAATGATTAAAAAAACCTTTTCGTTTTTCAGAGATGGTAACATGGACTCTTTGTCCAAAAGAAGACTTTGTCTGTGTGACCATCTCTAAAATTAAAGAGCTTTTTCAACCAATTTGCAAGTCACGGGGTGTCGCTTTTCTTTTTCCTTATATTAGTATACTTATTATGAATTTATAGAAGCAACTCACAATGTTAATTTGGGCGTAGTAACGAGTTAAATGGCTGATTGCATTCAACTTCTTCTTAAAGACCTCCAGAAAGCTCGGAGCTGCAGTTTGGGCAGGTGCAGGATTATCGTTCTCGGATTGTAATGCATAACCATCTTGTAACGCCAAAGGGACTCGGTTTTTGTTCAATGGCTTCTGATAAATTCGATTGCTAATCATACCCTCATTATTGATTGTAATTTTGTTTTGATTTGTTAAATGGAATGAACTTTGGGAGGAGCATTGGATTGAGGATTTGTTGCTTGGACTTCTGTTTACCACGCCATGTCTTTGTGTCAACGGCGATGCAATTGTTTTAAGGCAACCTGGAGATTAATTGTAAAAAAGTTATTAAAAAAAAATTGAAGTTATTGAAATGAGTACTAATGTGATATGGGGGAAACATGAGACTTACCAGGCTGTTGCAAAGGATTGAATTTTGATGATGAGATGCTTAAACACTGCATTTGAAGCATGATTAACTTGCTCTCTCTTTCTGGTCTTGAGTCCTTCCTTACACTTGTGTATTACGCAATGAATTTGATAAAAGTTTTGCATAAAAAAAAATATGTATATAGATGTTCAGTGCTAAGAAGAATGGCAGAATCTTTTTGACCTCGTGCTGACTAAAGAATTAGTCCTAAAACATGTGTTAAATCTTTTTCTTGCAATTGCTGCGAACCAAGCGACTTTATATTCTCAATTGTTTGGTATTGAATGAAAAAAGTACCTTATGTACAATTGTTGATTTGGATTTTAGTGCGATGAGCTTTTTAATGAGTTTTTTTTTTTAATATTATTATGATTGATAATTGTTGAATAAGAAATAATATGAAATTAAATCTTAATAGTATATTATTACTAATTCAATTGTTAAAAAATGTTATAAAATTCTTAATACTGCTATAAATGCATTGGACATAAATATTTGATAGAATTTAATATATATATATATATATATATATATATATTAAATTTTAATCTTATATTATTACTAATTCAATTTTTGTAAAATATTATAAAATACTTAATACTGCTGTAAATGCATTGGACATAAATATTTTATAGAATTTAATATAAACAAAGATTTTTTCTTAATTTTTTTCTTTCTCAGCCCTCTTTATTTTTTAATTATTGATCAAGTGTGTGATAATTAAGTTAATTTTTTCAATGAATACACGTACTTGACCAATTTTAAAAGATAAAGAGGGATGAGAGGAAAAACAACTAAAGGAGAATCATAGCCTATTTAATATATATATATTGAATAAAAAATAATATGTAACTAAATTTTAATAGTATATTATTACTAATGCAATTGTCATAAAATATTATAAAACACTCAATATTATCATAAATTCATTGGACATATATATATATATAATTATACCTCGGGAAAAAAGATAAAGATAATGGACCTTACATTTTATTACATTTTATGTAAGATACAATCCTTGTAAAATAAGGTGGCTAGCCCATCTACAATGTATGAAATGAAACAATAAGATTTTTGTGCCCCACTAGTTGTGCACCGCGCGGCTTGACCTTTACAAACTTTCCCTGGATCCAAACGAAGCAGTACATTATTATTTAATTTCAATATTCTATTGTGGGTGCAGCTCCCATTGACCCATTTTGGCATTCTGGATAAAAAGTTTTAACATTATTATTTATTATTGAAAAATTTACAATTTTTCTTCTTATTGAATTTAGCAAACTCTAAAAAAGACTTGGATAATTTAAATGACTAACGTCTAAAGCGGATCAGACACATACATGCGATGACAAAACAGCCCATTGGTAGTGTCTATTATATAGATTTTTTCTGCTATGTGATGACAAAACAGTCCATTGGTATTTGTTTGTGTCTATTGGGCGTCGATTATAGTATTAAAGTATTAAAGTTTATGTGCAGTTGACACATAAGTACAGTGCCTTATACATACTTTATTTTCAATCAAATATATTATTAATAATAATAAATAAATATAACTTTTTAATTTAATATAATACTCTATTTTTTATTTTTAAATTATAATTATTAATATAAATTAATAAATGTATAATTTATTATCAATAATATTATATTTTTTACATTATAATTTATTAATAAATTTATAATTTAATATAACTAATAATAAATTTTTAAATATGAATTATTTGAATAATATTAATTTAAAATTAATAATAATATAAAATATTAATTTAATTTAATTATATTAATGTAAAATAAAATATTAATATAATATAATATATAATTTATATTAATTATAAAAAAATTAATACAATACAATACAATGTAACACTAAATATTGTATAGTATTATTATAATATAGTATTAATGTAATACAATATAATACAATACACTAGCATTAAAATAATACAATACACCAGTATTAAAATAATGTGATATAATATAATACAATATAGTATGCCAAATACACCCATCGTACATATTAATAAGACACTGTGCTTGTCTTGTGTTTGATTCCACTTCAATTTATTCAAATTCAATTTCACTAACAATTAAGAAAACAATAATTTGATGCCATTAATATAAACAGCTCACTGTTAATCAGTTGATTAGCCCAAGCAAGCACAAGCAATGTTGACTATTTTATGTCACGTTAATAATTAATTAGCAACTTGTTACTATAATTATACATAATATGTATATCCTTTTAAGATTAAGATTCTCTCCTAATTTTTTTTTCTCTCTTAACCCTCCTTATTTTTTAATAATTAGTTAAGTGTGTATAGTCATTAAAAAAATTGGCATAATTATCATACACTTAACCAATTACTAAAAAATAAGGAGGGCTAAGAAGAAAAAAAATTAAGAGAAAATCTTTGTTCTGTCTTTTGAATACTAATATTAAACTTGGACCCATGCTGGCTAAATGATTAATTATTTGTCATATTGTTGGTAATTTAACTAAACCGTAGGAGGCTGGAAGATAAACCAAAAATGGGAACTGCTTCACTATACTGATATTTTACCTTAAATCTTATTTAAATACAAATTTTAATCGCTTTAGTGAGACGCTCCATTTTTACTTTCTTCAAAAAATTGGGAGGAGTTTGACTCATTTTAAAATATTAGGATCTGTTCGGTATTTATTTCGGAGCTCATTTTTATTTTCATTTCCATAATATGGGTAAAATATATGTTTTGTTATTATTTTAAGAGTATGATTCATAAAATGTCGAATTGGTAATGGCATTAATAACTTCACATCATTATATTATTTTCATTTTTTTTTGTTTGGGAGATGAAAAATGAGAACTGAAAGTGCCATTTGGAAATTAATTGCAGTTTAAACTTTGTTTTTTATGTTAAAAACTATTTTATAGAGCTCCAAGTTCTAAGCTCTTCTGGCCGACCGTAGGAAATCAAGGTCTTAGGTAAACCAAAAAAAAAAAAAAGGATATATGAATTAGATCTTTTATAAATACAATTGAATAAATTAAAAAAATTAGATTTATGTAAAATATATTTTTTTTCTTTTTCTTCAAGTTTTTTAAGATGCAAAATTTTAATTAATTTTTCACATATCAATTCTTTTCTTTATTGCTTGAAAAACTAAGCTATGGTGGTATGCATAACTATATTTTCATGTACTTATGATTTTCATGAGATCTATAAATGAATAATAATTGTTTTTGTTAGAAAAAGAATATAAGAATGTAAGGAATAAGTTGAATGGAAATATTAAGTTAGTTATAAATGAGGAGGTAAAGAATATAATTACTATTTTATAATTTTATTAAAAATGTAACAAATATATTAATATTATTTTTTTACCCATTTGATTTCAATCAAATTCATTTTTTTTTTAATATTGAGAGTTAAAGTACATTATGCTTCCTTTGAATGTACTTTTGATTTTAGTCAATAAGGCTCCATAATTAACCCCAATAATATTTGAAGTTCAAATATTATAAGATTTTAGATGTTGATATCTCTACCTATAATTTTTGTAAATGCACCCCATTTTCATAAAATAATTGAAAAAAGTACACATTATTTTTTAAAAATTTTCAAATAAAAAATAAATTTGAAGAATTAATTAATTAAATATATCTTAATTTATTTTTTGGTGACTTAGATTTTTTTAATTATATTTGATTTTAAAAATCACTTTGACATAAGTTTAAACTGACTATGTTACCCTCAAAAGATAAAACTACTAAGAATTTATTTTAGCTTCAATATTTTTTTTAATTTATACCGGTCATTGTTTCTAACATTACTTTATTAGTATGATTATTTAATTTTAATGAAAATAACATAGTGTCTTTATGACACGTATAAATTATTGGGATGTCAATTATGTTATTTAAACATAAGGATGGTAAAAATAATAATTAGATTTCATTTAAAAAATTAGATTATAAGCCATATAATTAAATACCTAAATTGTTATATGTAATAACTCATGTTTATTTAGAAAATTTGGTCGTTTTATATTGTTTGGAAAAGAATTAGCTGACTATATAATAAAATGTCATATGTCGATGCAAAACTTTATAATGATAGTAAAGTCAACGAGATGATAATGGATCAAGCCAATTAGGGGATGATACCCATATATTTTATTTACCACAAAATCTATTAAAAATATATATCATAATAATAAATTAGCAAAATAAAATTTATATTAAAGTTTATGGTCAAAGAAATTCAAGAAAAAAAATTAATTGTACAAAATTTTTATTAATTTATATTTTTTAAAAGATAGTGAATTTATAGAAATAATGGGTGAATGTATCCCCAACCAAGCATTTTTTGATAAATGAAATAATAGATAAGGCTCAAATTTTGCCGAAGCATTCAGCCGCCATTGCTCCGTTGTTATTCCAAACTTGGAAGTCAAGAAATATTGTGAGGTCAAGTCAAGACAGGGAGAGACATTTAAACATTCCCAATACTTATTTGAAACATCTGAGGTCAAGTCAAGATTGTAAACTTCTTGTCATCAATGGCGTGCTAAGCTGGTCAAATATAATAATTGGTGTACGGGTATGTATTCAACATTCAAAAACGTCATATTTGTCTACCAGAAACTTACAAGTTACAAGTGACACAACACATTAAATGACATGATGGATCTCTCTAACTAAATAAACAAGTAATTAAGAATAAAATATTCACTTAGTTAATTTCCAAGTAATTCTAAATAATAATATTAAAACTTTTTGGTCCCACTGACGGATCAACCAAATTTATTTTTTTTTAAGTTTTGTCACCTCTGTAATATAAGTTATTTTATAATGTAGTAATTAAAATTATAATATTAATTCTGTAATTCAATATAAATTATGTAAATAAATCATAAAATTTATAAATTTAAAATAAAACTTATAAATCAACATTAATTATAAAATAAAATATAAATTTTCGAAATTAAACATAACACTTGTAAATGAAAGGTAAAATAAGTAAATTACTATAAAATTAGTAAATTAATGTATTATTCGTAAATAAAATAAAAACTTGTAAATATAACATAAAACTCGTAAATTAACATTAAGTGCAAAATAAAACATATATTTTAGAAATTAAACCCAAGATTTGTAAATAGAAGATAAAACAAGTAAATTAATATAAAACTAGTAAATTGATGTATTACTAGTAAACAAAACAAAAACTTGTAAACATAACTTAAAACTAGTAAATCAACATTAACTGAAAAATAAAGCATAAATTTTAGAAATGGAACACAAGACTTGTAAATGGAAGATAAAATAAATAAATTAATGTATTATTAGTAAAGAAAATAATAGATCAACACTAATTATAAAATAAAACATAATTTTTGGAAATGGAATATGAGACTTGTAAGAAAAAGGTAAAACAAATAAATTAATATAAAACTAGTAAATTGACGTATTACTAGTAAAGAAAATAAAATTTACAAATATAACATAAAAAAGTAAATTAATATTAAATGTAAAATAAAATATAATTTTTGTAGTTTATGCCTAAAATTTATGAATAAAAATTAAAATAAATTAATTAATATAATAATTACTAAAAAAAGTTCATAATTGTAAAATAAACACGTAATGTTTATTACCTAATATATTTATTAATTTTTTATTTAAATTGAATCATCCTTGTTTTGCATTTATGCAATACATGTGATTTTTTTTTTAAGAATGAAATTTATTATCAAAATCAGATTTTAAAAAATAATAATTTTGATTTCTTTTATAATTATTATAAGATGAGGTTATTTTGTATATTTCTATGTTTTCTCAACAACAATTCTAAATGATCTCTAAGTATAAAAGGGTTTTTTTTTTTTTATCTACAGTTTGAATTTTACTTATTTTCAAATATTTACAACTTTTAATCTATTTTTTTAACTACTTATGTCTGATTATAAGATGTTTATATTTGAATAAAAAAAATTAAATAATCTGACTTTTATCTGAATGGTAAAACATCTGAATAAAAATTTAATATTTTGTCTCATTAATATCCTTATTAAATAAATTTATTTCCTATTATGTAAAATACTCTTTTATTATTTTTTATTTATCCCATTTTTTTATTATATGCATGTATTCAACTATTATTATTTTTTAATGAGAATTTTAAATATAATAGAACTGTATTTTATAATATATTCATCTCTTTATATTTATATTTATCATTTTTATTATATATTTTGAATTTTATTTAATATATTAATTTTAATTGAAATGATTAAACAATTCTTGATTGGCTTGTGTAATTAGCAAGAAAAAATATCAATATAATATACTAAAAATAACATTATAAATATCATATATTAAGGTAAAAAAGTATACGTGTTAGATATAATATTTTATTTTTTATATTTGTTAAGGTAAATATAATCAATTTTTTTTTACTAATCAAATAATTTATTTATAACTTGTCATGTGTTTAATCAATAAATTTAAGTACTATTAATATTTATAAAGTTATATATGTTAAATTATCATATTTCATATAATTTTTTAATGAAAAATAAATAAATTAATACTTATATTCAGATATTTAAAAAAGAAAAATAAACATGTCATTTATATATATGTATTCAAATCTATTCCGACTTCAACTAAATTCATACCCATTAATATTTCAGACAAAAAAAAAAAAAACACTACCTAAATGAAAAGTTTGAAACTATATGAAATATGCATAATACTCAAAATTAGATTTAATTTTATTGATATTATATATATATATATAATAATAATAATAATAATAATATAAGAATATTTATTTTATTTTATTTTATTTTTACTTGATTCACATCAAGATAAATAATTGCACTTAATTAATTTATGTAATAAATATATATTATTACAAAAAATGGGAAAACAAAGTATACAAAAGTCAGAATAACTATAGAATTTATGATTAAATCAAATCAATAAAACTTATTCTACTTTTTTAAGATAATTTTTTGTTTAATTAATGAGTATTTTTTTCTTTATTTAATTAAAGAAAATATTTTTTGTAAATAAATAAAATAATTTTCACTAAAATTATGTAAAAAATTTATTAATTTTTAAATAATTAATAATTTTATATAAATTTATTAATTTTACTTTATATTTATTAATTTTATATATAATTTATAATATTTATATTTATATGATATTAATACCGTATAATTTTCGTAATGGTATTATAAAATTTTTCATGTAATATATATTGTGGGACGCATCAGAGTACCGACTAGACCTGCCAAATGGCGGATCCTGGTTGGACGGAAGGTGATGTGAAGTTCTCTTCAAAGTTAAGAGATAAGCTTTTTGCACAACTTGAAGTGGTCAAAAAGATTCAGCCGTTTTGTGTTTGGCGTCCATGTTAAAGATTTTTCAAAGCGGTTACTGAGACAGCATCAAGCAACTATATATATGCATATGGAGTGTTAGATTCTAAAATTCAATCCAAGTCACTTGCATAATACACAAGTGAGAGAACTCAAGAAACAGAGCGAAAGCAAATATTTATCATGATTCAAATGCAGTGCTTAAACCTCTCTCCCAAATTCAATCCTTTGCAACAGCCTGGTAAGTGATCTCTTGTTAGTTGTTTCCCCCCATATATCATTTTCTTTTATAACGTTTCTTTTTTTAACTTCAATTTCAGGTTGCTGTAGAAAATTTGCATCACCAATATTGACACAGAGGCACAAGTCCTCAATCAAATGCTCCTCTCAAAGCTCGTTTTCTTTCACAAATCAAAACAAAATTACCCACAATAATAATAAAAATTTTGAGGGTACTATATTTATCAATAGAAATCATCACAAACCATCCCACAAACCCCTTGTTCCTTTGGCGTTAAAAGATGGTTATGCATTAGAACAACCTGAGGATGATAATAAACCAGCTGCAGTTCCAAGCTTTCTTGAAGTTGTTAAGAGGAAATTGAATGCAATCAGCCATGTAACTCGTTACTATGCACAAATTAACATTGTAAGACACGTTGCTTCTTTAAATTTCATAACAAGTATATTTCTATATATATATATGTATATAGAAATATTCTAATCCAGGATTCTGAATTTGTTAAAGCATAGGAAAGTTATTAATATGTAGTAATGATGTGATGAAGTGTGTTAATTTTTGTACGTTTTACAGATTGTATCGGTAACTTCAGTTTGCTTTCTTCCAGTACAAAGCCTTTCTCAGGTTACTCCCGCATTTCTTATGGGAGTGTTGAAGGTAAAATATTATTTATCAACACAATTACAATGAATAAGTACTCCGAAATGATTAATTATTTGAATTAACATTTATTCAACTTGATACTGCAGGCTGTAGTGGCACAGATATTTATGAACATTTCTCTATGTTCCTTAAACCAGATCTGTGATGTTGAAATAGACAAGGTATATATATTTATATACACACATATAAATGTACTTAATTATGTATATGTATATGCTAATATATACTTGTTTTTGCTAATAAATCAACTGAACATTGTTGAAGATTAATAAGCCGTATCTGCCACTTGCTTCTGGGGAATTGTCAATGGGAACTGGAATTGCAATTTGTGCAGGATCTGCACTCCTGGTAAGCATGCAACTGCAAACATAAAATGATTTTTTAATTTTAATTTCTAATAAGCTTTATCCGCAAAATAAATTTTGTGACCTTTAATTAATATTGGTCCACAATTTAATTACAGAGTCTGGCTTTGGCATTTATGTCTGGGTCTCCAGCTGTTCTTTGGGCAGTAATGGCGTGGGGTTTAACAGGAGCAGCTTATTCCGTCCCAGTAAGTGGCCTAATTCCACACAACATAATTAATTTTGATAAACCTAATATTAATTAAATATAAGATCCAGATTAATCCATCATCAACCTAATTGGTTGTTCTTAATTAATTTTTTGCCTGCAGCTTCCCTTTCTTAGATGGAAGTCACATACATTTATGGCTCCATTCACTCTCGTGATTCTTATGGGACTTATACTTCAAATACCTTACTTCATACACAGCCAGGTATATAAATATTTTTTAAACACTTTCTTCAAATTAATCATCCCCTTCACTTTCTTTTCTCTAATTTTATCGATGAATTGGTTTAATTTTGGTACATATATGCAGACATACCTGCTTGGTAAACCTTTCGTAATGACGAGACCATTTATATTTGCAACCGCTATAATGTCCATCTACGCATTTGTTAACGGACTTCTCAAGGTAATAATTAATTTCTGAAATTTAATTCAAATATCCAAATGTAAAATCTTGAAAAATTAAATTGAATTCGTATTTGTTAATTCATATTACATACTTTCGAATTTTCTTATTTTTAATTTGATCTTTTTTCTTAATAGGATTTGCCCGATGTTGAAGGAGACAAAGCCTTTGGCATGCAAACTCTGTGTGTCCTTTTGGGCAAAGAAAAAGTCAGTATAATATATTGATATAATATTTTATTATCCCCATCAATCTCAAATGAATTATCAAATCGTATAATATAAATAATAATTGGCTTACCAATTTATTTATTTTTTCTGAAAAGGTACTTCCACTTTGTGTAAATATGATGTTACTGGGTTACGGAGGTGCTGTAGTTGCTGGGGCAACTTCAACTTTGATGATAAGCAAGCTTGTCACTGTAAGAATTTTAACCTTCTATAGTTAATGATTGCTTGAATCTGATAATGATCTCAATAATCAATAATTCAATGTTTTTTTTTAAAATTTCTTTCAGATAATTGGGCACATCATACTCGCTCTCATGATGTGGCTTCGATCTCGAAAAGTTGATCTCGACAATTTTGATTCACAATTTGGTTTTTACATGTTCCTTTGGCAGGCAAGTGATTATTAAATTCACTCTTAATTTTGACTCTTCAGTTAAACACAAGCAAGTTCCATAATTTACTATTCAAGTGATTTCACTATTCTAACATAAATTAAATTTTGTTGCATTTTGCAGTTAAATTATGTTGAATACATCCTTATTCATTTTCTACGCTGAGATGGAAAGAACCGTTCAAATTCATGTAACAAATAGCAGCGAGGCTTTATTACGAGAGAGCCTATTCCTGCTTACTTATAATAATTGTTTTGTTATATGTGTTTAATTATGATATATTATTTTGTATTTTAATAATGAGTGACGGTATACTAGATGCCACTAATATTGTAGAGAGGATATTTTCAATGATCAATATTTTAAAAAATATATAGATGAAGAGATTAATGGATGAATGATAATTTAATTATTTTTATAAAAAAATATATTTTAAAGAATATGTATACAAAAATTATATATATTATTTTCAAAATAAGAAAATACCTCGAGCATTTGTAATTTTATGTCAAATTAATTAAGTCTATATAGTTTTTTTTTGTTATGTTACTTATTATTATTATTTTTAGAATCTTTTTTTTAAATATTGTACAATGCACTGAGATATTTATAGTTAAATAATTCAATTAAAACTCCTTAAATTAACACTATTAGTCAAGAATTCAACTCTCACAGATTGAGGAGAGTCTCAAACTCTACCCACAAACTAGTGGGAGAGAAATTAATTCTCGCTCTTAACTCAAATTCTCAAATTAAGTTTAGGATTTTGGGACCAATGGGGCGAGGAGCCCACTGTCGGCAGCCGCCCTATTTTAACAAAAAGTTTTCGACAAAATTTCACCCCCAAGTCATAATCAATATTCCCAATTTGGAGCTGCCTACCTGACAGCAGCTGTAGGGTGCAGCTCCTCGCACCAGTTGTGGATCCCACTTAAGAGTACTATTTATGTAACCAACTGTAGATCCTACTTAAGACTCACAGCAGAATACTATTCTGCGTCTTATAGTTGTTGTAAGCTAGTTCCTTCCTCTAAATTTCCAATTATTGAAATCGATGTTAATATGAATTCCTTTTTAAAATGAAAATTATAAAACCGGGACCCACGTTGTATTCTTTCGAATCTTTTTTCATCTAAATCCTGTTTTTTTCAATACTATCTCTGTATTTATCTCTTGCCTTACTAATCTTCCCTCGAAGAGGTTCACTGTCAGCAAATAGAAAAGTGTTGTACAATAAGCCAATAATAAGGACATTAAAAGTAAATACAAGGAAAAAAATTATGTTTTAAGAATTTTAAATTGAGAAAAGATTATTATCATGCCTGTAAAGAGACGATAAAAAAAAAGTAAGTTTTTCAAATTTTTTATTATTATCAATAAACAAAATTTTTTGGTTATGTTTAATTGTAATGATGAGAAAGATGAAATATTGAAAAAAGATTGAAATTAGGTTTAACGAGGAATAGGTTTAATTAAGGTTATTTTGTCATTCAAAAAGATATTATGAGAAATTATATTATTTTTAATTATTTTAATGGAGTGATTCTTTAAAAGAGAGATTGTTAAGAGAGTTTTAGAGGGTACCAATAGTCCAACTTTTACATTTCATGGAGGAGAGGCTCAATTTAGTAGCCCATGTAAACAAAACAATTTGAGGATTTTGTTTTAAATCTTAAGCTTACTCTTCACAATAATCTTCTTGCGGGCCAGGGTTGGTCTGTTGAGTGAGGATTGAAAAGGCCGAAAAGTATAGATTTTGACTTCGACTCTATCTTCTCACTAAATTCATTCGATTTTTGACTATTTAGGTTTAATTTTTTATTTTAAGATTAATAGCTTATTAAAAAGTAAACCACTTCTCAAAAAAAAAAAAAAGGAAAGGTAAACCAAATAAATAATAAAGTGAAAAAATAAAACCCTTAGAATAAGGATTCAAGACTTTCAAAATCAACAATTTCGGCATAAGATCACACAAGAATCAAGATGGCCGTGTGCAAATCATGACAAAATGGAGCACGAAGCCATCCTTCCATAATGCCAAAGACCCCATGTGAATCCATTATTAATTTGCAACCAATTCACTGCATGGATGGTGGCTTTTGTAATGTGTCTTCAAAAAATTTGCCATGACTCCCAATTTCTACATTCACCACGTACAAATGCGTTCCCACCGTTTGGTCAAGTATGTTTTCAACAAGCCTAATGTTGAATCTTTAGAGTCAACATAGTAAAGAACGTTGTTGATAAAAACCTTAATTAATTACCATGGGGCTTTCCAGGAGCCACAGGTTCAGGTTCCTTGACGTCAACAGTCATTTCATCTGATGTGAGGAAAATCTTCGCAATAAAAGTTGCTTGCTCGAAGCAACATCTTATCATTTGAAATTTAAGATTGCTCAAAGGTTTAGCATAGAGTTTGGACTTAATTACAGGACAACATATAAAAGTAAATCCTCATATTTTCTAGCTAGTAGCAGTTTTGTAATCAAACTTGCGGTTATTACTGGATAGCATCTAATGCACTAGAAAAAAAAAAGAAGCTAAAAATGTTCAATCGTTGGCCTGCCTCATCAATCTCACCGCTAAAAGAAATATGATGAAAATGTTGTTATATTTTGAACGAAGGCAACAAGAATTCAAACAAATATGATTAAAGAGGACACAAATTAAGGCATAATAACTACAAGAAATAGAGTAGTTTTATTACCACCAATAATTAGAATACTTTTCCCAGTCCTCTGTTTCTGTTTGTGCTCGAACAATGGAAACAGATGGAAACGAAATTCCAGCCACAACAGCTATTCTGTAAAAGCAAGTAAACGAAAATTACCAATCTTTTTCTACGAAACTATGAAAAATTCTCCAGTGTAGAATAAAGAATCATAATAAAAGAGATTGGTAACGAGGATTTTAGCACGTTAGCATCATGTCTGTGACTGAAATTGATGATGAATTCTCAATATATGTTACAAAAATGAATAAGGCAGCCCAAAATTGGTCTCCACAGTTCAGCAATGTTTTGAATTCAAACCAACAACTTCACAGGACCTGCAAAAAGAGAAAATAAATGAAAGAACACAGCAGCAGGTTACACGGTCCTTAAAGGCAAATTCTGCCCCTTCAAGGATGTTTTCCTGGTGCGTAAAGGAATTACGGCAATCTCGTCTTCTAGGATGCAACGACTCACTGATGTACAGGGCGCACTCCCAATTATATTAGTCAAGAACGGCTTAGAAAAGGAATGATTTCTGGAGAGTAAGTGAATATTGATAAAGTTGCTATAGAGGAAGAACGAGAAGGAAAGGGAATTAGTTCACATCACAACTTGGTCACTGCGCTTATCCTTTTTATACTTGAAAGCCAACGTCTTTCTCCATGATTCAAGCGTCAAATCCGCCATTGTCAAAGACCCATCAGCTCTGGTTTATTGCAAAAAATCAGCCACGAAAGTGATGTAATCCATGTTGGTTTCAAGACCCATTCAACAAACTCATGGCTACGGAAAATAAATTTGAAATTCGTATTTTGAAATAGTCAATTGAAATATTTAATGGATTTCACAACAATGTCCGTTGAGGCAGAAATTCTTCGATCACTAATTAACAATTTTGGAAACGCATCAACGGCCAGAAGATCCTAATGTCCCAGACATCACCAATTTGAAACAGTTCAGACTTGACTATCACTTTTCCTTCATCCACTATTATCTTTAGAGGGCACTTAATTTCAAACCGTGCACAAGAACAATTAAGGTAGTCTACAGTTCCATCACCAGCAGCCAAATCATTGGTCTCACCACTCTTCTCCACAAGGACACTCAAAATCAACCTAAATTTAAAATATTCAAACAGTTGTTAGTTTATATATGTAGAGTTTCAGAGTATGAACAAATTAACAACAACGCACAATCTTCAATCAAGATGCAAGATCAAGAACAAATTCAGAACAAGATACAAAGTTGAGAACCAAAGGAAACAACACCGAGCTAACAAAATTGAAGGAAATATTATCCCACTTTTATTAATCAACTTGACACGAAAAAATAAATAAATAAAGATTACAAATGAGATTACTAAGATTCTAACGAAACAAGAATCACACAATTTCATCAAAAAATAAGAGCGAAAAGCCTGGAACAACGGGTGCTGTTCATCAGCAATGTACTGTTGTTTATGGGAAAAATCAGGAAACAAAATAAAGGCCTTCAAACGAATTTTGCTACATCAGAAAATAATTGAAAAATTAACCTTAACTGAAGTTAATTTTTATTAAGGTTCACATAGTTATCCTAGATTACAAATATGTCCTTAAACCATAAAGCTTTTGTTCTTCACAATATATCAAGCAAAAGATGTTGGTTTTTTTAATCCATTATTGTTGGATATTTAATCTAATGTTGAGCTTATAAATAAATAATTATGTGTTCTATATTATCATTTAAGGTCAAACTCAATTAAAATTGATTTAATAAAGTTTTAAATAATTTAGACTTTAATGCATTTATTAGAGTATGTGTCTTTAATGTTTATAAACTAAAATGATAATTACTCTTTCTATAATGAGCTGAAATAAGAATATTTAAAGTTAATATGAGAAATTATGTGTATAAATGGTTATTGTTGATGCAATTTTTGCGTGCTCTCAAATGATGTCAAAACTCCTGCTCGTGGAATGCTTGAACAGGAACACTCGCCAACCTCAATTCTCCTCTATTCACCGGAACAGCGATCTCCTCTGGCCTGTACTCACAAAAAATAAGGTCAGGGGTCGCCGGGTGTTTTTCCGGCGAAACCCTCCGACGCTCAAGTCAGTGATTTGGTTATTCTTTTGTATCCCTCTTTGTTAGAAAGACCAGAGGAATGAAACAAATATTTTTTGCCTTTTAGGGGTAAGATTAACTTGTGTGAAATTCCAAGGAGAAATCAATGGAGAAGAAGAAGAAGAATCTCTAGAAATTCTCAGAAAAGCCATCCCCAAACCTTGACTTCAATTTTTTCTTTATACTTTCGTTTTCCCACCCTTTTTTCTTCAGGAGCAGCCGTTCCCGCGTCTATGGTGTTTGGGTCCCTCTGACAGCCGGGATTAGTGTGATATTCCCTGGGAATGTGTGGCTGTCTGGTGGGCATGGGTTCCCATGGTTTGATCACTGGTGTCGGGCGTGTGCGCACGAAATGATGACACTGTGGGGGCGTGTGCCGGCCATCGGTAACAGTCGCGGCACCATACCGCGTGGGGCATGGGTTAAGCATCGATCGTCGCGTTGAGTCATTGAAGAGAAAGGTCAAACCATCTCGAACCGGCTGTACCTGGATCTTACATTTTCTCCGTACCGTAATTGGTGTGGTCGGGTCATGCCTGGGGGTTTGAAGACCTCGAGCAAAAGAAGGAGCTCGGGGCTTGACCAGTTTTGAGGTTATCGACCTTGATCGGCTTTGACGCTTAGTAAGGTCATCTTTGTGCTAGCGGTCAAGTCTTCTACTCGAGATGGGCTGACCTCGAGGTCATTTACTCGAGCAGAATTGGTCTCGAGGAGACTTGTTCGATATTACCAAAAAACCAGTACCCCAATTTCTAGTCTTTGGAGTGAAGCGAGATAAGACTGGAAACTTCTTGTCTGGGTCGGCTTCCCGGCCTTTTTTACTTTCCGTGTTGAGCTGTCTTCACATTTAATGTGGGACACGTGGGTGGATCCAGGCCGTGCGCTTGAATTTTGAAGAGACGTTACTTGAATAGTCGCGTCTCCTGAGATGCGTGCCGTCCGCTGAAGAGACGCACTTTCCCCTTTAAAAATCCTCGATTTCTTTATTGTGCTTCTTATTGCCCATCTTTGCTCAAATCAAAATTACTCGCTTACAAGTGCTTCTCATTTTCTTCCTTGCCGCCGTTGCCATTCCTGTTGTCAACCTTTTCTCAGGTATAAACCTCTTTCCCTTTTCTTGTTATTTTCCCGCTCTTCGTTTATTTAGGTTTTCGATTCCCACTGGGTAGATTGTGCCTATAGGAGACATGTCAGACACCCAACGACCCCGTAGAATGTCGTCTGAAGAATCGTCCTCTTCAAGTGATTCTGAACCACTTAGGATGATCCTAATGAGAGATTCAAGTCCAGAGGAAGTTGTGGTTGTGGCGGAGACCCGGCCGCAGCAAGGGGAAAGGGTTAGTCAACGGTCAGAGGGTGGAGGGTACCCCATTGACCACATGAGGTGTGAAACTTCACACCCGGACCTGGACCGGCTTAAGAACACCTACCACAAGCCGGCCAACGTGGATTTGCGGGTGCTCGGCAAGGGTGACATGCCCAGCTGTCCCCCTTGGGGGTATGTCACTTTTCATATGGAGTGCTTTAGGTAAGGGGTTAGGTTGCCTCTGCAGCCTTATTTTGTCCGAATTCTATCTAGAATCCGTTTGGCCTCGGGGCAGTTGAACCCGAATGGGTGTAGGGTCTTGTTCGGTCTCTATGTGTTGTGGAGATGGTGTAATCTGGGTGAGCCCTTGGTAGAGGAGATAAAGCATCTCTACCACTTGAAAAGCAGCCCGAAGGACGCTGGCTGGTACTACCTCGCCTCCAGTCTAAAAGGCAAGAAACCCATAATTGATCTCCCCACTTCCGGTGGCAACTGGAAGGGCAAGTTTTTCTTTGCCGGGGGAGACTGGGGGCATGCTGCATCTGCCTCCGCGGGGGTCCCTCCGATTCCTCGTCATTTTTGCACTCCAGGTCGTTTACTTGTTCAACAAATTTTTACTTTATTTTTTCTGCTCGCATCTTTTCTTACCATTCTGTTCTAGTTGTTGTTGTAGTATCTTGGAGTGCTTCATACAGAATTGGGGAAAAGCTTCAAGCGCATGTCAACATTGCTCTTGACAACGCAAGCTCGTGCAGGGAGCTACTTACAATCCAGAATTTTATGGAGTTTGGCTTGGTCCCCCAAGAGGAGATGAGTGGCGTGCTTTCTTTGTTGAAGAGGCCTGCAAGGACCTCGGACCACCTGAGCAGCTCCTCTGCTCCCGCGAAGAAGCCTCGAACTGACACTCCCATTTCACCGGTTCGAGCTGCACCCCCTGTTCGGGAGACGGAGCGAGCAGCAGAGGGTGCAGCCCCCAAGCGTCCGAGGACTGCAATTTTAGCTCGACCTCGATCAGGGCGCGTACAGGAGTAGGAGCGGCCTGACCTCGTCGATCCCTACCTCGAGGACTTCACCAAACAGATGAAGGATAAGTTCTTGGAGGGGATAGAGGCTTCAGGTGCGGATGACTTAGTCGGCACGTTCCACCACCTCTCTTCTCGTGCTGCGGCTGTAGCTACCGCCTTCAAGGCCAAGACTCAGGATTCTCAGAGGAAGATCAGAGCAGAAAATCATAACTTGATGTAGAGTCTTGAGCAGAAGAACGAGGAGGCAGCGAAGTTTCACATAGAGATCTCCAACCTCGAGGAGAAAGCGGCAATGTCAGATTCCAAAGCCCACCAGCTCGAGAAGGAATTGTCTATTGTTCGGGATGAGCTGCTGAATGCTCAGAAGGACTTGGACACGTAGAGATTCTCCTTCGAGAAGACCATGGAGGTGGAGACTTCTCGCCTTCAGAGGAAGGTGGATTCTCTGGAAGACAGGCTCACGACAGAGTATAATGATGGGGTGTCTTTCAGCTATGACTGGCTCGTGTCTGTCTTGAGCAAGGAGCATCCTGAAGTGGACATATCAAAGCTCGAGCCAGGCGTTGCGGCATACATGCTCGAGCACGACGCCCCAAACCAAGAGTCGAGAGTCCCCTCGACTGAGGCCTCTGCCGAGACTGAAGAGGCCGCTCCTCCTGCTGCCGAGGTCTCTTCTGCTACTGCTGCTGCCACGGAAGGTGCTCCACCCTCCGAGGACCCTGCTCCACCTACTAGCCTCAATGCTCCAGCCAACTGATTTTTTTTTGTACTTGTATTTTTTGATGGATGAATAAAGAACATGTATTGGACAATTTACCTCTGTGTTTGAGTATATATTTCGCTTTGCATTTTTGTGCGAGATTTACTCCAAGCCTTTGCTAAATAAGTTTTAACAACTGTTGGGCCTTTGCTTCCCCTCTCCGAGTCACTTCTGCTCGTGCCCTCTCCTGACTTATGCATGACAGAGTCTTGCCTTAAGTTAAGCTTATAAACCTCTGTTTCTTTTATGAGATAGATCTATTCGAACTGATATTTGGCTCATACTTGGCCTTCACGGTTTCTTCGCGAGCTTATCTTGCTCGAGCCTACAATTGGCCCACGCTTGGCACCGTCACGCCATAAATTTGTCTTTAAGACTTCTGGCCTTCGCGTTATCTTTACGAGCTTATCTTGTTAGAGCCTGCAATTGGCTTGCGCTTAGCATCGTCTCGCCTTAAATTAGGCATTGAGAATTTTGGCCTTTGCATTGTCTTCGCGAGCTTATCCTGCTCGAGCCTGCAATTGGCTCACGCTTGGCACCGTCTTGCCTTAACCTAGGCTTAGAGACTTCTGGCCTTTGCGTTTTCTTCACGAGCTTATCCTGCTCGAGCCTACAATTGGCTTACGCTTGGCACCGTCTCGCCTTAAGCTAGGGTTAGAGACTTCTGGCCTTTGCGTTATCTTCGCAAGCTTATTCTGCTTGAACCTGCAATTGGTTAATGCTTGGCACCGTCTCGCCTTAAGCTAGGCTTAGAGACTTCTGGCCTTTGCGTTATCTTTGCGACCTTATCCTACTCGAGCCTGCAATTGGCTTACGCTTGGCACCGTCTCGCCTTAAGCTAGGCTTAGATACTTTTGGCCTTTGCGTTATTTAGCGAGCTTATCCCGCTCGAGCCTACAATTGGCTCACGCTTTGCAACTGCCTCGCCTTAAGCTAGGCTTTAAGACTTCTGGCCTTTGCGTTATCTTTGTGAGCTTATCCTGCTCGAGCCTGCAATTGGTTTATGCTTGGCACCGTCTCGCCTTAAGCTAGGCTTAGAGACTTCTGGCCTTTGCGTTATCTTCGCGAGCTTATCCTGCTTGAGCCTACAATTGGCTCACGCTTTGCACCGTCTCGCCTTAAGCTAGGCTTTGAGACTTCTGGCCTTTACGTTATTTAGCGAGCTTATCCTGCTCGAGCCTACAATTGGCTCACGCTTTGCACCGTCTCGCCTTAAGCTAGGCTTTAAGACTTCTGGCCTTTGCGTTATCTTTGTGAGCTTATCCTGCTCGAGCCTGCAATTGGTTTACGCTTGGCACCGTCTCGCCTTAAGCTAGGATTTAAGACTTTTGGCCTTTGCGTTATCTTTACGAGCTTATCCTGCTCGAGCCTACAATTGCCTAATGTTTGGTACCATCTCGCCTTATGCTAGGCTTTGAGACTTCTGGCCTTTGCATTATCTTTCCGAGCATATCCTGCTCGAGCCTGCAATTGGTTTACGCTCGGCACTGTCTCGCCTTAAGCTAGGCTTAGAGACTTCGGCCTTTGAGTTATCTTCGCGAGCTTATCCCGCTCGAGCTCGCAATTGGCTAACGCTTTGCATCGTCTCGTATTAAGCTAGGCTTTGAGACTTCTGGCCTTTGCGTTATCTTTGCTAGCTTACCCTGCTTGAGCCTGCAATTAGTTTACGCTTGGCACCGTCTCGCCTTAAGCTAGGCTTAGAGACTTTTAGCCTTTGCGTTATCTTCGCGAGCTTATCTTGCAGGAGACTTCTGGCCTATGCGTTATCTACGCGAGCTTATCCGACTCGAGCCTGCAATTGGCTCACGCTTTGCACCGTCTCGCCTTAAACCGTCTCGCCTTAAGCTAGGCTTTGAGACATCTGGCCTTTGCGTTATCTTTGCGAGCTTATCCTGCTCGAGCCTGCAATTAGCTCACGCTTTGCACCGTCTCGCCTTAAGCTAGGCTTCGAGACTTCTCTCCTTTGCGTTATCTTTGCGAGCTTATCCTGCTCGAGCCCGCAATTGGTTGACGCTGGCACCGCTCTAGCCACAAGCTAGGCTCGAGACTTCTCCCTTTATGCGTTATCTTTACGAGCTTATCCTGCTCGAGCCTGCAATTGGTTTACGCTTGGCACCGTCTCACCTTAAGCTAGGCTTTGAGACTTTTGGCCTTTGCGTTATCTTCGCGAGCTTATCCTTCTCGAGCCTACAATTGGCTCACGCTTTGCACCGTCTCGCCTTAAGCTAGGCTTTGAGACTTCTGGCCTTTACGTTATCTTTGCGAGCTTATCCCGCTCGAGCCTCACAATTGGCTCACGCTTTGCAACTGCCTCGCCTTAAGCTAGGCTTTAAGACTTCTGGCCTTTGCGTTATCTTTGCGAGCTTATCCTGCTCGAGCCTGCAATTGGTTTACGCTTGGCACCGTCTCACCCTAAGCTAGGCTTTGAGACTTCTGGCCTTTTCGTTATCTTTGCGAGCTTTTGCTGCTCGAGCCTGCAATTGGTTTACGCTTGGCACCGTCTCGCCTTAAGCTAGGATTTAAGACTTTTGGCCTTTGCGTTATCTTTACGAGCTTATCCTGCTCGAGCCTGCAATTAGCTCACGCTTTGCACCGTCTCGCCTTAAGCTAGGCTTCGAGACTTCTCGCCTTTGCGTTATCTTTGCGAGCTTATCCTGCTCGAGCCTGCAATTGGTTTACGCTTGGCACAGTCACGCCTTAAGCTAGGCTTAGAGACTTCTGGCCTTTGCGTTATCTTTGCGAGCTTATCCTGCTCGAGCCTGCAATTGGTTGACGCTTGGTACCGTCTAGCCACAAGCTAGGCTTCGAGACTTCTCCCTTTTGCGTTATCTTTACGAGCTTATCCTACTCGAGCCTGCAATTGGTTTACGCTTGGCACCGTCTCACCTTAAGCTAGGCTTTGAGACTTTTGGCCTTCATGCTATCTTCGCGAGCTTATCCCGCTCGAGCCTCACAATTGGCTCACGCTTTGCAACTGCCTCGCCTTAAGCTAGGCTTTGAGACTTCGGCCTCTATGCTATCTTTGCGAGTTTATCCTCGCTCGAGCCGACGAATTGGCTCACGCTTGGCACCGTCTCGCCTTAAGCTAGAGTTAGAGAATTCTGGCCTTTGCATTACCTTTGCGAGCTTATCCTACTCGAGCCTGCAATTGGTTTACGCTTGGCACCGTCTCACCTTAAGCTAGGCTTTGAGACTTCGGCCTCTACGCTATCTTTGCGAGCTTATCCCGCTCCGAGCTCAGAACTGGCTCACGCTAGGCACTGCCTCGCCTTAAGCTAGGCTTTGAGACTTCGTCCTTATGCTATCTTTGCGAGCTTATCCCGCTCGAGCCTGCAATTGGTTTACGCTTGGCACAGTCACGCCTTAAGCTAGGCTTAGAGACTTCTGGCCTTTTCGTTATCTTTGCGAGCATTTCCTGCTCGAGCTTATAATTTTTTTACGCTTGGCACCGTCTCGCCCTAAGCTAGGCTTAGAGACTTCTGGCCTTTGCGTTATCTTTGCGAGCTTATCCCGCTCGAGCCTCGCAATTGGTTTACGCTGGCAACCGCCTCACCCTAAGCTAGGCTTTGAGACTTCCGGCCTTTTCGTTATCTTTGCGAGCTTTTCCCGCTTGAGCCTCGCAATTGGTTTACGCTTGGCAACCGCCTCGCCTTAAGCTAGGATTTAAGACTTCTGGCCTTTGTGTTATCTTTACGAGCTTATCCCGCTCGAGCTCGCAATTAGCTCACGCTTGCAACCGTCTCGCCTTAAGCTAGGCTTCGAGACTTCTCGCCTTATGCTATCTTTGCGAGCTTATCCCGCTCGAGCTCGCAACTGGTTTACGCTTGCACGATCACGCCTTAAGCTAGGCTTAGAGACTTCGGCCTCTGCGTTATCTTTGCGAGCTTATCCCGCTCGAGCTCGCAATTGGTTGACGCTGGTACCGCCTCAGCCACAAGCTAGGCTTCGAGACTTCTCCCTTATGCTATCCTCACGAGCTTATCCTACTCGAGCCCGCAATTGGTTTACGCTTGGCACCGCCTCACCTTAAGCTAGGCTTTGAGACTTCTGGCCTTATGCTATCTTCGCGAGCTTATCCCGCTTGAGCTCGCAATTGGCTCACGCTTTGCACTCGCCTCGCCTTAAGCTAGGCTTTGAGACTTCGGCCTCTGCGTTATCTTTGCGAGTTTATCCCGCTCGAGCCGAGCAATTGGCTCACGCTTAGCACTGCCTCGCCTTAAGCTAGAGTTAGAGAATTCGGCCTTTGCATTACCTTTGCGAGCTTATCCCACTCGAGCCTCGCAATTGGTTTACGCTGGCAACCGCCTCACCTTAAGCTAGGCTTTGAGACTTCCGGCCTCTACGTTATCTTTGCGAGCTTATCCCGCTCGAGCTCAGAACTGGCTCACGCTTAGGCAACTGCCTCGCCTTAAGCTAGACTTCGAGACTTCGGCCTTATGCTTTCTTTGCGAGCTTATCCCGCTCGAGCCTCGCAATTGGTTTACGCTTGCACGACCACGCCTTAAGCTAGGCTTAGAGACTTCCGGCCTTTGGTTATCTTTGCGAGCTTATCCCCGCCGAGCCCAGAATTGGCTCACGCTTTGCACCGCTTCAATTTAAGCTAGGCTTTGAGACTTCCGGCCTTTATGCTATCTTTGCGAGCTTATCCCGCTCGAGCTCCGTAATTGTTTACGCTGGCACCGCCTCGCCTTAAGCTAGGCTTAGAGACTTCTGCCTTTATGCTATCTTTGCGAGCTTATCCCGCTCGAGCCTCGCAATTGGTTTACGCTGGCACCGCCTCACCCTAAGCTAGGCTTTGAGACTTCCGCCTTTCGTTATCTTTGCGAGCTTATCCCGCCGAGCTCAGCAATTGGTTTACGCTTGGCACCGCCTCGCCTTAAGCTAGGATTTAAGACTTTGGCCTTATGCGTTATCTTTACGAGCTTATCCCGCTCGAGCTCGCAATTAGCTCACGCTTTGCAACCGCTCTCGCCTTAAGCTAGGCTTCGAGACTTCTCGCCTTTATGCTATCTTTGCGAGCTTATCCCGCTCGAGCCTCGCAATTGGTTTACGCTAGCACAGCACGCCTTAAGCTAGGCTTAGAGACTTCTGGCCTTTGCGTTATCTTTGCGAGCTTATCCTGCTCGAGCCTGCAATTGGTTGACGCTTGGTACCGCCTCAGCCTTAAGCTAGGCTTCGAGACTTCTCCCTTTTGCGTTATTTTTACGAGCTTTTCCTGCTCGAGCCTGCAATTGGTTTACGCTTGGCACCGTCTCACCTTAAGCTAGGCTTTGAGACTTCTGGCCTTTGCATTATCTTCGCGAGCTTATCCTGCTCGAGCCTGCAATTGGCTCACGCTTTGCACCGTCTCGCCTTCAGCTAGGCTTTGAGACTTCTGGCCTTTGCATTATCTTATCGAGTTTATCCTGCTCGAGCCAGCAATTGGCTCACGCTTGGCACCGTCTCGCCTTAAGCTAGAGTTAGAGACTTCTGGCCTTTGCATTACCTTTGCGAGCTTATCCTGCTTGAGCCTGCAATTGGTTTACGCTAGGTACAGTCTCGCCTTAAGCTAGGCTTAGAGATTTCTGGCCTTTACATTTTCTTCGCAAGCTTATCCTGCTCGAGCTTGTAATTGGCTGACGCTTGGCATCGTCTCGCCTTAAGCTAGGCTTATAGACTTCTGGACTTTGCGTTATCTTTACGAGCTTATCTTCCTTTAGCCTGCAATTGGTTTATGGTTGGCACCGTCACGCCTTAAGCTAAGCTCAGAGACTTCTGGCCTTTGCGTTATCTTCGTGAGCTTATCCAGCTTGATCCTGCAATTGGCTCACGCTTTGCGCCGTCTCGCCTTAAGCTACGCTTTAAGGCTTCTGGCCTTTGCATTATCTTTACGAGCTTATCCTGCTCGAGCCTGCAATTGGTTGATGCTTCGCACCATCACGCTTTAAGCTAGGCTTAGAGACTTCTGGCCTTTGCGTTATCTTCGCGAGCTTATCCTGCTCGAGCCTGCAATTGGCTCACGCTTGGCACCGTCTCGCCATAAGTTAGGCTTCGAGACTTCTCGCCTTTGCGTTATCTTTGCGAGCTTATCCTGCTCGAGCCTGCAATTGGTTTACGCTTGGCACCGTCTCACCTTAAGCTAGGCTTTGAGACTTTTGGCCTTTGCATTATCTTCGCGAGCTTATCCTGCTCGAGCCGGCAATTAGCACACGCTTTGCACCGTCTCGCCTTAAGCTAGGCTTTGAGACTTCCGGCCTTTGTGTTATCTTTGCGAGCTTATCCTACTTGAGCCTGAATTGGTTTACGCTTGGCACCGTCTCGCCTTAAGCTAGTCTTTGAGACTTCTGGCTTTTGCGTTATCTTTGCGAGCTTATCCCGCTTGAGCTCGAATTGGTTTACGCTTAGCACCGCCTCGCCTTAAGCTAGTCTTTGAGACTTCGGCCTTATGCTATCTTTGTGAGCTTATCCCGCTCGAGCCTCGCAATTGGCTCACGCTAGCACCGCCTCAGACCTAGGCTAGGCTTCGAGACTTCTCGCCTTTACGTTATCATTACGAGCTTATCCTGCTCGAGCCTGCAATTGGCTCACGCCTTGCACCGTCTCGCCTTAAGCTAGGCTTTAAGACATCCGGCCTTTGCGCGACCTTTGCGAGCTTGTCCTGCTTGAGCCTGAATTGGTTTACGCTAGGCACCGTCTCGCTTTAAGCTAGGCTTTGAGACTTCTGGCTTTTGCGTTATCTTTGCGAGCTTATCCTGCTCGAGCCTGCAATTGGCTCACGCTTGGCACCGTCTAGCCATAAGCTAGGCTTCGAGATTTCTCGCCTTTGCGTTATCATTACGAGCTTATCCTGCTCGAGCCTGTAATTGGTTTACGCTTGGCACCGTCTCACATTAAGCTAGGCTTTGAGACTTTTGGCCTTTACGTTATCTTCGCGAGCTTATCCCGCTCGAGCTCGCGATTGGTTGACGCTCGCACCGTCACGCTTTAAGCTAGGCTTAGAGACTTCTGGCCTTTGCGTTATCTCATGCGAGCTTATCCCGCTTGAGCCTTAATTGCTTTACGCTTGGCACCGTCTCGCCTTAAGCTAGTCTTTGAGACTTCTTGCTTTTGCGTTATCTTTGCGAGCTTATCCTGCTTGAGCCTAAATTGGTTTACGCTTGCACTGCCTCGCCTTAAGCTAGTCTTTGAGACTTCGGCTCTTGCGTTATCTTTGCGAGCTTATCCCGCTCGAGCTCGCAATTGGCTCACGCTGGCACCGCCTCAGCCATAAGCTAGGCTTCGGGACTTCTCGCCTTTGCGTTATCGTTACGAGCTTATCCTGCTTGAGCCTGCAATTGGCTCACGCTTTGCACCGTCTCGCCTTAAGTTAGGCTTTGAGACTTCTGGCTTTTGCGTTATCTTTGCGAGCTTATCCTGCTCGAGCTTGCAATTGGCTAACGCTTGGCACCGTTTAGCCATAAGCTAGGCTTCGAGATTTCTCGCCTTTGCGTTATCATTACGAGCTTATCCTGGTCGAGCCTGCAATTGGTTTACGCTTGGCACCGTCTCACAATAAGCTAGGCTTTGAGACTTTTGGCCTTTACGTTATCTTCGAGAGCTTATCCTGCTCGAGCCTGCAATTGGTTGACGCTTTGCACCGTCACGCTTTAAGCTAGCCTTAGAGACTTTCGCCTTATGCTATCTCATGCGAGCTTATCCTGCTCGAGCCTGCAATTGGTTTACGCTTGGCACCGTCTCACATTAAGCTAGGCTTTGAGACTTTTGGCCTTTGCGTTATCTTCGCGAGCTTATCCTGCTCGAGCCTGCAATTGGTTGACGCTTTGCACCGTCACGCTTTAAGCTAGGCTTAGAGACTTTCGGCCTTTGCGTTATCTTCGCGAGCTTATCCTGCTTGAGCTCAGAATTGGCTCACGCTTTCACCGCCTCAGCCTTAGCTGGGCTTTGAGACTCCGACCTTGCGTTATCTTTGCGAGCTTATCCGACTTGAGTCCGAATTGGTTTACGCTGGCACCATCTCGCCTTAAGCTTAGTCTTTGAGACTTCGGCTTTATGCTATCTTTGCGAGCTTATCCCGCTCGAGCTCGCAATTGGCTCACGCTTTGCACCGTCTCGTGTTAAGCTAGGCTTTCAGACTTCCGGCCTTTGCATTATCTTTGCGAGCTTATCCTGCTTGAGCCTGAATTAGTTTACGCTTGGCACTGTATCGCCTTAAGCTAGGCTTTGAGACTTCTGGCTTTTGCGTTATCTTTGCGAGCTTATCCTGCTCGAGCCTGGAATTGGCTCACGCTTGGCACCGTCTTGCCTTCAGCTAGGCTTTGAGACTTCTGGCCTTTGCGTTATCTTTGCGAGCTTATCCTGCTCCAGCCTACAATGAGTTTACTCTCTTACCGTCTCGCCTTAAGCTAGGCTTTGAGACTTCTTGCTTTTGCGTTATCTTTGCGAGCTTATCCTGCTTGAGCCTGAATTGGTTTACGCTTGGCACCGTCTCGCCTTAAGCTAGTCTTTGAGACTTCTGGGTTTTGCGTTATCTTTGCGAGCTTATCCTGCTCGAGCCTGCAATTGGCTCACGCTTGGCACCGTCTAGCCATAAGCTAGGCTTCGAGACTTCTCGCCTTTGCGTTATCATTACGAGCTTATCCTGCTCGAGCCTGCAATTGGTTTACGCTTGGCACCGTCTCACATTAAGCTAGGCTTTGAGACTTTTGGCCTTTGCATTATCTTTGCGAGCTTATCCTGCTCGGCCTCGCAATCAGTCGACGCTCGCGACCGTCACACTTTAAGCTAGGCTTAGAGACTTTCGGCCTTCGTGTTATCTTCGCGAGCTTATCCTGCTCGAGCGTGCAATTGGTTGACGCTTCGCACCGTCACGCTTTAAGCTAGGCTTAGAGACTTTTGGCCTTATGCTATCTTCGCGAGCTTATCCCGCTCGAGTTCGCGAATTGGTCGACGCTTGGCACCGCTCTAGCCATAAGCTAGGCTTCGAGACTCTCGCCTTAGCATTATCTTTACGAGCTTATCCCGCTCGAGCCCGCAATTGGTTTACGCTTGGCACCGTCTCACCTTAAGCTAGGCTTTGAGACTTTTGGCCTTTGCGTTATCTTTGCGAGCTTATCCTGCTCGAGCCTGGAATTGGCTCACGCTTAGCAACTGCCTTGCCTTAAGCTAGACATAGAGACTTCGGCCTTATGCGTATCTATGCGAGCCTATCCCGCCGAGCTCGCAATTGGCTCACGCTTGCACTCGCCTTGTCTTAGCTAGGCTTTCAGACTTCCGCCTTTGCATTATCTTTGCGAGCTTATCCCGCTTGAGCCTCGAATTGGTTTACGCTGGCAATCGCTCTCGCCTTAAGCTAGGCTTTGAGACTTCGGCTTTTGCGTTATCTTTGCGAGCTTATCCCGCTCGAGCTCTGGAATTGGCTCACGCTTGGCAACTGCCTTGCCTTCAGCCTAGGCTTTGAGACTTCCGGCCTTATGCTATATTTGCAAGCTTATTCTGCTCCAGCCTGCAATTAGTTTACTCTCTTACCGTCTCGTCTTAAGCTAGGCTTTGAGACTTTTGGCCTTTGCGTTATCTTTGCTAGCTTATCCTGCTAGAGCCTGCAATTGGCTCACGCTTTGCACTGTCTCGCCTTAAGTTAGGCTTTGAGACTTCTAGCCTTTGCTTTATCTTTACGAGCTTATCCTGCTAGAGCCTGCAATTGGTTTACGCTCTCACCGTCTCGCCTTAAGCTAGGCTTTGAGACTTCTGGCCTTTGCGTTATCTTTGCGAGCTTATCCTGCTCGAGCCTGCAATTGGGTCACGCTTTGTACCGTCTCGCCTTAAGTTAGGCTTTGAGACTTCTGGCCTTTGTTTTATCTTTACGAGCTTATCCTGCTAGAGCCTCGCAATTGGTTTACGCCTCACCGCCTCGCCTTAAGCTAGGCTTTGAGATTTCCGGCCTTATGCTATCTTTGCGAGCTTATCCCGCTCGAGCTCGCAATTGGCTCACGCTAGCAACTGCCTCGCCTTAAGCTAGAGTTAGAGACTTCGGACTTTCATGCTACCTTTGCGAGCTTATCCTACTTGAGCCCGCAATTGGTTTACGCTAGCACTGCTCTCGCCTTAAGCTAGGCTTAGAGACTTCGGCCTTTACGCTTTCTTCGCTAGCTTATCCCGCTCGAGCTTGAATTGGTCGACGCTTGGCAACTGCCTCACCTTAAGCTAGTCTTAGATACTTCTGGCCTTTGCGTTATCTTTGCGAGCTTTTCTTGCTTTAGCCTGCAATTTGTTTATGCTTGGCACCGTCACGCCTTAAGGTAAGCTCAGAGACTTCTGGCCTTTGCGTTATCTTCGTGAGCTTATCCAGCTTGAGCCTGCTATTGGCTCACGCTTTGCACCGTCTCGCCTTACGATACGCTTTAGGGCTTCTGGCCTCATGCTATCTTTACGAGCTTATCCCGCTAGAGCCTTCAATTGGTTGACGCCTCACCGCCCTCGCCTTAGCTAGGCTTTGAGACTTCCGGCCTTATGCTATCTTTGCGAGCTTATCCCGCTCGAGCTCGCAATTGGCTCACGCTGGCAACTGCCTCGCCTTAAGCTAGAGTTAGAGACTTTTGGCCTTTGCGCTACCTTTGCGAGCTTATCCCGCTTGAGCCTGCAATTGGTTTACGCTTGGCACCATCTCGCCTTAAGCTAGATTTAGAGATTTCTGGCCTTTACGTTTTCTTCGCGAGCTTATCCCGCCTCGAGCTTGCAATTCTGTCGACGCTCAGACCTGCTCTCGCCTTAAGCTCAGGCTTAGAGACTTCGGCCTTTACGCTTTCTTCGCGAGCTTATCCCGCTCGAGCTTGCAATTAGTCGACGCTCAGCACCGTCCTCGCCATAAGCTAGGCTTAGAGACTTCTGGCCTTTGCGTTATCTTTGCGAGCTTATCTTGCTTTAACCTGCAATTGGTTTATGCTTGGCACCATCACGCCTTAAGCTAAGCTAAGAGACTTCTGGCCTTTGCGTTATCTTTGCGAGCTTATCCCGCTCGAGCCTCGCAATTGGTTTACGCTCTCACCGTCTCGCCTTAAGCTAGGCTTTGAGATTTCTGGCCTTTGCGTTATCTTTGCGAGCTTATCCTGCTAAAGCCTGCAATTGGCTCACGCTATGCAGCGCCTCGCCTTAAGCTAGAGTTAGAGACTTCCGCCTCTATGCTACCTTTGCGAGCTTATCCTGCTTGAGCCTGCAATTGGTTTACACTTGGCACAGTCTCGCTTTAAGCTAGGCTTAGAGACTTCTGGCCTTTACGTTTTCTTCGCGAGCTTATCCTGCTCGAGCTTGCAATTGGTCGACGCTAGCAACCGCTCCCGCCTAAAGCTAGGCTTAGAGACTTCTGGCCTTTTCGTTTTCTTTGCGAGCTTATCTTGCTTTAGCCTGCAATTGGTTTATGCTTGGCATCGTCACGCCTTAGCTCGAACTTCGAGACTTCCGGCCTTTGCGCTATCTTTGCGGGCTTATCCCGCTCGAGCTCTGCAATTGGCTCACGCTTGCAACCGCTTCAACTTAAGCTAGGCTTTGAGACTTCGGCCTTTATGCTATCTTTGCGAGCTTATCTTGCTTGAGCCTAAAATTGGTTTACGCTTGTCACCGTCTCGCCTTAAGCTAGGCTTAGAGACTTTTGGCCTTTGCATTACCTTCGCGAGCTTATCCCGCTCGAGCTCGCGAACTGGCTCACGCTTAGCACCGCTCTCGCCATAGGCTAGGCTTCGAGACTTCTCACCTTGGCGTTATCTTTGTGAGCTTATCCCGCTCGAGCTCGCAATTGGTTTACGCTTGGCACCATCTCACATTAAGCTAGGCTTTGAGACTTTTAGCCTTTGCGTGATCTTCGCGAGCTTATCCCGCTCGAGCCTCGCAATTGGTTCACGCTTGGCAACCGCCTCGCCATAAGTTAGCTTCGAGACTTCTGCCTTATGCTATCTTTGCGAGCTTATCCCGCTCGAGCCTCGCAATTGGCTCACGCTTGGACCGCTTCAACTTAAGCTAGGCTTTGAGACTTCGGCCTTATGCGTTATCTTTGCGAGCTTATCTCGCTCGAGCCCGCAATTGGTTTCACGCTTGTCACCGCCTCACCTTAAGCTCAGGCTTTGAGACTTCGGCCTTTGCGTTATCTTTGCGAGCTTATCCTGCTCGAGCCTGCACTTGCTTTACGCTTGGCACAGTCACGCCTTAAGCTAGGCTTAGAGACTTCTGGCCTTTGCGTTATCTTTGCGAGCTTATCCTGCTCGAGCCTGCAATTGGCTCACGCTTGCAACCGTCCTCAACTTATGCTAGGCTTTGAGGCTCTCGCCTCATGCGCTATCTTTGTGAGCTTATCCCGCTCGAGCCTGCAATTGGTTTACGCTTGGCACCATCTCACCTTAAGCTAGGCTTTGAGACTTCTGCCTTTGCGTTATCTTCGCTAGCTTATCCCGCTCGAGCCTGCAATTGGCTCACGCTTGGCACCGTCCTCGCCATAAGTTAGCTTCGAGACTTCCGCCTTATGCGTTATCTTTGCGAGCTTATCCCGCTCGAGCTCGCAATTGGTTTACGCTTAGCACCATCTCACCTTAAGCTAGGCTTTGAGACTTCTGGCCTTGCGTTATCTTTGCGAGCTTATCCCGCTCGAGCTCGCGACTTGCTTCACGCTTGGCATAGTCACACCTTAGCTAGGCTTAGGACTTCCGGCCTCATGCTATCTTTGCGAGCTTATCCCGCTCGAGCTCGCAATTGGCTCACGCTTGCAACCGGCCTCAACTTAAGCTAGGCTTTGAGGCTTCCGCGCTTTACGCTATCTTTGTGAGCTTATCCTCGCTCGAGCCCGCAATTGGTTTATGCTCGGCACCATCTCACCTTAAGCTAGGCTTTGAGACTTCTGGCCTTTGCGCTATCTTTGCGAGCTTATCCTGCTCGAGCTCTGCAATTGGTTTACGCCTAGCACTGCCTCAGCCTTAACCTAGGCTTAGAGACTTCGCCTCTACGCTATCTTTGCGAGCTTATCCCGCTCGAGCTCGCAATTGGCTCACGCTTTGCACCGTTTCAACTTAAGCTAGGCTTTGAGACTTCTGGCCTTGCGTTATCTTTGCGAGCTTATCCTGCTCGAGCCTGCAATTGGTTTACGCTTGGCACCGTCTCGCCTTAAGCTAGGCTTAGAGACTTCTGGCCTTTGCGTTATCTTCGCGAGCTTATCCTGCTTGAGCCTGCAATTGGCTCACGCTGCAACTGCCTCGCCTATCGGCTAGGCTTCGAGACTTCTCACCTTATGCGTTATCTTTGCGAGCTTATCCTGCTCGAGCCTGCAATTGGTTTACGCTTGGCACCATCTCACCTTAAGCTAGGCTTTGAGACTTTTGGCCTTTGCGTGATCTTCGCGAGCTTATCCCGCTCGAGCTCGCAATTGGCTCACGCTTAGCACCGCCTCGCCATAAGTTAGCTTCGAGACTTCTGCTTTGCGTTATCTTAGCGAGCTTATCCCGCTCGAGCCTCGCAATTGGTTTACGCTTGGCACCATCTCACCTTAAGCTAGGCTTTGAGACTTCCGGCCTTATGCTATCTTTGCGAGCTTATCCCGCTCGAGCATGCAATTGGTTTACGCTGGCACCATCTCACCTTAAGCTAGGCTTTGAGACTTCGGCCTTATGCGTTATCTTTGCGAGCTTATCCCGCTCGAGCCTGCAATTGGCTCACGCTTGCAACTGCCTCAACTTATGCTAGGCTTTGAGACTTCCGCCTTGATGCTATCTTTGTGAGCTTATCCCGCTCGAGCCTCGCACTGGTTTACGCTCGGCACCATCTCACCTTAAGCTAGGCTTTGAGACCTCCGGCCTTATGCGTTATCTTTGCGAGCTTATCCCGCTCGAGCTCGCAATTGGTTTACGCTTGGCACCATCTCACCTTAAGCTAGGCTTTGAGACTTTTGGCCTTATGCTATCTTTGCGAGCTTATCCCGCTCGAGCCTCAGACTTGCTTTACGCTTGGCATAGTCACACCTTAAGCTAGGCTTAGGGACTTCTAGCCTTTATGCTATCTTTGCGAGCTTATCCCACTCGAGCCCGCAATTGGCTCACGCTTGCAACCGCCTCAACTTAGCTAGGCTTTGAGGCTTCCGCATTTATGCTATCTTTGTGAGCTTATCCCGCTCGAGCTCTGCAATTGGTTTATGCTCTGGCACCATCTCACCTTAAGCTCAGGCTTTGAGACTTCCGCCTTATGCTATCTTTGCGAGCTTATCCCGCTCGAGCTCGCGACTGGTTTACGCTTGGCACTGCCAAGCCTTAACCTAGGCTTAGAGACTTCGGCCTTTGCGTTATCTTTGCGGGCTTATCCCGCTCGAGCCCGCAATTGGCTCACGCTTTGCAACCGCTTCAACTTAAGCTAGGCTTTGAGACTTCGGCCTTTATGCTATCTTTGCGAGCTTATCTTGCTTGAGCCCCGCAATTGGTTTACGCTTGTCACCGCCTCGCCTTAAGCTAGGCTTAGAGACTTTTGGCCTTTGCATTACCTTCGCGAGCTTATCCCGCTGAGCTCAGCAATCGGCTCACGCTTAGCACCGCCTCACGCCATCGGCTAGGCTTCGAGACTTCTCACCTTAGCGTTATCTTTGTGAGTTTATCCCGCTCGAGCCTCGCAATTGGTTTACGCTTGGCACCATCTCACATTAAGCTAGGCTTTGAGACTTTTGGCCTTTGCGTGATCTTCGCGAGCTTATCCTGCTCGAGCCTGCAATTGGCTCACGCTTGGCAACCGCCTCGCCTATGTTAGCTTCGAGACTTCTTGCTTTTGCGTTATCTTAGCGAGCTTATCCTGCTCGAGCCTGCAATTGGTTTACGCTTGGCACCATCTCACCTTAAGCTAGGCTTTGAGACTTCTGGCCTTTGCGTTATCTTTGCGAGCTTATCCTGCTCGAGCATGCAATTGGTTTACGCTTGGCACCATCTCACCTTAAGCTAGGCTTTGAGACTTCTGGCCTTTGCGTTATCTTTGCGAGCTTATCCTGCTCGAGCCCGTAATTGGCTCACGCTTGCAACTGCCTCAACTTATGCTAGGCTTTGAGGCTTCTCGCCTTGCGTTATCTTTGTGAGCTTATCCCGCTCGAGCTCGCAACTGGTTTACGCTCAGCACCATCTCACCTTAGCTAGGCTTTGAGACTCGACGGCCTTATGCTATCTTTGCGAGCTTATCCCGCTCGAGCTCCGCAATTGGTTTACGCTTAGCACGCTCAGCCTTAACCCAGGCTTAGAGACTTCTAGCCTTTGCGTTATCTTTGCGAGCTTATCCTGCTCGAGCCTGTAATTGGCTCACGCTTTGCACCGTCTCAACTTATGCTAGGCTTTGAGGCTTCTCGCCTTGGCGTTATCTTTGTGAGCTTATCCTGCTCGAGCCTGCAATTGGTTTACGCTTGGCACCATCTCACCTTAACCTAGGCTTTGAGACTTTCGGCCTTTGCGTTATCTTCGCTAGGTTATCCTGCTAGAGCCTGCAATTGGCTCACGCTTGGCACCGTCTCGCCATAAGTTAAGCTTCGAGACTTCTTGCTTTTGCGTTATCTTTGCGAGCTTATCCTGCTCGAGCCTGCAATTGGTTTACGCTTGGCACCATCTCACCTTAAGCTAGGCTTTGAGACTTCTGGCCTTTGGCGTTATCTTTGCGAGCTTATCCTGCTCGAGCATGCAATTGGTTTACGCTTGGCACCATCTCACCTTAAGCTAGGCTTTGAGACTTCTGGCCTTTGCGTTATCTTTGCGAGCTTATCCTGCTCGAGCCTGCAATTGGCTCACGCTTTGCACCGTCTCAACTTATGCTAGGCTTTGAGGCTTCTCGCCTTGCGTTATCTTTGTGAGCTTATCCCGCTCGAGCTCGCAATTGGTTTCACGCTTGGCACCATCTCACCTTAGCTAGGCTTTGAGACTTTCGACCTTTGCGTTATCTTCGCTGAGTTATCCCGCTAGAGCTCGCAATTGGCTCACGCTTGGCACCGTCTCGCCATAAGTTAAGCTTCGAGACTTCTCGCTTTTGCGTTATCTTTGCGAGCTTATCCTGCTCGAGCCTGCAATTGGTTTACGCTTGGCACCATCTCACCTTAAGCTAGACTTTGAGACTTCTGGCCTTTGCGTTATCTTTGCGGGCTTATCCTGCTCGAGCCTGCACTTGCTTTACGCTTGGCATAGTCACGCCTTAAGCTAGGCTTAGGGGCTTCTGGCCTTTGCGTTATCTTTGCGAGCTTATCCTACTCGAGCCTGCAATTGGCTCACGCTTTGCACTGTCTCAACTTAAGCTAGGCTTTGAGGCTTCTCGCATTTGCGTTATCTTTGTGAGCTTATCCTGCTCGAGCCTGCAATTGGTTTACGCTCGGCACCATCTCACCTTAAGCTAGGCTTTGAGACTTACGGCCTTTGCGTTATCTTTGCGAGCTTATCCTGCTCGAGCCTGCAATTGGTTTACGCTTGGCACAGTCAAGCCTTAACCTAGGCTTAGAGACTTCTGGCCTTTGCGTTATCTTTGCGGGCTTATCCTGCTCGAGCCTGCAATTGGCTCACGCTTTGCACCGTTTCAACTTAAGCTAGGCTTTGAGACTTCTGGCCTTTGCGTTATCTTTGCGAGCTTATCTTGCTTGAGCCTGCAATTGGTTTACGCTTGTCACCGTCTCGCCTTAAGCTAGGCTTAGAGACTTTTGGCCTTTGCATTACCTTCGCGAGCTTATCCTGCTTGAGCCTGCAATTGGCTCACGCTTGGCACCGTCTCGCCATCGGCTAGGCTTCGAGACTTCTCACCTTGGCGTTATCTTTGTGAGCTTATCCTGCTCGAGCCTGCAATTGGTTTACGCTTGGCACCATCTCACATTAAGCTAGGCTTTGAGACTTTTGGCCTTTGCGTGATCTTTGTGAGCTTATCCTGCTCGAGCCTGCAATTGGTTTACGCTTGGCACCATCTCACATTAAGCTAGGCTTTGAGACTTTTGGCCTTTGCGTGATCTTCGCGAGCTTATCCTGCTCGAGCCTGCAATTGGCTCACGCTTGGCACCGTCTCGCCATAAGTTAAGCTTCGAGACTTCTGGCCTTTGCGTTATCTTTGCGAGCTTATCCTGCTCGAGCTCGCAACTGGTTTACGCTCAGACCATCTCACCTTAAGCTAGGCTTTGAGACTTCTGGCCTTTGCGTTATCTTTGCGAGCTTATCCTGCTCGAGCCTGCAATTGGCTCACGCTTTGCACCGTCTCAACTTATGCTAGGCTTTGAGGCTTCTCGCCTTGGCGTTATCTTTGCGAGCTTATCCTGCTCGAGCCTGCACTTGCTTTACGCTTGGCATAGTCACGCCTTAGCTAGGCTTAGGGACTTCCGGCCTTGCGTTATCTTTACCGACTTATCCTACTCGAGCTCTGCAATTGGCTCACGCTTGCACTGTCTCGACTTAAGCTAGGCTTTGAGGCTTCTCGCATTGTGCTTATCTTTGTGAGCTTATCCTGCTCGAGCCTGCAATTGGTTTACGCTCGGCACCATCTCACCTTAAGCTAGGCTTTGAGACTGACGGCCTTTGCGTTATCTTTGCGAGCTTATCCTGCTCGAGCCTGCAATTGGTTTACGCTTGGCACCGTCTCGCCTTAAGCTAGGCTTTGAGACTTCTGGCCTTTGCGTTATCTTTGCGAGCTTATCCTGCTCGAGCCTGCAATTGGTTTACGCTTGGCACCGTCTCACCTTAAGCTAGGCTTTGAGACTTCTGGCCTTTGCGTTATCTTTGCGAGCTTATCCTGCTCGAGCCTGCAATTGGCTCACGCTTGCAACTGCCTCAACTTATGCTAGGCTTTGAGGCTTCCGCCTTATGCGTTATCTTTGCGAGCTTATCCCGCTCGAGCCCGCAATTGGTTTACGCTTGGCACCGTCTCACCTTAAGCTAGGCTTTGAGACTTGCGGCCTTATGCTATCTTTGCGAGCTTATCCTGCTCGAGCCTGCAATTGGTTTACGCTTGGCACAGCATAGCCTTAACCTAGGCTTAGAGACTTCTGGCCTTTGCGTTATCTTTGCGAGCTTATCCTGCTCGAGCCTGCAATTGGCTCACGCTTTGCACCGTCTCAACTTAAGCTAGGCTTTGAGACTTCTGGCCTTTGCGTTATCTTTGCGAGCTTATCTTGCTTGAGCCTGCAATTGGTTTACACTTGTCACCGTCTCGCCTTAAGCTAGGCTTAGAGACTTTTGGCCTTTGCATTACCATCGCGAGCTTATCCTGCTTGAGCCTGCAATTGGCTCACGCTTGGCACCGTCTCGCCATAGGCTAGGCTTCGAGACTTCTCACCTTGGCGTTATCTTTGTGAGCTTATCCTGCTCGAGCTGGAAATTGGTTTACGCTTGGCACCATCTCACCTTAAGCTAGGCTTTGAGACTTTTGGCCTTTGCGTGATCTTCGCGAGCTTATCCTGCTCGAGCCTGCAATTGGCTCACGCTTGCCACCGTCTCGCCATAAGTTAAGCTTCGAGACTTCTGGCCTTTGCGTTATCATTGCGATCTTATCCTGCTCGAGCCTGCAATTGGTTTACGCTTGGCACAGTCACGCCTTAACCTAGGCTTAGAGACTTCTGGCCTTTGCGTTATCTTTGCGGGTTTATCCTGCTCGAGCCTGCAATTGGCTCACGCTTTGCACCGTTTCAACTTAAGCTAGGCTTTGAGACTTCTGGCCTTTGCGTTATCTTTGCGAGCTTATCTTGCTTGAGCCTGCAATTGGTTTACGCTTGTCACCGTCTCGCCTTAAGCTAGGCTTAGAGACTTTTGGCCTTTGCATTACCATTACGAGCTTATCCTGCTTGAGCCTGCAATTGGCTCACGCTTGGCACCGTCTCGCCATAGGCTAGGCCTCGAGACTTCTCGCCTTTGCGTTATCTTTGTGAGCTTATCCTGCTCGAGCCTGCAATTGGCTCACGCCTTGCACCGTCTCAACTTAAGCTAGGCTTTGAGACTTCTGGCCTTTGCGTTATCTTTGCGAGCTTATCCTGCTCGAGCCTGCAATTGGTTTACGCTTGGCACAGTCACGCCTTAAGCTAGGCTTAGAGAATTCTGGTCTTTGCGTTATCTTTGCTAGCTTTTCCTGCTCGATCCTGCAATTGGCTCACGCTTTGCACCGTCTCAACTTAAGCAAGGCTTTGAGACTTCTGGCCTTTGCGTTATCTTTGCGAGCTTATCCTGATCGAGCCTGCAATTGGTTTACGCTTGCCACAGTCACGCCTTAACCTAGGCTTAAAGACTTCTGGCCTTTGCGTTATCTTAGCGAGCTTATTTTGCTCGATCTTGCAATTAATTTACGCTTGGCACAATCACGCCTTAAGCTAGGCTTTGAGGCTTCTGGCCTTTGCGATATCTTTACGAGCTTATCCTGCTCGAGCCTGTAGTTGGTTGACGCTACGCACCGTCAAGCTTGAAGCTAGGCTTAGAGACTTCTGGCCTTTGCGTTTTCTATGCGAGATTATCCTGCTCGAGCCTGCAATTGGTTTACGCTTGGCACAGTCACGCCTTAACCTAGGCTTAGATACTTCTGGCCTTTGCGTTATCTTTGCGAGCTTATCCTGCTCGAGCCTGCAATTGACTCACTCATTGCACTGTCTCACCTTAAGCTAGGCTTTGAGACTTCTGGCCTTTGCGTTATCTTTGCGGGCTTATCCTGCTCGAGCCTGCACTTGCTTTACGCTTGGCATAGTCACGCCTTAAGCTAGGCTTAGGGGCTTCTGGCCTTTGCGTTATCTTTGCGAGCTTATCCTGCTCGAGCATGCAATTGGCTCACGCTTTGCACCGTGTCGCCTTAAGCTAGGCTTTGAGGCTTCTAGCTTTTGCGTTATCTTTACGAGCTTATCCTGCTCGAGCCTGCAATTGGTTGACGCATTGCATCGTCACGCTTTAAGCTAGGCTTAGATACTTTCGGCCTTTGGGTTATCTTCGCGAGCTTATCCTGCTCGAGCCTGCAATTGGCTCACGCTTGGCACCGTCTCGCCATAAGTTAAGCTTCGAGACTTCTTGCCTTTGGGTTATTTTTGCGAGCTTATCCCGCCTCGAGCCTCGCAATTGGTTTCACGCTAGCACGACCACGCCTTAACCTAGGCTTAAAGACTCCGGCCTTGCGTTATCTTTGCGAGCTTATTTTGCCCGAGCTTGCAATTAGTTTACGCTTGCGCGATCACGCCTTAGCTAGGCTTAGAGACTTCGGCCATTACGTTATCTTTGCGAGCTTATTTTGCTCGATCTTGCTATTAGTTTACGCTTAGCACGACCACGCCTTAGCTAGTCTTTGAGGCTTCGGCTTTGCGATATCTTCACGAGCTTATCCCGCTCGAGCCCGCAATTGGTTGACGCTACGCACCGTCACGCTTTAGCTAGGCTTAGAGACTTCTGGCCTTTGCGTAATCTTTGCGAGCTTATCCTGCTTGAGCCTGCAATTGGTTTACGCTTGGCACAGTCACGCTTTAAGCTAGGCTTAGGGACTTCGGCCTTATGCTATCTTTGCGAGCTTATCCCGCTCGAGCTCGCAATTGGTTTACGCTTAGCACGATCACGCCTTAACCTAGGCTTAAAGACTTCGGCCTTATGTTATCTTTGCGGGCTTATTTTGCCCGAGCTTGCAATTAGTTTACGCTTAGCACGACCACGCCTTAAGCTAGGCTTAGAGACTTCTGGCCATTGCGTTATCTTTGCGAGCTTATTTTGCTCGATCTTGCAATTAGTTTACACTTGGCACAGTCACGCCTTAAGCTAGTCTTTGAGGCTTCTGGGCTTTGCGATATCTTTACGAGCTTATCCTGCTCGAGCCTGCAATTGGTTGAAGCTACGCACCGTCACGCTTTAAGCTAGGCTTAGAGACTTCTGGCCTTTGAGTAATCTTTGCGAGCTTATCCTGCTTGAGCCTGCAATTGGTTTACGCTTGGCACAGTCACGCTTTAAGCTAGGCTTAGGGGCTTCTGGCCTTTGCGTTATCTTTGCGAGCTTATCCTGCTCGAGCCTGCAATTGGTTTACGCTTGGCACAGTCACGCCTTAAGCTAGGCTTAGAGACTTCTGGCCTTTGCGTTATCTTTGCGAGCTTATCCTGCTCGAGCCTGCAATTGGCTCACGCTTTGCACCGTCTCGCCTTAAGCTAGGCTTTGAGGCTTCTGGCCTTTGCGTTATCTTTACGAGCTTATCCTGCTCGAGCCTGCAATTGGTTGACGCTTCGCACCGTCACGCTTTAAGCTAGGCTTAGAGACTTCGGCCTTTGCGTTATCTTTGCGAGCTTATTTTCCTCGATCTTGCAATTAGTTTACGCTTGGCACAGTCACGCCTTAAGCTAGTCTTTGAGGCTTCGGGCTTTGCGATATCTTCACGAGCTTATCCCGCTCGAGCTCCGCACTGGTTGACGCTACGCACCGTCACGCTTTAAGCTAGGCTTAGAGACTTCTGGCCTTTGCGTAATCTTTGCTAGCTTATCCTGCATGAGCCTCTAATTGGCTCACGCTTGGCACCGTCTCAACTTAAGCTAGGCTTTGAGACTTCTGGCCTTTGCGTAATCTTTGCGAGCTTATCCTGCTCGAGCCTGCAATTGGTTTACGCTTGGCACAGTCACGCCTTAAGCTAGGCTTAGGGCTTCTGGCCTTTGCGTTATCTTTGCGAGCTTATCCTGCTCGAGCATGCAATTGGCTCACGCTTTGCACCGTCTCGCCTTAAGCTAGGCTTTGAGGCTTCTAGCTTTTGCGATATCTTTACGAGCTTATCCTGCTCGAGCCTGCAATTGGTTGACGCATTGCACCGTCACGCTTTAAGCTAGGCTTAGATTCTTTCGGCCTTTGGGTTATCTTCGCGAGCTTGTCCTGCTCGAGCCTGCAATTGGCTCACGCTTGGCACCGTCTCGCCATAAGTTAAGCTTCGAGACTTCTTGCCTTTGCGTTATCTTTGCGAGCTTATCCTGCTCGAGCCTTCAATTGGTTTACGCTTGGCACAGTCACGCCTTAACCTAGGCTTAAAGACTTCTGGCCTTTGCGTTATCTTTGCGGGCTTATTTTGCCCGAGCTTGCAATTAGTTTACGCTAGCACGATCCACGCCTTAGCTAGGCTTAGAGACTTCTGGCCATTGCGTTATCGTTGCGAGCTTATTTTGCTCGATCTTGCAATTAGTTTACGCTTGGCACAGTCACGCCTTAAGCTAGTCTTTGAGGCTTCTGGCCTTTGCGATATCTTTACGAGCTTATCCTGCTCGAGCCTGCAATTGGTTTACGCTACGCACCGTCACACTTTAAGCTAGGCTTAGAGACTTCTGGCCTTTAAGTAATCTTTGCGTACTTATCCCGCTTGAGCTCGCAATTGGTTTACGCTTGCGCGATCCACGCTTTAAGCTAGGCTTGGGGCTTCGGCCTTGCGTTATCTTTGCGAGCTTATCCTGCTCGAGCCTGCAATTGGTTTACGCTTGGCACAGTCACGCCTTAAGCTAGGCTTAGAGACTTCTGGCCTTTGCGTTATCTTTGCGAGCTTATCGCCTCTAATTGGCTCACTCTTGGCACCATCTCAACCTAAGCTAGGCTTTGAGACTTCTGGCCTTTGCGTAATCTTTGCGAGCTTATCCTGCTCGAGCCTGCAATTGGTTTACGCTTGGCACAGTCACGCCTTAAGCTAGGCTTAGGGGCTTCTGGCCTTTGCGTTATCTTTGCGAGCTTATCCTGCTCGAGCATGCAATTGGCTCACGCTTTGCACCGTCTAGCCTTAAGCTAGGCTTTGAGGCTTCTAGCTTTTGCGTTATCTTTACGAGCTTATCCTGCTCGAGCCTGCAATCGGTTGACGCATTGCACCGTCACGCTTTAAGCTAGGCTTAGATACTTTCGGCCTTGCTTGGTACCGTCTCGCCATAAGTTAAGCTTCGAGACTTCTTGCCTTTGCGTTATCTTTGCGAGCTTATCCTGCTCCAGCCTGCAATTGGTTTACGCCTGGCACAGTCACGCCTTAACCTAGGCTTAAAGACTTCTGGCCCTTGCGTTATATTTGCGGGCTTATTTTGCCCGAGCTTGCAATTAGTTTACGCTTGGCACAGTCACGCCTTAAGCTAGGCTTAGAGACTTCTGGCCATTGCGTTATCTTTGCGAGCTTATTTTGCTCGATCTTGCAATTAGTTTACGCTTGGCACAGTCACGCCTTAAGCTAGTCATTGAGGCTTCTGGGCTTTGCGATATCTTTACTGAGCTTATCCCGCTCGAGCTCGCAATTGGTTGACGCTCTCACCGTCACGCTTTAAGCTAGGCTTAGAGACTTCTGGCCTTTGCGTAATCTTTGCGAGCTTATCCTGCTTGAGCCTGCAATTGGTTTACGCTTGGCACAGTCACGCTTTAAGCTAGGCTTAGGGGCTTCTGGCCTTTGCGTTATCTTTGCGAGCTTATCCTGCTCGAGCCTGCAATTGGTTTACGCTTGGCACAGTCACGCCTTAAGCTAGGCTTAGAGACTTCTGGCCTTTGCGTTATCTTTGCGAGCTTATCCTGCATGAGCCTCTAATTGGCTCACGCCATGCAACTGCCTCAACTTAAGCTAGGCTTTGAGACTTCCGGCCTTGCGTAATCTTTGCGAGCTTATCCCGCTCGAGCCCGCAATTGGTTTACGCTTAGCACGACCACGCCTTAAGCTAGGCTTAGGGACTTCCGGCCTTATGCTTATCTTTGCGAGCTTATCCTGCTCGAGCATGCAATTGGCTCACGCTTTGCACCGTCTCGCCTTAAGCTAGGCTTTGAGGCTTCTAGCCTTTGCGTTATCTTTACGAGCTTATCCTGCTCGAGCCTGCAATTGGTTTACGCTTGGCACAGTCACGCCTTAACCTAGGCTTAAAGACTTCTGGCCTTTGCGTTATCTTTGCGGGCTTATTTTGCCCGAGCTTGCAATTAGTTTACGCTTGGCACAGTCACGCCTTAAGCTAGGCTTAGAGACTTCTGGCCATTGCGTTATCTTTGCGAGCTTATTTTGCTCGATCTTGCAATTAGTTTACGCTTGGCACAGTCACGCCTTAAGCTAGTCTTTGAGGCTTCTGGGCTTTGCGATATCTTTACGAGCTTATCCTGCTCGAGCCTGCAATTGGTTGACGCTCCCCACCGTCACGCTTTAAGCTAGGCTTAGAGACTTCTGGCCTTTGCGTAATCTTTGCGAGCTTATCCTGCTTGAGCCTGCAATTGGTTTACACTTGGCAAAGTCACGCTTTAAGCTAGGCTTAGGGGCTTCTGGCCTTTGCGTTATCTTTGCGAGCTTATCCTGCTCGAGCCTGCAATTGGCTCACGCTTTGCACCGTCTCAACTTAAGCTAGGCTTTGAGACTTCTGGCCTTTGCGTTATCTTTGCGAGCTTTTCCTGCTCGAGCCTGCAATTGGTTTACGCTTGTTACAGTCACGCCTTAAGCTAGGCTTAGAGACTTCTGGCCTTTTCGTTATCTTTGCGAGCTTTTCCTGCTCGAGCTTGTAATTTTTTTACGCTTGGCACCGTCTCGCCCTAAGCTAGGCTTAGAGACTTCTGGCCTTTGCGTTATCTTTGCGAGCTTATCCTGCTCGAGCTCGCAATTGGCTCACGCTAGCAACCGTCCTCGCCATAAGTTAAGCTTCGAGACTTCTTGCCTTTGCGCTATCTTTGCGAGCTTATCCCGCTCGAGCACTGCAATTGGTTTACGCTTAGCACGACCACGCCTTAACCTAGGCTTAAAGACTTCGGCCTTCATGTTATCTTTGCGGGCTTATTTTGCCCGAGCTTGCAATTAGTTTACGCTTAGCGATCACGCCTTAGCTAGGCTTAGAGACTTCGGCCATTGCGTTATCTTTGCGAGCTTATTTTGCTCGATCTTGCAATTAGTTTACGCTTGGCACTGACCACGCCTTAGCTAGTCTTGAGGCTTCTGGCTTCATGATATCTTTACGAGCTTATCCCGCCTCGAGCTCGCAATTGGTTGACGCTCCGCACCGCCACGCTTTAAGCTAGGCTTAGAGACTTCCGCCTCTGCGTAATCTTTGCGAGCTTATCCCGCTTGAGCCTGCAATTGGTTTACACTTGGCAAAGTCACGCTTTAAGCTAGGCTTAGGGACTTCTGGCCTTTGCGTTATCTTTGCGAGCTTATCCTGCTCGAGCCTCGCAATTGGCTCACGCTTTGCACTGCCTCAACTTAAGCTAGGCTTTGAGACTTCCGGCCTTATGCGTTATCTTTGCGAGCTTTTCCTGCTCGAGCCTGCAATTGGTTTACGCTTGGCACAGTCACGCCTTAAGCTAGGCTTAGAGACTTCTGGCCTTTTCGTTATCTTTGCGAGCTTTTCCTGCTCGAGCTTATAATTGTTCACGCTTAGCACCGTCCTCGCCTTAAGCTAGGCTTAGAGACTTCGGCCTTATGCTTATCTTTGCGAGCTTATCCCGCTCGAACCTCGCAATTGGTTTACGCTCTCACCGCTCTCGCCTTAAGCTAGGCTTTGAGACTTCGGCCTTTGCGTTATCTTTGCGAGCTTATCCTGCTCGAGCCTGCAATTGGCTCACGCTTTGCAACCGCTTCAAGTTCAGCTAGGCTTTGAGACTTCCGACTTTATGCTATCTTTGCGAGCTTATCCCGCTTGAGCCTGCAATTGTTTACGCTATAACTGCCTCGCACTTAAGCTAGGCTTAGAGACTTCGGCCTTCATGCTATCTTCGCGAGCTTATCCCGCTCGAGCTCGCAATTAGTTTACGCTTGGCACTGACCACGCCTTAGCTAGCTTTGAGGCTTCCGGCCTTATGATATCTTTACGAGCTTATCCCGCTCGAGCCTCGCAATTGGTTGACGCTATGCAACCGCCACGCTTTAAGCTCAGGCTTGAGGCTTCCGGCCTTATGCTATCTTTGCGAGCTTATCCCGCTCGAGCTCGCAATTGGCTCACGCTTTGCAACCGCCTCAACTTAAGCTAGGCTTTGAGACTTCGGCCTTAGTGTTATCTTTGCGAGCTTATCCCGCTTGAGCCTGCAATTGGTTGACGCTACGCACCGTCAAGCTTGAACCTAGGCTTAGAGACTTCTGGCCTTTGCGTTTTCTTTGCGAGCTTATCCTGCTCGAGCCTCGCACTGGTTTACGCTTAGCACTGCCACGCCTTAACCTAGGCTTGAGACTTCCGGCCTTTGCGTTATCTTTGCGAGCTTATCCCGCTCGAGCCTGCAATTGACTCACTCATTGCATCGTCTCAACTTAAGTTAGGCTTTGAGACTTCTGGCCTTTGCATTATCTTTGCGAGCTTATCCTACTCGAGCCTGCAAATGGTTTACGCTTGGCACAGTCACGCCTTAAGCTAGGCTTAGAGACTTCGGCCTTTATGCTATCTTTGCGAGCTTATCCCGCTCGAGCTTGCAATTGGCTCACGCCTTGCACCGCCTCAACTTGCTAGGCTTTGAGACTTCCGGCCTTATGCGTATCTTTGCGAGCTTATCCCGCTCGAGCTCTGCAATTGGTTTACGCTAGCACCGCCTCGCCTTAAGCTAGGCTTTGAGACTTCGGCCTTTATGCTATCTTTGCGAGCTTATCCCGCTCGAGCCCGCAATTGGCTCACGCTTAGCATCGTCCTCACCTTAGCTAGGCTTTGAGACTTCCGGCCTTTGCGTTATCTTTGCGAGCTTATCCCGCTTGAGCCTCGCAATTGGTTGACGCTATGCACCGCCTCGCCTTGAACCTAGGCTTAGAGACTCTCGGCCTTATGCGTTATCTTTGCGAGCTTATCCCGCTCGAGCTCTGCAATTGGTTTACGCTATGCACCGCCACGCCTTAACCTAGGCTTGAGACTCCGGCCTTTATGCTATCTTTGCGAGCTTATCCCGCTCGAGCCTGCAATTGACTCACGCATTGCACCGCCTCACCTTAAGCTAGGCTTTGAGACTTCGGCCTTTGCATTATCTTTGCGAGCTTATCCCGCTCGAGCTCGCAATTGGCTTACGCTGGCACTGCCTCGCCTTAAGCTAGGCTTGAGACTTCGGCCTTGCGTTATCTTTGCGAGCTTATCCCGCTCGAGCTTGCAATTGGCTCACGCTGCAACCGCCTCGCCTTAGCTCAGGCTTTGAGACTTCCGGCCTTATGCGTATCTTTGCGAGCTTATCCCGCCTGAGCTCGCAATTGGTTTACGCTAGCACCGCCTCGCCTTAAGCTAGGCTTAGAGACTTCGGCCTTTGCGTTATCTTTGCGAGCTTATCCCGCTCGAGCCCGCAATTGGCTCACGCTTTGCACTCGCCTCACCTTAAGCTAGGCTTTGAGACTTCCGGCCTTTACGCTATCTTTGCGAGCTTATCCCGCTCGAGCTCGCAATTGGCTGACGCTATGCACCGCCACGCCTTAAGCCAGGCTTGAGACTTCCGGCCTTTATGCTATCTTTGCGAGCTTATCCCGCTCGAGCCCTGCACTGGTTTACGCTTAGCACTGCCACGCCTTAAGCCTAGGCTTAGAGACTCCGGCCTTTGCGTTATCTTTGCGAGCTTATCCCGCTCGAGCCTCGCAATTGACTCACGCTATTGCACTGCCTCACCTTAAGCTAGGCTTTGAGACTTCCGGCCTTTGCATTATCTTTGCGAGCTTATCCCGCTCGAGCTCTGCAATGGTTTACGCTTGGCACGACCACGCCTTAAGCTAGGCTTAGAGACTTCCGGCCTTATGCTATCTTTGCGAGCTTATCCCGCTCGAGCTTGCAATTGGCTCACGCTTGGCAACCGCCTCACCTTAAGCTCAGGCTTTGAGACTTCCGGCCTTATGCTATCTTTGCGAGCTTATCCCGCTTGAGCCTCGAACTGGTTTACGCTGGCACCGCCTCGCCTTAAGCTAGGCTTAGAGACTTCGGCCTTATGCTATCTTTGCGAGCTTATCCCGCTCGAGCCCGCAATTGGCTCACGCTTTGCACTCGCCTCGCCTTAAGCTAGGCTTTGAGACTTCCGCCTTATGCTATCTTTGCGAGCTTATCCTGCTTGAGCCTGCAATTGGTTGACGCTACGCACCGTCAATCTTGAACCTAGGCTTAGAGACTTCTGGCCTTTGCGTTTTCTGTGCGAGCTTATCCTGCTCGAGCCCGCAATTGGTTTACGCTTAGCACTGACCACGCCTTAGCCGAGGCTTGAGACTTCGGCCTTCATGTTATCTTTGCGAGCTTATCCCGCTCGAGCCTCGCAATTGACTTACGCATTGCACTGTCTCGCCTTAAGCTAGGCTTTGAGACTTCTGGCCTTTGCGTTATCTTTGCGAGCTTATCCCGCCTCGAGCCCTGCAATTGGTTTACGCTTAGCACCACCGCCTTAAGCTAGGCTTAGAGACTTCCGGCCTTTCGTTATCTTTGCGAGCTTTTCCCGCTCGAGCTTATAATTGGTTTACGCTTAGCACTGCCTCGCCTCTAAGCTAGGCTTAGAGACTTCCGCCTTTCATTATCTTGCGAGCTTATCCCGCTCGAGCCTGCAATTGGTTTACGCTCTCACCGCTTCGCCTTAGCTAGGCTTTGAGAATTATGGCCTTTATGCTATCTTTGCGAGCTTATCCCGCTCGAGCCTCGCAATTGACTCAGTCATTGCACCGTCTCAACTTAAGCTAGGCTTTGAGACTTCCGCCTTTGCGTTATCTTTGCGAGCTTATCCCGCTCGAGCTCGCAATTGGTTCACGCTAGCACTGCCACGCCTTAAGCTAGGCTTAGAGACTTCCGGCCTTTGCGTTATCTTTGCGAGCTTATCCCGCTCGAGCTCATAATTGCTTACGCTTGCACTGCCTCGCCTTAAGCTAGGCTTAGAGACTTCCGGCCTTTCGTTATCTTTGCGAGCTTATCCCGCTCGAGCCTGCAATTGGTTTACGCCTCACCGCTTCGCCTTAAGCTAGGCTTTGAGACTTATGGCCTTTATGCTATCTTTGCGAGCTTATCCCGCTCGAGCCCTGCAATTGGCTCACGCTTGCAACCGCTTCACGTTCAGCTAGGCTTTGAGACTTCGGCCTTTATGCTTTCTTTGCGAGCTTATCCCGATTGAGCCTGCAATTGTTTATGCTTAGCACCGCCTCGCCTTAGCTAGGCTTAGAGACTTCTGGCCTTTGCGTAATCTTCGCGAGCTTATCCTGCTCGAGCCTGCAATTAGTTTACGATTGGCACAGTCACGCCTTAACCTAGTTTTTGAGGCTTCTGGCCTTTGCGATATCTTTACGAGCTTATCCTACTCGAGCCTGCAATTGGTTGACGCTATGCACCGTCACGCTTTAAGCTAGGCTTAGAGACTTCTGGCCTTTGCGTTTTCTTTGCGAGCTTATACAGCTCGAGCTCAGCAATTGGTTTACGCTTAGCACTGCCTCGCCTGAAGCCGAGGCTTAGAGACTTCCGGCCTTTGCGTTATCTTTGCGAGCTTATCCCGCTCGAGCTCGCAACTGGCTTCACGCTATGCACTGCCTCGCCTTAAGCTAGGCTTTGAGACTTCCGCCTTATGCGTATCTTTGCGAGCTTATCCCGCTCGAGCTTGCAATTGGCTCACGCTAGCACTGCCTCACCTTAAGCTAGGCTTTGAGACTTCTGGCCTTTGCGTTATCTTTGCGAGCTTATCCTGCTCGAGCCTGCAATTGGCTCACGCTTGGCACCGTCTCACCTTAAGCTAGGCTTTGAGACTTCTGGCCTTTGCGTTATCTTTGCGAGCTTATCCTGCTCGAGCCTCGCAACTGGTTTACGCTTGCAACTGCCACGCCTTAAGCTAGGCTTTGAGACTTCGGCCTTATGCTATCTTTGCGAGCTTATCCTGCTCGAGCCTGCAATTGGCTCACGCTTGCACCGTCTCGCCTTAAGCTAGGCTTTGAGACTTCCGGCCTTTGCGTTATCTTCGCGAGCTTATCCTGCTCGAGCCTGCAATTGGCTAACGCTTGGCACAGTCACGCCTTAAGCTAGGCTTTGAGACTTCTGGCCTTTGCGTTATCTTTGCGAGCTTATCCTGCTCGAGCCTGCAATTGGTTTACGCTTGGCACCGTCTCGCCTTAAGCTAGGCTTAGAGACTTCTGGCCTTTGCGTTATCTTTGCGAGCTTATCCTGCTCGAGCCTGCAATTGGTTTACGCTTGGCACTGTCTCGCCTTAAGCTAGGCTTAGAGACTTCTGGCCTTTATGCTATCTTTGCGAGCTTATCCCGCTCGAGCCCGCAATTGACTCACGCATTGCACCGTCTCGACTTAAGCTAGGCTTTGAGACTTCCGGCCTTTATGCTATCTTTGCGAGCTTATCCTGCTCGAGCCTGCAATTGGTTTACGCTTGGCACCGTCACGCCTTAAGCTAGGCTTAGAGACTTCTGGCCTTTGCGTTATCTTTGCGAGCTTATCCTGCTCGAGCCTGCAATTGGTTTACGCTTGGCACAGTCTCGCCTTAAGCTAGGCTTAGAGACTTCTGGCCTTTACGTTATCTTTGCGAGCTTATCCTGCTCGAGCCTGCAATTGGCTCACGCTTTGCACTGTCTCGCCTTAAGCTAGGCTTTGAGACTTCTGGCCTTTGCGTTATCTTTGCGAGCTTATCCTGCTCGAGCCTGCAATTGGTTGACGCTACGCACCGCCTCGACTTAGCTAGGCTTTGAGACTTCGGCCTTGCGCTATCATTGCGAGCTTATCCCGCTCGAGCTCTGCAACTGGTTTCACGCTTGCAACTGCCTCGCCTTAACCTAGGCTTGAGACTTCCGGCCTTTACGTTATCTTTGCGAGCTTATCCTGCTCGAGCCTGCAATTGGCTCACGCTTTGCACCGTCTCGTCTTAAGCTAGGCTTTGAGACTTCTGGCCTTTGCGTTATCTTTGCGAGCTTATCCTGCTCGAGCCTGCAATTGGTTTACGCTTGGCACCGTCACGCCTTAAGCTAGGCTTAGAGACTTCGGCCTTATGCTATCTTTGCGAGCTTATCCCGCCGAGCCCGCAATTGGCTCACGCTTGCACCGTCTCGCCTTAAGCTAGGCTTTGAGACTTCGGCCTTTGCGTATCTTTACGAGCTTATCCCGCTCGAGCCTGCAATTGGTTTACGCTTAGCACTGACCTCGCCTTAGCTAGGCTTAGAGACTTCTGGCCTTTGCGTTATCTTTGCGAGCTTATCCTGCTCGAGCCTGCAATTGGCTCACGCTTTGCACCGTCTCGCCTTAAGCTAGGCTTTGAGACTTCTGGCCTTGCGTTATCTTTACGAGCTTATCCTGCTTGAGCGTGCAATTGGTTAACGCTTGGCACCGTCTCGCCTTAAGCTAGGCTTTGAAACTTCTGGCCTTTTCGTTATCTTTGCGAGCTTTTCCCGCTCGAGCTCGCAATTGGTTTACGCTTAGCACCGCCTCGCCTTATGCTAGGCTTTGAGACTTCCGGCCTTGCGTTATCTTTGCGAGCTTATCCCGCTCGAGCTCTGCAATTGGCTCACGCTTTGAACCGTTGTCGCCTTAGCTAGGCTTTGAGACTTCGGCCTTTGCGTTATCTTTGCGAGCTTATCCTGCTCGAGCCTAAATTGGTTGACGCTTGGCACCGTCTCGCCTCTAAGCTAGGCTTTGAGACTTCGGTATTTCGTTATCTTACGAGCTTATCCCGCTCGAGCCTCGCACTGGTTTACGCTGGCAACTGCCTCGCCTTATGCTAGGCTTTGAGACTTCCGGCCTTATGCTATCTTTGCGAGCTTATCCCGCTCGAGCTTGTAATTGTTTACGCTTGGCACCGTCCTCGCCTTAAGCTAGGATTAGAGACTTCGGCCTTTACGTTATCTTTGCGAGCTTATCCAGCTCGAGCCTGCAATTGGTTTACGCTTGGCACCGTCTCGCCCTAAGCTAGGCTTTGAGACTTCTGGCCGTTTCGTTATCTTTGCGAGCTTTTCCCGCTCGAGCCCGCAATTGGTTTACGCTAGCACGACCACGCCTTAGCTAGGCTTAGAGACTTCGGCCTTTTCGTTATGTTTGAGAGCTTTTCCTGCTCGAGCTTGTAATTTTTTTACGCTTGGCACCGTCTCGCCCTAAGCTAGGCTTAGAGACTTCTGGCCTTTGCGTTATCTTTGCGAGCTTATCCTGCTCGAGCCTGCAATTGGTTTACGCTCTCACCGTCTCGCCTTAAGCTAGGCTTTGAGAATTCTGGCCTTTGCGTTATCTTTGCGAGCTTATCCTGCTCGAGCCTGCAATTGGCTCACGCTTTGCACCATTTCAAGTTCAGCTAGGCTTTGAGACTTCTGGCCTTTGCGTTTTCTTTGCGAGCTGATCCTGCTCGAGCTCAGAATTGGTTTACGCTTAGCACTGCCTCGCCTAAGCTAGGCTTTGAGACTCCGGCCTTTTCGTTATCTTTGCGAGCTTTTCTCGCTCGAACCCGCAATTGGTTTACGCTTAGCAACCGTCTCACCTTAAGCTAGGCGTTGAGACTTCCGGCCTTGCGTTATCATTGCGAGCTTATCCCGCTCGAGCTCGGAATAGGCTCACGCTGTAACCGCTCTTGCCTTAGCTAGACATAGAGACTTCTGGCCTTTGCGTTATCTTTGCGAGCTTATCCTGCTCGAGCCTGCAATTGGCTCACGCCTTGCACCGTCGCGCCTTAAGCTAGGCTTTGAGACTTCTGGCCTTTGCGTTATCTTTGCGAGCTTATCCTGCTCGAGCCTTCAATTGGTTTACGCTCTCACCGTCGCGCCTTAAGCTAGGATAAGCTTCGTCCTTTGTGTTATCTTTGCGAGCTTATCTCGCTCAAGCTCGGAATAGGCTCACGCTTGCAACTGCCTCTTGCCTTAAGCTTAGACATAGAGTCTTCCGGCCTTTGCGTTATCTTTGCGAGCTTATCCCACAAGAGCCTCGCAATCGGTTTACGCTTAGCAACCGTCTCGCCTTAAGCTAGGCTTAGAGACTTTCGACCTTTACGCTATCTTCGCGAGCTTATCCCGCTTCGAGCTCGCAATTGGCTCACGCTGGCAACTGCCTCGCATAAGGTAAGCTTCGTGACTTCTCGCCTGTGCGTTATCTTTGTGAGCTTATCCCGCTCGAGCCTCGCAATTGGTTCACGCTTTGCACCGCTTCAACTTCAGCTAGGCTTTGAGACTTCGGCCTTGCGCTTTCTTTGCGAGCTTATCATCGCTTGAGCTCAGAATTTTTACGCTTGGCAACTGCCTTGCCTTAACCTAGGCTTAGAGACTTCGGCCTTTGCGTTGTCTTTGCGAGTTTATCCCGCTCGAGCCTCGCAATTGGCTCACGCTTTGCAACTGCTTCAACTTCAGCTAGGCTTTGAGACTTCGGCCTTTGCGCTTTCTTTGCGAGCTTATCTCGCTTGAGCTCAGTAATTTTTACGCTATGACCGTCTTGCCCTAAGCTAGGCTTAGAGACTTCGGCCTTTGCATTATCTTTGCGAGCTTATCCCGCTCGAGCTCGCAATTGGTTTACGCTAGCAACCGCCTCGTCCTAAGCTAGGCTTTGAGACTTCTGGCCTTCTCGTTATCTTTGCGAGCTTTTCCTGCTCGAGCCTACAATTGGTTTACGCTTGGCACCATCTCGCCTTATGCTAGGCTTTGAGACTTCTGGCCTTTGCGTTATCTTCGCGAGCTTATCCTGCTCGAGCCTGCAATTGGCTCAAGCTTTGCACCGTTTCAAGTTCAGCTAGGCTTTGAGACTTCGGCCTTATGCGTTATCTTTGCGAGCTGATCCTGCTCGAGCCTGTAATTGGTTTACGCTTGGCACCGTCTCGCCCTAAGCTAGGCTTTGAGACATCTTGCCTTTTCGTTATCTTTGCGAGCTTTTACTGCTCGAACCTGCAATTGGTTTACGCTTGGCACCGTCTCACCTTAAGCTAGGCGTTGAGACTTCTGGCCTTTGCCTTATCATTGCGAGCTTATCCTGCTCGAGCCTGGAATAGGCTCACGCTTGGCACCGTCTTGCCTTAAGCTAGACATAGAGACTTCTGGCCTTTGCATTATCTTTGCGAGCTTATCCTGCTCGAGCCTGCAATTGGCTCACGCTTTGCACCGTCGCGCCTTAAGCTAGGCTTTGAGACTTTTGGCCTTTGCGTTATCTTTGCGAGCTTATCCTGCTCGAGCCTTCAATTGGTTTACGCTCTCACCGTCGCGCCTTAAGCTAGGATAAGCTTCTGTCCTTTGCGTTATCTTTGCGAGCTTATCCTGCTCAAGCCTGGAATAGGCTCACGCTTGGCACCGTCTTGCCTTAAGCTAGACATAGAGACTTCTGGCCTTTGCGTTATCTTTGCGAGCTTATCCTACAAGAGCCTGCAATCGGTTTACGCTTGGCACCGTCTCGCCTTAAGCTAGGCTTAGAGACTTTCGACCTTTGCGTTATCTTCGCGAGCTTATCCTGCTCGAGCCTGCAATTGGCTCACGCTTGGCACCGTCTCGCCATAAGGTAAGCTTCGTGACTTCTCGCCTGTGCGTTATCTTTGCGAGCTTATCCTGAAAAAGCCTGCAATTGGTTTACGCTTGGCACAGTCACGCCTTAACCTAGGCTTAGAGACTTCTCGCCTTTGTGTTATCTTTGCGAGATTATCCTGCTCGAGCCTGCAATTGGTTTTCGCTTGGCACAGTCGCGCCTTAACCTAGGCTTAGAGACTTCTGGCCTTTGCGTTGTCTTTGCGAGTTTATCCCGCTCGAGCCTGCAATTGGCTCACGCTTTGCACCGTTTCAACTTCAGCTAGGCTTTGAGACTTCTGGCCTTTGCGTTTTCTTTGCGAGCTTATCCTGCTTGAGCCTGTAATTTTTTTACGCTTGGCACCGTCTCGCCCTAAGCTAGGCTTAGAGACTTCTGGCCTTTGCATTATCTTTGCGAGCTTATCCTGCTCGAGCCTGCAATTGGTTTACGCTTGGCACCGTCTCGTCCTAAGCTAGGCTTTGAGACTTCTGGCCTTCTCGTTATCTTTGCGAGCTTTTCCTGCTCGAGCCTACAATTGGTTTACGCTTGGCACCGTCTCGCCTTATGCTAGGCTTTGAGACTTCTGGCCTTTGCGTTATCTTCGCGAGCTTATCCTGCTCGAGCCTGCAATTGGCTCACGCTTTGTACCGTCTCGCCTTAAGCTAGGCTTTGAGACTTTCGGCCTTTGCGTTATCTTTGCGAGCTTATCCTGCTCGAGCCTAAATTGGTTGACGCTTGGCACCGTCTCGCCTTAAGCTAGGCTTTGAGACTTCTGGCATTTTCGTTATCTTTGCGAGCTTTTCCCGCTCGAGCTCCGCAACTGGTTTCACGCTAGCACTGTCTCGCCTTATGCTAGGCTTTGAGACTTCTGGCCTTTGCGTTATCTTTGCGAGCTTTTCCTGCTCGAGCTTGTAATTTTTTTACGCTTGGCACCGTCTTGCCCTAAGCTAGGCTTAGAGACTTCTGGCCTTTGCGTTATCTTTGCGAGCTTATCCTGCTCGAGCCTGCAATTGGTTTACGCTAGCACGATCACGCCTTAGCTAGGCTTAGAGACTTCGGCCTTTCGTTATCTTTGCGAGCTTATCCCGCTCGAGCCTGCAATTGGTTTACGCTCTCACCGTCTCGCCTTAAGCTAGGCTTTGAGAATTCTGGCCTTTGCGTTATCTTTGCGAGCTTATCCTGCTCGAGCCTGCAATTGGCTCACGCTTGCAACTGCTTCAAGTTCGACGGCTTTGAGACTTCTGGCCTTTGCGTTTTCTTTGCGAGCTTATCCTGCTTGAGCCTGTAATTTTTTTACGCTTGGCACCGTCTCGCACTAAGCTAGGCGTTATCTTTGCGAGCTTAACCCCGCTCGAGCTCAGCAATTGGTTTACGCTTGCACCGCCTCGCCTTAAGCTAGGCTTTGAGACTTCCGGCCTTTCGCTATCTTTGCGAGCTTATCTCGCTCGAGCCTGCAATTGGTTTACGCTTGGCACTGTCTCGCCTTAAGCTAGGCTTTGAGACTTCTGGCCTTTGCGTTATCTTTGCGAGCTTATCCTGCTCGAGCCTGGAATAGGCTCACGCTTGCAACCGCCTCGCCTTAAGCTAGGCTTAGAGACTTCCGGCCTTTGCGTTATCTTTGCGAGCTTATCCCGCTCGAGCTCGCACTGGCTCACGCTTGCAACTGCCTCGCCTTAAGCTAGGCTTTGAGACTTCCGGCCTTATGCTATCTTTGCGAGCTTATCCCGCTCGAGCCTCGAATTGGTTTACGCTCTGCACCGTCTCGCCTTAAGCTAGGCTTTGAGACTTCCGTCCTTGCGTTATCTTTGCGAGCTTATCCCGCTTGAGCTCGCAATTGGCTCACGCTTAGCACCGTCTCGCCTTAGCTAGACTTTGAGACTTCGGCCTCTGTGTTATCTTCGCGAGCTTATCCCGCCTGAGCTCGCAATTGGCTCACGCTTGCACCGCCTCGCCTTAACCTAGGCTTAGAGACTTCCGCCTTTGTGTTATCTTTGCGAGCTTATCCCGCTCGAGCCTCGCATTGGTTTCACGCTAGCACGACCACGCCTTAACCTAGGCTTAGAGACTTCTCGCCTTTAGTGTTATCTTTGCGAGCTTATCCCGCTCGAGCCTGCAATTGGTTTACGCTTGGCACAGTCACGCCTTAACCTAGGCTTAGAGACTTCTGGCCTTTTCGTTATCTTTATGAGCTTATCTTGCTCGAGCCTGCAATTGGTTTACGCTTGGCACCGCCACGCCTTAAGCTAGGCTTAGAGACTTCTGGCCTTTGCGTTATCTTTGCGAGCTTATCCTGCTCGAGCCTGCAATTGGCTCACGCTTGGCACCGTCTCGCCTTAAGCTCGGCTTAGAGACTTCTGGCCTTTGCGTTTTCTTTGCGAGCTTATCCTGCGTGAGCCTGCAATTATTTTACGCTTGGCACCGTCTCGCCTTAAGCTAGGCTTTGAGACTTCTGGCCTTTGCGTTATCTTTGCGAGCTTATCCTGCTCGAGCCTGCAATTGGCTCACGCTTGGCACCGTCTCGCCTTAAGCTAGGCTTTGAGACTTCTGGCCTTTGCGTTATCTTTGCGAGCTTATCCTGCTTGAGCCTACAATTGTTTGACGCTTGTCCTACACGAGCCTGCAATTTGTTTACGCTCTCACCGTCTCGCCTTAAGCTAGGCTTTGAGACTTCTGTCCTTTGCGTTATCTTTGCGAGCTTATCCTGCTCGAGCCTGCAATTGGTTTACGCTTGGCACAGTCACGCCTTAAGCTAGGCTTAGAGACTTCCGGCCTTTCGTTATCTTTGCGAGCATTATCCCGCTCGAGCCTATAATTGTTTACGCTTAGCACTGCCTCGCCTTAAGCTAGGCTTAGAGACTTCCGGCCTTTATGCTATCTTTGCGAGCTTATCCCGCTCGAGCCTCGCAATTGGTTTACGCTCTGCACCGTCTCGCCTTAAGCTAGGCTTTGAGACTTCGGCCTTATGCGTTATCTTTGCGAGCTTATCCCGCTGAGCTCGCAATTGGCTCACGCTTGCACCTGCCGCCGCCTTAAGCTAGGCTTTGAGACTTCTGGCCTTTGCGTTATCTTTGCGAGCTTATCCTGCTCGAGCCTTCAATTGGTTTACACTCTCACCGTCCCGCCTTAAGCTAGGCTTTGAGACTTCTGTCCTTTGCGCTATCTTTGCGAGCTTATCCTGCTTGGGCCTGCAATTGGCTCACGCTTGGCACCGTCTCGCCTTAAGCTAGACTTTGAGACTTCTGGCCTCTGTGTTATCTTCGCGAGCTTATCCTGCCCGAGCCTGCAATTGGCTCACGCTTTGCATCGTCTCGCCTTAACCTAGGCTTAGAGACTTCTCGCCTTTGTGTTATCTTTGCGAACTTATCCTGCTCGAGCCTGCAATTGGTTTACGCTTGGCACAGTCACGCCTTAACCTAGGCTTAGAGACTTCTCGCCTTTGTGTTATCTTTGCGAGCTTATCCTGCTCGAGCCTGCAATTGGTTTACGCTTGGCACAGTCACGCCTTAACCTAGGCTTAGAGACTTCTGGCCTTTTCGTTATCTTTGCGAGCTTATCTTGCTCGAGCCTGCAATTGGTTTACGCTTGGCACAGCCACGCCTTAAGCAGGCTTGAGACTCGGCCTTATGCGTTATCTTTGAGAGCTTATCCTGCTCGAGCTCTGCAATTGGCTCACGCTTGCACTCATCTTGCCTTAGCTCGACATAGAGACTTCGGCCTTCATTTTCTTTGCGAGCTTATCCCGCTCGAGCCTCAGAATTCTTTTACGCTATAACTGCCTCGCCTTAAGCTAGGCTTGAGACTTCGGCCTTATGCGTTATCTTTGCGAGCTTATCCCGCTCGAGCTCTGCAATTGGTTTCACGCTTGCACCGTCTCGCCCTAAGCTAAGCTTTGAGACTTCTGGCCTTTTCGTTATCTTTGCGAGCTTTTCCTGCTCGAGCCTGCAATTGGTTTACGCTTGGCACCGTCTCGCCTTAAGCTAGGCTTTGAGTCTTCGGGCCTTTACGTTATCTTTGCGAGCTTATCCTGCTCGAGCCTGCAATTGGCTCACGCTTTGCACCGTCTCGCCTTAAGCTAGGCTTTGAGATTTCCGGCCTTGGAGTTATCTTTGCGTGCTTATCCTGCTCAAACCTGCAATTGGTTTACTCTTGGCACAGTCACGACTTAAGCTAGGCTTCGAGACTTCTCGCCTTTGCGTTATCTTTGCGAGCTTATCCTGCTCTAGCCTGCAATTGGTTGACGCTTCGCACCATCACGCTTTAAGCTAGGCTTATAGACTTTCGGCCTTTGCGTTATCTTCGCGAGCTTATCCTGCTCGAGTCTGCAATTGGCTCACGCTTGGCACCGTCTCGCCATAAGCTAGGCTTTGAGACTACTGTCCTTTGCGTTATCTTTGCGAGCTTATCCTGGTCGAGCCTGCAATTGGCTCACGCTTGGCACCGTCTCGCCTTAAGCTAGGCTTTGAGACTTCTGGCCATTGTGTTATCTTTGCGAGCTTTTACTGCTCGAGCCTGCAATTGGTTTACGCTCTCACCATCTCGCCTTAAGATAGGCTTTGAGACTTCTGGCCTTTGCGTTATCTTTGCGAGCTTATCTTGCTCGAGCCCTGCACTGGCTCCACGCTGCAACCGCCTCGCCTTAAGCTAGGCTTTGAGACTTCGGCCATTGTGTTATCTTTGCGAGCTTTTCTCGCTCGAGCTCCGCACTGGCTCACGCCTGACCGTCTCCGCCTTAAGCTAGGCTTTGAGACTTCCGGCCTTTGCGTTATATTTGCGGGCTTATCCTACTCGAGCCTGCAATCGGTTTACGCTTGGCACAGTCACGCCTTAACCTAGGATTAGAGACTTCTGGCCTTTTCGTTATCTTTGCGAGCTTATCTTGCTCGAGCCTGCAATTGGTTTACGCTTGGCACAGCCACGCCTTAAAGTAGGCTTAGAGACTTCTGGCCTTTGCGTTATCTTTGCGACCTTATGCTGCTCGAACCTGCAATTGGTTTACGCTTGGCACAGTCACGACTTAAGCTAGGCTTCGAGACTTCTCGCCTTTGCGTTATCTTAGCGAGCTTATCCTGCTCGAGCCTGCAATTGGTTGACGCTTCGCACCATCACGCTTTAAGCTAGGCTTATAGACTTTCGGCCTTTGCGTTATCTTCGCGAGCTTATCCTGCTCGAGCCTGCAATTGGCTCACGCTTGGCACCGTCTCGCCACAAGCTAGGCTTTGAGACTACTGTCCTTTGCGTTATCTTTGCGAGCTTATCCTGGTCGAGCCTGCAATTGGCTCACGCTTGATACCGTCTCGCCTTAAGCTAGGCTTTGAGACTTCTGGCCTTTTCGTTATCTTTGCGAGCTTATACTGCTCGAGCCTGCACTTGGTTTACGCTCTCACCATCTCGCCTTAAGCTAGGCTTTGAGACATCTGGCCTTTGGTTATCTTCGCGAGCTTATCCTGCTCGAGCCTGCACTTGGTTTACGCTCTCGCCATCTCGCCTTAAGCTACGCTTTGAGACTTCTGGCCTTTGCGTTATCTTCGTGAGCTTATCCTGCCCGAGCCTGCAATTGGCTCCCGCTTTGCACCGTCTTGCCTTAAGCTAGGCTTTGAGGCTTCTGGCCTTTGCGTTATCTTTGCGAGCTTATCCTACTCGATCCTGCAACTGGTTTACGCTTGGCACCGTCTCGCCTTCAGCTAAGCTTAGAGACTTTCGGCCTTTGCGTTATATTCACGATCTTATTCTGCTCGAGCCTGCAATTGGCTCACGCTTGGCACCGTCTCCCCTTAATCTAGGCTTTGAGACTTCTGGCCTTTGCGTTATCTTTGCGAGATTATCCCGCTTCGAGCCTACAATTGGCTCACGCTAGCACTGCCTCACAATAAGCTAGGCTTTGAGACTTCTAGCCTTTGTGTTATCTTTTTGAGCTTATCCAACTCGAGCCTACAATTGGCTCACGCTTGGCACCATCTCGCCTTAAGCTAGACTTAGAGACTTCTGGCCTTTGCGTTATCTTTGCGAGCCTATCCCGCTCGAACCGCAGATTGGTTTACGCTATCACGATCACGCCTTGCTAGGCTTAGAGACTTCGGCCTTATGCGTTATCTTTGCGAGCTTATCCCGCTTGAGCTCAGAATTTTTACGCTTGCACTGCCTCGCCTCTAAGCTAGGCTTAGAGACTTCTGGCCTTTGCGTTATCTTTGTGAGCTTATCCTGCTCGAGCCGGCAATTGGTTTACGCTCTCATCATCTCGCCTTAAGCTAGGCTTAAAGACATCCGGCCTTTGGTTATCTTCGCGAGCTTATCCCGCTTCGACCTCGCAATAGTCTCAAGCTTTGCACCGCCTCGCCTTAAGCTAGGCTTTGAGCCTTCTGGCCTTTTCGTTATCTTTGCAAGCTTTTCCTGCACGAGCCTGCAATTGGTTTACGCTTGGCACCATCTCGCCTTAAGCTAGGCTTTGAGACTTCGGCCTTTGCGTTATCTTCGCGAGCTTATCCCGCCCGAGCTCGCAATTGGCTCACGCTTGCAACCGTCTCGCCTTAGCTACGCTTTGAGACTTCCGCCTTTACGCTATCTTTGCGAGCTTATCCTACTCGATCCTGCAATTGGTTTACGCTTGGCACCGTCTCGCCTTCAGCTAGGCTTAGAGACTTTCGTCCTTTGCGTTATATTCGCGAGCTTATTCTGCTCGAGCCTGCAATTGGCTCACGCTTGGCACCGTTCCACTTAAGCTAGGCTTTGAGACTTCTGGCCTTTACGTTATCTTTGCGAGATTATCCTGCTCGAGCCTACAATTGGCTCACGCTTGACACCGCCTCACCATAAGCTAGGCTTTGAGACTTCTAGCCTTTGTGTTATCTTTTTGAGCTTATCCTACTCGAGCCTACAATTGGCTCACGCTGGCACAATCTCGCCTTAAGCTAGACTTAGAGACTTCTGGCCTTTGCGTTATCTTTGCGAGCCTATCCCGCTCGAACCCGCAGACTGGTTTACGCATAGCCATCACGCCTTAGCTTAGGCTAGAGACTTCGGCCTTTGCGTTATCTTTGCGAGCTTATCCCGCTTGGCACTGTAATATTTTTACGCTTAGCACTGTCTCGCCTCTAAGCTAGGCTAGAGACTTCTAGCCTTTACGTTATCTTTGTGAGCTTATCCCGCTCGAGCTCACGCACTGGTTTACGCCTCACCATCTCCGCCTTAAGCTAGGCTTTGAGACTTCCGGCCTTATGCTATCTTTGCGAGCTTATTCTGCTCGAGCTCGCGATTGGCTCACGCTTGCAACTGCTCTCGCCTTAAGCTAGGCTTTGAGACTTCTGGCCTTTGCGTTATCTTTGCGAGCTTATCCTGTTCGAGCCTGCGATTGGCTCACGCTTTGCACCGTCTCGCCTTAAGCTAGGCTTTGAGACTTCTGGCCTTTGCCTTATCTTTGCGAGCTTATCCTGCTTGAGCCTACAATTGTTTTACGCTTGGCACCGTCTCACCTTAAGCTAGGCTTTGAGACTTCTGACCTTTACGTTATCTTTGCGAGCTTATACTGCTCGAGCCTGCAATTGGCTCACGCTTTGCACCGTCTCGCCTTAAGCTAGGATTTGAGACTTCTGGTCTTTACGTTATCTTCGTGAGCTTATCCTGCTCGAGCCTACAATTGGCTAACGCTTTGCACCGTCTCCCCATAAACCAGGCTTTGACACTTCCGGCTTTTATGCTATCGCTATGAGCTTATCTTGCTTGAGCCTGCAATTGGTTTATGCTTTACACCGTCTCGCCTTAAGCAAGGCTTTGAGACTTCCGACCTCTGCTTATCTTTGCGAGCTTATCCCACTCGAGCCTCGCAATTGGTTTACGCTGGCAACTCGCCTCGCCTTAAGCTAGGCTTTGAGACTTCGGCTTTCAGTTATCTTTGCGAGCTTATCCCGACTCGGAATTGCGCTCACGCTATAACTGCCGTCTTGCACTGCTAGTCATAGAGACTTCGGCCTTTGCGTTATCTTTGCGAGCTTATCCTGCTCGAGCCTGCTATTGGCTAACGCTTTGCATCGTCTCACCTTAAACTAGGCTTTAACACTTCTGGCCTTTTCGTTATCTTTGCGAGCTTATACTGCTAGAGGCTGCAATTGGCTAACGCTTTGCACCTTCTCGCATTAAGCTAGGCTTTGAGACTTCCGAATTTCATGTTATCTTTGCGAGCTTATCCTGCTCGAGCCTGGAATTGGCTCACGCTTGGCACCGTCTTGCCTTAAGCTAGACATCGAGACTTCTGGCCTTTGCGTTATCTTTGCGAGCTTATCCTGCTCGAGCTTGCAATTGGCTCACGCTTTGCACCGTCTCGCCTTAAGCTAGGCTTTTAGACTTCTGGCCTTTGCATTATCTTTCCGAGCTGGTCCTGCTTGAGCCTGCAATTGGCTCACGCTTAGCGCACACGCCTAGCTGCACTTAGAGACTTCCGGCATTTATGCTATCTTGCGAGCTTATCCCGCTCGAGCCAGAATTGGCTCACGCTTTGCAACTGCCTCGCCTTAAGCTAGGCTTTTAGACTTCCGGCCTTTGCATTATCTTTCCGAGGTGGTCCCGCTCGAGCCTCGCATCATCTCACGCTTGCACCGCCTCGCCTTAAGCTAGGCTTTGAGACATCCGGCCTTTCGCTATCTTTGCGAGCTTATCCTCGCTCGAGCTCTGCAATTGGCTCACGCTTGGCAACTGCTCTCACCTTAAGCTTAGGCTTTTAGACTTCGGCCTTTAGACTCGGCCTTGCAATATCTTTCCGAGGTGGTCCCGCTCGAGCTCTGCAATTGGCTCACGCTTGCAACCGTCTCGCCTTAAACCAGGCTTTGAGACATCCGGCCTTTCGCTATCTTCGCGAGCTTATCCCGCTCGAGCCTCGCAATTGGCTAACGCTATGATCACGCCTCACCTTAAACTAGGCTTTAACACTCCGGCCTTTATGCTGTCTTTGGCGAGCTTATACTTCTCGAGCTCTGCACTAGCTCACGCTTGCACCGCCTCACCTTAACCTAGGCTTTGAGACTTCCGGCATTTTCGTTATCTTTGCGAGCTTATCCCGCTCGAGTCTCAGCATTGGCTCACGCTTAGCAACCGCCTCGCATTAGCTCAGGCTTAGAGACTTCCGGCCTTTACGCTACCTTTGCGAACTTATCCCGCCTCCAGCCAGCATTGGCTCACGCTTGCCATAATCGTCTCGCCTTAAGCTCAGGCTTTGAGACTCCGGCCTTGCGTTATGTTTTTGAGCTTATCCCACTCGAGTCCGCAATTGGCTCACGCTTGGCAACTGCCTTGCCTTAGCTAGACTTGAGACTTTGGCCTCATGCGTTATCTTTGCGAGGTTATCCCACTCGAGCCCGCAATTGGTTCTACGCTATAACCGCCACGCCTTGTCAGCTTAGCGACTCGGCCTTTGCATATCTTTGCGAGCTTATCCCGCTCGAGCCTCGAATTGGTTTACGCTATAACCGTCCTCGCCTTAAGCTAGGCTTTAACACTCGGCCTTTATGTTGTCTTTGCGAGCTTATCTCGCTCGAGTCTCGCAATTGGCTTCACGCTTGCAACCGTCTCGCCTTGCTCAGGCTTTGACACTCCGCCTTCATGCGTTATCTTTATGTCCTTATCCCGCATGAGCGTGCAATTGGTTTACGCTGGCAACTGCCTCACCTTAAGCTAGGCTTTGAGACTTCCGCCATTTATGCTATCTTTGCGAGCTTATCCCGCTCGAGCTTGCAATTGGCTCACGCTTGCAACTGCCTCGCTTTAAGCTAGGCTTTTAGACTTCCGGCCTTTGCATTATCTTTCCGAGCTGGTCCCGCTGAGCCTCGCAACTGGCTCACGCTATAACCGCCACGCCTTAAGCTCAGGCTTAGAGACTTCGGCATTTGCGTTATCTTTCGAGCTTATCCCACTCGAGCCAAGAATTGGCTCACACTTTGCACTGCCTCGCCTTAGCTAGGCTTTTAGACTTCCGGCCTTTTCATTATCTTTCCGAGGTGGTCCCGCTCGACCTCGCACTGGCTCACGCTTTGCAACTGCTCTCGCCTTGCTTAGGCTTTGAGACATCCGGGCTTTCGCTATCTTTGCGAGCTTATCCCGCTCGAGCTCCGCAATTGGCTCACGCTATAACTGCTCTCACCTTAGCTCAGGCTTTGAGACTTCGGCATTTGCGTTATCTTTGCGAGCTTATCCTTCTCGAGCCTCGCAATTGGCTCACGCTTTGCAACTGTCTCGCCTTAAGCTAGGCTTTTAGACTTCGGCCTTGCATTATCTTTCCGAGCTGGTCCCGCTGAGACTACAATTGGCTCACGCTTGCACCGGCTCGCCTTGCTAGGCTTTGAGACTTCCGGCTCATGCGTATATAGCTTATCCCACTCGAGCTCTGCAATTGGCTAACGCTTGCAATCGCTCTCACCTTAAACTAGGCTTTAACACTTCTGGCCTTTGCGTTGTCTTTGCGAGCTTATACTGCTCGAGCTCTGCACTGGCTCACGCTTTGCAACTGTCCTCGCCTTAAGCTCAGGCTTTGAGACTTCGGCCTTTTCATTATCTTTGCGAGCTTATCCCTCGCTCGAGCTCCGCAACTGGCTCACGCTATGCACCGCCTCGCCTTAAGCTAGGCTTGAGACTTCCGCCTTTACGCTACCTTCACGAACTTATCCCGCTCGAGCTCAGCAATTGGCTCACGCTATAATCGTCCTCGCTTTAAGCTAGGCTTTGAGACTCCTGGTCTCTATGCTATCTTTGCGAGCTTATCCCGCTCGAGCCTCGCAATTGGCTCACGCTGGCGCCTGCCTCGCCTTAAGCTAGGCTTTGAGACTTCCGCCTCCGATTATCTTTCCGAGCTTATCCCGCTTGAGCTCAGAATATTTTTACGCTGGCAACCGTGGTCGTCCCATGCTAGTCTTAGAGACTTCCAGGCTTTGCATTTTCTTCACGAGCTTATTCTCGCTCGAGCTTGCAATCGCTCATGCTTTGCAACTGCCTCGCCTTAAGCTAGGCTTTGAGACTTCCGCCCTCGCGCTATCTTTGCGAGTTTATCCCCGCTGAGTTGGTATTCGTCACGCTGGCATCGTCTCGCCTTATGCTGTAGTCTTTTAGACTTCGGCCTTTGCATTATCTTTCCGAGCTGGTCCCGCTCGAGCCTCGCAACTGGCTCACGCTTGTAACTGCCTCGCCTTAGCTAGGCTTTTAGACTTCCGGCCTTTTGTTATCTTTGCGAGCTTATCTTGCTCGAGCCTCGCAATTGGCTCATGCTTGGCAACCGTCTCACCTTAGCTAGGCTTGAGACTTCCGGCATTTGCATGTATCTTTGCGAGCTTATCCCGCTCGAGCTTGCAATTGGCTCACGCTTTGCAACTGTCTCGCCTTAGCTAGTCTTTAGACTTCGGCCTTTGCATTATCTTTCCGAGCTGGTCCCGCTCGAGCTTGCATTGGCTCACGCTTGGCAACTGCCTCGCCTTAAGCTAGGCTTTGAGACTCCGCCTTTCGCTATCTTTGTGAGCTTATCCCGCTCGAGCCTCGCACTGGCTCACGCTTAGCACTCGCCTCACCTTAGCTAGGCTTTGAGACTTCGGCATTATGCGTTATCTTTGCGAGCTTATCCCACTCGAGCTCTGCAATTGGCTCACGCTTGCAACCGCCTCGCCCTAAGCTAGGCTTTTAGACTTCGGCGCTTGCATTATCTTTCCGAGCTGGTCCCGCTTGAGCTCGCAATTGGCTCACGCTTGCAACTGCCTCGCCTTGCTTAGGCTTTTAGACTTCGGCCTTTGCATTATCTTTCCGAGCTGGTCCCGCTTGAGCATGCAATTGGCTCACGCTAGGCAACTGCCACGCCTTAGCTCAGGCTGAGACTTCCGGCCTTTGCGATATCTTTGCGAGCTTATCCCGCTCGAGCCTGCACTGGCTCACGCTATAACCGCCTCGCCTTAAGCTAGGCTCGAGACTTCCCGCCTTTACGCTACCTTTGCGAACTTATCCCGCTCGAGCTCGCAATTGGCTCACGCTTGCATCTGCCTCGCTTTTAGCTAGGCTTTGAGACTTCCGGTCTTTATGCTATCTTTGCGAGCTTATCCCGCTCGAGCCTCGCACTGGCTCACTGCGCAACTGCTCTCGCCTTAAGCTAGGCTTTGAGACTCCGGCCTCTGCGATTATCTTTCCGAGCTTATCCCGCTTGAGCTCGTAATATTTTTACGCTATAACCGCCTCGTCCTATGCTAGTCTTAGAGACTTCCGGCGCTTATGCTTTCTTCACGAGCTTATCCCACTCGAGCCTGCAATTGGCTCATGCTTTGCAACTGCCTCGCCTTGCTAGGCTTCAGAGTTCCGGCCCTCGCGTTATCTTTGCGAGCTTATCCCGCTGAGCGTGCAATTGGTTCACGCTAGCAATCGCCCCCGCCTTGCTAGGCTTTGAGACTTCCGGCCTTATGTTATCTTTGCGAGCTTATCCCGCTCGAGCTCGCAATTGGTTTACGCTATAATCACACGCCTTAAGTTCGGGCTTAGAGACTTCGGCCTTTATGCTATCTTGTAAGCTTATCCAGTCAAGCCCGCAATTAGTTTACGCTTAGCACCGTCTCACCTTAGCCGAGCTTTGAGACTTCCGGCCTTATGCGTTATCTTTGCGAGCTTATCCCGCTCGAGCTTGCAATTGGCTCACGCTTTGCACTGCCTCGCCTTGCTTAGTCTTTTAGACTTCGGCCTTTGCATTATCTATCCGAGCTGGTCCCGCTCGAGCTCGCAATGGCTCACGCTTGCACCGCTCTCGCCTTAGCTAGGCTTTGAGACTTCGGCCTTTCGTTATCTTTGCGAGCTTATCCCGCTCGAGCTCGCAATTGGCTCACGCTAGCAACCGCTCTCACCTTAAGCTAGGCTTTGTGACTTCGGCATTTGCGTTATCTTTGCGAGCTTATCCCACTCGAGCCTCGCAATTGGCTCACGCTAGCACCGCTCTCGCCATAAGCTAGGCTTTTAGACTTCGGCGTTTGCATTATCTTCCGAGCTGGTCCCGCTTGAGCATGCAATTGGCTCACGCTAGGCAACCGTCACGCCTTGCTTGAGCTTAGAGACTCCGGCCTTTACGCTACCTTTGCGAACTTATCCCGCCGAGCTCAGAATTGTCTCATCGCTTAGCAATCGTCTCGCCTTAAGCTAGGCTTTGAGACTTCCGACCTTTATGCTATCTTTGCGAGGTTATCCCACTCGAGCCTCGCAATTGGTTTATGCTTGGCACCGTCTCGCATTAATGCTAGGCTTTGAGACTTCTGGCTTTTGCGTTATCTTTGCGAGCTTATCCTGCTAGAGCCTGGAATTGGCTCACGCTTGGCACCGCTCTTGCCTTAAGCTAGACATAGAGACTTCCGGACTTCTGCGTTATCTTTGCGAGCTTATCCCCGCTCGAGCACTGCAATTGGCTCACGCTTGTAACTGCCTCGCCTTAGCTAGGCTTTGTGACTTCTGGCATTTGCGTTATCTTTGCGAGCTTATCCTACTCGAGCCTGCAATTGGCTCACGCTTTGCACCGTCTCACCTTAAGCTAGGCTTTGTGACTTCTGGCATTTGCGTTATCTTTGCGAGCTTATCCTACTCGAGCCTGCAATTGGCTCACGCTTTGCACCGTCTCGCCATAAGCTAGGCTTTTAGACTTCTGGCGTTTGCATTATCTTTCCGAGCTGGTCCTGCTTGAGCATGCAATTGGCTCACGCTAGGCACCGTCACGCCTTAAGCTAGGCTTAGAGACTTCTGGCCTTTACGTTACCTTTGCGAACTTATCCTGCTCGAGCCTGCAATTGTCTCACGCTTGGCACTGTCTCGCCTTAAGCTAGGCTTTGAGACTTCCGACCTTTGCGTTATCTTTGCGAGGTTATCCTACTCGAGCCTGCAATTGGTTTATGCTTGGCACCGTCTCGCATTAAGCTAGGCTTTGAGACTTCTGGCTTTTGCGTTATCTTTGCGAGCTTATCCTGCTAGAGCCTGGAATTGGCTCACGCTTGGCACCGTCTTGCCTTAAGCTAGACATAGAGACTTCTGGACTTTGCGTTATCTTTGCGAGCTTATCCTGCTCGAGCCTGCAATTGGCTCACGCTTTGCACCGTCTCGCCTTAAGCTAGGCTTTGAAACTTCTGGCCTTTGCGTTATCTTTACGAGCTTGTCCTACTCGAGCCTGCAATTTGTTTACGCTCTCACCGTCTCGCCTTAAGCTAGGCTTAGAGACTTTCGGCCTTTGCGTTATCTTCGCGAGCTTATTCTGCTCGAGCCTGCAATTGGCTCACGCTTGGCACCGTCTCGCCTTAAGCTAGTCTTTGAGACTTCTGGCCTTTGCGTTATCTCTGCGAGCTTATCCTACTCGAGCCTGCAATTGGTTTATGCTTGGCACCGTCTCGCCTTAAGCTAGGCTTTGAGACTTCTGGCCTTTGCGTTATCTTTGCGACATTATCCTGCTCGAGCCTACAATTGGCTCACGCTTGGCACCGCCTCACCTTAAGCTAGGCTTTGAGACTACTGGCCTTTGTGTTATCTTTTTGAGCTTATCCTACTCGAGCCTACAATTGGCTCACGCTTGGCACCGTCTCGCCTTAAGCTAAGCTTTGAGACTTCTGGCCTTTGCGTTATCTTTGCGACCTTACCCTGCTCGAGCCTGCAATTGGCTCACGCTTTGCACCGTCTCACCTTAAGCTAGGCTTTGAGACTTCTAGCCTTTGCGTTATCTTCGCTAGCTTATCCTGCTCGATCCTGCAATTGGCTAACGCTTTTCACCGTCTCACCTTAAACTAGGCTTTAACACTTCTGGCGTTATGTTTTTGAGCTTATCCTACTGGAACCTGCAATTGGCTCACACTTGGCATCGTCACGCCTTAAGCTGGGCTTAGAGACTTCTGGCCTTTCCGATATCTTTGCGAGCTTATCCTGCTCGAGCCTACAATTGGCTCACGCTTTGCACCGTCTCGCCTTAAGCTAGGCTTTGAGACTTCTGGCCTTTGCGTTATGTTTTTGAGCTTATCCTACTGGAGCCTGCAATTGGCTCACGCTTGGCATCGTCACGCCTTAAGCTGGGCTTAGAGACTTCTGGCCTTTGCGTTATCTTCGCGAGCTTATCCTGCTCGAGCCTGCAATTGGCTAACGCTTTGCACCGTCTCCCCTTAAACTAGGCTTTCACACTTCTGGCCTTTGCGTTGTCTTTGCGAGCTTATACTGCTCGAGCCTGCAATTGGCTCACGCTTGGCAACTGCCTCGCCTTAAGCTTAGTCTCCGAGACTTCGGCCTTTGCGATATCTTTGCGAGCTTATCCCACTCGAGCGCCTGCAGTTGGTTTAGTGCTTGCACTGCCTTGCTCTTAAGCTGGGCTTTGAGACTTCCGGCCTTGCGTTATCTTTGCGATTATCACTGCTCGAGCCTACAATTGGCTCACGCTAGCACCGCCTCACCTAAGCTAGGCTTTAAGACTACCGGCCTTTGTGTTATCATTTTGAGCTTATCCTACTCGAGCCTACAATTGGCTCACGCTTACAAGCACACAAATCGAACGGCTAATACTG